>CM019824.1:97873949-99172205 GCA_009763385.1 Coix lacryma-jobi var. lacryma-jobi | reverse complement strand
TGGTGTGCGGCATATTCTGCTTTAAGCTCTTCTGTGAGCCTAAGCAAACGGAACTTCTGCTCCAGAGTATGCAGCCATTCTTCTGCCTCCAATGGTTCTGTAGCTTCCTTGAAGATTGGTGGTTTGGTATCCAGGAAATCCTTGAAAGAACTATACTGGTTTAGCTCTTGGCGTTGGTGTCCTTGCGCCAAGTTCTCCCTCAGCAAAGCTTCAATGTTGCGCTGGCTTCCAAGAAATTGAGCAAAAAGTTGCTCAGCCGTCGGGGATGGAGGAGGTGGTGGATTGCGGTTTTCTCTGGGGTCCTCATTTCCACCACTACCGCCTGCTCCACTACGAGTTGTCGTCATCTGCATATAGGATAGTAAGCGACCATTAGGCGAAGTTGCAACTTGTAGAGAACAATAATCATACCCACTGAAATTATTCGGAAAACAATTCACCAAACAATGACAGAGGTACAATAAATTTCAATCCACATCGCATCAACACATAACAAGATCACTTAATACATCATGCAAAAGATAACATAACATCCATCGTTTGCCCATACATATGGGACTTTCCAAGGCCTCACACCACATCACATAGGTCCATACACATGCTACATCTTAGCACCTAACAACAAAAGATCGGCCACTACAACACAAAAGATCACTAGTCGATAGCGCTAACTAGTCTACTCTCTCATGGCGCCATCACCACTACCACCGTCGCTAGACACATCTGAAGAACTACTAGAAGAACTAATCGGCTCCGGATCCTCCTGGGGAAAGATGGGGTTCCTCTCATTCTCCCTGCGGTGGATCTCCTCGTGCAGACGATCGTTGTAGTCCTGCAGGTGATGGAGTTGGAGCTCCAGGTCTCCCACTCGCAACCTCAGCAGCCTGTTCTCCTCTGAAACACGAATGCCCTCGACACAAACTCCTCGAAGCGCCTCCTCAGTCTCCCTCATGACCGAGGCCAAGAAAGTAGTCGACCCCTGCTGAATGGCAAGCTGATGAGCAGTCTCCTGCTCCCTCTGAAGTGCCTGGTCTCTCTCTACTGTCAACTGAGCTAGCTGTGTAGTGAGGAGGTCTATCTCTGTAGCGTGCTCCTCCTGACGGCGATGCTGCGCTGCAATCTCCTCGCTAAGAACATGGTCCAACTGCTCATAGCTGCGGATAAGCAGCCATAAGTAGCCATAAGTGCAGCCATGGCACTCCCTGCTGGCCCGGCACAATGCTCCCTCTCAAGCGAACTACCCTCCAAAATAGTAGCTCCTGGCTGACGCCACACTGAAAGATACGGATCCACTGTCGGGAAGATACTGGCAGTAGCCTGAGCAACCACCTCCGGATGGTCCTCCATGATGTCCCGAAGAACGGTATAAGCAACCTGGTTGGCTGCATCCCAGGGGGTCCTCCCCTGCAAAGCAAACACTCGGCTGCACCAGACGTGATCCCGGTCCTCACGGCTAGGCACGTCGACCTCCACCGTGTACACGTGGCGATCCTCTGACAACTGCACACGGTGCCAGTCGTACTGTGGCTCCTGGCCCTCCTGATATCCCACCAGGTGCAGAACTCTCCAAAGAATAGTGGGCATCCCAAACTCCTCTAGAAAGTCCTCTGATCCCTCATCGTCCATGGCCCCAGCATGTAGTTAGGCCTCTTGCCTCCCGTGGACTTGCGAGCAGTGCGCTTGGTGCGTGCCATCTGTAAGAAGTTTATCCACACAGTTTTTAATTAGTTGAAACAACTTTTATTAGAAAAAACGGACAGAAACCATAAGGAAGGAAGTAAGATTAATGCAAGATTATATGATCATGATGCATGCACGTTTCATACGTCCTCACTGCCTAACAATCTAACGGCTAGGCGGTGGCATACACGCTCACTCATAACGTTAACTAAACGGACTACACGTTCGCAAGTTAGCGTACCTGCAGAAACTCACTTCAGCCCTTCCCACAGTATGAATATCATGCACTGCGGAAATTTAAATCTAATACTCACTTAGGTGTACACCGGTATACACGTAAGCAGTATATGCACCCATCAAAAATATTACTCCCACAATCAATACTTTCACATATACTTGTGTGGAACAGGTATACGCGTCGGTATCATATAAGCACTTCCCTAGATTGGCGTTGTCCAATCATGCTCTCACAACTCTCATTACCTTTAACGTAGAGGCAATTGATCCATACATTACCATTCCGAAGAATAGCATCCATACAATTTCACCCTTGCCGTATGGACGACAGAATAACAGAAAATAAGTATGATGCACGACCCCCAAAGTTAGTACTTAAATAGCCACCTAAGTTCCTATTGGGCATAAGGACTTGATCAATGGCACACCTTACTCTTGGTCAAGAAGGTTTTTCAAATCCTAATATAACTATAAGTTCTTGTCAAATAGGAATTTTAATTGAAAATACAGTTTTTCAAATACACTTGTGAACAGTAACGCTAACCACGCTCCGATGCCAGCTGTAACAGAACCGACCAATTTGCACCAGATTAAGCACTGAATCGCTGCTTTCACAGAGATTACAAGTACTTAAGCTCGTACAAACCCGGTAGTCCGGAAATCTCGAAGGATTTCAAGTCATTCAACTTTAACCAAGATCGTAATAGATTAGCGTACATGCCCACAAGGTACATTCAGTTCGCACATAGTTCAAATACATCGGAGTTCAACAGTTATTACAAACCATAGTTTGAATTCAAAAGCGGAAGCAACATAGTTTTGAAACACAAGTCCTTAGTTCACAATACAGTGCCATATGCTTGATCGGTCCACAAAAGCATCAGGGAAGATAAGAGTTGACCATGCCCATGGTCTAGTCACTGCCCTCGACGGGGTACAGACAGTTCTCGCAATAGCCGAAGAAGCATTGCCCATCTGCAACAACAAGGGATAGAACCCTGAGTACGAGAAGGTACTCAGCTAGACTTACCCGTCATAAACCAGAAATAACCGACACCAAGGATTATGCAAGGCTGTATCTGGGGTTGGCCACACTTACCTTTTTGCATAAAAGCACTTTATTATTAACTAATCATCATTAGAGCATTAGCAGTCACTTTTATGTAATCAGCCTGATTATCTAGATTTGCACCTGATCTAGAGCAAACACTTGACTACTTATTCAAGCAAGAGTGACTATTTCATCAATAGCCTTTCAGATTCATCAACCATAACCATCATTAATTCCATATATTACTACGGTAACACATGCTCAGTCAAGTTACTCACTAACCAGGAGCGATGGCGATTATAATCGATTCCTACCAGCTGGGGATAAAAATGCCGCACACTCGCCCGACACACCCTGCCAGGTGGCCGTTGGCGACCACTTCAGGAGGTTCGAGAACACAACACGCGGGACGGTCATGGGCCCTTCTACACCGGGGGTTATCTCAATGCCAGGTCGCTCAAGCTATTAACTGCCCACGGTCATGCCAGGTCGATCAGGCCCTGCCTGCCCTCGGACCATGCCAGGTCGATCAGAATAGTTGCCCACGGTACATCTGAGGCCCTGGGTGTTAGGCGTCAACATCTCCGTCACCGGCTCGAAAAACCTTACTCGGCTTCACGGGAGGTACCCGCACCTGCTCCGTTAAGTGATTGACGCGTTCAAAATGACTGAGGTGTGCCTTCGTCGGTTCCTGATCGACACAGACGGGAGACTACTAGCACACAGAACCCATGTCCTGCTGCTCCTACATCCCGCCCGGTCTCAAATTAATTATCACATGGTTATCTCCATGATAGCACAAGGCTAAACATGATCAGTATCCACCTATATGCGGGAGACAGGAAATCACCCGACTTTTACCGGTCTAAGCAGGCTAAGCATAAACGAGCCTAGACTTATCAGGGATAACAAGGTAATATTTGCAGGTGGACAAGGATAAGTAATAATGCATCAACGGTAGCAATCAATTCCTATAACCTAATGCAACATCCATCATCAGGTTAATTAGAAACATTTGCAAACCGTAGGAGTTAGAATGCTCCGGGCTTGCCTCGCTCGAAGTCGGCGGGGCGGTGATCACGGCACTCCGGCAGGTCTTCAGCGTCTCCTTCCGGGATCCCCTCCTCGGGTGTCTCCTCCTGACGCTGCTCCTCCGGCGTCTCCTGGGCTTCCACTACCGATCCTGCATGATGCGGTACATGAATGAACAATATGAATGCACATGGGATGCATGGTGATGCAACATGGAGTAACCATTCAGGAGATAAGCACATGTCATCTACTGCTACTCACTTATTTAATCTGACATACTACTTATCAAGTCTTGTTGTCACCGCATCAAAGTTGCTTAACGGGTTTATTACCCTCTAATTATTTGTAGAATTAAATCTAGTTAAATAGGCCCATAACAGTAACCTATCCTAGACAGCTTCACAAAAACCTATAAAAATTACTGGAGATCAATAACACTTAATCTAACCCTCTGTCCAAATTTCATCCCATTTGGACCTAGACTTCATCCTCTATGAAAAAGACAAATTCTATTATGGAGGTGCTTTGAACTACACACCCTAGCAAAAAGTGTCAAACAACAGATTTCTTATTTTCTACTGAACTTCCTAGCATAAGAGCAATGTGCTTAAATTCTCAGGTTCGTATTCTCATATTTTAATTACTACAAAATAAACAAGGAAACGACATTTAAGCATTTTAAAAGCTACTGTCAAATTAATTCACAGAACAACCTCATATTATATTTTTCTCTGAAACTACACATTCATACAAACCTAACAAAACAAAAATGGAATCACATTTTTCTGACTTATATATAATTAGTTATGCATTTACCAAGTTATCAGCACTTTTCTAAATTAAATAAATCTACACATAAAAGTATCACCAAAAATGCATTTAACAGTTTTCACTGATAGATCTAAACATGCTTGACCTAACAAAATTTGTTTCACAGGATTTGGACTTAAAATGAGCCTTGTAGGAATTTTTGAAGCCATTACATAACTCTGCAAAAACAAACTAAAAAGGAAACTCAAACCTAAACGTACGGACTCCAACTTGGTTCGGCCGAGGCATAAGACAACGCTCAGCACACCCGGCGCGATTCGGCTGAGGCCCGAGGCATAAGACAAACGCTCAGCACACCCGGCGCGATTCGGCTGAGGCCCGAGGCAAGGCTTCGGTACATTCGGCGCGACTCGGCCGAGGCTCAAACACACTCAACCGATTCGGCCGAGGCTACTGACTCAACCGAGGCTCGGTGACTTAGCCGAGGCTCGAGGCAAACGCTCGGCACGCCCGGCTTACCGAGGCCTACGGCACCCAAACGCTTCCCTTTCTTTCTTTCTTGCTGCCAGTCGGGGCCCGCTGGTCAGGGCGACCAAGCTACCGAGGCCAGGCTCGGCACGTTACCGTGCGAGGCCAGGCTCGGCGGTCAACGGCGGAGTTTTGCGCCGTGGTCGTTGACCGGCCCTAGCTCGTCGACGGCGACACTTCTGGCGACACGGAGACCATTACTGGGGCGGGTTTGCGATGCGAACACAACTAACCGACTCGCTGAGACAGAGGGATACCGGAGCAAGCTCGACGGCGGCCATGGCGGAGCGGCGGCTCTGGCGACTCGGCGGCGGAACTCTTCCCGGCGGCTTGCGACTCGGCAAGACTAACACTAGCCTAAGCAAGTCACAAGTGACCTATTGGAGCAACTCCCGGGCTTCGGCATCCCGGCATTGTCCGGCGCGATGCACGGCGGCGGTCCATGGCGGACACAGCGCGACGGCCCGCGGTCCGGCGAACTCAGGACACGAGAGAGATCTCCATTTGACTCTAAGCTACTACGACGGTAGAGAAGACTAGAACATGGCTCAGCTCAGGGTAGCATGGCCGGAGATGACCGGTCCACGTGAAGGTCACGATGGCCATGGCGGAAGCTTGCGGATGGCATCCGCTGTTCCGGCAGCTAGAGAGGGAGAGAGGGGAAACCAACCCTTACCGGAGAAAGAGGAGACCAGGGCGGAGGAACTGACGAGAGGAATTGGACGGCGGCGCACGGTGGAGCGAGTAATCGCTCGCCGAGGTTCGGCGGGCGGCGGCGCTTTGCTTTCTCCCTTTTTCCCGCTCGAACGCCGGCGAGAGCAGAGAGCGAGAGAGAGCGCGAGCGCGGGAACAGAATGGAGGGAGGAGCGGGTTCGGACAGGGCGAGGGCGAAGGCATGCTTGCCACGCCGCGCGCGGACGCTGGCTTGGCCGGCCGTCGAGCGCCACGCGGCGGCAACGTCCTAGCGCTGTCGGCCACGACGCCGCGCGCGCGTGCCGGCACGGCACGGCCCGGCCCGATTCAGTGCCATCAGGCCGACTGACGGCCAGACTTTGAGCGCGATTAACTCCCAATCCACTTGAAGAAAAGCTAAACCACTTGCTCCATTGCTTAGAGCTACATACCGACTACCACTTTGGTTACAAGATTGATCTTTGGTTCGGCCTAGATTGCTCCCGAGAAAGCTCCAAAGATGGCTAGATGAAACTGTTTTGGGCAGTTACGACTTAGAGAATTTTCTAAGTCTAAACTCCCTCAAATCTGCCTTGTGGGTCCCAAAACACCTTGTTAAACTCATTTTCATGAGTTCGGCCTTAAACAACTTTTGTTCTACTCTAAATTCTACACACTTTTGGTTAAGGGCCCACAGCCATGCAAAGCTTCTATCAAGAAGGTCTTAGTTAGTCAAACAAAGGACTCCTAGGGCTCTATTAAGGCAACTAGGGTTAGAGACTTGGTTAGCCAACATGACCAACATAAACCTAGCTTCATTTTGACTCCTCAACAAGGTTCAACTACTAAGGAGACTTAAACACTCCACAAACAAGACACACAAGCATTCAATCAAGCATAGCATCACAAAAGGTCACATGAAATGACACTTAACAAAAGAAAGAATGCAACATGAAATGATGATGCTTTATGCTCATGAGATGTCAAATTATGCACTTAGGGTTGCTTAACACCTAGGGTGTTACAACTTCATTTGTACCACCCACACACCAAGAGAAGCAAAGCAAGAAAGCAAGTGAGAGTTAGGTTAGAAGCTCAGAGAGCTTAGGCAAGTAGGTAGCTAGTAGAGCAAGGCATTCTTGCCCTCGCAGAAGCGCTGCTCAAGGCTTAGCTCAAGAGTAGAGGCGTGCGAGTGATCGGTCCTGGAGCTGGGAAGAGTCTTCCTTCATCTCCAGTTCAGGTTTTGCTCTTGTTACTCAAGCACTTACTATATTCTAGTTCATCATTTCAAGTATTACTTTATTCTACTTATCAGTATTGAGTGGTATACTTGATTGATTGCTTGAGTGCCTAGCTATCCTACAGTTCAATTCACTTAGCCATAGTAGTTAATCTCTAGTGAGCTTAGTGTTTGATCTTTGCCAATAGGTTGCTTAGTCAGTTTAGTGTTTATCTTATTAAGTCAAGTGTTTGCTCTGACGTTCGCAAGGGTGTCTCTATTCAAAGCTAGGGTAGAGATAGTTTCAATATAGTTAAGCGTGGTGCTGAGTTATAGACTTACCTTCAGATACGGCTGGACCCCCGGATAGCTGTGGTAGCAAGCAGGTGGTGACAGCCCTGTGCGCCTTGAATTCCACCACGTAGTTGGCCCAGTTTAACAGTAAGGCTCGTTGTGCTAGCGTTCAACCTAAGTAAGTGGTAAAGGCTAGTACGCCTCGATACTTGACAAGATAGGAATAAAACTTTACTTAACTTAGTTGCTTTATTGACTTTTGCCTGCCTTGCTTCGTAACTATCTTGCTTCGTAGTTATCTTGCTTTGTAGTTATCTAGGAGTAGTTAGTTATCTTAGTTATCCTTAGCTATTCCATTTATCTACCTATCCATCCACCTTACTTAGCCATCCACTTCATCCTTACCTATCCACCCATATATTCTTTCTAGCCTTTCATCTCCTCTCTACTCCTCTTTTCCCTTTTTCTCTTTTCTTCGACTCTCATCCCCTCCTTGACTCAACTCATACACCACCCTAGCCTTCCCTTGGGATCAAATAAATCGACACCTGGTACTCCCAGGCGAAGTGCTACTACGATAGTTCTGTGCGCTTGCAGAATCTCCTCCTGGTAGATTGCATTCTCTCTAGCTAGCTCCTACTAGTGTCAGGATTGACAACCCCGCTTGGCATTAGTAGATAGCTGCTTCCACTCCTTTAGGTATAGTGACCGGTCTTGCTTCAAGCATTTCTGACGCCGTTGCCAGGGACAGACTCCATAGTCTACTCCTAGTAACATCGTTAGCAAGTGCCAACAAGCATTCCTGGGCCGTTACAGGGGATAGTTGCCTAGCTCTATCTTTAGTGAAGCTAAGAACTACCAACAACCACCAGAAACATTCTCCCCCTTGGGGCAAATTGCAATCAAAAGAGAGGGGTAATAGACTCAAGTACAGAACACGGAGCTAGGTCATGCCTATCGGAGTCAAGCAAATGCACATGAGTTAAAAGTGCAAGTCAGCAGCTTCAGGTATATACTCAAAAGAGTGAAAGAATGCTCTAAGGAGTGCTGATCCGACTACTAAGCAACATGTAAAAGTGCTAGCAAAGGCTCAAACTGATCACTGAATACAGATTATGAATGCAGAAGCTTAGTGAGCAGTTTTAAGCCATTCAGAAAAAGGGTTTCACCATCAAAATAGCACTGAACATGTATAGATAGGAAGTCAAACAAGTGCTAAATATGTATACAAGGTGAACTACCTCTAGCAAAGTTCAAACATCATGCTATAGAGTGAAGCATAGACTTGTGTTTTCAGATTTTATCGGAGAAATTGCAGCGGTTATTACACAAGTTCAAATTCAGCATGTGATTGCGAGGTTGAAAGCTTGTTATTGCCTAACTTTCCAACCGTGCTAAGCCTATGCATATGCAATCAGAAGCTTAAAGCATCGGTTTCGGTCTTACACTACACGGCTCAAGTTTAACTCAAAGTGCTATGAGAAATAGTCTCGATACCGTGATGTGCTGACAAAGCAATCCCATCTCGATCTTTCAATTCACTAACACTTGGTTCATTTTAAGCAGAATATGAACAGTCCAAGCAAGTGAGAGACTCAAAACTAGAGACATAGCAACCTAGCATATATGCAATAGCTCAAAAGACCTCAACACATCCTACACATGCTAGATGCCAATCTCAATGGTGAACATGTATCAAATTTTAGGATCTTTAAGCATGTTCATCATTCTGAAAAATACAGCTTAGCTCATAACATGTATCAGTGATTAGAAGGAGCCTAAGCTACAAGCAACATCATATATCATCGAAGCATACACTAATCAGAGCATAAATTCATTCTTAAAAATATAGACACTAAGCTTAAAATGGAAGATGCATATATGATGAAGTCAGAATCGGAGCCAAAGCAAAACCAAAAGACTTAAGACCCAAAAAACAAAAAGGATCAGAAAGTCAGTCTATGGTACATCAAGCAAAATGCTTCCCCTATGTAAAAGGGGAAACACACACCAAGCTCACCTCTCAACCTAGCAAAAGTTGAGAGATCCAAAGGCTTGGTGAAGATATCCACAACCTGGTTATGGGTGTCTACATGCCTAAGATCAATGTCGCCTTTCTCATAGTGATCACGAAGAAAGTGAAAGCGAACATCGATGTGTTTGGTCTTGGAGTGAAGAACAGTGTTCTTTGCTACACTAATGGCAGAAGTGCTATCACAAAGCAAAGGGACCCGACTGAAATCTAGACCAAAATCATGCAATGTAGCAACCATCCATAAAAGCTGCGAAGCCCAAGAAGCAACGGCAACATACTCGGCTTTAGTAGTAGACTGGGCTACGTTCGACTGCTTGCAAGAAGACCATGAAACCAAGGAAGAGCCAAGAAACTGACAAGTCCCAGAAGTAGACTTGCGCTCAAGCCGACAGCCGGCAAAATCCGCATCGGAATAACCACAAAGCGAAAGAGTCGAAGAAGAGGAGTACCAAAGTCCGAATTCAGGAGTGTATCGGAGGTACCTCATGATGCGCTTGACTGCTTGTTTGTGGGAAGTCCGAGGGGACGCCTGAAAATGAGCGCACAGACACACAAAAAACTGTATATCCAGCCTGGTTGTCGTCAGGTACAAAAGCGAGCCAATCATGCTTCTGTACTCCTTCTGGTCAACCGGCTCTCCGTCCCGGTCCGCGTCCATCGCCGCAGTCGTCGGCATGGGCGTCGTATGAGGCTTGGCCTCGCCCATGTCGAATTTCTTCAGGATATCCTTCGTGTATTTTCCTTGATGCACAAACGTCCCGTCTCGGGTTTGCTTAATTTGCAACCCGAGGAAGATAGTCAATTCGCCCATCATACTCATCTCAAACTCCCTGCTCATAGTATCTGCAAACTTGGCAACAAGCGCATGAGAAGAGCCACCAAAGATGATGTCATCCACGTAAATCTAGACTAATAGGGTGTCATTGCCTTGCTTGAGGAGAAACAACGTTCTATCGACCCGTCCCATTTTAAAACCCTTAGAGAGTAAAAAGGTTTTCAATCGATCATACCACGCTCTCAGGGCTTGTTTCAAACCATACAAAGCTTTTGAAAGTTTATAAACATGGTTTGGAAACATGGGATCCTCGAAACCAGGGGGTTGCCTCACATAAACCTCTTCCTCTATATACCCATTCAAGAAGGCACTCTTGATATCCATCTGGTAAAGCTTAAAACCCTTCGAAGCAACAAAGGCTAGAAGGATTCTAATAGCTTCTAAACGGGCTACAGGGGCAAAGGTTTCTTCATAGTCTATCCCCTCTTTTTGGCAGAAACCCTGGGCTACTAGCCTAGCCTTGTTCCTCACTACCATCCCATCCTCACCCTCTTTGTTCTTGAAAACCCATTTGGTACCTATAGGGTGGCATTCTGGTGGAGGTGGAACTAGGGTCCAAACTTGGTTTTGCTCAAAGTTTTCTAACTCCTCATTCATGGCATTAACCCAATTAGAATCAGAGAGGGCGTGTCCAACATCTTTGGGCTCAAAAGAAGCAACGAATGCAGAATGAGCAAAGTGAGAGACTTCATACACTCGCGACCGCGTGACTCGCTGGTCGATGCCGCCGATCATCTGCTACGGGGGGTGAACTTGCTGAACGCTTCAGGGCGCTTGCCTCGCCGAAGTCGCCTCCCCCTCGCCAGATGTAGTCGCTCCCTCAGGTGCAGCGGGTGCTTGCTGGAGAGGTGACTCAAGAGGACCCCAAGAAGAAGATGTCGTGGGATCGGGTCCTCGAGCTAAAGTAGACGTCGCAGGGTCGACGGGGGCAGCCAGTGGAGTCGGCTTGGGATCACCACAATCGGCATTCTCCTGCTCCTCCTCCACAAAGATGGTCTCTCCCAGCTCCTGTTCTCCTACAACATCAAAAGCAGAAGAAACACAAGGCATAGTCTCGTCGAATGTGACCTCGCAAGTCTCGACTACCTGGTTAGTCTCCAGGTTAAGAACTCGATAAGCACATGAATAAGAAGCATAACCAAGAAACACCCCATTAGCAGAGCGAGATTCAAATTTGTCCAAATTGCCTTGCTTCAGGATGAAGCACTTGCACCCAAACACCCGAAAATGAGACACCTTGCGTATCCGTCCAGAACGCAACTCATAAGAAGTTTTCTTCATGAAAGCCCAAAGAAAGATGCGATTTGAAACATGGCAGGCGGTGTTGATCGCCTCGGCCAAAAAACGCCTAGGAGTCCTATGCTCATCAAGCATCGTCCTGGCCATCTCAACAAGGGTCCGGTTCTTGCGCTCAACAACACCGTTCTGCTGGGGGACATAAGCAGAAGAAAACTGATGCTCGATTCCATTAGAAGAACAGAAAGAGGCAAACTGAGAGTTATCAAACTCAGTACCATTGTCGCTACGAATAGCTCTATTGGTATCAGAAGGAAACTCAGTTTTCAACCTTAGAATTAAATCACGAGCAAAAGGAAAAGCTTCATCCTTACCCTCCATAAAGAACACCCAAGAGTACCTCGAAAAATCGTCAACGATCACTAGAACGTACCACTTCCCACCCGCTGAGCAAACCCGAGCTGGACCAGCTGTGTCCATGTGAAAAAGCTCGCCGGGTCGCTTTGTCATCACCTGATTAACAGGTGGGTGAGAAGCAGCAACCATCTTCCCATGACGATAAGGATGGCAAACAAGGTCCTTCTGAAACTTAAGCTTGGGCAATCCTTGGATTACGCCAAGTGAGCTAAGTCTTGCAAGCAAGTCAAAACTCAAGTGACTGAGCCTCCTATGCCACTTCCACAAATCAGAAGAAGGACCAGCCATCAAACATCTAGCAGAGCCGAAAGAACGAGAAAAGTCGGCTCTGAAAACATGGCCAAATGGGACGATCCAACAAACAAGATCTCCCCGAGGGTCTAAAACACGACTCAAACCCTTCTTAAAGCGCACTTCACAATCATCCTCAAGAAGTTGCGAAACAGAAAGCAAATTGTAATGCAAGTTCGAAACCAAAGCAACATCCTTAAGGACAAAGTTCTCATTGAGCTGAATAGCTCCTTGAGAAACAACCTTACCTCTACTATTATCCCCGAAAGTGATGTACTCCTTGTGCATCACGGGGCTAAGGCTGGAGAACCATTCCTTCTTTCCGGTCATGTGGCGCGAACACCCGGAATCCATGAGCCACATGTTCTCCAACTGAAGTTCCGGCATCAATAGAAAGGCAGGAAGTGAGCATATGTCACAACACTGGGGTTAGTATACTGAGAAGGATACCAGTGCTGTGTCATAGGCCCAAAAAAAGTGTTAGCAGCAACACCAAGCTGTCCTCGTCCCATGGGTGGATAGCGATCACCACCGACCTGAAAGGGTGGTCCGCTATGGAACGGAAAACCTCCAAACTAATCTACTTGTCCCATTTGAGCAAAGCGATCACCACCATACTGAAAAGGTGGTCCGCTATGAGACTGAGCAGCAAAACCTCTTACACCCGGCTCACAGTCGTATTGAGGACGACATGAACCGCGACGGGCACGACCACCACCCCGTGGTCTAGCTGCCTAGGGCCTAGCAACCTGAGGAGGTGCACCTCCATGTCTAGCGCCCTGCCTCTGAACTCCCCGACCTTGCACACCATGGAGAGGGTGGTGCCTGGACTGGTTGTTCAGCTCCAACTCCTTCCTAGCGTCTCTCTTCCTCCAAAAGCAAAACTCAGCTAGGTGACCCTCACGGTGACAGTACTCGCACTCAAACCTCACCACTCTCTTGGGTTGTTGGTTCCTAAAGTTGCGAGGGTTGTTCACACTGGCTGGCTGCTTGCCTCTCGGAAGGGGATCACTAGAGATGTCAGGAAGGGTGTCAAGTGTGTTCCTAAGATGGTTAGGTTTGGGAATCCACACTTGCTTGTGAGGTGGAGCCTTGGGTGGTTCATCAAGGATACCATCCTTGGTGATAGGCTTGGGAGGCTCAGGTGGGGTGATCTTGGTAAGCTTAGGGATAGCAGATGGCTTCTCACTCGGGTTCACTCCGCTAAACTCACCAATCTTGCTAAAGATACTAGCGCCCTTCCCACTTGAAACAAAGCCTACTCCCGAGCAATCAGTTCCCCTCTTGAACTGACTGATCATCATGCCCAACTGCGGCTCACTGCATGACACCCAACTCAGGATGGACCGAAGGTATGTGTTTTCCTCCTCGGTTTGCATCCTGTCATGCCGACAGTTGGCAATCTCAAGCTCCATCCCCACGCATCGCTCACATGGAGCGAACAAGGTGCTAACTGAGCTGGCCTTCATGGCTTCAGCAAGCTTGGCACTAACTTCTGCCAACTCAGTTCACAAGCCCGGACAGGACTTGCACGCACCGAGGAAAGAAGGCCTTGCCTTCACTTCCTCCAGCTCCTTCTTCAGGGAGGGACACTCTTTGCAATCACCTACCAAGTCTAGCCTACTCTTCAGCTCATCATACACCTCAATCAAGGCGGCATACTTGGTTTGCAAGGTGGCAAAGTTTGTCATATGCATCGTGCACTCCTCACACTCCTCCACATCAGCCATCTTCACCTCAGACTTAGCGAACTCAAGCTCCTTAAGCGCCTCATTCATCTTAGCCTTAAACTCATTGCGCTCTCGAATAGCTTGCTTGAGTTACTTGTCCTGAGCGAGAACTATGTCGACAAAAGAATCGTGCTCACCGGTAAGACGATCGACAAGAGAAGAGGTTGATACCTCGGAAGCATCGTCGTCATCGGTGTTGGCGTCCTTTGCCTAGCATTTGGCGTCCTCTTCATCCAAGGCCATGGTGCAGAGACCCTTGGAGGAGTGGCCGAAGAAGCAGAGTCCGTTGAAGCATTCTTCAATCTTATGCTCGGACCAATCATCGCTGGAGTCGCCGTCGGAGGTCTTCTCGCCGTCACTGATGGTGGCGAGGAAGGCACGCCGACCGGCGTCGAAAGCCTTCTCCATGTCCTCTCGGCGATAGCTGCCCATCTTCTTCTTCCCAACATTGTTCTCCGGCTTGCCCTTGCGCCTGGAGTTGCGGTTCTTGCCGGGGAAGCTCTTGTCGTTCTTGGGGCAGTTCGCCATGAAGTGGTCTAGGTCACCACACTTGTAGCAGCCCTCGCGTGCGCCACCACGCTGGCGATTCAGGTAGTTGTTGTGAAACCACGAGAACCGGGTGATGACGAGGGCGAGCTCGTCGTCTCCAACCGCCTCCAACTGCTCCTCCGTAACTGTAAGAAAAGATGACAACGAAAACAGAGGAGGTGAAGGGTCAGCAGAGAAAGTCGATCCACCTGTGCCAGAGACTAAAGCCATGGTATGTGAAGATGGGTTCTTCAGCTTGGCCTGAGTCAGGTGATCGATCTCGGTGGACTTGAGCTTGCTGAACAGCTCGTCCACGGTGAGGGTGTCATAAGATGCAGACTCTATGATGTTCGACACCTTCACCTCCCATACCCTCCGATCCAGGGCGTATAGCAACTTGAGAGCCCTCTCATGATCGTCATAGGGTAGGTTAGCCCGATTGGCACGCATCTTGTTCACAATCGTTTGGAAACGAGCGAACATGGCATCAATCGTCTCTCCCTCCAACTAAACAAAGTTCTCGTACTCGCGCTTGTACGTCTCAAAGAGTCTGGTCTTGACCTGAGCGGTCCCCTCGTGATAGCTCTGAAGCTTCACCCAGATGTCTCGTGCCGTCTCAAGCTCAGAGACACGCTCGAACTTAGGAAGGGAGATGCTAGCCAAAAGAGCGTTACGAGCCTTGGAGTTGGCCTCGTGCTGGTCAATCTGGATCTGACCCACACGAGCTGCAAGGACTACGTACTCAGCATTCTCACATATCTCCCATACAGAAGGTCCGATGCTGTTGAGATAAGCATGCATCCGAATCTTCCAATAGGGATAGTTCGTTCCATCGAACCACGGAGCCTTGTCGTTCCCTCGTTCCATGTCGCCCTTAGGATCCGAAACCGATTAAGGTAGAGAAGATCCTTAGCCGGCTCCGATACCAATTGAAGGACCGGATTAGCGACCAGAGGGGGGGGTGAATGGGAGCCTCAAATTTAACTCGTGAATAGTATGACCCTTGTCCCAGAAAGTCACCCCAAAAGCAAAGACTCGAAACGACCGGAGGGTTCACGACCTACGAGTTGGTGGATACCCTAGGAGATGTCCTAGTGGTATGGCGGAACCTCCGGAGAAACCCCAAAACCAACTGCAAAACCCACGGAACAACACTGCACAATCAGCAGTTTCGCGGACTGTCCGGGGTCAGGGTCCCGGACTGTCCGCCAGCAAAAACGCAGAAACCAAACAGTGCTACAAGTCTACTGGACAGGTCTCGGACTGTTCGCGGGTTTGTACTGCGGACTGTCCGCCGTTCACTCGATAGTGAACAGTCAGGGGTCTGCGCCTGACTGACCCTGAAGAATCCCGATCCACGGACTGTCCGCCGTTAGAGGTGCAAACTGTCCGCCACCACCAGAAAGCACAAACTTGCTCGGGTTCAAACACAAATCCAAATCGATCTCAACCAAATTGAGAAGAACTTCGATCAAACTCCTCCCAGGTGATCCTCTATGTATTGGGGTATTAATCCTAAGAAATCATCGCACCAAACCAAGTCAATCAAGAGAGATTCGTGGATCACCAAAAAAAGGGGAAGAACGAAGAACGAACACGAAATCAACCTGATCTATGGATTCGTGAGATTTGAAGAGAAATCCTTTGGTAGAAAGAAGGGGCTCACGACCAAGAACAAATTGATTCAAGTGGAATCGAAAATCATCTCGCAGAGAGAGAAAACGAGGCAAATCTCCAGGAGATGAAAAACCAAAACGTCAAGAACACAACACACAAGACACGATTTGATTTTAGCCGAAATTCCTCCACACGAGGAGACAACGAGAATACGGTCTCGTTTCCTCAAAAGATCCAAATACACAGAGGTATGATTCCCGTCTCTGTGGATCGCTTGCAGCGAGGTATGATTAGAACCTAAGCGAGGGCTAGAGAGAGAGAGTGCTCAGGAACAAATGACTACAAGGATAGAGGGAGAGGAGGGGTGCCTCTCTTATTTATAGCCTAAAACAATAATCCCCTTTCTACCCCTAGATACAAGAGCGAAGCGGCCAACCCTAGGGGTATCCCGGTCCAACTCTGCTGATGGCTGATCTGACGGCCATGCGCCTTCCTCACCCTAAGCTTTGCCTGGACGCAAGCCTCAGGATGCCGCCACGTGCCGCCCAGTCGACCGCCGCGCCTACCTCGTGGATAGCCTCGCCTCCGCGCCAGCCTCTCCACGCCGCCACGCGTCGACCGTCCTTTTTGCGGACCTTCCCCCGGTTTTGAGGCCGAAACCGCGAAACCTGGGCCTTCCCCCGGTTTTGAGGCCGAAACCGGGAAACCTGTCCTTAGGCTAAGTTTTGTGGCCCAAACTCAGAAACCGCGAGCCCAGGTTTTGAGGCCCAAACCTGGAAACCATCCTCACCAAGTTTTGAGGCCCAAACTCGGAAACCGGCCATCCCGAGTTTTGAGGCCCAAACTCGGAAACTGTCGAGGGTAGCTTTTTGAGGCTCAGCTATCGAACCCACGCCGTAGACGAGATGTGGTTCTCACACCCCAAGTTCCAGCACCGATGCCGGAGCATGTCCAGCCTCCACGCGGGGCATAGTGCATTCGCCATCCTTCTCGGCCTCCCGCCAAGTGTCACGACGCCATCACCTTCCTCCCAACTCGGCCGATGCACCGCACATCCCCATGTGCCCTTGCTTGTCAACGCCACGTGCCAGCTACCACAGCTGGTCCTCAGGTCTCCCGGTCCGTCGGTCCAAGCTCCACGTCCGCCCTTCACCGCTCCCGGTCCGTCGGCACGGCACGTCCCTACTTGACCTTCACCTCACCTTCGACCACTGCCTGAGCTCCGCACCTGCACATCAACACAGCCAAGAGACATGATGCCCGTTCATCGATCACTCATCACTCAGGAAGGGAACCACAAGAGCACATATCAACCTTGTGTTCTCAATCTCCCCCTTGATGAGTGCATCGTCAACTCATAGTAATCGTAACAAAAATAAAAGAAAAGCAGAATTGGGTAGAAGAAGAAAGACTCACTCGAGAAGTTCAAAAAGCCAGAGACAAGGCCGAAGAAGCACAAATCGAGATAAGCAAAGCTTGGTCCCCAAAGACATGGGCAACGGTTTGACACAACCAAGCAAGAGATCGGAGCAACAACTCATCAAGGAGCTAAACACGATCAAAACAGAGCACAAGACTTGGTTCCCAAACACATGGGCAACGGCTCGACGCAACCAAGTCAAAAAAAGCTAGTCCTCCAGAAGAGGCAGAAAGGGCTCAACACCACTAGCTGAAACCTCGATACCAAATGAAGACTGCATAAGAAGCAGCTACTGCTAGTCCCTCAAGATAGAGGCACAAAGGCTCAACACAACCAGCAGTAATCCCGATACCAATCAAGAACCATCAAAACGTGATGAAAAACAGCTAGTCCCTCAAGACAGAGGCACAGACGCTCGACACAACTAGCTGAAACGATCGATATCAAGTAAGAAACTGACTCGGAACAGGCAGAAAAACTCCCCCTCACTCAAAGAACTCCCCCTCAGCAAGTGAAGCATAAATTGCAAATTGACACCACTGTTGATGGTCCTTAAACACCTGTTTTACCATCAACATTTGACCCTAAAGTCCACGAAAAAGGCATGAAATGTAGTCAAATAGGTTTCAAACTAACCAAATTCCACATGTCCATAGAATTTTATTTGAATGCAGAATTTGAACCAAATTTGGACATATGGACCCACCAGAGGCCAAGCCCACTCAGCAGTGCCCAAATGGGCCTAAGGGGGGTGGCACCCGCCACCCCTAGGTGGCGCCCGCCACCTCTAAGTGTCGCCCGCCACTTGGGTTGGCCCAAGCTCCACTCCCTGCCACGTCATCGATCCGTGTGACCTCCCTAAGGCCAAATCTTGGCCCTTGGTCACTAGGTCAGTGGCATCGGATGGCTCGGGGAGGAGTGGCATGGATCAAGGCAGAATGGCGATTGCTAGGACATGCAACCGACATCCAAACCGCCTTGGACAACCACCTGGAGGCCGTAGGTCAAAGCCGGTGCATCCAACGGCCAGGGGACTGGCGGCCGCCAGTAGGGGCTGGCGCCCGCCACCTGACCTAACCCTAGGTCAGTTGGCTGCCCCCTATAAGTACCCCCCTCACTCCTCAAGGCTATAAATACCCCCCTGGTGACACCACTTCATTTGTACCACCCACACACCAAGAGGAGCAAAGCAAGAGAAGCAAGTGAGAGTTAGGTTAGAAGCTCAAAGAGCTTAGGCAAGTAGTTAGCTAGTAGAGCAAGGCATTCTTGCCCTCACGAAAGCGCTGCTCAAGGCTTAGCTCAAGAGTAGAGGCATGCGAGTGATCGGTCCTGGAGCTGGGAAGAGTCTTCCTTCATCTCCAGTTCAGGTTTTGCTCTTGTTACTCAAGCACTTACTATATTCTAGTTCATCATTTCAAGTATTACTTTATTCTACTTATCAGTATTGAGTGGTATACTTGATTGATTGCTTGAGTGCCTAGCTATCCTACAGTTCAATTCACTTAGCCATAGTAGTTAATCTCTAGTGAGCTTAGTGTTTGGTCTTTGCCAATAGGTTGCTTAGTTAGTTTAGTGTTTATCTTATTAAGTCAAGTGTTTGCTCTGACGTCCGCAAGGGTGTCTCTATTCAAAGCTAGGGTAGAGATAGTTAGAATATAGTCATTGCATCATAAAAATAAAAATACAAAAATATTGAGAAAGAGATCTTGCTGAAACTCAGCTTAGAAAGCATCAAGCTTTGGACAGCTATGGCTTAAGTGGCCAACCACTAACGCTTAATCTGTTCCACAAGTTTTGTTGTCTATTTCAGTTTCACAGGTTTTGAGAGGCCAAGACAAGCTGACAAGCAAGTGGATGTTCCATCCACTGTCAGAGCACTATCCAACAACCATCAACATCAATCAATGCTCGCATAGAGGAAGAACATTTTCACTGTCAATCCGCTACATTGCAAGATCGAACGAGTACGTCAACATTCAGCTTAGGGGAAAGCACCCCCGTGTATCCAGGCTCACCATTAATTAAAAAGAAAAAATATGTGCACATGAAGGCTCAATGCTATTATGGGAACTGACTTGAGGGAGACCCACTCCCGTTATCTTTGTAATCCAGGTATGTCTTATTCATTATCTTAGTTATTTATAATAAGTGTATTAGTTAAATAAATAGTGTGTTTAGGTTAAAAAATAGCGTGTTAAGTTTGCTTAGTTTGTTTTAAGAAGTTAATAATAAAAGAAGAACTCTCTCTAATCTATTACATGGAAATGATTTATAGTTGCTCTATCTAATTTCTTTCAAGTACCTAGCCTTCAAAGCATGAGTTCTCCTAATTAATAATGATGCTTAAAAATAAAATTAAATCATGGGTAGCAAATGCTCGATCTAGAGTCTAGGTAATTGACAGATATGATATGTGATGATTTGAGCTGCCGTTACCTTGTTCTAAACAACACTAGAGTTTCGGAGAATTTCCGATATAAATATAACTAATAATTGCATTGAGTTAAATTAAGCTTTGTTAACCCTATGAGAAGTTATCGTGCTACTAAATTGAGATCACTTACACATTTTATCCATCTTCCGCATAAATGCTCATGATTATCTGTTGCTATCCTCTCAAAAGTTTATTGGAAGCATGTGCCTATTATTGAAAAAGAAAAAAAAGAAGAGAGAAAATCCGAGGAAATATAAAGGGACAAGTGTCCAAAACCTCAAAAAGAAAGATCTCGAGGAAATAAAAAGGAACGAGTGTCCTAACCTCAAAAAAATGAATATTAAAAAAAGGGCACGTGCCCGATGGTAGAATTAGCCTGATAGCCATGTGTCTCTAATAAGCAGAAGAGAGTGATACATTTAAAAGAGCATCCGACTCCATCTACCCTACACATGCACTTCTCGATTCAATGGTGTGGTTGACTTTCTCTTTGGATCCATTGTTTAATTTGGCAACATATGTTTTAATCTTTTTGAAGAATTATAAACTCTAGGATAATGGTAAAGTGAAAGAACAAGAGACATAGTGCTTGAATTGATCATTCTATCTTTCAATTACTCAAGATACAAGGTAAAGTACTAAGCCCCATGATAAATAATATGATACTTTTTTCTAATCCATATGAGAACTTTTGTTTGAATACATGTGTACTTGTTGAAAGTGAAGATATTGCAGCAACTCCTGATCCACTGTCAAATTTGACTTTGCTAACGGACTAGCAAAGGGTATCTTGGGGGAACTTGTTGACGGTCCTTACAGTCAATATTATACCATCAACTAATGCATAGAATGATATGAAATGAATCATAAAGCATAGTTATAGGGTTTGATTCTAACAAGTTCCACGAGTTGTGTTGTTCTCACTTATTTTGCAGGGTTATCAATGTTTCACCATATAAAAGTATCTCAAGTGATGAAACGGAGCACACCATTGTGAAGAGCTCGTCAAGATGATCGAAACGGACATATGGTTTGCTACATTTGGAGTCCCAACGATAGAGTCCTTGTTGGATACAACTTGGAAGCTTCTAGAACAATTTGGAGTGATCACCAAGCAACATAATTCAGGGGCTAAACTGACAGATTCAATAGCTTTGGTGAATTACTATTTTCTAGGGAGTTTTCCAGTAGATGGAAATAGGTAGAGTCCTATTCCAACATGATGAATCGAGCAAACAAATGGAAAGTCATGTTAGGGCAACAAGGGAGGTTCTAGAAGACACCACTTCGAAGGAGGGGCATGTTGGCTGACAATTGCGGCTGGCCGGCCCCACCCCCAGGCCGGCCGGCCTGGGCAAGGAACCATCTCAGCCCATCTTCATGGAGCGTGCCCTAATTGACCTTTTCGACGCATCTCAACCCTTGTTCAAGGTCGGTTTGATCCGAGGGCTACGGTTCATCCATAGGGGCTATAAAACCAGACCCAGACCCCCCCCTGGGGAGACATCTCCATCTTCATTATTCATCTCCACATCAGAAAAAGGGGTTCAAGTAGATGTAGAGGTACCTCTAGACGAATCTCTTCTAGTTCATCTAGAATTAGATCTAGTTCTAGTTTTTCTAGTCTATTCTTCTAGTTCTAGTTATGGTTCTTGTCCTAGTTGTCTAGTTCATCTAGTTGTAATTAGAGATTTGATTAGAGAGGAGGAGAGAGCTGAGGAGGAGCCGGATCTGTCGGATCTTCCTCGACTTTGTATTGGTGCAACATCTGGTTCGTCTTCAAGTAATCTCTAGGTTCATCATTTATAACTTCTAAGTAGTATATTTAATTTCAGTTCTTGCTTTATTTTATTTACCGGATCTTTGCTCGTATTGAGTGCTCAAGTTATTCATGGTAATTAGAGTAGTGTTGACGTAAAAATTCAGTCAGTCGGGCCAACACACTCGAGCGCACGGTCCTCAGAGGGTGTACAAAGCAAGGTCCTGACCTCCTGAACCTTCAACGGGTGAAGGTGCCGGATCTCGGTGAGATCGACCTTGGCCGTGCTAGTCAATTTGACCTGTAATTAACAAGGAGAAGAAAAAGTTATCAAATTGTGGAACCTGACGGTTTGGTGCCAGACAGTTCCAAATTGTATATTGACTACCAAGTCATCTCCCAAAAAATTGCATGAAGCATTAATAAAGATATAAAGCAGAATGACTATGGTCTGTATAAAGAGACATTCGTAACAGGTGAACAACCGATAAGCTTAAACATATTAGCAGAATAAAGATATATATATACGTCCAAACAGCGTGAAATCAACGTATCGACTAATCACACAGGCAGTTCTATCTGTTAACAGTGGGTTGTTTCCATGCAGCCATAATAACAAATAGATCGATAAAATAGCTTAATCATCAACAGTGGGGTGTTTCCATACAACCATAATGATGACCGAACTAGATCACGTCCGATGTAACAAGTAGATGGGTTGATTCCAAGTCCCCTAAAAGTACACATTATGAGGAAAGCATAATTGGATCGGCTATTTTAGCGAATGCAGGGTCCATGAAGCACGAACAAGATCTATCCATTAGAACCACGATTCAACTTAAGATCAAGTAAATCTAGTCTACCATATATATATCAGTGGGGTTCGAAAATACAGCCATAATATACATGCTAGATCAAATTTACTTGTTCTTAGAACAAAATCATAGTTTTATCGGATATCTCGAACGCACAACATATAACAACCAAGATTGACAAAATAGTCGATAAGAAGCTTGAATCGGCTATTTTTTCTATTGTGAGTGAAGGACCGAGAAAGCACTAGCAAGGCGACCAGAGGGGGGGTGAATGGGAGCTCAAAACATTTCCTTCAGAAACTTTGGCCAAATGTCCCAAAATCAACCCCCAAGAGACAGCGACCGAAACCGTGATGCTCACGACCCTTGGAAGAGGGTGGATGATCCCTAAGATCACAGCGGAGCACCACCAAGAAGAAGCAAACCAAACTCCAAAAGTTTCGGCTCGAGCACAACCCCAAAAAACCAAGTCTCGGACATAGATAGACGTCTACGTCGAGAAACTCCCAAATACCTATGCTAACAAGTAGCAAAGATACCTAGAGAGGTTTCTTGGTCAACTACAGGGCCAAACGAGAAGTCCGGAAACCAAGCGAACAAGTCGGGAGAGCAAACGCACTAAACCAGAGCAAACAGCCAAATCCCGGACTGTCCGCCGATACGGTCCCGGACTGTCCGCCGGTACGGTCCCGGACTGTCCGGGGTAACTGCGGACTGTCCGCCACCAGGTCCCGGACTGTCCGCCGGCCAATCACCCGAAACAACAAGGTTGCTGAACCCTTGCTGGAACAGTCCCGGACTGTCCGCGAGGTTGAACTGCGGACTGTCCGCCGTTCAAAAAGCACAGCTCCAACAGCGCGGAGTCAGGCCACTAGTCCGGCCGACCCCGACGCGCGGACTGTCCGCGGTTCACCGGCGGACTGTCCGCGGATGAACAGAGAGGGCGATTTTGGTCGCCCCTCTCCCAAATCCCTCCAAATCCGATCCAACTCAAAATCCCAAGTTCCCAAACTTGGAGAAGATGATCACGGGGTAGTTAGGAGACTATCCCCAAGAAATCATCCGCTCAAATCAACCAAATCACCGAGAAATCAAAAGGGAAGGTGGATGAACGGAAAAAGCGCAACGAAAACGAAATCGTCCCGATCTATTCGATCATGAGGAGTTAGATGAATTCCTTTGGTCAAAATGACCTCCTCAATGATACGAAAAAATTGGTTCAAACGGATTTCGCAAAGACGCACCGGAGAGGAAGATCAAGTGACGGGAAAATCGCGAGGAAACGAAGAACGCGAAGAACACGAATCAAAACGCGAATCAAGTCATCGATCTGCACTGCAATGGTGAGATTATGGTCTCACTTCCTCACAATCAACAGTACACAGAGGCAAGTCTCTCTGCGGATCTCAGCTAGCTACAGCAGGGGATGGGAGAGCAGGAAACCCTAAGTGCAAGAGAGCAAATGACTGAGATGACTAACTGAGATAAGGGGAGGAGGGTGTCTCCCCGACTACTTATCCTAATTCTAGTCTAAGTACAATTCCTACTCTACCCATCTCTAATCTAATTACAGAGCGAACCAGCTAAACCCTAGGGTTATTCTGGACCAACTCAGTGGTATGTGTATCCGACGGCCACGCCCGCACAACTCGTCCGCGTTGCCTCCACGCAACCTTCCAATTGCCGCCACGTGCTGCCCTCGCTCTGCACCCCCGGTTTTGTGGCCCAAACCGGGAAACCAGCCTTTTCCAGCTATCCCCCGGTTTTGAGTCCCAAACCGGGAAACCAGCCCACCAGCATCTGAGTTTTGAGGCCAAACTCAGCAAACCCTCAGAGCCCAGGTTTTGTGGCCCAAACCTGGAAACCGTCCTCAGCCCGAGTTTTGTGGCCAAACTCGGAAACCCTCAGCCCAAGTTTTGTGGCCAAACTCGGAAACCGTCCACGCCCAGGTTTTGAGGCCCAAACCTGGAAACCGTCCATCTGATGGTTTTTCTCTGGCTCTACCACCAAACCGAAGCTGTAGAGGGGATGCACCGCCCGTGCACCCCGTCCACCGACACGTGTCCCCAGGTCCTCGACCCGAGCAACACCGTGCCCCGCAAGTCTTCACTTGTCGCTGTCCCAGGCTGCCAGCCACCACAGCTGATCCTCAGGCACTCTGGTCCCTCAGTCCAAGCCTCACGTCCGCCCTTCACCGCTCGGTTCATCGGCATGGCACGTCCGCCGCATGGCACGCCCATCCTTCACCGCACCCGGTCCGTCGGCACGACCCGTCTCAACTTGACCTTCACCTTGCCCTCGATCACTGTCTCCGTGCTCGACACCTGCACAACACAAGCCAAAGACCCTGCGATCAAACCCGTTGACAATCACTCATCACTCAGAGACTCGGCATACACCCATGTATCCGCAATCTCCCCCTTGATGAGTGCATTGTCAACTACTCACACAAATCATAATGAAAAGAAGAAAAGAGGACGGAAGAAGAAGGGAGAACTTGACCAAATGTCCCAAAAGCCTAGCAAAGCCGAAGAAGGTCAAATGGAAAGAGCAAAAGAACTTGGTCCCCAAAGACATGGGCAACGGCTCGACGCAACCAAGCAAAGCAAAGCTAGCCCTCAAGAAGAGGTAGAACAGGCTCAACACCGCTAGAAGATACCAATTTGAAACTCCAGAGAAAAGAGCTCAAACCAATTGAAGCTGAGTGAAAATCGAAGCAAAATGCTAGTCCCTCAAGATAGAGGCACAGAGGCTCAACACAACTAGCACAGAAGGCTCAAAACCAAAGCCTTTCGGCCAAACATGCTCCGAACCAATTGGAATGACTCCAAACTAAATGAGAACCAATCGATCGAAAAACCCTAAAAATGTTTGCTAGTCCCTCAAGATAGAGGCAAAGGCTCAACACAACTAGCAAGCTCCCCCTTGACAAGTGCAAGAAACTAGGAAAACTCCCCTTAGTTGAACATCCAGGAGTATATGATTTGCAAAAACTCTCCCCCTTAGTTGAAAATGCACTTATCAAGAAAGGCATCAAGGCAAGAAACTCCCCCTTCCAACATGCATATGAAGTCAGAAATGGAAGTTAGTAGCTTCAGGCATATATTCACAAGAGTGCAAAAATGCTCTAAACAGTAGAACTCCAATGACTCAACTAGGCACTCAAATAGCAAAGGCTCAAACTGATCACACATACGAAATATGAACATATGAGCATGTGAGCAGTTTTTAGCCAAAAAGGGAGTCACCATCAAAATAGCACTATACATGTATAGACAGGAATCCAAACGAGTGCTAATCATGTATACAAGGTGAGCTACCCCTAGCAAAGTTCAATCATCATGCATAAGAATGAAGCATATACTTGTGATTTCATATTAATATCGGAGTTGCAGCGGTGAAAATTTCACAAGTTCAATTATTAGCATGTGATTGCGAGAGGTTGAAAGCTTGTCATTGCCTAACTTTTCAACCGAGCGAAGCCTATGCCGAAGCAATCAGAAGCTTAAAGCTGCGGTTTCGGTCATACACTACACGGCTCAAGTTTAACTCAAAGTGCAATGAGAAACAGTCTCGATACCGTGAGGTGTTGACAAGCAATCCCATCTTGATCTTTTCAATTCACTAAAACTTGGTTCAAATTTTAAACATGATATGAACAGACCAAGCAAGTGAATGACTCATAACTAGAGACATAGCAACCTAGCATATATGAAAAGCATGAATGGACTCAACACATCCTACACATGCTAGTTGCATATCTCAATGGTGAACATTTTCAGATTTCATATACATTAAGTAAATTCATCATTCCAAAATAGCTCAGCTCACAACATGTACTAGTGGTCAGAAAGAGCATAAGCTACAAGCATTCATATAAGCATCGGAGCATACTAAATAGAGCATAGTTACATTCTAGTGATTATAAACATGAAGCTCAGAATGTAAATGCGTATGCTGAAATGCAAAAGAAAAGAAAGACAAACGAAAGAAAGTCAGTCTACTATACAAGATCCAAAATGTTTCCCCCATCTAAAAGGGGAAACACACACCAAGCTCACCCCTCAACCGATTAAAGGTTGATTCGTCTAAAGGCTTGGTGAAAATATCAGCCAGTTGATGATGAGTATCGACATGGCGAAGGTCGATATCACCCTTCTCCTGGTGGTCTCGCAGAAAATGAAAGCGCACATCAATGTGTTTGGTCTTCGAGTGAAGCACGGTGTTCTTAGCAACGCTAATGGCACTCGTGCTGTCACAAAGCAAAGGCACGCGAGAAAAGCTCAGACCAAAATCACGCAAAGTGGCCATCATCCAAAGCAACTGGGAACCGCAGCTAGCCGCAGCAACATATTCAGCCTCTGTAGTGGACTGAGCGACACTAGACTACTTGCGAGAAGACCACGAAACAAGAGAAGAACCAATAAATTGGCAAGTCCCAGAAGTGGACTTGCGCTCAATACGGCAACCAGCAAAATCGGCATCCGAATAACCGCAAAGGGAGAGGGTGGAGGAAGCAGAATACCAAATCCCGAACTCAGGTGAGAAACGAAGGTACCTGAAAATCCGCTTCACCGCCTGACGGTGAGAGGTGCACGGCGACGCCTGAAAGCGCGCACACAGACACACCGCGAACTGGATGTCCTGGCGTGTCGCCGTCAGGTAGAGGAGCGACCCGATCATGCTTCGGTACTCCTTCTGGTCCACTTCTTCTCCATCCACATCCGCATCCAGGGCAGTCATCGTCGACATGGGTGTTGGAAGAGGCTTGGCCTCACCCATATCGAACCGCTTCAGCAAGTCCTTGGTGTACTTGCCCTGGTGCACAAACGTCCCCTCTCAGGATTGCTTAATTTGCAATCCGAGAAAGAATGTCAGCTCGCCCATCATGCTCATCTCGAACTCCCTGCTCATAATATCTGCAAACTTGGCAACCAATGAGAAGAACCACCGAAAATGATTTCATCCACGTAAATCTGGACCAAGAGAGTGTCTTTGCCTTGCTTGAGGAGAAAGAGCGTTTTATCTACACATCCCATTTTAAAACCCTTAGCAAGCAAAAAGGTTTTCAACCTATCATACCAGGCTCTAGGGGCTTGTTTCAAACCATATAAAGCTTTATGAAGTTTAAAAACATGGTTTGGAAACTTGGGATTTTCAAAACCGGGGGGTTGCTCAACATACACTTCTTCTTCTATGTAGCTGATTAAGAAGGCACTCTTGACATCCATTTGAAAAAGCTTAAAACCTTTGGATGCAGCAAAAGACAAGAGTATCCTAATAGCCTCCAAACGAGCTACAGGAGCAAAAGTCTCCTCAAAGTCTATCCCCTCCTTCTGACTATAACCCTTGGCCACAAGACGCGCTTTGTTCCTCACAATGTGGTCGTCCTCTCCTTGTTTATTTTTGAAAACCCATTTTGTCCCAATAGGATTACAGTTAGGAGGAGGAGGAACTAGAACCCAAACCCGATTTCTCTCAAAGTTTTCTAACTCCTCATGCATGGCATTGACCCAATCCGGATCCGTCAAAGCGTGTCCAACATCTCGGGGCTCAAAATTAGCAACAAAAGCAGAATGAGCGAAGTGAGAGATGTGCTGTGACCTGGACCGAGTAACCCGTTCGTCGATGCTGCCGATCATCTGCTGAGGTGGGTGCTGGCGCTGAATGTGTCGTGGCGCCTCCCGGGCTGAAGTAGCCTCCCCCTCAACAGCAGCTGGTGCCTCCCCGGGTACAAATGGTACCGCTTGGGGTGGCGGATGCCACGGCCCCCAGGAAGAAGAGGTGTCGGGGCCGTGAGTCGTCGTAGAAGCCGCTCTTTGCGGCACGGCAGGTGGAGGGGGTGCTGGATCATCCATACCTTCAGCACCCTCGTCCTCGTTATCAAAAAGAGGCTCACCAACCTCATGATCACCTGCACGCTCAAAACGAGAAGGACAAACGAGAGTCTCATCGAAGGTGACATCTGATGTCTCCAAGACTCGGTTAGTATCAAGGTTAAGTACACGATATGCGCGAGTGTGAGTGCCATAACCCAAAAATACACCGTCAGAAGAACGAGACTCAAACTTGTCCAGGTTGCCTTTCTTCAATATAAAACAATGGCAACCGAAGACTCTAAAATAACTCACCTTGGGCTGTCTACCAAAACGCAACTCATAAGAAGTCTTTTTCGAGAACGCTCTAAGAAAAATGCGATTGGAAATTGTTGGCACCAAAAGTGGTGCACTGTGCCAATCACACATCAAGCCGAAGGAGCTAGCTTCAAACGTGGCCCGGGTGCCTAGAAGTCCGGTGCGTGCCAGTCAGTTTGCCCTGCAACTAACAAGGGAAAGAAACTGTTAAATACAAAGCTGGAATGTGCCGGGTATGACCAGACAGTTCCAAAATATACGGCCTGAAGCCACTTACGACGACATATAGCTATAAGAGCTATCTGCCAACAGGTTCAAAGGTTATTCGGCAACATGAACAGAGATACATGAATAGCAGGTCGCCGAACACATTTGCATGAGAATTGTACTTGCATGGCATATTAAATATGAATTAAAGCTTAACCAATCTCGATTGTACAACCAAGTTGGGGTCCATGGGGATTGAACGTACAAACTAAGCATGATTAAACTAATCTAAAGCCTGCGCCTGCCGCACGACACCTAGCTATATCATAGATTAAGCATACTCAACGTGCATGAACCCTCACCACGTGGCAATCTAGATCTGATCGAATCGGCTATTGCAAACAGTAGATCTATCGTATAAAGGTCTTACAAAAAATAATCGTGAAAGGACAGGATAGATCTTACACAAGATGAAGCCGAACCGAGCAAGATCTAGATTGGGCAGTAAAGTGTTACAACGAAATACACATTATAATACGTATAACACAAGGTAACTTAATGAATCTATTAGATCTTGCCAAACCTAATAGAGCCGATAACTATCTTGTTTATGCTAAGGTTACCAAGTAAGTGCCTGCCGCACGGTACTTACTCGTAATCTTGTCATAAACTAAGACTTCCCGATCATCGAGTAATGATCCGCTGCACGACCATTACCAACAAACGAGACTACTTTCATCATGCCTAAATCCGCCGCACGATACTAGACATAATAGCAAGGTTGTCGGGACTTACGGAGGTCGACGGGTCGATGGCTCCTCTCGAAGAACATGACGACACGACCTGGACTCGAAGATGGCACGGGGCCGGTTTGGTTGTATTGATTGTGTACCTGTTTACAGTGGTTCCGGGGTTTATATTTATACCCTGGTGCTCTACGAGTCCTAGAAGGATATGATTACAACGATAAAATCAGGAAACCATCTAAAATATGATGCCTTCTGCTCTAAGCCTCCCTTAATAATCGGCACGTGCTAACAATGACGAGATCTCCTGTCGCCAAATCTTCTGACAAGTCGTATTTGTCGCAAACCGACTCAGCCTGAGGAAGCCGACCGCAGTGCCATATTGCCGAATCCATTCCTCGTTTGACCAGTCGCCTCCACAGCCCTGCCGAATCGATTGGAGTAGCCGACCGTGCTTGCTGTCTGCCGAATCCCTCAGGTGGTGATTTCTCCCGAACCTGCGCCGTGCTGGCCCACTTGTCATAGTGCGAAAATTCCGTGTTAACACATGCCCCCTCAATTTCCAAACAAAGGTATTTGTTCTGAAATTGTTCGCAAGTCCATCGCGCATTCTAGGTCAGCACCGCCTCAAGCTCCGCGTCTTCCCCAAATTGCCAACAGCTTCAACTTCCATCCGAGCTCTGCAATGGCGACCCATGACGAGATCCCAGAGGTGAACTTCACTTTTCCTTTTAACGCATTCGGCCAATTTACATTGGTATTCGGCTCATTTAGCTTCCCCCGCATACATTCTTCTTCTAGGCCCTAAGGGATGAAATCCTGATTCCATGCGATGCGGATCCCGATTCTTATTTCTTGGGTCCAATGGGGAACTCCAATCCAACCAACATCATTGGTATGGAAACCAACAGTATCCCCTTCAAGTACGGAGTCATTTCATCGAACAGGTGGCGGTACACCTTCAAGAACTGGCCCCTGCCTGCTGTCACCGGTTGGAGGAACTGGTATAGAAGAATCCAGGCGAAATTCGGTCCTCACTGGGAAACCCAAGACATTCATCATGCTCTGGAACTGTCTTTGGCCGACATGCCTAAAAATGAACCATTGCTCAAAGCGGCTTCTCATTTTTGGTCAGACACTCTTAATGCTTTTGTGTTCGGCCATGGCATAATGACAATCACTTTAGCTGATGTCTTCATGATGAGTGGTCTGAACATCACTTCGACCATGAATGCTGATGAGCTATTAGAGAAAATCAGCCAGAGATCCATTGATGTCAGCGTGGGGTGGATGAAGTATGTGGAAATCCACAACAAAGTATCACGCCCGATAGCAGAGACAGAGCACAGGGCTTTTCTGAACATGTGGTTGTGCAGATTCATCTTCTGTGGGAGATCCAATGAGCCAACCCTCAATTACATTGCACTGGCTGACAAATTATCCAAAGGAAAACAAATCCCCCTAGGCAAACTCCTCCTGGGATCTATATACCACATGATGCATCAAACCTCCACTCAAATGTATCATGCCACCCATGAAAGCACAGATAGACTGCCACCAATTGATTGCGTCAATGGTCCCTGGTGGTTTGTTCAGATGTGGTTTCAGCTATACATGCATCAAATCATTGCTGTGCCATTGGACAACCTCAGCTTTCCCTCCAGCAACTTTGCTGAGGGTGAAGAAGCCATAGAGAAAGCTTGCCAAACTTATGGGGAAGCAGCCACTGCTATAACCATCAACAAAAGTATTGGCAATCTCTTCAAATTATTCTTCAAGGGCTTCAATCAGGTGCTCTAGTTACCCTACAGAGAGAATGACAACCTCACTTTCCATATCAAATTCAGCTTTGATGATGGCTGCATAGATGAAATGGCCACAGGAGTTTTCAACTCATTTGTCAAACCCTGCATCCTACCAGCCGAATTCAACAGGGGAAGACAAGTGAAGCACACTTATGAATTCTATCACCCTAATATAGCAGCCAGGCAATTAGGTTGTGGACAGCTCCCCCCAAAATTCATCTTTTCCACCATAATCAGGCCCAGGGAGCAAATTCAGTCCAAAGAGCGGATCACAATCGGGATGCAGGCCCATCGAGTATTCAGCCTGGGACAAGATCTGCCAGACTACAAACCAGTACCATTCCACTTGATCCAGTCTGCTCATCCCCTTTTTGAGTCCTGGTGGCAAGAATGGCATGATCACATCTTCAACAGCCCAGTTCATCCCATGTGCCTGGAAATCCAAGCAGATTTCAGTTCTGACAGTGAGGTACAATAACAAATCATCTGCTACTTCAGTATTTGATCTTTGAGGTTTCTAACTCTTTCAAAACTTCCACATGACTTTACACCCAATCCTGACATTAGGCCTATCCAATATCATCAAGCAGGCCCAATCACCGTCCTGGGACACAATGCTCCTCCATTGCCTCGGTTTATGAAATCCCAAGCAGCTTCATTAACCACCCTCTCAGCTAAAGGAGAGAAGAGAAAGGCCACTGAGGACACTTCCAGCTCCAGACAAACCAAGACCAAGCAAAACACACCTCCCCCAAAGGTAAGATGTTTTGGTTCCTCCATCATTATTAACTTACTCTTGACTGGCTTGTATGCCACTACAGGCCTCCTCCCCTGAACAAGAGAATGTCCAAACAACAGTGCCCCCAATCTTTATTACCTTGGAAGATGATGAGCATGCTGATGCCGGAGAAATGAACACCCAGAACCCGGATGATGTCAACATTGGTAGATCCCTCAACCTTCCCTTCAACCGGCAGATTTTTGCCTCTCTTGATTGACCAGCAATTTCACAGATAACACGGTTGATGAGACCTTCATCGGCTCAACTCCAGACCCTGCTGGCCCATTCGGTTCTCAACCAGACCAAGACTCCATCAATCAGCCGATTCGTCAAGTAAGAATTAATTTCTCACTCTATTCCTCCTTCATATCTTACCTCAGTCGGCTAACTTGTCCGAGTTAACACAGACCTTTGCCAGCCCGACTTCCAAATATGCATTTGATGTTAGCAAGTTCCTAAGCAAAAGAACGGTGGCCCAAATACCATCGGCACTCGTCCAAGATGTCCTGAGCAACATAACAAGCTTTTTAAATCAAGACATCTTGTCCTTAGTCAGAGATGCCGATGAGGTCAAAAACGTCCTCGAGCCCATTGTTGAAGATATTCCAGAAAATCTGAGGCTCCATCTGCAAGCTGTGTCTACACTAGATGACAACTTTGCCAGGGTGAAACGAGCAATTAGAAGTACTGACCTGCAATCTGCCAAATCCTAATGCACCCAGGAGGTTAATGACCTGTATGCCCAATTCCAAGAGGCCAAGAATTCTCAGGGAACTCTGGAAACTCAGCTAAAAGAATTGCAAGAAAGGAAGTCTGAACTGGAAGCTCAACTAGCTCAAGTCAACTCTAACATTCAGTCATGCTCTTCTCAACTGTTTGGTCTGCCGAACATCATTGAGGCAGCATCCTCCAAACTGTCACTAGCGCTCGATGAGGACATCAAGCTTAACGCAAGGCTTTCACAAGCACAAGGCACCGAAGAAGAGGACCAAAAGGCACTGGAGCATGCCAATCAGGTCAAAGCCGATGCTCTGGCGGCTATAACCCAATTCTTGAACAACTGAGATGACTATGTAACAAACTTTTAATTTCAGCAATCCTATGTCAGAATGACCTAAACACCTTTTTGTGATATATCTGTATCTCCCATTCATTCGGTTATTGCTTCGATGACATCGTGATTAACCGCCTTATAAACCCGTTCGGCAATCTGGCAAGTGTTCGCCCCGAACATCTAAATCAATATCCCGGGACATCCGCCACGATTACTATTCCGCCTTTATAAATTGCCCCCGAAGGCTTGCCTTCTTCCCTATCTCGCCTTTGCTTCTCTAGTACTCTCGCCGCTTCGGCTTCCTTGCTCGCTCCGCCCCAGGAAACCCTAACTCTCCAAGTACAATGGCGAGCCACGATGGTCGCGGCAAGCGCCCGGCGACCGAGGAGGCCGAAGGGAGTCATGCTCGGCGCCTCCGTCAGCGTGGGTAGGACTTCTCGTCTACGCCCTTTGTGGCACTTTCTTGAAAACCCCGCTTACACCCTGTCACTGTTTGCCAGCAGGATTCCCGTCATCTCCACCGCCGGCGGGCACGCCAGGCCTTCTCCAGCAACGGGAGGGTCAGGAACTCCGCCATCGGGTTCGTCGAGCTCCTCCGACGACCTCTCCTACCACTCCCATCCTTGGGAGGTGAACCCGGACCGGGACTCTGACGACAACCTCTACGACCACAACGACGCCTTGAACTTTATGGCGCTGCGGGACGAGTCCCGGGAGGAGCTGGCCACCGTCTCGAAGCAGTACGGGATTGATCAGCTGGAGTGGGAGGACCAGCGCCGGCAGTTCTGCGACGCAATCACGGGTATGAACACCCAATCCTAGATCGGCTTTCGGTCGTTCCTGTTGATCTTTTAACCGATCCATTCCAACTCGTCGTTCACAGCGCTGTCTGAAGAGCTGGAGCGCCTGAAGATGGCGGCGAACGCCGTCGCAGATCGGGTGAACGCCCAGGGCGACACCGCCGAGGCGCGCTTGGCCAATGTGCACGGCCGCGTCGAGCAGGTCGCCCTGCAGGGCGTGCATCACGGCGTGGCGCTGGGGCTATCAGCGCTGACGGTCTGCACGGAGGAGGACTTCTCCGTGGTGCCGGTTGGCTTCCCTGGCGGGGCATTCCCAGAAAATGTCGCACAGATCGGCGATTTTCTGGAATCCTACGAGGATCATGCCCACGCCCTCACCATATTCACCAACCCGTAGACGGTCATCAACAGGGTGTTCGGTAACTGATCTGCATCATTTGCACAGCCCCCACTATGAACAATGCTCCACTCTAACACGTTCGTGTGTACAACCCGTTCCCCCGTTCTGTGCTTGCTGAGTGTTTGATTTATCCAGCCGGTTGCACAGCACCGCGTGCACTTGGCCCTGTATTTCTGCATTTTTTGCGCTAAAGGCGACACATGCCGTGCCGGCTGTTTTTTGCTCTAAGGGCGATAGATTCTATCGGCCATTTTTGTGCTAAGGGCGATACAACTTCGTATCGGCCGTCGGTGCCCGCAAGTTCTTGATTCCACTATGCACCGACCTCCACGCTAGGATGAAATCTCTTTAGATAACGTCCATTAATCGCCCTAGCAAACTCTTCTCCTTGGAGGGTTTTTAGAATGTACGCGTTACCGGGAACACACCTCAGAACCCGAAAAGGCCCTTCCCAGTTAGGGGACCATTTGCCGAATACCCTGTCTTTGGTACCGATCGGCAAGATAATTTTCCAAACCAAGTCTCCTTCTTCGAATCCTTTTTCTTTCACTTTCGAGTTGTAGTACTTGGCAACGCGTACCTTGTTCTTCTCAATATTTTCCAAGGCCTTGAGACGAATCAAATGCAAATCCTCTAGCTCATCCATCATTAAATCTTTATAATTCTCTTTGGCTAGATCGTTCTGCAATGTAACTCGTCTTGACCCCGATTGCAACTCCCATGGTAGCACTGCGTGATGCCCATAGACCAACTCGTATGGTGACGTCTGAGTTGACCCATGACAAGCCATTCGGTAAGCCCACAATGCTTCGTTGAGTACCAAGTGCCACCTTTTAGGTTTCTCTTCGATCTTCTTTTGAATGATCTTAATCATGATTTTGTTAGAAGCCTCCGCCTGTCCATTGGCCTGTGCATAATAGGGAGAGGAATTATAGAGCTTAATCCCCATCCCTTCGGCAAAGTCACAAAATTCCAAGGAAGTGAACTGAGTTCCCTGATCGGTAGTGATGGACTGAGGAATGCCGAATCGGTAAATGATATGCTCCCTGACGAAGGACACCATGTTCTCTGACGTCACCTTCCTCAATGGGATGGCTTCAACCCACTTAGTGAAATAATCCATGGCTAACAGAACAAACTTATGTCCCTTGCTAGATGGAGGGTGGATCTGGCCGATCAAATCAATGCCCCATCCTCTGAAAGGCCAAGGTTTAATGATTGGATTCATGGCCGATGCTGGGGCCCTTTGCACATTGCCGAATCGCTGGCAATCCTGACAACCTCTGTAGTATTCAAAGCAATCTTCGAGCATAGTCGGCCAAAAATATCCAGTCCTCCTGATCATCCATCTCATACGGTGAGCCGACTGGTGTGCACCACATACGGCTTCGTGCACCTCATACATCAGTTTCCTAGCCTCGTCTTGGTTCAGGCACTTAAGCAAAACCCCATCTATGGATTTGTAGTACAATTGATTGTCCAAGAGTGTAAACTTAAGAGCCTTGTACCTGAGTTTTCGGGAGACTTTTCTGGATGGGTCCCTGAGGTAATCGGCAATGTTGTCCTTCCAGTCTTCAATTGCCTGATTATCACTTGGGATTACTTGATCATCTTCTGGGGTTGTTTGCTCTTCCTCAAGTGCAAAAATGTTTTGATTCTCCCTATACCCGGATGCTGCCTGAGCCAACTGGTTTGCTTCTTCGTTTTGCCCCCTAGGAATATGTTGCTAGGTTGCTGATCGAAACTGTTTAAGGAGCTCTTGGCAACCTTCGAGATATTCCTGCAGCATGTCGTTTTTGCACTCGTACTCACCTGTCAGCTGCCTGATCACCAACTCTGAGTCACCGAAGATCTCCACGGCATCTGCCTTAACGTCCACAAGCAACCGCAATCCTCGAAGCAGTGCCTCATACTCCGCTTGATTATTAGTCACCGGGTACTCGATCGGTATAGAGTATTTGAAAGGTGCCCCCTTGGGAGAAATCAACATGATCCCGACTCCACCACCTTTGCTACACGATGATCCATCAAAAAACAATGCCCAGGGGGCAATGGTTACTATGTTAGCGTTAGGATCACGATGGTGAGTGACGAAATCAGCCATAATCTGGCCTTTAACAGCCTTTGCCGAATCAAAACGCAAATCAAATTCAGAAAGAGCTAAAACCCATTTACCGATCCTTCCACTTAAAATCGGCATTGATAACATGTGCTTGATTACATCAAACTCTGATACTACCACGCATTCGGCATTCAATAGATAGTACCGAAACTTGGTACAGGAATAGAAAACGCACAAGCACAACTTTTCCGTAGCCGAATACCTCGTTTCGGGGTCCAGTAGCTTTCGGCTAAGATAGGCTACGACTCTCTCTTTTCCTTCGAATTCTTGCATGAGGGCCGACCCTATTGTTAGGTTGTCGGCCGCCACGTACAACTTGAAAGGCTTGTCGAGTTGTGGAGGAACCAATACTGGTGGTGCCTTCATGTATTCTTTGATTTCATCGAAAGCCTTTTGTTGCACGTCACCCCACACGAACTCCCGATCTTTCTTGAGCTTCAATAGTGGAGAGAATGGTAGCACGCGCTCGGATAAGTTGGATATGAACCTTCTGACAAAGTTGATCTTGCCGAGCAGTGATTGCAGTTCTTTGAGATTGGTCGGCGGCACTACCTTATCAATTGCTTCCATGCTCTTTTTGCCAACCTCGATGCCTCTTTTGTGGACCAAGAATCCCAGAAACTCACCGGCCGACACCCCAAATGCACACTTGGTTGGATTCATCATTAAACCGTATTTCCTTGTGCACTCCAGGGTCTTCCTTAAATCGGCTAAGTGTCTTTCTTTGCTTCCCGACTTGACTACCACGTCATCAATGTAGATCTCTACGATTTTGCCGATCAACTCATGAAATATGTAATTCGTGGCTCGCTGGTAAGTAGCACCGGCATTTTTCAAACCAAAGGTCATGACAATCCATTCAAACAAACCTATATGGTCAGGGCACCTGAAGGCGGTCTTTGCCACGTCCTCTGCAACCATGAAGATCTGGTTGTAACCCGCATTGCCGTCCATAAAGCTTATAATTTCAAAACCGGCCGAAGCATCTACTAGCAAATCGGCCACTGGCATTGGATAACCGTCCATAGGAGTGGCTTTGTTGAGGTTCCTGAAGTCGATGCTGACACTCATCTTCCGGTTCTTCTTGTACACCGGGACAATATTGGAGATCCAGTCTGCATATCGACACGGCCGAATGAAATTAGCTTCTAGTAATCTTTCCACTTCCTTTTTCACGTCGGCCAACACCTCCTCCTTGTAGATCCTACGTGGAGGTTGTTTATATGGGCGGTACCCGGGTTTGATCGGCAATTTATGCTCAACGATGGACCGATCTAATCCGGGCATTTCTGTGTAGTCCCAAGCGAAACAATCTTTGAACTCTTTTAGAAGATCTACTAATTGCACTCTGAAATTAGGGTCTAAACTGGAACTTAGAAACATCGGCCTCTTCTTACTTGCGCCACCAACATCTACCTCCTCTAGTTTATCGGCCGACGTGAAGCCACGTCCCAGCTTGCCTTCGCTGTTGTCGGTTGGGTTATCCATCTAAAAGAAGCTTTGAGAGCCGATTGCTTGGATCGGCTGTTGATCCCTGCCGTAGACGTTGACAGGACCTTCTCCCCACACACGATCGGAGAAGCAATCTACTCCGTCGAATTCCCAGTAACTGGGCTCAATGGTAGCAACACTCACCGAGTCGTCAGCTTGGACAATCTCGATGTCATCTCCAACCCACTAAATGAGTATTTGGTGCATGGTCGAAGGTATGCAGCAGTTGGCATGGATCCAATCCCTACCCAAAAACAGGCTATATGCCCCCTTGCCATCAATGACGAAGAAGGTCATGATGAGTGTCTTGGATCCAATCATCAATTCCACGTGCACGGCAAACCGAGTGTGAGAGGGATTGCCGGCAAAGTCACGGAGTATCATGTCCGTTTTGAGCAGGTCTTCATCGTTCATGCCCAGCTTTCTGAAGGTGGCGTAAGGCATGATGTTGATCGCTGCGGCGCCATTGACAAACATCTTGGTCAGCGGCTTTCCATTGACGTACCCCTTGACATACAACGGCTTTAAGTGCCGATGCTTGGCTGGCTTGTCAAATGCTACCTTCTGAGACAACACGAGCTGTGCCGCGAGCTCGTCGTGCTCGGCCTCGTCAGAGTCCGAATACACCTCGTCCTGTGTTCTCCGGCTGGCAGGAGCCATGAATTCCAGGGGAAGGAAGAAAGTCATGGCCACGTCAGCACCTTTGTTAGTGTCGTCTGTTTTCTCCTTCGGGCGCTGTTGGCATTTCTTAACGTTATTACTAAGAATGGACCTTACGATCCATCCCTGGCAATAGCGCCAGAAATGCGCGTCGACACTTACTAACGTCGTCACTAAGAATGGACTTTGCAATCCATCCATGGCAACGGCGCCGGATATTGGCATAGAAATGGACCCGAAGATCTATTCCCAGCAACAGCGCTAGAAGTGTCTGTTCGATGTCTCTTAACAAGTTGCTTGGAATGGCGCGTTTCCAGCAACAGTGTTAAGCATGCATCTATACGATAGTTCATAGGTTTGGAGTTTAGGTCCGCAAGCGCACGGAATTATCGTGTAGAATTTCACCCGGAGATATACCGAGTATCGTGATTTATTGGTTCGCTCGAGGAAGGCTTTATATGTATCAAGTTCTAGGATAAACACAGTACCAAATACCATGATAGCAATAATGGATCAATTGTCATAACAGGTGATAAACAGTGGTGATTTGAATAGTGGAGAAACACAATCTTGAGCATGGCAAAAGGGCAAAGAGTAAAAAGAGACTAAAAGAATAAATGAATAAAAGAATAATTGAATAACCTAATAGAGCGGGCATGGTCTGGATACAGGTCATACACAGAACAAGTTAATCATGCAGTCATATGACATAGAACTAATCTCATGCTTCAGATGGTTCGGGAGATTACGCGAGTACTGGTCTGCCAGCAACCTCTCGTAACAATTTAGACTCCTACACCCTAGCCAAACGTGGGGGAATGCCAAGGACGGACAGGGTTGTCACCACCTGCCGCCATCCCCACTACCGTGGACTAAGACCATGCAATTACCCGACCTCTACATCCAAGCACCATGCTTGCATGCACAGAACCCACTCAGACTCTCCCGGGTCCCCGACCCTACGGATCGACAGGTAAGAAGCCTGAGCCTACTCAGAAGAGCATGATAAACCGCCACCCTTGACAAGAGCTTATTTCTAATCATATAATCAGCATGAAGCAATTAGACTAATGTTCTATGTGAAAATAATACAATACACACTTAGCTCTAATTCATATAATACACTACTAACCCTAGGGTAGCAATATATTATAAGAACTATACACTAGAATGTATATTATATTAATTCCACAAGAACTATTCATAAGTTCATATACTAGCAACATGATATAAGACCTAAGATCTAAGTCATATACCAAAATACTAGAATAAGAACTATACTCTAGTTCATATGAAGAACTGTATCGAAAGAATGAAGACAGGGCTTTGGAGATCAGATCTATCTTATTCATACCCAATATCTCTCCAAGGAGCCAAGCCCTCCTTGATAGCTTTGCCTAGCTCTCTCTCTAGCACAAGAACATGGAAAAACTAAGAAGTGGTAGTGCCCAAATGTGTAGCTCAAGAGGTGATTGTGTTCTTGTTTATTTTGTGCATTTTGGCGTGTTGGATTGCGCCTTTTTGGTTGTTATCCACCTGTATGCATGTTTGTAATCTGCACAACATAATTTTGCACTACATGTGGAACTTGGTTAGTAATAAAAGTATATATGAGTAGAATACATGCTTTTCTCCTTTTATATGGACTATGTTGGCGGGGTAAATATGTCAATAAGAACCGCCAACAAACTCCCCCAAGCTTACCCTTTGCTCGTCCCCGAGCAAAAGCTAAGGTTTTGGTTGTTGATCAGGAGTTGCTTCAATGCCGATTATTATTCACAAGTGCCAGGTCTATACCAAAGTGTCTATCATGGTTTGAATAAATTGGTCCATTACTCACCCTAGTACCTTGTCACCCATGGGGCTTGTTAGCCTCCTCAAATCCTCAGTTACTGCATGTTAGATCGGTTTTCACAGAGGTGCTTAACTTTTGTTCCTTGAGCAACTTTATAATCCGGAGTTTTTGGGAGTTTTGAAAATTAAAACAAGTTCCTCAAATGATTCACTCATTCGCTCAAGATGTGTATGATCCTCACCCAAGGCTTTTGCCTTTCTTTTCATTCTACCAACTAAAGCTTTATCTGGAGTTGTGGGTAGAAAGAAGTAGGCATACTTGTATTGTAGATATTGCAAAGTCAAAGAACTGGACCTTAGGAGACTTCAGTCATACACTTAGATCAAGAAGTGCAAGTGTGTGGAATATTTTCTTTTTGATTACTCCTTTTCTCATGTCTTTCTCCTCTTGGAAGATTGGGAACTATGGGCGATCTTTATTCATCGAGAGATGCGGGTATCGGAGTACCCATTGTTTTCTTTTGGACACTTGTCCATTTTTTTTACTCTCTCATTTTTTTTAAGAGAGGCGGGCATCGGAGTACCCATTGTTTTCATTTGGACACTTGTCAATTTTTTAACTCTCTCATCATTTTTTTAGATAGCCCATAATTCTTTTGGGGAGAGAAAGATCTTGATCAACAGTGGAGCATTTAGTTTTGTGGTGAATGTATGGCATGTCTTGCGTAACTCTTAATGCAAGAGTTAGCTTTATTTGGTGGGTGTACGTGAATCTTGATCTTGAATGCATGAAAGAGGTCTACACATAGGTCACAATTATTTGAATAAGCTCAATACAAATACAAGTAGCATATGAGTATATGGTTTGAAAAGTTTTTCATCATATGGCTCTCATAGGATATATCATCATCGAGGAACTTTTGAATTTTAAGTTTTTAAACAAATTCTCCGGATGTCAAGTCTTTCTTAGAACAATGTCATAGCAATTCTCTGCTTATACCAGATCATGACTAGCAATAACCTTGGACTTGAGTAAGCATGTGCATCCCACAAGTTTCAAGTTCTTAAGTGAGCAATTTACCAATAAACTCAAATCTTAGTAGAAACTAAGTTATAAACTAGGCACAGGTGAATTATAAGACAGAGCAACTATTCATCATTTCAACAAGGAAGAAGCACATATCTTACATCACATATAAGAGTGGAATTCATATTTTTGGTTTTTTTTAAATCTAAAGATGAAGATTGCATTAAGTAAACATGCTAATGGAAAAATAAGGGTGCATGGAATTAAATATGCAATGCAACATACCTAGAAAGTGGGGGTCCTCCCCCAAGCTAGCTCTTGGCCTATTTTTTTTTTTGGCTTACCTTTTTAGGTCTGGTGAGCAAGACCTTTTCTCCCTTCACTTTATGCTTGTTGATGGGCCTCCTTGTCTGGGAGAAGTAGACGAAGATGGCTGGTCCTTCTTGGGTCTCCACATCATTTGATTTGTCTTTGGCGGTGTGGTACCCTTTTGAACTTCCTTCCATACTTTATTCTTTTGTGGAAGGGTTTTTTCTATCGGAGCTTTCCCTTTGGTTTGCTTAACAGCTTTATTTTGTTCATCATTCTCTTTTGAAGCTGCCTTTTTCTTTTGCTCCGACTTCTTTTCTTTTGGAGCCGCCTTTTTCTTTGGCTCCGGCTTTTGTGAGGGTCTTTTTACATATTTAGAGATGCTATAGATGATTTGAGGCTGAATTTGTACTTCTCTAATATCCTTGTTCGGCCCATACTTGACGCGGATCATTGAACATTGCTCTTGATGCCTTGGCCTGAACTCAAACTTTTTCTCTTTTCCGTTGATATTTAGGCTGATCTTCCCTGCCTTAACATCAATTTGTGCCCCGGCAGTGCTTAGAAATGGTCTCCCAAGGATTAATGGTGACTCCTTGGTAAGTTCCATTTCTAACACCACAAAATCCACAGGAACAAATAATCCTCTGATCTGGACTGGAATGTCCTCAGCGATTCCTGCTGGATGTCTGACCGACGAGTCGACCAGTTGGAGCGTCATCGTGGTTGGCTTTAATTGAGTGTAGTTGAGTTGGTCAAAGATGACCTTGGGCATCACACTTACGCTTGCCCCTAAATCACATAGCGCATGATCAAATCGCTGAGTTCCGATTGAGCATGTGATCGTGGGACACCCAGGATCCTTCTTCTTCTCTGGGAGACGGTTGAGTATAGCTGCGCTACACTCTTCCATCAGCTTTATTGTTTCTGCAAATGGTAGTGGCCGCTTGTTGTTGATGATATCCTTGATGTACTTGGCGTAGGAAGGCACATGCAAAACGTCCATTAAAGGAACGTTCACATGTACCTTTTCTATCATCTTGACAAAGCGTGTGAATTGTTCATCCACAGCTTGCTTTCTGTTTCTGGTGGGAAATGGCAGGTATGTGGTGTCCGTATACCCCAACGGGTCTTTTGGTGCCATTTCCTCAACCTCCGGTTCGGTTTCTTTTTTTGTTTTCTTATTCTTCTCTTGTTGCTCTTTGTTCTTCCCTGCATCATGGTTAGGGTTTGGTGGATTCCGAGTGGTCTTACCACCCCTCGTGGTCACCGCTTTCACATTTTCAGAATTATTCTTTTTATATTCAGCAGGAAGAGCAGCAGCTATTTGAGTTTCGATCATTTTATTGAAGCTCATTTGATTTTGTACAGAAGAAGATAAGTTTTCTATTTTTGTATTTATATTTTCGAAAATTTTATCATTGGACAGCAACTTTTTAGTCAAATTTTCATTAATTTTAGCCTGTCCAAGAACTAAGTCTCTTAAAGAAGGTTGATTCGAATTGGAGTTCAAATTACCTTGGAATGACGGCCGTGACTGGTTATTCCAACCATTGTTTTGGTTGGTGCCTCCTTGTTGGTGGAACCCGTTGTTGATGTAGGCGGCGTCTTCACGGGTTTCGGGGCAGTAGGTCCCCGAATGGCCAACATCACCACAGACTTCACACGTCATGTGTGAATCTATGGCTTTCACCGTATTTGTTTGGTTTTCTTGGTTTTTCTCGGCTAGGTGTTTTATAAGGAGGTCTATTTTTGCGGCAAGCATATCCGTCTCCTTCACGGTATGCATGCCTTTTTGTGTTTTGGTTGGTGTTTGTGTTTGGGTCCTCTCATCACTCCAGCCTTGGTGTTCAACCATCTTTTCGATCAGGGCCTTAGCCCCGGCGGTGGTGAGCGATAAGAATGCTCCACCAGCGGCTGCATCAAGGTGCCCCTTCGACATGGGCGTGATCCCGTTGTAGAAGTTTTGGAGCACCATCCAATTTTCCATGCCATGGTGGGGGCAGCTCAGGATGTACTCCTGGAGCCTTTCCCACCCGTCAGGGATTGATTCAGTGGCATCTTGCTTGAAATTGGAAATTCTTCCCCGCAAAGCATTGGTTTTGCTTATGGGAAAGAATTTAGCGAGGAATGCAGCTTAGCATTTCGCCCAAGTGTTGACAGCTTCCTTGTCCTGGTAGAACCACCTTTTCGCTTTCCCCACAAGGGAGAAAGGGAAAAGACGGAGCCGAATGACATCTGGGGTGATGTCCTTGATGACGATAGTGTCGCACAGCTCCAGGAAGTGTTGCAGATGCGCATTCGCATCCTCGCTAGGCAAACCGCAGAACGGGCTTGCCTGCACCATGGTGATCAGGCCTGTACGGAGTTCGAAGTTCTTTCCGGCCGTGTCCACAGCGGGGCCGGTAGCCACGTTGGTGACAGCGGGCACGGAGAACTCGCGGAGTGTCTTCTCAGCCATGACCTCAGTTGGGGTTGGTGCGGAACCGGCTGGTTGCTCTGTCGGTGGAGTAGCAGAAGACGAAACGGAACGAATCCGCTTAGCCCTTAGGAGTGCCTCGGGATCGTTAATGAAGTTTTCCGGCAGAGAGAAACCAGACATACACTATTCCTGTTTCATCCACAACAGGAGGAAAACAGGCAGAGTTAACCTGCATAACAATGACTCATTTTGCATATCAGATATTGGTTTATGTTTATCTAGAACTTTTTACATTAGCCTTCCCCGGCAACGGCGCCAGAAATGCTTGTTGGCATTTCTTAACGTTATTACTAAGAATGGACCTTACGATCCATCCCTGGCAATAGCGCCAGAAATGCGCGTCGACACTTACTAACGTCGTCACTAAGAATGGACTTTGCAATCCATCCATGGCAACGGCGCCGGATATTGGCATAGAAATGGACCCGAAGATCTATTCCCAGCAACAGCGCTAGAAGTGTCTGTTCGATGTCTCTTAACAAGTTGCTTAGAATGGCGCGTTTCCAGCAACAGTGTTAAGCATGCATCTATACGATAGTTCCTAGGTTTGGAGTTTAGGTCCGCAAGCGCACGGAATTATCGTGTAGCATTTCAACCAGAGATATACCGAGTATCGTGATTTATTGGTTCGCTCGAGGAAGGCTTTGTATGTATCAAGTTCTAGGATAAACATAGTACCAAATACCATGATAGCAATGGATCAATTGTCATAACAGGTGATAAATAGTGGTGATTTGAATAGTGGAGAAACACAATCTTGAGCATGGCAAAAGGGCAAAGAGTAAAAAGAGACTAAAAGAATAAATGAATAAAAGAATAATTGAATAACCTAATAGAGCAGGCATGGTCTGGATACAGGTCATACACAGAACAAGTTAATCATGCAGTCATATGACATAGAACTAATCTCATGCTTCAGATGGTTCGGGAGATTACGCGAGTACTGGTCTGCCAGCAACCTCTCGTAACAATTTAGACTCCTACACCCTAGCCGAACGTGGGGGAATGCCAAGGACGGACAGGGTTGTCACCACCTGCCGCCATCCCCACTACCGTGGACTAAGACCATGCAATTACCCGGCCTCTACATCCAAGCACCATGCTTGTATGCACAGAACCCACTCAGACTCCCCCGGGTCCCCGACCCTACGGATCGACAGGTAAGAAGCCTGAGCCTACTCAGAAGAGCATGATAAACCGCCACCCTTGACAAGAGCTTATTTCTAATCATATAATCAGCATGAAGCAATTAGACTAATGTTCTATGTGAAAATAATACAATACACACTTAGCTCTAATTCATATAATACACTACTAACCCTAGGGTAGCAATATATTATAAGAACTATACACTAGAATGTATATTATACTAATTCCACAAGAACTATTCATAAGTTCATATACTAGCAACATGATATAAGACCTAAGATCTAAGTCATATACCAAAATACTAGAACAAGAACTATACTCTAGTTCATATGAAGAACTGTATCGAAAGAATGAAGACAGGGCTTTGGAGATCAGATCTATCTTATTCATACCCAATATCTCTCCAAGGAGCCAAGCCCTCCTTGATAGCTTTGCCTAGCTCTCTCTCTAGCACAAGAACAAGGAAAAACTAAGAAGTGGTAGTGCCCAAATGTGTAGCTCAAGAGGTGATTGTGTTCTTGTTTATTTTGTGCATTTTGGCATGTTGGATTGCGCCTTTTTGGTTTTTATCCACCTGTATGCATGTTTGTAATCTGCACAACATAATTTTGCACTACATGTGGAACTTGGTTAGTAATAAAAGTATATATGAGTAGAATACATGCTTTTCTCCTTTTATATGGACTATGTTGGCGGGGTAAATGTGTCAATAAGAACCGCCAACAGGCGCCATTCTTGCTTCTTCCCATCGGCAGCTGCTTCTTCCAACTCCCTATTCCGGAGGCGCTGCACTCTCCTTTTCTGGCTCTTCCTGAGCCCTGGCGGGCACCACTGCCCCTTTTGCCACCTATATGGGCGGGGCTGTGCCTCCTCGTGGTCGTCCAGGTGGTGCGCCCACTCTTGATCGGCATATCTTTTGGCATGCCGATCCGGGCTTCTCATTTTTAGGCGCCGATCATCCATTGGGATGCGTGCTCCCAATCTTTCGTGGATGGGACGGCGGTTGACCCGATCCTGCCTATACCCCCTGTACTGGTCACTGCACTCGGGGTAGTTGTTGATGGCAGGCCGTTTTAGGCCTTCGTTCCAGCAGTGGCGGAAGAACGGGCAGCCCCAGTGAGCTTGCTCCCGCTCTTGGCGGCGTTCTTGCTCCCAGCGGTGGGCCTGTTCTCTGTGGTAAGCCCTCTCCTCCAGACGGTACCGGTGCTCTTCTGTGCGACCGTCTTCACGCTGATACTGCTCCGCGAGTTCCCGCTCTTCGCGTTGGAGACGCCTCCGCTCTTTCTCATTTTGCCGGCGCCACTTGTTAAGGAGATCCCTGTGGGTAGGCCTGCACCTGGAAGTTGACTCTCCGTGCTCAAATCGACTATTCGTGGCCTGGGCATGCTGCCGGAATTCATCGCTAGTGATTTGCTGGTCGGGATCCACTGCGCCAGATTCGCGGGCCTTGTCGGAGGTGAGGACTTTGACCTTGCCCTTGCCCCTGGGGTGCTCCGGAGCTACCATGTTTACTGAGAAGAACACGGCGTTCTGGGCGAAGGGGTTAGCTTCGATCTTCATCTTGCCATTGAACTTGATGTGGCCGTCCTGGATGGCCTTCTGGATCCTTGTCCTGAACACACGGCAATCATTAATAGAATGAGTGTTAGTGTTATGGAAACCGCAGTACTTTTTGTCCTTGACCCCTCCAGGACGCAGCATCGGGTGATCCGGGGGTAGCCTGATCCTCCCTTTGGCGACCAGGAACTCGAAGAGCTTGTCGGCCTTGGTGACGTCCAAATCGTATGCCCCCTTCTGTTGGCGCAGCCATTGCTTGTTGGCCTGGGTCGGCTCCTTGTCCCAGTTGAGCTCTGCGGCGGCCACCTCATCTTCAGCGTCGGTGTAGTCATCGGCTTCGTCCAAGAAAGCCTGATACATTTGGGCCGCGACATTGTCCTTCTGGAAGCGCCCTTCCCTCCGGAAGCCTTGCGCTTGGATAGTCATCTCATTCAGCCGACGAGAAGGGTGACCCAAGTCTTCAAACTCCTGGCCGAACAGCTTGTCCCTGATGCTCGGGAGCATGCCTGCCACGGCTAATGGTGGGAGCTGATCATCCGGCAGGTACATGCTGAAGCACTGGCTCTTGACTTCCCTGAACCTGCGCAGGTAGTCCTGCGGCGTCTCATTTGGCCTCTGGCGCACATACATGATGTCCACCAGCTTCTTCTCCTTGGTGCCCGTGTAGAAGTGCGTATGGAACTTCTGTTCCAAGTCTGCCCAAGAGAGAATAGAGCCCGGCGGCAGAGACGTGAACCAAGCGAACGCCGGCCCAGTGAGCGATGACGGGAAGTACCGAACCCTGAAGGCATCCTCGGTATTGGCCTCTCCAAGCTGGAGCAGATAACGACTGATGTGTTCCACCATGCTAGTGTCGTCTAGACTGGAGAACTTGGATAGATCTGTTGGTAATTTGACTCTGGGAGGCAGGGCCACACGGTGGAACCATTCGGGGAATGGAGACCTGTAAGCGTGAGTGCCCTTAGGCTTCAGGCCGAAAGTGTGTTGCATCATGTCCGCCATCTTTTCCAGCATGACATCGACATTAGAGTCGGCAGTCTTTTCGGCCATTGACTTCCCATATCCCGGATGTGGGGTGCCCTCTATGTTGTGAGGTTCAAGCATCTCGTGGTACTCGTTTCCGTAGTAGTCCTTTATGAGCCTGTAGGTTTGCGGGGAGATCCTGCGTGTTGACTCTGGCGGTTGACCCCTGGCGCCGATCGTGAATTGACCCATGGTCGGCAATCGGCCCTCTGGCGTCTGCTTCTCTTGAACGGTCAGCCCGCTTGATTGAGCGCCGGGCGGGGTCTCTTCGCCAGCAGCCCCTACCCCCCTAAGGTGATTCGGCAGGTTGAATAGATGTGGTCCTGCTATAGGGCCAAACTCCGCCTCCATAAGCTCATCAGCCTTGGGGCCAAATTGGGCGATCATGATGGTGCGGAAAGTGTTGAGAAACGCCCCGTGAATGCGGCCGATGGTGCCAGAGACAGCTTCATTGACCATGTTAGTCATCTTCAGCACTGCCTCCTCATCCCCGGGATTGGTTGGGTTGAGTTGAACGGGCTTCGGCAAATCATGCATACGGCGGACCTTTCCGCTCTTGTTCTTGGAGAATGCTTCTAGGCACTTGGCCTGAAATTCGGCGCAAGCGTTAAGCACCTGCTCTTTGTACTCGTCGGGTAGCTCGGCGAACTGCACCTGCACGAGCCCCGCCTTGTTGTTGGTTTCAGTTTCAACGACTTCAACCATTGTTCTAGGAAAAAGGTGTGTCCCACTGGGCGTGCCAAAAAGTGTGTTGGCACCAAAAGTGGCGCACTGTGCCAATCGCACAGCAAGCCGAAGGAGCTAGCTTCAAACATGGCCCGGGTGCCCAGAAGTCCGGTGCGTGCCAGTCAGTTTGCCCTGCAACTAACAAGGGACAGAAACTGTTAAATACAAAGCTGGAACGTGCCGGGTATGACCAGACAGTTCCAAAATATACGGCCCTGAAGCCACTTACGACGACATATAGCTATAAGAGCTATCTGCCAATAGGTTCAATGGTTATTTGGCAACATGAACAGAGATACATGAATAGCAGGTCGCCGAACACATTTGCATGAGAATTGTACTTGCATGGCGTATTAAATATGAATTAAAGCTTAACCAATCTCGATTGTACAACCGAGTTGGGGTCCATGGGGATTGAACGTACAAACTAAGCATGATTGAACTAATCTAAAGCCTGCGCCTGCCGCACGACACCTAGCTATATCATAGATTAAGCATACTCAACGTGCATGAACCCTCACCACGTGGCAATCTAGATCTGATCGAATCGGCTATTGCAAACAGTAGATCTATCGTATAAAGGTCTTACAAAAAATAATCATGAAAGGACAGGATAGATCTTACACAAGATGAAGCCGAACCGAGCAAGATCTAGATTGGGCAGTAAAGTGTTACAACGAAATACACATTATAATACGTATAACACAAGGTAACTTAATGAATCTATTAGATCTTGCCAAACCTAATAGAGCCGATAACTATCTTGTTTATGCTAAGGTTACCAAGTAAGTGCCTGCCGCACGGTACTTACTCGTAATCTTTTCATAAACTAAGACTTCCCGATCATCGAGTAATGATCCGCCGCACGACCATTACCAACAAACGAGACTACTTGCATCATGCCTAAATCCGTCGCACGATATTAGACATAATAGCAAGGTTGTCGGGACTTACGGAGGTCGACGGGTCGATGGCTCCGCTCGAAGAACACGACGACACGACCTGGACTCGAAGATGGCACGGGGCCGGTTTGGTTGTATTGATTGTGTACCTGTTTACAGTGGTTCCGGGGTTTATATTTATACCCTGGTGCTCTACGAGTCCTAGAAGGATACGATTACAACGATAAAATCAGGAAACCATCTAAAATATGATGCCTTCTACTCTAAGCCTCCCTTAATAATCGGCACGTGCTAACAATGACGAGATCTCCTGTCGCCAAATCTTCTGACATGTCGTATTTGTCGCAAACCGACTCAGCCTGATGTAGCCGACCGCAGCGCCATATTGCCGAATCCATTCCTCGTTTGACCAGTCGCCTCCACAGCCCTGCCGAATCGATTGGATTAGCCGACCGTGCTTGTTGTCTGCCGAATCCCTCAGGTGGTGATTTCTCCCAAACCTGTGCCGTGCTGGCCCACTTGTCATAGTGCGAAAATTTCGTGTTAACAGAAATATAGCATGCAGTGTTCATAGCTTCGGCCCAATAACGCCTAGGAGTCCTATGCTCATCGAGCATCGTCTTAGCCATCTCAACAAGGGTCCGATTCTTCCTCTCTACAACACCATTTTGAGGCGGTGTGTAAGGGGAAGAAAACTGGTGCTCCAAACCCAAAGAGTTACAAAACTTCTCAAAATCCAAATTTTTGAATTCGGAACCATTATCACTCCTAATGGCTCGCATCGAGTTCAAAGGGAACTCGTTCTGAAGACGCAAAATCAGATTGCGAACAAAGGAGAAAGTCTCGGTCTTCTCAGCTAAAAAGAAGACCCACGAATATCTCGAAAAGTCATCAACAACAACAAGCACATACCACTTCCCCCCAACCGAGCTCACCCGAGCCGGACCAACAAGGTCCATGTGCAAAAGCTCTCCAGGGCGCTTGGTCATGACCTGAGTCACTGGATGGTGGGGAGCGGCAACCATCTTCCCGTGTCTACAAGAGTGGCAAACAAGATCCTTCTCCATATGCAACTTGGGCAATCCTCGGATTAGGCCAAGTGAACTAAGCCTTGCAAGCAAGTCGAAGCTCAAATGTCCAAGTCTCCTATGCCACTTCCAAAGATCGGAGGATGAAGGTCCAGCCACAAGACAACGAGAAGTACCAAAAGACTCCGAGAAATTCGCACGAAAGACTTTTCCAAAGGGCAAAATCAAACACACAAGATTGCCCTGAGGATCCAAAATACGACTAAGATTCGGTTTAAAACGAATCTCATAGTCGTCGTCAAAAAGTTGCGAAACAGAAAGAAGGTTAAAATGCAAGTTAGAAACAAGAGCAACATCGCGCAACACAAAGTGCTCATTAACTCGCACAGACCCGTGAGGCAATACCTTACCTTTGCTATTGTCGCCGAAGGTTATGTACTCCTTTCCGGTGACAGGACTAAGGCTGGAGAACCACTTGGCGTTTCCGGTCATGTGCCTTGAGCAACCGGAATCCACCAACCAAATGTCCTCCAACCGTTTTACCTACATCAATAAAAAGACATAGGGTGAGCATACGGTCCAACACTGGGGTTAGTGAAGTAGGAAGAATACCAGTGTTGGCCCGGCTGCTCAAAAGAACGGTTAGCAGAAAAACCATTCCTAGCACATCTACGAGGGTAGCGATCACCACGCACAGGAAAACGTGGTCCGCTGGGGAAGAAGCGCTCACCGCGATACTCCAAACGCGGTGGGGGAAAGCGCTCAACAAAGCCTCCGCCACGGGGTCCGTAGCCTGCAAAAGCAGGACCCCGTCGGGCACGCTCTCTACGAGGCCTAGGCCTAGCAACTTGAGGCACTGCGCCTCTAGGCCTAGCATCTCTCCTCGGAGCTCTCTGCTACCTAGGCCTGGGGACTTGAGGTTCTGGACCTCTGGGCCTAGCAGCTCTCCTCTGGACGTCCGACACATGCACACCATGGAAAGGGTGGTACATGTCCGGGTTGTCCATCTCCCGAGCACGGCGCGCCTCTCTCTTGTGCCGAAAGCAGAACTCACTCAAGTGACCATCCCTCCCACAGAAGTCACACTGGTACCTCACCGCGCGCAAAGGGGGTTGTTGGTAAGCAGGGCTGTGGGTATGGTTCACTTTGCCCTTCTGTGGCAAGCACTCCTCCTGAATGGGTGGCATTGTGTCAAGCTTGTTTTTGAGGTGGTTTGGCTTGGGTGCCCACACTTGGTTCTTTGGCGGAGCTCTCGGGGGTTCCTCAAACACCCCATCCTTGGTGGTAGGCTTGACAGGCTCTTTGGGTGGAAGCTTGGTCAGTTTGGGAGTAGTGGTGGAGTTGGCCTTCTCACTAGGATTCAGACCACTCGACTCTCCAATCTTCCCAAAAGCAGAAAGATCGACACCCTGAGCAAGACCTACACCAGAACCTCCAGCAGCTCGCTTAAATTGGGAGATCATCATCCCGAGTTGCGGCTCACTACAAGAGAACCATGACAAGATGGTCCAAAGGTATGTGTTTTCCTCCTCGGTTTGCATCTTGCCATGCTTGACATTCGCAATCTCCTTCTCCAAGCCCTCACAAAAAGCACACCTCGTGACACAAGTGCTACCCGAGTTGGCCTTCTCTAAAGACTCAATCCTGGCATTCTTCTCTGCCAACTCGGATTGCAAGACAGGACAGGTCTTGCAGGCACCCAACAGCTGCGGCCTAGCACGGAGCTCATCCACCTCTCCAACCAAAACAGCATACTTGCTCCTCAAAGTGACAAGATCAGTCATGTGCTTGGTGCACGACTCACACTCACTCTCTTCTGACACAACCACGGTGGACCGAGCAAACTCAAGCTCCTTCACCGTGTCCTCCCACTTCTGCCTAAACTCCTTGCGCTCTCTAGCAGCACGCCTAAGCAGTTTATCTTGGCTAAGGAGGGCAGCAGAAGTTTCTCAACCTCAGCGGAAAGGTCGTCGTAGGTGAGAGATACCTGAGAGGTGTCGTCGTCGTCGTCGTCGTTCCGAGGGGTGTGCTCCAGCTTGCCGTCGACCTCATCACCAAGCGCCATGGTGCAGAAGCCGTCGTCGTCGGCGAAGAAGCAGAGACCGTTCAGCTTGTCCTCGATCCTCTTCTTCTTCTCGGACTCGTCGTCGCTTGAGCAAGCGGAGTCATCATCCGAGTCGTCGACGTCGCTGAGCGTGGCGAAAAACGCACGCTGCTCAGCCTGGGCCTTCTCCAAGTACTTCTTCTTGATGTACTCCTTGTCGAAGCCGCCCCTCCGCTTGTGCCTTGCGGGGACGTACTTCTCCTTGCGCTTGCCGGAGTCGTACTTGTGCCCATGATCTCCCTTCCCCGAATGCTTGTTCTTCTTGGGGCAGTTGGCGATGATGTGGTCGGGATCGCCGCACTCATAGCATCCTGAGCGTCCTCCACCGCGGCGACGGTTCAAGCAGTTGTTGTGGAACCGCGTGAACCGGTTGGCAAGCAAAGCCAACTCCTCGTCTCCCAAAGACTCCAGCTGATCCTCTGTGACAGAAAAGAGAGATGAAAGCGCAAAGCCAGCAGAGGGGTTAACAGTAGAGCCAGAAACCAAAGCTATAGTTGGGCCAGAAGGATTCGCATAAGAAGCCCTCGACATGGCGTCAATCTCACTGGACTTGAGCTTACTGAAGAGCTCGTCGCAAGTGAGGGTCCCATAGTTAGGTGATTCGATGATCGCCTGGACCTTTGAGTCCTACACCGACCGATCGAGAGTGTGCAAAAGCTTCAAAGCTCTCTCATGATCGTCGAAAGGCAACTGCTCCTTGTTAGCCCTCGTCCTGTTGACAATCACCTGAAAGCGAGCGAATAAACTTTCTATGCTCTCGCCAGGCTGATGTCGAAAGTTCTCATACTCTCTTTTGAACGACTCATAGAGTCGGGTTTTGACTTGAGAGGTGCCCTCATGAAAGCGCATGAGGGTGGCCCAAATCTCCCGAGCCGTAGAGAGGTGAGAAACGCGATCAAACTCTTCCATGCTCAAACACGAAAAAGAGAGCATTACGGGCTCGGCTATTGGCATCGTGTTCATCGATCTGAAGCTGAGTGACACGAGCAGCCAAGACCACGTAATCAGCAGAGTTGCAAATATCCCAAATGGAAGCACCCAAACTCTGCAGATAGGCTGACATGCGTATCTTCCAATACGCATAGTTCGTCCCATCGAAAAACGGCGGTTTGCCCACGCCGCGATCCATGTCGCCTTCTGTGGATCTGGAACCGGCTAAGGTGAAAGATCCTTAACCCGCTCCGATACCAATTGAAGGACCGAGAAAGCACTAGCAAGGCGACCAGAGGGGGGGGTGAATGGGAGCTCAAAAAATTTCCTTCAGAAACTTTGGCCAAATGTCCCAAAATCAACCCCCAAGAGACAGCGACCGAAACCGTGATGCTCACGACCCTTGGAAGAGGGTGGATGATCCCTAAGATCACAGCGGAGCACCACCAAGAAGAAGCAAACCAAACTCCAAAAGTTTCGGCTCGAGCACAACCCCAAAAAACCAAGTCTCGGACGTAGATAGACGGCTACGTCGAGAAACTCCCAAATACCTATGCTAACAAGTAGTAAAGATACCTAGAGAGGTTCCTTGGTCAACTACAGGGCCAAACGAGAAGTCCAGAAACCAAGCGAACAAGTCGGGAGAGCAAACGCACTAAACCAGAGCAAACAGCCAAATCCCGGACTGTCCGCCGGTACGGTCCCGGACTGTCCGCCGGTACGGTCCCGGACTGTCCGGGGTAACTGCGGACTGTCCGCCACCAGGTCCCGGACTGTCCGCCGGCCAATCACCTGAAACAGCAAGGTTGCTGAACCCTTGCTGGAACAGTCCCGGACTGTCCGCGAGGTTGAACTGCGGACTGTCCGCCGTTCAAAAAGCACAGCTCCAACAGCGCGGAGTCAGGCCACTTGTCCGGCCGACCCCGACGCGCGGACTGTCCGCGGTTCACCGGCGGACTGTCCGCGGATGAACAGAGAGGGCGATTTTGGTCGCCCCTCTCCCAAATCCCTCCAAATCCGATCCAACTCAAAATTCCAAGTTCCCAAACATGGAGAAGATGATCACGGGGTAGTTAGGAGACTATCACCAAGAAATCATCCGCTCAAATCAACCAAATCACCGGGAAATCAAAAGGGAAGGTGGATGAACAGAAAAAGCGCAACGAAAATGAAATCGTCCTGATCTATTCGATCATGAGGAGTTAGATGAATTCCTTTGGTCAAAATGACCTCTTCAATGATACAAACAAATTGGTTCAAACGGATTTCGCAAAGACGCACCGGAGAGGAAGATCAAGTGACGGGAAAATCGCGAGGAAACGAAGAACGCGAAGAACACGAATCAAAACGCGAATCAAGTCATCGATCTGCACTGCAATGGTGAGATTACGGTCTCACTTCCTCACATTCAACAGTACACAGAGGCAAGTCTCTCTGCGGATCTCAGCTAGCTACAGCATGGGATGGGAGAGAAGGAAACCCTAAGTGCAAGAGAGCAAATGACTGAGATGACTAACTGAGATAAGGGGAGGAGGGTGTCTCCCCGACTACTTATCCTAATTCTAGTCTAAGTACAATTCCTACTGTACCCCTCTCTAATCTAATTACAGAGCGAACCAGCTAAACCCTAGGGTTATTCTGGACCAACTCAGTGGTATGTGTATCCGACGGCCACGCCCGCATAACTCGTCCGCGTTGCCTCCACGCAACCTTCCGATTGCCGCCACGTGCCGTCCTCGCTCTGCACCCCCGGTTTTGTGGCCCAAACCGGGAAACCAGCCTTTTCCAGCTATCCCCCGGTTTTGAGGCCCAAACCGGGAAACCAGCCCACCAGCATCTGAGTTTTGAGGCCAAACTCAGCAAACCCTCAGAGCCCAGGTTTTGAGGCCCAAACCTGGAAACCGTCCTCAGCCCGAGTTTTGTGGCCAAACTCAGAAACCCTCAGCCCGAGTTTTGTGGCCAAACTCGGAAACCGTCCACGCCCAGGTTTTGAGGCCCAAACCTGGAAACCGTCCATCTGATGGTTTTTCTCTGGCTCTACCACCAAACCGAAGCTGTAGAGGGGCTGCACCGCCCGTGCACCCCGTCCACCGACACGTGTCCCTAGGTCCTCGACCCGAGCAACATCGTGCCCCGCAAGTCTTCACTTGTCGCTGTCCCAGGCTGCCAGCCACCACAGCTGATCCTCAGGCACTATGGTCCTCAGTCCAAGCCTCACGTCTGCCCATCACCGCTCGGTCCATCGGCACGGCACGTCCGCCGCACGGCATGCCCATCCTTCACCGCACCCGGTCCGTCGGCATGACCCGTCTCAACTTGACCTTCACCTTGCCCTCGATCACTGTCTCCGTGCTCGACACCTGCACAACACAAGCCAAAGACCCTGCGATCTAACCCGTTGACAATCACTCATCACTCAGAGACTCGGCATACACCCATGTATCCGCAGTGAGCATGAAAAACCTCAGGATAGCCGAGACTAAGCGTCCTTTAAGCTTAAGGTACTTTGTCGGTCTTGATTGGGCAAGATGTTGTTGAAAACATAAAGAAACAAATTAAAACATAAAACAACATCAATAACTTTCCAAACCAATAGAGTCAATAACTAGTCAAGATTGACTAAAGTAAGAGATTGATTAGAGTCAAGACAACCTTACAAAAGACGAACTTAGACTGATAACTAGCCATGTCATAACTTTAACAAGAGTTTGGTCGAAGCCAAATACAGCCTTATCGTATAATGACACGAACCATTGGTAAAACTTACAAGCAAACCGGAGGTTGGTCGAAGCCGATGCAGCCCTGCCTGATTGAAGGTCTCGTCGAGATCTACGTTACTCCTACTCCTAGGGTTTTGGCCAGTGGCCGATATGTTGATTGATTGGATTATCCACTTACAAAATTCGGGTTTCTAGCTATATATAACCCGGTTGACTCCTGTCCTAACACTGAAGGACCGAGAATGCAATAGCAAGGCGACCAGAGGGAGGGTGAATGGGAGCTCAAAAATTTCTCTCGAAACTTTGGCCTTTGTCCCAAAATCAACCCCCAAAAGCTTCGATCGAAACTGTGATGCTCACGACCCTTGGAAGAGGGTGGATGATCCCTAGGATCACAGCGGAGCACCACAAAGCGATAGCAAGTCAATCGGCAAAAGCACCAGAACAAGTTCAACCCCTAAAACCTAGTCCCGAATGTAGATTGAAGCCTATGTCAAGATATCCCTAAATACCGATGCTAACAAGTAGCAAAGATACCTAGAGAGGTTCGTAGGTGAACAATAGGGCCAAACGAGAAGTCCGGAAACCAAGCGGAGAAGCCGGGAAAGCAAACGCACGGAACCGCAACACACAGCCAATTCCCGGACTGTCTGCCAGTATGGTCCCGGACTGTCCGGCTCAACCGCAGACTGTACGCGGGGGGGATGGCAGACTGTCCGCCGACAAAATCCCCGAAACAACACAGTTGCTGAAGTCTCCCTGCTCGGGCCCGGACTGTCCGCGCCTGACAACGGCGGACTGTCCGCCGGTCACCCGAGGCAAACACAGTCGAGCCGCGCGACCACTGCTCGGTCGAAGCCCGACGCGCGGACTGTCCGCGGTTTACCTGGCGGACTGTCCGTGGATGAACAGAGAGGGCGATTTTGGTCGTCCCTCTCACGAATCCTCCCAAATCCGAATCAAAACTCAATCCCACGTTCCCAAACTTGGAGAGAATGATCGCAAGTTAGTTAGGAGACTATCCCCAAGAAATCATCTGCTCAAATCGATTCAATCACCGGGAAATCAAAAGGGGAGGAGTATGAACGAAAAAGCGCCACGAAAATGAAATCAACCCGATGTACTTGTTCTTGAGGAGTTAGATAAATTCCTTTGGTGGAAATGATCTCCTCACTCTAAAGAACAAGTTGATTCAAACAGATTTCACAAAGACGCAGTAGAGAGGGAGATCGAGTGACGGGAAAATCTCGGAGAAACGAAGAATGTGAAGAACACGAACAAAACGCGAATCAAGTCATCGATCTGCATCCTTGTAGCTACCACACGCTACAACAGTGAGATTACGGTCTCACTTCCTCAAAATCTCCAGTACACAGAGGTATGGTTCTTTGCGGATCTCAGCTAGCTACAGCAGGGGATTGGGAGAGGAGGAAACCCTAGAAGCAAAGAGCAAATGACTGAGATAGAATGGGAGGAGGGTGTCTCCCTCTACTTATCCTAATTCTAATTCCTACTCTACCCCTCACTAATTACAGAGCGAACCAGCTAAACCCTAGGGTTATTCTGGACCAACTCGTGGTAGGTGGTGATCCGACGGCCACGCCCGCACAACTGGTAGCGTTGCCTCGACGCAACCTGACCGATTGCCGCCACGTGCCGCCACCGCTCTGCACGTCCTTTTCCTGGACTTCGCCCCCGGTTTTGAGGCCCAAACCGGGAAACCAGCCTTCACGACCAACCACCGGTTTTGAGGCCCAAACCGGGAAACCAGCCGACCATCGCCTGAGTTTTGTGGCCCAAACTCAGAAACCCACAGCACCCAGGTTTTGAGGCCCAAACCTGGAAACCGTCCTCAGCCCGAGTTTTGTGGCCCAAACTCGGAAACCATCAGCGCCCAGGTTTTGAGGCCCAAACCTGGAAACCGTCCACTCGGTGGTTTTTCTGTGGCTCAACCACCAAACCGACGCTATAGATGGGATGCACCGCCCGTGCACCCCGTCCACCGACACGTGTCCCCAAGTCCTCGACTCAGGCAACACCATTCCCGCAAGTGTTCGCTCGTCGCTGTCCCAGGCTGTCAGCCACCACAGCTGATCCTCGGGCCACCAGTCCCTCAGTCCAAGCCTCACGTCCGTCCTTCGCCACTCTCGGTCCATCGGCACGGCACGTCTCTACTTGACCTTCACCTTGCCTTTGATCACTGTATCCGTGCTCGACACCTGCACAACACAAGCCAAAGAACATGTGCATTATCCCAGTTGACAATCACTCATCACTCAGAGACTCGGCATACACCCATGTATCCGTAAACATGACTAGGTTACATAATAGGCAAAACAAAAGATCACATGGACCCAAACTCTTCGGCTGAACCCAATATGTCCTTGAAGCTTGTCACGTCTAGTCTACACAAACTTTGGTTGTGCCTGGGTCAAAGCATCTTGGCTGATTTCTTTACTAACAAAAATCAGTCCTTTCGTGCTCACAAAACAATAATCCTTTCGGTTGAAAATCTGGTGTAAACACATGCCCCCCAATTTTGGGATGAAATTTATTTTATTCCAAAATTTTGAATCCTTTTCTTTCTTTCCTTTTGACATCTCAAACAGCCCGAACAATATTTTTGATGAACAATGCGAGATGGTTGCCCTTCTCTTGAAAACCGTGTTATGATTTAACATCCCACTCGAGTACTCTATACACACCATACGAAACGACATCTTTTCCCCTTCAGAGACTCCATCTTCTAATATAAATCTCTCCTTCGTCCCCATCTTCCGTCACACTTAGAACACATCCTCTCCTTGCTTTTGCCTTCTATCAAAAACCCTCTTTCTCACCTAAAGCCTTCCCTCTTCTCCCTCTGATGGCGGACAACAACTGCGGCAAGCGTCGTGCAGAGGAGGAAGTGAGCTCTCGCTATCGCCTTCAGTGCCACAATAGGCATGTTTTCCCTCCATGTCTAATCGATCCCGATTTTCATCATTGTTTTTCTTAGAGTTTGACTTGATTCCTTTTACTATCTTCATCCAGGATTGATGACGGTCCATCCAATGTCGTTGCTGCTCTGGCGCCTCCTCCTGGAATGGAGTCGGTTTCTGAAAACCCCTCCTCCAGTAGCTCCGAGTCGACGGCCACTTGCCATTACCGTCAGATGACGGAAATGCGGAATCTACATTCGGAGGCTACTATCAGGAACTGCCTCCTCGAAGATCACATCGCCCAACTCCAAAAGGCGCTGGAGGAGGCAGAGGCGAGGGCCTCCCGGGCAGTTCAACAATGTGCCGAGTCTGATGCACGCGTCGCCGGTTTCTCTCTTTCTTCCTCTGAAGAATTTTCACTTAATTGAATCTCCTTTGTTCAATCTCGACGTGTTTTGTTTACTACACAGACTTGACCGTGCGCCTGGAGGCCCTTCAGGAGGCGGGGAATGAGGCGGCTGACTCTGTGAACGCCACTGGTGACAGTGTCGCAGAGAGGGTGACCAACATCCCCGCAAGGGTAGATGAGGTCGCCCTCCATGGCGCCGCCATGGCTCTCGGAGCTGCCCAAGCCTACACTGGCCAAGACTTGAGTGACCTTGAAGTCACTCCGGAAATAAGCCACGCCATGGAAGTGCACTTCGATGGTGTTGACGGAGCAGCCAGGGAGATAGCAGAGTCCACCCCTCTGTAATTATAGTAGATAAAGTCTTCGAGTAGTTCATCAGGATCAAGCTCTTGTATAAGAATCCCTCTTATGAATATAATGAAATTTCTGCACCCTTTATAATCTTCCTGCGAAAAGGCCCATCGAGGTTTCTTATCTTCAAAAAATTCTTGAATTTATATCCTTGGGCTGAAGGCGATGCTTCGCTTGCATTGGCTATTCATTTCACCGTCAAAGACGATACAGTACATATCGGTTATTTTTATTCTAAAGGCGATACATTAGTATCGGCTATTGATCGGACACCAACGATGATACATATATATCGGTTACTGGCCGGATTGATTAATTATAATAGATCCACCCAGATACTAGGGTAATATTTCTTAAAATATTTCCCATCAATTGCTCTGGAGTATTCAATACCCTCTAGAGTCTCATAGAAATAAGCATAGCCAGGAGCACATCTGGTAATCCGATAGGGTCCTTCCCAATTTGGTGACCATTTACCGTATTTGCTATCCTTAGTTCCGATAGGTAAAATGGTTTTCCAAACTAAGTCCCCTTCATTAAACTTTTGCTACCTGACTTTTTGATCATAATACTTAGCCACTCTCAACTTCTGAGCTCTAATGTTTTCAAGAGCCTTCAGCCGATGAAAATTTAAATCATCAAGGTTGTCCATCATGATATGCTTATATTCATCGGCTTTCAAATTATTCTGTTGTGATACTCTTCTGGACCCTATATTGATTTCCCAAGGTAATACAGTCTCGTGACCATAGACCAACTCAAATGGTGAACACTTAATCGCACCATGACACGCCATTCTATAGGACCACAAGGTTTCACTGAGTATTGAATACCACTTTCTTGGATGCTCCTTAACCTTTTTCTTAATGATTTTGATCAAAATCTGGTTAGAAGCTTCAGCCTGCCCATTAGCTTAGGCATAATACGGAGACGAGTTAATCAATTTAAAACCCGTGCTAGCAGCAAAATCCTCAAATTCTTTTGATGTAAACATCATTCCATGATCTGTGGTAATGGTTTGAGGAACACCGAATCGAAAGATGATATCCTAGCAACACAAACTTGTGCCCTTTGGTACCGATGAAGCCTCCTTAAAAGAAACAGGTTCAACTCATTTAGTAAAATAGTCAGTTGCTACCAACACAGACTTGTGCCCTTTGCTAGATGCCGGAAATATTTGGCCAATCAGATCTATTCCCCAACCTCTAAATGGCCATGGCTTTGTGATTGGATTCATAGCTGATGTCGGAGACTTCTGAATATTACCGAATCTTTGACATTCTTGACATCCTTTATAGTATTTAAAACAATATTCTAAAATGGTCAGCCAAAAATATCCTGCTCTTCTGATCATCCACTTCATTTTATGAGCAGACTGATGTGCACCACAAACCCCTTCATGGATTTCCTCCATTAGAACTTTGGCCTCTTCTTGATTGACACATTTAAGAAGTACGCCATCAATTGCTTTATGATAAAGTTGATCATCAAGAAGGACAAACTTCGTAGCCTTATATCTCAATTTTTTGGATACTTGCCGTGATGGGTCCTTTAAGTATTCAATAATCTCAATTCTCCAATCATCACTATCAGCAATTTCATCGGCTAATATTTCAACGATTTGTCGATACCCAGAAGCACTTTGAGCTAACCGATTAGCTTCTTGATTCTGACATCTAGGAATATGCTTTATGACAATAGAAGAGAAAGCATCAAGTAACTCAAGACACTTTTCATAATGCTTACTTAAAATGTCATCTTTGCACTTATATAGGCCGAGCAATTGATTAATCACTAATTGAGAATCTCCAAAAATCTCAACAGTCTCAGCCCTTACCTCACATAAAAGTTCAAGTCCCTGGAGAAGTGCTTCATACTCCACTTGATTGTTAGTAGAGGTTGGATCAATTGAAAAGGCAAATTCAAAACTTCCTCCCTGAGGAGAAACAAGAACAATACCAATGCCCCCACCTTGCTTGCAATTGGAACCATCAAAGAAAAAGGCCCACGGGGTAAAATCTAAAGTCTTAATCTCTTGTTCATGATGATGAGTAACAAAATCGGCTATTACCTGACCTTTAACCGCTTTAGCCGATTCATACTTCTAGTCAAATTCTGACAATGCTAGAATTAATTTTCCAATCCTTCCATTTAGAATAGGCATGGATGACATATGTTTAATTACGTCAAACTTTGACACCACCGTGCATTCAGAAGATAATAGGTAATGCCGTAGCTTGGTGCACGAGAAGTACAAACATAAGCATATCTTTTCAACACGAGAATATCTTGTTTCCGGATCAAGTGACCTTCTGCTGAGATAGAACATCACTCTTTCTTTACCTTCGAATTCTTGCATTAAGGCCGACCCAATTGTATGATCGTCGGCCAATACATACAACTTAAAAGGTTTGTTCTTTTGAGGAGGAATCAAAACTAGTGGAGACTTCATATACTCTTTGATTTCATCAAATGCCTTCTGTTGTTCATCTCCCCATCTAAATTTCTGGTCATCTTTTAATTTCAACAAAACTGAGAACGGTAAAATTCTGGCTGACAGATTCGAAACAAACCTCCTGATGAAATTGATTTTACCGATCAAAGATTGCAGTTGAGTCTTTGTGGTTGGTGGTACTGCCTTATCAATTGCATCATAACTCTTTTGACCAACTTCAATCCCTTTTTCATGTACCATAAACCCCAAAAACTGTCCAGCTGACACCCCAAGTGCACACTTGTGGGGATTCATTCTTAACCCATGCTTCCTTGCACATTCAAGAGTATCTCTAAGATCCTTAAGATGCCTTTGATAATACCTGGACTTTACAACTACATCATCAATGTAAATCTCTATGATCCTGCTAATCAACTCGTGAAAGATATAATTCATAGCCCTCTGATAAGTTGCACCGACATTTTTAAGCCCGATAGTCATGACCACCCATTCATATAAGCCTATAGCACCCGGACATCTGAATGCAATTTTATGTATATCTTCCTCTGCCATAAAAATTTTGTTATAACTAGAATTGACATCCATAAAACTGATCACCTTATGTCCTGCTGCTGCATCGACCAACATATCTGCCACTGGCATTAGATAGCCATCCATCGGGGTAGCTTTATTCAAATCCCTGAAATTAATGCAAACTCTCATTTTTCCATTTTTCTTATATACAGGGACTACACTAGATATCCATTCAGCATATCTACATTGTCGAATGAAGTTAGCCTCATAAAGCCGAGTAATTTCCGCTTTTACATCAGCCATAACTTCTGCTCTAATCCTGCTCGGAGCTTGTTTTACAGGCCGACTCCCATGTTTGATAGGTAGTCGATGCTCAAGCAATGGTCGATCAAGACCAGGCATTTCGGAATAATCCCAAGCAAAACATTCTTTATACTCTTTTAACAATATAATAAGTTCTTGTCTAAACTTGGGATCCAACTTGGCACTGATATATGTCAACCTTGGCTTATCATTGTTTCCAATATCAACCACTTCCAGTTCATCAGCCGATGTGAAACCCTTACCCATCTTACTCTCATCTTCATTAATTGTACAATCCATTAAATATATTTTTTGAAGCCAACTGCTTGGATCGGCTGTTGACTGTCATCAGTTGTTTTGAGAAAGTCTTCTTCAAGAGTCTTCCCAGAAAAGCACTCCATACTATCAAAATTCCAAACATCAGGGTCTGAGTAAGCAACACTAACAGTTGAATCAGCTGGTACCACTTCCACAGTGTCGCCGATCCACTGAATTACATTCTGATGCATGGTAGATGGAACACAACAATTGGCATGGATCCAATCCCTTCCAAGAAGCACACTGTAGGATCCTTTTGCATCGACCACAAAGAAAGTAGTCGGCATACTCTTACTGCTAATCGTCAACTCAACACACACAACACCTTTAGTAGCCGATACGTTGCCGACAAAGTCGGTCAACCTCATATCGGTCTGAGTCAAGTCTTCCGTAGTCTTACCAAGCTTTCTAAAGGTGGCATATGGCATTAAATTAATAGCTGCCCCTCCATCAACTAACATTCTACTCAGAGGCCTTCCATCAACAAACCCTTTCAAATACAAAGCTTTCAAATGGGAATGTCTCTCGGGTTTTGAAACGTGGCCTCTTCTGCTTGATAGATCCACTGAGCAATTGCTACTTCATCATCAGATTCTTTTTCACGATCAGAGGATCTAAACTTAGCAGGTAGCATGAACAGAGCAATGATATTAGCGGATGACTCATCCTTATCGGCTACTTGTTTTACCTACCAGACTTTGGGTTTCTATTTCTAGATCTCATCATTCCGTAGTCTTTGAACCCGTTGCTTCTGGCTTTTGGTCAAGCCTCTATGACACCGTTGTCCTTCTTGCCAAGGATGATCATGATTGGCTAGCCTCACTCCAAGCCAATTATGAACATTTTCATTTTTTATGCGTCGATCTGTCTTTTCAAATCTTAATCTTTCATGTACAGATCGGCAGTTGTCTCTCGACTGCCTATACTCCCAATACTGATCACTGCATTCCAGGCAATTACGAAGAGTGGGGAGCTTCAGTCCTTCATTCCAACAATATATGATGAAAGGGAGTCCCAGTGATTCTTCTCTTCATCCCTGACACGCCTTTCTTCTTCACGAGACCTTTTATACTCTTGCTCTTCAAGCCACTCTTGATACTCTTGCTCATCTCTTTCTCTTTGCATTTGGCTCCTCTCTTTCTGACGTTGCCATTTGTTCAATAAGATCCTGATAGTCGGACGCCTTCTTGCTTCACCAGCCTTTGAAGTTTCAGGTTGATCATGCTGATCGGTATTTTTCTTTCCTTTGATTTCCTGATACTCCCTGGCTGTTAGCTGTTTCTTTGGATCAACCGTCCCAGCTACCTTGGCTTTGTCAGAAGTCAATACTTTGATTTCACTCTGAGGTGCAGGAGCCACCATATTCTGTGGAAAAGGATGGCCATTGATGCTCATGCTCTTGGCCTTTTCTAGGCCAATCCTTCCTTTAATGATAGCCCTCTGGATCATATCTCTGAAAACTCGACAATCGTTAGTAGTATGGGTACTAGAATTATGAAACTTGCAGTACCTTTTATTTTTGAGCTCTTCAGTCGGTGGGATATTGTGATTCCCAATTAACTTGATTTGACCCTTCTCTAGCAAGTAGTCAAATATCTTGTCGGCCTTAGTGATGTCAAAGCTATATTTTACATCTTTCTCGGTACTCTTAGCTTTTGCCCAGGGCATGTACTCGTTGTTCTTCCAAGCCTAGTCCACAGCAGCCACTTCATCTTCACTCTCATCACTTGAATTATTGTCTTTCTCTTGTGAGAAGAAATGACTCTCTGCATTATAGGCTTTCTTGGGTTTGAAAACCTGATTGTATCGGTTCTGTGCATCAGTATTTGCTACCTTCTTAGTCAAATCGGCCATATTATTACAACCAAAGCCAATTTTTTCTCTAATGGCAGGTATCAGCCATCGAATTGCAATGCTAACAATTTCTGAATCTAGCAATGATAAGGTATAGCATTGATTTTTAACCTCTCTGAATCTCTAAAGATAATGACATCCAGTTTCATTATTTCCTTGCCTCGTATCGACTAAGACTACAAGGCCCATTTCCAATGCTCCAGAGTCAAAGTATTTATGGAACTTGTCTTCCAAATCCTCCCAACTTTGAATGGAATTGGGCGAAAGCGATGAAAACCATGAAAAAGCTGGACTAAAAACTTCCCTAAGCTGGACTAAAAACTGAGTAATATGTTCTATGGTAATTACTGAGCCGATTCCCGTGAATTTGGTAAAATCAGGGATTCTATATCTTGGAGGAAGAACAACCTGATCAAACCACTCTAGATATGGTTTCTTGTAACCAGTCATCGTAGATTTTGGCGTTAAGCCAAATTGCTTTTGAACCAAATCAGTGACCCGACTCATCAGCTGATCAATTTGATTCACCGGCCCTTGATAGCCGATGTTCTGCCCCCCGAAGGCTTTGCCATGATATCCCGGGTTCTCCTGAGCATCCATGGTATAAAAATCTGAAACATAATGATATCCAGGAGGAATATCACCAGGTGCCACATTCCCTTGATACGGTGGTGCATTGAAATCTCTAGTAATGCGCCTTGCATGGGGAGCTATTTTCGTAGCCGATGAGTATATGTTATTACTCATATTCGGCTGTTGCATTAGCAGAATAAAGATCTATATGTACGTTCAAATGGCGTGAAATCAACGCATCGACTAATCGCACAGGCAGTTCTATCTGTTAACAGTGGGGTGTTTCCATGCAGCCATAATAACAAATAGATCAATAAAATAGCTTAATCATCAACAGTGGGGTGTTTCGATACAACCATAATGATGACCGAACTAGATCACGTCCGATGTAACATGCAGATGCGTTGATTCCAAGTCGCCTAAAAGTACACATTATGAGGAAAGCATAACTGGATCGGCTATTTTAGCCGATGCAGGGTCCATGAAGCACGAACAAGATCTATCCATTAGAACCACGATTCTACTTAAGATCAAGTAAATCTAGTCTACCATATATATCAGTGGGGTTCGAAAATCCAGCCATAATAGACATGCTAGATCAAATTTACTTGTTCTTAGATCAAAATCATAGTTTTATCGGATATCTCGAACGCACAACATGTAACAACCAAGATTGACAAAATAGTCGATAAGAAGCTTGAATCGGATATTTTTCTATTGTGAGCATGAAAAACCTCAGGATAGCCGAGACTAAGCGTCCTTTAAGATTAAGATACTTTGTCAATCTTGATTGGGAAAGATGTTGTTTAAAACATAAAGGAACAAATTAAAACATAAAACAACATCGATAACTCAATGAATCTATTAGCTTGCCAGACCAATAGAGCTGATAACTAGTCAAGATCGACTAAAGTAAGAGATTGATCAGAGTCAAGACAGCCTTACAAAAGACGAACTTAGATCGATAACTAGCCATGTCATAGCTTTAACAAGAGTTTGGTCAAAGCCAAATATAGCCTTATCGTACAATGACACGAACCATTGGTGAAACTTACAAGCAAACCGGAGGTTGGTCGAAGCCGATGCAGCCCTGCCGGATTGAAGGTCTCACCGAGATCTACGTTACTCCTACTCCTAGGGTTTTGGCCGGTGGCCATTATGTTGATTGATTGGATGATCCACTTACAAATTCGGGTTTCTAGCTATATATAACCCGGTTGACTCCTATCCTAACACGACTAGGTTACATACTAGGCAAAACAAAAGATGACCCGGACCCGAACTCTTCGGCTGAACCCAATATGTCCTTGAAGCCTGTCACGTCTGGTCTACACAAACTTTGGTTGTGCCTGGGTCAAAGCATCTTGGCCGATTTCTTTACTAACAAAAATCAGCCGTTTCGTGCTCACAAAATAATAATCCTTTTGGTTCAAAATCTGATGTAAACAAGTAGTAAGCCTTAGTGTAGACGTGGTGTCTAGACTATGGTTTACTTGAGTTTGCGCCCAATCCTCTGGAATAGTTGTGGTAGCCTAGAGATGATAGCTATGTCAGGTCTTTGTAATCCACTACGTTAGGGTTGGTGTTCTCGTAGAGCTTTTGGCAGCCTTCCCCCAACTACCTTCTTCCTAGTCTTTTTCAATAGTTGGAAAGGACATGCTGCTCCGAAGTAAGTAAAGTATAGGAAGTCTTTGATTAGATAGACCCTCTTAGAAAACCCTAAAATCTCTCTCTAACCGTATTACCATTCTTTTCATGGATGTTCTCAATTCTTCTAGTACACTTCACGTTCCCCGTGGAAATCGATACCCTAGAATACTCTCGGGTGAAGGCTACATTGGTATCTGTGCGCTTGCGGATTTTTCTATGTGCGTTTAACATACCCAACACCGGTATCGGCGCCAAAGTGCGATGGCACTTCATATATCAGAACATGTGGCTTTAGTGACAGCCTAAGAGGCTGGCCTGGTAAACCAATTCATTTACAGACAGGGTCCGCAAGCGCACGGGGTTACCATTGTAGCATTTCACCGGTAGTATTCTAGGTATCGTTATTTATATTTACCACTAGGAAGGCTAGGTGCAAAAGCATTCGAGATATATCCATGACAAGAACATAGTAAGTGCATAATTAACTAATTATCCATAGTAGGAGGATAAACGGTAGTTTTGATAGTGGGATCAACACACACACATTGCCTAAGATACATGGAGCTTCTATAGGGATAGGAGAAAGAATAAAAGAATAAAGAATATCCTAAGGAGCATGGATCTTAACAATGTTATGTAAATGAATTGAGTATACATGGTTATGATCAAGTTAACATTAGTGCTAAGTACTTGGATGGATTAGGAGACCCGGGAACACTGGTCTGCCAGCAGGATACACCGGGCAATTTAGACTCCTACCCCCAAAGCCGAATGTGGGGGATTACAAGGGACGGACAGGGCCATCACCACCTGCTGCCTACCCCTCAACCGTGGACTAAGCCAGGCATTCACCCAACCCCATATACCTGAGAACCATTCTCACGTACAAGAAGAACAATTGCACCCCCTCAGGTCCCCAACCCTACAGATTGACAGGAAAAGGGCAGAAGCATGCCCAAAGGCACGAGAAAACACCACCCAACACATATCACTAAGTTATCAGGATCTAAGCATGTTAAATGAAGAACAACGTTCATGTTCATGCTGAACAAAGATCTAAGACTATGAACTAGTTCTAGAACGATGAACAATGAACAAGAACTTGGCTCTAATTCAAGAACACAATGGGAACATATATGATGAATGATTGACATTTATGAGGAAAGTATGAGGCTTTTCCCGATTGAGTCCATATCTCGCAATGCGCTTAATGTTTATGACTAACCGGTGGCGTTGAGTTGTGGTGTGTTACCGGGTTGGTGGGCGTGTGCAACATGTGTCTCTTGGCTGTGTTGATGTGCAGGTGTGAAGCTTGGAGACCGTGGTCGATGGCGAGGCGAAGGTCAAGTAGAGATGTGTCATGCCGACGGACGGGGAGTGGTGAAGGATGGGCGTGCCGTGTGGCAGACGTGTCATGCTGATGGACCCGGAGTGGTGAAGGGCGGACGTGAGGCTTGGACTGACGGACCAGGAGGTCAGAGGACCAGCTGTGCTAGCTGGCACATGGCATCGGCGAGCAAGAGCACACGGGGATGTGCGATGCATCGGCCGAGTCGGGAGGAAGATGATGGCGTCGTGGCACTTGGCGGTAGGTGGGACATGGGCTTGCGTGTAGCGCAAGTGCCATCGGCCGAATCAAGAAGGAAGGCGAAGGTATTGTGCCCGGCGTGGAGGCTGGACATGCATCGACATCGGTGCCGGTGGTCGGGGTGTGCGAACCACATCTCATCTATGGTGCGGGTTCAGTATTGAGCCTCAGAAAGCTACCATTGATGGTTTCCGAGTTTGGGCCTCAAAACTCTGGGTGGTGGGTTCTCGAGTTTAGGCCTCAAAACTCGGGGTGGACGGTTTATAGGTTTGGGCCTCAAAACCTGGGCTGGCGGGTTTACCGGTTTGGGCCTCAAAACCGGGCGGAGGTTCCTATGCGGAATGGTCGACGCGTGGCGGCACCGAGAGGCTTGTGTTGCGGTGAAGCTATCGGTGAGGAAGGCGCGGTGGTCAACGTGATGGCACGACGTGGCGGCATCCTAGAGCTTGCGTTGAGGCGAAGCTAAGGATAAGAAGGCGCGTGGCCATCAGATGAAAACTGCCAGAGGTGGACGGTTTTACACCTAGGGGTTATTTGGGTTGAGTGCTTAATGTAAGGGCATTTTTGTCTTCGGATGTGCGCCTATATATATGTGAAGGGGCTGCTAGGGCAGCCATCCTTGGAGGTTGCCATTCTCATTTTGTGATTGTGAGGAGAGGCTAGGGCTAGAGAGAGGAGTGGCTCTTGTTCTTGAGCTTTTCGCCATCTGAGCTTTGTTGTTGTGAGGAGTGGCTTGTAACCCGACACCGTGTGCTATACAATCCTTTAACTTGTTGAAATCCAAGGATCAATTTCGTGCTCCTCTTTGTTGGCTGAAATTTGGATTGAATTCGTGTTTTGTTCTCCGCGTTTTGGTTTTTCCCCACCCGGAGATTCGCCTCGTTCTCCCTCTCCGAGAGGTGGTTTTTTATTTCGTTTGAATCAGATTGTGCTTTGTTGTGAGCTCCTTCTTTCCACTGAAGGATTTCCTCTCTAACCCCACAAGCACATAGATCGGGTCAAAATCTCGTTCGTTCCTCATTCTCCCTCCTTTACTAGTGTTCTTTGGATTTCTCACGATTGACTAGGTTTGGTGCGATGATTTCTAAGAATTAGCACCCCCAATACGTTGAGGAACAATTGGGAGAAGTTTGATCGAAGCCCCTTTCGATTTGGTCGAGTTGCAATCGATTTTATGTTTTGCCCCGAGCTGATTTCTGCTTTCTGTTCATCCGCGGACAGTACGCGCCCCCAGTGGCGGACAGTCCGGGGCTCGGTACTCGTCGAGTTTAGAACAACGCAACGCGGAACTGTTCTCGGTCAAGTGACCGACGGACAGTCCACCATTGACCCATGGACAGTCCGAGGTCACATCGGACGCTGCATAGGGCCAGCCTCGGATGCTAGGGTTTGACTATTCACGTGAATGGCAAACTGTCCGGTGTGCAAACCGCGGACAGTCTAGGACCTGTCCAGAGCTGTTTCAGAACAGTTGAGTTTTGGGTCTTTTGCCTGCGGACAGTCCGACCTTCGGCGTTCACCGGACAGTCCGGGAACCAGCTATTTTTGCAGTTTTGTTCCATGGCTTTGGCACTTGGTTTTCGGGGTTCTCTGGCAGTTTCGTTGTACCACTAAGACATCTCCTAGGGTATCCACCTACTCATAGGTCGTGAACTTGCTGGTCGTTTGAGTCAGTGCCTTTTGGGGTGATTTTCTAGGACAACGACCATCATTTCTCAAGAAGAAATTTGAGGCTCCCATTCACCCCCCTCTGGTCGCCAATTCGGTCCTTCAATTGGTATCAGGGCCATATCTGTGAAGGTGACCTTTTAGAGTGGTTTTGCTTCCTGCGTTGTTTATCGAGCTGTCGACCTTTTAGAGTGACTTTCCCTTCGGACCCCGTGTGTCAAGGTCACTACTGCACAAAGCTTAACCGCAGCGGGCGTTTTGGCTTTACCGCAGCGGGCAACAGCGTCCGCTGCGGTGCTAAGGCCACGGTTAATCGTGGCCATTACCGCAGCGGGCGCTGTTGCCCGCTGTGGTAAAAGCCTTAACCGCAGCGGGCAACATAAATAGCTCGCTGCGGTTAATAGCATTTACCGCAGCGGGCAACCTAAAGCGCCCGCTGCGGTAGTTTATTAACCGCAGCGGTCGATTTAGGTAGCCCGCTGCGGTAACTGCTATTAACCGAAGCGGGCTACTTATGTTGCCCGCCACGGTTATTAATTTTGGATTAAAAAAAATAATGCAGCCAGCAAAAACAGCAGGATATGAATTCAAATCAAATGCAGTTTTCAAATAATTCCAGAATTCCAGATTTCTAACAGAATTCCAGATTTCTAACAGAGATATATATGCACATATAAACCATCTGGATATAATATACAAAGTCACTTAGTTGTTTGTTGTCATCATATACACATTGACTTAGTTGATTTCAAATTCAAATTACAATTCATAGTTCAACTTGAAGAGCGTAATCTGTCGGACGAAGCATTGTGTTCCATTTGCGGAGCTTCTCGTGTTGGGGTAGCAACGCCAGCTCGGATTCGTTGTCGAAGAACGTTTCTCCTTCGAGAATGCATTTCTCCATTACAAACTTGCATATGTCCACCTTGACTTGTTTAAAGCACATCATGCGGCTTTGCTGCTCTCCCCAATACTTGACACCTTCCTTGAGCTTCTTCCAGCTATTGGTGTACTCCTTGCTTTCCCTTAGAAACTCGCATGTGTACAAGCCACATGTCTTCGATCCTAGTGGCTGTTTGGCGCACTGCACGATTGATACACAAGCATTAGAACCCATATATATGTATGAAACATGAATTGAACCTTTGAAATACTTACCGGGAAATCTCGTCGGATTTTGAGGTGGTACCTATGCTTGTCCTTGAACTTTTGAGTTCTTCGGTCCCAGAATCCAGGCACCTTTTGGTATTCCTTATAAGCGTTGTACGAAATATAATAGTTTTAGCCACCATTTAATAACGTATGGTAACCGTAACTGATGAAAAAGCTGGATGACTTACTTTTTCAGACAATCTTCAAATGCCTTGTACCCTTGCTTGTTTGGTACGCTCAAGGAGTCAAACACACAGGCCCTGCCATCTTGAGGGTATATTATAAAAGCGACCCAGTGGCCACCCACGAGGCCCTGGCTGCACCATTGCAACCAAATAGAGTTTATGACGGTGAGAAGGCATGATATGCTAGCGACTTAGGTGTACGTATATGTATTTGACTTACCCAAAGTGATAGGCAGCCATTATACACTCTGGCCCATCCGGCTTGATCTTCTTCATGCATTCTAGTATGTAATTTTTCGACTTAGTGTTCTCGGCTTTCATATTTTCTTCATATTTCTTCTCTCGCTGTCAAACTGTCATCTCTGGATCAGTGATCTCGAAACCCTTGATGACTCTTTCAGCAATATGTGCAGGAGAGAGGTAGAGTACAGGACGTGTCTTTTTATTACTTACAGTGATCGTCATGCTGCACGGACAAGTCATCGTGACATAATAAGTATAGAACTATGGAAAATACGAATGTAGTGATCTATGGAAGTTGCATTCATCGCTTACAGTGTGAATAGGCTGATTTTAACGATGTCCAGGTCTTCTTCCCGCATCAGGTTGTACATGTCGCTAAAGTCAACGGGTAGGTGCATTTCGTTACCAGCGGGCAATTGGAAGTACTCCGTGGGAATCTTGACGTTAAAACTTGACATCCCGTCTTTTGCAGCTTCCATGTACCATAGATGGAACCTCCTTGTATCCCACTTTTCCTCGTCAATGAGCTGGGCCTTGGGAATCATGAACTTCCCGCACACATAGTGGCCAGGGCAGTCTTCGGCCTCATCAAATAGTTGACGGGTAGTTTCAGGCCTGACAAACGATGGATAGGGATGTTAGTAGCATATATACTATGGACGTGGTATTATGCTCAATGTTACCATACCTTTCGAACGTCAGCGTGTATGGGAGCTTGTCGGTGGACATTCTTGGATTCTCGGTGGGCGGGGGAGGACATTGGCTTGTGGTTGACGGGGGAGGTGTCTTTGTCCCTGTTGCCTCCCCCGTCGTGCCTCCCTGTTGCTCGTTCGTGCTTGGCTGGCATGTCATGTTGTCACCCTTACCGGCCTCTGAGCTTCTTGCCTCATTGACCGGGCCGATCGGCGGAATATTTGGAGGCGGGGGAGACACAGTTCCCATGTCAGTGCCCTTTTCCTTTTCCCCGCCATCACCTTCTACCTTTTCCTTGTCCCCGCCTTCGCTACCGCCTTCTCCTTTGTCCTTTCCCTTGCCCTTGTCCCCGCCCTTTTCTTCGTCATCGTCGCTGTCGTGATCTGGATCTTCCGGATGACAAGATCCGGCGGCTGATGGTTGTGATGCTGGTGTTGGCGTTGGAGTTGGTGTCCGAGCAATGATCTCGATGTCCTCGCGGTTCCATAGGACTTCCAATCCAAGTGCCTGCCCTAGGTGCCTGGCCGTTTGTAGGTTGGGATGGTCCAATTCAAAACGTTCATGGTCGAGAACATGCCATAACGGGCTCACAACCACATAGTCTTCAGGGATGTTGTCTTTGTTGAAGTCGTGAATATCGTGGGGTGCAAGAATGCATCCCATGGCCACCACCATCTTCTTGGACCTTCCGAACGGGATGAGGAGTTGGACGTGCTGGTTTTCCTTGAAGTCCTCGTTCGAGACCCTTGGGCGATCCTTGTTCATCGGCAGTAAGGCTTTCTTTTCCTTTGCTTGAGGATTGGGCAGCCCATGGTGATCAAACATCTTCGACCTCATCGCGACCATCTCCGGGTCGTTGCTCGTGAAGGCTTCCTTTATTGAGCTTTTGATCATTTCAGCCACGCCTTCATTGAATCCCTTCTTATATAGCTCATCTTTATACCTCTGCCTGGACTTGTATGTGGCCGCGTCGGATTGCCACGACTCAACCGACTTCCTAGCCCATCTTTGACCCGACACCACGAAGGCGGCCGCGGTGCTCCGGGGTTCCCAGGACCTCGGTGAGCAAGTTGTGGCCCCGGCGGACCACGATGTTGTCCTTAAGCTTTGCTTTCTCCATCAGAGTCTTCTCGATGTCCTCGAGGTGGGGCTCGTTAAACTTGGTCGCCCCGGGCTTCAGAATCTTTGGAATGCGGGCCCTCATGTAGTCCTTTGCCCTTGGGTCGATGCCCTCATACGGATCTGGAACCCCGGCAGCCTGTCTTGCTTGTTCTTCTTACTGCCACTTGGTCCTCTAACTGGCAAAGCCAGTCATGCCCAAGTGGTGAGAATTCTTGTTCCTCTTCGCGAGCTCACTGAACTTAGCGCTCTTTTCCTCTGCTTCTTGCGTCTTTCTCATTTCGCAGAAAGCGTCCCACATGTGTGCCTTGACCATATTGTACTTCAGTAGTGGCGACTTCCCCTTCTTCAAGTAATTTCTGGTCAGCATGGACCTGAAGTTGCGAACCGCAGTCGACGCCACGTGCAAAGCCCACTCCTGGCACTTCTCCATGTCAGCTAAGGGCGGATATCTAAATCTCCTTGTCACCTCACCCCATACATTGTTTTTTATGTCAGCAGGGACGTCGTGCCAGTTGGGCCAAGTGATCTCCACCTTCTCCTTGGCTATACACGCCACTTGATTGTTGAACTTGCCAATGACTGTATCTGGAGCTATTGGGTTTCCCTCTAGCCCCACCGCATCGATGACATGCACCTCGTTTGCTGTGTCCAACTTGTGCCTCCCGTGTTGTCCCCTCACCCTCTTCTGGCCCTTAGATTTGGACGAAGAGGTTGCCGTAGAGGGAGCAGGGGCTTCTTCCTCCCTGACCGCGTCTTCGTCCCTGAACTTGAGCTGACGAGGCACAATCGGCAGCTGTTGACAAGAGTCTCTTGCCTTTAGTTTTTCGCTAATGACGGACAACGCATCATTGTACATGTTAGAAAGCCAGCGTGTTGTGTAAACCTCGAGGTCGTGACTATGTGCTTCGTCCGCCCCCGGTTCATACGTCGGATCGTTGTCCACCTCTGTACGCTGCTTCTTCGGCGGGGTGGAGTCACAGACACCTCAGTCATCAAGCTGGTTGACGAGGAGCTAGGAGTAGGGTCCCTCCATTTGTTTGTTTTGTCTTCTGCCATTTCAGTTCTACATATACATAGATGCATATATAATATGATCAGTTCAAAGCTTTTGAATAAAAAATGACATGTATAAATTTTTGGCTCAGATTTGCCCCTAGGTCAACACGTCACTGCTAAACTGGTTACATGTAAAATACAAGCCATCCTAGTCTAGCAGCTGACTCAGCATAGAAAGTAGGGGGCAATTGATCATCATCGCCGCTGCCTCAGCATAGATAGAAGGGGTCACATCATCGCATTTGCCACTACCTCAGCTTACAAGTTCGAAAAAAATCATCAATGCAAATGCCATAGTAGGGAGTAGGGAGAGTAGTAACAGAGAGTAGTAGTAGGGAGAGAGTAGTATAGAGAGGACTAGCTAGTACGGAGACTAGGTAGAGAGTAGGGAGAGGAGTAGTACAATAGTATAAAGTAGTAACAAAGAGGAGTAGTAGGCAGAGAGGAGTAGTACAGGGAGAGAGGAGTAGTACAGGGAGTGAGTACTACTACAAAGAGTAGTAGAACAGACGACTAGTAGTGGCATATACGTACAGTAGTACAGGGCATAGTAACAGAGAGGAGTCTGCATATACGTACAGTAGCATGACAGGGCATCATAGGTAGTGGCAAATGCATATAGTGTAAAAATGCATCAAATTGCATCATCGGCAGGAAAAAAAAGCATAACCCAAAAGCATTACTGAATGAACATATACAGAGACCATGTCATATACCAAACTGAATGAACTAAAGCATAACTGAATGAACATATCCTAATCTGAATGAACTAAGGCATAACTGAATGAACATATACCAAACTGAATGAACATATCCCAATCTGAATGAACTAAGGCATAACTGAATGAACATATACCAAACTGAATGAACATATACCAAACTGAATGAACTAAGGCATAACTGAATGAACTAAGGCATAACTGAATGAACATATACCAAACTGATTGAACATATACCAAACTGAATGAACTAAGGCATAACTGAATGAACTAAGGCATAACTGAATGAACATATCCCAATCTGAATGAACTAAAGCATAACTGAATGAACTAAGGCATAACTGAATGAACATATCCCAATCTGAATGAACTAAGGCATAACTGAATGAACATATCCAAATGATGAGGACATCAACACCAGCGATACATCCTCTCCGACACAACCTATAGCTGGTCCTCTTACTCGTGCTCGTGCTCGTCAACTTAATCATCAAGTGAGTTCCATGATAAGCTCTTGTCCATCTTGTTTAGACAATGGAAACGCGTGCACTCTTGTTTTGATTAGGAACCAAGGAGAAGACCGAAAGGGAGAAGGACTCGCGCTAGCTGGATTCGGACTGCAGCAAAGCACCAACTTGTGACCGCCACCACGGTTGCATACGGATTCGGATTCAGGCGCTTCAGGACTTGTTGGAAAGCTTATCAAGTTTACTTTCATATGAATCAAGTCTCACGTCAATATCTGTTCGGCAGCAGCGGCAATGATCCAATTACCGTCGACAGGTCTTGCTGTCCAGGGTGCTGCGTCACCTCATTTTGGGCTTATGGCCCATGTATCAAGTTGGGTCCATTAGGGACACGTCCTAGGGTTGGAGGACGACCCCAACACTCTTTTGGTCGTCAATCCATCTACTTATATCCCTCTATAGCCGCCATGGTCGGGTTGGGTTTTGTTTAGATCAAGTTTAGCCTTAGCTACTTGCTTGTAGGCGCGCGTGCAGGATCAGCCGCCCGTCTCCTTTTCTTCGGAACCCCATTGTAGATTAAGATTCAGTTTGAAACCTTCAATTTCATCTTGCAAACTCAGTGCTTGTTTCCTCGTTCTTGCTAGTTCTTCGATTGCTTGCAGGACGGGAGCCCTAGGGGCTGGTTGTCGCGCTCCACAAGATCGTGACGGCTATTGGACGTGGTGTATCGGTTGCTAAGGCGCGGTCTTGAGGGCTGTAGTCGGGCCGTGAACGTCATCTCCATCCACCAATCGAGTTATCCCCGTTTCTCATCGAAAGATCGGGCAAAAACCCTAGCGGGTTCGCATCAGTTGGTAATCAGAGCAAGGTTCTTCGGTGAGAGGCTTCTAATCCATTGCTGTTTTTAATTAATTTCCTATAGTCCAGAAAAGCCAAAAAAAATATAGTAGATTAGTTTTTCCATAATCCTATTAAACCTTTGTGCCTTGGCTAGTACCGTTTAGTTAGGGCTTGTTGAATTTGCGTTGCTTCGGTTTGTGTCGAGTTGCTGGTCTTAGTGTCTAGTCCTTTAGAGTTTCGAGTTCTTGTCACCATCTATACACAGCCGAGTATTACCATATCTTCTCTCTGTCGAATCTGTTGTGAAGTCGGAATTGAACTGTCTGTGGTCTTGGTCCGGATCGAGTTGAGTTCCAATCTGAGTTCCACCAACGTGATAAAAAAAAGGAAACCGAGTAGAACTCGGCAATAGGTGGAATCCGTTTGTGGTTGGTTCTGAGTGGAAACCGAGTAGAACTTGGAGTCCGCTTGTTAATATATCCTGAACTCCGTCTACGTGAGTCTTTCTGTGATCCAAAAGAAAGATAACTCCATACTTGTTCGGCCTTACTCTAGAGAGAGAGAGAGAGAGAAGAGTGTGTGTACCGAATTGCTCCTTTGTATTCTTTTGTTCTTACCGGAATACCCCTGTACTTTCGGAAAAAGTGTGTGTACCGAATTGCTCCTTTGTATTCTTTTGTTCATATAATCAGTTTTTGAGGTTGCCCAAAAAAAAAAAAAGAAAAAAAAAAAAGAGAAAAGAGTCAAAAGAAAAGGGGCTGTTTTTCATATTGATTTTAGGTTTGTTCCATCTTGTTTTCAGGGGTGTGCTGTGGTTTTCCTTTGTGTCCAGGCTCGCGTCTCTAGCACGGTCTAGCCTAGGACCAGCACAGTACCGTCGTCGAACGTTTATTCAGCTCGCCTTTATAACTAACGTGCTGCTAGTTCGTTCCTTGTTTCAGCCCACCTATAGCTCCACATACTCTACAGCTTGACAGGTCTTGTGCCGCAGCACCGATACACTTCATCCATTGCTGAAGACTTGTTGGTAGACGACCCCTCCTGTCAAGCAAGGTAAGAATTGGTAAGAACTTGTGTAACAAGTTGAGTGTGAGAGACTTGCTGTAGCTACATCCTAGTAGTTGTAGGGCTTTTATTTCTTCACTTGCCTTTCTTGTTGTCTTTGTTTTTGAACCATGACAGGGGGAGATGATGACAACGAAACACTACATACACCTCGCACTAAGGGCATCATACAGCATTTTGAAAGGAAAGTGAAGCTGCACACAGAGGGACTTGATAATGACTTGCAGGTGACAAATGAAAAGCTGGGGCAGTTGGAGGCTACGCAGATGGCCACAAACAACAAGCTTACAAGTTTGGAGGAATCCGTTGCTAGTGTGGACAAAAGCCTTGCTGCTCTCCTAAGGCGATTTGATGACTTCCACACCGAAGATAAAGAGAAGCATAAAGAAGAAAAGGAGGGAGATCGAGAGCACGGTAGTCATGAAGATGACTACACTGCTGATACTGAGCATGATGATCAAGACGCTCGTGATCGACGACGCCTACGTCACAACCGTAGAGGTATGGGTGGCAACCGCCGACGCGAGGTACACAATAATGATGATGCTTTCAGTAAGATTAAATTTAAGATACCTCCTTTTGATGGTAAATATGACCCTGATGCCTACATTACTTGGGAGATTGCTGTTGATCAAAAGTTTGCATGTCATGAATTTCCTGAGACTACACGTGTTAGGGCTGCTACTAGTGAGTTTACAGATTTTGCTTCTGTTTGGTGGATAGAATATGGCAAGAAAAATCCTAATAACTTACCTAGAACTTGGGATGCGCTGAAACGAGCCATGAGAGCTAGATTTGTTCCATCTTACTATGCCCGTGATATGATAAATAAGTTGCAGCAATTGAGACAAGGTGCTAAAAGTGTAGAAGAATATTATCAGGAATTACAAACGGGTATGTTGCGTTGTAACCTAGAGGAGGATGAGGAACCGGCTATGGCTAGATTTTTGGGTGGGTTAAATCGGGAAATTCAGGACATCCTCGCTTACAAGGAATACAATAGTGTAACCCGTTTGTTTCATCTTGCTTGTAAAGCTGAAAGGGAAGTGCAGGGACGACGTGCTAGCGCAAGGACTAATATTTCTGCAGGGAAGGCTAATTCATGGCAGCAACGCATGACTACAACTCCATCTACACGTATGTCTACTCCATCATCTAGTGACAAGACTCGAGCTGCTCCCACAAATTCAGTTGCAAAGACGATGCAAAAGCCTGCTGCGAGTACTTCATCCGTGGCATCGACGGGTAGAACAAGCAACATACAATGTCACCGGTGCAAGGGATATGGACACATGATGCGTGACTGTCCAAACAAGCGAGTTATGATTGTCAAAGATGATGGTGAGTGCTCATCTGCTAGTGATTTTGATGAAGACACGCTTGCACTGCTTGCGACTGACCATGCAGGTAATGAAGAACAAATAGAAGAACATATTAATGCAGGTGAAGCGGACCACTATGAAAGCTTGATCGTGCAGCGAGTGCTTAGTGCACAAATGGAGAAGGCGGAGCAAAATCAGCGACATATTTTATTCCAAACAAAGTGTGTCATCAAAGAGCGTTCCTGCCGCATGATCATTGATGGAGGTAGCTGCAACAACTTGGCAAGCAGCGATATGGTGCAGAAACTTGCCCTCAACACCAAACCACACCTGCATCCCTACTACATCCAATGGCTGAACAACAGTGGTAAGGCAAAGGTAACTAGACTTGTGAGAATCAATTTTTCCATCGGATCCTACAAAGATATTGTTGAATGTGATGTTGTGCCTATGCAAGCTTGTAACATTCTGCTAGGTAGACCTTGGCAATTTGATAGAGATTCTATGCATCATGGTAGATCAAATCAGTATTCTTTTCTATACCATGATCGCAAAATTGTGCTGCATCCTATGTCCCCTGAAACTATTATGCAAACTGATGTTGCAAGGGCTACTAAAGCAAAGAGCGAGAGCAATAAAAATGATAAATCTGTAATTGGTAACAAAGATGAGATAAAACTGAAAGGACGTTGTATGATAGCTACCAAATCAGATATTAATGAGTTCAATGCATCCACTTCTGTTGCTTATGCTTTGATATGCAAGGATGCTTTGATTTCAATTGAGGATATGCAATGTTCTTTGCCCCCTGCTGTTGCTAACGTTTTGCAGGAGTATTCCGATGTGTTTCCAAGTGCGGTACCAGCGGGGCTGCCACCACTACGCGGGATTGAGCACCAAATTGATCTTATTCCTGGTGCATCTTTGCCAAACCGTGCGCCATACAGGACAAACCCGGAAGAAACAAAGGAAATTCAGCGACAAGTGCAAGAACTACTGGACAAAGGTTATGTGCGAGAATCCCTTAGCCCTTGTGCTGTTCCAGTAATTTTAGTGCCTAAGAAAGATGGAACATGGCGTATGTGTGTTGATTGTAGAGCTATTAATAATATCACCATTCGATATCGACACCCTATTCCACGATTAGATGATATGCTAGATGAACTGAGTGGTGCTGTTGTGTTTTCAAAAGTTGATTTACGTAGTGGGTACCACCAGATTCGTATGAAATTGGGAGATGAATGGAAAACTGCTTTCAAAACAAAGTTCGGTTTATATGAGTGGTTAGTCATGCCTTTTGGGTTAACTAATGCACCTAGTACTTTCATGAGATTAATGAACGAGGTTTTGCGTGCTTTCATTGGGAAATTCGTTGTCGTATATTTTGATGATATATTAATTTACAGCAAATCATTGGATGAACATCTTGATCATTTACGTGCTGTTTTTAATGCACTACGCGAGGCACGCTTATTTGGTAACCTTGAGAAGTGCACCTTTTGCACCGATCGAGTGTCTTTTCTTGGTTATGTTGTAACTCCACAGGGAATTGAGGTTGATCAAGCCAAGGTGGAAGCTATACAGGGATGGCCTGTTCCAAAGACTATCACCCAGGTGCGGAGTTTCCTAGGACTTGCTGGATTCTATCGCCGTTTTGTGAAGGATTTCAGCACCATTGCTGCACCATTGAATGAGCTTACCAAGAAGGGGGTGCCTTTTGAGTGGGGCAAAACACAAGAGAATTCATTCGACATGTTGAAAGATAAGTTAACTCACGCGCCTCTCCTACAACTTCCTGATTTTAATAAGACTTTTGAGCTTGAATGTGATGCTAGTGGAATTGGTCTGGGAGGTGTTTTGTTACAAGAGGGAAAGCCTATTGCATATTTTAGTGAGAAATTGAGTGGGCCTGTTCTCAATTATTCTACTTATGATAAAGAACTCTATGCTCTTGTTCGAACATTAGAGACATGGCAGCATTATTTGTGGCCCAAAGAGTTTGTTATCCATTCTGATCATGAATCTTTAAAACATATTCGTAGTCAAGGAAAACTGAATCGTAGGCATGCAAAATGGGTTGAATTTATTGAATCTTTTCCTTATATTATTAAACACAAGAAAGGGAAGGAGAATATTATTGCTGATGCTTTGTCACGGAGATATACTTTGCTGAATCAACTTGATTATAAGATCTTTGGGTTAGAAACAATTAAGGACCAATATGTTCACGATGCTGATTTTAGAGACGTGTTGCTGCATTGTAAAGATGGAAAAGGATGGAACAAATTCATCGTTAGTGATGGTTTTGTGTTTAGAGCTAACAAGCTATGCATTCCAGCTAGCTCTGTTCGTTTGTTGTTGTTGCAGGAAGCACATGGAGGTGGCTTGATGGGACATTTTGGAGCAAAGAAGACCGAGGACATACTTGCTGGTCATTTCTTTTGGCCAAGGATGAAGAGAGATGTGGAGAGGTTTGTTGCTCGTTGCACAACATGTCAAAAGGCAAAGTCACGGTTAAATCCCCACGGTTTGTATCTACCTCTTCCTGTTCCTAATGCTCCTTGGGAGGATATATCTATGGATTTTGTGTTGGGATTACCAAGGACTAGGAGGGGACGTGATAGTGTGTTTGTGGTTGTTGATAGATTTTCTAAGATGGCACATTTCATACCATGTCATAAAACTGATGATGCTACAAATATTGCTGATTTGTTCTTTCGAGAAATTGTTCGCTTACATGGTGTGCCCAACACAATTGTTTCTGATCGTGATGCTAAATTTCTTAGTCATTTTTGGAAGACTTTGTGGTTTAAATTGGGGACTAAGCTTTTATTTTCCACCACTTGTCATCCCCAAACTGATGGTCAAACTGAAGTAGTAAATAGAACTTTATCCACTATGTTAAGGGCTGTTTTAAAGAAGAATATTAAGATGTGGGAAGAATGTTTGCCTCATATTGAGTTCGCTTATAATCGTTCATTGCATTCTACTACAAAAATGTGTCCTTTCGAGATTGTCTATGGCTTCTTGCCACGTGCTCCTATTGATTTAATGCCTTTGCCAAGTTCTGAAAAAATGAATTTTGATGCTAAGCAACGTGCTGAATTGATGTTAAAATTGCATGAAGCCACTAAAGAAAACATAGAGCGCATGAATGCTAAGTACAAATGTGCTGGAGATAAAGGTAGAAAGCAATTGATTCTGGAACCTGGGGATTTGGTTTGGTTGCATTTGCGAAAAGATAGATTTCCAGAACTGAGAAAATCCAAATTGATGCCTAGAGCTGATGGTCCTTTTAAAGTGCTGCAACGAATTAACGAGAATGCATATAAGCTTGATCTTCCTGCAGATTTTGGGGTTAGTCCCACATTTAACATTGCAGATTTGAAGCCTTATTTGGGTGAGGAAGATGAGCTTGAGTCGAGGACGACTCAAATGCAAGAAAGGGAGAATGATGAGGACATCAACACCAGCGATACATCCTCTCCGACACAACCTATAGCTGGTCCTCTTACTCGTGCTCGTGCTCGTCAACTTAATCATCAAGTGAGTTCCATGATAAGCTCTTGTCCATCTTGTTTAGACAATGGAAACGCGTGCACTCTTGTTTTGATTAGGAACCAAGGAGAAGACCGAAAGGGAGAAGGACTCGCGCTAGCTGGATTCGGACTGCAGCAAAGCACCAACTTGTGACCGCCACCACGGTTGCATACGGATTCGGATTCAGGCGCTTCAGGACTTGTTGGAAAGCTTATCAAGTTTACTTTCATATGAATCAAGTCTCACGTCAATATCTGTTCGGCAGCAGCGGCAATGATCCAATTACCGTCGACAGGTCTTGCTGTCCAGGGTGCTGCGTCACCTCATTTTGGGCTTATGGCCCATGTATCAAGTTGGGTCCATTAGGGACACGTCCTAGGGTTGGAGGACGACCCCAACACTCTTTTGGTCGTCAATCCATCTACTTATATCCCTCTATAGCCGCCATGGTCGGGTTGGGTTTTGTTTAGATCAAGTTTAGCCTTAGCTACTTGCTTGTAGGCGCGCGTGCAGGATCAGCCGCCCGTCTCCTTGTCTTCGGAACCCCATTGTAGATTAAGATTCAGTTTGAAACCTTCAATTTCATCTTGCAAACTCAGTGCTTGTTTCCTCGTTCTTGCTAGTTCTTCGATTGCTTGCAGGACGGGAGCCCTAGGGGCTGGTTGTCGCGCTCCACAAGATCGTGACGGCTATTGGACGTGGTGTATCGGTTGCTAAGGCGCGGTCTTGAGGGCTGTAGTCGGGCCGTGAACGTCATCTCCATCCACCAATCGAGTTATCCCCGTTTCTCATCGAAAGATCGGGCAAAAACCCTAGCGGGTTCGCATCACCAAATCTGAATGAACTAAAGCATAACTGAATGAACTAAGGCATAATTGAATGAACATATCCCAAACTAAATGAACTAAAGCATAACTGAATGAACATATCCCAATCTGAATGAAATAAGGCATAACTGAATGATCATATCCCAAACTAAATGAACTAAAGCATAACTGAATGAACATATACCAAACTGAATGAACATAACCAACTGAATGAACAAAAGCATAACTGAATGAAATATGGCATAACCGAATGAAGCCACCAAAATGAGATGTACAGGGCACCATAGCAGAGAATAGTAGTACAGGGCACCATAGATCATATCATTTTCAGAAATGCAAACAACCAAAGTCTGAAGCCAAGCATCAGTCACAACTGTTGACAATGTATAACTGAATGAACTAAGGCATAACTGAATGAATCCAAGCATCAGTCACAGTTGACAATGTATAAGCCAGAGCAAGCAAGGAAGACAATGCGTACCTCTCCTTAGGTCGGTGGTGTGGCGTGGCGTGGCTAGGGATCCCGGTGCGGCTCCGGCTTCGGTGGCGTGGCGTGGCTCCGACGTGGTCGCGGTCGAGTGGCTCTGCATGGTCGTGGCGTGCTCGAGGCGTGGCTCCGGCTCCGACTCCGGCGGCGCTAGGGCACCGACTCCGGTGGCTCCGATGGCTCCGGCGGCGCTAGGGCACCGGCTCCGCTAGGGCTCCACCTGCTGCTCCGGTGGCTCCGGCTCCAGGGGCGTGGCTTGAGGGCGAGCAGGGGAACAACTACGGGAACGGGTGAGGAGGACAGGGGCGGCGGCAACGGCGATGGCGGAGGAGGTCGGCGGTGCTGGACAAATTCGGCAGCCCTTCGGGGTTCCCAGACGATGTGCGAAGGACTAAAGTGCCCTTCGGGGTTGTGGGTTTTTATAGGCAGCATTTAACCGCAGCGGGCATTTTAAGTTGCCCGCTGCGGTTAATATTATCCGCAGCGGGCGACCTAAAATGCCCGCTGCGGTTAAACCGAATAACCGCAGCGGGCATTTTAAGACGCCCGCTACGGTTATTGTTAAAAATGTTATTAATAATATTAACTTATTAATAAGTCAGTAATAAAACTTATTAACAACAACCATAACTTAGTAACAAAACTTATTAATAAGTTAATAATATTAACTTATTAACAATAATGTATTACAAAACTTGTCTCCAATGTTATTACATAGCTTTTGTCCACTACTTTATTACATAGACGTGTGGCATATAACATCTCATTTTGGTGCTGGCGCTTTCACGGATCGCTTCTCACCATCGGGACGGGCCCAGGGCTTGATACCGCACTTGTTGCAACGGACGGCCTTGATCTTCTTTGCAAAATCGGTAAAAAGTTGGAGCTCTGCATAGTTGTGGTATTGTTCTGGGCTTTGGACCCCATCAGCTCCAACAATCCGCTGCTTTCCTGACACGACTGCATGCCTCTTTGGGTCCTCCGGATAGATATAGTAGGCCACTTGCGTGACATTGGTTGCAAGTACCCATTGGTCATCTTTGTACCCAATACTTTTGAGGTTCACGGTGGTTAGCCCGAAACTGTCGACCGCAACCGCTTTGGGGTTTACCCAGTGGCACCGGAAGACGGTTACGCATACGTTCTTGCCATAGTCAAGTTCCCATATTTCTTCGATCTGGCCATAGTATTGCGTCCTCGTGTTTGTGGCCTCGTCGACGCCCTCATATCGAACACCACAGTTCTGTGCCGTGCTCTTCTTGTCCTTCTCTTTCGTGTGGAACCTGTACCCCTTCACATCGTACCCTTGCCACATCGTGATTTGGCTTGATGGGCCTTGCAAAAGCTTATGCACGGTCTCCGTATCTTCATCATCAGGGCATCTTTCTAGGGGTACGTGTTGCTCTTTGAGCCAATCTATGAAACTGTTCATGAGCTCATTCTGGACCCATGCCTCTGTGCGTTGTCCGTCATTAGCGGCGCGGATCTCTTCTATGTGCCTCTCGACATATTTCTCCATGCTCCTTGAATGGTATATCCGTGCGAACTTTTTGGCCCGTGCACCCCATGCCCGCGGTTCTGCCCTCATGCTGATGGACAGGCAACCCAATCGCCCTCCCATCTTTTATGTACCTCATACACCAGTTCACTGCCTCTTTGGTTATGAACATATCTGTTGAGGGTGGACATGAACCGCTCGTACGTCCACATCTTGTGTAGGTACACGGGGCCTAGTTGCTCCATCTGATCCACCATGTGCATCATCAGGTGTACCATAATATCAAAATATGATGGGGGAAAACACATTTCAAGCTGGCAAAGGGTCTCCGCGATGAAGTCCATAAGGGCAGGGAGGTCAGCCTTACCGATGACCTTCTGCGTGATGCGGTTAAAGAAGTATGATATCCGAGTGACCACCATCTTCACATACTCTGGACCGATAACCCTTATCACAATTGGAAGGAACACCCTCAGCATGATGTGGCAGTCATGTGCGTTGTAGCCAGTCAATGTGAGGTCTTTCAAGGAGACGAGGCTCTTGATGTTGGAAGAGAAACCGGTCGGCACCTTGATACCCCTAAGAAGGTTGAGCATAACAGTCTTCTCGCCATGCCTTAGGTTGTAGGCCGCACCTGGAAGATCGACTTTACCATTATGAGGTGACCCAGGGTGAAGGTCCTGCCTGATGCCCTGGTTGAGAAGATCCGTTCGTGAGTTCAGACCATCCTTCGTCTTTCCCGGGATGTCCAACAGGACACCGATCGTTCTATCAAAGACGTTCTTCTCGAGATGCATACAATCGATGGCATGGGGTGTTTTCAGTGTCTTCCAATATGACAGGTACTCGAAGAAAATCGACCTCTTCTTGAAAGGAACAGAGGGGACCTGCGACGCTTCCTCCGTCGTGTCTCGCTTTTGCTTCCTCGTTTGTTTTGTCCCCTCCTCTGGTGGCTTCTTCTTCTTCCCAAACTCGATCTGATCAATATCCTTCAACATCTCATACACCTTTGGCCCCCAACTAGTCTGCGCCGATGGTTCACCCTGTGGCTCGCCCTGATCATCGAACAATTGATTCATGACACTTCTTCTATATCTGTGCCTTTTCGGAAGGAACCGCCTGTGCCTCATGTAGACCATCTTGTTTGATCCCTTGAGGTAAGTGTAGCATGTCTCGTCGATGCACATTACGCAGCCGGTCTTCCCTTTGATCTGCCTAGACAGTGAGAAGAGGCCGGGGTAGTCGGTGATGGTGACAAAGATGATGGCTTTTAGGGTGAACTTCTCCTTGAGGGACGCATCCACCATCTCGACCCCAACATCAAATAGCTCCTTCATTTCCTCCATTACCGGCTCGAGGAAAACATCGATATCATTATCGGGCTGCTTCGGTCCTGAGATAAGCATGGTCAACAGAAGATACCTGCGCCTCTAACACAGATGGGGAGGTAGGTTGTAGATGGTCAGTACGACCGGCCAGGTGCTGTGGGAGCTGCTCAGCTCGCCGAACGGATTCATCCCATCGGTGCTCAGCGCGAACCGAATGTTCCTGGGATCTTTGCCAAATAGCGGGTAGGCCTTGTCGAAATCTTTCCACTGCTGGCCATCGGAGGGGTGCCGCAGCATGCCACCGTCCTTCAAGTGGTCAGCTGATGCATGCCAGGACATGAGCTTAGCATCCTCTGGGTTCCCAAATAGCACACGGAGGCGGTCGATCACTGGCATGTACCACACCGACAGTGTCGGACTTCTCCTCAATGTGTAACCCTCTTCTTCCTCGTACTGCTGATGAACCGAGATGTGATTAGCTGCAACACTGCTCTTCTTGACACCCTTCTTCTTCTTCCTCTAACCACCTCGCAAGGCCTCATCGTCGTCTGCATCCACGCGACGACCAACATTTCTCTTGTAGCTACTGGCACCACAGTGCGGACAGCTCGTCAAATTCTCATACTTTGTGCCCTGATAGAGGATGCAGTGGTTAGGGCAGGCATCGAACATTCTAAGCTTCATCGCCACAGGCCGGATAAGCTTCTTCGCCCGATACGTATTTGCTGGAATCTTGTTACTCGTCGGGAATGTTTTAGCAAGGAACCTAACAGCTCATCAAAGCTTCTATCTGACTACCCATGCCGAGCCTTCATCATCAACATGTGGAGGTTGAAACGGAGCACCATGCAATCCTTCGGACATTCCTCGCCGTCCTTATATAAAGGATCAAGTGACGCCTGCTTCATCTCTCTGAAATTTTCGAGCCACTTCGGGGAGGCATACACGACGTCATCTTCGTCGATGTGGTTGAGTAAATCCTGAAACAGCTGCACATCCACAGGGTCCTATACCGTAGTGTCCTCAACATCTCCACCACCATCATCTGTCATATCCTAGAGTACATCCGCCTCCACAGCGATGTGGTCAAGAGCACTACTATCACTGAAGGCAGGCGCTACTGTTGCTGATAAGACGTGCGCTCCAGGATCTTGGTTCACTGTCGTCGTCGATACTGAGCTTACTCCAGATGCCGCCCCGACACTCGGATCGAATATCTCGCCGTGATGAGTCCACACCGTGTAATCATCCATGAAACCAAAACGAATCAAATGAGATTGCACTGTGCCTTCGTCTTTGAAGGTGGTCAGATTCTTGCAACGATGACATGGACATATGATTGTCGTCTGGTTTGATCTCTCACAGTCAACTTTCGCAGCGGCAATAAACTTTCTCACTTCAACGATATACCGCACATCAAGTACTCTATTGATCTTATACATCCATTCCGACTGGTCCATCGTACCTGCGATCCTTAATTAATTACACATATCATGAATCACAAAACAAAGATGAATTAGAAAACATAATAATTTATTATATTTATGTTAAATCTAGGGACAGAATTAATAACGATGGCAAATAAAATTAATGCATCCATGATGAACTTAGAGAAACAAATACCAGTTTTCTCTCTCCTACATGAAACTAGATCTAAAAGGGAGGCTAAAAAGAGAGAAAAAGAGAGGGGAAAGAGGGTGGAGATCATCTAGGTACCTCTTGTAGAGTACTTCTCCTCCAAATCAAACAAATAAACTTTAAAAACAAGTTATTTGGGACAAAAATTCGGCAAAACTTCTTCCCCCGTTTTTGGTCTAGAGGAAGAAGATGATCGAGTTCCTTTCTGCTGGCGGCGGCTGCTTAAATAGCGAGGAATAACCGAAGCGGGCAATGTAAGGAGCCCGCTGCGGTTAATCTTATTTAACTGCAGCGGGCACGTTACGCCGCCCGCTGCGGTTAATCATTAACCGAAGCGGGCATATAAGGAAGCCCGTGTTGACACTTACTAACGTCGTTGCTAAGAATGGACCTTACGATCCATCCCCGGCAACGACGCCAGAAATGCTTGTTGGTATTTCTTAGCGTAAGCAGAAGAATCCACAAGCGCACGGAATTATCGTTGTAGCACTTCACCCGGTGGTATTCAGGGTATCGTATTTCCACGAGGAACGGAGGTATTTCTTCTATCTAGTTCGTCCAAGGACAACACAAGGGTAGAGAAGGAGAAGGGAATAGAGACGGATCGCAAAAGCTTTACTGTCTAAAGATAGATAAACGTTACTTCTACTTGTTCACTTCGGGCACCGGCTTATACCTGGTCTGCCAGGTAACTCCGGCCTTTGTGTAGCTCTACGCCGTAACCGAACGTGGGGAAAACTAAGGGCAAACAGGGCTGTCACCACCTGCCGCCGATCCCTCACCCGTGGATTACGAGGCAAACAAAGGTGAACCCTAGCCTAGACACCACGTCTACGCTATTGATCACTACTCTAGCGTTGCGCAGGAACCCCTCCAAATGATTCAGAGGTTCCTCTACTAGAGTATCCGTTACGAGAACGGACGACGAACCCGCAAACAAGAAGAGATAAAGCTTATCTAATCAAAAGAACAATAATACTGTAGAAACCACGAACACTTACTATGTATGGATCCCGATGTGGGTACAAGGTAAGGGCTCGTCGAGGTACAAGCTCGGGGAGAGACCGACAAGCCCGGTACTTCCCCGCTCTCTTCCCTCACATCTCACTCTCCAACTCTAGAAAGCTACTAGGGCATAGCCCTAAGGAGTGGGGATCTACTCAAGAGAGAGGTGCTCTTCTATTCCTTTGTGTGTTGTTCTCTTGGCCTCCCCTCCTCCTCTCCTTATATAGGTGCTTTAGGTCGGTTTAGGAGGGACTTCGCTGCAAAATTCACCCGGAACCGCCTTAGGGAGGAGTTAATGCACCGCCTCAACAAAATTGGGCTGAAACCGACGTTCTAGGGGGGCGGTCGACCCAGGGGGCGGCCGCCCCCTGGCTGGGCCCCCGTGGGCTGGGCCAAAGCCCATTTGGCCTGAAATGTCGTGCTGGGTCTGAATCTGGTTGAAGTTTGATGCACTTCTATATGGGCTTTTTGTGTCCTTGTTCATTTTGTGCATTTCGGCGTGTTGGATTGCGCCTTTTTGGTTGTTATCCACCTGTATGCATGTTTATGGTCTGCAAAACATAACTTTGCACTACTTGTGGAACTTGGTAAGCAATAAATGTATATATATGAGTAAAATGCATGCTTCTTATTCCCTGGATTGCATGGTAGGTGGGACACTTGGTATTTATGTTGCATAAAGATGTGTTATGCATTATTTTCCTTGCCTTTATATGCATTTCCATCGATGTATGCCTGTAAGCGAATAATCACCAAAACTCGTGGAATGCATTAGTGTAAAGCCCTATTCACTAGTCTTGGGAATATATTTTATATATTTTTATAATGAAGTTGGTGGTATAAAATATGAGTTAAGGACCACCAACAAGCTCCCCCACACTTAGCCCTTTGCTCGTCCTCGAGTAAAGATTAGGACTAAGATGGGTCATCTCTCTGATATGTAACCTGCATACAAGTTATTCCAAGCTTCACCTGCACTTATGAACTCTGAAGTGTCTACCATGATATCTTGGGTGATTGAAAAATGGAACAACATGGATTCAAATCCCCTTGCATCAATCAATTCAGAAACTTGGGTTTTCATTTTGAAAATGTAAACCATAGCTTAGCTCCTCAAATGATTCTCTCAAATCGCTCATTTATGTGTTTGGTTCCTCACTAAGGCATACCAAAGTGTTGCCTTCTTTCTTTCCTATTCCTAAAAAGCTTTTGTGGAGTTTGGGTAGGTAAAGATATGAAGGCATACTTACTCCGCATATTTTGCTAAGTCAAATCTCGGATCCGAGGAGAAAGATGCCATACCCTTAGATCAAGAATTGCAAGTGTGGGGAATATATATGTATATATATATATTTTTTTGAACTCCTTTGTCATGCTTCTCTCTCCCCCTTTTTTTAGCAACTTATGAAAATATGGGCTATCTTTATTATTATTTTTTTAGAGAGAGGCGGGCATCGAAGTACCCATTGTTTTCTCATTTGGACACTTGTCCATTTTTTCTGCTCTCTCATTTTTTGGCACATGCTTCTTTGGCATGGCATCTTTTCTCTTTTCTTCATGCTTTTTGGCATGGGATTATTTTTTTTTCATAGCCCATATTTTGCAAAAGTAAAAAGGAATTTTGGGAAGAGAGGTTCATAACACAAGTGGTGGAGTTTTTATTTTGGTGGAATGGAAAGGCATGTTTTTGCGTAACTCTTAGTGCAAGAGTTAGCATTTTTTTTATGTGGGTGTACGTGAATCTTGATCTTAGGGGCATGATAAGTTTCTCAACAAGGCATCAACAAGACTTGACAAAACTCAATGCAGTAGTAAGTTGCAAGTATTTGGAGGTTTTAAAATCTAACACTAGATATGGCTTTGGTAGGAATTTTCATATCATTGAGGAGCATGCTATTTGAACTTTGTTTTTGTAAAAATAAATCCCAAGTTCTTCACATGAAAGAGCAAGGTTCATTTTCATCCTACTATATCTCATATTTCAATTACTTAGATAGCATGGGGTCCCTATGAAATGTGTTCACAAGTTATAGGAATATTAGCAAGGAATAAAGAGTATGCAAATTTTATCAAAGGATAACTTGGAGATGACATGTCAAAAGTTTTGTCTTTTTAATTTGATTAGTTTTAATCTTCAAAACATGGGAGATGTGAGGATAGAGTTTTGCACAAACCATCGTTTGAAGATGAAGGAGTTTACGATGAGTTAGAAATGATTTGACCAACCCGGAAGTTAAGTCAATCCATTCTAAAACCTTTTACCTTGTCCTTCTCCATGTTGGGTTTCTCGATGTTGTGCAATGTGTTGGGGAGATCTCAATTGTGTGAAAGGTTATACTTGGGAGAACTCCCCCACACTTATTCTTGTACCTGTTTATTGAAACAAAACAAAAAAAACAACAAGAAAGGCTCTACGGAAGGCTCAATTTTATTATGAAAAACCTTTTTTTTTATTTTTATCATTTAGGAAAACTCTCTTTTTTTTTAGGATAATCCGGGGTATCTTCCGGCAGTGCTTAAGTTATAGTCTTAAGCTCGACCTTGGGAACTTCATCTTGCAGCCTACAGTGGTGGTGTAATTCCCAGTTCACCACCAAGTATTTGACATTAATACTCAAGCTGCAAGGTTAGCACCACCATGCAATTACGGGATTTGCAATGTTTGTGATAAACATAAGCATCCACAACCATTCTCTTAAAGAGTTTGACAACGAGAATCAAGAGAAGGTTGTGATCCTCATAGAAGCATGTGGTTTGAAGCAAAACGAACTCTAGAGAACCTAAAAGTGAGCATGTGACATGAGGGATCTCAAAAGAGAAGTTATCATGCTCATTAACAGATTCTTGCTTGGTTTCTAGAGTTGTTGCTTCACACATGTCCATGGCATGAAAGTTTCCGCACTGGAAAGATCTATCATGAAAGACGAGCGTTGATACTTGACTGCTGTCGAGAACAACGTTATGATGGCCAGAGGGACATGGATTAAGCTCGAGCGAGGATGGTACTGGACGTATCGTTTCACAAGGATGAGATTGAAACTCAAACGAAACGCACGGAGCTATGCATTTTACCACCTCGCATGAGTTAGCGTTGGGCTGCTCCTTCGCCTTTGGATTTGCGGAACTAGCGATAGACTCGGCGGAAGTGATTGCTCCCAACTGTTCATCAGGGCCCCCACAGAATGGTTTCTCTATGGAAAGTTTTTCGAAAGGGTGGCCCAACAGAAGATCGAATTCGAGGATGTCGTAGATATGAAAATCTAGGTGAACCACGTTTTCGTTTATTTCAAAAGGTACGGCCTTAGCAACTCCACAACACTCCCAGAGAAACCCCGGCGGACCTTCAAAGAGTTTGTCGGTCGGGATTAGCGGAGTGTTACCCAAAAGAGATTCCGCTAAGAATTTTGACATGATATTTGTTCCGACCGATGGGTTGTGAAGAGCATCGACAATTGTTCCCCTAAATGTGCAAGATATGGTCGTGGAGGGTGAAAGAATCCGAATTACATCAGAATAACGTTTCACCTCCACTAACAATTCTTTTGATGGCTCTATTTTAGGGGACACTTCATATGTCGAGCGTTTTTCGTACCTACGAAGGTTCGTGATTCTGTCATAATCCTCGAATTCAATTGCAAACTCCGAAGGATAAAGCATTATCGGTGTTTGCAGCTCGGGTGAGGGCTCAAAAGTTGAATCTATGTATGGCAAAGTTGTTGATTCGACTGATGAGGGCTCCTCAAAACTTGACATGCCCTTGTTTTGGAGAGGTTTTGGTTCTACAACGGGAGAAGTGTGCTTCTCTAGGAAGTTATCAAGGATTTTTCTCTGTTCCATTGTAGATTTGCTTGAAAACGACCCTCCAGCGGCCCTGTCAAGGACTGGGGCAGCATCTTCATCTAGACCCGTAGAAAAGAGATGCAATTGCACGCTCTCGGGTAAAGACATGTTTGGGCTAGCGTGTAGTATCGTCAAATACCTGGCCCAGGCTGCACCTATAGACTCCTCATCTTGCTCGAAATGGAGGATTTCCTTTGGTATAGAGGTGATACGGGATCTAGGGAAGAATGCAAGATAAAACTTGTTTTTAAGTTCTTCCCAATCCCCATTCACACTTTCTACAACATTAGCGTACCATTGTTTCACCTCCCCATTAAGGGAAGACGAAAACAATTTCCACTTAATCGTTTCTTTTGTCATGCCTGGGATGCTTAGGCATGAGCAAATTTCCTCAAGATCTAGCAAGTGGTTAAAAGAATCTTCATTATGAAAACCAGAGAAGTGTAGTGCCCGAGCTATGGATTTTAAATAAGGGTGGAGTCCATCATTGGATGAAAGTTTTGGAGAAGGTTTTGGCTCGACGAACTCCCCCTTTGAAGCGGACGGATTTTGAATTGGAGTGGTTGGCTTCATGATAGAAAAGGTAAAAAGAAAATATTTTTGGTTTTTATAAAAAGGGATACAGATACGAGGATGAACTAGGTTCGAAGAAAATAGCAACCGTTCCCCGGCAACGGCGCCAGAAATGCTTGTTGACACTTACTAACGTCGTTACTAAGAATGGACCTTACGATCCATCCCCGGCAACGACGCCAGAAATGCTTGTTGGTATTTCTTAGCGTAAGCAGAAGAATCCGCAAGCGCACGGAATTACCGTTGTAGCACTTCACCCGGTGGTATTCAGGGTATCATATTTCCACGAGGAACGGAGGTATTTCTTCTATCTAGTTCGTCCAAGGACAACACAAGGGTAGAGAAGGAGAACGGAATAGAGACGGATTGCTAAAGCTTTACTGTCTAAAGATAGATAAACGTTACTTCTACTTGTTCACTTCGGGCACCGGCTTATACCTGGTCTGCCAGGTAACTCCAGCCTTTGTGTAGCTCTACGCCGTAACCGAACGTGGGGAAAACTAAGGGCAAATAGGGCTGTCACCACCTGCCGCCGATCCCTCACCCGTGGATTACGAGGCAAATGAAGGTGAACCCTAGCCTAGACACCACGTCTACGCTATTGATCACTACTCTAGCGTTGCGCAGGAACCCCTCCAAATGATTCAGAGGTTCCTCTACTGGAGTATCTGTTACGAGAACGGACGACGAACCCGCAAACAAGAAGAGATAAAGCTTATCTAATCAAAAGAACAATAATACTGTAGAAACCACGAACACTTACTATGTATGGATCCTGATGTGGGTACAAGGTAATGGCTCGTCGAGGTACAAGCTCGGGGAGAGACCGACAAGCCCGGTACTTCCCCGCTCTCTTCCCTCACATCTCACTCTCCAACTCTAGAAAACTACTAGGGCATAGCCCTAAGGAGTGGGGATCTACTCAAGAGAGAGGTGCTCTTCTATTCCTTTGTGTGTTGTTCTCTTGGCCTCCCCTCCTCCTCTCCTTATATAGGTGCTTTAGGTCAGTTTAGGAGGGACTTCGCTGCAAAATTCACCCAGAACCGCCTTAGGGAGGAGTTAATGCACCGCCTCAACAAAATTGGGCTGAAACCGACGTTCCGGGGGGGCGGTCGACCCAGGGGGCGGCTGCCCCCAGGCTGGGCTCCCGTGGGCTGGGCCAAAGCCCATTTGGCCTGAAATGTCGTGCTGGGTCTGAATCTGGTTGAAGTTTGATGCACTTCTATATGGGCTTTTTGTGTCCTTGTTCATTTTGCGCATTTCGGCGTGTTGGATTGCGCCTTTTTGGTTGTTATCCACCTGTATGCATGTTTATGGTCTGCAAAACATAACTTTGCACTACATGTGGAACTTGGTTAGCAATAAATGTATATATATGAGTAAAATGCATGCTTCTTATTCCCTGGATTGCATGGTAGGTGGGCCACTTGGTATTTGTGTTGCATAATGATGTGTTATGCATTATTTTCCTTGCCTTTATATGCATTTCCATCGATGTATGCCTGTAAGCGAATAATCACCAAAACTCGTGGAATGCATTAGTGTAAAGCCCTATTCACTAGTCTTGGGAATATATTTTATATATTTTTATAATGAAGTTGGTGGTATAAAATATGAGTTAAGGACCACCAATAGCCCGCTGCGGTTAAAGAAGATTAACCGCAGCGGGCACCTTACGTTGCCCGCTTCGGTTACTTATTAACCGCAGCGGGCGCTTCGGCTTTGCTATGCTTTTGGGTCATTTGGTCGAGTTCTCTCTTCTCCTTCTTCTTCCTTCCTTCCTTCTATTATGATTTGTGTTGGTAGTTGACAATGCACTCATCAAGGGGGCGATTGCGGATACATGGGTGTATGCCGAGTCTCTGAGTGATGAGTGATTGTCAACTGGGATGATGCGCATGTTCTTTGGCTTGTGTTGTGCAGGTGTCGAGCACGGATACAGTGATCAGAGGCAAGGTGAAGGTCAAGTAGAGACGTGCCGTGCCGATGGACCGAGAGTGGCGAAGGGCGGACGTGAGGCTTGGACTGAGGGACCGGTGGTCCAAGGATCAGCTGTGGTGGCTGGCAGCCTGGGACAGCGACAAGTGAAGACTTGCGGTCATGTGTTGCTCGGGTCGAGGACCTGGGGACACGTGCCGGTCGACAGGGTGCACGGGAGGTGCATCCCCTCTACGGCGTTGGTTTGGTGGTAGAGCCAGAGAAAACCATCGGGTGGACGGTTTCCAGGTTTGGGCCTCAAAACCTAGGCGCGGATGGTTTCCGAGTTTGGCCACAAAACTCGGGCTGATGATGGTTTCCAGGTTTGGGCCTCAAAACCTGGGTGTTGCGGGTTTGCTGAGTTTGGGCCACAAAACTCAGATGCTGGTGGGCTGGTTTCCCGGTTTGGGCCTCAAAACCGGGGGTTGGCTGGAAAAGCTAGTTTCCCGGTTTGGGCCACAAAACCGGGGGTGCAGAGCGAGGGCAGCACGTGGTGGCAATCGGGAGGTTGCGTCGAGGCAACGCTACGAGTTGTGCGGGCGTGGCCGTCGGATCCACCTACCATCGAGTTGGTCCAGAATAACCCTAGGGTTTAGCTGGTTCGCTCTGTAAGTAGTTAGGGGTAGAGTGGGAATTAGGAATAGTTAGAATTAGGACAAGTAGGGCAAGACACCCACCTTCCCATCTGATTTCAGTCATTTGCTCTTTTGCTTCTAGGGTTTCCTGTCTTCCCACATCCCTGCTGTAGCGAACTTGAGATCCACAGAGAAGAGAACAATACCTCTGTGCTTGTGAGATTTTGAGGAAGTGAGACCGTAATCTCACTGTTGTAGCGTGTGGTAGACACACGGTTGCAGTTTGGTGGTTGTGATTCGCGTTTCATTCGTGTTCTTCGCGGAATCCTTTTTCTCCACGTTTTTCCCATCGCTTGATCTCTTTGCTTGGTTCATCTTCTACAAATCCATTTGAACCAAGTTGTTCTAGGTCATGAGGCACTTCTTTCCACCGAAGGAATACACCTCTACCCTCACCGTCTAGGAGATCGATCGATTTTGGTTTCGGGTCAAGCTTTTCTCCCTTCCCCCGAATTTCTTCGATTCACTGATTTGGAGATAGGTTCGAGCCATGACCTCTTAGAGATAGCTCACTATCCTCCTTGTGACTCTACTCACCAAGTTTGATCTCTAGAGGATTCATTTCGGGTGAGATTGAGTTGATTCGGTGGATGAACTGTGAAATCGCGGGGTGACCAGACGCTGGCTGTTCATCGACCGGACGCTCCCTGTGAGTCCGGTCGTTGAAGGCTCAGCTTGGCCTGTTTCGTGACTTGACCGGACACTGGCTTCAGGGTGTGACCGGACGCGCCTCCTTCATTGTTCATCGTGCTTGTCTTCTATTGACCGGACGCACTGTTGTTGACCGGACGCTCCTTGCCCGTGAGTCCGGTCTGGAACAGTAAGGATCCAAATCAGGGTTTGGTCGAGACCGGACGCAGGGTGAGTCCGGTCAGTACTGTCTCAGGCTGTTTCGTTCGCAGCTCGCTCGCTCATTGTCGGATTTGGTTTCCGTCTTTTGCGTTGGCTTTGTAGAGTTGTGTAGTGTCCCGCTGTGCTTCTGGGAAGCATCCACCCTACATCTAGGGTCGTGGACATTAGCAAGCTCTAGGGTTTGTCTTTCGGGTGATTCTCGGGACATTGGCTACTAGTTTCCGAAAGGAAATTTTGAAGCTCCCATTCACCCCCCCCTCTGGTCGCTTTCTGGTTGCTTCTTGGTCCTTCACCTTAAGCCCTATACTAGGATTCAGGTGGCTTAACTGCTAATAGGGTTTAAGGATTTGCTTCATGTTGGATCTTTTATTTTGCTGGTCCATTCTTGAGGGAAAGAGAATGCGTTGATTGCGAAAACATGCATAAAATGATTTGGTGAGATATGAGAGCATGACCGTCCAACCGTCGGTCTAGGGAGAGTGTTGTTATACCAAGTATGTGCGAGCTCTACGCAAGCATATATGAGGGTATCAAGTGTTGGGTATGTTTTCCTGGATTGGTGCATGGTGTTTTGTATTGGCTTCTATGTACCTTCGTACGTATGGGCCAATACTCAATCATTTTATCAATGGGATTTCCTTGGGCTGAAATGAATCTTCTGCAGGTACACTAACTACGTTATCGATTAGAACGAGTAGATAACGCATGAGAGATCGTTCTTGCCACCGACTAGAACGTTAGGACTTACGAGTCATTATTAGTGAGTGAGAACGTAAGTACGATCATGCATCATGTTTATGTTCTTGCACTTGCATTACCTCCCCTTAATTAAAAGTCGTTCCTTTTCCTTATAAAATTTATCAACTTAAATATGCATCTCACGAGAGTTCAAAACCCCTTTGTTTCTACAGATGGCCCGCACTAAGTTGAGAGCTCGCAAGGCCACCAGAGACAGAGGAGTTCCACGTCGTCGCTTGACCACGAAGTTGACCAAGAACATGTTCTTGACCTACTTTGGGTTACCAACAATCCATTGGAGGATTCTGCAGGCAGTTGGATATGAGGAAGGACAGGAGCCCCGGTACTCTTGGCACAAGAATATCTTTGGGTAGGATTCACTGGTCATGGTGCAGGTCAAGGTCAAAGCCTTGGCTAGAAAGCCCCACTGGTCAGGATGGACAGAGATCACCAGAGGTAGTTGTGCAAAGGATGGGGCCAACAGGGCTGCTTACTTGGTGCTGAAGGACATCATAGCCCGCTTCCCCGCCGACCTAGCTGGTGCCATGGAAGGAGTGTTCCCTCGTGGATCACCTTTTCCATTGCACTAGAGGCAAACTTTGGAGTCGGTTCTGACAGGAGGCACAGAGGAGAGATTCTTTTGCGAGACATCTGCGATGAGCGCCACAGGAGCTTTGGTGGGCATATGTGAGAGTTTGGAGCGCAGCTTGGAGAGCATGTCCTTTACCCTCACCGCCACTTACTAGAGCAAGAGGAAGCTGCAGGAGGAGTTCGACGCCGAGGTAGCCCGACTACAGGAGAGGCTACACCAGGTCACCTTGGAGCGTGACGAGGCACGTGCCACAGCAGGAGCAGAGAGCACTGCCAGGACTGTAGCTTAGCAGATGTACCTGACGACGGCTTTTCGGCGGGATGAATCCCAAACCGCACTTGACCAGCTTAGGGAGGGTGCCCATCACCTGATACAGTAGGTGCATGATCAGCAGGCCTACATCGACCACCTCCACGAGGCGATCCACCAGATGCATCATGAGGCACAGGAGGCCGCCACCCCAGTAGCTGACGAGGTTCCAGAGACCTAGGTTGGGGTGGTGCTTAGTCCAGACCATCCATCGCATGATGAGGCCCATGCTGACGAGCCCATGTTCCACGCCGATGAGGATGGAGCGGCACCCGGCACTGGAGACGCTTGAGCGTTAGTTTCGCTAGGAGTCTTCTTTTGTTTAAGCTTGAGCATGTTCGCTTTTGATGTAATCCAGATATGTGTTGGTTTTATGTATAAATTTGCATAATGGATGTACGACTTTTGGACAAAGTTCAGACTCTAATCTGGCACCTTTTATGGAAATCCGTCGCTTGCGTTCTTATTTTTGAGCGATTATTTTGTGGTGATGTATGGAAATGAGTAATTATACTTGGTCGTGTGCTAAATTTTCAAATTATGTACAACACAGTATGTATTCATGTTCAATATAACATCGCCTAATTGTTGCTCATTAATGAGATGTGCAGATGTCGGCCCACACCCGCAGCCAACGTGGACAAGGATCAGGGCAGGAGGAGAATCTGCCACCACCTCCACCACCACCGATGACGCCGAAAGCGATCTTTGGGCAATTCTTGGGCAGCCAGAGGAACATGGAGGAAATGCAAAGGCATATGGAGGCCACACTCCATAACATCGCCAACAACACCGTGCAGCAGCATCAGTAGCGCCAGGGGCCTGAGCCAAATCAATACAGCTTGTACCGTGACTTATTGGACACTTGTCCCCCTGTGTTCAAGGAAGCCACTGAACCGCTCGAGGAAGATGAATGGATCAATTCCATCAGCTAGAAGTTTCACCTTCTTCGTTTGACTGAAGAGCTCAAGGCGGAATATGCTGCCCACATGTTGGAAGGACCTGCAGGTTTGTGGTCGTCCTAGTACCGTGCAGCTCTGCCAGCAAATGCACCTATTATGTGGGAACAGTTCTCCACCGCTATGCGCAGCCACTACATCCCCAGTGGATTGATGGAAATGAAGGTTACCGAGTTCATGAGGCTGTCAGAGGGGACCAGGTCAGTGTCAGAGTATCTGCATAGCTTCAACAACTTGACCCGCTATGACCCTGATTTCATGAACACAGAGGCCAAGAAGATTGCAAGCTTCAAGCGTGGCATGAATGCCACCATGCTCTCCAAGATGGGAAAGAGCCACCGCACCACCTTCAGTGACATCATCAGTGACTGCCTGAACCAGGAGGCCAATGACAGCAGACTGGCGACGGAGACTCGTCGTCGTGCGAAAGAAGGAGGTTCGTCTCAGCAGAGGACCCCTTTCGGAGCATGCACCCAGTACCGCCTGCCAGTTTCAGGAGCAAGGTTCTGTCCCCCACAGAGGAAGATAACCAACAACCGTCCTCGTCCAAGCTTTCAAAAGCCGTACACCGCTCCCTTGATGCAGAACAAGGCAAAGGCAGGAGGTTCTGGAGGTCAGAAGACCCCCTATGTGATTGGGTCATGCTACAACTGTAGTCAGACTAGACACATGTCACGTCAGTGCCCCCAGCCGAAGAAACAGTACACCCATCCTTGACCTCGCACGGGCAATGTGCATTTCACCACTGTGGAAGAAGTGCCAGAAGGAGAACATGTCACTGCTAGTACGTTTCTTGTTAACCCATACCCTGTAGTTGTGTTGTTTGATTCCGGAGCATCGCATTCATTCATAAGTGAGAATTTTGTTATGAGAAGTAATCTGGAGTTGGTATAGTTGGATCAGGGTTATCAAATAAGTTCAGCAGGGGCTGTTCTCTCCACCCATAAAATGGCTAAAGCAGTGGAAATGGCCTTTGGGGATAAAAAGGCCATAGTGGATCCCATAGTAATCCCTGGTCTGGGTTTGGATGTAATCCTGGGTATGGGATGGATGATACTTTGGAAGGTCAATTTTGACATTGTAGAACGGGTAGTTTCCCTGGTAAGCCCCCAGAATGGGTCTTCTTTCCGGATCAAACTACCTCGAAACCTCCATGAGATAGGAGCGTTGTTCAACATCACGACAAAGCAAATATCCGAGATTCCAGTGGTGAGCGAGTTCCAGACGTTTTTCCTGATGAGTTGCCAGGACTACCGCCAGATAGGGATGTGGAGTTTGCTACAGATTTAGTTCCTGGAACGACACCTATTTCTCGGAGGCCATATAGGATGCCGGCTAACGAGCTAGCAGAGCTCAAATCCTAGTTGCAAGAGCTTTTGGATAAGGGTTTGATACGTCCTAGTTCGTCACCTTGGGGATGTCCTGCCATCTTCGTGAAAAAGAAGGATAAAACATTAAGAATGTGTGTGGATTACCAACCCCTAAATGCAGTAATTATAAAGAACATGTGTCCCTTACCCCGAATTGATGTCTTGTTTGATCAGTTATCCAAGGCCAAAGTGTTCTCCAAGATTGACTTAAGGTCAGGTTACCATCAGATCAAGATCCGAAAGGACATACCAAAAACAGCTTTCTCCACCAGATATAGACTTTATGAGTATCTAGTCATGTCTTTTGGACTAACAAATGCACCGGCACATTTCATGTACCTGATGAATTCCGTCTTTATGCCTGAATTGGACAAGTTTGTTGTGGTATTCATTGATGACATTTTGGTGTACTCCGAAAATGAGCAAGACCATGCTGAGCACTTACGAGTTGTCTTAACCCGGCTTCGAGAGCACAAGTTATATGCAAAGCTTAGCAAGTGTGAATTTTGGTTAAAGAAAGTGCCTTTTCTCAGACACATCCTTTCGGAACAAGGAATCTCTATGGACCCCACTAAAGTGTAGGAAGTTATGGATTGGAAAGCACCCACTAGTGTACATGAGGTCCGTAGCTTTTTGTGTTTGGTCGGATACTACCATAGGTTTATCCCAGACTTCTCAAGGATAGCAAAGCCTATGACCCATTTGACTCAGAAAAACAAGAAGTTTGAATGGACTCCAGAGTGTGAAGCAGCGTTTCGCACTCTTCGGACCTTGTTGACTACTGCACCAGTTTTGGCTCAACCAAATCTGGAGGAACCTTTTGATGTGTTTTGTGATGCATCCAAGATTGGACTTGGATGTGTGCTTATGCAGAATGGAAGTGTCATAGCCTATGCTTCACATCAGTTGCGACCACATGAAGAGAATTACCCGACTCATGACTTGGAATTGGCAGCAGTAGTTCATGCACTCAAAATTTGGAGGCACTATCTTATGGGCAACCTTTGTCACGTGTATATAGATCACAAAAGTTCAAAGTATATCTTCACTCAACCTGAGTTAAATATGAGGCAGAGAAGATGGTTAGAACTGATCAAGGATTATAACCTGGAAGTGCATTACTACCCTGGAAAAATGAATGTCGTGGCAGATGCTTTGAGCCACAAGACTCATTGCAACTCCATACAACCATTATTGGAAGATGGATTCAACCTAATGCACCCCGTTATGCTGAATAATATCACCATACAGTGTACCCTAGAAAGTGATATTATCAAAGGACAAAAGACCGATGAAGAAATCTGTCGGATCAAGAAGAGACTGGAAACCAATAGTTCGTTGAATTTCAAAGTGGATGAGCAAGGGATTTTATGGTATAATCAAAGGTTAGTAGTACCCCAGTACACAGGACTGAGAGACACGATTTTGAATGATGCTCAAAAATCAAAATTGTCTATCCATCCAGGAAGTAGTAAGATGTACCAGGATCTAAAAACAAGGTATGGTGGTCTAAGATGAAAAGAGAAGTTGCAGCTTATGTCGCTAAGTGCGATACTTGCTGCAGGATAAAGCCTATACATTTGTAGCCCGCCGGACTGTTGCAACCGCTGTCAATCCCAGAATGGAAATGGGAAGAGATTAGTATGGATTTCGTCATAGGACTGCCAGACACCCAAAAGGGGCACGATTCTATTTGGGTTATCGTGGATCGGTTATCAAAAGTGGCTCACTTCATACCAGTCAAGACTACATATCGACCTCACCAATATGCAGATTTGTATATTCAGAACATCTTAAGGTTACATGGAGTTCCCAAAAGGATTGTTTCTAACAGAGGACCCCAGTTCATAGCTCGTTTTTGGGAACAGTTGCACAAGGAGTTAGGGACCAAGTTGGTACGAAGTTTCGCTTACCACCCCAAACCGCAGGACAAACGGAAAGAGTGAATCAAATCTTAGAGGATATTCTCAGAGCATGTGTGCTTTCCTCAGGAGAATCATGGGAAAAGTGGTTACCTCTAGCAGAGTTCTCTTACAACAACAGCTATCAAGAAAGTATAAAAATGGCACCATTTGAGGTCTTGTATGGGCGTAAATGTAGAACACCAGTAAATTGGGTTGAATCAGGAGAACGAGGATTCTATGGCTCAGATTATGTAAAGGATGCTGAAGAGATTGTGCAAACCGTACAACAACATATCAAGGCAGTGTAGTCTTGACAGAAAAGTTATGCTGACACCCGAAGGAGACCTTTGGAATTACAAGTGGGAGACTATGTTTATCTTAAGGTCTCACCCATGAGAAAAGTCCAACGTTTTGGAATCAAAAAGAAGTTAGCACCTCGATATGTGGGACCATACCAGATAATAGCCAGAAAAGGTGAAGTGGCCTATGAAGTACAGTTACCACCGAAAATGAGTGCAATCTTTCTAGTGTTCCATGTATCACAGCTAAAGAAATGTCTTCGAGTGCCCGAACGAGAAGAAGTTCGAATCCCAGATGTCACTATCCGATCAGACCTAGAGTATTACGAACAACCACAAGAGATACTAGATACTAAGACCAGAGCAACTCCCAACCATGAGGTCAAGACCTACAAGATTCTCTGGAATAATCATCGACCTAACGATGCTACCTGGGAAACTGAGGAGTACTTGCGCGTAAATTACCCCCCTTTTCATAAGTGGTACGTAACCTAAATCTCGGGACGAGATTTCCATAAGGAGGGAAGGGCTGTGACACCCTAGTGTCAAGCATTGCATTAGGGCCAGCATTAGCTACTAAATAACATGAGTATTGCATCGCAACATCTCATGTGCATAGAAATGCTTTTTGCCCTTTGTTTGTTTATTTGAAATTTGATTTCAATAGGACTTGATGGTTTCAATGGATTTCTGTCTTGGCAAATAATTTTATAAAATAGATAATATTAACAACAACACTTTTCTTATTGACACCTTGACTTAGTTCAGTATGGTTTAATAATTAAAAATATGGGAACAAAAATGATTTATAGCTCAAAATTAGCCTTAATTATGTCGAGGCTAAAGAAATGATTTTTAGAAAATGTGTTCTATATGAAAGTTGTAGAGAAAATTATTTTGAGCAACTTCTATTTTTGGGTCCAACCTTAGTTTTGAATTTTTAAAACTGTTTTGAATTGGTCCAAGTTTGGAAAAGAATTGAAAAAGAAAAAGGAATTTGATTTCTCCCGGCGCTTCGCTTTCGGCCCATTTGGCCTTTCAGCCCAGCCCGCGCCGCGGCCCCGCTCCTGCTCGCCCGCGCCGCGCGCGCCGTGCCGGTCGCCCCGACACGGCCACATCGTACGCCGGCGACACGACCACGTACGATCCCTTCTCCCACCTGCCCCGAATCCTCTCCGGCCTCTCCTCGCACGATCCCTTCTCCCACCTGCACGCCAAGATCCTTCTCGCCCACTCGCTGCTCGCCTCGCTTGCCGTGCCGCTCGCCGCCGCGGGACCCACCACGACCGCCGGTCGCCCGCTGGCCGAGCAAAACCGAGCACCCCGCTCTCCCCACTCCCTCACTCACTCCACACTTACCTGCTTCCGCTTGCTCTCTCTCTCTCACCCGCACGAACGTGCACGGCGAACACCGAGCGCTCGCCTCCGCCCGCAAGCCCTACCGGTGTTCCGGTCGCACCAAAGCACCACCACCCAATCCACCTCGCACATCACTCCACCCTCGTGTGGGACACACGGTGCTCACGTTAACGTCCCTGTTGGAGCCCCACCGCCACCGGAGCATGGAGCGCCCCTCTTCGGCCACCGGCGCCGCCAAAGAGAGCCCGAGCTCGTTCCGCACCAACCAAAGCTCCACCGCCTCCCTCCTTCACCGACAAGCCTCACCGAGCAAAGGCAAGGTGAGTACAACCCTCGGCCTCAACGCTACCGCTCCCTAGCTCCCCCTCATCTCCGGCCGAGCGCCATGGCCGCCGCCGCAGCATGCGCATGAGGCCGAGCCTCTCTGACACCTCACCGGCCAAACCAACCCCCTAGCTTCCTTCCTATGCCTCACTGAGCACGATGCACTCGCTAATTTAGCCGGCGACCGCCGAAAACGGCCTAGCCGAGCCATGTTGCTACCGTCGTCCGCCGTTGTTCGTCGCCGGCAAGCTACGGCCAACCCCGAGCCAAACCACCGCCACCGACGGGTTCGTCTCACCAAGACGAACTCACCGAGCCCCATCCCACCGACGGCGACCTCGCTGTCGGCGAGCAATCGCCGGTCAACCCTCTTTCCCTGCTCGGCTCACACCGACAGGTGGGCCTCGTTGACCCAGTCGGCCCCGCACGTCAGCACCGAGTCTATGGGCCGAGTCTACGGAGGCCCAGCCGGGATTCAGAAATGTTTTTCCTTTTATTTTGTTTTTCCAGAAAAGCTAGTTTATTTTGTGTAGCACATTTTAATGATCCAAATGAATTACTTTCAGTTTTGTAAATCTATTCATGAGTACATCTATCAAGAAAAAATATGAAAGTATTTTTGGTGGAAGTTTATTGTGCTGTTTTTTATTTATTTTAGTTTATAAGCAATTTGTTAAATAAATATGTTCATAGGTTTTCTGGTCAAATTAAAATATGGCAAAAATTTGTGCATGCTTCCTATCATGTAAAGTGTCTGTGAAAAATATATGAAGGTCTGTTCTTGTAAGGAAAATGTATGTTTGGATTTAAATGTCTTTTTAGCTATTTTCTTAAATTAATTGTTGAAAGAAATGTTTGCAGAAATAAAATGTAAGAAAATTCATGTGCTCTCTGTATTCCTAGTAGAAGCTAATAAAAATACTAAGTATGAGTAGTTGTATGAAAGAAAATAATGTTGTAATACAAGTGTGCTTTTCTGAGTATTTTTTAGAAAATTCATGCAGAAAAGAATGCGACTTTACTGTTCTTGGAACTTTCTTGATAAATATGAAATAGAGAATAGAATCTGAGAAAAATATAAAAATGAGGATTGCACCCTTTTCCAGTACAGTTACAATTCAAAGGACTTAATTCAAGTTATACTTGTTTATTTTGTGTAGAATTATATGTTCATGCTCTAGCAATGATTTTCCTACAGTAAGGTTGTTATAGATAGGAAAAGTTAGGAAAAATGTGAAATCTGTTGTTTGACACTTTTCAAAAGAAATGTTAGTTCAAAGCACCTTTTTGGCAATTAATTTCATCTTTTTATATCTGTTGTCCAGTAATTTATCTCTTGCTGAAATTTGAACAGTGGAGTCCAGTGGGTGTAAGTAACCTACTGTAATTTTTCTGGATTTTTCCAAGTAAAGAAAACAATACTTGCTGTTTAAACCTAGGTTTCTTTTGAATTAATAAATAGAAAATGGTGCAGTTAATGGTTTTATTAAATGCAGTAAATAAGTGTTTTTCCTTAGTGTCAAAAGTGGTTCAACAAGTTGGTTTTGTTGGTTTGCAAGAAATATTTACTTTGCATACATCATAAGTGTATTATGCATTATTTAATTTTACCGCATTGCAATAGGATCGATAGTTTCGAAGACCGAACAGGAGCAGGAGGCAAACGTCGAGCAGGAGATCCAGAAAGTATCTAGGAGTGAAGAAGCAGAACCCGCAGCAGAGACTAACCTGTCCGAGTGCCCCTCCCACGAGGCATCGGTCTTCTCTCAAGGCAAGCCCTAGAGCATTATTAAGTCTGGCAGCTTTTACAATTAATTTAATTGAGTATTTTATATTGTGATGCATTAGGTACAGGAGTTGATTGATCCTAATTGTTGCATTACCATTCCTTGATTATTGATCATACATGCCTTGTTATCCTGTTAGTTATTATAATGTAGAATTGCTTAGCCTGCTTAATAAAAGTAGTAGTTAAGGATGTTACCGTAATACCCCTGGTGGATATTTACCGGATCACGGTTGGCTATATTTGGTATCATGGAAAAGAACCTGAGTAGTAATGAAATACGGTCAACTAGAAGGCAAGGCACCAAGTTGGAACTTGGGGGCAGCTCGTCCGTTGGATTGTGTAGGCTTGTATCGATGTTGGCCCTCGTTCATTTTTGAAAGCGCCCTTTTACTTAGGGTTGTCGGTGCTGTAATCGCCGACCCCGAAGTCGGTTAGACGCTGTTCGGGCCGAAATCAACCTGTGTCATGCCCTCTAGTATGGAAATGCGATCTGCCTCGCGTGGCCATCGCCAGGTTCCAATTGGGCGGTCCGTGCTTGAACCGCGACGATTACCACCACGAACAGTATCGAGCGGTGACCCAATGCATGGACCCGACGAGGGAAGTGTGGGTTTGTATTAAAGGTTTCTCGCCAGCTGGTTTGTAATTCGATTCGAGTCGCCGTCTCCCCCGGTTAGTGGGAAACCATGTCGAGCTTCACCACGATACAACTCCATGTGATGTTTAAGGTTCAACTAAAATGTGGATAACTCAACCTGATATGGTTTATATTATTGATTGCTAGACTCAAGTGTGTGTTGTAGGACAGGTGCAAACCTAGACTAAGAGGTAGGCTTAAAACTTGACAGCTCATCCATACAATTAAATGTTACTTCCCCTAAATTGTGCTTTTCGCAACTAAATTCCCAACTTCACCAAAAAGGCCTTGCATACCCTCGGTGTCTTTTATTTTCAGTTGGACGGGTAAGTCTAGCTGAGTACATTTCCGTACTCAGGGTTTGTCCCGTTGTTGCAGATGGCCAGGTCTACTTTGGCTATTGTAAGCACTGCCTCTACCCCATGGAGGGTGATGAGGAGTAGGCCCAGGGCAGGGTCATCTAGAAGCTTCTCCTTTGCTTTTGCTGGACTTAGACTGATGGTGGCACATTATTTGAAAAAGGAGTGAGTTATTTAAAAACAATGTTTAATTGGACCACGTGTGTAGTGGTCGTATGTCAGACTTATTTAAGCTTCCGCATTTCGAATTCAGTGTTGTAATAACTTTTAAGATTTCGCACTCTGATGTTAATTTGATTTCGATTATCAACTGTTGTATCCTCGCAAATCTGGTACTTGAACGATGCGATCCTGTATGTTGTAAGTTGTTTGAAATCCTTCGAGATTTCTGGACTACCAGAGTTATATGGGTTCAAGTATGAGTCGAAGTCAGCTGAATTTGGCTAAGACGGTACTTGAGCTCTTATAATTTGGACGGTTCCGCCACAATTAATGATGATGCTTGAAGCTTAGGCTCCTTTTGATCACCTGATACATGTTATGAGCTAAGCTATTTTTACAAATGGTGAACTTGATTAATCAACTATGAAACCTTTAATTTGTTCACCATTGACAATGACAACTAGCATGGGTAGGATGTGTTGAGATCACTTGAGCTATCTTTTGTATGCTAGGTTGCTATGTCTCTTGCACTGAGTTATTCACATCCTTGGATTGTTCATATTTACCTTGTGCTCAAAATTTGATCCAAGTCTAGTGAAATGAAAAGAACGAGATGGGATTGCATGTGTCAGCACATCACGGTATCGAGACTATTTCTCATTGCACAATTGAGTTACACTTGAGCCGTGTAGTTAAGACCGAAACCGGTGCTTTAAGCTTCTGATTGCTTTTATTGCATAGGCTTAGCTCTGTTGAAAAGTTAGGCAATGACCATGCTTTCAACCTCTCGCAATCACATGCCTTAATTTGAACTTGTGTTAATACCGCTGCAATCTCCGATAAAGTTTTAAAATAACACAAGTTTATGCTTCGTTCTATGGCATGATCATGCTAAGTGCTATTTTAGTGGTGAACTCCTTTTCAAATGGCTTAAAACTGCTCATATGCTTAATTGTTCATATTTTGTATTCATTTGATCAGTTTGAGCCTTTGCTAGCATTTGTATTGGTTGCTACACTTTCAGGGCAGCGCCCTTTTGAGCATCTTTTCATTCTGATTGCTATACACTTGAAGCTATTGCATTGTACATATCATGCATTTTTAGCTTAGTGTACATACCCCCAGCTCCGACACACTTCGTGGGCACTTCCAATGCTTTTCACTACCCCCATATGCTTTTGGTTGATGACTTGTCTTGTGTTTCTGTCAACTTTGTGGAGAAATGTCAAAACCCCTCTGCTTGTTCCCTTTTGCCAAGAGGGAGAAGCTGTTTGCATAGGGGAGTTTGTGTGTTGGCACAAATGGGAGAGTGGTGTACTTTGGGGAGTATGTGTGCCCTCGAGGCCCTCGAGGTGCATCTTTCGACGGGGAGTATGTGTGGTTTTGAGAGGGAGTATTTCTGCTTTGCTTTTTTGTGTGCCTGAGTTTTGATTGATATGGAGCTTTCTGCTAGTTGTGTTGAGCCTCTGTGCCTCTATCTTGAGGGACTAGCAGTTTCATAGGTTTATGCGTCTTCAGTTTCAGTTGGTATCGAGCTTTCAGCTAGTGGTGTTGAGTCCTTTATGCCTCTTCTTAAGGACTAGCTTGTTTTTGACTTGGTTGCATCGAGCCGTTGCCCATGTCTTTGGGAACCGAGTCTTTCACTCTGTGTGATCGAGTTTTGCTCTCTGATGAGTTGTTGCTCCGATCCTTGCTTGGTTATGTCGAACAGTTGCCCATGTCTTTGGAGACCAAGTTTGCAGTCTTGGTATCTCAAACCATCTCTTGTACCTAGCTTTTGTCAATTCAATCATCAAGGGGGAGGAATTTCGAAACCCAAGTGGATAAGAACCTTGGTTTCTTTTGTGATGATTGTTTGACAATTTATTTGAATGGTTTTTGAGTGCCTTTTTGGGATTTCATGCCCTTTTGGGATTTCATGAAGCTCTTGTTTTCACTTGACTCTTCGGTTGTGTGGAGGCTTTGCTTGCTTTTCCCATTTCTTTCGGGACCAAGAGTTTTAATTTAGAGTTTTCATGATCCTTCCTCATATCAAGTGGCCTTGTGTTTGCTTTTACTTGGCTTTTGGGCACTTGACTGAGGCTTGCCTTGAAACCCTTCCTTTGTGGTTTTATTGTTAGTGTTGGCGGTTCTTAACACACATTTTATACCGCCAACTTTTATCTAAAACCTGCATTTCTAGAACCAAAACTTAGAACAAGGATTTAAACTAACAACTTCCATGAGTTTTGGATATATCAAATGTCTTGCAGGAATCATAGGTAAAACTACACTTGAGATGGGCCAAAAGTGCATACCAAATTCAACATACCAAGGACCAACCCTTTCGGCCCATCCGAATAAGAGAAATAGAGCTCAAAGCCCATCAAAACTCCAAACCAGACCGAACAACCTCGATGGACATGGCCCACACTACCTCAGGGACCCACCAGAGCGAGTTGGGCACGAGAGGGGCCACCACCTCTGGTGCGGCCGCACCACCAGGTGCGCCTCTCTAGCCCAACTTTGGTCGGTGTCTCGTTACCGCTTCCTCACGTCGGTTATCAAGGTCGTCCACGTTCAATGTACCAAGAAGGCGGTTCTTGAGGTTGGTTTTAGACTTTCCATGTGGGGAGAAGAGGATCTCCACCCCTCCAAGGCATCTCCACTATAAAAGATGCAGATACATGGGTGGATGCCGGATCTTGAGATGATGAGTGATTGTCAACTGGGATGATGCGCATGTTCTTTGGCTTGTGTTGTGCAGGTGTTGAGCTCGGATACGATGATCAAAGGCAAGGTGAAGGTCAAGTAAAGACGTGTCGTGCCGATGGACCCAGAGCGGTGAAGGGCGGACGTGAGGTTTGGACTGACGGACCGGTATCGGCCGTGGTGGCTGACAGCCTGGGACAGCGACAAGTGAAGACTTGCGGGTGCACGGGCGGTGCATCCCCTCTACGGCTCTGTTTGGTGGCTGAGCCACAGAAAAACCACCGAGTGGATGGTTTCCAGGTTTGGGCCTCAAAACCTGGGTGCGGCCGGTTTCTGAGTTTGGGCCACAAAACTCAGGCTGAGGATGGTTTCAAGGTTTGGGCCTCAAAACCTGGGCGCTGGCGGGTTTCTGAGTTTGGGCCACAAAACTTAGGCGAAGGACGACAGGTTTCCCGGTTTCGGCCTCAAAACCGGGGGATGGCCCAGGTTTCCCGGTTTCGGCCTCAAAACCGGAGGAGGTTCGTGAAAAGGATGAGCGACGCAGTGGTGGCACGTGGCGGCATCCGGTGAGGTCGCGTCGAGGCGAAGCTACCTGATGTGCGAGCATGGCCGTCGGATCAACATCAAGCTCGAGTTGGTCAGGAATAACCTTAGGGTTAGCCTGCTAGATCATTAGTTGTAAGGGTAGAAGGGGAATAATTGTATTAGGCTATATAAGGAGAGGCCACCCCTCCCTCCAGACCATCTCAGCCATTGCTATTTTCATTCTAGGGTTTCCTGTTTCCCATTCCCTGATGTAGCTACTGAGATCCGCAGAGACAGTGAACAATACCTCTGTCTATTTGGATTTTGCGGAAACGGGACCGGATTCCCGTTGTCTCCTCGTGGTGATGAATTTTGGCTCGCAATTCGTGGCCTTGGTTCGCGTTTTGAACTTGTTCTTCGTGTTCTTCGTTTCTCCATGATTTTCCCGTCACTCGATCTCCCTCCTCGCTGCGTCTTTTTCGAATCCACTTGAATCAACTTGTTCTTTGAAGTGAGGAGAACATTTCCACCGAAGTAATTCATCTCTACCCTCACGAACAAGTAGATCGGGTCGATTCAAGTTTCTTGGCGCTTTTTTAGTTCATACACCTTCCTTTTCGATTTCCTGTTGATTGAGTTGATTAGAGCGGATGATTTCCTGGGGATAGTCTCCTAACTATCTTGTGATCATCTTCTCCAAGTTTGAGATCGTGGGATTTTGATTTGAATCAGATTTGGGAAGATTTGGGTGAAGGGCGATCGAAATCGCCCTCTCTTGGCACTCGCGGGCAGTCCGCCACTCTGCCCGCGGACAGTCCGCGCATCGGGACATGGCCAGATCAGTGGCCGCGAGTCTTGGCTGTTTGAGTCCAGGATGACCGGCGTATAGTCCGCCGTTGCAACACGCGGACAGTCCATGACTGTCCAGAGCTATTTCAGCAGCTGTGTTGTTTCTTGTTTTTGGCCGGCGGACAGTCCGCCAGGGGACCGCGGATAGTCCGCCCCTGGCGCGGACAATCCGGGACTGAGAGTCCGGATAGTCCGGGACTTGGTTAAAGCTTGCGTTTTAGTGCATTTGCTCTTCCGACTTCTCGGCTTGGTTTTCGGACTTCTCGTTTGGCCCTAGAGTTAACCAAGGAACCTCTCTAGGTATCTTTGCTACTTGTTAGCATAGGTATTTGAAGATTTCCCGATTTAGCTTCCCATCTGCGTTCAGGAGTTGGTTTTTGAGGTTGAACTTGAGCCGGAGCTTTTGGGTTTTTGACTTGCTCTCTTTGGTGGTGCCTCGCTGTGATCCTAGGGATCATCCACCCTCTTCCAAGGGTCGTGGGCATCAAGTTTGCACTGGAAGTTTTTGGAAATTGATTTGTGGGACAGAAGTCAAAATTTCGAAAGAGATTTTTGAGCTCCCATTCACCCCCCTCAGGTCGCTTTCGGGTAGAGTTCTCAGTCCTTCAATTGGTATCGGAGCGGGTTAAGGATCTTCCACCTTAGCTGGTTCCAGATCCACAGAAGGCGACATGGACCGCGGCGTGGGCAAACCGTCGTTTTTCGATGGGATGAACTATGCGTATTGGAAGATACGCATGTTGGCCTATCTTCAGAGTATGGGTGCTTCGATTTGGGATATTTGCAACTCTGCAGATTATGTGGTCTTGGCTGCTCGTGTGACTCAGCATCAGATTGATGAGCACGATTCCAATAGCTGAGCCCATAATGCTCTTTTCTCATGTTTGAGCATGTCTAAGTTTGATCGTGTTTCTCACCTCGCTACGGCTCGGGATATTTGGGCTACCTTCTTGCGTTTTCATGAGGGAACCACTCAAGTCAAAACCCGTCTCTACGAGTCGCACAAGCGAGAGTATGAGAACTTTCGACACATGCTTGGCAAGAGCATAGAAAGTTTATTCGATCGCTTTCAGGTGATTGTCAACAGGATGAGGGCTCACAAGGAGCTGTTGCCTTTCAACGATCATGAGAGGGCTCTCAAGCTTTTACACACTCTCGATCGGTCGGTGTGGGACTCCAAGGTTTAGGTGATCATCGAATCGCCTAACTATGAGACTCTCATGTGCGACGAGCTCTTTAGTAAGCTCAAGTCAAGTGAGATTGACGCCATGACGAGGGCTTCTTATGAAAATCCTTCTGGACTATCGATGGCTTTGGTTTCTAGCTCTTCTGCTCACACCTCTGGAGGCTTTGCTTTGTCATCTCTTCTTTCTGTTACAGAGGAGCGGCTGGAGTTCATGGCGGACGAGGAGTTGGCCCTGCTTGCCAACCAGTTCTCGCGGTTCCACAACAACCGCATGAACCATCACCGTGGAGGAGGACGAGGTGGCTGCTACGAGTGTGGAGGCTCGGAACACTTCATCGCCAACTACCCGAAGAAGAACAAGCAAGTCTTTGGTAAGGCGGATCATGGCCACAAGTATGACTCCGGCAAGCGCAAGGAGAAGTACGTCCCCGCCAAGCACAAGCGCAGGGGCGGCTTCAACAAGGAGTACATCAAGGAGAAGTAATTGGAGAAGGCCTAGGCCGAGCAGCGTGCCTTCTTCGCCACGGTCAGCGATGTCGACAACTCGGATGACGACTCCGTTGCATCAAGCGATGACGAGTCCGAGAAGAAGAAGAAGATCGAGGACAAGCTGAACGGTCTCTGTTTCTTTGCTGACAACGAGGGCTTCTGCACCATGGCCCTCAGTGATGAGGTGAACGGCGAGCTAGAGGAGATCCCTCGGAATGACGACGACGACACCTCCCAGGTATCACAGACCCCCGATGAGCTTTCTGCTGAGGTCGATAAACTTACTGCCGCTCTATTAGTCAAGATAAGCTGCTTAGGCGTGCTGCTAGAGAGAGGAAGGAGTTTAGGCAGAAGTGGGAGGATGTTGATGGTCCTTAATGTCAATATTATACCATTAACTATTGCATGAAATGATACTAAATGAATCACAAAGCATAGTTGTAGGGTTTGAAACTAATAAGTTCCACGAGTTTTGGTGCTCTCACTTGTTTTGCAGGATTATCAATATTTCACCATATAAAAGTATCTCAAGTGATGAAACAGAGCACACCATTGCGAAGACCTTGTCGAGACGATCGAAACGGACATATGGTTTGCTACATTTGGAGTCCCGATGAGAGAGTCCTCGATGGATATGACTTGGAAGATTCTAGAACATTCCAGAACATTCCAGAAGACAAGAGAAGGTGACCCACGGAAGGCGGGGCCCACCTGTCATAGGGGCAGACCGATCGGTCTCCTCTATGGACCGACCAGTCGGGTATTGGGCCCAATTTCGTCCCCCTTCGCGTGACGCACTCCAACTGACCTCTCCAACACGTTTTGGCCCATCTAGGCCCAAGTGCATATGATGAAGGATTTAGTACCACATCGCTTGCCCAAGGTGGAGGGGAGGCCAGGAGCCCCTATAAAATAAACCTAGGACCCCCCTGAGGCAATACACCATCGTCATCTGGGAGTCTTTGTAGAGGCGTCCCTCGAAGGACAACCTCTCCTCCCTAGAGAATTAGGTTTAGATTTTCCAATGTAATAGCTTAGCTCTAGAAGGGAGTTAGGGAGAGCGGAGCTACGCTCCGGTTCCGGAGGAGTCTTCAGAGTTTTGGTATGTCTTGTATCTTTTCTTTGTAAGACTTATGCTTTAATATATTTATCTTCTCTATTTACTTTATGCTTTATTATATGATTAGTATAGTTGTTATATCTTGGCATGGGATCTTCGCTCGTATTGAGTGCTCTAGTTATTCATGGTAATTAGAGTAGTAATCGATAGATTAGACATGGTGTTTAGTCTATAGGTTACCTGAGGTTGCGCTCAATCCCACAGAATAGTTGTGGTAGCCCCAGGGGTGATAGCTCTGTTAGGCCTTTGTAGTCCACCATGTTCGGATTGATGTTTCGTAGAGCTTTTGGCAGCCTTCTCCCAACTACCTTTTTCCCAGTCTTCATAGAGAGTTGGAAAGGACCTGCTGCTCCAAAGTGCCAATGTTTATGACTGCTATATCTTTTCATCTTTGTTGCTTTAGAACACAAGTAATAGAGAAGTACGTAGGAACCTTGATCTCTTCCGTTGTCCTCCCGCTATAGTTGTCTATACATTTATCATGAATTCTCTTTGATGTGTTTTCATTATTATATATATCATATATCCTTCACTCCTGCTCTAGTCTAATTAGTACTCTGAGTTAGTAGATGCATGATAGTGAATTATCAGATTCATGACCCTAGCTTCCCTGTGGTAAAATATAAATAACGATCCTGGAATACTCCCAATAAAATGCTACAATGATGTTCTGTGCGCTTGCGGAATCTTTCATATTCTATTTGCACTAACAAATGTCAACAGAGGATGCGGTGAAGGAACTTGAATCTGTCAAGTCCACCATTGTCGTGTCTGAGGAGGATGAGTGTGAGATGTGCTCCAAGCACATGACTGATCTTCTCACTTTGAGGGGGAAGTATGTTGCGTTGGTTGGAGAGATGGATGAGCTGAAGGCTAGACCAGGGTTGCTGGGTGCGTGCAAGTCTTGTGTCGGCTTGCAATCCGAGTTGGCAGAGAAGAATGTCAAGATTGTGTCTTTTGAGAAGTCCAGCTCGGGTAGCACTTGTGTGTCTAGGTGTGATTTATATGAGGGTTTGGGGATGGAGATTGCAAACGTGAAGCATGACAAGATGCAAACCGAGGAAGAAAACATATACCTTCAGACCATCTTGTCATGAGTGTCTTGTGGTGAGCCGCAGCTTGGGATGATGATAGCCCAATTCAAACGTGTTGCTGGAGGTCCCGGTGTTGGTTTTCACTACTAGAAATATGATCATCAGTGACGATTTGCTAGTGACGCTGGTATGTTTTGTCACTGAATGATACCTTTCAATGACGAAATTTTTGTTTTCGTCACAAGGTACAAGTGACGATGTTTTGGCTTCACTTTCAATGACGAAAATGAGAGGAACGTCATCGATTACCAAATGGAATCGTCATAGATCATATTGTCGGTATGCTATATTGTAATGATGAAAATATTCGTCACAAATTATATTTCGATATGGTCATAGATAATTTGCCTCGTCTGGCCCACGTAGTGATGAAATGAATTGGTCACAGATCATTTTTCCTAACGTCATAGTTAAGTGTCTAGTTTGCCCCCGCTTGTACCACTTGACGGCGTTGGATGATTGGGCCAGACGGGCCACTTGACCTTTTTATCATATTGGATGCGTGGGCCGTCGGTCGACCTTTTTTCATATTGGGCCACAGGTGCACACAGTAGGCTAGACAATTTTTGGCAAAAAAATTGCGCTGGTGGAGCTTTGATCGCGTGACCTGCCGTTAGGCGAGTAACAACCTTACCACTGAGCTACTCGACTATTTTCTTATGAAAAAAACAAAGTTACTCTATTTGTAAGGTATCAACATGATAATTGAATGGTGGTTCTCTTAACTCTTTAGATCACAGGTCCTGGGCCATAGACTGAGATTTGTCATCTGTACCTAGTGAGCAGATATGAAACCAAGCCCCGGACATGAGTATTATTGGTTCTCTTGAAAACAGGCTACTAAACACAACCATTGAGCAAGCACACGTCACTGATGTTATATCCTCTGATTGATTTGTAAAATAGGAGGACACGCATGCAATCGCCTAACAACACAAAATCCTGAAGAAAACCAAAGTAATCGCCTAACAAAGTACTTTTACTAATCCATAATGCAAGCACTTGTAAATCCAGCGCATACACAAACCAAAGCAAAGATAATTCATTTAGTACTTAGGAACATTTCGATTTCACCAGCTTCCAAAAGCACTTCATAGGTTATAGTCAAACCATTGGCTGCGGATTAGCTGCCAAACTTGTTATTCTAATGAAGAGGTAAAGAGACACGCGAAAAGAAGGCAGAGTACTCATGCCTAATCCTACAGCCTTCGCTACAAAAGAAGGCATAGTCATTAGCCCAGCCTTCCGGCACGCCACATCCGCTGCCACCGCAACCTTGTCCATCCTCGTCCGCCGGTGGTACGGGCGGCAGTGCCCCCAATGGGGCTGTTCCGACCACTTTCCATGTCACATCATGGACCACCTTGACGGCGTGCGCACGGTACCTGGCGCACTCCCGGTTGGTCATGCGGCTGGCCTGCTTACATCCGACGACGACGACGCCCTCGTCCTCGACCTACCTAATGTAGCGCTCGGCTTCTTCCTTCTCCTCGCAACCGTGGTGATGGATGCCAAGAACGTAAGCCACCGCCTTGTGCCCGGCGTCTGCCGCCCGTTGGAGCCACTGAGTGCCGAGCGGCGTGCACCGTTTCACGAAAACGTGCGGATACATGGGTGTATGCCGAGTCTCTAAGTGATGAGTGATTGTCAACTGGGATAATGCCCATGTTCTTTGGCTTGTGTTGTGCAGGTGTCGAGCACGGATACAGTGATCAGAGGCAAGGTGAAGGTCAAGTAGAGACGTGCCGTCCCGATGGACCGAGAGTGGCGAAGGGCGGACGTGAGGCTTGGACTGAGGGACCGGTGGCCCGAGGATCAGCTGTGGTGGCTGACGGCCTGGGACAGCGACGAGCGGAGACTTGCGGGCACGGTGTTGCCTAGGTCGAGGACCAGGGGACACGTGTCGGTGGACGGGGTGCACGGGCGGTGCATCCCCTCTACGGCTCGGTTTGGTGGTTGAGCCACAGAAAAACCACCGAGTGGACGGTTTCCAGGTTTGGGCCTCAAAACCTGGGCGCTGATGGTTTCCGAGTTTGGCCACAAAACTCGGGCGGAGGACGGTTTCCAGGTTTGGGCCTCAAAACCTGGGTGCTCCGGGTTTGCTGAGTTTGGGCCTCAAAACTCAGGCGATGATTGGCTGGTTTCCCGGTTTGGGCCTCAAAACCGGGGGTTGGCTGTGAAGGCTGGTTTCCTGGTTTGGGCCACAAAACCGGGGGTGCGACGTCCGGGAAAAGGACAAGCAGAGCGGTGGCGGCACGTGGCGGCGATCGGTGAGGTTGCGTCGAGGCAACGCTACCAGTTGTGCGGGCGTGGTCGTCAGATTACCACCTACCATGAGTTGGTCCAGAATAACCCTAGGGTTTAGCTGGTTCGCTCTGTAATTAGAGAGGGGTAGAGTAGGAATTAGAATTAGGATAAGTAGAGGGAGACACCCTCCTCCCATCCTATCTCAGTCATTTGCTATTTTTCCTTCTAGGTTTTCCTGCTCTCCCCATCCTCTGCTGTAGTGAACTGAGATCCACAGAGAAGAGAACCATACCTCTGTGCCCATGAGATTTTGAGGAAGTGAGACCGTAATCTCACTGTTGTAGCGTGTGGTAGCCACACGGTTGCAAATTCGTGGTTGTGATTCGCGTTTTGTTCCTGTTCTTCGCGGATTGCTTTTCTCCACGTTTTTCCTGTTGATCGATCTCTTTACTCGGTACGTCTCTTGCAAATCCGTTTGAACCAAGATGTTCTAGATCGTGAGGCACTTCTTTCCACTGAAGGAATTCATCTTTCACCTCACGAGCTTTTAGATCGATCGATTTTCGGTTCGGGTCAAGTTTTTCTCCTTTCCCTCAAAATTCTTTGATTCATCGATTTGGAGATAGGTTCGAGCCATGATCCCTTACAGATAGCTCACTATCCTCCTTGTGACTCTTCTCACCAAGTTTGATCCTTAGAGGATTTGTTTTAGGTGAGATCGAGTTGAATCGGTGAACGAACAGTGCAGTTTCGGGGTGACTGAACTCTTGGCTCGGGTTGACCGGACGCACCTCCAGAGTCCGGTTGTTCAAAGTTCTTCGCAGCACTTTTCTGTGTGTTGATCGGACTCTTCTTTGATCACTGACCGGACGCACAGGTTCTACTATTCATCAGGGTTTTTCAGACGACCGGACGCCAGGCTGTTTGGGACCGGACGCTTCCTCTATGAGTCCGGTCAGAAATAGTTAGATTCCAAATCCATTTTTGCTTGACCGGACGCGTCCGATGCCTACTGACCGGACGCACCCGAGAGTCCGGTCAGTGCTGTTTCGTTCGTGGTTCGTTCGATCATTGACAGATTTGGTTTTCGTCTTTTGCGTTGGATTTCTAGGGTTGTGTAGTGTCCCGCTGTGCTTCTCGGAACCATCCACCCTACATCTAGGGTCGTGGACACTTGCAAGCTCTAGGTTTGCTTTTGGGGTTGATTCTCGGGACAAAGGCTTAAGGTTTCCGAAAGGAAAATTTGAAGCTCCCATTCACCCCGCCTCTGGTCGCTTTCTGGTAGCACTTTCGATCCTTCAATTGGTATTAGAGCCAAGTTAAGGATCTTCCACCTTAGTGCGGATACATGGGTGTATGCCGAGTCTCTGAGTGATGAGTGATTGTCAACTGGGATGATGCGCATGTTCTTTGGCTTGTGTTGTGTAGGTGTCGAGCACGGATACAGTGATCAGAGGCAAGGTGAAGGTCAAGTAGAGACATGCCGTGTCGATGGACCGAGAGTGGCGAAGGACGGATGTGAGGCTTGGACTGAGGGACTGGTGGCCCGATGATCAGCTGTGGTGGCTGACAGCCTGGGACAGCGACGAGCGAAGACTTGCGGTCATGTGTTGCCTGAGTCGTGGACTTGGGTACACGTGTCGGTGGACGGGGTGCACGGGCGGTGCATCCCCTCTACAGCTTCGGTTTGGTGGTAGAGCCAGAGAAAAACCATCGAGTGGACGGTTTCCAGGTTTGGGCCTCAATACCTAGGTGCTTAGGGTTTCCGAGTTTAGCCACAAAACTCGGGCTGAGGACGGTTTCTAGGTTTGGGCCTCAAAACCTGGGCGCTGCGAGTTTGCTGAGTTTGGGCCTCAAAACTCAGATGCTGGTGGGCTGGTTTCCCGGTTTGGGCCACAAAATCGGGGGTGCAGAGCGGTGGCAGCACATGGCGGCAATCGGGAGGTTGCGTCGAGGCAACGCTACGAGTTGTGCGGGTGTGGCCATCGGATCCACCTACCTTTGAGTTGGTCCAGAATAACCTTAGGGTTTAGCTGGTTCGCTCTGAAAGTAGTTAGGGGTAGAGTGGGAATTAGGAATAGTTAGAATTAGGATAAGTAACGGGAGACACCCACCTCCCCATCCTATCTCAGTTCATTTTGCTCTTTGCTTCTAGGGTTTCCTGCTCTCCCATCCCCTGCTGTAGCTAGCTGAGATCCGCAGAGAACCATACCTCTGTGTAGTGGAGATTTTGAGGAAGTGAGGCAGTAACATCACTGTTGTAGCGTGTGGCAGCCACACGGATGCAGATCGATGTGTTGATTCGCGTTTTGGTTCGTGTTCTTCGCGTTCTTCGTTTCTTCGTGATTTTCCCGTCACTCGATCTCCCTCTCTCATGCGTCTTTGCGAAATCTGTTTGAATCAACTTGTTTGTATTTGAAAGGAGATCATTTCCACCGAAGGAATTTATCTAACTCCTTACGAACAAGTAGATCGGGTTGATTTCGTTTTCATGGCGCTTTTCGGTTCATCCTCCTCCCCTTTTGATTTCCTGGTGTTTGAGTCAATTTGAGCGGATGCTTTCTTGGGGATAGTCTCCTAACTACTCCGTGATCATCCTCTCCAAGTTTGGGAACTTGGGATTTTGGTTTGAATCGATTTGGAGAAGATTTGGGTGAAGGGGGATCGAAATCACCCTCACTGGGTGTTGGCGGACAGTCCGCCACCCTAGGCGCGGACAGTCCGCGCATCGGGGACTTGGCCAGAACAGTGGCCGCGAGTCTCTGCGTTTTGGGTCTCGGTTGACCGGCGGACAGTCCCGCCTTCGGCGGACAGTCCGGGACTTCAGGTCCGGACAGTCCGGGATTTGGCTGAAGCTTCCGGTTTTGTACGTTTGCTTTCCCGGCTTCCTCGCTTGGTTTCCGGACTTCTCGTTTGGCCTTATAGTTGACCAAGGAACCTCTCTAGGTATCTTTGCTACTTGTTAGCATATGTATTTATGGATTTCTCGACGTAGCCGTCTATCTACGTTCGGGACTTGGTCTTTGAGGGTCGAACTTGTCTCAGTGCTTTTGTTTTTCGGTTTGCTATCGCTTTGTGGTGCCTCGCTGTGATCCTAGCGATCATCGACCCTCTTCCAAGGGTCGTGGGCATCACGGTTTTGGTAGAAGCTTTCGGGGGTTGATTTTGGGACACCTGGCCAATGTTTCAAGAGAAATTTTGTTGGCTCCCATTCACCCCCCCTGGTCGCCTTGATAGTGCTTTCTCGGTCCTTCACTTAGCCGGTTCCAGATCCACCGAAGGCAACATGGATCACGGCGTGGGCAAACCGCCATTTTTCGATGGGACGAACTATGCGTATTGGAAGATACGCATGTCGGCCTATCTGCAGAGTATGGGTGCTTCCATCTGGGATATTTGCAACTCTGCTGATTACGTGGTCTTGGCTGCATCTGTGACTCAACGTCAGATCGATGATCACGATGCCAATAGCCGAGCCCGTAATGCTCTTTTCTCATGCTTGAGCATGACGGAGTTTGATCGTGTTTCTCACCTCGCTACGGCTGGGGAGATTTGGGCATCCCTCATGCGTTTCCATGAGGGAACCTCTCAAGTCAAAACCCGTCTCAATGAGTCGCACAAGCGAGAGTACGAGAACTTTCGACATATGCCTGGCGAGAGCATAGAGAGTTTATTCGCTCGCTTTCAGGTGATTGTCAACAGGATGAGGGCTAACAAGGAGCTGTTGCCTTTCGACGATCATGAGAGAGCTTTGAAGATTTTGCATACTCTCGATCGGTCGGTGTGGGATTCCAAGGTTCAGGCGATCATCGAATCACCTAACTATGTGACCCTCACGTGTGAAGAGCTCTTCAGTAAGCTCAAGTCCAGTGAGATCGATGCCATGGCGAGGGCTTCTTATGAAAATCCTCCTAGCCCGTCGATGGCTTCGGTTTCTGGCGCTTCTGCTAACCCCTATGGAGGTTTTGCACTCTCTTCTCTCTTTTCTTTCACAGAGGAGCAGCTGGAGTCTTTGGGGGATGACGAGCTGGGGTTGCTCGCCAACCGGTTCTCGCGGTTCCACAACAACCGCATGAACCGTCGCCGCGGAGGAGGACGCTCAGGATGCTTTGAGTGCGGCGACCCCAACCACTTCATCGCCAATTGCCTGAAGAAGAACAAGCAGACCTTCGGCAAGGCGGATCATGGGCACAAGTATGACTCCGACAGGAGCAAGGAGAAGTACGTCCCCACGAAACACAAGCAGAAGGGCGGCTTCAACAAGGAGTACATCAAGACGAAGTACTTGGAGAAGGCCCAGGCTGAGCAGCGTGCATTCTTCGCCACGCTCAGCGACGTTGACGACTCCGCTTCCTCAAGAGACGACGCGTCCGAGAAGAAGAAGAGGATCGAGGACAAGCTGAACGACCTCTGCTTTTTCGCCGACGACGACGGCTTGTGCACCATGGCCCTCGGCAAGGAGATCGACGGCGAGCTGGAGGACACTCCTCAGAACGACGACGACGATGACACCTCACAGGTAAAACGATTGGAGAACGTTTGGTTGGTGGATTCCGGGTGTTCAAGGCACATGACCGGAAATGCCAAGTGGTTCTCCAGTCTTAGTCCGGTCGCCGGAAAGGAGTTTATCACCTTCGGCGACAACAGCAAAGGTAAGGTGCTGTCTCGTGGGTCTATGCGAGTTAATGAGCACTTTATGTTGCGTGATGTTGTTCTTGTTTCTAACTTACATTTTAACCTTCTTTCTGTTTCGCAACTTTTCGATGATGACTATGAGATTCGTTTTAAACCGAATCTCAGTCGTATTTTGGACCCTCAGGGCAATCTTGTTTGTGTGATTTCGCCCTTTGGGAAAGTCTTTCATGCGGATTTCTCGGAGTCGTTTGGAATTTCTCGTTGTCTTTTGGCTGGACCTTCCTCCTCTAATCTTTGGAAGTGGCATAGGAGACTTGGTCACCTGAGCTTCGACTTGCTTGCAAGGCTTAGTTCACTTGGCCTAATCCGAGGATTGCCCAAGTTGTCTATGGAGAAGGATCTTGTTTGCCATTCTTGTAGACATGGGAAGATGGTTGCCGCTCCCCACCATCTAGTGACTCAGGTCATGACCAAGCACCCTGGAGAGCTTTTACACATGGACGTTGTTGGTCCAGCTCGGGTGAGCTCGGTTGGGGGGAAGTGGTACGTGCTTGTTGTTGTCGATGATTTTTCGAGATATTCGTGGGTCTTCTTTTTAGCAGAGAAGACCGAGACTTTCTCCTTTGCTCGCAATCTGATTTTGCGTCTTCAGAACGAGTTCCCTTTGAACTCGATGCGAGCTATTAGGAGTGATAATGGTTCCGAATTCAAGAATTCGGATTTTGAGAAGTTTTGTAACTCTTTGGGTTTAGAGCATCAGTTTTCTTCCCCCTACACACCGCCTCAGAATGGTGCTGTAGAAAGGAAGAATCGGACCCTTGTAGAGATGGCCAGGACGATGCTCGATGAGCATAGGACTCCTAGGCGATATTGGGCCGAAGCGATGAGCACTGCATGCTATATTTCCAATCGCATTTTTCTCCGAGCTTTCTTGAAAAATACATCTTATGAGTTGCGTTTTGGAAAACTGCCCAAGGTGAGTTATTTTCGAGTTTTTGGTTGCCATTGTTTTATACTCAAAAAGGGCAACCTGGACAAATTTGAGTCTCGTTCCTCTGACGGTGTGTTTTTGGGTTATGGCACTCATACTCGCGCATATCGTGTACTTAACCTTGACACTAACCGAGTCATGGAGACATCAGATGTAACCTTCGACGACACCATGGTTTGTCCTTCTTCTCGTTTTGAGCGTGCAGGTCGTCATGAGGTTGGCGAGCCTCTCTTTGATGATGAGGATGAGGGTGCTGAAGGTATGGATGATCCAGCACCCCCTCCACCTGCAGTGCCACAAGGAGCGGCTTCTACTACGACTCACGGCCCCGACACTTCTTTATCTTGGGGGCCGTGGGATCCACTACCTCGAGCGGTACCCTTTGTACCCAAGGAGGCGCCAGCTGCTGTTGAGGGGGAGATCACTTCTGCTCGGGAGGCGCCACGACATATCCAGCGCCAACACCCGCCTCAACAGATGATCGACAGCATCGGCGAACGTGTCACTCGGTCAAGGTCACAACAAATCTCTCACTTTGCTCATTCTGCATTTGTTGCTGATTTTGAACCCCGAGATGTGGGACACGCTTTATCTGATCCAGATTGGGTCAATGCCATGCATGAGGAGTTAGAAAATTTTGAAAGAAATCGAGTTTGGGTTCTTGTTCCTCCTCCTCCTGAGTGTCACCCTATTGGGACAAAATGGGTTTTCAAAAACAAATAAGGAGAGGATGGCCATGTTGTGAGAAACAAGGCCAGACTAGTAGCCCAAGGGTATAGTCAGAAGGAGGGGATAGACTATGAGGAGACTTTTGCTCCTGTAGCTCGTTTGGAGGCAATTAGGATACTCTTGGCTTTTGCTACATCCAAAGGGTTTAAACTTTTTCAAATGGATGTCAAGAGTGCCTTCTTAAACGGCTACATAGAAGAGGAAGTTTATGTGAGACAACCCCCTGGTTTCGAAAATCCCAAGTTTCCAAACCATGTTTTTAAACTTCACAAAGCCTTGTATGGTTTGAAACAAGCCCCTAGAGCAAGGTATGATAGGTTGAAAACCTTTTTGCTTGCTAAGATTTTTAAAATGGGATGTGTGGATAAAACACTTTTTCTCCTCAAGCAAGGCACTGATACTCTCTTGGTCCAGATTTACGTGGATGATATCATTTTCGGTGGTTCTTCTCACGCTTTGGTTGCCAAGTTTGCAGACACTATGAGCAGGGAATTTGAGATGAGTATGATGGGTGAGTTGACATTTTTCCTCGGGTTGCAAATCAAGCAATCCCGGGAAGGGACGTTCGTGCACCAGGGTAAGTATAACAAGGACATATTGAAGAAGTTCGATATGGGTGAGGCCAAGCCTCTTCCAACACCCATGTCGACCACAACGGCCCTGGATGCAGACAAGGATGGAGAAGCTGTGGACCAGAAGGAGTTCCAGAGTATGATCGGGTCGGTGCTGTACCTGACGGCGACACGCCCGAACATTCAGTTCGCGGTGTGTCTTTGTGCGCGATTTCAGTCGTCGCCGCGCACCTCGCAGCGTCAGGCGGTCTAGCGCATTATGAGGTACTTATCCTTCACTCCAGAATTTGGGATTTGGTATTTTGCTTCCTCCAGCCTCTCCCTTTGCGGTTATTCTCATGCCGATTTTGCTGGCTGTCCCATTGATCGCAAGTCGAGTTCTGGGACTTGCCAGTTTAATGGTTCTTCTCTTGTTTCGTGGTCTTCTCGCAAGCAGTCTAGTGTCGCCCAGTCTACCACGGAGGCTGAGTATGTTGCTGCGGCTAGCTGCTGTTTCCAGTTACTCTGGATGATGGCCACTTTGCGTGATTTTGGTCTGAGTTTTACTCATGTTCCCTTGCTTTGTGACAGCACGAGTGCTATTAGCGTTGCTAAGAACCCCGTGCTGCACTCCAAGACCAAACACATTGATGTGCGCTTTCATTTTCTGCGAGACCACTATGAGAAGGGTGATATCGACCTTCGCCATGTCGATACTCATCATAAGTTGGCTGATATTTTCACCAAGCCTTTGGACCAATCAACTTTTGCTAGGTTGAGAGGTGAGCTTGGTGTGTGTTTCCCCTTTTAGATGGGGGAAACATTTTGTCTCTTGTATTATAAACTGACTTTGTGTTTTTCGTTTGGTTTCTTCATGCATCTTTGCATTTCATCTTGCATATTTACATTCAGAGCTTCATGTATATAATCTTTAGAATGTAACTATGCTCTGTATAGTATTTGCTCCGATGCTTTATGATGATGCTGTAGCTTATGCTCTTTCTGATCACTGATACATGTTGTGAGCAGAGCTATTTTATGAATGGTGAATCTGATTAATGAACATAAAACTTGAAAATGTTCACCATTGAGATATGCAACTAGCATGTGTAGAATGTGTTGAAGTCACTTGTGCTTTTCATATATGCTAGGTTGCTATGTCTCTAGTTCTGAGTCTTTCATTTGCTTGGTCTGTTCATATACTGTTTTAAATTTGAACCAAGTTTAAGTAAAATGGAATGATCGAGATGGGATTGCTTGTCAGCACATCACAGTTTCGAGACTGTTTCTCATTGCACTTTGAGTTAAACTTGAGCTGTGTAGTGTATGACCGGAACTGTTGCTTTAAGCTTCTGATTGCTTCTGCATAGGCTTCGCACAGTTGAAAAGTTAGGCAATGACAAGCTTTCAACCTCTCGCAATCACATGCTAAAATTTTAACTTGTGTAATTTAACCGCTGCAAACTCCGATAAAATCTGATACACAAGTCAATGTTTCATTCTATAGCATGATGATTGAACTGTGCTAGGGGTAGTTCACCTTGTATACATGTTTAGCACTTGTTTGATTTCCTGTCTTTACATACTTAGTGCTATTTTGATGGTGAATACCTTTTTGGCTGAAAACTGCTCTTTTTGCTCCAATGTTCAGAATTTATATTTGGTGATCAGTTTGAGCCTTTGCTAGCTTCTTATCGATATTGTTGAGTCATCAGATCAAAACTGTTTAGAGCATCCTTGCACTCTCTTGATTATATTCCTGAAGCTACTAACTTGCATTTTTACTCATATGCATTTTTGGAGGAAGATATTCTGCCGAGGGGGAGACATTTGAGTGCTTATGCACATTTGCTTGCTGGTGCATTTTCAACTAAGGGGGAGAAAATATTCACAAATCATGTGTTCCCTGGGTTGGGTGCACTAATTGAGGGGGAGTTTGCTAGTTGTGTTGAGCCTCTGCCTCTTTCTTGAGGAACTAGCACTTTCGCTTTCATGGCTAGTTGTGTTGAGCCTCTGCCTCTTTCTTGAGGAACTAGCACTTTCGCTTTCATGCTCTTCAGCTGATGTCTAGCTTTCTTCAGTTGGTATGGAGCTTCCTCGCTAGCGGTGTTGAGCCCGTTCTGCCTCTTCTTGAGGGCTAGCTTTGCTTCGCTTGGTTGCGTCGAGCCGTTGCCCATGTCTTTGGGAACCAAGTTGTCTTGCTCTTTCCACTTGACCTTCTTCGGCTTTGATATGCTTTTGGGTCATTTGGTCGAGTTCTCTCTCTTTCTTTCTTCCTTCCTTCTTCTGTTTCCATTATGATTTGTGTTGGTAGTTGACAATGCACTCATCAAGGGGAAGATTGCGGATACATGGGTGTATGCCGAGTCTCTGAGTGATGAGTGATTGTCAACTAGGATAATGCGCATGTTCTTTGGCTTGTGTTGTGCAGGTGTCGAGCACGGATACAGTGATCAGAGGCAAGGTGAAGGTCAAGTAGAGACGTGTCGTCTCGATGGACCGAGAGTGGCGAAGGGCGGACGTGAGGCTTTGACTGAGGGACCGGTGGCTCGAGGATCAGCTGTGGTGGCTGACAGCCTAGGACAGCGACGAGCGGAGACTTGCGGGCACGGTGTTGCCTAGGTCGAGGACCTGGGGACACGTGTCGGTGGATGGGGTGCACGGGCGGTGCATCCCCTCTACGGCTCGGTTTGGTGGTTGAGCCATAGAAAAACCACCGAGTGGACGGTTTCCAGGTTTTGGCCTCAAAACCTGGGCGCTGATGGTTTCCGAGTTTGGGCCACAAAACTCGGGCTGAGGATAGTTTCCAGGTTTGGGCCTCAAAACCTGGGTGCTGCAGGTTTGCGGAGTTTGGGCCTCAAAACTCAGGCGATGATCGGCTGGTTTCCCGGTTTGGGCCTCAAAACCGGGGGTTGGCTGTGAAGGCTGGTTTCCTGGTTTGGGCCACAAAACCGGGGATGCGACGTCCAGGAAAAGGACAAGCAGAGCGGTGGCGGCACGTGGCGGCGATCGGTGAGGTTGCGTCGAGGCAACGCTACCAGTTGTGCGGGTGTGGCCGTCGGATCACCACCTAGCATGAGTTGGTCCAGAATAACCCTAGGGTTTAGCTGGTTCGCTCTGTAATTAGAGAGGGGTAGAGTAGGAATTTGAATTAGGATAAGTAGAGGGAGACACCCTCCTCCCATCCTATCTCAATCATTTGCTATTTTGCCTTCTAGGTTTTCCTGCTCTCCCCATCCTCTGCTGTAGCGAACTGAGATCCACAGAGAAGAGAACAATACCTCTGTGCCCATGAGATTTTGAGGAAGTGAGACCGTAATCTCACTATTTTAGCGTGTGGTAGCCACACGGTTGCAAATTCGTGGTTGTGATTCACGTTTTGTTCCTGTTCTTCGCGGATTTCTTTTCTCCACGTTTTTCCTGTTTATCGATCTCTTTACTCGGTATGTCTCTTGCAAATCCGTTTGAACCAAGATGTTCTAGATTGTGAGGCACTTCTTTCCACCGAAGAAATTCATCTTTCACCTCACGAGATAGTAGATCGATCGATTTTCGGTTTGGGTCAAGTTTTTCTCCTTTCCCCCGAAATTCTTTGATTCATCGATTTGGAGATAGGATCGAGCCATGATCCCTTAGAGATAGCTCACTATCCTCCTTGTGACTCTTCTCACCAAGTTTGATCCTTACAGGATTTGTTTTGGGTGAGATCGAGTTGAATCGCTGAACGAACAGTGCAGTTTCGGGGTGACCGGACTCTTGGCTCGAGTTGACCGGACGCACCTCCAGAGTCCGGTCGTTGAAAGTTCTTCGTAGCACTTTTCTGTGTGTTGACCGGACTGTTCTTTGATCACTGACCGGACGCACAGGTTCTACTGTTCATCAGGGTTTTTCAGACGACCGGACGCCAGGCTGTTTGGGACCGGACGCTTCCTCTGTGAGTCCGTTCAGAAACAGTAAGGTTCCAAATCCGTTTTTGCTTGATCGGACGCGTCCGATGCCTACTGACCGGACGCACCTGAGAGTCCGGTCAGTGCTGTTTCGTGCTGTTTCATTCGCGGTTCGTTCGATCGTTGACAGATTTGGTTTCCGTCTTTTGCGTTGGATTTCTAGGGTTGTGTAGTGTCCCGCTGTGCTTCTCCGAAGCATCCACCCTACATCTAGGGTCGTGGACACTTGCAAGCTCTAGGTTTGCTCTTGGGGTTGATTCTCGGGACAAAGGCTTAAGGTTTCCGAAAGGAAAATTTGAAGCTCCCATTCACCCCCCCTCTGGTCGCTTTCTGGTAGCACTTTCGATCTTTCAAAATGAACATGACGTTGAGGACGAAGCAGGCCTCCGGGTTGTTGGCGGCGGCCAGGTTGTCGTCAAGAGCGAGGTAGCGGTCGTTCTGGAACCACCTAATGGATTCCTCTCGCTCCAGCGCCCAGCGCCTCCCGATGGAGGCATCCTTGCACGCCCTCAACATGTCCTGGCATCTGCAAGAAACACAAATGCAAGAAACAGAAATGGAGTTCATCACCGAGTTGAAAGATGCATAGTTGGTGTACTGGTGTCACGCACTTACGTCGCTCGTAGGCTGCAGATGTCCTCCATCGGATGCGTGGACGTCTCGGCGATGCTCCCGACGATCTCGACCAACATGTCGTCCGGGAGAGCCAGCCGGTATCGCCTCGCCGCCATGGCGCTTGGGATTGAAGATTGAACGCAGCGTAAGGTCCGGAAGGAAAGAAAAGATTGGGATTAAATCCCCGCATCGGCGATAGATTTGGTCGCCGAAGAAATCAAGGGAAGTGAAGGGACGACGATGAAATCGAGAAGAAAACCCTTGCGTCTACGGAGTACTCCATATTGAATGCTACTCCGTATGGAATGCGCACGACCAACAACGATAGGATAGGCATGACGGCTTTTTTTTATTTTTTAACCTATTTTAAAAAAATATTTCAATAATAATCCCACCCAAATAAAGATATGAAAAACATGTTCAAAAATTCATATGCTCAAAAAAGTATCTTTATTTGATACCATGCAAAAAAATATATGAATTTTCAAAAACCACGAACTCTTATATACGTTTATTATGGTGCTAAAAAAAGTATTTAATTTTTTTGAGCATCTTAACATCCTCAAACGAAAAAACTCAAAACTACAAAGTTATAGATCTCATCGAGAGCTACAATTTTTATATAAAAATCATCATCCGACATCGTAGTGAAGAGTTATAATTTTTTTAAAAATTTAGTGCTGTCACGCCACTCCGGGTGGCGCGACAAGACCTTATCGTCACGCCACATGCATTGGCGTGACAAGGTTTTCCACGTTGGAAACGATATCCGACGTGTAAGACCTTGTCATGCCACTCTCGGTGGCGCGACAACGTTATTTGGTCGCGCCAGTGGGGCTGGCGCGACCAAAAGGGTTAGAATGTACAAATTTTATTTGGGTGGGATTATTATTGAAATATTTTTTAAAAAAAGGTTAAAAAATAAAAAAAGGCCCGGATGGGCTGGATCTGTCGGGCCAGAAGCGAGAAGGATAGGGATTTACTCTTTTTTATTAATCTTATCAAAGCCTTTTTTTTGTCAAAAAAATGCGAAGGTGGAGGTTTGATCTCGCGCCCTGGCGCCAGGCAAGAAATATCCTTACCACTGGGCTACAGGACCTTTCTTGCAAAAAAAGAAAGTTACTCTATTTGTTAGGTATCGACATGATAATTGAATGGTGAGTTTTTTAACTGAATGGATCACAGTTCCTGGGCCACAGACCCATCATCGGGCAACTGTTCGTCGACCTAACCCCCCATCGACGACGCGGCGGCGAAGGAGAATTGACATTGGGATCGAGGGCATTGGCCTCCGTGAGGACTGAAGAACAGCGCCGACCTTCGTTGCGCAAGGAAAGCAGGGGCTTCGGGCGCAGGAAAGGTTTGATTTTGTGTTCGAATTTTGGTTGATATAGCATGTGTTCGATGTATGTTTAGTGCAATCACAGTTAGGGAGTTAATACAAGGTTTCTTTTATTGTCACAACAGATGGATAGAAGTTGGGTTTATGGGAAACAATTCACACCTGCATATGTGAAGGGAGTTGAAGAGTTTATGAAATTTGTTAGTGAAAGATACACCGAAGACGAACACATTCGTTGTCCGTGCATCAATTGTCATAATCGAAGGCTGTTACATCAGACTGAAGTAGAAACCCATATACATATTTATGGAATTTCACCTACATACACCAAGTGGATTCATCATGGGGAGCCTACAGATGTTGTAATTGATGAGGGTATAGATCAGGAGGTCGAAGAACATGATCATGACTTTGGGATACATGTGGATGGGGACGATGATGTTTACGATGATGATCATGGAGTACCAGAAATGATAGGCGAACTGTATGCAGCCGAAGAGGCTGATGGAGAAAAGCCAAGTTTTGGAAGAGTTCTTGCAGATGCGAAGAAGGCGCTTAGCCCGGGTTCTAGCCATTCAAAATTTTCCTTTATGGTGAGGATGTTGTATATGAAGTCTCGTTATCGAATCACCAATACAGCATTTACCGCAATGATGAAGCTGATGTCAGATGCATACCCTGAGAGTGAGTTGCCAAAATCATATGACGAGGCCAAGAAATATCTTAAAGAATTGGGCCTTGCATTCGAAAACATCCATGTGTGCAAGAACAATTGTGTGTTGTTTCGTAAGGATTATGCTGAAAAGGATGCGTGCCCAGTATGCAAGGAGTCTAGATGGAAAGACGAAACAGGGACGAAGAGGGTTCCACATAAGGTTTTGAGGCATTTTCCACTCTTGCCATGGTTGAAAAGAATTTCTGCTTCAAAACGAACTTCGGAGGAAACACAGTGGCACAAGAAAGTGAGGAAGCCAGTCGCCAATGTGATGAGCCATCCAGCTGATGGGGAAGCATGGAAGGACTTTGACAGGAGGGAACCAGCTTTTGCAAATGATCCGAGGAACCTGAGGCTTGCCTTAGCTACCGACGGATTCAATCCATTTCGCAACATGAGTACACAGTACAGTATGTGGCCAGTGCTTTTGACACCGCTGAATCTCCCACCATGGGAATGCATAAATCCAGCAAACTGCTTTATGTCTTTACTCATCCCAGGTCCAAGATCTCTAGGAAAGGATTTTGATTTGTTCGTTGAGCCCCTAATCGAAGAACTGCTCGAGCTATGGAAGGGTGTCAGTACCTTAGATGCATGTACAGGTAAGAAGTTCAAGCTTCGCGCTGCTGTGCTGTGGTGTATACATGATTATCCAGCACTAGGCACATTATCTGGGCGAACAACAAAAGGGTATTATGCATGTATTCATTGTGACAAGGATCCGTTGTCTCGGAGAATAAGGAACAAGATATGCTACATCGGACATCGTTGTTACCTTAAAATGACACACGCATGGCGGAACAGCTTGGCTTTCGATGGTAAGCGTGAAAAGAAAGATCAGCCTAGCAAGTTTACTATGGAGGAGGTCCTACAAGAGCTAGAGAAGGTGAAAGATATCAGGCCAGGGAAGCAACCTCAGATTACTGGAAATAAAAGGAAGCGCAGTGACGGTCCAAAGATTTTTAGCCGCAAAAGTGCATTGTGGAGATTGCCATATTTTGAACATTTGAAGCTTCCACATAATCTCGACGTGATGCACATAGAGAAGAATATATGTGAAAATATTCTTTGCACATTACTCAATATACTAGGCAAGTCCAAGGACACACAAAATGCTAGGCTAGATTTGTATGATATGGGCATACGACATGAATTGCACTTGCAGGAGGATGGCAACTCAATATGCAGGGCTCCATCTACTCCATATGTTTTGGGGAAGGATCAAAAAGTCGAGTTTTGCATGTTTCTCAAAGGTATCAAGTTTCCTGATGGATATGCGGCTAACCTAGCAAGATACATAAGTGAAGATGGTTCCAGGGTGGTTGGTAAGCTGAAGACACATTCTTGCCACATACTCCTGCAAAGAATCATACCTGCTGGCCTTAGAGGACTAGTGAGGAAGGATGTATATGAAGCAATTGCAGAGCTGGGGACCTTCTTTAGGGAATTATGCAGTAGAAATCTAAGGATAGATGTTGTGAAACGACTGAAAGGAGAAATTCCATTGATCCTATGCAAGCTTGAGAAAATCTTTCCACCTGCCTTCTTTGATGTCATGGTGCACTTGTGTGTTCACCTTCCCGATGAGGCACTGCTTAGAGGACCTGTTCAGTATGGATGGATGTACCCAATAGAAAGGCGATTAGGCACTTTGAAGAATTTTGTAAGCAACAGGGCTAGGCCGGAAGGATCAATTGCTGAGGCATATATGGCAAGTGACACATTGACCTTTTGTTCTAGGTACATGGAGGATGTTGACACTAAATTTAACCAGGAGGACGATAGTGGTACAGAGATGCCATTGCCTAATGACATATCTGTTTTTAAGCATGGTGTTACTCTTGTTAGAGCTAATAGGACCGAGTACATTGAAGATGCTGTCATGAATAAGCTAGTTTGGTATGTGCTAAATAATGCTGAAGAAGCAGAGGAATATTTGGAGTAAGTATGTTTGAGACTTAGTTTCTGTTTTATTAAATTTGAAATTATTCTTACGAATCGATTTTTTCCTACAGCATGTACGGGGAGGAGCTACTGCAGCAACGTGCACGTTCAAATGAAGTAGATCGAATGGTCGAACAAGGATTTGCAAAGTGGTTTAAGTCCCATGTAAGTCACTCATCATTTTGTTTATAGGCATATTAAATGGTTACCTGATCAATTTTGTATTTTCGTTCCACCAGCTTGAGAACAAGCGCAGTGAGAATCCAGAATCGGTAAGCGAAGGACTGTGGGCACTGGCATGTGGTCCAGTTTGGCGAGTTAAGATTAGTGCAGGTTGCAAGATTAATGGAGTGCGGTATAGCACTGCGGATCGTGAGAAGTTCTTGCAGACACAAAACAGTGGTGTAATGACTGCAGGTTCACATGCTGGAAAGACCATAGATTTTTATGGTGTCCTTAAAGAGGTTATTGAGTTGCTATATCCCTCAAATTATGAAGTTCGTCGGTCCGTGGTTCTATTTCGATGCGATTGGTACAACCAAGTAGGCAACACAGTGGGCCTTCGAGATGACAAATATTTCAAGTCCATCAATGTTCAGTCATTTTGGTACAAGACTGATCCTTTCATCTTGGCAGAGCAAGCAAAAAAGATATTTTACCTGCAAGATACAACTCCACATTGTACAGATTGGCGAGTTGTGCAGAAATTTGAACATAGGAATATTTATGATGTGGTTGAAACAGAACAGGGCAGTCATGATGTGCATCAGGACGATTATTGTTCTGACACTAAGCATGTAGTGGAAGAAGGTGATGATAATGAGGTTATGCACACTGTTGAAGGTGGAGAAGCGACTATAGTTGAAGGCAATTTACAACAACTTATAAGAAATAAGAAGGAAGCTGTTATTAATGTTGATGAGAGTGATGATGAGGATGATACAGTGCTACAATACTTTAGTGATGGTGGCGATGACAACAACAATGTCATGTCCACAGAACAATGATGATTTCTTTGTTTAAGTAATAGAACACAGATGTAAATGAGCATTAATTTGTCATCCTGGACTACCAATAACGTGCAAGATCTCAAAACACTCCGTGTCATTAACAAAAAATTACAAGCAATAAAGAGTGACATGAGTCATGCACATACAATCATCAGACCATGTGATATGCTCACCACTGTCATATAATCCATTGGAGCTTATGTGAATCCAATCAAAACACACACATGTATGCACACATATTTACACAGGTACCAGGTCTGCATCCAGCACACTCATACTCAGAAATGATTGGAGACACACAAAATCCACAAAATATATAGCACCATATATATAACTAGCACACACATATTTAAAAGGTACCAGGACTTAATTATATATTTACAAAGTACTAACATCTATATAGTTATAGTGTTTGTTCCCAAAAGCACCACCACAGTCCTACTAGTCCAGATACTAAGTCTACTACTGCTAGATACTAGATCAATCTACTCCATCATAAGCCTAAAACTGTCCATACCAATCGTAATCCCAAAGCAGCCTCATCCACAGCTGGTCCATCGAATGATCAATTTTTTTGTTCACCTCCTGCTGAATCTTGTCACAGACTGTGTTACTGTATTGACTAGTCTGCAGGTCTCTCTTCATCTTCTTAAAGACGTCCATAATGTCTTCTTGCAGCTGTTCTTTTGCAGTTTCAGCCCAGAAGCGAAAAGTTGCTTCTGGTTCTTCTTCTTCTTCCGGCTCCTGTAATTGATCATATGCAACAAACATTCATAAACAATTAAATCTGACCATGCAAAACTTTAATTAAACGAACAATGCATGTAGACTAAACATATGATCATTAATGATATGTTGAATTATCAGAATTTCTAATGCAAAAAACTTGTGATAAACAAAAAGTAAATACGTCTAAACTGGACAAACAAACATATATGACAAACTCATTTCACTATTTTATTTTTTTACTGATAACCTCTCAAAGCATGTACAACAACAATCTTCATTTCAATTTATTTGATTTTAACAAAAACAATTGAAGCATCAAGGCTGTAAACATATAGTTAAGGCAAAATATTAATTAAAAGGACAATGCATGTAGGCCAAAGATATGATCATTAATGCATAAATAATTGACAACACTAATAATCACTACAATAATATTAGCAAAAATTTAAATAAGTAGGCCAAACATATGATCCATATATATAACAACCCATAATAAACAGTAAACTTCGGATTGCCAATAAAATTGTAAAACCTGATAGCAAACTAAATCTGACCATGCAAAACTAACATTGATGATATGTTGAATTATCAGAATTTTTAATGCAAAAAACTTGTGATAAACAAAAAGTAAATACGTCTAAACTGGACAAACAAACATATATGAAAACTCATTTCACTTTTTTTATTTTTTTACTGATAACCTCTCAAAGCATGTACAACAGCAATCTTCATTTCAATTTATTTGATTTTAACCTAATCAATTAAAGCATCAGGGCTGTAAACATATAGACAAGGCAAAACTTTAATTAAAAGAACAATGCATGTAGGCCAAACATATGATCATTAATGCATAAATAATTTACAACACTAATAATCACTTCAATAATGTTAGCAAAAACTTAAATCCGCAGGCCAAACATAGGATCTATATATATATATGAACCCATAATCTCAATTTCAACCCTAATGAACCTAATTAACAGCAGTAATTTTTTGAATCCGTACAGAAATAAACCCTAGCCCCTTCGGATTGGGCGACGTCGCGGTGGAGCATACCTAGTCCTCGCCGATGACCGTCTTCTCCTTGCCGGTGGCTGGGCATGGGAAGGTGAACGCCGACTCCATGGAATCAGCATAGGACAAGCCGCCACCCAAGGAAGAGTTGGTGTGGTGCCTCGGCTTCTTCACCAGATCCTCCGCATCGTGAGGGCGCCTCTTCCGGCCAGTGCGGCCCTCGCCGCCGTCGCCACGGGTTCTGCGCTCCATCTCCAAGCCTCGCCGCCACGCAATCCGCCTTGAAACCGCCCCTCGCCTCACCGACTCTGGAAGAAGAAGAGACCCGCTGACTGTGGAAGAAGAAGAGACTAAAAAAAGCCGAGAAAACCGCACCGAGTAAGCCGCCGTGCTTAATATGGAGGTCACACAGAGTAGGTCCCACTGAGTACTCCCTCCGTCGCTAAAGTAATTTTTGTTAATTTTCCGAAGGATAAATGGTAAAATATCCTAAGCTACCTACAAAAAAACTCAAAACTTGCATGGACACCTCATTTAGGTGTATAGTGTTGAGAAAAAAAGTTTCAACTGATTCTGAGAAAGTTTTGATGCATATGATTACAAAGGCACACATCTCTTACACATGACCATGTGAGTAAGTGAGAGATGCTCATCCGTTTGGGGATGTGTAGTACAACTTTCACCAAATCATTCGAATTTTTTTTGTGATGCTTATGTAGGTGTCTCAAGATGGTGTGTGCATTTGTTCAATTTTCAGACCAAGTTTACCTATTACTGTAATTATTTGTTGATTTTCCCAAGGATAAATGGTAAAATATCCTAAGCTACCTACAAAAAAACTCAAAACTTGCATGGACACCTCATTTAGGTGTATAGTGTTGACAAAAAAGTTTCAACTGATTCTGACAAAGTTGTGATGCATATGATTACAAGGGCACACATCTCTTACACATGACCATGTGAGTAAGTGGGAGATGCTCATCCGTTTGGGGATGTGTAGTACAACTTTCACCAAATCATTCAAAAATTTTTTGATGCTTATGTAGGTGTCCCATGATGGTGTGTGCATTTGTTTAATTTTCATACCAAGTTTACCTATTACTGTAATTATTTTTGTAGATTTTCCCAAGGATAAATGGTAAAATATCCTAAGCTACCTACAAAAAACTCAAAACTTTCATGGACACCTCATTTAGGTGTATAGTGTTGACAAAAAAGTTTCAACTGATTCTGAGAAAGTTGTGATGCATATGATTACAAAGGCACACATCTCTTACACATGACCATATGACCATATGAGTAAGTGAGAGATGCTCATCCGTTTGGGGATGTGTAGTACAACTTTCACCAAATCATTCAAAAATTTTTGGGATGCTTATGTAGGTGTCCCATGATGGTGTGTGCATTTGTTCAATTTTCAGACCAAGTTTACCTATTACTGTAATTATTTGTTGATTTTCCCATGGATAAATGGTAAAATATCCTAAGCTACCTACAAAAAACTCAAAACTTGCATGGACACCTCATTTAGGTGTATAGTGTTGACAAAAAAAGTTTCAACTGATTCTGAGAAAGTTGTGATGCACATCACACATACCCTTGTTACTAAGTGAGACATGTTCATCCTTCTGGGAAATATTAAGTACCACTTTCTCCGAATCATTTAATTTAAATCTTTTTTGGGATGACCATACACCAAAACATGTCAGTGCTAAAACTCAAAAAAAATTGTACCAAAAATATATTCAAAGATCAATAGGAAAACAAAACTAGTGAAGATCACAAAAATTTAGAAAAAACAAAAAATGCCTTTTGAAGGATTCGAACCCGTGACCAATGCACCAAAATCAGCCTGCCTTACCACTGTGCTATTCAAATAATTTCGATAACCTTTCGATGCGGTTTAGTTTAATGACGACATACCCCAGCTTGTGGCCGAAAAATAAGAGCGCCAAAACAGGCGTCATCCCAAAAATTGATCCCGCCACTAATCACATATTTATCCCCTTATTAATTCTTTCCCCCCATCCCCCATTTCTTCTACCCTAGCCGCCGCCGCCTGGACTCAACCGCCGTCGACGAGCTGCTTCCTCGACCACGACGACCAGGTACCTCATCTCCAAGACGGAACAGAACCGCCGTCGATGAGCTGTTCCTCCCCCTTTCCACCTAAATTCCACCCCCACCAAACCGCCACCCCCGGGGGGACCACAGCCGGCGACGAGCTGCGTCGTCGCCGATTACTTCGCTCGCAACGACCTAACCCTAACCATCGCAGGATTTGGGTCATCGCCGTGGACTTTTCACTGGATCTGCTTCGTCGTCGACTAGGGTTCACCGCAGCAGCTCTGCTTCCCCTTTGACGACCTCGATGGTGGCAACTAGGGGGCAACGGAACAAGCAACCTGAACAAGAAGAAGGTAATCCACCTGTATGCATGGGCTTTTAAGTTGGTACTGCCCTTCAGCTTTCCATATGTCTTGCAATTTAATAATGTATATACAGATGTGGAATATATATGCCCCCAATCTCACTTCAATGTAGTAATCCATGAACTACTGTTATGGAACATATCACCTCTAGTCTTTCTTCGCTCTAATCTATAACCTATCACCTCTTTTCTATTTGCTCTATAGTAGGCAATACTTGCTCTTACCTCTTTTCTCTGTGCCAATTAGTATTACCTCCCAGTTCTTAGTAATCTCCTTCACATGAACTAATACACACATTGTGCTATGTTGCAAGTAATACAACTTCCAATAACCGATTATGAGAGGAACCGGGATAGACATGTGGCGAACAATTTAAAGAGGATGGAAGAATTGGGACTGCACAATCTATGTGCCAGTTTTAATAATTCTTTACCACAACCTGCATCAACAAAGGGGAAAAAACAACAAACAAGAAAACCAATAGTTCAGATTCGGATTCATCAGAGTATCTCCTTGGCGAAGATGATCAAGGAGATAGTGATGATGACGACACTGAATCTGAAGAGCATCCAGAACCCCTGAGAATTAAGGTGCTTCTTTAACCTTCCAAGTAGTGGATGGGGAGTATTTGAATTGCATTTGAATGTTTTCAATCTCATCTATAATATATGATCCTACTTTCATATTCATCATGTTTTTTTCATACCTGTAATTAATATATGCTCTTGCTTAATATTGCACATGGCTGACTTTTTTTTACAGTATCCTCCAAGTGCTAGAAGGAAAACCCTCGCTTCTAAGAATAGAGATCCTAACATGGCTCCAGGAACTAGGAGCAAGAGAGTGAGGGCATCTGAAGAATCACAGGTGCAGCGTTCTGGAGCCCAAACAAGATCAACAAAAAGGCTTAATAGTCCAGATACAAATGGGGACAATGTAGAGGCTCCTACAGATGGTTATGATGACATATCAGACAGGTTTACTACACCTCAACCAAGTGATCATGAGAGACTACCTCCAGAGGAAGACAGTTGAGCTGCTGATCTTGACACTACAGGTGCTGATGAAGGCAATGTAGATGGAGGTGAACAAACTAAAGGCAAGTTATAGTAATTTTGTCAGTACAATATGACATCTCTTTTGCCGATTTACATTAAACTAAAACATTTCATTAAATGCGGCTTCGATTTTGTAGCTACTGCAGAGTGAGCTCCAAGGAGACCTAGGCAACCAACTAAGGGAAAACAGCTGGACAAGATGACTAAAGCTATGGGAAGGAGATTGCCCATACTTGTTGATGAAGGCAATAAAAGGCCTCACGAACCTGTTCAAGCTGCCAAGTTTACATCAGAGGCTGGCATCATTGTTCGGGAAAACATGCCTGTCCTACCTCATTGGAAAGATTACAAGAAAGACGAGAAACACTACAAGAGTTTTGTAAATCAGCTAAATGTAAGTGCATTATTGTTTTTATGGTTAACTTGTATACATGATTAACCTGAATTGACTAACTAACTATGGAACTGTAATTTACCTAGGGACACTTGGCAATTAACACAAAAAATGGGCCAACACAAGATGCTTGCACAGATATGATGCGCTCTATGGTAAAACAAATGCGTTATCGGCTGAAGCAGAAATACTTCAATGGTGTTCCTGCAAATGAGATTAGGACAACTTTACTTGTTTCTTACATGTCTGATGAACAGTGGAGGGCACTAGTTGCAAAGTGGTCTGATCCAAAGAACATGGTATGGATATCTTACCATATATGCTTCTTTCACAATCATTTTGCAAAGGCTCTTCTCTTATTGAACCTATAATCTCATCTGACATGTTAATTCTCTTGTAGGAAACGTGTGAAAAGAACAAGCAGAACCGCAGTAAAGTCAAGTGTCATGAGGCTACGGGTTCTCGCTCCTATGTGGCACACTTGCATGAATATGCAAGCTCAAAGTACCTTGTACTAGTCTCCATACACATTTGAACATATCGAATTCTCTTGCATGTAATCTGAGTCAATTTTTGTTGTGATTGTTTATCCACGAAATAGAAGAAGAGAAATAGAGAAGAACCGAGCACAGATCTGAATGAAGAACTAGATGCGGTGGAGGCCTTTGAGACCTGCCATACCAGCTCCAAATGTGGCCTCAGTCAAGCTGCAAGAGAAGCACTTGTAAGTTCCTTTGCTTGCTATGTTCATCTTTTGTGACATGTCTTCCTCAAATTATTGCAATAAGTAACAACTCTCATCTTATTGTTCGTAAGTAGCATGAACATGTAACTATTTTCTATCCATGATGTTTTAGCTTGATATGGAAGCTTTGAGGGCTGAGCCTGTTGATGAAGATGGGACGGAACCATCAAGTGTGGAGCTCGTGTCCAAGGTGCTCTCCCAGACCAGCTCAAATCATTTCCTGAAGAGTGTTGGCATGAAAACACCGACATCCTCGAAGTCACATGAAAGCGAGCTTCGGGAACAACTTGCAGCTGAAGCGGCGGCTGCTGTTCAAGGTGAACTCGATGAGCTCAAGAAGAAAAGTGAAGAAGCTGAAGAAAAGCTGGCGAGGACACAAAAAGAGATGCAGGATTACAAGATGCTGACCGAGAAGAACAGCAAGGAGATGGAGGAGACCAATGCGCTGATCAAGAAGCTGTTATCCTTGCATGGTAATCCTTCTTCGTCGACATGAGGGCTCGTGGTCAGTGCTCCTGTATTTGGGTTGTTCATTTTGGGAAGTCAAACTTAAGTTGCTTGTGGTTGGCAACATATACATTAAATGCTGTAATGTTGGTTGGCAACTTTTAATTATATGCTGTAATGTTGGTGTTGATGTGAACTGAGTTGTATGCTCGTTGGAATGTTGTTTTATTAAGTATGGAATTGTTTGGTCTTTGTAGTATCATTTCCAAATTGCAATTAAATTATTATCTGCATTTTCTCTGACGAAAATGATGGCATCTTCAGTGACGATTACAAATCGCAATATGTGACCAAAACTGTGTCATCTTCAGTGATGATTACAAATCATAATATGTGACCAAAACTGTGTCATCTTCAGTGACGATTACAAATCACAATCTGTGACCAAAACTGTGTCATCTTCAATGACGATTTCAAGTAGCCATCTTTGACCAAACTCTTTCATCTTCACTGACGATTTCAAACCGCAATCTATGACGAAATAAGAACCAATCAAACTAAGCCACATGGCAGAATATGATTCATCCACGTGGCAACAAAGGCAGCAGCCGGGCTAGCTATGACATCATCGCCACGTCGCGTGACACGTCATCGATGACATCATCGCCACGTCACGTGACACGTCATCGATGACATCATCGCCACGTCACGTGACACGTCATCGATGACGTCATCGCCACGTCACGTGACACGTCATCGATGACGTCTTCAGCCATGTCAGCATCCTACGTGGCAAGCGCCGTCGGGGCTTCCAAACGGACCATTATGACGAAAACAGAGTTCAATCTGTGACCAAAACAGGCCGTCACAGGTTACAAACGTCGTTAACGACGTTGTTACGGCACGAGGTCAGACGGTGGATTATGACGAAGACCTGGACCCATCCTTGACCAAAACCGATCGTCATAGAATGGTATCACATCCGTGAGCACATCCATTTCGTCACAAAACGGAAGCACATCTGTGACGAAAATTAACATTTCGTCACAACAGAACAAATGTGACGCAACCCCAATGACGATATAGTTTTCGTCACAAAATCGTCACAAATTAAACTTGGTGACGGTTTGCTCATCTACAATGACGAAAGAACTACGTCACTGATGATCACATCCCTAGTAGTGTGTGCTCATGGTGTTGAGTGTGCTTCATCTTTCGGGAAGGTTGGAGAGTTTAGTGGTCTTAAGCCGAGTGACAAGCCCAACTCCACAACTACTCCCAAACTGACCAAGATTCCACCTAAAGAGCCTCTCAAACCTAACACCAAGGATGGAGTGTTTGTGGAACCTCCAAGAGCTCCACCCAAGAAACTGACATGGGCTCCAAAACCAAACCACCTCTGGAACAAGCTAGACACTATGCCACCAATCCATGAGGAGCTCATGCCACCAAAGAGCCAAGTGATCCACACCCACTACCGTGAGTACCAACAACCCCCTATGAGAGCGGTGAGGTACCATTGTGAGCACTGTGGGAGAGATGGACACTTAAGGGAGTTTTGCTTTCGGCGCAAAAGAGATGAGCGTCGTGCAAAGGAGATGAACAACTCGGACATGTACCATCCTTTCCATGATGTACATGTGCCGAAGGTTCAGAGGAGAGCTGCTAGGCCTAGAGGTCCAATGCCTCAAGGTCCTAGGCCACAAGGAGGTCGTGCCCGGCGGGAGCCTGCTTTTGTAGGTTTTGGACCCCTGGCGGTGGCTTTGCTATTGAGCGTTACCCCCCACCGCGTTTTGAGTATCGCGATGGACGCTCTTCCCTTAGCGGACCACGTTTTCCTATACGTGGTGATCGCTTTCCCCGTAGGCGTGCTAGGAATGGTTTTGCTACTAACCGTTCTTTTGAGCAACTAGCAAAACACTGATATACTGCCCATTTTACTCACCCCAGTGTTGGACCGTATGCTCACCCTATGTCTTTTTATTGATGTAGGTAAAATGATTGGAGGACATTTGGTTGGTGGATTCTGGGTGCTCAAGGCATATGACCAAAAACACCAAGTGGTTCTCCAGTCTTACTCCAGTTGCCGGAAAGGAGTTTATCACCTTCGGCGACAATAGCAAAGGTAAAGTGTTGTCTCGTGGGTCGGTGTGAGTTAATGAGCACTTTGTGTTGCGTGATGTTGCTCTTGTTTCTAACTTGCATTTTAACCTTCTTTCTGTTTCACAACTCTTTGACGATGACTATGAGATTCGTTTTAACCCGAATCTCAGTCATATTTTAGATCCTAGGGCAATCTTGTGTGTTTGATTTCGCCCTTTGGGAAAGTCTTTCGTGCGAATTTCTCGGAGTCGTTTGGAATTTCTCGTTGTCTTTTGGCTGGACCTTCCTACTATGATCTTTGGAAGTGGCATAGGAGACTAGGTCATCTGAGCTTTGACTTGCTTGCAAGGCTTAGTTCACTTGGCTTAATCCGAAGATTGCCCAAGTTGTGCCTGGAGAAGGATCTTGTTTGCCATTCTTGTAGACATGGGAAAATGGTAGCCGCTCCCCACCATCCATTGAATCAGGTTATGACTAAGCGCTCTGGAGAGCTTTTGCACATGGACCTTGTTGGTCCGGCTCGGGTGAGCTCGGTTGGGGGGAAGTGGTATGTGCTTGTTGTTGTTGACGACTTTTCGAGATATTCGTGGGTTTTCTTTTTAGCTGAGAAAACTGAGACTTTCATGTTTGTTCACAATTTGATCTTGCGACTTCAGAATGAGTTCCCTAAGAACTCGATGAGAGCTATTCATAGCGATAATGGTTACGAGTTTAAGAACTCAGATTTTGAGAAGTTTTGTAACTCTTTGTGTTTAGAGCATCAGTTTTCTTCTCCGTACACACCGCCACAAAATGGTGTTGTAGACAGGAAAAATCTGACCCTTTAGAGATGGCCAGGACTATGCTCGATGAGCATAGGTCTCCTAGGCGGTAGTGGGTCGTGGCTATAAACACTGCATGCTACATTTCCAATCGCATTTTTCTTCGTGCTTTCTTGAAGAATACTTCTTATGAGTTGCGATTTGGGAAGCAACCCAAAGTGAGTTATTTTAGAGTTTTTGGTTGCCACTGTTTTATACTCAAGAAAGGCAATTTGGACAAGTTTGAGTCTCGTTCTTCTGATGGTGTATTTTTGGGTTATGGTAATCATACTCGTGCATATCGTGTACTTAACCTTGATACTAACCGAGTCATGGAGACATCCGATGTCACCTTCGACGAGACCATGCATTGTCCTTCTTCTATATTTGAGCGTGCAGGTGATCATGAGGTTGGTGAACCTCTTTTTGATGATGAGGAAGAAGGTGCTGAAGGGATTGATGATCCAGCACTACCTCCACCTGCTGTGCCGATTGGGTCGACTTCGACCACGACTGCACGCGGCCCCGACCCTTCTTCTTCTATTACATGGGGGCCATGTGATCCACCACCTCGGGCTGTTCCACTTGTACCCGAGGAGGCACCAGCTACTGTTGAGGGGGAGGTTACTTCAGCAAGGGAGGCGCCACGACACATCCAGCGCCAACACCCTCCTCAACAAATGATCGGCGACATCCATGAACGCGCCACTCAGTCTAGGTCACAACAAATCTCTCACTTTGCTCATTCTGCATTTGTTGCTGATTTTGAACCCCGAGATGTTGGACACGCTTTATCTGATCTGGATTGGGACAATGCCATGCATGAGGAGCTCGAAAATTTTGAGAGAAATCAGGTTTGGGTTCTTCTCCCTCTTCCTCCTGTGTATCACCCTATTGGGACAAAATGGGTTTTCAAAATCAAACAAGAAGAGGATGGCCATATTGTGAGAAACAAGGCCAGACTTGTAGCCCAGGGGTATAGTCAGAAGGAGGGGATAGACTATGATGAGACTTTTGCTCCTGTAGCTCGTTTGGAGGTAATTAGGATCCTCTTGGCTTTTGCTGCATCCAAAGGTTTCAAACTTTTTCAAATGAATGTCAAGAGTGCCTTCCTAAACGGCTAAATAGAAGAAGAGGTGTATGTGAAGCAACCCTGCCAAGTTTCCAAACCATGTTTTTAAGCTTCACAAAACCTTGTATGGTTTGAAACAAGCCCCTAGAGCCTGGTATGATAGGTTGAAAACCTTTTTGCTTGCTAAGGGTTTTAAAATGGGATGTGTTGATAAAACACTCTTTCTCCTCAAGCAAGGCAATGACACTTTGTTGGTTTAGATTTATGTGGATGATATCATTTTCGGTGGTTCTTCTCATGCTTTGGTTGCCAAGTTTGCAGATACTATGAGCAGGGAATTTGAGATGAGCATGATGGGCGAGTTGACATTTTTCCTTGGGTTGCAAATCAAGCAATCCCGAGAAGGAACGTTTGTGCACCAGGGCAAGTACACCAAGGATATATTGAAGAAGTTCGATATGGGTGAGGTCAAGCCTCTTCCAACACCCATGTCGACCACGACGGCCCTGGATGCGGACAAGGATGGAGAAGCTGTGGACCAGAAGGAGTACCAAAGTATGATCGGGTCTCTGCTATACCTGACGGCGACACGCCCGAACATTCAGTTCGCGGTGTGTCTTTGCGCGCGCTTTCAGGCGTCGCCGCGCACTTCTCACCGTCAAGCGGTCAAGCGTATTATGTGGTACTTATGTTTCACACCCGAGTTTGGGATTTTGTATTCTGCTTCTTCCACCCTCTCCCTTTGCGGTTACTCAGATGCTGATTTTGTCGGTTGCCGACTTGAGCGCAAGTCCACTTCTGGGACTTGTCAATTTTTGGGTTCTTCTCTACTGTCTTGGTCTTCTCGCAAGCAGTCTAGTGTCACTCAGTCTACCACAAAGGCTAAATATGTTGCTACGGCTAGCTGTTGTTCTCAGTTGTTATGGATAATGGCCACTTTGAGTGATTTTGGTTTGAGCTTTTCTCGAGTTCCATTGCTTTGTGACAGCACGAGTGCGATTAGCGTTGCTAAGAACCCCGTGCTGCATTCTAAGACCAAACACATTGATGTGCGCTTTCATTTCTTGCGAGACCACTATGAGAAGGGTGATATCGACCTTCACCATGTTGATACTCATCTTCAGTTGGCAGATATTTTCACCAAGCCTTTGGACCAATCAACCTTTGCTAGGTTGAGAGGTGAGCTTGGTGTGTGTTTTCCCTTTTAGATGGGCGAAACATTTTGGTTTTTGTATCATAGACTGACTTCTTTTATTTCTTGCTTTCGCATTTCATCATTTTTGCATCTTTAACTTCTCGAGCTTCATGTCTATAATCTGTAGAATGAATCTATGCTCTGATTAGTGTATGCTCTAATGATATATGATGATGCATGTAGCTTAGGCTCTTTTTGATCACTGATACATGTTGTGAGCTGAGCTATTTTTCAGAACTATAAATATGCATAATTCAACATAAAAATTGAAACATGTTCACCATTGAGTTTGGCAACTAGCATGTGTCGAAGGTGTTGAAGTCACTTATGCTTTTCATATATGCTAGGTTGCTATGTCTCTAGTTCTGAGTCCTTCACTTGCTTGGTGTGTTCATATTCTGTTAAAATTTGAACCAAGTCTAAGTGAATTGAAAAGATCGAGATGGGATCACTTGACAGCAAATCACGGTATCGAGACTGTTTCTCATTGCACTTTGAGTCCAACTTGAGCCGTGTAGTGTAAGACCGAAACCGTTGCTTCAAGCTTCTGATTGCTTATGCATAGGCTGAGCTCGGTTGAAAAGTTAGGCAATGTCAAGTTTTCAACCTCTCTCAATCACATACTGAGAATTTAAACTTATGTAATCACCGCTGCAACTCCGATAAAATTTTGAAAACACAAGTCTGTGTTTCATTCTACAGTATGATGATTGAACTTTGCAAGGGGTAGTTCACCTTGTATACATGTTTAGCACTTGTGTAACTTCCTGTCTATACATGTTTGATGCTATTTTGATGGTGAAACCCTTTCTGAATGGCTTAAAACTGCTCACTTTGCTCATATGTTCATATTCCGTATTCTGTGATCAGTTTGAGCCTTTGCTGGCACTTATGCTTATTGTTAAATTGTTGGATCAACATTTTTTAGAGCATCTATTCTTTCTATCGACTATATAACTGAAGCTGCTAACCTGCATTTGTAACTCATATGCATTTGCCTTGTTGTGTGCAATTTCAACTAATGGGGAGAAATTTGACAAATGATGACCCTAGTTGTGTGCACTATTGTAGGGGGAGTTTGCGTGCTTGTTTTATTTGACAAGTTTTGTTGGTCAATTGGTTTGAAGCTATTTTTTCAATTGGTTTGGAGCGATTTTTAGCTTGTGTAGTTTTTCAATTGGTTTGGAGCGGTTCTGCTAGTTGTGTTGAGCCTTTGCCTCTTTCTGGAGGTACTAGCTTGTCTCTGTCTTTCTTGCTCCGACCTTCTCGCTAATGGTGTTGAGCCTGTTCTACCTCTTCTTGAGGGCTAGCTTTTCTTTGCTTGGTTGCGTCGAGCTGTTGCCCATGTCTTTGGGAACCAAGTTATCTCGCTCACTCCATTCGATTTTTCCTGGCTTTGCTACGCCTTTAGTCGACTGGTTGAGTTCGCTTACTTCTTCTTCCTTCTTTCTTCCACCTTCATATGATTTGTGTTGGTAGTTGACAATGCACTCATCAAGGGGGAGATTGCGGATACATGGGTGTATGCCGGATCTTGAGATGATGAGTGATTGTCAACTAGGATGATGTGCATGTTCTTTGGCTTGTGTTGTGCAGGTGTTGAGCTCGGATACGGTGATCAAAGGCAACGTGAAGGTCAAATAGAGACGTGCCATGCCGATGGATCCAGAGCGGTGAAGGGCGGACGTGAGGCTTGGACTGACGGACCGGTGGCCTGAGGATCGGCCATGGTGGCTGACAGCCTGGGACAGTGACAAGTGAAGACTTGCGGGTGGACGGGGTGCATGGACGGTGCATCCCCTCTACGGCTCTGTTTGGTGGCTGAGCAACAGAAAAACCACCGAGTGGATGGTTTCCAGGTTTGGGCCTCAAAACCTGGGTGTGGCCGGTTTCCGAGTTTGGGCCACAAAACTGGGGCTAAGGTTGGTTTCCAGGTTTGGTCCTCAAAACCTGGGCGCTGGCGGGTTTATGAAACTCAGGCGACGGATGACAGGTTTCCCGATTTTAGCCTCAAAACCAGGGGATGGCCCAGGTTTCCCGGTTTCGGCCACAAAACCGGGGGGAGGTCCGTGAAAAGGACGAGCGGCGTAGTGGCGGCATGTGGCGGCATCCGGTGAGGTCGCGTCGAGGCGAAGCTACCTGATGTGCGGGTGTGGCCATTGGATCAACATCAAGCTCGAGTTTGTCAGGAATACCCTTAGGGTTAGCCTGCTCGCTCATTAGTTGTAAGGGTAGAAGGGGAATAATTGTATTAGGCTATATAAGAAGATGCCACCCCTCTCTCCAGACCATCTCAGCCATTGCTATTTTCATTCTAGGGTTTCCTGCTTCCCATTCCCGGCCGTAGCTACTAAGATCCGCAGAGACGGTGAACAATACCTTTGTGTATTTGAATTTTGCGGAAATGGGACCGGATTTCGGCTGTCTCCTCGTGGGGACGAATTTGGGCTGGCAATTTGTGGTCTTGTTTCGCGTTTTGAACTTGTTCTTCGCGTTCTTCGTTTCTCCACGATTTTCCCGTCACTCGATCTCCCTCCTCGTTGCATCTTTTTCGAATCCACTTGAATCAACTTGTTCTTTGAAGCGAGGAGAACATTTCCATCGAAGGAATTCATCTCTACCCTCATGAACAAGTAGATCGGGTCGATTCATGTTTCATGGCGCTTTTTCGGTTCATACACCTTCCTTTTCAATTTCCCGTTGATTGAGTTGAATTAAGAGGATGATTTCTTGGGGATAGTCTCCTAACTATCTTGTGATCATCTTCTCCAAGTTTGAGATCATGGGATTTTGATTTGAATCATATTTGGGAAGATTTGGGTGAAGGGCGACCGAAATCGCCCTCTCTGGGCACTCCCGGACAGTCCGCCACTGTGCCCGTGGACAGTCCGCGCATCGGGACTTGGCCAGATCAGTGGCCATGAGTCTCAGCTGTTTGAGTCCAGGTTGACCGGCGGACAGTCCGCCGTTGCAACCCGCGGACAGTCTGGGACTGTCTAGAGCTATTTCAGCAGCTGTGTTGTGTCTTGTTTTTGGCCGGCGGACAGTCTGCCAGGGCACCGTGGACAGTCCGCCCCTTGCGCGGACAGTCCGGGAATGAGAGTCTGGACAGTCCGGGACTTGGCTGAAGCTTGCGTTTTAGTGCATTTGCTCTCCCAACTTCTCGGCTTGGTTTTCGGACTTCTTGTTTGGCCCTAGAGTTAACCAAGGAACCTCTGTAGGTATCTTTGCTACTTGTTAGCATAGGTATTTGGGGATTTCCCGACGTAGCTTCCCATATACGTTCAGGAGTCGGTTTTTGAGGTTGAACTTGAGTTGGAGCTTTTGGTTTTTTGACTCGCTCTCATTGGTGGTGCCTCGCTGTGATCCTAGGGATCATCCACCCTCTTCCAAGGGTCCTGGGGATCACGTTTTCACTGGAAGTTTTTGGGGGTTGATTTGTGGGACAGAAGTCAAAATTTCGAAAGAGATTTTTAGGCTCCCATTCACCCCCCCCCCCCTCTGGTCGCTTTCTGGTAGAGTTCTCGGTCGTTCAAAAGAAGGGCCCCAAGAGCTTCTACAACATAATTCCATTCATCATTGATTGATTCATTCTTTCATTAGTTGTAGAGTAGTGTAGTTCCATTCCCACCTTGTGAAGGATTCATTCAAGAGAAGAAGTAGTGCTACATTCTAGCTCTAGTAGCTACTTAGTAGAGGGAGCGAGTGAGTGCAAGTCGAAGAAGTGCTAGAGTTGTCGGCTACCTCCTCAAGTGTACATCTACACTTAGCGGTAGTAATACTGGAATCGCCGGTACGACTTCGCTTGTTCCTCGATGAATCACAATACTATTTGGAGTATTAAGGTTCGTGTTTATCTTTGTATTCAAGTTCTTATCGTGAAGGATCGAGAATGCTAAAGCAAGGCAACCAGAGGGGGGTGAATGGGAGCCTAAAAATTTCTATCGAAACTTTGGCCTCTGTCCCAATGAGACAACCCCAAAAGCTTCAGACACAAGCGTGATGCCCACGACCCTCAGAAAGAGGGTGGATGATCCCTAGGATCACAGCGTGGTACCACCAACAAGAGCAACCGAAAAACTCATAAGCACCGAGTCAAATTCTTGCCCAAAAAACTTCTCCTGAGCGTAGATGGAAGACTACGGCGGGAAATCCCTAAATAACTATGCTAACAAGTAGCAAAGATACCTAAAGAGGTTCCTTGGTGAACTTGAGGAACAAACGAGAAGTCCAGAAACGAAGCGGAAAAGCCGGGAGAGCAAACGCACTAAAAACCAACACACAGCAGGATCCCGGACTATCCACGGGTACGGTCCTATACTGTTCGCCCAGTGCCAGACTGTCCGTGGACTGGTGGCGGACTGTCCGCCGGCAAAAGTACCAAAAACGCAAAGCTGCTGAAATGTGACAGAACCGACCAATTTATACCAGATTAAGCACAGAAATCTCCGCTTTTGCAAAGATTAGCACGTACTTAAGCTCGTACAAACCCGGTAGTCTGGAAATCTCAAAGGATTTCAAATCATTTCAACTCAGCCAAGATCATAATAGTCTAGCATACATGTCCACAAGTTACATCACAATTCGCACATAGTTCAAATACATCAGAGTACGAAACAATATTACAAACCATAGTTTGAAACATTAGCGGAAGCAACATAGTTTTAAAACACAAGATCAGTTTGTTCTCAATACGGTGCCATCAGTCTGATCAAGTCCACAGAAGCATCAGGAAAGGATAGGGAACGACCATGCCCATGGTCTAGTCATCACCCGTGATAGGGTACAAGTAGTTCTCACAGTAGCCATAGAAGCACTGTCCATCTGCAACAATAAGGGAATAAACCCTGAGTACAAGAAGGTACTCAGCTAGACTTACCCATCATAAACCATGAATAATGAGACTCCAAGGATCATGTAGGCTATATGTGGGGTTGGCTACACATACAATTTGCATGAAAGCTCTTTTGTAAGTAAAACAAAAATTTAGGTGTTGGCAGTCACTTTTATGATTAATCCTAATTTACTAGGTTTGCACCTAAGCTATAGCAAGCACTTGACTACTTACTCGAGCAAGAGTTGCTATTTCATCAATAGCCTTTCAGATTCAACATCATAACCATCTTTAGTTCCATAAGGTCTATGGGTAGAGGACGCCAGTCAATAACTCACTGTCCAGGAGCGATGGCGATTATAATCGATTCCAACCCAGCTGGGGATAAAATGTCGCACATTCGCCCGACACGTCCTGCTACGGCAGTCGTAAGCTGCCACTCAGGAGATTCGAGAACACGATTCTGAAGGACCGAGAATGCAATAGCAAGGCGACCAGAGGGGGGTGAATGGGAGCCCAAAAATTTCTCTCGAAACATTGGCCTTTTGTCCCCAAAATCAACCCCACGACCCTTGGAAGAGGGTGGATGATACCTAGGATCATAGCGAGGCACCCCAAAGCGATAGCGAACCAAATGCCAAAAGCACCGGCACAAGTTCGACCCTCAAAAACCAAGTCCTTAACGTAGATGGAAGGCTACATCGAGAAATCTCCAAATACCAATGCTAACAAGTAGCAAAGATACCTAGAGAGGTTCCTTGGTCAACTCTAGGACCAAACGAGAAGTCTGGAAACCAAGCGAAGAAGTCGGGAGAGCAAACGCAGTAAACCGGAGGCTTCAGCCGATTCCCGGACTGTCTACCCAACGGCGGACTGTCCAGACTCTAGTGGCGGACTGTCCGTCGGTCAAAAGTGCGAAAAACGCACTGCTGCTAAAGTCCCCTTGACAGCTCCCGGACTGTCCGCGAGTCCCAACGGCGGACTGTCCGCGGATAAAAAATGAGTCAGCACAGCCGAGCCTCGCGACCACTGCTCGGTCGGAGCCCGACGCGCGGACTGTCCGCGCCCCCAACGGCGGACTGTCCACGAGTGCCCAGTGAGGGCGATTTCGGTCGCCCTCCACTCAAATCCTCCCAAATTCGATTCAAATCAAAATCCCTTGATCCCAAACTTGGAGAAGATGATCACGAGGTAGTTAGGAGACTATCCCCAAGAAATCATCCGCTCAGATCAACTCAATCACCGGGAAATCAAAAGGGAAGGAGTATGAACGAAAAAGCACCACGAAAACGAAATCGACCCGATCTACTTGTTCGTGAGGAGTTAGATGAATTCCTTCTGTGGAAATGATCTCCTCACTATAAAGAACAAGTTGATTCAAGTGGAATTCAAAAAGTTGCAGTAGAGAGGTAGATCAAGTGACGGGAAAATCGCGGAGAAACGAAGAACGCGAAGAACATGAATAAAACGCGAATCAACACATCGATCTACAACCGTGTGGCTACCACACGCTACAACAGTGAGATTACGGTCTCACTTCCTCAAAATCTCCAGTACACAGAGGTACGGTTCTCTGCGGATCTCAGTTGCTACAGCAGGGGATTGGGAGAGCAGGAAAACCTAGAAGGCAAAGAGCAAATGATTGAGATAGGATGGGAGGTGGGTGTCTCCCTCTACTTATCCTAATTCTAATTCCCACTCTACCCTTAACTAATTACAGAGCGATCCAGCCAAACCCTAGGGTTATTCTGGACCAACTCGTGGTAGGTGGTGATCCGACGGCCACGCCCGGACAACTGGTAGCGTTGCCTCGACGCAACCTCACCGATTGCCGCTACGTGCAGCCACCGCTCTGCTTGTCCTTTTCCTAGACTACGCCCCTGGTTTTGTGGCCCAAACCGGGAAACCAGCCTTCACAGCCAACCCCCGGTTTTGAGGCCCAAACCGGAAACCAGTCGACCATCGCCTGAGTTTTGTGGCCCAAACTCAGAAACCCGCAGCGCCCAGGTTTTGAGGACCAAACCTGGAAACCGTCCTCAACCCGAGTTTTGTGGCCCAAACTCGGAAACCATCAGCGCCCAGGTTTTGAGGCCCAAACTTGGAAACCGTCCACTCGGTGGTTTTTCTGTGGCTCAACCACCAAACCGAGCCATAGAAGGGATGCACCGCCCGTGCACCCCGTCCGCCAACACATGTCCCCAGGTCCTCGACCCAAGCAACACCGTGTCGACAAGTCTTCTCTCGTCGCTGTCCCAGGATGTCAGCCACCATAGCTTATCCTCAGGCCACCGGTCCCTCAGTCCAAACCTCACGTCCGCCCATCTCCGCTCTCGGTCCATCGGCACGGCACGTCTCTACTTGACCTTCACCTTGCCTTGGATCATTGTATCCGTGCTCGACACCTGCACAACACAAGCCAAAGAACATGCGCATTATCCCAGTTGACAATCACTCATCACCCAGAGACTCGGCATACACCCATGTATTTGCAATCTCCCCCTTGATGAGTGCATTGTCAACTACCAACACAAATCATAATGGAATAGAGGAAGGAAGAAAAAGAGAGAACTCGACCAAATGACCCAAAAGCATAACAAAGCCGAAGAAGGTCAAGTGGAAAGCGCAAAACAACTTGGTTCCCAAAGACATGGGCAACGGCTTGACGCAACCAAGCAAAGCAAAACTAGTCCTCAAGAAGAGGTAGAACAGGCTCAAGACCGCTAGTGAGAAAACTTGATACCAATTGAAAGATCAACTGAACTTCAAGCAAAACAGAGCTAGCCCTCAAGAAGAGGCAGAATGGGCTCAACACCGCTAGCGAGGAAACTCGACACCAACTGAAGAAAGCTTGATACCAACTGAAGAGCATAAAAGCAAAGGTGCTAGTTCCTCAAGAAAGAGGCAAAGGCTCAACACAACAAGCTACCAAAAATGCTCTGAATCAACTGTTACCAGCTCAGAAATTTAGCAATCGAGCAAACTCCCCCTCCAATAGTGCACACAACCAGGTAATCTCTCGAACACAGAGATCACACATGATTTGTCAATATTTTCTCCCCTTAGATGAAAATGCACCATTAAACAAATTTCTCCCCCTTGACAGAAGAACTCTCCCTCCAAATGCATATGAGTCAAAATGCAAGTTAGCAGCTTCAGGAATATAGTCGATAGAATGATAAGATGCTCAATAGAGTACTGATCCGATGACACATAAAATGCACATAATGCTAGCAAAGGCTCAAACTGATCACTAAATACAAAATCTGAACATTTGAGCAACAAGAGCTGTTTTCAGCCAAAAGGTATTCACCATCAAAATAGCATGAAGCATGTATAGACAGAAAGTCAAACAAGTGCTAAACATGTATACAAGGTGAACTACCCCTAGCATAGTTCAACCATCATGCTATAGAATGAAACATAGACTTGTGTATCCAAATTTTATCGGAGTTGCGGCGGTTAAATTACACAAGTTCAAATTTCAGCATGTGATTGCAAGAGGTTGAAAGCTTGTCATCGCCTAACTTTTCAACAGTGCGAAGCCTGTGCAGAAGCAATCAGAAGCTTAAAGCAACAATTTTGGTCATACACTACACAGCTGAAGTTTAACTCAAGGTGCAATGAGAAACAGTCTCAAAACTGTGATGTGCTGAAAAGCCAATTCACTTAACTTGGTTCAAAAATTAAAGCAGCATATGAACATACCAAGCAAGTGAATGACTCCGAACTAGAGACATAGCAACCTAGCATATATGAAAAGCACAGGTGATTTCAACACATTCTACACATGCTAGTTGCATATCTCAATGGTGATCATTTTCAAGTTTTATGTTCATTAAGCAAATTCACCATTCATAAAATAGCTCTGCTCACAACATGTAACAGTGATCAGAAAGAGCATAAGCTACAAGCATCATCATAAAGCATCAGAGCAAATACTATACAGAGCATAGTCACATTCTAAACATTATATACATGAAGCTCTGAATGTAAATATGCAAGATGAAATGCAGAAATGATACCAAATGAAAAACACAAAGTCAGTTTAAGATACAAGAGTCAAAATGTTTCCCCCATCTAAAAGGGGAAACACACACCAAGCTCACCTCTCAACCTAGCAAAAGTTGATTGGTCCAAAGGCTTGGTGAAAATATCAGCCAACTGATGATGAGTATCAACATGGCGAAGGTCGATATCACCCTTCTCATAGTGGTCTCGCAGAAAATGAAAGCGCACATCAATGTGTTTGGTCTTAGAGTACAGCACGGAGTTCTTAGCAACGCTAATAGCACTCGTGCTGTCACAAAGCAAAGGAACGCGGGAAAAGCTCAGACCAAAATCACGCAAAGTGGCCATCATCCAAAGTAATTGGGAACAACAGCTAGCCGCAGGAACATACTCAGCCTCTGTGGTAGACTGGGGGACACTAGACTGCTTGCGAGAAGACCATGAAACAAGAGAAGAACCAATAAACTGACAAGTCCCAGAAGTGGACTTCCGCTCAATTCGGCAACCAGCAAAATCGGCATCGGAATAACCGCCAAGGGAGAGGGTGGAGGAAGCATGTAACACCCTGATTTAATTTTCCCCAATTTAATTAAAGAATTTAGAAACTAAATAGGTTGGCTAGTTTATTAGAGGAGGAAAATAAAATTTATTTATCATTTTCATGTTGCATTCATGCCATTGCATATTTTTATTGTGTGGTAAATGATTTATTAAACCCGAATAGGGCGAATCGAATTTATTCTATTTCAAAATTAAACTAAAAGGTTTACAAAATTTTACAAATTCAAAGTCAAAATTTTATTTGCAAAACCTAGGGAAAATATTTTGAAAAGTTTGCAACTTAGTTTTGTTTCAAACTGATTTGAATTTGGTTTCAAATGAATTTATAAAATTTGCAAAAGAATTTGGAGAAGAAAACAAAAAGGAAAAGAAAAGGGCAAAGAACCCAACCTACCTCAATCCCAGCCCAACCGGCCACCCCCTCCCTCAAAACCGGCCCAGTCCACCCTCACCCTTCTCTCTCTACCGGCCTCACTCTCCCCTTCGCGCGCGCGGCCCGCCCCACTCTTGGCCCAGCCGCGTGCTCCCTCCCTTCGCCCACGCACGTCGGCCCGCTCGCCGCCACGGCCCACAACGCCGCGCCCTCCCCCTCTCCCTCCCGCGCGGCCCACAGCGCGCCGGCTCCTCCTTGGCGCTGACGAGTGGCCCCTCGCTGTCAGCCGTCGTCCTCAACTCCCTCCCCGCCCTTCGCGCGACCAGAGCGGGTGCTCAACTCTCCGCTCCCCTCGATCGGTCTACAAAACCGAGCCAGCCGCCACCCCACCTCCCTCCTCGCCCTTCAAAGCCAATCCTGAGCACCGCCGCATTCTCATCTCTTCGGTTGCTTATCCCGAGATCCCTCTCGCACGCCACCGCCATTGCCGAAGCTCGGCACGAGCTCGACCGTCCACCGCAGAGCCTACCACCCCTTCCCCTCCGCCCTCCGTCAAGCTCGCGGGGCCGTGCCGCGTCCAGGAGATCTACCCCGAAGCGAATCTGGGCCGGAACATACCTCCCTCGACCTCACCGGAGCACTCAAGCACCGCCGCCGCGACGACCACGCGGTCTGCCGTCTCCGGATCTCCACCGGCGCCAAGAACACCTCCACCGAGACCGCTGTAAGCTCCGCTTCCGATCCCTACCAATCCCGTGTTCTCTACTGGCCTCTAGGCCCTTGCCGTAGGCACCAGCCATGGCGCCACCGCCTTCCGCACGGCCGCCGCCGCGCGTAGCATCACCGGCGCCGCCAGCACCCCCACTCCTCTATCCGGCGCCGTCCGATCTCCTCTGAATGGCCTAGATTAGATCCCATCGTCGAAACGGTATGCGCCGAGCGCACGAGCTGTGAACTCGGTCCACGGCGTCCAGCCTCCCCGCGTCCACGGAGCACGTGGCACACCCACCCAATCACGCGGTGACACGCGGCACAACGTGGCGTCCACGCAAGCGCGCACGCGCCGGTTATGGTGGTTTTGCAGAAAACCCCTTCACGTTTTTAGAAACCAACCCGCGATCCAGATCCACTGTTCACTGAGTCTTGCAAATCTTGCGTATAAGCCCCTCTGGTTTTGCGGAAACGAGGCGCAGTCCTCTGCACAGCCGCTTTCCCCGATCTAATCTCAGCCATCCATCCAGCGATCAACGGCTGACACTCGACCATACCCCTTCGCCGATGCCATTTTGCTAAAGAGTCCTTTACCTTTTTCGTAATCAACCCGCGGTCCAGTCGCCATGTGCGCTGAGTCTGTGAATTCTTCCGATCTAACCCCTCATCTTTCGGATAAATGAGGCCCGGTCCAGAGCTCGTTTAAATTCAGATTTGATTTATTTAAAATATGAAAATGGGTTCAAATGATTTACAGTTTTGCCACTCAACTTCAAATGCCCATAACTTGCTCGTTTTAACTCCGATTTGACCCATTCAACTTGCGTTAGATTCATAATTTCGTTCTCTACGCAGTAGATCTATTAGTTTACTGTTTTCATACTGTATTGTTGTACTGTTATTCATTTGGTTGTATTGTGCCATGTATGTTGATTGGGCCAGAGAGTGCGGAGTACGAGGACGCTCCAGACCATCCTTGCGACCCAGTTGATTCGACCCAGTCCGAAGGCAAGTGTTCTTCAACATCTTGCACCTACTTTATTTTACTTTTGGTACTACAGTAGTTAGATCTTGTAGATGCATGCTTGTCATTAATTTGAATCCCATGTTAGGGTTTACTAGAATTTCTATATATTATCCTTGTCGCCTGGTTGGGATGTTTGGGTAGGTGTCTTGCTTAGCCCTGCAGTCATGGTTGGGATGGGAGTTAAAATGTTTATAATCTTGATTAATGAACTATGAAACAAATGTGGACATGGTAATTTTGTAGTAACATGGTTGTTAGGTAAATCCGGCAGGATGGACCCGTATTGGTGGTTTTGTGCCGTGGGACTCGGCAGCTGCTTTTGGTTTATGGTTCGGGGCTCGTGCTAGACATATCCTGCCTGGATCCCTAGGACCTGGTTCTCGAAGCCTGTAACCCGGCTTAACAGCACAGCCATGAGATCTGGATGGGCTGGACCTGGCTAATTAATTGGTTTCCTCTAAGTTATGCTACACGGGGTTTGTATAGTGGCTCAAGAGGGGTCCCTTGGGGTCGTTGACTTATGGACAGGGGAGAAACCTTAGAGTACGTGTAACACAGGCTTGGAGGGGCTTTGTAAAGGCCTTGCAGTGCAACCTGCTAAGCACCTTGGCAGTGTTTAGCGTGACGGGATCTGCACGACTCATGGGTAACGATGTGCAACCTCTGCAGAGTGTAAAACTGATATATCAGCCGTGCTCACGGTCACGAGCGGCTTGGACTTCTTCGAGATTAGTTGGTTACTGGATGGTTTTGGGTTCGGGTCATCTGATGGACTTCAGGTGCGGTTGCCTGATGGACTTCAGGTGTGGATACTTGGTGTGACTCCAGGTGTTGGTTGCTCGGTGTGACTCCGAGTGTGGTTTGCTCGGTGCGACTCCGAGTGTGGTTACTTTTCTACAGAGTCGGTGGTTATAACCTAGTAAATAGGTGCATAGGACTGATAGGAATAATAGGATGTGTTGCTTTAGGCGCTTGAGTCAAACAAAGTCAGCCTACCTTTGTTATAAGCCTCATAAGCATATATTTCCTACACTTGCGGAGTACATTTCGATGTACTCACCCTTCCTCTTTGTCCCCCTGCTACCCCACCCAGACGCTGGAGACTACACGTACGAGGAGCAAGAGTATCCAGAAGACGGAGGCTACGACCCTGACGACCTGTACTAGGATGGCGCTACCCCCGGTCGACGTTCCTATGGAGATGGAGTCCAGATCTTCCGCATCTTCATCAGAGTTTATTTTAGAGTCAGTTTCATGAGAGTCTGTACTTTTTCTTTCAGACCCGAGGGTCATTTTTGTTATAAAGTCTGATATTATTAATAAAGCATTGTTTTGATATTTACTATGATGTGGATATATGTATGAAAATTGATCCTGGCATACATATATTGTGCTCCAATTTTGTTCTTAAAATTGGGGTGTCACAAAGCAGAATACCAAATCCAAAATTTTGGAGTGAAGCATAAGTACCTCATAATGCGCTTGACCGCCTGACGGTGAGAGGTGCGCGGCGACGACTGAAATCGCGTGCAAAGACACACCGCGAACAGATTGTCCGGGCGTGTCGCCGTCAGGTACAGCAGCGACCCGATCATACTCTGGTACTCCTTCTGGTCCACAGCTTCTCCATCCTTGTCCGCATCCACGGCTGTCATAGTCAACATGGGTGTTGGAAGAGGCTTGGCCTCACACATATCGAACTTCTTCAATATGTCATTGGTGTACTTACCCTGTTGCACGAACGTCCCCTCTCGGGATTGCTTGATTTGCAACCCGAGGAAAAACGTCAACTCGCCCATCATACTCATCTCAAACTCCCTGCTCATAGTATCTGCAAACTTGGCAACCAAAGCGTGAGAAGAACCACCGAAAATGATATCATCCACATAAATCTGGACCAAGAGAGTGTCACTGCCTTGCTTGAGGAGAAAAAGCGTTTTATCCACACATCCCATTTTAAAACCCATAGCAAGCAAAAAGGTTTTCAACCTATCATACAAGGCTCTAAAGGCTTGTTTCAAACCATACAAAGCTTTGTGAAGTTTAAAAAGATGGTTTGGAAACTTGGGATTTTCGAAACCGGGGGGTTGTTTCACATACACCTCTTCTTCTATGTAGCCGTTTAAGAAGGCACTCTTGACATCCATTTGAAAAAGTTTGAACCCTTTGGATGCGGCAAAAGCCAAGAGTATCCTAATTGCCTCCAAATGAGCTACAGGAGCAAAAGTCTCCTCATAGTCTATCCCCTCCTTCTGACTATACCCCTGGGCTACAAGTCTGGCCTTGTTTCTCACAACATGGCCATCCTCTCCTTGTTTGTTTTTGAAAACCCATTTTGTACCAATAGGGTGACACTCAGGAGGAGGTGGAACCAAAACCCAAACCCGATTTCTCTCAAAATTTTCTAACTCCTCATGCATGGCATTGACCCAATCCGGATCAGATAAAGCATGTCCAACATCTCGGGGTTCAAAATCAGCAACAAATGCAGAATGAGCAAAGTGAGAGATTTGTTGTGACCTTGATCGAGTGACACGTTCGCCGATGCTGCCGATCATCTGTTGAGGCGGGTGTTGGCGCTGGATGTGTCGTGGCGCCTCCCGAGCTGAAGTAGCCTCCCCCTCAATAGCAGCTGGTGCCTCCCCGGGTATGAACGGTATAGCCCGAGGTGGCGGATCCCACGCCCCCGAAGTAGTAGAGGAAGAAGGGTCTGGGCCGTGAGTCGTAGTAGAAGCCGCTCCTTGCGGCACAGCAGGTGGAGGAGGTGCTGGATCATCCATCCGTTCAGCACCTTCGTCCTCGTCATCAAAAAGAGGCTCACCAACCTCATGATCACTTGCACGCTCAAAACGAGAAGAAGGACAAAACACGGTCTCGTCGAAGGTGACATCGGATGTCTCCATGACTCGGTTAGTATCAAGGTTAAGTACACGATATGCACGAGTGTGAGTGCCATAACCCAAAAATACATCTTTTGAAGAACAAGACTCAAATTTGTCCAGGTTGCCTTTCTTGACTATAAAACAGTGGCAACCAAAAACTCTAAAATAACTCACCTTGGGCAGTTTTCCAAAACGCAACTCATAAGAAGTCTTTTTCAAGAAAGCTCGGAGAAAAATGCGATTGGAAATGTAGCATGCAGTGCTCATGGCTTCGCCCCAATATCGCCTAGGAGTCCTATGCTCATCGAGCATCGTCCTGGCCATCTCTACAAGGGTCTGATTCTTCCTTTCTACAACACCATTCTGAGGCGGTGTGTAGGGAGAAGAAAACTGATGCTCTAAACCCAAAGAGTTACAAAACTTCTCAAAATCCGAGTTTTTGAACTCGGAACCATTATCACTCCGAATTGCTCGCATTGAGTTCATAGGGAACTCATTCTGAAGACGCAAAATCAGATTGCGAGCAAAAGAGAAAGTCTCAGTTTTCTCAGCTAAAAACAAAACCCACGAATATCTCGAAAAATCGTTGACAACAACAAGAACATACCATTTCCCCCCAACCGAGCTCACCCAAGCCGGACAAACAAGGTCCATGTGCAAAAGCTCTCCAGGGCGCTTAGTCATGACCTGAGTCACTGGATGGTGGGGAGCGGCGACCATCTTCCCATGTCTACAAGAATGGCAAACAAGATCTTTCTCCATGGACAACTTGGGCAATCCTTGGATTAGGCCAAGTGAACTAAGCCTTGCAAGCAAGTCGAAGCTCAAATGTCCTAGTCTCCTATGCCACTTCCAAAGAATAGAGGAGGAAGGTCCAGCCAAAAGACAACGAGAAACTCCAAACGATTCTGAGAAATTCACACGAAAGACTTTTCTAAAGGGCGAAATCACACATACAAGATTGCCCTGCGGATCCAAAATGCGACTGAGATTCGGTTTAAAACGAATCTCATGGTCATCGTCAAAGAGTTGCGAAACAGAAAGAAGGTTAAAATGCAAGTTAGAAACAAGAGCAACATCGTGCAACACAAAGTGCTCATTAACTCACACAGACCCACGAGACAACACCTTACCTTTGCTATTGTCGCCGAAGGTGATAAACTCCTTTCCGGCGACCGGACTAAGACTGGAGAACCACTTGGAGTTTCCGGTCATATGCGTTGAGCACCCGGAATCCACCAACCAAATGTTCTCCAATCGTTTTACCTACATCAATAAAAAGACATAGGGTGAGCATACGGTCCAACACTGGGGTGAGTAAAATGGGAATTATACCAGTGTTGGGCCGGCTGCTCAAAAGAACGGTTAGTAGAAAAACCATTCCTAGTACGCCTACGAGAGGAGCGATCACCACGTAGAGGAAAACGTGGTCCGCTAAGGGAAGAGCGTCCATCGCGATACTCAAAACGCGATGGGGGAAAACGCTCAACTACAGAGCCACCGCCACGGGGTCCATAGCCCACAACTGCAGGCTGCCGCCGGGCACGATCTCTTCGCGGCCTCGGCCTAGGAACTTCAGGTTTTAGACCTCTAGGCCTAGAAACACGCCTCTGAACATTAGGCACATGTACATCATGGAAAGGATGGTACATGTCCGTGTTGTTCATCTCCTTTGCACAGCGCGCCTCTCTCTTGCGCCGAAAGAAAAACTCACTCAAGTGTCCATCTCTCCCACAGTTCTCACAATGGTACCTCACCGCTCTCATAGGGGGTTGTTGGTACTCACGGTAGTGGGTGTGGATCACTTTGCCCTTCTGTGGCATAAGCTCCTCCTGGATCGGTGGCATGGTGTCTAGCTGAAGGACCGAGAATGCAATAGCAAGGCGACCAGAGGGGGGGGGGTGAATGGGAGCTCAAAAATTTCTCTTGAAACTTTGGCCTTTTGTTCCCAAAATCAACCCCAAGAGCTTCGTTCGAAACCGTGATGCTCACGACCCTTGGAAGAGGGTGGATGATCCCTAGGATCACAGCGGAGCACCACAAAGCGATAGCAAACCAAACGGCAAAAGCACCGGAACAAGTTCACCCCTCAATAACCAAGTCCCGAACGTAGATAGACGGCTACGTCGAGAAATCCCCAAACACCTATGCTAACAAGTCGCAAAGGTGCCTAGAGAGGTTCCTTGGTTAACTCTAGGGCCAACCTAGAAGTCCGGAAACCAAGCGAAGAAGCCGGGAGAGCAAATGCACTAAACCGGAGGCTTCAGCCAAATCCCGGACTGTCCGGCCCTAGGATCCCGGAGTGTCCGCACCAGGCCGGACTGTCCATGGTTCACTGGCGGACTGTCCGCCGGCAGAAGACGCAAAACAACAGTGTTGCTGAAGTCCCCTGGACTGATCCCGGACTGTCCACGACCCACAACTGCGGACTGTCCGCGGTCACGAAAAGACAAATCGGTCGAAGAACACAACCACTGACTCGGCTGATCCCCGACGCCCGGACTGTCTGCCGGTCAGATGGCAGACTGTCCGCGGCTGTCCAGTGAGGGCGATTTTGATCGCCCTTCACCCAAATTACTCCCAAATCGATTCAAACCAAAATCCCTTGATTTCAAACTTGGAGAGGATGATCACGAGGTAGATAGGAGACTATCCCCAAGAAATCATCCGCTCAAATCAACTCAAACAACGAGAAATCGAAGGGGAAGGTGTATGAACGAAAAAGCGCCACAAGAACGAAATCAACCCGATCTACTTGTTCACGAGGAGTTAGATGAATTCCTTCGGTGGAAAGATCTCCTCACTATAAAGAACAAGTTGATTCAAACGGATTTCGCAAAGACGCAGTAGAGAGGGAGATCGAGTGACGGGAAAATCGCGGAGAAATGAAGAACCCTAAGAACACGAACAAAACGCGAATCAAGTCATCGATCTGCAACCGTGTGGCTACCACACGCTACAACACTGAGATTACGGTCTCACTTCCACAAAATCTCCAGTACACAGAGGTATTGTTCTCTGCGGATCTCAGCTAGCTACAGCAGGGGATTGGGAGAGCAGGAAACCCTAGAAGCAAAGAGCAAATGAGTGAGATAGAATGGGAGGAGGGTGTCTCCCTCTACTTATCCTAATTCTAATTCCTACTCTACCCCTCTCTAATTACTGAGCGAACCAGCTAAACCCTAGGGTTATTCTGGACCAACTCATGGTAGGTGGTGATCCGACGGCCACGCCCGCACAACTGGTAGCGTTGTCTCGACGCAACCTCACCGATCACCGCCAGGTGCCGCCACCGCTCTGCTTGTCCTTTTCCCGGACGTTGCACCCCCGGTTTTGTGGCCCAAACTGGGAAACCAGCCTTCACGGCAAACCCCCGGTTTTGAGGCCCAAACCGGGAAACCAGCCGACCATCGCCTGAGTTTTGTGGCCCAAACTCAGAAACCCGCAGTGCCCAGGTTTTGAGGCCCAAACCTGGAAACCGTCCACATCCCGAGTTTTGTGGCCCAAACTCGGAAACCAGCACCCAGGTTTTGAGCCCCAAACCTGGAAACCGTCCACTCGATTGATTTTCTGTGGCTCAACCACCAAACCGAGCCATAGAGGGGATGCACCGCCCGTGCACCCCGTCCACCGACACGTGTCCCCAGGTCCTTGACCCAGGCAACACCGTGCCCGCAAGTCTTCGCTCGTCGCTATCCCAGGCTGTCAGCCACCACAACTGATCCTCGGGCCACCGGTCCCTCAGTCCAAGCCTCACGTCTGCCCTTTGCCACTCTCGGTCCATCGGCACGGCACGTCTCTACTTGACCTTCACCTTGCTTTTGATCACTGTATCCGTGCTCGACACCTGCACAACACAAGCCAAAGAACATGCGCATTATCCCAGTTGACATTCACTCATCACTCAGAGACTCGGCATACACCCATGTATCCGCAATCTACCACTTGATGAGTGCATTGTCAACTACCAACAAAAATCATAATGGAAACAAAAGAAGGAAGAGAGAGAACTTGACCAAATGACCCAAAAGCATGTCAAAGCCGAAGAAGCTCAAGTGGAAAGAGCAACACAACTTGGTTCGCAAAGACATGGGCAAACGGCTCGACGCAACCAAGCAAAGCAAAGCTAGCCCTCAAGAAGAGGTAGAACAGGCTCAACACCACTAGCGAGAAAACTTGATACCAATTGACAGATCAACTGAAATTCAAGCAAAACAGAGCTAGCCCTCAAGAAGAGGCAGAAACGGGCTCAACACCGCTAGCGAAGCAACTCGATACCAACTGTTACCAACTCAAAAACAAAAGAGTTCGATACCAATTGAAGAGCTGAACATGAGCTGAAAATGTTTGCTAGTCCCTCAAGAAAGAGGCAAAGGCTCAACACAACTAGCAAACTCCCCCTCAACTAGTGCACACAACCTAGGGAACTCATGAGTTGTCAATATTTCTCCCTGTTAGTTGAAAATGCACCAACAAGCAAATGTGCACACGCACTCAAATGTCTCCCCCTTGACAGAATATCTCCCTCCAAAAATGCAAGTTAGCAGCTTCAGGAATATAATCAAGAGAGTGCAAAGATGTTCTAAACAGTTTTGATCCGATGACTCAACAACATCCATAAGAAGCTAGCAAAGGCTCAAACTGATCACCAGATACAAAATCTGAACATTTGAGCAAAAAGAGCAGTTTTTAGCCAAAAAGGTATGCGCCATCAAGGTAGCACAAAGCATGTATAGACAGGAAGTCAAACAAGTGCTAAGCATGTATACAAGGTGAACTACCCCTAGCACAATTCAATCATCATGCTATAGAATGAAACATAGACTTGTGTATCCAAATTTTATCGGAGTTGCAGCGGTTAAATTACACAAGTTCAAATTTCAGCATGTGATTGCAAGAGGTTGAAAGCTTGTCACTGCCTAACTTTTCAACTGTGCGAAGCCTATGCAGAAGCAATCAGAAGCTTAAAGCAACAGTTTCGGTCATACACTACACAGCTCAAGTTTAACTCAAGGTGCAATGAGAAACAGTCTCAAAACTGTGATGTGCTGACAAGCAATCCCATCTCGATCTTTCCATTTTACTTTAACTTGGTTCAGATTTAAAGCAGTATATGAACAGACCAAGCAAGTGAATGACTCAGAACTTGAGACATAGCAACCTAGCATATATGAAAGGCACAAGTGACTTCAGCACATTCTACACATGCTAGTTGCATATCTCACTGGTGAACATTTTCAAGTTTTATGTTCATTAAATAGATTCACCATTCATAAAATAGCTCTGCTCACAACATGTATCAGTGATCAGAAAGAGCATAAGCTACAGCATCATCATAAAGCATTAGAGCAAATACTACACAGAGCATAGTTACATTCTTCAGATTATATACATGAAGCTCTGAATGGAAATATGCAAGATGAAATGCAAAGATGCATGAAGAAACCAAATGAAAAACAAAAAGTCAGTTTATATTACACGAGTCAAAATGTTTCCCCCGTCTAAAAGGGGAAACACACACCAAGCTCACCCCTCAACCTAGCAAAAGTTGATTGGTCCAAAGGCTTGGTGAAAATATCAGCCAACTGATGATGAGTATCGACATGACGATGGTCGATATCACCCTTCTCATAGTGGTCTCGCAGAAAATGAAAGCGCACATCAATGTGTTTGGTCTTAGAGTGCAGCATAGGGTTCTTAGCAACGCTAATAACACTCGTGCTGTCACAAAGCAAAGGAACGCAAGAAAAGCTCAGACCAAAATCACGCAAAGTGGCCATCATCCAAAGCAACTGGGAACAGCAGCTAGCCGCAGCAATATACTCAGCCTCCGTGGTAGACTGGGGGACACTAGACTGCTTGCGAGAAGACCAGGAAACAAGAGAAGAACTAATAAACTGGCAAGTCCCAGAAGTGGACTTGCGATCAATGCGACAACCAACAAAATTGGCATCGGAATACCCGCAAAGGGAGAGGGTGGAGGAAGCAGAATACCAAATCCCAAATTCTGGAGTGAAGGATAAGTACCTCAAAATGCGCTTGACCGCCTGATGGTGCGAGGTGCGCGGCGATGACTGAAATCTCGCGCAAAGACACACCGCGAACTGAATGTCCGGGCGTGTCGCCGTCAGGTACAGCAGCGACTCGATCATACTCCAGTACTCCTTCTAGTCCACAGCTTCTCCATCCACATCTGCATCCAGGGCCGTCGTGGTCGACATGGGTGTTGGAAGAGGCTTGGCCTCACCCATATTGAACTTCTTCAATATGTCCTTGGTATACTTACCCTGGTGTACGAACGTCCCTTCCCAAGATTGCTTGATTTGCAACCCGAGGAAAAATGTCAACTCGCCCATCATGCTCATCTCAAATTCCCTGCTCATAGTGTCTGCAAACTTGGCAACCAAAGCGTGAGAAGAACCACCGAAAATGATATCATCCACGTAAATCTGGACCAAGAGAGTATCATTGCCTTGCTTGAGGAGAAAGAGCGTTTTATCTACACATCCTATTTTAAAACCCTTAGCAAGCAAAAAGGTTTTCAACCTATCATACCAGGCTCTAGGGGCTTGTTTCAAACCATAAAAGCTTTGTGAAGTTTAAAAACATGGTTTGGAAACTTGGGATTTTTGAAATCGGGGGGTTGTCTCACATACACCTCCTCTTCTATGTAGCCGTTTAAGAAGGCACTCTTGACATCCATTTGAAAAAGTTTAAACCCTTTGGATGCAGCAAAAGCCAAGAGTATCCTAATAGCCTCCAAACGAGCTACGGGAGCAAAAGTCTCCTCATAGTCTATCCCCTCCTTCTGACTATATCCCTGGGCTATAAGTCTGGCCTTGTTTCTCACAACATGGCCATCCTCTCCTTGTTTGTTTTTGAAAACCCATTTAGTCCCAATTGGGTGACACTCAGAAGGGGGAGAAACTAGAACCCAAACCCAATTTCTTTCAAAATTTTCTAACTCCTCATGGTTGGCATTGACCCAATCTGGATTCGTCAAAGCGTGTTCAACATCTCGGGGTTCAAAATCAGCAACAAATGCAGAATGAGCAAAGTGAGAGATATGTTGTGACCTTGACCGAGTGACACGTTCGCCGATGCTGCCGATCATCTGTTGAGGCGGGTGCTGGCGTTGGATGTGTCGTGGCGCCTCCCGAACTGATGTAGCCTCCCCCTCAACAGCAGCTGGTGCCTCCTCGGGTACAAAGGGTACCGCTCGAGGTGGCGTATCATCCCATGGCCCCCAAGATGAAGAAGTGTCGGGGCCGTGGGTCGTAGTAGAAGCCGCTCCTTGCGGCACAGCAGGTGGAGGGGGTGCTGGATCATCCATACCTTCAGCACCCTCATCCTCGTCATCAAAGAGTGGCTCACCAACCTCATGATCACCTGCACGCTCAAAACGAGAAGAAGGACAAACCATGGTCTCGTCGAAGGTTACATCTGATGTCTCCATGACTCGGTTAGTGTCAAGGTTAAGTACACGATATGCGCGAGTATGTGTGCCATAACCCAAAAACACACCGTCAGAAGATCGAGACTCAAACTTGTCCAGATTGCCTTTCTTAAGTATTAAACAGTGGCTACCAAAAACTCAAAAATAACTTACCATGGGCAGTTTTCCAAAATGCAACTCATTAGATGTCTTTTTCAAGAAAGCTGGGAGAAAAATGCAATTGGAAATGTAGCATGCAGTGCTCATAGCTTCGGCCCAATATCGCCTAGGAGTCCTATGCTCATCAAGCATCGTCCTGGCCATCTCTACAAGGGTCCGATTCTTTCTTTCTACAACACCATTCTGAGGCGGTGTGTAGGGGGAAGAAAACTAATGCTCTAAACCCAAAGAGTTACAAAATTTCTCAAAATCAAAATTCTTCAATTCGGAACCATTATCACTCCTAATAGCTCGCATCGAGTTCAAAGGGAACTCGTTCTGAAGACGCAAAATCAGATTGCCAGCAAAGGAGAAAGTCTCGGTCTTCTCAGCTAAAAAGAAGACCCACGACTATCTCGAAAAGTCGTCGACAACAACAAGCACGTTCCACTTCCCCCCAACCGAGCTCACCCGAGCCGGACCAACAAGGTCCATGTGCAAAAGCTCTCCAGGGTGCTTGGTCATGACCTGAGTCACTGGATGGTGGGGAGCGGCATCCATCTTCCCATGTCTACAAGAATGGCAAACAAGATCCTTCTGCATGGATAACTTGGGCAATCCTCGGATTAGACCAAGTGAACTAAGCCTTGCAAGCAAGTCGAAGCTCAGGTGACCAAGTCTCCTATGCCACTTCCAAAGATCAGAGGAGGAAGGTCCAGCCAAAAGACAACGAGAAATTCCAAATGACTCCGAGAAATCCGCACGAAAGACTTTTCCAAAGGGCGAAATCACACAAACAAGATTGCCTTGAGGATCCAAAATGCGACTGAGATTTGGTTTAAAATGAATCTCATAGTCATCATCGAAAAGTTGTGAAACAGAAAGAAGGTCAAAATGCAAGTTAGAAACAAGAGCAACATCGTGCAACACAAAGTGTTCATTAACTCGCACCGACCCACGAGACAATACCTTACCTTTGCTATTGTCGCCGAAGGTGATAAACTCCTTTTCGACGACCGGACTAAGACTGGAGAACCACTTGGCGTTTCCGGTCATGTGCCTCGAACACCCAGAATCCACCAACCAAACGTTCTCCAATCGTTTTACCTACATCAATAAAAAGACATAGGGTGAGCATACGGTCCAACACTAGGGTTAGTGAAGTAGGGAGAATACCAGTGTTGGGCCGACTGCTCAAAAGAACGGTTAGCAGAAAAATGATTCCTAGCACATCTACGAGAAGAGCGATCACCACGTAGAGAAAAACGTGGTCCGCTAAGGGAGGAGCGTCCATCGCGATACTCAAAACGCGGTGGAGGAAAATGCTCAACTGCAAAGCCACCGCCACGGGGTCCATAGCCCACAACTGCAGGCTCCCGCCGGGCACGCTCTCTCCGTGGCCTAGGCCTAGGAGCTTGAGGTTTTGGACCTCTAGGCCTAGCAGCACGCCTCTGAACATTTGGCACATGTACATCATGGAAAGGATGGTACATGTCCGTGTTGTTCATCTCCTTTGAACGGCGCGCCTCTCTCTTGCGCCGAAAACAAAACTCACTCAAGTGTTCATAGGGGGTTGTTGGTACCTCACCGCTCTCATAGGGGGTTGTTGGTACCTCACCGCTCTCATAGGGGGTTGTTGGTACTCACGGTAGTGGGTATGGATCACTTTGCCCTTCTGTGGCATAAGCTCCTCTTGGATGGGTGGCATGGTGTCAAGCTTGTTCTTGAGGTGGTTTGGTTTTGGAGCCCATGATTGTTTCTTTGGTGGAGCTCTCGGAGGTTCAACAAAGACCCCATCCTTGGTGTTAGGCTTGAGAGGCTCTTTGGGTGGAATCTTGGTAAGCTTGGGAGTAGTGGTGGAGTTGGGCTTCACACATGGGTTAAGACCACTCGACTCTCCAATCTTTCCAAAAGATGAAACATCAACACCCGGAGCAAAACCGACACTAGGACCTCCAGCAGCTCGTTTCAATTGGGAGATAATCATCCTGAGCTGTGGCTCACCACTAGACACCCATGACAAGATGGTCCGAAGGTATGTGTTTTCCTCCTCGGTTTGCATCTTGTCATGCTTCACATTTGCAATGTCCATCTCCAAACCCTCACAAAGGACACACCTAGCCACACATGTGCTACCTGAGTTGGCCTCTTCAAGAGACACAATCTTGGCATTCTTCTCTGCCAACTCAGATTGCAAGCCCGCACAGGACTTGCATGCACCCAACAGCGAAGATCTAGCCTTCAGCTCATCCACCTCTCCTAACAACACAACATACTTGCTTCTCAAAGTGCGAGGGTCAGTCATGTGTGTGGTGCACATCTCACACTCCTCCTCATCGGTAACAACTACGATGGACTTGACAGATTCAAGTTCCTTCACCGTATCCTCCCACTTCTGCCTAAACTCCTTTCGCTCTCTAGCAGCACGCCTAAGCAACTTATCCTGACAAAGGAGCGGGGCAGTAAGCTTCTCGACCTCAGCAGAAAGCTCGTCGGGGGTCTGAGATACCTGGGAGGTGTCGTCGTCGTCGTTCCAAGGAGTGTCCTCCAGCTCGCCGTCGACCTCCTTGCCGAGAGCCATGGTGCAGAAACCCTCGTCGTCGGTGAAGAAGCAGAGGCCGTCGAGCTTGTCCTCGATCTTCTTCTTCTTCTCGGACTCGTCATCGCTTGAGGAAGCGGAGTCGTCATCTGAGTCATCGACGTCGCTGAGCGTGGTGAAGAACGCACGCTGCTCAGCCTAGGCCTTCTCCAAGTACTTCATCTTGATGTACTCATTGTTGAAGCCGCCCTTCCGCTTGTGCTTCACGGGGACGTACTTCTCCTTGTGCTTGCCGGAGTCGTACTTGTGCCCATGATCCGCCTTGCTGAAGGTCTGCTTGTTTTCTTTGGGCAATTGGCGATGAAGTGGTTGGGGTCGCCGCACTCAAAGCATCCTGAGCGTCCTCCTCCGCGGCGACGGTTCATGCGGTTGTTGTGAAACCACGAGAACCGGTTAGCGAGCAAAGCCAACTTGTCATCCCCCAAAGACTCCTGCTGCTCCTCTGTGACAGAAAAGAGAGAAGAGAGTGCAAAACCTCCAGAAGGGTTAGCAGAAGAGTTAGAAACCAAAGCCATCGACGGGCCAGAAGGATTTTCATAAGAAGCCCTCGCCATGGCGTCAATCTCACTGGACTTGAGCTTACTGAACAGCTCATCGCACATGAGGGTCTCATAGTTAGGTGATTCGATGATCGCCTGAACTTTGGAATCCCACACTGACCGATCAAGGGTATGCGAAAGCTTCAAAGCCCTCTCATGATCGTCGAAAGGCAACAACTCCTCGTTAGCCCTCATCCTGTTGACAATCACCTGAAAGCGAGCGAATAAACTTTCTATGCTCTCGCCAGGCATATGTCAAAAGTTCTCATACTCTCGCTTGAATGACTCGTAGAGTCGGGTTTTGACTTGAGAGGTTCCCTCATGGAAACGCATGAGGGTAGCCCAAATCTCTCGAGCCGTGGCGAGGTGAGAAACGCGATCAAACTCACTCATGCTCAAACATGAGAAAACAGCATTACGAGCTCGGCTATTGGCATCGTGCTCATCGAACTGAAGCTGAGAGACACAAGCAGCCAAGACCACGTAATCGGCAGAGTTGCAAATATCCCAGATGGAAGCACCCAAACTCTGCAGATAAGCCGACATGCGTATCTTCCAATACGCATAGTTCGTCCCATCGAAAAACGGTGGTTTGCCCACGCCGCGATCCATGTCGCCTTCTGTGGATCTGGAACCGGCTAAGGTGGAAGATCCTTAACCCGCTCCGATACCAATTGAAGGACCGAGAATGCAATGGCAAGGCGACCAAAGGGGGGGGTGAATGGGAGCTCAAAAATTTCTCTCAAAACTTTGGCCTTTTGTTCCCAAAATCAACCCCAAGAGCTTCGATCGAAACTGTGATGCTCACGATCCTTGGAAGAGGGTGGATGATCCCTAGGATCACAGCGGAGCACCACTGTAACAACCCTGGTGTTAAGCAACCCTAAATGCATAACTTGACATCTCATAAGCATGAAGCATTCTCATCTCATGTTGCATTTTGTTTGATAAGTGTCATTTCATGTGTTGGCTTGCAATGTTATGTTTGGTGTGATGCTTGTTTGACTTGCCTTTGGAGTGTGTGAGTCTCCTAAGTAGTTGAACCCTGTTGAGGAGTCAGTTTGAAGCTAGGTTTGTGTTGGTCATTATGGCTAACCAAGTCACTAACCCTAGTTGCCTTAATAGAGCCCTAGGAGTCCTTTTGTTTGACTAACTGAGACCTCCTTGATAGAAGCTTTGCATGGCTGTGGGCCCTTAACGAAAAGTGTGTGGATTTTAGAGTAAAACAAAAAGTGTTTAAGGACCAACTCATGAAAATGAGTTTAACAAGGTGTTTTAGGACCCACAAGGCAGAAATGGGGGAGTTTAAACTTAGTAAAATTCTTCTAAGTCCTAACTGCCAAATCAGTTTCGCTGAGCAATCTTTGGAGCTTTCCTGAGAGCAATCTAGGTCGAACCAAAGCTTGATCTTGTAACCAAAGTTGTAGTCGGCATGTAGCTATACTCAATGGAACAAGTGGTTTAGCGTTTCATCGAGTGGATTAGGAGTTAATCACGTGCAAAGTTGGGCTGTCAGTCGGCCATCAGAGCCTGAATCCGGCCATCCAGTTTGAATTGGTGCCGTGTCATGGCCGACCGCGTGCAGGACTCGCCCGCCGCGTGGCGCGCGCCGGCCGGGGATGCAGCGTTCGCGTGCGGCGTGGCGTGCACAAGGCCGCCCTTGCCCCTGCCGAAGCCGCACTCCCTCCATTCTGTCCCTCTCGCTCTCTCGCCGTCGCCCGAGCGGAAAAGAGGGGGGAAAGCAGAGCGCCGCCGCCGTTCGCCGCCGTTCGGCCGCCTCGCCGCAAGCCCAACCACCCACAAAGCATCGCCGTGAGCCCCCGCACCTCTTGCTACCCATAGCGCCCCGTAGGAGACCCTAGGCAAGCCCCGGGATGAGCCGCCGCCATGGCAGACATGACCGCCGAGCTCGGTTCGCCGTGGCCGGCCTCCTTCCTGTGGTTTCGTGTCGCCCTAGCTCACGTTCGAGGGTTAGGGAGGTTCGTAGAAGAGGTAGAAGGTGACGGTTTGGCCCGTTAGGGTTTGGTGACCGCGGTACGCCGCGCCCGCCATGTCCGCCATGGCCGGCGAGCTCGGTCCGCCGTGGCCAACCCCCTTTCCGCGCCTGTCTGTTTGTCCTAGCTAGCGTTCGCGAGTCGCCTTGGACCGTACAAGATGTTGGTAGTGTTGGTTGAGCCGATTAGGGTTTGGTAGTGGCGGTACGCCGCGTCCGCCATCTGCCATGGTCGCCGGAGTCGGCCTAGCCGTGGTCGCGGATGCTCGGAGTAGGAACCCTGGCTTTTGAGCCTCGGGTTAGGGTTGTGAAGTTTGCCGGAGTAGAATCGTGAGTCGGTTTGGCTCGGAATGACCGGAGCCGGTCGGCGTAGCATGGCCGCGCAGCCGTGTCCGCCATGGTCGCCGGCGAGCTCGATTCGAGCATGCGCTAGGCCTGTGTGCGGTACCATCGGGTGCGGAAGAAGGAGAGGAGTAGAGTGGTGGTGTTCGTTTCGCCGGGGAGGTCGCCGCCGGCGAGCTTCGCCACGGTCAACCCTTCCCCTGCTTCGGTGTGACTGACCGGTGGGTTCGGTTTGACCAGGGGTCCCGCCAGTCAGTGGCTTGGGTCCCGGCTGTCAGTGTCTTGGGTGCAATAGTCTGGGTGCATATAGCAGTTTAGATTAAAAAGGTTTTTCAGGGTTTTGTTTAAATAGGTTTCAGAAATGTTTGTTTAGCTTGTTTAATTCATATCTTGAGTTCTGTAAATGCTCAAATGGTGAAATAAGTTTTGTTAAGTTTGTTGTGATGAGTTCTATGCATGAAAAATATAATATGTTCAGTTTGTGATAAAGTTATGTGTAGTTTTATTTAATTCATGTTTAGGCTGAAATCTTGTTAAATGCATAGTAATCTGGGTATTGCTCAGAAAAATGTGATTCTTGTTTTGTTAGGTTTGTGTTGATGAATAGTTTCTGGGGAAAATATAACATGATGTTGTTCTGTGGAATATTTTGGCAATAGCAATTAAAATGATGAGGTATTGTTTTCTTGTTTATTTTGTAGTAATTAAAATATGAGGAGTTTGAACCGGATAATTTTTATACACTGCTCTTGTGCTAAGAAGTTCAGTAGAAAATTGGGAAATTTGCAGTTTGACACTTTTTGCTAGGGTGTGTAATTGAGAACATATATGATGAATGATTGACATTGATGAGGAAGGTTTGAGGCTTTTCCCGGTTGAGTCATGTAACACCCTCGGTGTTAAGCATTCCTTAAACTGCATAATTTGTCATGGCATAAGCATAGCATCTCATCATTTCATATGCATATGTTTGAATAAGTGCTTAAGTCCTTGCATAGTCTCTAGTGTAACCTTGTTTTGCTTTCTGTTTCTGACTTAGTGCCTTAAAACAAAGTTGTAGATCTTGATGAAAGGAGCAACTTTGTTTAAAAGCACTTTCTCGGAAAAAGTTGTTAAAATGTGATTTCTTGCATTAGAAAATTGGACTAGAAGTAAATTTCTTTTTTTAAGCAGAATTTGGACTCGAGCTTTAAAGATGACTTGTTCCTTACAAAATTCTAAGCAACTTTGCTTTTAGGACCTTTTCCTAATTCGGCTTAGTTTGGAAGTTATGGAGCATCAAAATTTTTAACCAAACCTCATAAGTTTAACCCCAGTGGGCCCGGCCTGTCAGCCTCTCCTTCTTCTTCCCGTGCGCACGACGCTCCCTCCGCGCCGACCGAAACCGCCCGCCGCCGCGAGACCGCCTCGCCGGCCGGCCAAACCACAGTCATCGCCGCCCGTGGTTTGCGCCCAAGCTCGCCACGTCACCCTGGTGCTCGGTGCTCGCTCGCCGCGTGGCGCACGATGCCTGACGCCGCCGCGTCCGGTCGGGAGCTCCTCCCCGACGGGAACTGGCCAGGTGCAATGCACCCAGCCCTTTGTTCCTTTTGCCTTCGCTCTGCCTTGAGCTTGCAAGCCAGAAGAGCATTCATCGCTCACTCTCTCCCTCGCTCCACTCCGCTCCATCTTCACCAGAGCAAAGCGCCGCCGCCGCCCGCCGAACTCCGGCGAGCGATTACTCGCTACTCACTGCACCGCCACCCGATTCCTTCCGCCATCCTCTCCACCTTGACCTCCTACTCCACCTGTCAGGGTTGGTTCCCCCTCTTCCCGTCTCTAGCAGGCAGAACGTCGAGTGCTATCCTCGGGTTCTCGCCATGGCCGCCACCGTGACCTTCACGTGAACCGACCGTCTCTGGCCAAGCTATCCCAAACCGAGCCATGTTCTAGTCTTCTCTACCGCTGAAGTTCCTTAGGTTTCGATGGAGACCTCTCTTTCGCCATGTTTTAGCCGGAACCGAGCCTTGTCACGGCCATGTCCGCCATGGACTGTCGCCGTGCATCGCTCCGAGCAATGCCAAGGATGATGAGGCTCGAAAGTCGCCCCAATAGGTCGCTTAGGACTTGCTTAGGCTAGTGTTAGTCTCGCCGAGCCTCAAGCTCACCGGGAAGAGTTTCGCCATCGCGTCACAGAGCCGCCGCTCCGACATGGCTACTGTCGAGCTTGCTCCGGTATCCCTCTGGCTCAGCAAGTCAGATAGTCGTGTTCGCCTAGCAAACCCGCATCCAGTGATGGTCTCGGCGTCACCGAAAGCCTCGCCGCCGACGAGCTAGGGCCAGTCAACGACCACGGCGCCAAAGTCCGCCGTTGACTGCCGAGCCTAGCCTCGCCTAGTAACTTGGTCGTCTGACCAGTGAGCCTCGCCGACAGAGGCAAAGATGAGAGTGTGAGAGAGAAAAAGGGAAATCTGGGTACAGTAGGCCTCGGAAAGCCGGGTGTGCCGAGCGTTGCCTCGAGCCTCGGCCGAGTCAAGCCGGGTGTGCCGAGCGTTTGCCTCAAGCCTCGGCTGAGTCAAGTTGGGTGTCCGTAGCGTTTTAGGATTGAGTTTTCTTTTAGTTTGTTTTTGCAGAATTATGTAAAGGCTTTAAAAAGTCCTACAAGGCTCATTTTAAGTCCAAATCCTGCGAAACAAATTTTGTTATGTCAAGCATGTTTAGATCTATCTGTGAAAAATGTTGAATGCATTTTTAGTGATACTTTTATGTGTAGATTAATTTAAATTGAGAAGTTGCTGTTAAGTTGGAAAATTCATAACTAATTATGCATAAGTCAGAAAAATGTGATTCTAGTTTTGTTAGGTTTGTATGGATATATAATTTTAGGGAAAAATATAATATAAGGTTGTTCTGTGAATTATTTTAGCAGTAGATTTTAAAATGGTTAAATGCTGTTTCCTTGTTTATTTTGTAGTAATTAAAATATGGGGAATATGAACCAGAGAATTTATGCACACTGCTCTTGTGCTAGAAAGTTCAGTAGAAAAATGAGAAATCTGTTGTTTGACACTTTTTGCTAGGGTGTGTAGTTAAAAGCACCTTTCCATGATAGAATTTGTCTTTTTCATAGAGAATGGAGTTTAAGTCCAAATGGGGTGAAATTTGGACGAGGGACTAGATTACCCATTGTTAACTTCCAGTAATTTTTGTAGATTTTTCTGAAGCGGTGTAGAATGGGTTGCTGTTATAGGCTAGTTTAATTAGATTTATTCCGGCAAGTAATTAGAGGGTAATAAACTCATTGAGTATACTTTGATGTGGTGACAACATAACTTAACAAGTTGAATATAGGAGGTTAAGCAGTTGAGTAGCAATAAATGACATATGCTGATCTCCTGAAATGCCTTGTTCCATATTGCATCACCATGCATCCCCCGTGCATTCGTGTTATTTATGCATGCCATGCATCATGCAGGGTCGGTAGTGGAAGTTCAGGATCCGTCCCTCGAGGAGCAGCATCGAGAGGAGACGCCGGAAGAGAAGATCCCAGGAGGAGACGTTGAAGAGCTGCCGGAGTGCCGCGATCACCGCCCTTCAGATTTTGAGCGAGGCAAGCCCCGGAGCATTTTTAACTGCTACAGTTTGCAAATGCTTTACAATTAACCTGATATGATTGTTGCATTAGGTTATAGGAGTTGAGTGATACCGTTGATGCATTATTTACTTATCCTTGTCCACCTGCAATTATATCTTGTTATCCCTGTTAAGTCTAGGTTCGTTTATGCTTAGCCCTGCCTAGACCGGTAAAAGTCGGGTGATTTCCTGTCTCCCGCATATAGGTGGATACTGATCATGTTTAGCCTGGTGCTATCATGGAGATAACCAAGTGATAATTAAATTGAGACTGGGCGGGATGTAGGAGCAACAGGACATGGGTTTTGTGTGCTAGTAGTCTCCCGTCTGTGTCGATTAGGACCCGACGAAGGCACACCTCAGTCATTTTGAACGCGTCAATCACTTAACGGAGCAGGTGTGGGTACCTCCCGTGAAGCCGAGTAAGGTTTTTCGAGCCGGTGATGGAGATGTTGACGCCTAACACCCAGGGCCTTATATGTACCGTGGGCAACTATTCTGATCGACCTGGCATGGTCCGAGGGCAGGCAAGGCCTGATCGACCTGGCATGACCGTGGGCAGTTAATAGCTTGAGCGACCTGTCATTGAGATAACCCCCGGTGTAGAAGGGCCCATGACCGTCCCGCGTGTTTGTTCTCGAACCTCCAGAATTGGTCGCCAACGGCCGCCTGGCAAGGTGTGATCAGGCGAGTGTGCGACACTTTATCCCCAGCTGGTAGGAATCGATTATAATCGCCATCGCTCCTGGTTAGTGAGTAACTTGACTGAGCATGTGTTACCGTAGTAACTTATGGAATTAATGATGGTTATGATGTTGAATCTGAAAGGCTATTGATGAAATAGTCACTCTTGTTTGATTAAGTAGTCAAGTGTTTGCTCTAGATCAGGTGCAAATCTAGTTAATCAGGTTGATTACATAAAATTGACTGCTTACCCTCAAAAGATGATTATCTAATAATAAAATGCTTTTGCGCACAAAGGTAAGTATGGCCAACCCCAGATACAGCCTTGCATACTCCTTGGTGTCAGTTATTTCTGGTTTTTCGACGGGTAAGTCTAGCTGAGTACCTTCTCGTACTCAGGGTGCTATCCCTTTGTTGTTGCAGATGGGCAATGCTTCTACGGCTATTGCGAGAACTGTCTGTACCCCGTCCTGGGCGATGAGTAGACCAAGGGCATGGTCACTTCTTATTCTCTCCTAATGCTTTTGCGGACTGATCAGGCGGCACTGTATTGTGAACTTAAAACTTGTGTTTCAAAACTATGTTGCTTCCGCTCCAGAACTTCGAACTATGGTTTGTAATAACTGTTAAACTCCGATGTATTTGTAATGTGTGCGAACTGAATTTAATCGATGGGCATGTACGCTAATCTATTACGATCTTGGTTAAGGTTGAATGACTTGAAATCCTTCGAGGTTTCCGGACTACCGGGTTTGTACGAGCTTAAGTACTTGCAATCTCTGTGAAAGCAGGGATTCAGTGCTTAATCTGGTATAAATTGGTCGGTTCTGTCACAGCTGGCATCGCAGCGTGGTTAGCGTTACTGTTCATCGGTGTATTTGAAAAACCGTATTTTCAAATAAGAATTTCTATTTGTCAGAATTTATAGCTATATTAGGATCTGAAAAACTTTGTTGATAAAGATTAAGGTGTGCCATTGATCAAGTCCTTATGCCCAGTAAGAACTTAGGTGGCTATTTAAGTATTAATTTGGGGGTTGTGCATCATATTTAAATTTTGTTATTTCTGTCGTCCATACGGCAAGGGTGAAATTGTATGGGTGCTATTCTTCGGAATAGTAATGTATGGATCAATTGCCTCTACGCCAAGGTAACAAGTGAGTTGTGAGAGCGTGATTGGACAACCGCCGATCTAGGGGAGTGCTTGAATGATACTGACATGTATACCTGTTACACACAAGTATATGTGAAAGTATTGATTGTGGGAGTAATACTTTTCTGATGGGTGCATATACTGCTTACGTGTATACTGGGTGTGCACCTAAGATAGTATTAGATTTAATTTCAGCAATGCATGATATTCATACTGTGGGCAGGGCTGAAATGATTTTTTGCAGGTACGCTAACTTGCGAACGTGTAGTACGCTAATTTACGTTATGAGTGAACATTGTATGCCACCGTGTAGCCGTTAGATTGATAGTCAGTGAGGACGTACGTTGCGTGCATGCATCATGATCATATAATCTTGCATTAATCTTACTTCCTTCCTTATGATTATTCGTCCCGTTTCTTTAAATAAAAGTTGTTCTCAACTAATTAAAAACTGTGTGGATAAACTTCTTACAGATGGCACGTACCAAGCGCACCGCTCGTAAGTCGACCGGAGGCAAGAGGCCTAATTATATGCTGGGACCCTGGACCGATGAGGGGTCAGAGGATTTCCTAGAGGAGTTTGGCATGCCCACTATCCTTTGGAGAGTTCTGCACTTGGTGGGATACCCAGAGGGCCAGGAACCACAATATGATTGGCATCGTGTCCAGCTTTCCGAGGATCGCCATGTATACACAGTTGAGGTGGACGTGCCCAGCCGTGATCCGCAGGATCATGTATGGTGCCGCCGGGTCTTCGCACTACAGGGTAGGACCCCGTGGGACGGAGCTAACAGGGTTGCCTATACTGTTCTTCGGGACATTATGGAGGATCACCCGGAGGTGGTTGCGCAAGCCACTGCTAGCATCTTTCCTACGGCGGACCCTTACCAGTCGGTGTGGCGACAGCCTGGTGCCACTATGCTTGAGGGCAGCTCCTGGGAGCGAGAGCACTGCGCAGGACCAGCTGGGAGTGCTATGGCTGCACTCATGGCTACCTATGGGTGCTTGTCACGTAGCTACGACCATCTGGACCGTGTTCTTAGTGAGGAGATGGCCGCACAGCATCGCAGGCAGGAAGAGCATGCTACAGAGATCGACCTTCTCACCACCCAGCTAGCCCACATGACCGTTGAGAGAGACCAAGCTCGTCAGAGAGAGCAGGAGACAGCACAGCAGCTGAGAGACTAGCAGGGGATGACGACCTTCTTATCCACCATCATGGCCGAGACCGAGGAGTCGCTACGTGGTGTTTGTCTCGAGGGTATGCGCGCGACGGAGCAGAACAGGCTTCTCAGGCTACAGGTGGGAGATTTGGAGCTACAACTTCATCATCTCCAGGACTACAATGACCGCCTGCATGAGGAGATTCATCGTCGTGAGAATGAGAGGAACCCTATCCTTCCTCAGGAGGACCCGGATTCTCATGCTTTGTCCAGTGGTTCTTCGGACATCTCGAGTGATGATGATGACGACGACGATGATGACGATGGTGCCATTAGGGAGTAGACTAGTTAGTGTTAGCGCGTAGTGATCTTGTCTCATGTCCTAGCGCTTGATCTTTTGGGGTTATCATGTGGATGTAAGGTTGTGTGATGGACCTGTGCGCGGGTGGCGCAAAACCTTTGAAAGTCTCGTATGTATGGGCACCTATGGATGTTATGTTGACTTTTGAGTGTTATGTGTTGAGCACTTTCTATCATGTGATGATGTAATGTGGATCGAGATTTATTATGCCTCTGCAATTGTTTGGCGAATTCATTTTCCGAATAATTTCCGTTGGCATGATTTATTATTCTCCGCAATAATGGCAATGTCATGTAATAAATATTGCTATCACTGCATGCAGATGACGATGACTCGCAGTGGAGCAGGTGGTAGTGGGGGTAATGATGATAGCAGGGAGAACCGCAATCCACCGCCTCCTCCACCACCGACGGCTGAGCAGCTTTTTGCTCAATTTCTTGGAAGTCAACGTAACATCGAAGCTTTGCTGCGAGAGAATTTGGCGTATATCCATCAACGCCCTGAGCCGAATCAGTATAGTTCTTACAAGGATTTCTTGGATACTAAACCACCTATTTTCAAGGAAGCCACTGAACCGTTGGAAGCAGAAGAATGGCTGCATACCATGGAGCAAAAGTTTCGCTTGCTTAGGCTTACAGAGGAGCTTAAAGCAGAATACGCCGTGCATCAGTTGCAGGGACCAGCCAGGATTTGGTGGGGACATCATCGTACCACCTATCCTGCCAATGTTCCTATCACCTGGAGGGTATTCACTGATGCTGTTCGAGGACATTACATTCCGCCAGGCTTGACCCAGATGAAGGTGGCAGAGTTCATGAATCTAACCCAAGGAACTCGGTCAGTCACGGAATATCATCACTTGTTCAACTCGCTGTCTCGATATGTTCCAAACTTTGAAGACACAGATGCAAAGAAGATTGCTAGTTTCAAGAGAGGCTTGAACACTAAAATGGGAAAGTCAGTGGGTACATCTTCCCGTACCGTCTTCAATGACTTCATAAGTGACTGCCTGATTCAAGAGGGTCACAACAACAAGCATGCTGCAAGTAAGGCCCGGAAGAGGACCTTTGATTCAGGACCGTCCCAACCTAGAGGACCACCAGCTCAGCGTAACCAGTATCGACCACCAGCGCCGGGGGCACGTTTCAGGCTACCGCAAAAGAAGAATCAGCCGCAAGCTCAGCGTAATCAGAGGCCATACAAAGTAGCTGCTAGTCAAGCTCATGGAGGTCAGGGCAGCTCGACCGGAGGAAAACCTTCAGTTCGTGGGCCGTGTTACAATTGCAACCAAGAGGGGCACTTCGCAAGATATTGCCCCCACCCAAAGAAGCAACAGGCTAGTTACCCCGCACGCCTGCACAACATGACCGTTGAAGAAGCTCATGCTGGAGAACCCGTGACTGCCGGTATGTGCCTTGTTAACCATCATCCTGCAGTTGTTTTGTTTGATACTGGATCATCACATTCGTTCATGAGCAAAGCATTTGCACAAAAGCATAATCAAGAGGTGTTCGAAATGGATTATGGGTTTCGAGTAAGCTCCATGGGGAGTAGTGTGTTATCTAGGCAGATTGTTTGTAATGCAACCATCGACATTGGAGGTCACAAATTTGGAGCCAATTTAGTAGTTTTGCCAGGACTCAGTATGGATATAGTCCTAGGTATGAGTTGGATGAGTATATGGAATGCGGTGTTAGACACTGCAAATAGAACTCTTACCTTATCTGATAAAAGGACCAACACAAAGTTACGCATCTCTCTTCCTCGAGGTGCTGATTTTGTCGACCTATCTTGCACCTTATCTATAGAAGACCTGTCAAAAATTTCAGTTGTTCGAGATTTTCCAGATGTCTTTCCTAATGAATTGCCGGGTTTACCGCCCAAGCGAGCAGTGGAGTTTGCCATTGAGCTGTTACCTGGAGCTGCACCGATCTCGAGAAGACCTTATCGTATGCCGCCCAACGAGTTAGCTGAACTCAAAACACAGATTAAGGAGCTTTTGGATAAGGGATTTATTCAACCTAGTGTGTCGGAATGGGGATGTCCCGCATTATTTGTCAAAAAGAAGGACAAGTCTCTACGGATGTGTTTGGATTATCGACCACTCAATGCCGTGACCGTTAAAAACAAGTATCCGTTGCCACGGATAGACATTTTGTTTGATCAGTTATCCAGAGCCAAGGTATTTTCCAAGATTGATTTGAGATCAGGTTATCACCAGATCAGGATTAGGCCATAAGATATTCCGAAGACTGCTTTTTCCACCAGATATGGGCTGTATGAGTATTTGGTCATGTCTTTTGGATTGACAAATGCTCCAGCTTACTTTATGAGTTTGATGAACTCGGTGTTCATGCCAGAGCTGGATAAGTTTGTAGTGGTGTTCATTGATGACATTTTGGTATATTCGGAGAACCCAGATAATCACGCAGAACATTTGAGGCTTGTTTTGACGAGGCTACGAGAGCATAAACTTTATGCCAAGTTTAGCAAATGTGAGTTTTGGTTGAAGCAAGTACAATTTCTTGGTCACATTCTGTCAGAAGAAGGAATTTCTGTAGATCCTAGTATGGTCCAAGAAGTAATGGATTGGGAAGCTCCAACTTCAGTTGGTGAAATCCGGAGTTTTCTCGGTTTAGCGGGATATTATCGCCGATTCATTCCTGACTTCTTTAAGATTGCAAAACCAATGACAAGCTTGTTACAGAAGGACCAAAAGTTTGAGTGGACAGAGGAGTGTGAAACAGCTTTTCGTACCTTGCGGAAACTGTTGACCACAGCTCCTGTCTTAGCTCAACCCGATATTGAGAAGCCGTTTGATGTCTTTTACGACGCATCGAAGGTTGGCTTAGGCTGTGTTCTTATGCAAGAAGGCAGGGTGATTGCTTATGCTTCACGTCAGTTAAGAAAACATGAGGTAAATTATCCTACACATGATTTGGAATTAGCTGCCGTGGTGCACGCTCTGAAAATTTGGAGGCACTATTTGCTTGGAAATGTCTGCAACATGTACACCGATCATAAGAGTCTCAAGTATATCTTCACTCAACCAGAGCTGAATATGAGGCAGAGAAGATGGCTTGAGTTAATCAAGGATTACAATCTGCAGATACATTATCACCCAGGAAAAGCAAATGTGGTTGCCGATGCTCTAAGTCAGAAATCACACTGCAACAACTTGAGGTTACGATTGGAAGACGAGTTTAATCTTGTACACCCTGTAATTCTACATCACATTGAACTACAGAGCACTCTGGTTAATCAGATACTTGAAGAGCAGAAAACAGATAAGGGAATTTATCATATTAAAGAGAGGCTGAAAACTGCTACTGAGCCAGTAAAGCATTTCCGAATGGATGATAAAGGAGTGTTATGGTTTGACCAGCGCTTAGTGGTACCCAAGACCAGAGAACTCAAAAACCGGATTAGGATGAGGCCCATCTCTCTAAGTTATCTCTTCATCCGGGGAGCACTAAAATGTATCAAGATTTGCGTCCAAGATTTTGGTGGACCAAAATGAAGAAAGAAATTGCCGCATATGTAGCCAGATGCGACACATGTTGCCGAGTGAAAGCTATTCATCTGAAGCCAGCCGGAACACTTCAACCGCTACCAATACCCGAGTGGAAATGGGAAGAAATAGGTATGGATTTTATCACCGGTTTGCCAACCACCCAGAAAGGAAATGATTCGATTTGGGTGATAATTGATCGTCTCACCAAGACTGCTCATTTCATACCAGTTAAAACCTGTTATCGAGCACCGGACTATGCAGAGATCTATATTAGTCAAATTGTCCGATTACATGGTATACCAAAGGTCATAGTTTCGGATCGTGGAACGCAGTTTACTGCACCATTCTGGGAGAAACTGCAAAAAGAGTTAGGCACTAAGCTAATCCATAGCTCAGCTTACCATCCTCAGACATCAGGACAAACTGAAAGAGTAAACCAAGTATTGGAGGATATGTTAAGAGCCTGTGTGATTTTAGCAAAGGGATCTTGGGAGAAGTGGTTGCCATTAGCAGAATTTGCTTATAACAATAGTTATCAAGAAAGCATTCAGATGGCACCTTTCGAAGCTCTGTATGGCAGAAGATGTAGAACACCGGTAAATTGGGTTGAACCGGGAGAGCGTCATTACTATGGAATTGACTTTGTTAATGAAGCAGAAGAACAAGTTAGAATAATCCAACAACACATAGCAGCTGCAAAGTCTCGACAGAAGAGCTATGCCGACAAGAGAAGGAAACCGCTCGAATTCAATGTAGGTGACTATGTGTATCTAAAGGTATCACCCATGAAAGGTGTTAAACGTTTTGGCATAAAAAGGAAGCTAGCGCCAAGATTTGTGGGACCATACAGGATAATGGAAAAGAGAGGAGAAGTAGCTTTTCGACTCCAATTACCCGAACATTTGAAAGCTATATTCCCTGTATTCCATGTGTCACAACTGAAGAAATGTCTTCGAGTACCAGAAGAAGAGGTACAACCAGCCCCTATCAAGTTGCAATCCGACCTCACCTACTCGGTGAAGCCTTATCGAGTGCTCGATGAGAAAGAAAGAGTAACTCGTGGAAGAGTCGTGAAGCAATATAAGGTATCTTGGAGTGAGTAAGACGACCGAGATGCCACTTGGGAAACGGAAGACTATCTAAAGGAAGTATATCCACAATTTTATAAGAAATGGTTCGTAATCCAAATCTCGGGACGAGATTTCTTTTAAGGAGGGGAGGGCTGTAACACCCTCGGTGTTAAGCATTCCTTGAACTGCATAATTTGTCATGGCATAAGCATAGCATCTCATCATTTCATATGCATATGTTTGAATAAGTGCTTAAGTCCTTGCATAGTCTCTAGTGTAACCTTGTTTTGCTTTCTGTTTCTGACTTAGTGCCTTAAAACAAAGTTGTAGATCTTGATGAAAGGAGCAACTTTGTTTAAAAGCACTTTCTCAGAAAAAGTAGTTAAAATGTGATTTCTTGCATTAAAAAATTGGATTAGAAGTAAATTTCTTTTTTTATGCAAAATTTGGACTCGAGCCTTAAAGATGATTTGTTCCTTATAAAATTCTAGGCAACTTTGCTTTTAGGACCTTTTCCTAATTCGGCTTAGTTTGGAAGTTATGGAGCATCAAAGTTTTTAACCAAACCTCATTAGTTTAACCCTAGTGGGCCCGGCCTGTCAGCCTCTCCTTCTTCTTCCCGTGCGCACGCCGCTCCCTCCGCGCCGACCGAAACCGCCCGTCGCCGTGAGACCGCCTCGCCGGCCGGCCAAACCACCGTCATCGCCGCCCGTGGTTTGCGCCCAAGCTCGCCACGTCGCCCTGGTGCTCGGTGCTCGCTCGCCTCGTGGCGCACGATGCCTGACGCCGCCGCGTCCGGTCGGGAGCTCCTCCCCGACGGGAACTGGCCAGGTGCAATGCACCCAGCCCTTCGTTCCTTTTGCCTTCGCTCCGCCTTGAGCTTGCAAGCCACAAGAGCATTCATCGCTCACTCTCTCCCTCGCTCCACTCCGCTCCATCTTCACCACAGCAAAGCGCCGCCGCCGCCCGCCGAACTCCGGCGAGCGATTACTCGCTACTCACCGCACCGCCACCCGATTCCTTCCACCATCCTCTCCACCTTGACCTCCTACTCCACCTGTCAGGGTTGGTTCCCCCTCTTCCCGTCTCTAGCAGGCAGAACGTCGAGTGCTATCCTCGGGTTCTCGCCATGGCCGCCACCGTGACCTTCACGTGAACCGACCGTCTCCGGCCAAGCTATCCCAAACTGAGCCATGTTCTAGTCTTCTATACCGCTGAAGTTCCTTAGGTTTCGATGGAGACCTCTCTTTCGCCTTGTTTTAGCCAGAACTAAGCCTTGTCACGGCCATGTCCGCCATGGACTGTCGCCGTGCATCGCTCCGAGCAATGCCAAGGATGATGAGGCTCGAAAGTCGCCCCAATAGGTCGCTTAGGACTTGCTTAGGCTAGTGCTAGTCTCGCTTAGCCTCAAGCTCGCCGGGAAGAGTTTCGCCATCGCGTCGCAGAGCCGCCGCTCCGCCATGGCTGCCATCGAGCTTGCTCCGGTATCCCTCTGGCTCAGCAAGTCAGTTAGTCGTGTTCGCCCAGCAAACCCGCATCCAGTGATGGTCTCGGCGTCACCGGAAGCCTCGCCGCCGGCGAGCTAGGGCCAGTCAACGACCACGGCGCCAAAGTCCGCCGAGCCTAGCCTCGCCTAGTAACTTGGTCGTCTGACCAGTGAGCCTCGCCGACAGAGGCAAAGATGAGAGTGTGAGAGATAAAAAGGGAAATCTGGGTACAGTAGGCCTCGGAAAGCCGGGTGTGCCGAGCGTTGCCTCGAGCCTCAGCCGAGTCAAGCCAGGTGTGCCGAGCGTTTGCCTCGAGCCTTGGCTGAGTCAAGTTGGGTGTGCGTAGCGTTTTAGGATTGAGTTTTCTTTTAGTTTGTTTTTGCAGAATTATGTAAAGGCTTCAAAAAGTCCTACAAGGCTCATTTTAAGTCCAAATCCTGCGAAACAAATTTTGTTATGTCAAGCATGTTTAGATCTATCTGTGAAAAATGTTGAATACATTTTTAGTGATACTTTTATGTGTAGATTAATTGAAATTAGGAAGTTGCTATTAAGTTGGAAAATGCATAACTAATTATGTATAAGTCAGAAAAATGTGATTTCAGTTTTGTTAGGTTTGTATGGATATATAGTTTCAGGGAAAAATATAATATAAGGTTGTTCTGTGAATTATTTTAGCAGTAGCTTTTGAAATGGTTAAATGTTGTTTCCTTGTTTATTTTGTAGTAATTAAAATATGGGGAATATGAACCTGAGAATTTATGCACACTGCTCTTGTGCTAGAAAGTTCAGTAGAAAAATGAGAAATCTGTTGTTTGACACTTTTTGCTAGGGTGTGTAGTTCAAAGCACCTTTCCATGATATAATTTGTCTTTTTCATAGAGAATGGAGTTTAAGTCCAAATGGGGTGAAATTTGGACCAGCGACTAGATTACCCATTGTTAACTTCCAGTAATTTTTGTAGATTTTTCTGATGCTGTCTAGAATGGGTTGCTGTTATAGGCTAGTTTAATTAGATTTATTCCGGCAAGTAATTAGAGGGTAATAAACTCATTGAGTATACTTTGATGTGGTGACAACATAACTTAACAAGTTGAATATAGGAGGTTAAGCAGTTGAGTAGCAATAAATGACTTATGCTAATCTCCTGAAATGCCTTGTTCCATATTGCATCACCATGCATCCCCCGTGCATTCGTGTTATTTATGCATGCCATGCATCATGCAGGGTCGGTAGTGGAAGTTCAGGATCCGTCACTCGAGGAGCAGCATCGGGAGGAGACGCCGGAAGAGAAGATCCCAGGAGGAGACGTTGAAGAGCTGCCGGAGTGCCGCGATCACCGCCCTTCAGATTTTGAGCGAGGCAAGCCCCGGAGCATTTTTAACTCCTACGGTTTGCAAATGCTTTACAATTAACCTGATATGATTGTTGCATTAGGTTATAGGAGTTGAGTGATACCGTTGATGCATTATTTACTTATCCTTGTCCACCTGCAATTATATCTTGTTATCCCTGTTAAGTCTAGGTTCGTTTATGCTTAGCCCTGCCTAGACCGGTAAAAGTCGGGTGATTTCCTGTCTCCCGCATATAGGTGGATACTGATCATGTTTAGCCTGGTGCTATCATGGAGATAACCAAGTGATAATTAAATTGAGACTGGGCGGGATGTAGGAGCAACAGGACATGGGTTTTGTGTGCTAGTAGTCTCCCGTCTGTGTCGATTAGGACCCGACGAAGGCACACCTCAGTCATTTTGAACGCGTCAATCACTTAACGGAGCAGGTGTGGGTACCTCCCGTGAAGCCGAGTAAGGTATTTCGAGCCGGTGATGGAGATGTTGACGCCTAACACCCAGGGCCTTATATGTACCGTGGGCAACTATTCTGATCGACCTGGCATGGTCCGAGGGCAGGCAAGGCCTGATCGACCTGGCATGACCGTGGGCAGTTAATAGTTTGAGCGACCTGGCATTGAGATAACCCCCGGTGTAGAAGGGCCCATGACCGTCTCGCGTGTTTGTTCTCGAACCTCCTGAATTGGTCGCCAACGGCCGCCTGGCAAGGTGTGATCGGGCGAGTGTGCGACATTTTATCCCCAGCTGGTAGGAATCGATTATAATCGCCATCGCTCCTGGTTAGTGAGTAACTTGACTGAGCATGTGTTACCGTAGTAACTTATGGAATTAATGATGGTTATGATGTTGAATCTGAAAGGCTATTGATGAAATAGTCACTCTTGTTTGATTAAGTAGTCAAGTGTTTGCTCTAGATCAGGTGCAAATCTAGTTAATCAGGTTGATTACATAAAATTGACTGCTTACCCTCAAAAGATGATTATCTAATAATAAAATGCTTTTGCGCACAAAGGTAAGTATGGCCAACCCCAGATACAGCCTTGCATACTCCTTGGTATCAGTTATTTTTGGTTTTTCGACGGGTAAGTCTAGCTGAGTACCTTCTCGTACTCAGGGTGCTATCCCTTTGTTGTTGCAGATGGGCAATGCTTCTACGGCTATTGCGAGAACTGTCTATACCCCGTCCCGGGCGATGAGTAGACCAAGGGCATGGTCACTTCTTATTCTCTCCTAATGCTTTTGCGGACTGATCAGGCGGCACTGTATTGTGAACTTAAAACTTGTGTTTCAAAACTATGTTGCTTCCGCTCCAGAACTTCGAACTATGGTTTGTAATAACTGTTAAACTCCGATGTATTTGTAATGTGTGCGAACTGAATGTAATCGATGGGCATGTACGCTAATCTTTTACGATCTTGGTTAAGGTTGAATGACTTGAAATCCTTCGAGGTTTCCAGACTACCGGGTTTGTACGAGCTTAAGTACTTGCAATCTCTGTGAAAGCAGGGATTCAGTGCTTAATCTGATATAAATTGGTCGGTTCTGTCACAGCTGGCATCGCAGCGTGGTTAGCGTTACTGTTCACCGGTGTATTTGAAAAACCGTATTTTCAAATAAGAATTTCTATTTGTCAGAATTTATAGCTATATTAGGATCTGAAAAACTTTGTTGATAAAGATTAAGGTGTGCCATTGATCAAGTCCTTATGCCCAGTAGGAACTTAGGTGGCTATTTAAGTATTAATTTGGGGGTTGTGCATCATATTTAAATTCTGTTATTTCTGTCGTCAATACGGCAAGGGTGAAATTGCATGGGTGCTATTCTTCGGAATAGTAATGTATGGATCAATTGCCTTTATGCCAAGGTAACAAGTGAGTTGTGAGAGCGTGATTGGACAACCGCCGATTTAGGGGAGTGCTTGAATGGTACTGACATGTATACCTGTTACACACAAGTATATGTGAAAGTATTGATTGTGGGAGTAATACTTTTTTGATGGGTGCATATACTGCTTACGTGTATACTGGGTGTGCACCTAAGATAGTATTAGATTTAATTTCAGCAATGCATGATATTCATACTGTGGGCAGGGCTGAAATGATTTTCTGCAGGTACGCTAACTTGCGAACGTGTAGTACGCTAATTAACGCTAAGAGTGAACGTTGTATGCCACCGTCTAGCCGTTAGATTGATAGTCAGTGAGGACGTACGTTGCATGCATGCATCATGATCATATAATCTTGCATTAATCTTACTTCCTTCCTTATGATTATTCGTCCCGTTTCTTTAAATAAAAGTTGTTCTCAACTAATTAAAAACTGTGTGGATAAACTTCTTACAGATGGCACGTACCAAGCGCACCGCTCGTAAGTCGACCGGAGGCAAGAGGCCTAATTATATGCTGGGACCCTGGACCGATGAGGGGTCAGAGGATTTCCTAGAGGAGTTTGGCATGCCCACTATCCTTTGGAGAGTGCCCACTATCCTTTGGAGAGTTCTGCACTTGGTGGGATACCCAGAGGGCCAGGAACCACAATATGATTGGCATCGTGTCCAGCTTTCCGAGGATCGCCATGTATACACAGTTGAGGTGGACGTGCCCAGCCGTGATCCGCAGGATCATGTATGGTGCCGCCGGGTCTTCGCACTACAGGGTAGGACCCCGTGGGACGGAGCTAACAGGGTTGCCTATACTGTTCTTCGGGACATTATGGAGGATCACCCGGAGGTGGTTGCGCAAGCCACTGCTAGCATCTTTCCTACGGCGGACCCTTACCAGTCGGTGTGGCGACAGCCTGGTGCCACTATGCTTGAGGGCAGCTCCTGGGAGCGAGAGCACTGCGCAGGACCAGCTGGGAGTGCTATGGCTGCACTCATGGCTACCTATGGGTGCTTGTCACGTAGCTACGACCATCTGGACCGTGTTCTTAGTGAGGAGATGGCCGCACAGCATCGCAGGCAGGAAGAGCATGCTACAGAGATCGACCTTCTCACCACCCAGCTAGCCCACATGACCGTTGAGAGAGACCAAGCTCGTCAGAGAGAGCAGGAGACAGCACAGCAGCTGAGAGACCAGCAGGGGATGACGACCTTCTTATCCACCATCATGGCCGAGACCGAGGAGTCGCTACGTGGTGTTTGTCTCAAGGGTATGCGCGCGACGGAGCAGAACAGGCTTCTTAGGCTACAGGTGGGAGATTTGGAGCTACAACTTCATCATGTCCTGGATAGTGAGTAACTTGACTGAGCATGTGTTACCGTAGTAACTTATGGAATTAATGATGGTTATGATGTTGAATCTGAAAGGCTATTGATGAAATAGTCACTCTTGTTTGATTAAGTAGTCAAGTGTTTGCTCTAGATCAGGTGCAAATCTAGTTAATCAGGTTGATTACATAAAATTGACTGCTTACCCTCAAAAGATGATTATCTAATAATAAAATTCTTTTGCGCACAAAGGTAAGTATGGCCAACCCTAGATACAGCTTTGCATACTCCTTGGTGTCAGTTATTTCTGGTTTTTCGACGGGTAAGTCTAGCTGAGTACCTTCTCGTACTCAGGGTGTTATCCCTTTGTTGTTGCAGATGGGCAATGCTTCTACGGCTATTGCGAGAAATGTCTGTACCCCGTCCCGGGTGATGAGTAGATCAAGGGCATGGTCACTTCTTATTCTCTCATAATGCTTTTGCGGACTGATCAGGCGGCACTGTATTGTGAACTTAAAACTTGTGTTTCAAAACTATGTTGCTTCCACTCCAGAACTTCGAACTATGGTTTGTAATAACTGTTAAACTCCGATGTATTTGTAATGTGTGCGAACTGAATGTAATCGGTGGGCATGTACGCTAATCTATTACGATCTTGGTTAAGGTTGAATGATTTGAAATCCTTCGAGGTTTCTGGACTACCGGGTTTGTACGAGCTTAAGTACTTGCAATCTCTCTGAAAGCAGGGATTCAGTGCTTAATCTGGTATAAATTGGTCGGTTCTGTCACAAGTCATTATCTCGCTATGCGCTTATTGTTTATGACTAACCGGTGGCGTTGAGTTGTGGTGTGTTTACCGTGTTGGTGTGTGTGTGCAACATGTGTCTCTTGGCTATGTTGATGTGCAGGTGTTGAGCTCGGATACAGTGGTCTATGGTGAGGTGAAGGTCAAGTAGAGACGTGTCGTGCCGACGGACTGGGAGCGGTGAAGGATGGGCGTGCCGTGCGGCGGACGTGCTGTGCCATGCTGATGCATCGGTGCCGGTGGTCGCGGTGTGCGAACCACATCCCGTCTATGGCGCGGGTTTGGTAGCTGAGCCTCAAAAGCTACCTTCGACGGTTTCTAGGTTTGGGCCTTAAAACCTAGGCTCACGGGTTTCCGAGTTTGGGCCTCAAAACTCGGGGTGGACGGTTTCCAGGTTTGGGCCTTAAAACCTGGGCTGGCAGGTTTCCCGGTTTGAGCCTCAAAACCGGGGGAAGGTCCAAAAGGACGGTCGACGCATGGCGGCACCGAGAGGCTTGTGTTGCGGCGAAGCTATCGGTGAGAAGGCGCGGCGGTCGACGGTGATGGCACGTGGCGGCATCCTGAAGCTTGCGTCGAGGCGAAGCGAAGGATGACAAGGCACGTGGCCGTCGGATGAAAACTGCTAGGGTTGGACAGTTTTACCCCTGGGGGGTATTTGGGTTGAGTACTTCATGAGAGGGCGTTTTGGTCTTCGGACGTGTGGCGATATATATGAAAGGGGCTGGTTAGGGCAGCCCATCCTTGGGGAAGTGTCACTCTCATTTTGTTCATTTGAGAGGAGGCTAGGGTTAGAGAGAGGAGTGGGTCTTGTTCTTGAGCTTTTCGCCATCCACGCTTTGTGTTGCGAGGAGTGGTTTGTAACCCTACACAGTGTGCTACACAATTCATCATTCTATAACAATCCAAGGATCAATTTCTTACTCCTCTTGTGTTGGCTGAAATTTGGATCGATTCGCGTTTTTGTTGTTGGCGTTCTTCGCTTCCTCCCTTTGATTCTTTCACGAGATTTTTTGTTTGAAGGGATGGATTGAAAATACGTTTGAACCATCTTGTGTAGCATCGTGAGAGACATCTTTCCACCGAAGGAATTTATCTAATTCCTCACGAGCACATAGATCGGGCGGATTTCGTTTTCGGTTCTAAACTTTTCTCTTTTGCACGAGATCTGCAATTCATGAATTTCTAGTTGGGTTCGAGCCATGATCTTTTAGAGATAGCTCACTAACACACTTGTGATCATCTGTGCAAAATTTGGTGAAGTTTGGAGTTGATTTGATTGAGTTTCGGGTCGATTTGGTATTTGAACAGCGCTGTTTTCGGGCTGACCGGACGCTGCTACAGTACGACCGAACTCTGCACTGTTTTCTGGCCGGACGCTGCACTGTTACTGTTCATGCGTCCGGTGCTACAGTGATCGGACGCTACAGTGCCCTCATCCTGTTGACAATCAACTGAAAGCCAGCGAATAAACTTTCTATACTCTCGCCAGGCATGTGTCAAAAGTTCTCATACTCTCGCTTGTGCGACTCGTAGAGACGGGTTTTGACTTGAGTGGTTCCCTCATAGAAATGCATGAGGGTAGCCCAAATCTCCCGAGCCGTAGCGAGGTGAGAAACGCGATCAAACTCCGTCATGCTCAAGCATGAGAAAAGAGCATTACGGGCTCGGCTATTGGCATCGTGCTCATCAATCTGATGCTGAGTAGCACGAGCAGCCAAGACCACGTAATCGGCAGAATTGCAAATATCCCAGATAGAAGCACCCAAACTCTACAGATAGGCCGACATGCGTATCTTCCAATACGCATAGTTCGTCCCATTGAAGAACGGCGGTTTGCCCACGCCGTGATCCATGTCGCCTTCGGTGGATCTGGAACCGGCTAAGGTGGAAGATCCTTAACCCGCTCTGATACCAATTGAAGGACCGAGAATGCAATAGCAAGGAGACCAGAGGGGGTGAATGGGAGCTCAAAAATTTCTCTCAAAACTTTGGCCTTTTATCCCCAAAATCAACCCCAAAAGCTTAGATCAAAACCGTGATGCCCACGACCCTTGGAAGAGGGTGGATGATCCCTAGGATCACAGCAAGGCACCACAAAGCGATAGCGAACCAAACGCCAAAAGCACCAGCACAAGTTCGACCCTCAAAAACCAAGTCCCGAACGTAGATGGAAGGCTACGTCGAGAAATCTCCAAATACCAATGCTAACAAGTAGCAAAGATACCTAGAGAGGTTCCTTGGTCAACTCTAGGACCAAACGAGAAGTCTGGAAACCAAGCGAAGAAGTCGGGAGAGCAAATGCACTAAACCGAAGGCTTCAGCCGATTCCCGGACTATCTGGGGTTCAGTCTGTGGACTGTCTGACCAACGTCGGACTGTCCGGGCTTTGGTGGCGGACTGTTCGCCGGTCAAAAGTGCAAAAACGCACTGCTGCTGAAGTCCCCTGGACAGCTCCCGGACTATCCGCGAGTCCCAACGGCGGACTGTACGCGGTTCAAAAAGGAGTCAGCACAGCCGAGCCTCGCGACCACTGCTCGGTCGGAGCCCGACGCGCGGACTGTCCGCGCCCCCAACGGCGGACTGTCTGCGAGTGCCCAATGAGGCGATTTCGGTCGCCCTCCACTCAAATCCTCCCAAATTCGATTCAAATCAAAATCCCTTGATCCCAAACTTGGAGAAGATGATCACGAGGTAGTTAGGAGACTATCCCCAAGAAATCATCCGCTCAAATCAACTCAATCACCGGGAAATCAAAAGGGAAGGAGTATGAACGAAAAAGCACCACGAAAACGAAATTGACCCGATCTACTTGTTCATGAGGAGTTAGATGAATTCCTTCAGTGGAACTGATCTCCTCATTATAAAGAACAAGTTGATTCAAGTGGAATTCGAAAAGATGCTGTAGAGAGGGAGATCGAGTGACGGGGAAATCATGGAGAAACAAAGAACGCGAAGAACACAAACAAAACGCGAATCAACACATCGATTTGCAACCGTGTGGCTACCACACGCTACAACAGTGAGATTACGGTCTCACTTCCTCAAAATCTCTAGTACACAGAGGTATGGTTCTCTACGGATCTCAGTTGCTGCAGCACGGGATTGGGACAGCAGGAAAACCTAGAAGGCAAAGAGACAATGACTGAGATAGGATGGGAGGTGGGTGTCTCCTTCTACTTATCCTAATTCTAATTCCCACTCTACCCCTAACTAATTACAGAGCAAACCAGCTAAACCCTAGGGTTATTCTGGACCAACTCGTGGTAGGTGGTGATCCGACCGCCACGCCCACACAACTGGTAGCGTTGCCTCGACGCAACCTCACGGATTGCCGCCACGTGCTGCCACCGCTGTGCTTGTCCTTTTCCTGTACTTCGCCCCCGGTTTTGTGGCCCAAACCGGGAAACCAGCCTTCACAGCCAACCCCCGGTTTTGAAGCCCAAACCGGGAAACCAGCCGACCATCGCCTGAGTTTTGTTGCCCAAACTCAGAAACCCGCAGCGCCCAGGTTTTGAGGCCCAAACCTGGAAACTGTCCTAAGCCCGAGTTTTGTGGCCCACACTCGGAAACCATCAGCGCCCAGTTTTTGAGGCCCAAACCTGGAAACCGTCCACTCGGTGGTTTTTCTGTGGCTCAACCACCAAACCGAGCCGTAGAAGGGATGCACCGCCCGTGCACCCCGTCCACCAACACATGTCCCCAGGTCCTCGACCGAAACAACATCGTGTCTGCAAGTCTTCACTCGTCGTTGTCCCAGGATGTCAGCCACCACAACTGATCCTCAGGCCACCGGTCCCCCAGTCCAAGCCTCACGTCCGCCCTTCGCCACTCTCGGTCCATCGGCACGGCACGTCTCTACTTGACCTTCACCTTGCCTTCGATCACTGTATCCGTGCTCGACACCTGCACAACACAAGCCAAAGAACATGCACATTATCCCAGTTGACAATCACTCATCACTCAGAGACTCGGCATACACCCATGTATCCGCAGATTCGCGGGACGGCCATGGGCCCTTCTACACCGGGGGTTATCTCAGTGCCAAGTCGCTCAAGCTATAACTGCCCACGGTCATGCCAGGTCAGTCAGATCCCGCCTGTCCACGGACCATGCCAGGATGCTCAGAATAGTTGCCCATGGTACATCTGAGGCCCTGGTTGTTAGGCGTCAACACCTCCATCACCATCTCGAATAACCTTACTCGGCTTCACGGGAGGCACTCTGACCTACTCCGTTAAGTGATTGGCACGTTCAATTTGACTGAGGGGGGCTTCCCGAAACGGGTCCTATGCATCACAAATGGAAGACTACTAGCACACAAAACCCATGTCCAGCTCCTATATCCCGTCCGGTCTCCAATTCATTATCACATGGTTATTCCATGATAGCACCAGGCTAATCATGATCAGTATGCACCTAATTGCAGAAGACAAGAGATCTCCCGACTTTTACCGGTCTAAGCAAGGCTAAGCATATAACGAGCCTAGACCTAAATAGGGATATCAAGATAATAATTGTGGTGGACAAGGATAATCGATAATGCAACTGAAGGACCGAGAATGCAATAGCAAGGCGACCAGAGGGGGGGGTGAATGGGAGCTCAAAAATTCCTCTCGAAACTTTGGCCTTTGTCCCACAAATCAACCCCAAAAGCTTCGATCGAAACCGTGATGCTCACGACCCTTGGAAGAGGGTGGATGATCCCTAGGATCACAGCGGAGCACCACAACGTGATAGCAAATCAAACGGTAAAAGCACCGGAACAAGTTCGACCCTAAAAAATCAAGTCCTGAACGTAGATAGAAGGCTACGTCGAGAAATCCCCAAATACCAATGCTAACAAGTAGCAAAGATACCTAGAGAGGTTTCTTGATCAACTCTAGGGCCAAACGAGAAGTCCGGAAACCAAGCGAAGAAACCGGAAGAGCAAACGCACTAATGCTCAACACACAGCCGATTCCCGGACTGTCCGCGGGTACGGTTCCGGACTGTCCGCAGTAGTCCTGGACTGTCTGCGAAGAAGGGGCAGACTGTCCGCCAGCAACTTCACCAAAACAGCAAGTCTGCTGAACCTCCCTGGTCGGCTCGCGGACTGTCCGCGACCGACTACGGCGGACTGTCCGCCGGTCAAACTGAAACAACACAGCCGAGCCGTGCGACCACTGCCTCGGTCAGAGCCCGACGCGCGGACTGTCCGCGGGCAGAACAGCGGACTATCCGCGAGTGCCTAGTGAGGGCGATTTTGGTCGCCTTCAACTCAAATCTCCCCGAATTCAAATCAAAACTCAATCCCACGTTCCCAAATTTGGAGAAGATGATCACGAGGTAGTTAGGAGACTATCCCCAAGAAATCATCCGCTCAAATCAACTCAAACACCGGGAAATCGAAAGGGGAGGAGTATGAACGAAAAAGCACCACGAAAACGAAATCGACCCGATCTACTTGTTTGTGAGGAGTTAGATGAATTCCTTCGGTGGAAATGATCTACTCAGTATAATGAACAAGTTGATTCAAACGGATTTCGCAAAGACGCAGTAGAGAGGGAGATCGAGTGACGGGAAAATTGTGGAGAAACGAAGAACGCGAAGAACACGAACAAAATGTGAATCAAGTCATCGATCTGCAACCGTGTGGCTACCACACACTACAACAGTGAGATTACGGACTCACTTCCTCAAAATCTTCAGTACACAGAGGTATGGTTCTCTGCGGATCTCAGCTAGCTACAGTAGGGGATTGGGAGAGCAGGAAACCCTAGAAGCAAAGAGCAAATGACTGAGATGGAATGGGAGGAGGGTGTCTCCCTCTACTTATCCTAATTCTAATTCCTACTCTACCCCTCAACTAATTACAGAGTGAACCAGCTAAACCCTAGGGTTATTCTGGACCAACTCATGGTAGGTGGTGATCCGACGGCCACGCCCGCACAACTGGTAGCGTTGCCTCGACGCAACCTCACCAATCGCCGCCACGTGCCACCACCGCTCTGCTTGTCCTTTTCCCGGACGTCGCACCCCCGGTTTTGTGGCCCAAACCGCGAAACCAGCCTTCACAGCCAACCCCCGGTTTTGAGGCCCAAACCGGGAAACCAGCCATCCATGGCCTGAGTTTTGAGGCCCAAACTCAGCAAACCCGCAGCACCTAGGTTTTGAGGCCCAAACCTGGAAACCGTCCTTAGCCCGAGTTTTGTGGCCCAAACTCAGAAACCATCAGCACCAAGGTTTTGAGGCCCAAACCTGGAAACCGTCCACTCGGTGGTTTTTCTGTGGCTCAACCACCAAATCGAGCCGTAGAAGGGATGCACCGCCCGTGCACCCCATCCACCCGCAAGTCTTCGCTCGTCGCTGTCCCAGGCTGTCAGCCACCACAGCTGATCCTCAGGCCACCGGTCCCTCAGTCCAAGCCTCACGTTCGCCCTTCGCTACTCTCGGTCCATCGGCACGGCACTTCTCTACTTGACCTTCACCTTGCCTTCGATCACTGTATCCGAGCTCGACACCTGCACAACACAAGCCAAAGAACATGCGCATTATCCCAGTTGACAATCACTCATCACTCAGAGACTCAGCATACACCCATGTATCCGCAATCTACCCCTTAATGGGTGCATTGTCAACTACCAACACAAACCATAGTGGAATAGAAGAAAGAAGGAAGAAAGAAAGTGAACTCAACCAAATGACCCAAAAGCATAGCAAAGCCGAAGAAGGTCAAGCGGTAATGAGCAGAACAACTTGGTACCCAAAGACATGGGCAACGGCTCGACGCAACCAAGCAAAGCAAAGCTAGCCCTCAAGAAGAGGTAGAACAGGCTCAACACCACTAGCGAAGAAGCTCGATACCAACTGTTACCAACTCAAAAACCAAAAGAGTTCGATACAAATTTAAGAGCTGAAAATGTTTGCTAGTCCCTCAAGAAAGAGGCAAAGGCTCAACACAACTAGAAAACTCCCCCTCAAATAGTGCACACAACCCAGGGAACACATGATTTGTCAGTATTTTCTCCCCCTTAGTTGAAAATGCACCAGCAAGGAAATGGGCATAAACACTCAAATTTCTCCCCCTTGACAGAGAATCTCCCTCCAAAGATGCATATGAGTTAGAATGCAAGTTAGCAGCTTCAGGAATATAATCAAGAGAGTGCAAACATGCTCTACGGAGTTCTGATCCGATGACTCAACAACATCCATAAGAAGCGAGCAAAGGCTCAAACTGATCACTAAGTACGAAATATGAACATGAGAGCAAAATGATCAGTTTCTAGCCAAAAAGGTATTCACCATTAAAATAGCACTAAGCATGTACAGACAGGAAGTCAGACAAGTGCTAAACATGTATACAAGGTGAACTACCCCAAGCCCAGTTCAACCATCATGCCATAGAAAGAACCATAGACTTGTGTATGCAAAATTTTATCGGAGTTGCAGCGGTTAAATTACACAAGTTTCAATTTCAGCATGTGATTGCGAGAGGTTGAGAGCTTGTCATTGCCTAACTTTTCAACTGTGCGAATCCTATGCAGAAGCAATCCGAAGCTTAAAGCAACAATTTTGATCATACACTACACAGCTCATGTTTAACTCAAAGTGCAATGAGAAACAGTCTCGAAACTGTGATGTGCTGACAAGCAATCCCATCTCGATCTTTTCAATACACCTAACTTGGTTCAGAATTAAAACAGAATATGGACATACCAAGCAAGTGAATGACTCAGAAATAGAGACATAGCAACCTAGCATATATGAAAAGCATAAGTGACTTCAACACATTCTACACATGCTAGTTGCAAATCTCAATGGTGAATATTTTCAAGTTTTATGTTCATTAATCAGATTCACCATTCATAAAATAGCTCTGCTCACAACATGTAACAGTGATCAGAAAGAGCATAAGCTACAGCATCATCATAAAGCATCGAAGCAAATACTATACAGAGCATAGTTACATTCTAAAGATTATATTCATGAAGCTCTGAATGTAAATATGCAAAATGCAAAGATGCATGATGAAACCAAATGAAAAACACACAGTCAGTTTATAATACAAGAGTCAAAATGTTTCCCCCATCTAAAAGGGGAAACACACACCAAGCTCAACTCTCAACCTAGCAAAAGTTGATTGGTCCAAAGGCTTGGTGAAAATATCAGCCAACTGATGATGAGTATCGACATGGCAAAGGTCGATATCACCCTTCTCATAGTGGTCTCGCAGAAAATGAAAGCACACATCAATGTGTTTGGTCTTAGAGTGCAGCACAGGGTTCTTAGCAACGCTAATCGCACTCGTGCTGTCACAAAGCAAGGGAACACGAGAATAGCTCAGACCAAAATCACGCAAAGTGGCCATCATCCAGAGTAACTGGGAACAGCAGCTAGCCGCAGCAACATACTTAGCCTCCGTGGTAGACTGGGCAACACTAGACTGCTTGCGAGAAGACCACGATACAAGAGAAGAACCAATAAACTGGCAAGTCCCAGAAGTGGACTTGCGATCAATGCGACAACCAGCAAAATCGACATCGGAATAACCGCAAAGGGAGAGGGTGGAGGAAGCAGAATACCAAATCCCAAATTCTGGAGTGAAGGATAAGTACCTCATAATGTGCTTGACCGCCTGACGGTGAGAGGTGCGCGGCGACGACTGAAATTGTGCACAAAGACACACCGCGAACTGGATGTCCGGGCGTGTCGCCGTCAGGTACAGCAGCGACCCGATCATACTCCGGTACTCCTTCTGGTCCACAGCTTCTCCATCCACATCCGCATCCAGAGCCGTCGTGGTCGACATGGGTGTTGGAAGAGGCTTGGCCTCACCCATATCGAACTTCTTCAAAATGTCCTTGGTATATTAACCCTGGTGCACAAACATCCCTTCTCGGGATTGCTTGATTTGCAATCCGAGGAAAAACGTCAACTCGCCCATCATGCTCATCTCAAACTCCCTGCTCATAGTATCTGCAAACTTGGCAACCAAAGCATGAGAGGAACCACCAAAAATGATATCATCCACGTAAATCTGGACCAAGAGAGTATCATTGCCTTGCTTGAGGAGAAAAAGCGTTTTATCCACACATACCATTTTAAAACCCTTAGCAAGCAAAAAAGTTTTCAACCTATCATACCAGGCTCTAGGGGCTTGTTTCAAACCATACAAAGCTTTGTGAAGTTTAAAGACGTGGTTTGGAAACTTGGGATTTTCGAAACTGGGGGGTTGTCTCACATACACCAACTCTTCTATGTAGCCGTTTAAGAAGGCACTCTTGACATCCATTTGAAAAAGTTTAAACCCTTTGGATGCAGCAAAAGCCAAGAGTATCCTAATAGCCTCCAAACGAGCTACAAGAAGCAAAAGTCTCCTCATAGTCTATTCCCTCCTTCTGACTATACCCCTGGGCTACAAGTCTGGCCTTGTTTCTCACAACATGGCCATCCTCTCCTTGTTTGTTTTTGAAAACCCATTTTGTCCCAATTGGGTGACACTCAGAGGGAGGAGAATTTAGAACCCAAACCCGATTTCTTTCAAATTTTTCTAACTCCTCATGCATGGCATTGACCCAATCTGGATCCGTCAAAGCGTGTCCAACATCTCGGGGTTCAAAATCAGCAACAAATGTAGAATGAGCAAAGTGAGAGATTTGCCTAGACCGAGTGACGCGATCGTTGATGTCGCCGATCATCTGTTGAGGTGGGTGCTGGCGCTGAATTTGTCGTGGCACCTCCCTTGCCGAAGTGGCCTCCCCCCTCAACAGCAGCTGGTGCCACCTCGGGTACTAGCGGTACAGCCCGAGGTGGCTGATCACACGGCCCCCATGTAGTAGAGGAAGAAGGGTCGGGTCCACGTGCAGTCGTCGTCGAAGTCGACCCACTCGGAGCAGCAGGTAGAGGAAGTGCTGGATCGTCCATACCTTCAGCACCCTCGTCCTCGTCATCAAAAAGAGGTTCACCAACCTCATGATCACCTGCACGGACAAAACGAGAAGAAGGACAAACCATGGTCTCGTCGAAGGTGACATCAGATGTCTCCATGACTCGTTTAGTGTCAAGGTTAAGTACACGATAAGCACGAGTATGAGCGCCATAACCCAAAAACACACCGTCGGAAGAACGAGACTCAAACTTGTCTAGGTTGCCTTTCTTGAGTATAAAACAGTGGCAACCAAAAACTCTAAAATAACTCACCTTGGGGAGTTTTCCAAAACGCAACTCATAAGATGTCTTTTTCAAGAAAGCTCGGAGAAAAATGCGATTGGAAATATAGCATGCAGTGCTCTTGGCTTCAGCCCAATATCGCCTAGGAGTCCTATGCTTATAGAGCATCGTCCTGGCCATCTCTACAAGGGTCCGATTCTTCCTCTCTACAACACCATTTCATGGTGGTGTGTAGGGAGAAGAAAACTGATGCTCTAAACCCAAAGAGTTACAAAACTTCTCAAAATCCGAATTCTTGAATTCGGAACCATTATCACTCCGAATTGCTCACATTGAGTTCAAAGGGAACTCATTCTGAAGACGTAAAATCAGATTGCGAGCAAAGGAGAAAGTCTCGGTCTTCTTAGCTAAAAAGAAGACCCACGAATATCTCGAAAAATCATCAACAACAACAAGCACATACCACTTCCCCCAACCGAGCACACCCGAGCCGGACCAACAAGGTCCATGTGCAAAAGCTCTCCAGGGCGCTTGGTCATGACCTGAGTCACTGGATGGTGGGGAGCGGCTACCATCTTCCCATGTCTACAAGAATGGCAAACAAGATCCTTCTCCATGGACAAGTTGGGCAATCCTCGGATTAAGCCAAGTGAGCTAAGTCTTGCAAGCAAGTCAAAGCTCAAGTGACCGAGTCTCCTATGCCACTTCCAAAGATCAGAGGAGGAAGGTCCAGCCAAAAGACAACGAGAAATGCCAAACGACTCCGAGAAATCCACACGAAAGACTTTTCCAAAGGGCGAAATCATACATACAAGATTGCCCTGAGGATCCAAAATGCGACTGAGATTCAGTTTAAAACGAATCTCATAGTCATCATCAAAAAGTTGCGAAACAGAAAGAAAGTTAAAATGCAAGTTAGAAACAAGAGCAACATCGCGCAACACAAAATGCTCATTAACTCGCACCGTCCCACGAGACAACACTCTACCTTTGCTATTGTCGCCGAAGGTCATAAACTCCTTTCCGCCGACCGGACTAAGACTGGAGAACCACTTGGAGTTTCCGGTCATGTGCCTCGAACACCCGGAATCCACCAACCAAACGTTCTCCAATCGTTTTACCTACATCAATAAAAAAGACATAGGGTGAGCATATGGTCCAACACTGGGGTTAGTGAAGTAGGGAGAATACCAGTGTTGGGCCGGCTGCTCAAAAGAACGATTAGCAGAAAAACCATTCCTAGCACGCCTACGGAAAAGAGCGATCACCACGTTGAGGAAAACGTGGTCCGCTAAGGGAGGAGCGTCCGTCGCGATACTCAAAACACGGTGGGGGAAAATGCTCAACTATAAAGCCACCGCCACGGGGTCCATAGCCTACAACTGCAGGCTCCCGCCGGGCAGGACCTCTCAGCTGCTTAGGCCTAGGAACTTGAGGTTCTGGACCTCTAGGCCTAACAGCACGCCTCTGAACATTCGGCACATGTACATCGTGGAAAGGATGGTACATGTCCGTGTTGTTCATCTCCTTTGCGCGGCGCGCCTCTCTCCTGCGCCGAAAGCAAAACTCACTCAAGTGTCCATCTCTCCCACAATGCTCACAATGGTACCTCACCGCTCTCATAGGGGGTTGTTGGTACTCACGGTAGTGGGTGTAGATAACTTTGCCCTTCTGTGGCATAAGCTCCTCCTAGATGGGTGGCATGGTGTCCAGCTTGTTCTTGAGGTGGTTTGGTTTGGGAGCCCAAGATTGTTTCTTTGGTGGAGCTCTCGGAGGTTCAACAAAGACCCCATCCTTCGTGTTAGGCTTGAGAGGCTCTTTGGGTGGAATCTTGGTAAGTTTGGGAGTAGTGGTGGAGTTGGGCTTCTCACATGGGTTAAGACCACTCGACTCTCCAATCTTCCCAAAAGACGCAACATCAACACCCGGAGCAAAACCTACACCTGGACCTCCAGCACCTCGCTTGAATTGAGAGATCATCATCCCGAGCTGTGGCTCACCACTAGACACCCATGACAAGATGGTCCGAAGGTATGTGTTTTCCTCCTCGGTCTGCATCTTGTCATGCTTCACATTGGCTATCTCCATCTCCAAACCCTCACAAAGAACACACCTAGCCACACATGTGCTACCTGAGTTGGTCTCTTCAAGAGACACAATCTTGGCATTCTTCTCTGCCAACTCAGATTGCAAGCCTGCGCAGGACTTGCACGCACCCAACAGCGAGGATCTAGCCTTCAGCTCATCCACCTCTCCTACCAACACAGCACACTTGCTTCTCAAAGTGAGAAGGTCAGTCATGTGTGTGGTGCACATCTCGCACTCCTCCTCATCTGTGACAACTACGGTGGACTTGACAGATTCAAGTTCCTTCACCGTATCCTCCCACTTCTGCCTAAACTCCTTGCGCTCTCTAGCAGCACGCCTAAGCAACTTATCTTGACTAAGGAGCGCGACAGTAAGTTTCTCGACCTCAGCAGAAAGCTTGTCGGGGGTCTGAGATACCTGGGAGGCGTCGTTGTCGTCATTTCGAGGAGTCTCCTCTAGCTCACCGTCGACCTCCTTGCCGAGGGCCGTGGTGCAGAAGCCCTCATTGTCGGCGAAGAAGCAGAGACCGTTCAGCCTGTCCTCGATCCTCTTCTTCTTCTCGGACTCGTCGTCGCTTGAGGCAGCGGAGTCATCATTCGAGTCATCGACGTCGCTGAGCGTGGCAAAGAAAGCACACTGCTCAGCTTGGGCCTTCTCCAAGTACTTCGTCTTGATGTACTCCTTGTCAAAGCCGCCCTTCCGCTTGTGCTTCGCGGGGACGTACTTCTCCTTGCGCTTGGCGGAGTCGTACTTGTGCCCATGATCCGCCTTGCCGAAGACTTCCTTGTTCTTCTTCGGGCAATTGGCGATGAAGTGGTTGGGGTCGCCGCACTCGAAACAGCCTGAGCGTCCTCCTCCGTGGCGACGGTTCATACGGTTGTTGTGGAACCGCGAGAACCGGTTGGCGAGCATAGCCAACTCATCATCCCCCATGAACTCCAGCTGCTCCTCTATGACTGAAAGAAGTGAAGACAAAGCAAAGCCTCTATAGGGGTTAGCAGAAGAGCCAGAAAGCAAAGCCATCGATGGGCCAGAAGGATTTTCATAAGAAGCCCTCGCCATGGCATCAATCTCACTGGACTTGAGCTTACTAAAGAGCTCGTCGCACGTGAGGGTCTCATAGTTAGGTGATTCGATGATCGCCTGAACCTTGGAATCCCACACCGACCGATCGAGAGTATGCATAAGCTTCAAAGCTCTCTCATGATCGTCGAAAGGCAACAGCTCCTTGTTAGCCCTCATCCTGTTGACAATCACCTAAAAGCGAGCGAATAAACTCTCTATGCTCTCGCCAGGCATATGTCGAAAGTTCTCGTACTCTCGCTTGTGTGACTCGTAGAGACGGGTTTTGACTTGAGAGGTTCCCTCATGAAAATGCATGAGGGATGCCCAAATCTCCCGAGCCGTAGTGAGGTGAGAAACGCGATCAAACTCAGTCATGCTCAAGCATGAGAAAAGAGCATTATGGGCTCGGCTATTGGCATCGTGATCATCGATCTGACGCTGAGTCACACGAGCAGCCAAGACCATGTAATCAGCAGAGTTGCAAATATCCCAGATGGAAGCACCCATACTCTGCAGATAGGCCGACATGCGTATCATCCAATACGCATAGTTAGTTCCATCAAAAATCGACGGCTTTCCCACGCCGCGATCCATGTCGCCTTCTGTGGATCTGGAACCGGCTAAGGTGGAAGATCCTTAACCCGCTCCGATACCAAGTGAAAGACCGAGAATGCAATAGCAAGGCGACTAGAGGGGGGGTGAATGGGAGCTCAAAAATTCCTCTCAAAACTTTGGCCTTTGTCCCACAAATCAACCCCAAAAGCTTCGATCGACACCGTGATGCTCACAACCCTTGGAAGAGGGTGGATGATCCCTAGGATCACAGCGGAGCACCACAACGTGATAGCAAACCAAACGGTAAAAGCACCGGAACAAGTTCGACCCTAAAAAACCAAGTCCCGAACGTAGATATAAGGCTACGTCGAGAAATCCCCAAATACCAATGCTAACAAGTAGCAAAGATACCTAGAGAGGTTTCTTGATCAAATCTAGGGCCAAACGAGAAGTCCGGAAAACAAGCGAAGAAACTGGAAGAGCAAACGCACTAAAGCTCAACACACAGCCGATTCCCGGACTGTCCGCGGGTACGGTCCCGGACTGTCCGCAGTAGTCCCGGACTGTCCGCGAAGAAGGGGCAGACTGTCCCCCGGCAACTTCACCAAAACAGCAAGTCTCTCAAACCTGGAAACCGTCCTCAGCCCGAGTTTTGTGGCCCAAACTCGAAAACCATCAGCACCCAGGTTTTGAGGCCCAAACCTGGAATCCGTCCACTCGGTGGTTTTTCTGTGGCTCAACCACCAAACCGAGCCGTAGAAGGGATGCACCGCCCGTGCACCCCGTCCACCTACAAGTCTTCGCTCGTCGCTGTCCCAGGCTGTCAGCCACCACAGCTGATCCTTAGGCCACCGGTCCCTCAGTCCAAGCCTCACGTCCGCCCTTCGCCACTCTCGGTCCATCGGCACGGCACGTCTCTACTTGACCTTCACCTTGCCTTCGATCACTGTATCCGTGCTCGACACCTGCACAACACAAGCTAGAGAACATGCGCATTATCCCAGTTGACAATCACTCATCACTCAGAGACTCGGCATACACCCATGTATCCGCAGCAACAATGGTGGCATTCAACTCCTATAACCTAATGCAACAAGCATAATAGATTAATTTATAATAATTGCCAAACCACAGGGAGTTAGATAGTCCAGGGCTTGCCTTTCTCGAAGTCAGAGGGACGGTGATCCTGGCACTCTGGTAACTCTCCGACGTCTTCCTCGATCCTCTCGAGCGGTGTCTCCTCCTTGGGCTGCTCCTCCAACGGCGGCGGATTCAGGGTCTCCTCTAGCGATCCTGTATGGTGCATAACATGTATAAATACAACGAATGCACATAGAATGCTTAAGTGATGCAATCATTGGATAAAGACAACTCAGGAGACAAGCACATGTCATCTACTTCATTCTCTTCAACAAGGTAGTCAACATCATCTTGTTGACCACTAACTACCTTGCTACTACCTTACAATCTAACAATTCATTTAACCTTCCTAAGCAGCTACTTAAGACACTTAATCATGACAGCATCGCTTAACTTATTCAACCTTACTTATTATCTACTGGCCTAACCAACAACCAATTTAGACAAGCCCTCAACAGCAACCCTTAGTTAACAACCTCAAAAAAATCTAAAAAAATTCTGAAGGTTAATAGCATGGAATTTGGCTTACTGTACAAAGTTCAAGTCTTTGGACTTAAGCACTGTTCTCTATGAAAAAGACAAACAACATGGTAAAAAGGTGCTTTGAGCTACATATCATAGTAAAAAGTATCAAACAATAGATTTCACATTTTTCTTTTCAACTTCTTAGCACAAGAGTAGTCTATAAAAATTACCAAGCCCATACCATTTATATTCTATTTACTAAAAATCATACAAGAAAATAGCATTTGACCACTTTAAATATTACTGCCAATATTTTTCACAGAACATACTCATATTATATTTTTCCCAGATACTACTCATCAACACAAACCTAACAAATTTGGAATCACATTTTTCTGAGTTATGCAGAATTAGTTATGCATTTTCCAAGTTAACAACCATTTACTTGATTAAATAAATCTGTACATAAAAGTATCGCAAAATATGCATCTAATATTTTTAACAGATAGATCCATTCATTTCCAGCACAACAAAATTTGTTTCACATTATTTGGACTTAAAATGAGCCTTGTATGAATTTTAGAAGCATTTAACCTATTTCTGCAAAAAGTGGATTAAAGGAAATCCATCCTAAAACGCTACGGACACCCGACTTCATGCACTCACAGGCACAAAACAAAACGCTAGGCACACCTGGCTATCCTGAGCGCTAGTGCACACGGACTCTTCTCCTTCTCTCTTTCTCTCTCTGCCAGCGGGGTCCACTGGTCAGGTGACCCACGTCAGCGGTCAACCGAGCCCACACGTCAGCGTGCTCCATCTCCCGCCGGCGTTGACCGGCCCTAGCTCACCGGCGGCGAGGTTTCCGTTGACACCAACCCTACCTCTAGACTCACCTTCTCGAGGCGGACACAGTCGGCTAGGTCTCCAGGCTTGGGACTCACCGGAGCAAGCTCGACGGCGGCCATGGCGGAGCGGCGGCGCTGCGACGCGATGGCGAGGTCCTCCTCAGCCATTTCGAGCCTCGGCGACGCAAGAACTAGCTCAAGCAAACTCTAAGCGACCTATAGGTGCAGTGCTCGAGCCATGCTGACCCCGGCAAGAGTCGGTGCCACGCACGGCGGCGGTCTGTGACGGACATGGCCGTGGCAAGGCTCGGTTCCGGCCAAAACAGGGCACTAGAGACATCTCCATCTAAACCAAAGAAACTACGGAGGTAGAGAAGGCTAGAACGGAGCTTGGTTCGGGGTAGTTTGGCCAGAGATGGCCGGACCACTCATTGGTCATGCGGCGGCCATGGCGGGAGCCCGAGGTTGGCACTCGGTGTTTCGCCGGCTAGAGGGAAGGAGAGAGGAAACCAACCCGTGTAGGTGATAGAGGAGGTTAGGGCAGAGAGGATGGCGGGAGGAGTCAGGCGGTGGCACTTTAGGTGGTGAGGAATCGCTCGCAGGAGATGGCGGGCGGTGGCGGCGCTTTCGAACTGGAGAAGATGGAGCAGAGGGTGAGAGAGGGAGTGAGTGAGCGGCTCTGCCGGCTTGGGTGCGAGGTGGAGAAGGCGAAGGCGGTCGCAGACATTGGGTTCGTTGAACCTGGCCAGTTCCCGTCCGTCGTTCTGACTGGCGCGGCGGGCAGCCATCGAGCGGCGGCCACGCGACGGATGGGCAGAGAGGGGGCAGAGGTTTTGGTCGGGTGAGTGGAGTCGGTGGGCGCTGAGCGGGTGGTTTTGCTGCTTGCTGTGCGGGCGCAGGCGAGTAGCGGGCAGCGGCGGCTCCGGCGTACGGCACTACAAGCCAGGCGGCGGGGGCGCGCGCGGGAGGAGGGAGGAAGAGGCTGACAGGTGGGTCCGGCTAGGGTTTAAACAAAAGAAGTTTTGTTAATTTTCTTTTTTGTCCTTTATTTCTCAAACTAAGCCGAACTAGAAAAAGGTCCTAAAAGCAAAGTTGCTTAGAATTTTGCAAGGAACAATTCATCTTTAAGGCTCATGTTCAAATTCTGCCTCGAAAAAGAATTTCACTCCTAGCCTATTTTTCTAATGGAAGAAATAAACACTAAATTACATTTTTTGAAAAAGTTCTTTTAAGCAAAGTTGTTCCTTTTGTCAAGATTTATAACTTTGGTTTAAGGCACTTGGTCAGAAAAACAAAGCATCTAATGGCTATACTAGAGACTAGGCGAGGACTTAAACAAACATACCACACAAAATGCACATGAAATGATATGATCCCATGCTCATGCTATGTCAAGTTATGCATTTAGAGTTGCTTAACACCTAGGGTGTTACATGAAAACTCTCTGGACATTCCCGGACTGTCCACGAGTTACAACGACGGACTGCCCGCCGGTGAAAAAGGGAAAACAACAAACTTACTGAACTCCATCTGCTAAAGGTCGGACTGTCCGCGACCTAGCACGGCAGACTGTCCGTCGGTGTCCCGAGCCCAAAACGTCGAGACGCGCAGCCACTGGTCCGGCTGAGTCCCGACACGCGGACTGTCCGCGGTACACACGGCGGACTTTCCGCGAGCACCGAGAGAGGACGATTTTAATCGCCCCTCTCCCAAATCTTCCCAAATTCGATCCAAATCAAAATCCCTTAATTCCAAACTTGGAGAAGATAATCACTAGGTAGTTGGGAGACTAATCCTAAGAAATCAGCCGCTCAAATCAATTCAAACTCCGGGAAATCGAAGGGGAAGGTGCAAAAATGAAAAAGTTGTCACGAAACTCAAATCGACCCGATCTACTTGTTCGTGAGGTTTGAATTGAATTCCTTCACTAGAAATGATCTCCTCACATCAAAGAACAAGTTGATTCAAGTGGATTCGAAAAAGACTCACTGTAGAGGGAGATCGAGCGACGGGAAAACTGAGACAAAAAGCAAAACGCGAAGAACAACTCAAGAACGCGAATCACAATCTCAATTGCGAGCCGAAAATCGTCCCCACGAGGAGGCAACGGGATTACGGTCCCGTTTCCACAAAATCTCGAGAACACAGAGGTATTATTAGTCGTCTCTGTGGATCTCAGGAGCTACAGCAGAGAATGGAAAGTAGGAAACCCTAGATGAAAATAGCAATGGCTGAGATAGTCTGGAGGGAGGGGTGGCCTCTCCTTATATAGCCTAATACAATTATTTCCCTTCTACCCTTACTACTAATGAGCTAGCAGGCTAACCCTAAGGGTATTCCTGTCCAACTCGAAGTGTAGTTGATCCGACGGCCACGCCCGCACATCCGGTAGCTTCGCCTCGATGTGACCTCACCCGATGCCGCCACGTGCCGCCACGCGCCGTCCGTCCTTTTCCTGGACCTCCCCCGGTTTTGAGGCTGAAACCGGGAAACCTGTCGTCCCTCGGCTCAGTTTTGTGGCCCAAACTCAGAAACTCGCCAGCGCCCAGGTTTTGAGGCCCAAACCTGGTGTTGACGCAAAATGTGGTACACCGCGCCTCACACACAGCAAGCCGAAAAAAGCGTGGCTTTAATCGGATGCCCGGACGGTTTGGAATCCGGAGACGTGCCAGTCGGTTTGACATGAAAACCAACAAGAGATAAAACTATGAGAATAAACTCGAACATGCCTGATAAGACCAGGCAGTTCTATATTTACGACTTTAAAGCCAATCACGATGGCACATAGCTATAGAAGCTGTCTGTCAACAGGTTTAAAGATCATTCGGCTAACATTAAAAATAAGCATATATAAGCAGCTGGTTGCCGAATGCACATGTAAGGAAACGTCATCAAGACATAGTGAATTATAAATAGGTAAATTGTAAATGTAAATCTACTCAAACAGCACATGCATAGGTTAATCCAACTAGTCTGCCGCACGTCTAGTCTTCATAAACCCGTCAAGCATAAACCCAAAGCGAGACTAATACTCGCTATAAATCTACACCACTTCCTACGATCAGATTAATCCACCGCATGATACAATCTAATGATAAGAAGCTAAAAGCATGCATATATCTGGACAGATGTATAAAAACACATTACTCGTGTAAGCTTAACCAAGTTCGGCAAGCTAGCCGAATTGGGGTCCATGAAGAAGGAACATACAAACAAGCATGATCAAACAAATCTAAAACCTGCATCTGTCGCACGATACCTAGTTTTATCAAAGCTCAAACTTGACTGACATGCACGAACCCACAACACGTAACAACCTAGATTGGAAATTGATTCGGCCATCATGATCATACAATTATCGGGACACAAGTAAACTTGTAAAGCAAGGCCGAACAAAGATCAATCTAGATTGGGCAAAAGAGCGTTACAAAATTAATTAAAACATGCAACACATGATAACTTGATGAATCTACTAGATCTTGCCAAATCTAGTAGAGCCAATAACTATCTCGCTTTTGCAAAACATATGAATAAACGCCTGCCGCACGGTATCTACCCATAAGCAAAACATAAGCAAAGACTTCTTGATCGCTAACAAGGGTCCGTCGCACGACCATTGAAAACAAACAAGACTACTTGCATCACATCTAAATCCACCACATGATACTAGACATGATGACAAGGTTGCCGGGACTTACGGAGGTCGACGAATTGATGATTCCTCTCGAAGAACTTGATGACACGACTAACGACTCGAAGGTGGCATGGAGCCGATTTATATTGATATGGTTGTGAACAATTTTACAATGGCCGAGGGATTATATTTATACCCTGGGTGAAACACGAATCCTAGAAGATTACGACTTCTACAAGGAAACTAGGAGAATACGAGTCCTATCGCTATTTTCCTCTGGGCGTCCTCCATCGCCACGTGTTTTCTCGTGCAAGTTGGCTTGATTTGCCATATTTATTTCCCGAACAAAATCACCGTCTTGCAAGATAGCCGACCGGTCATGCATTCGCTAGGACCCCGAAAATTAACCGATCTTGGTCTTCTGCCGAATGCACCATACGACCATCCCTCGCACACTAGCCCATCTGTCATTCCCTTGTGTGTGTGAAAATCTAGCGTTAACACCTGCCCCCTAATTTTGGGACAAATATTTGTTCCAAAATTCCTTTCTCCCGTATACCTATGTGGAACCTCCAGAAGCATCCACCTTCGTAAAAAATCTTGCGTGTCATAATTACCTTACCAGCCGATTCTTCTCCTGCCGATTCATCTCCTGATGCACTTCCTGGGGTCTTTTTAAGTCACCCTTCACTCCATTTCGGCTTACTCTCTCAAACTCCCCTGTTTCAACCTTCAAACCAAAAAACCCTTCTTTTCTCCTATCATCGTCCGATCCAATCTAGAAGATGTCCTCCGTAGCAAGTCGACACAGCTCCGAGCTTGGTGCTTCCAGCACCTCTAAGCGGTGGCGGATCTAGGATTTTAGTTCAGGGTATGCCGTCCAAAAAACATTTGTATATAATTCGCTAACAATTGATTCTTCTTTAATATAATTCACAATATTTGTACCAAAATAACAAGTTAAATGTTAATTTTAAAATTAAGTTTAAAACACCCATAAATTATTAAATAATCCAAATGCCATACTAGTATAAAATATAATCAAAAGAGGAGGTTTACAATCAGGTGTAAGGTTTAAAGCAGCACTGCAGCAGTAGCTGTCACTTTGTTTATGGAGGATCTTTATGCATGCTTCTTGAAAGGAGATTCCCAGCTCTCTTTATAATTATACAAATATTAAAAATCTATACATAATAATAATAATAATTAATAATAATAATAAATAAGTTTTTTTGCGCAAAATCTAGTGCTAAAAATACAATGCTAAATAATTAAACAAATTATTCTAGTATACAAATCGAATTCTCACCTGCACGCAGAAAAACACAAACATGATATCAGTGTTGCTGTCTCTGATGTTAGGGCTAATAATCACCAATGCCCAATCTCGCAGCACCTTACATGAGTGATGATTTTATAATATTAGCAAATACCAACGAATGAATCCAAGATAGTCGACGAGTTTCTCGTACCAGGGTGTGGCGCACTTGGTGCCTGCCTCCGTCTCCTGTGTGGTACCTACACCCGTCAGCCGTCTGGTCAGTTGGTGTGGACGATCAGATGAGGATTAGGATTAGGGCATCAGTGACGGGTCACGCGGCCATGCGGGGCAGCAGCCACTTGTGTGCGTTTGAGAAGACCCAAAGGAACGTGGTCGAGGTGCATGACCTCGTGGGCCGCATGGGCCTGCTGTCACAGTCATTCCACTGGCAAGCGGGTTGTGTTGCATGCGAGCCTGTGGTGCGAACCCGTGGCCGCTGGTGCTGGGCGAGCTTTCTGCAGGTAAGTTTTTTTTTCCTTTTCAAAAATACATGTATACATACCGTATGAATCGCTAGGATCGCAGGGCATACCCGGCATACCCTGTAGATCCGCCCATGCCTCTAAGAAGAGGTTGCTCCTCCCTTCTTCTTTTTTCTCGTTTCGAAAATGAAGCAGCTGTTCGCTTCTCTTTGGGAGGATCGACGATGATCTCCCCGAGGACATGACTCAGAAGTTCATAGACCTTCAATTTGATCTAGAGGGGAAGGATCGGGAGATTACCAGAATCTCTCGGGAGGGCGACGTCGCTCGTAATCAGGCCGCTGGTAAATATTTTTCATCATTTCCTTTCTTGTTTTTTTCTTTCCTGCCTTTACTCACTCTTCTTCCTTTCAGCTCTGGCAGCTAAACTCCATGCCCTCGAAGCCGCCGTCACCAAGCTTGCCATCACGGCCGACGTGACGGGTACGACGGCCCTGAAGCGGGTAAATGAGGTTAACCGAATCCTCCCCGTCATCCCCAGGGCCGGCATGGGGTACGGCGCGACGCTCGCCTTCAATGTCGTGCGGATCCACTCCGGCACTGATTACCACAGATTTGATGTCTGCGAGCGAGAGCTGGAATATAGGGTAGAACACTCTGTAGATGATATGAAGGAGGCTGGAACAGATCTGGCCGATTCTTTTGACCACACTCTCCCGATTAGGTGTAGGATGGGGTGGACGAACTGACCGTCCTTATTGTAATCTCGCGTTCCAACCTTTGTAAATAAAAGCTCTTCTGCTTGATCCAATCTGTGACTGATCCTTCGAGATCAATGTGTGTCCTGCTCTGTACATTGCCCTTTATCTTTACTCCAGCGGCGATGTATATCTCATTGGCTATTTGCTGATAATCACATCAGTCATCTTTGCTTTGCTGTAATAGGTTACTTCAGATCCAAAGTTCGAACCCTCTCTCATGTTTCTAACTCATGATGATATCAGGATAGTACTCCTTAAGGGATTTTTCCGTTTTCGGCTTTCTTGAAGACCTCTTCACTAAAACTTCATTGCATGGAATAAAATATAATCCTTTTTAATTCAAAAAACATTGGTCAAATTCACTGTTCTCGATGCCAATCGGTAATAAGAGTTTCCAAACAATCAACCGAAACTGAACTCTTCATGTGGTAAAAATTTTTTAGCCGAATCCCGTCGGCTTTCCGATTCTGGAGTCATGGCCTCTTCACGTCATCAAAAATCCAGCATAGCCCAATAACGGCCCATAAAACCGTAAAAATTCTACTTCGACGCCTGGTTCCCAAAGTGCAAGCCATGGCTCCATAAATATGACTCCACACAGGCTGTTACTCTTGACTCCAATCAAACAGTTTGACTCGCAAGCTTTCCACTTCTCGGCTTTTAGCTCAAGCCAAAGAGAAAATCCTCTGCTTATGTTTCCATCAATGGCAGGCAACGGTGACCACGGCAGGCATCCCACTGGAGACGAAGCAGGAGGAAGCCGAGTATCAACTCACCGGCGTTATGGGTAAAAATTGATTTCTTGCCCCCTTGCGGTAGCTTCTCCTGTTTATCTATTCCTGATTCACTGTCCACTTCCCTTCCAGGGCGAGGTCTTCCTCTAGCCAAGCTCGGGTTTCTTTTTTAGAAATGGTAGCTCCAATAGCCTCTCTCGATCCTTTTCCTATGCCATCAAATTCTGAATTTAATGACTCATTTCAGCATACCCGTTTGGACGCTTTTCGGTACCGCGAGGAGAGGGAAAGGTCCAGAAGGAGTTAGAAGACCTATCCAAGAAGTATGGCATCGAAGAAGGTGGGTGGACAGACCAACGAAAGCAACTCTACAACGTTATCACAGGTTAAGGAAACCCTCGCTGGATTCCCTTCTTCTAATTGAACTTGCTCTTGCCTGACACATCTTCCCCTCTTGTCAGCTCTTTCTGTAGAGAATGACCATCTGAAAGCAGCAGCGAACAGAGTTGCCGACAAGGTGAATGTCTACGGGAACACAGCTGAGGCGCGTCTTGATGCTGCGGATGGCCGCATAGATCAGGCTGTCATCAAAGGTGTGCATCTTGGTGTCTCCCTCGGGCTAGCGGCAATGAGCTCTTGGACCAAAGAGGACTACTCCTTTTTACCAGTTGGCTTTGCAGGCAGAAACCCAAATGAAATCGAACACATTGAAGTTTATGATGATCATGCCGCTGCTATTGCCGAAGTTACTGATCCGCAGTCTGCTCTGAACAAATTATTCCAAGGGTAGTTTGTACTAGGACAGATCCACAAACGAACACATGAAGTTTGTTCCTTCCTGAATAATGTCCATCTGTACTTTCCCGATCGCGACACCTCTTCAGAGAAACGTTTCCCGAACGCATCACGTCATCTTAACCGAATAGATCTCGTTCTGACATGTCATGTCACTCGGTATCCTATTTACTGCACTTCACCTTTCTCTTCTCCCGATAAAACTGCTATCTTAAAAAATGCTAGGGTCACCAGGATTATGAACATTTTTTGTGCTAAAGGCGATATAAAAAATATCAGCTATATTCCAAATCATTAGAGCATTTTTCCTGCTAAAGACGATGCTTTACATCGGCTATTTCTGTATACAAATATTCCTGAATCTGCTTCTCATACAATTACTGCGCATTCGGCTTTTAACAAGTAGTGCCGAAGCTTGGTTCATAAGCGACTTAGGTGTACGTACATGTATTTGACTTACCCAAAGTGATAGGCAGCCATTATACACTCTGGCCCATCCGGCTTGATCTTCTTCATGCATTCTAGAATGTAATTTTTCAACTTAGTCTTCTCGGCTTTCATATTTTCTTCATATTTCTTCTCTCGCTGTCGAACTGTCATCTCCGGATGAGTGATCTCGAAACCCTTGATGACTCTTTCGGCAATATGTGCAAGAGAGAGGTAGAGTACAGGACGTGTCTTTTTATTACTTACAGTGACCGTCATGCTGCACGGACAAGTCATCGTGACATAATAAGTATCGAACTATGGAAAATACGAATGTAGTGATCTGTGGAAGTTGCATTCATCACTTACAGTGTGAATAGTGTGATTTGAATGATGTCCAGGTCTTCTTGCCGCATCAGGTTGTACATGTCGCTAAAGTCGACGGGTAGTTGCATTTCGTTACCAGCGGGCAAGTGGAAGTACTCCGTGGGAATCTTGACGTTAAAACTTCACATCCCGGCTTTTGCAGCTTCCATGTACCATAGATGGAACCTCCTTGTATCCCACTTTTCCTCGTCGATGAGCTGGGCCTTGGGAATCATGAACTTCCCGCACACATAGTGGCCAGGGCAGTCTTCGGCCTCATCAAATAGTTGACGGGTAGTTTCAGGCCTGGCAAACGATGGATAGGGATGTTAGTAGCATATATACTATGGACGTGGTATTATGCTCAATGTTACCATACCTTTCGAACGTGAGGGTGTACGGGAGCTTGTCGGTGGACGTTCTTGGATTCTTGGTGGGCGGGGGAGGACATTGGCTTGTGGTTGACGGGGGAGGTGTCTTCGTCCCTGTTGCCTCCCCCGTCGTGCCTCCCTGTTGCTCGTTCGTGCTTGGCTGGCTTGTCGTTGTCGTGTTGTCGCCCTTACCGGCCTCTGAGCTTCTTGCCTCATGGACCGGGCCGATCGGCGGACTATTTGGAGACGGGGGAGACACAGTTCCCATGTCAGTGCCCTTTTCCTTTTCCCCGCCATCACCTTCTACCTTTTCCTTGTCCCCGCCTTCGGTACCGCCTTCTCCTTTGTCCTTTCCCTTGCCCTTGTCCCCGCCCTTTTCTTCATCATCATCGCTGTCGTGATCTGGATCTTCTGGAGGACAAGATCCGGCGGCTGATGGTTGTGATGCTGGTGTCGGCGTTGGAGTTGGCGTCCGAACAATGATCTCGATGTCCTCGCGGTTCCATAGGACTTCCAATCCAAGTGCCTGCCCTAGGTGCCTGGCCGGTTGTAGGTTGGGATGGTCCAATTCAAAATGTTCCTGGTCGGGAACGTGCCATAACGTTCTCACGACCACATAGTCTTCAGGGGTGTTGTCTTTGTTGATGTCGTGAATATCGTGGGGTGCAAGAATGCATCCCTCGCCCACCACCATCTTCTTGGACCTTCCGAACGGGATGAGGAGTTGGACGTGCTGGTTTTCCTTGAAGTCCTCGTTCGAGACCCTTGGGCGATCCTCGTTCATCGGTAGTAAGGCTTTCTTTTCCTTTGCTTGAGGATTGGGCAGGCCATGGTGATCAAACATCTTCGACCTCATCGCGACCATCTCCGGGTCGTTGCTCGTGAAGGCTTCCTTTATTGAGCTTTTGATCATTTCAACCATGCCTTCATTGAAGCCCTTGTTATATAGCTCATCTTTATACATTTGCCTGGACTTGTATGTGGCCGCGTCGGATTGCCACGACTCAACTGACTTCCAGCTCATCTTCGACCCGACACCACGAACGCGGCCGCGGTGCTCGGGGGTTCCTAGGACCTCGGTGAGCAAGTCGTGGCCCCGGCGGACCACGATGTTGTCCTTAAGCTTTGCTTTCTCCATCAAAGTCTTCTCGACGTCCTCGAGGTGGGGCTCGTTAAACTTGGTCGCCCTGGGGTTCAGCCTCTTTGGAATGTGGGCCCTCATGTAGTCCTTTGCCCTTGGGTCGATGCCCTCATACGGATCTGGAACCCCGGCAGCCTGTCTTGCTTGTTCTTCTTGCTGCCACTTGGTCCTCTGACCAGCAAAGCCAATCATGCCCAAGTGGTGAGGATTCTTGTTCCTCTTTGCGAGCTCACTGAACTTAGCGCTCTTTTCCTCTGCTTCTTGCGTCTTTCTCATTTCGCAGAAAGCATCCCACACGTGTGCCTTGACCATATTGTACTTTAGCAGTGGCGACTTCCCCTTCTTCAGGTAATTTCTGGTCAGCATGGACCTGAAGTTGCGAAGCGCAGTCGACGCCAAGTGCAAAGCCCACTCTTGGCACTTCTCCATGTCAGCTAAGGGCGGATATCTAAATCTCCTTGTCACCTCACCCCAGACATTGTTTTTTATGTCTTTCGGTACATCGTGCTAGTTGGGCCAAGTGATCTCCACCTTCTACTTGGCTATACACGCCACTTGATTGCTGAACTTGCCAATGACTGTATCTGGAGCTATTGGGTTGCCCTCTGGCCCCACCGCATCGATGACATGCACCTCGTTTTCTTTGTCCAACTTGTGCCTCCCGTGTTGTCCCCTCACCCTCTTCTGGCCCTTAGATTTGGACGAAGAGGTTGCCGTAGAGGAAGCGGGGGCTTCTTCCTCCCTGACCGCGTCTTCGTCACTAAACTCGAGCTGACGAGGCACAATCGGCAGCTGTTGACAAGAGTGACGAGCCTTTAGTGATTCAATCGCGTCTTTGTACATGTTAGAAAGCCAGCGTGTTGCGTAAACCTCGAGACTCTCTGCTTCATCCGCCCCTGGTTCGTACGTGGGATCGTTGCCCTCCTCTATACGCTGCTTCTTCGGCGGTGGAGTCACGGACACCTCACTCATCAAGCTGGTTGACGAGGAGCTAGGGGTAGGGTCCCTCCATTCGTTAGTTTTGTCTTCTGCCATTTCAGTTCTACATATACACAGACGCGTATATAATATGATCAGTTCAAAGCTTTTGAATAAAAAATGACACGTATAAGTTTTTGGCTCAGATTTGCCCCTAGGTCAACACGTCACTGCTAAACTGGTTACTTGTAAAATATAAGCCGTCCTAGTTTAGCAGCTGACTCAGCATAGAAAGTAGGGGGGCAATTGATCATCATCGCCGCTGCCTCAGCATAGATCGAAAGGGGTCACATCATCGCATTTGCCACTACCTCAGCTTACAAGTTCAAAAAAATCATCAATGCAAATGTCATAGTAGGGAGTAGGGAGAGTAGTAACAGAGAGTAGTAGTAGGGAGAGGAGTATAAAGAGAGGAGTAGGGATTGCAGTAACAAAGGACTAGTAGGGAGAGTTGTATAGAGAGTAGTATAGAGAGGACTAGTACAGAGACTAGGTAGAGAGTAGGGAGAGGAGTAGTAGGGAGAGGAGTAGTACAGTAGTATAGAGTACTAGGGAGAGGAGTAGTAGGGAGAGGAGTAGTACAATAGTATAGAGTAGTAGGGAGAGGAGTAGTACAGTAGTATAGAGTAGTAGGGAGAGGAGTAGTAGGGAGAGGAGTAGTACAGTAGTATAGAGTAGTAGGGAGAGGAGTAGTAGGGAGACTAGTTAGAGAGTAGGGAGAGGAGTAGTACAGTAGTATAGAGTAGAAGGGAGAGGAGTAGTATATATAGAGTAGGGCATTTGCATAGTGTAAAAAACATCACATGGCATCATAGGTCGCAAATAAAAGAGCATCAGATGGCATCATAGGTAGTGGCATTTGCATAGTAGGGTAAAAAGGCATCAAAGTGCATCATAGGCAGCAAATAAACTCTGAATTAAAGCATCACAAGACATAAGATAGGTTCCATCTGAAGACAAGTAGTAACCAGTAGTAAGTAGTAAGTAGACAGAAGATAAGTAGACAGGAGTACTAGCAATAGAGGAGTAGGCAAAAATCAAAAAACATGATCTAAACCATTCTGTTCCACAGACCATAACTGGAGTTTAGAATCATCAAAAATCATGATCTAAACCATTCTGTAAAGCTTATCAAATCCTCTATAACTTTCTTATTATACCTCAGAGATGATTCATAAGCTAAATGCACCAAACAGTTCGGTTTTCCAAAACTGTCCAGATTCTGGACAGTTTTTTTTGTCCAGATAAAACAGAGCATATCTCCCAACTCATACATCCAAAAATTACGAAATTTTAGGAGCAGCTAGGTATACAAAAGTGCTACAACCTTGTTATACAACATTTCAACAGAAAACCTCATTAACATAGTGATATCGCATTCCCACCAGAACTGATCCAGAAAATCACAGGGACATTGCAAGGGCAAGTTTTTAGTCAACAACACGATTAACAATGGTCAAGAGCTTATCCTTTAACATGATCATTCAGTAGAGAGTACATGAAATAGTTTTGCACAAAATGCAGTATATCAAAGCTGATATATCAGTGACTAATGTTAGAAATATAGCCACCCATGAAAAGCCAAAGATCATCATCATCTATGCTCAGATTATATAACCAATTAACAAAAAAATGAACCATAGCATAACACGTGCATCAGTGGGATCCAGCAGAAAAGCATCAGTGAGTAATGCATCAGTTTAACCATCAGTGTCAGCATCAGGGACATAACCATCAGTGCCATCAGTGTGAGCATCAGTGCAGTTGTTTGATAACCCTGGCTCTGGAGAGAATAAGAGTAGCATGAGGGGCACAGGGGCACAACAGTTTTCCCCTTACCTGAGTACGGTGGCGCGGCGGACGGCGGCGTGGCTCCGACGATGTGGAGGAAGGCGGTGGCTAGGGCACTGCCGCGAGGTCGTTAGGTAGGGCACCAGCAGCAGACAGGGGCTCCGGCTCTGGTGGGTAGGGCACCAGCAGCGGACGATGGCGTGGCTCCGGCGATGCTCCGGCTCCGGTGGCTAGGGCACCACCGTGAGGTCATTAGGTAGGGCGGAGGAGGAAGGGCGCGGACGACGACGGGCGCAGAGCGGAGCAGGACGGGCGCGGGGGAGGAGGACGGGTGCAGAGCAGAGCAGGACGGGCGCGGGGGAGGAGGACGGCCGGCAATGGCGATGGCGGCGCGGTGGAGGAAATCGACAGCCCTTCGGGGTTGAAACGATGACGTGTGAAGGACTAAAGTGCCCTTCGGGGTTGCGGGGCTTTTATAGGGAGCGATTAATCGAAGCGGGCATCTTAATTTGCCCGCTTCGGTTAACCTAAATAACCGCAGCCGACAAATTAAAACGCCCGCTGCGGTTGTTCGTTTTAACAAATTGAGATTTAGGGCATATTTGTTATTAATAATATTAACTTATTAACAAAAATCTCTTACAAAAATGAGATTTGTTATTAATAATGTTAGCTTATTAACAATAATTTATTACAAAAATTATCTCCATAGCTTTGACATAACTTTATTACATCTCATTTTGTTGCGGGGGCTTTCACGGACCGCTTCTCACCATCGGGACGGGCCCAGGGCTTCATACCGCTCTTGTTGCAACGGTCCTTGACGGCCTTGATCTTCTTTGCAAAATCAGTAAAAAGTTGGAGCTCTGCATAGTTGTTGTATTGTTCTGGGCTTTCGACCCCATCAGCTCCAACAATCCGCTGCTTTCCAGACACGACCACATGCCTCTTTGGGTCCTCCGGATAGATATAGTAGGCCACTTGCGCGACATTGGTTGCGAGTACCCATTGGTCATCTTTGTACCCGATACTTTTGAGGTTCACGGTGGTTAGCCCGAAACTGTCGACCGCAACTGCTTTGGGGTTTACCCAGTGCCACCGGAAGATGGTTACGCATACGTCCTTGCCATAGTCAAGTTCCCATATTTCTTCGATCTGGCCATAGTATTGCGTCCTCATGTTTGTGGCCTCGTCGACGCCCTCATATCGAACACCGCAGTTCTGTGTCGCGCTCTTCTTGTCCTTCTCTTTCGTGTGGAACCTATACCCCTTCACATCGTACCCTTGCCACGTCATGATTTGGCTTGACGGGCCTTGCAGAAGCTTCTGCACGGTCTCCGTATCTTCATCATCAGGGCATCTTTCTAGGTGTACGTGTTGCTCTTTGAGCCAATCTATGAAACTGTTCCTGTGCTCATTCTGGACCCATGCCTCTGTGCGTTGTCCGTCATTAGCGGTGCGGATCTCTTCTATGTGTCTGTCGACATATTTCTCCATGCTCATCAACTGATGAAGGATGTTGTAATGAGCTTGTTCAATCTCCTTGTATGGTATATCCGTGCAAACTTTTCGGCCCGTGCACCCCATGCCCGTGGTTCTGCCCTCGTGCAGATGGACAGGCAACCCAATCACCTTCCCATCTTTTATGTACCTCATACACCAGTTCACTGCCTCTTCGGTTGTGTACGCCTCAATCATAGAGCCCTCCGGGTGAGCACGGTTATGAACATATCTGTTGAGGGTGGACATGAACTGCTCGTACGTCCACATCTCGTGTAGGTACACGGGGCCTAGTTGCTCGATCTAATCCACCATGTGCATCATTAGGTGTACCATAATATCAAAATATGATGGGGGAAAGCACATCTCAAGCTGGCAAAGGGTCTCCGCGATGAAGTCCTTAAGGGCAGGGAGGTCAGCCTTACCGATGACCTTCTGCGTGATGCGGTTAAAGAAGTATGATATCCGAGTGACCACCATCTTCACGTACTCTAGACCGATAACCCTTATCACAATTGGAAGGAACACCGTCAGCATGATGTGGCAGTCAGGTGCGTTGTAGCCAGTCAATGTGAGGTCTTTCAAGGAGACGAGGCTTTTAATGTTGGAAGAGAAACCGGTAGGCACCTTGATACCCCTGAGAAGGTTGAGCATAGCAGTCTTCTCGCCATGCCTTAGGTTGTAGGCCACACCTGGAAGATCGACTTTACCATTATGAGGTGACCCAAGGTGAAGGTCCTCCCTGATGCCCTAGTTGAGAAGATCCGTCCGTTACTTCAGACCATCCTTCGTCTTTCCCGAGATGTCCAGCAGGACACCAATCGTGCTATCAAAGACGTTCTTCTCGAGATGCATACAGTCGATGGCATGGGGTGTTTTCAGTGTCTTCCAATATGACAGGTACTCGAAGAAAATCGACCTCTTCTTGAAAGGAACAGAGGGGACCTGTGACGCTTCCTCCGTCGTGTCTCGCTTTCGCTTCCTCGTTTGTTTTGTCCCCTCCTCTGGTGGCTTCTTCTTCTTCCCAAACTCGATCTGATCAATATCCTTCACCATCTCATACACCTTTGGCCCCCAACTAGTCTGTGCTGGTGGTTCACCCTGTGGCTCGCCCTGATCATCGAACAATTGATTCATGACACTTCTTCTATATCTGTGCCTTTTCAGAAGGAACCGCCTATGCCTCATGTACACCATCTTGTTTGATCCCATGAGGTAAGTGTAGCATGTCTCGTCGATGCACATTACACAGCCGGTCTTCCCTTTGATCTGCCCGACAGTGAGAAGAGGCCGGGGTAGTCGGTGGTGGTGACAAAGATGATGGCTTTTAGGGTGAACTTCTTGAGGGGCGCATCCACCATCTCGACCCCAACATCAAATAGCTCCTTCATTTCCTCCATTACCGGCTCCAGGAAAACATCGATATCATTGCTGGGTTGCTTCGGTCCCGATATAAGCATGGTCAATAGAAGATACCTGCGCCTCTGACACAGATGGGGAGGTAGGTTGTAGATGATCAGTACGACCGGCCAGTTGTTGTGGGAGCTGCTCAGCTCGCCGAACGGATTCATCCCATCGGTGCTGAGCGCGAACCGAACGTTCCTGGGATCTTTGCCAAATTGCGGGTAGGCCTTGTCGAAATCTTTCCACTGCTGGCCATCGGAGGGGTGCCGCAGCATGCCATCGTCCTTCAAGCGGTCAGCTGATGCATGCCAGGACATGAGCTTCGCGTCCTCTAGGTTCCCAAATATCGCACGGAGGCGGTCGATCACTGGCATGTACCACACCGACAGTGCCGGACTTCTCCTCAACGTGTAACCCTCTTCTTCCTCGTACTGCTGATGAGCCGAGATGCGATTGGCTGCAACATTGCTCTTCTCGACACCCTTCTTCTTCTTCCTCTGACCACCTCGCAAGGCCTCATCGTCGTCTGCATCCACACGACAGCCAGCATTTCTCTTGTAGCGACTGGCGCCACAGTGCGGACAGCTCGTCAAATTCTCATACTTTATGCCCCGATAGAGGATGCAGTGGTTAGGGCAGGCATCGAACTTTCTAAGCTTCATCGCCACTGGCCGGATAAGCTTCTTCGCCCGATACGTATTTGCTGGGATCTTGTTACTCGCCGGGAATGTTTTAGCAAGGTAACCTAACAGCTCATCAAAGCTAGTGTCTGACCACCCATGCCGAGCCTTCATCATCAACATGTGGAGGTTGAAACGGAGCACCGTGCAATCCTTCGGACATTCCTCGCCGTCCTTATATAAAGGATCAAGTGACGCCTGCTTCATCTCTCTGAAATTTTCCAGCCACTTCGGGGAGCCATACACGACGTCGTCTTCGTCGATGTGGTTGACTAAATCCTGAAACAGCTGCACATCCGCAGGGTCCTGCACCGTAGCATCCTCAACATCTCCACCACCATCATCTGTCATATCCTGGAGTACATCTACGTCCACAGCGATGTGGTCACGAGCACTACTGTCACTGAAGGCAGGCGCTACTGTTGCTGATGTGACGTGCGCTCCAGGATCTTGGTTCACCATCGCCGTCGACGCTGAGCTTACACCAGATGCCGCCCCGACACTCGGATCGAATCTCTCGCCCTGATGAGTCCACACCGTGTAATCATCCATGAAACCAAAACGAATCAAATGAGATTGCACTGTGGCTTCGTCTTTGAAGGCGGTCAGATTCTTGCAACGATGACATGGACATATGATTGTCGTCTGGTTCGATCTCTCATGGCCAGCTTTCGCAGCGGAAATAAACTTTCTCACTTCAACGATATACCGTACATCAAGTACTCTATTGATCTTATTCATCCATTCCGACCGGTCCATCGTACCTGCGATCCTTAATTAATAACACACATCATGAATCACAAAACAAAGACGATGAATTAGAAAAACATAATAATTTATTATATTTATGTTAAATCTAGGGACAGAAGTAATAACGACGGCAAATAAAATTAAAGCATCCATGATGAACTTAGAGAAACAAATACCAGTTTTCTCTCTGCTACATGAAACTCGTGATACTCATGATTCTATGCTTGATGTGATTGGTGATGTTTCTTCCACCGATTTCATGTGCACATCATGCTTTGATTTGGAAAAAGAAGTTTTGGCTTTGAAAGTTTTGCGCGATGATATGAGCGCCAAGTTGGTTGACCACAATGATATGAGTGCCAACCTTGAAAAAGAAAATGAACTCTTGCGTATCACATATGCCGAGTGCATTAGAGAGGAGATGGAAAATCTGAAAAACACTCCTTGTGGTACTTGTGATCGCCTCATGTTTGAGAATGAGGTTTTAGCCAAAAGATGCAAGAGTCTTTGTGCTAAGTCTTTTGATTCACGCAATTCTTGCAACTCCGATGTTGGTGTTTCTAAGCTTAATTCTTTGAACCCGGAGTTGAGTTCTTGTGTGGCAAGGTCTTTTGATGATAGCACTTGTGCCAAGGTTTGGGATAGCTCTTCCATAGCTAGTCCTAACCTTGTTGTTTCTTCGAGTGATGTCCAAGGTACTTCTCTTGACAAGGATGCTTTTCACATTTTTGGAACTCGTGTTCCGAATCTGATATTTCATTGCACCTTTTGCAAGAAGGATGGACATTCGCTCGATTTTTGTTTCCGCCGTGTTAAACACGAGCGACGTAATCGAGCTAAGGCATTTAGGAAGCCCCATAGCCTTTCCCATGGCACGTGTGCTCCTAGTGATGTCACCAAGTTGAACGTTGATGCTTCTTGTTCTAAGTCCCAAGGGACTTCTCACTTGTCGGAGAATGGTGTGCCTTCCGATAGGCCTTTGTACCATTGCTCTTTTTGTGAGAAAGATGGGCATCAAGAAAGCTTTTGCTATCGGCGTGCCAAACGCTTGCGCCAAGCTCGCTCTTCTAGGAAGTTGGTGGTTCACAGCCCTTCACATGGCATGAACGCTTGTGCTCCTAGTAAGAAGCCCCTCTTTGTTGATGGGTTTTATGACTCCTTTTCTAGTGGGTTAGGTCATGGTCGTGGACATGCTTCTAGTGCTACTTCTCTTGGTCCACGTCATGCTTCTCATGGTGCATCTATTGGTTCTTCTACAAAAACCTTGGAAGATGTTTTCCTCTTTTCCCGGGGTATGACTCGTTCTTCTCCTCAAGTTGTCCTTTCGAGGAATGCTTCCAAGGGTGTTTCACAATTGCATTTGAACCAACATTTTCATCAAGCAAACCCACAAGATAAGTTGAGTTTTGTGTCCAAGTCTTGGGTTCCTAAGTATATGCTTGCTAACCCTTCGGGATCCAAGACTCGGGATACTTTGTCCTCTTGTGTGTAGATATGAGGACGTAGGATGGAGAACATGCGCCTGATGGGACTTGGTCTTTTAGATGTGACCAAGATTTGATGGTTCTCTACACCCCGCTTAGAATTGCCTCCAAAGAGGCTTTTGCAGCTTGGTGAGCTTTCTTATACACTGATACGTTGTACATCCATGTGCTATTTCTTGTGGTATGAGATGGACTGTCATGTGCTCACTTGTATAGTTTTTGCATGAACATTTTCTTTTGTATCATGTTTTGTTTTAGTCTAGCATGTGCTACCTTGTATATCATGTCATGCTAGCTTTGTGTACAGCTTTGGTGGTTAATCCACTTTTCATGCTAGTTTGTGATCCTCGTGAACATTGTGCCATGCTTTACCATACTTCTCCATGAGCTTTACTTGTCGAGGTATGATGTTCATTAGGTGTCACTTTTCAGGTGCTAGTTTTGGTTAACTACATGTACCCTATTGACATGTTTAGTTTGAGCACTAGCCTTTCCACAATTTTATCATGTTACATGCTTTTGGATCTATTGCTATCATTATCTTGCATTGTAGCATGTGTTGAGGTTTAGGCTGTGTTTGGGTTGATCATGTCTCTAGGTTGCATTTTGCTATATAGTGCCTTTTCCTGTTGCATGGTAGTCTTGACTAGTTTGAGTTCAGATCTCCTCGCAGTATCATTCTTGGGTAGGCCTCTTTTTGTTGAGAGTCCACCTTATGCTTATTATGTGACTAACCGTTTTGTGGAGGCCTTGAGGTCACATTAGACGAGACAATACCTTGTGTTTCTCCTGTGTTTGAGCTTGCTGGAGAATAGGAGCCTGGAGAGAGCATTTCGGCTCACAGACCTGATCCCAATTCTTCCATGACTTGGGGTTCCGTTTGATCGATTCTCCAGTGAGCACTAGCTGCACCTGAGGTAGCGACAACATCTGGCGAGGGGGACATGACTTTGGCGTGGTAAGCGTCCCCTTGGGTATCACAGAAGCAGGCAGTCAAGCGCATCATGAGGTACCCCTGACACACTTCTGAGTTTGGGTTTGGTACTCTTCTTCATCAACCCCTTTGCTTTGTGCTTTTTCCGATGTGGATTTTACTGGTTGTTCGCTTGAGCATTTCTTGGCTCTTCGCTTGTGAGTTTGGTGTGTGTTTCTCTTTTAGTTGGGGAAGCATTTTGCTTGTAGGTTCATAGTTTGAATTCTCTGATACCCTTTTGGTTTGGGACTTTCCTTTTAGGCTAGTTTTTGCTTCGTTCCTTATAGGCTAGCTTTTGCATGCATTTCATCATGTATATCTTGCATTTTAGAGCTTCATGTATATATTAATGAGAATGAGACTCTGCTCTTTTTGGTATGCCCTATTGATTCATGATGATGCTTGTAGCTTAGGCTCTTTTTGATCACTTCATACATGTTATGAGCTAAGCTATTTTTGCAAATGGTGAACTTGACTAATCAACTATGAAATATTTAATTTGTTCACCATTGAGAGTGGTAACTAGCATGGGTAGGATGTGTTGAGATCACTTGTGCTATCTTTTGTATGTTAGGTTGCTATGTCTCTTGCACTGAGTCATTCACTTGCTTGGTTTGTTCATGTTTACCTTGTGCTTAAAATTTGAACCAAATCTAAGTGAAATCAAAAGATTGAGATGGGACTGCATGTGTCAGCACCTCATGGTATCGAGACTATTTCTCATTGCACTTTTGAGTTAAACTTGAGCCGTGTAGTGTAAGACCAAAACTGGTGCTTTAAGCTTCTGATTGCTTTTCTTGCATAGGCTTAGCCCGGTTGAAAACATAGGCAATGACCATGCTTTCAACCTCTCGCAATCACATGCTTTTAATTTGAACTTGTGTTAATACCGCTGCAAATTCCGATAAAATTTGATAATGACACAAGTCTATGCTTCATTCTATGGCATGATGATTGAACTTTGCTAGGGGTAGTTCACCTTGTATACTTGAGTTAGCACTTGTTTGATTTCCTGTCTATTCATGCTTAGTGCTATTTTAGTGGTGAACTCCTTTTCAAATGGCTTAAAATTGCTCATATGCTTAATTGTTCATATTTCGTACTCATTTGATCAGTTTGAGCCTTTGCTAGCATTTGTTTTGGTAGCTACACTTTCAGTGCAGCACCCTTTTGAGCATTTTTCATTCTGATTGCTATACACTTGAAGCTGTTGCATTGCACATATCATGCATTTTAGCTTAGTGTTCATACCCCCAGCTTCGATACTCCTTATGGTAATCCCCATGTGCATTTCGTTGATAACTTGTCTTGTGTTTGTGTCAACCTTGTGAAAAAATGTCAAAATCCCTCAGCATGTTCCCTTTTGTCAAGGGGGGGAAGCTGTTTGCAAGGGGGAGCTTGAGTGTTGGCACAAATGGGAGAGTCGTGCACTTTGGGGAGAGCTTTGAGCTAGGAGGAGTTTAGCTCTTTTATGTGCTTCAATTGGTATCCTTCATAGTGAGCTTTGTTGCATAGCATTTGTGTATAGGCTTGCTTTTAGGGGGAGTTGTTTTGTTTTTGCAACTTCTCTGCATGCTCCCAATGTTTGTGCTCCATTTGGTGTTGAGCTTCTTTTTGTGTTTTCTCAGTTGGTATCGAGCATGCTAGTCGTGTTGAGCCGTTTTGCCTCTGTCTTGAGGGACTAGCAGTTTTTGGTTAGTATTTTCGATTGGTATGGAGCTAGTTGTGTCAAGCCTCTGTGCCTCTGTCTTGAGGAACTAGCTTTTTTCACCAATTTTTGGTTGTTTGTGTTTGGTATCGTGTTTTCTGCTAGTTGTGTTGAGCCTCTGTGCCTCTATCTTGAGGGACTAGCAGTTTTGCATTCGAATGCGTTGTTTCAGCCTCAATTGGTATCGAGCCTTGAGCTAGTGGTGTTGAGCCTTTTCTGCCTCTTCCTGAGGGCTAGCTCATTTATGACTCGGTTGCGTCGAGCCGTTGCCCATGTCTTTGGGAACCAAGTCTTTCGCTCTGTGTGATCGAGTTTTGCTCTTTGTTGAGTTGTTGCTCCGATCCTTTGCTTGGTTGTGTTGAGCCGTTGCCCATGTCTTTGGGGACCAAGCGTTGTTCATTTCAAATTGCCCTTTCTTTGGCTTTTCTTCGGCTTGTTGGGCATTTGAATGAGCAATCTTCTCATATCGAGTGATTTTTATCTTTGCCTTTCTATGGTTTTTGATCACTTGAATGAGATTTTCGGTCTTGGTATCTCAAACCATCTCTTGTGCCTCGCTTTTGTCAATTCAATCATCAAGGGGGAGAAATTTCGAAACCCAAGTTGATAAGAACCTTGTTGGTTTCTTTTGTGATGATTGTTTGACAATTTATTTGAGATTGGTTTTTGAGTGCCTTTTGGGATTCATGAAACTCTTGTTTTCACTTGACTCTTCGATTGTGTGGAGGCTTTGCCTGCACTACAAGATTTTCGATCTACTGCAACGCCGAAGAATTGCAACGTAGAAAATTTGGTTGCTAGAGATCGTTGTATTACAACCATTCTAAAAAATGGTAGTGATACATGCCTTTAATACAACAGTTTTCAAGATGTTGCAAAGGTCTGTTGCATTTGGTGGACGATATTGCAATGGTGAAAAATGGTTGCAGTAGATTTGATTATGGTTGCAATTGTGTGGTAGTATTGCAACTACATTTACGTTAGTTGCATTTGGTTTTGACTATTGCTACGGTTCTTTTGTGTTGCATAAAATTTGACAAGTGTTGCAAATGCTAGACGCTTAATGCAACAAGAACTCTTGGAGGCGAAGCAAAAGTGGGGGTCAATTGCAACCTTTTTTGGTAGTTGCAATATACTTTGATATTGTTGCAAGTGCTAAATTTTATTGCAACGAGATCTATGGGGTCGAAGCGAAAATTGTGTTCAAGTGCAATGCTTATTTTTTGTTGCAATATACTTTGATAATTGCAACAAATTTAAAACTTAAAAAGAGTATGGAAAGAAAAGAATTGGGGACGCATATATTAGAATTAAAAAGTGCTCCACACAGGAATCGAACCTTGGAGCTCTGGTTCAGATAAAACCTTCTCCACCACTGCGCTATGTAGGTGTGTTTGTTGTAACACAGGTTTTAATTTATTTGATATGATTGAAGACCTTATGAGTTATAAAACGCCACAACCTTGGACCCATCTCGGCATCTTCGTCCTTATGCCTGGTGTCTGAAACTTTCTGTTAAGTAGTAGTTGCTGTTAAGTACTTGATGTTAAGTACACGTGGATGTTAATTAGTACTTGAAGTTGTACCGGGGTGGTTGGTCACTTTGTTAGTGATAGTAAATGCCTGACCGTGCACCATCGGTCACATGGTGACCACGCTAATGAACCTTTCCTTGTCCAAACATTTGCCGACCGGTGACTAGTCTTGGGCAATCGTGATTTTTATTTCAAAACTTTCCACTTACCTCTTTATTTCAAATACTTTAAACATTTATCTCAAGAGGTATTCATTAACATAACGAACATTAAGGTTCCATGCAACGGTTCAAACTTAACCATGTCATCAGTTCAAAAGAAAAAAAAATAAAGTGCGACATATGCGTATGAAGGACAAGTGACCCTTCCCACCAAACAGTGCAACAAAAAAATGTCTTCAAGCAAAGAAATCATCTTCTATATTTTCTTCCGTGACTGGTGCAATAACCCCATCATCAATGTAGGTGTCATCGTCGTCAGAATCATCATCACCAATATAGTCATCAACAGGTTCGGGAATTGCTTCGCTACGCACTTGATTAATAATGGCGGCAGAACCAGTTGTGCCTGCCCTATCTTGTCTTGACCAGTTTAAGAATTGTTCACCTTGGCCTGATTCATTCATTTTTTGGATTCCCACATCAAGTGCATCAGGTTTATTTCCTGTGTCTGGCATGGAAAATAAATTTCTTGGTCTCACCAAAACAACAGTAGACCATCCCGGCTTGTTCACGATAGGGACATAAAACACCGGTTCAGCGTTTGAAGCAAGAATGTAAGGTTCATCTGAATATCTGAACATGGAAGTAGCAATGTCGATAATACCAAATTTATCCCTAGTGTACCCTCTGCTTCTGCTGGTACTGGTAGCCGGCACATCATACCAATCACACTGAAACAATATAACTTCTTTTTCTTGTGGGAATTCTAGTGAGATTATATTTCTAATGACTCCATACCAGGTCATGTTGCGTGTACTATCATCACCCTTCACAAGGACACCAGAATTTTGTGTCACGAGGCTTTTCTCTATGGCAGCTGTCCGAAATAGCCAATTATTGATGTGCACTCTATTCAACACACGAGCGTGAGGGTCAGGTCCTTGAGAAAGGGCATGCATCAGTTTACTTGCTTCCCCTTTCTCATATAGTTTTGCTATCTGCAATTTAAAAATCAAGTTAGACATCTACCGGCTAATTACTACGTCGGTCTGACCATAAAGTGGAATTTAAAAATATAAAATACTACTACATACCTCGATTTCAAACCATCTTACAAAATGCTCCTTGTGTCATTTTTTAATGTTAATTGAACTATCCCTTGTTAGTTGTGTCTTAAGCTCCCTACATCAAAGTGCACCAAATTATTAGTTGATGCCACAAACAAGCAGATAAAAGATAAATTTAGTGGTAAAAATTGTGACTTACTCTACCCATTTCCTGGCTTCATCACAATTAGTAATTATGTAGTGCCTCATCTTATGAAGTTCAACTTTCTCCAAATTCTTAAGCTTATTTCCTCTCCTCTTGTAATCAATTTCACTAAATATGCTTAGACCACTTGGAGGCTCATTCACAACTATATTTTCATGACGATCAGCTCGACTCAGCTTGGTGTCGACGTCGAAGAATTCAGAGCAAAATGTAAGACACTCCTCAGCTATGTATGCCTCGGCTATTGATCCTTCTGGTTGTGCCTTGTTCCTAACATATCCTTTAACAGTACGTAGATACCTCTCTACTGGATACATCCATCTGTAACACACAGGCCCTCCTAGTTTAGCCTCTTCAACTAGATGGACCGGCAAATGAATCATTATGTCAAAAAATGCAGGCGGGAAAACCATCTCAAGCTGACAAAGAGTCTCTTTAATTGAACTGTCTAGTTTGTCAAGATCTGCTGGCACCAACTCATTTGAACAAAGTGCACTGAAGAACCTACTGAGCTCAATCAATGGCCTGGCAACATCTTCTGGCAAAATCCTTCTAATGACTAAGGGCAATAGTTTTTGTAGAATAATATGGTAGTCATGAGTTTTGAGTCCAGACACCTTACCTGTTTTATCGTCAACACATCTCTTTAAATTGGAGCAGAACCCATCAGGCATCTTCACTCCTTGAAGAAATTAGCATAAAATCCTCTTGTCATCCTTGTTTAGAGAGTACAACACTGCTGGCAAGGTGTACATGTCATCATCAATCACAGGATGCTGATCTTGCCTGATCCCAAGCTGTTCCATGTCAAGGCGGGCATTCTCGTTGTCCTTACATTTCCCTTCAATTTCAAGCAAAGTCCCTAATATGCTCTCGCATATGTTTTTCTCAATATGCATCACGTCCAAATTATGCCTTATGAGCAAAGAAGACCAGTAGGGGAGCTCAAAAAAATACTCTTCTTCCTCCAATTGTGCCATCTTGCGTCTTCATCACGCTTCCTCTTTTTTGATATGTCCTTTCCAAATCCCATTTGATGAAAAGTTGCATATTGGTCTAATACATCTTGACCAGAAAGTGGAACTGGAGCCTCCCTGGTTTCCTCCTCATTGTTGAAGCTCATCTTGTTCAAGCACCATGGATGGTCTAAGGGCAAAAACCGACGATGTCCCATATAGCAGAACTTCTTCCCATGTTTCAACCACAAATAATTTGTATCCTTGTGACAGTAAGGACATGCAAATTTTCCTTTTGTGCTCCAACCAGAAAGCATCGCATATGCAGGGGAGTCATTGATTGTCCAAAGTAGCATAGCACGTAGTGTAAAGTTTTCCTTTGCCTTTACATCCCTACAATTAACACCAGTATTCCATAGCTCCTTCAACTCATCAATGAGGGGCCACAAGTAAACATCAATATTGATTCTAGGAGTTTTCTGGCCAGGTATCAACATCGACATGATCCAATAAGATTGTTTCTCATATAACCAAGGAGGTAAATTGTAAGGTATTAGGATAACAGGCCAACAACTGTAAGTAACATTTTGCATACCAAATGGGTTGAAGCCATCAGAAGCAAGACCCAGTCAAACGTTACGAGCTTCTTTAAATCGTGGAAACGTATTGTCCACATGCTTCCATGCCCTGGAGTCAGCAGGATGACATAGTTTGCCATCATCTATTCTTCCTTCCTCATGCCAACGCATTTCTGATGATGTGCTCTCTGACATGTACAATCTGCATAGCCGAGGTGTGAGAGGGAAGTACCGAAGGATTTTGACTGGGACACGGCGACGTTTCTTATCATGACCATCATCCACGTGGCCATCACCACGGTCATCTGTTTCCACCTAGACGCTTTACATTTGGGGCATATATCCAGCTCCTCGTATTCCTTCCAAAATAAGACACAATGATTCTCACATGCATCTATCTTGATATAGTCCAAGCCTAGATCACGAATCACCCTTTGCACTTTCTCCATTGTGTTTGGGACACAATGACCTTTTGGGAGAAACTTTGAGATCAAAAAGAGTACCCCCTCTAATGCTTTGTTACTTATCCCATACATGCACTTAACCTGGAAAAGTTCCACAATAAAAGATATCTTTGTACCATCTTCGCAACCTGGATATAATTCCTTTTTTGCCTCCTGTAGTAACTGGAAGAAGACCTTGGCTTGCTTGTTTGGCTCGTCTTCATCACCGATCTCTCCTCGTATTTCACCTCTGATTAGGGATTTAATCAAATTACTGGCCTCATCATCTTCACTCGGTGCGCCGCTTTCTTCACTGTCTACTCCCCAATCATGTGGTGCACCTTCATCATCGTTCTGTACTTGTACATCTGCTGCTGCTGGGTCGTCATTGTGTACTTGTACTTCACTAGGTCCTGCATCTTCATTGTGAAATACCACATCAGCTGAACCTTCCCCTTCCATTATAAAACTTTCAGCAAACCCTGTTGAAAGGACATGAATCTGAAGCACAGCCCATGTTCTGTGTGACACGCATAGACATTTACGGCATGGACATGCTGCAGTTCCACCCCTCGAAGTGCCACTATATGTCCTGTCCAAAAATTGCATGAATTTGTTCTGCCACTCGGTTGAATTTGTTCTACCGGCAAGAGCTCTTATTTGGAGTTTTCATGATCCTTCCTCATCTCAAGTGGCCTTGTGTTTGCTTTTGCTTGGTTTTTGGGCACTTGGATGAGGCTTGCCTTCAAACCCTTCGTTTGTGGTTTTATTGTTAGTCAATGCATTCATCAAGGGGGAGATTGAGAACATATATGATGAATGATTGACATTGATGAGGAAGGTTTGAGGCTTTTCCCGGTTGAGTCATTATTTGCTATGCGCTTAATGTTTATGACTAACCGGTGGTGTTGAGTTGTGTGTGTTTACCGGGTTAGTGTGCGTGTGCAACATGTGTCTCTTGGTTGTGTTGATATGCAGGTGTGGAGCTCAGAGACAGTGGTCGATAGAGAGGTGAAGGTCAAGTAGAGACGTGTCGTGCCGACGGACCGGGAGCGGTGAAGGATGGGCGTGTCGTGCGGCGGATGTGCCATGCCGATGGACCCAGAGCGGTGAAGGGCGGACGTGAGGCTTGGACCGACAGACCGAGAGGCCGGAGGACCTGCTGTGGTAGCTGGCACTTGGCATCGGCGAGCAGGAGCACATGGGGATGTGCGATGCATCGGCCGAGTCGGGTGGAAGACGATGGCGTCCTAGCACTTGGCGGGAGGTCGGACACGGGCTTGCGTGCGGCCGAGTCGGGAGGAAGACGAAGGCGTTGTGCCCGGCATGGAGGCTGGACATGCATCGGCATCGGTGCCGGTGGTCGGGGTGTGCGAACCACATCCCGTCTACGGTGCGGGTTCGGTAGTTGAGCCTCAGAAGGCTACTTTCGACGGTTTCCGAGTTTGAGCCTCAAAACTCGGGGTGGCGGGTTTCCAAGTTTGGGCCTCAAAACTCGGGGTGGATGGTTTCTAGGTTTGGGCCTCAAAACCTGGGCTGGCAGGTTTACCGGTTTGGGCCTCAAAACCTGGCGGAGGTTCCTATGCGGAACGGTCGACGCGTGGCGGCGTGGAGAGGCTTACGCGGCGACGAAGCTATCCACGAGGAAGGCACGGTGGTCGACGGGACAACACGTGGTGGCATCCCAGAGCTTGCGTCGAGACGAAGCGAAGGATGAGAAGGCGCGTGGTCGTCGGATGAAAACTACTTGGGTTGGACAGTTTTACCCCTGGGGGTATTTCGGTGGAGTACTTCATGTGAGGGCGTTTTGGTCTTCGGACATGCGTTTATATATATGAAGGGGGCTGGTTAGGGCAGCCCATCTTGGAGGTGTCACTCTCATTTTGTTCATTTGAGAGGAGGCTAGGGTTAGGAGGAGAGACCGGCTCTTGTTCTTGAGCTTTTCGCCATCCACGCTTTGTTGTTGCGAGGAGTGGCTTGTAACCCGACATAGTGTGCTACACAATTCCTCATCCCGTAGCAATCCACGGATCAATTTCTCCCCTCCTCTTTGTTGGCTGCAATTTGGATCGAATCGCATTTTTGTTCTTCGCGTTTTGGTTTTTCTCTTCTCGGAGACTTGCCTCGTTCTCCCTCTCCGAGCGACAATTTGCGATTCCGTTTGAATCAAATTGTTCTGTGTCGTGAGCTCCTTCTTTCCATCGAAGGATTTCTTCTCTAACCTCACGAGCACATAGATCGGGTGGAAATCGCATTCGTTCTTCGTTCTTCCCCTTTTCTAGTGTTCTTCGGATTTCTCATGTATTAGTTGATTTAAAGCGATGATATCCTAGATTAGCTTCCCAACACGTAGAAGAACACTTGGGAGAAGTTTGGTTGCAGCCCCGTTTGATTTGGTGAAGATCCAACCGATTTTGGTTTTGTCCCGTGCTGTTTTTGGGCTTTCTGGGCAGTGGCGGACTGTCCGCCCCTTGGTCGCGGACTGTTCGACCATCGGGTTCGGCCAGAACAGTTTTGCCCAGCGAAGCCCTGTCCTCGGTCTGTTGACCGGTGGACAGTCCGCCATATAGGCGCGGACAGTCCTCGAGTCGAGCAGAAGCTGTTCAGCAGCTTTGCTGTTTTGGGACTTAGACCGGCGGACAGTCCGCCAGGGTTTCGCGGACAGTCTGCCCCTGGCGCGGACAGTCCAGGACCAGTAATCCGGACAGTCCGGGAATCGGCTGTAGGTTGAGTTTTAGTACGTTTGCTCTCCCGAATTTTCTGCTTTGTTTCCGAACTTCTCGTTTGCTCCTAAAGTTCACCTAGGAACCTCTCTAGGTATCTTTGCTACTTGTTAGCATAGGTATTCAGAGATTTCCCGACGTAGCTTTCTGTAACACCCCGGTGTTAAGCAATCCCTAAGTGCATAATTTGGCATGACATAAGCATAGCATCTCATCATTTCATGTGCATATGTTTGTTGAATGCTTAAGTCCTTGTTTGGTCTTTAGTGTAACCTTGTTATGCTTTCTGTTTCTGACCAAGTGCCTTACAACAAAGTTGTAGATCCTGATGAAGGGAACAACTTTGCTTTGAAGCACTTTCTCAGAAAAAGCTTTTGAGTTAGGATTTCTTGCATTAGAAAAATGGTTTAGCACTAAATTTTTTTTAAACAACAGAATTTGGACTGGAACCTTAAGGATGATTTGTTCCTTACAAAATTCTAAGCAACTTTGCTGTTGGGACCTTTTCCTAGTTCGGCTTAGTTTAGAAGTTATGGAGCATCAAAGTTTGTAACCAAACTTCATTAGTTTAATCTTGACCGTGGACCCCACCGGTCAGTCTCTTTCTTCTTCCCCGCGCGCTCGCCGCTCCCTCCGCGCCGACCGAACCCGCCTCGCCGCCGCGAGACCGCCTCGCCGGCCGGCCAAACCACCGTCATCTCCGCCCGTGGTTTGTGCCCGAACTCGCCACGTCGCCCAAGAGCTCGGTGCATGCTCGCCGCGTGGAGCGCGACGCCTGACGCCGCCGCGTCCGGTCGGGAGTTCCCCCGACGGGAACTGGCCAGGTGCAATGCACCCAGCACTTCATTCCGTTTGCCTTCGCTCCGCCTGTGCTCGCAGCCAGCAGAGCATCCCATTGCTCAGTCTCTCCTTCGCTCCACTCCACTCCATCTTCACCCGACCAGAGCTCCGCCGCCGCCCGCCGAACCTCGGCGAGCGATTGCTCGCCATTCACCGCACCACCGTTCGATTCCTCCCGCCAGTTTCTCCGCCGTGACCTTCTCTTTCTCCGGTAAGGGTTGGTTTCCCCTCTCTTCCTCTCTAGCCGCCGGAACAGCGGACGCCATCCGCAAGCTTCCGCCATGGCCGCCACCGTGACCTTCACGTGGACCGGTCATCTCCGACCATGCCACCCTAAGCTGAGCCATGTTCTAGCCTTCTCTACCGCCGTAGCAGCTTAGAGTTAGCTAGAGACCTCTTTTTCGCCGTGTTTCAGCCGGAACCGAGCCGTGTCGCCGCCGTGTCCGCCATGGACCGCCGCCGTGCATCGCGCCGGACAATGCCGGGGATGCCGAAGCCCGGGAGTTGCTCCGATAGGTCGCTTAGGTCTTGCTTGGGCTAGTGCTAACCTCGCCGAGTCGCAAGCCGCCGGGAAGAGTTCCGCCGCCGAGTCGCAGAGCCGCCGCTCCGCCATGGCCGCCGTCGAGCTTGCTCCGGTATTCCTCTGGCTTAGCGAGTCGGTTAGTTGTGTTCGCCTTGCAAACCCGCACCCAACGATGGTCTCAGTGTCGCCAGAGGTGTCGCCGTCGACGAGCTAGGGCCGGTCAACGACCGCGGCGCCAAACTCCGCCGTTGACTGCCGAGCCTGGCCTCGCGCGGTAACGTGCTGAGCCTGGCCTCGGAAGCTTGGTCACCCTGACCAGCGGGCCCCGACTGGCAGTAAGGAAGAGAGAAAGAGAAGAGCTTGAGTGCTGAAGGCCTCGGTAAGTCGGGTGCACCGAGCCCTCGCCTCGAGCCTCGATCGGGTCGGTTGTGTAAGCCTCGGTCGAGTCGAGCCAAGTAAGCCTCGGTTGAGTCAGCTAGTCTCGGTTGAGTCAGTAAGCCTCGGTTGAGTCAGTAAGCCTCGGTTGAGTCAGTAGCCTCGACTGAATGGGTTAGCCTCGGCTGCCAGTGTGCCTCGGGCGAATCGGAGAAATGGGTCTGAGCCTCGGGCCTCAGCCGAATCGCGCTGAAGGCGCCGAAGCCTTGCCTCGAAGCCTCGGGCGAATCGCGCTGAGTGTGCCGAAGCCATGTCCTGTGCCTCGGCCGAAGTCCGTATATTAGGTTTGAGTTTTCTTTTAAATGTGTTTTGCAGAATCCATGTAAAGGCTTCAAAAATTCCTACAAGGCTCATTTTATGTCCAAATCCTGTGAAACAAATTTTGTTAGGTCAAGCATGTTTAGATCTATCAGTGAAAACTGTCGAATGCATTCTTGGTGATACTTTTATGTGTAGATGCTTTTAATTTAGAAAAGTGCTGATAACTTGGTAAATGCATAACTAATTATGTATAAGTCAGAAAAATGTGATTCCAGTTTTGTTAGGTTTGTATGAATGTGTAGTTTCAGAGAAAAATGCAATATGAGGTTATTCTGTGAATTAATTTGACAGTAGCTTTTAAAATGGTTAAATGTCGTTTCCTTGTTTATTTTGTAGTAATTAAAATATGAGGAATATGAACCTGAGAATTTAAGCACATTGCTCTTGTACTAGGAAGCACAGCAGAAAAATAAGAAATCTGTTGTTTGACACTTTTTGCTAGGGTGTGTAGTTCAAAGGACCTTTTCATGATAGAATTTGTCTTTTTCATAGAGGATGGAGTTTAAGTCCAAATGAGTTGAAATTTGGACAGGGAGCTAGATTAGGTGTTGATAACTTCCAGTAATTTCTGTAGATTTTTCTGAAGCTGTCTAGATAAGGTTGCTGTTTAAAGCATGTGTAAATAGATTTGTTTCAGCAAGTAATTAGAGGGTAATAAGCTCGTTAAGTAGACTTTGATGTGGTTACAACACCGCTTAACAAGTTGATCTTGATAGGTTAAATAGTTGGGATGATGTTGACTACCTTGTTGAAGAGTAGCAGTAGATGACATGTGCTTATCTCCTGAATTGTTACTCCATGTTGCATCACCGTGCATCCCATGTGCATTCATGTTATTCATTCATGTACCGCATCACGCAGGGTCGGTAGTGGAAGCCCAAGACACGCAGGAGGAGCAGCGTCAGGAGGAGACACCCGAGGAGAGGATCCCGGAAGGAGACGCTGAGGACCTGCCAGAGTGTCGTGATCATCGCCCCGCCGACTTCGAGCGAGGGAAGCCCCGGAGCATTTTTCTCCTACGGTTTGCAAATTACCGTTTACAAGTTAACCTAATATGATTGTTGCATTAGGTTATAGGAGTTGTGTGATACCGTTGCTGCATTGATTAATTATCCTTGTCCACCTGCAAATATTATCTTGTGATCCCTGTTAGGTCTAGGCTCGATTACATGCTTAGCCCTGCTTAGACCGGTAAAAGTCGGGTGATTTCCTGTCCCCCGCATATAGGTGGATACTAAACATGTTTAGCCTGGTGCTATCATGGAGAATCAAGGGTTAATTAATCTGAGACCGGGCGGGATGTAGGAGCAGCAGGACATGGGTTCTGTGTGCTAGTAGTCTCCCGTCTGTGTCGATTAGGACCCGACGAAGGCACACCTCAGTCATTTTGAACGCGTCAATCACTTAACGGAGCAGGTGCGGGTACCTCCCGTGAAGCCTAGTAAGGTGTTTCGAGCCGGTGACGGAGACGTTGACGCCTAACACCCAGGGCCTTATATGTACCGTGGGCAACTATTCTGATCGACCTGGCATGGTCCGAGGGCAGGCAGGGCCTGATCGACCTGGCATGACCGTGGGCAGTTAATAGCTTGAGCGACCTGGCATTGAGATAACCCTCGGTGTAGAAGGGTCCATGGCCGTCCCGCGATTCGGGTTCTCGAACCTCCTGAGTGGTCGCCAACGGCCGCCTGGCAGGGTGTGTCGGGCGAGTGTGCGACATTTTATCCCCAGCTGGTAGGAATCGATTATAATCGCCATCGCTCCTGGTTAGTGAGTAACTTGACTGAGCATGTGTTACCGTAGTAATATATGGAATTAATGATGGTTATGGTTGGTGAATCTGAAAGGCTATTGATGAAATAGTCCCTCTTGCTTGAATAAGTAGTCAAGTGTTTGCTCTAGATCAGGTGCAAATCTAGATAATCAGGTTGACTACATAAAATTGACTGCTAATGCTCTCATAAAGATTATTTAATAATAAAATGCTTTTATGCAAAAAGGTAAGTGTGGCCAACCTCAGATACAGCCTTGCATAATCCTTGGTGTCAATTATTTCTGGTTTATGACGGGTAAGTCTAGCTGAGTACCTTCTCGTACTCAGGGTGCTATCCCTTGTTGTTGCAGATGGGCAATGTTTCTTCGGCTACTGCGAGAACTGTCTGTATCCCGTCGAGGGCAGTGACTAGACCATGGGCATGGTCAATCCTTATCTTTCCTGATGCTTTTGTGGACGGATCAGGCATATGGCACTGTATTGTGAACTAAGGACTTGTGTTTCAAAACTATGTTGCTTCCGCTTTGAATTCAAAACTATGGTTTGTAATAACTATCGAACTCCGATGTATTTGAACTATGTGCGAACTGGATGTACCTTGTGGGCATGTACGCTAATCTATTACGATCTTGGTTAAAGTTGAATGACTTGAAATCCTTTGAGATTTCCGGACTACCGGGTTTGTACGAGCTTAAGTACTTGTAATCTCTGTGAAAGCAGCGATTCGGTGCTTAATCTGGTGCAAATTGGTCGGTTCTGTCACAGCTGGCATCGGAGCGTGGTTAGCGTTACTGTTCACAAGTGTATTTGAAAAACCGTATTTTCAATTAAAATTTCCTATTTGACAAGAACTTATAGCTATATTAGGATTTGAAAAACCTTTTTGACCAAGAGTAAGGTGTGCCATTGATCAAGTCCTTATGCCCAATAGGAACTTAGGTGGCTATTTAAGTACTAACTTTGGGGGTCGTGCATCATACTTATTTTCTGTTTATTCTGTCGTCCATACGGCAAGGGTGAAATTGTATGGATGCTATTCCTCGGAATAGTAATGTATGGATCAATTGCCTCTACGCTAAAGGTAATGAGAGTTGTGAGAGCATGATTGGACAACCGCCAATCTACGGGAGTGCAGGATGCTGACATGTATACCTGTTCCACACAAGTATATGTGAAAGTATTGATTGTGGGAGTAATAATTTCTGATGGGTGCATGTACTGCTTACGTGTATACCGGGTATGCGCCTAAGTAGTATTAGATTTAAATTTCAGCAATGCATGATATTCATATTGTGGGCAGGGCTGAAATGGTTTTTCTGCAGGTACGCTAACTTGCGAACGTGTAGTACGTTTAGTTAACGCTATGAGTGAACGTGTATGCCACCGTCTAGCCGTTAGATTGTTAGGCAGTGAGGACGTATGCTACGCTCATGCATCATGATCATACAACCTTGCATTAATCTTACTTCCTTCCTTATGGTTTCTGTCCCGTTTTTCTAATAAAAGTTGTTTCCACTAATTAAAAACTGTGTGGATAAACTTCTTACAGATGGCACGCACCAAGCGCACTGCTCGCAAGTCCACGGGAGGCAAGAGGCCTAACTACATGCTGGGGCCATGGACTGATGAGGGGTCAGAGGACTTTCTAGAGGAGTTTGGGATGCCCACTATTCTTTGGAGAGTTCTGCACCTGGTGGGATACCAGGAGGGTCAGGAGCCGCTGTACGACTGGCACCGTGTGCAGTTGTCAGAGGATCGTCACGTGTACACGGTGGAGGTCGACGTGCCTAGCCGTGAGGACCAGGATCACGTCTGGTGCCGTCGGGTGTTTGCCTTGCAGGGGAGGACTCCCTGGGATGCAGCCAACCAGGTTGCTTATACAGTTCTCCGGGATATCATGGAGGACCATCCGGAGGTGGTTGCCCAGGCTACTGCTAGTATCTTCCCGACGACAGACCCTTACCAGGCAGTGTGGCGTCAGCCAGGCGCTACCGTACTCGAGGCTAGCTCTCTTGAGAGGGAGCATTGTGCTGGACCAGCAGGGAGTGCTATGGCTGCTCTGATGGCTACTTATGGGTGCCTATCGCGCAGCTACGATCATCTGGATCATACCCTTAGTGAGGAGATGGCTGCACAGCATCGCCGGCAGGAGGAGCATACTACAGAGATAGACCTCCTCACTACACAGCTAGCTCAGTTGACAGTAGAGAGAGACCAGGCACTTCAAAGGGAGCAGGAGACGGCACAACAGCTTAGTGACCAGCAGGGTATGACGACCTTCTTATCCAACATCATGGCCGAGACTGAGGCTTCGCTACGTCGTGTTTGTCTCGAGGGTATGCGTGCGACTGAGCAGAACAGGCTTCTTAGGCTACAAGTGGGAGATTTAGAGCTGCAACTTCATCATCTCCAGGACTACAATGATCGTCTACATGAGGAGATCCACCGCAGGGAGAATGAGAGGAACCCCATCTTTCCCCAGGAGGATCCGGAGCCGAGTAGTTCTTCTAGTGGTTCTTCAGATGTGTCTAGTGAGGACGGTGACGTTGGTGAGGTCGCTAGAGAGTAGTCTAGATCGTATGCTTAGCACTTAGAGATCTTTTGCGTATGTTGGCACGCCCGATCTTTTGTTTTGTTATGGGCTGGATGTAAGCATGTGAGGCAGACTTATGTGATGTGTGTGAGACCTTGGAAAGTCCCATATGTATGGGCAAAACTTTGGATGTTATGTTATCTTTGCATGATGTGTTAAGTGATCTTGTTATGTGTTGATGCGATGTGGACTGAAATTTATTATACCTCTGTCATTATTTGGTGAATCGTTTTCCGAATAATTTCAGTGGGTATGATTTATTGTTCTCTACAAGTTGCAACTTCGCCTAATGGTCGCTTACTATACTATATGCAGATGACGACAACTCGTAGTGGAGCGGGCGGTAGTGGTGGAAATGAGGACCCCAGGGAAAACCGCAATCCACCACCTCCTCCACCACCAACGGCTGAGCAGCTTTTTGCTCAATTCCTTGGAAGTCAGCGCAATATTGAAGCTTTGCTGAGGGAGAACTTGGCACAAGGACACCAACGCCAAGAGCCAAACCAGTATAGTTCCTTCAAGGATTTCCTGGATACCAAACCACCAATCTTCAAGGAAGCTATGGAACCATTGGAGGCAGAAGAATGGCTGCATACTCTGGAGCAGAAGTTCCGTTTGCTGAGGCTCACAGAGGAGCTGAAAGCAGAATATGCCGCGCACCAGTTGCAGGGACCAGCCGGGATTTGGTGGGGACATCACCGCACCACCTATCCTGCTAATGTTCCTATCACTTGGAGAATGTTCACTACTGCTGTTCGAGGTCATTACATTCCGCCGGGTTTGACTCAGATGAAGGTGGCCGAGTTCATGAACCTAACACAGGGGACTCGATCTGTTACAGAGTACCATCACATGTTCAATTCACTGGCTCGCTATATCCCAGACTTCGTTGATACAGACGCTAAGAAGATTGCTAGTTTCAAGAGAGGCTTGAACACTAAAATGGGAAAGTCAGTGGGTACATCTTCCCGTACCAATTTCAATGACTTCATAAGTGACTGTCTAATTCAAGAGAATCATAACAACAAGCACGCTGCTAGCAAGGCCCGGAAGAGAACCTTTGAATCGGGATCATCACAACCCAGAGGACCACCAGCTCAGCGAAATCAGTATCGACCACCAGCGCCGGGGGCACGTTTTAGGCCGCCGCAGAAGAAGAATCAGCCACAAGCTCAGCGCAATCAGAAGCCATACAAGATAGCTGCTGCTCAGGCTCGTGGAGGTCAAGGCAGTTCTTCAGGGAACAAACCTATAGTTCGGGGACCATGCTACAACTGCAACCAAGAGGGGCACTTCGCAAGATACTGTCCCTACCCAAAGAAGCAACAGACCAATTACCCCGCACGCCTGCACAACATGACCGCTGAAGAAGCTCGTGCTGGAGAGCCCGTGACTGCTGGTATGTGCCTTGTTAATCATCATCCTGCAGTCGTTTTGTTTGATACTGGATCATCGCATTCGTTCATGAGTAAAGCATTTGCACAAAAGCATGATCAAGAGGTGTCCGAAATGGATTATGGGTTTCGCGTAAGCTCTGTGGGGAGTAGTGTGTTGTCTAGGCAGATGGTTCGTGATGCAACCATCGACATCGGAGGGCATAAGTTTGGGGCTAATTTAGTAGTTTTGCCAGGACTCCGTATGGACGTAGTCCTAGGAATGAGTTGGATGAGTATGTGGAAAGCGGTGTTGGACACTGCAAATAGGACTCTTACCTTGACCGATCCAAGGAGGAACAACAAGTTACGTATCTCTCTTTCTCGAGGGGCTGATTTTGTTGATCTATCTTGCACCTTATCTATAAAGGACCTGTCAAAAATTCCAGTTGTTCGGGATTTCCCAGACGTCTTTCCAGATGAGTTGCCGGGTTTACCGCCCAAGCGGGCTGTAGAGTTTACCATTGAGCTGTTACCAGGGGCTGCACCGATCTCGAGAAGACCTTATCGCATGCCGCCCAATGAGTTAGCTGAACTCAAGACTCAGATCAAGGAACTTTTGGACAAGGGTTTCATTCAACCCAGTGTGTCAGAGTGGGGATGTCCAGCCTTGTTTGTTAAGAAGAAGGACAAGTCCTTGAGAATGTGTGTGGATTATCGACCGCTTAATGCCGTGACCATTAAGAATAAATATCCGTTGCCACGGATAGATATTTTGTTTGACCAGTTATCCAGAGCCAAAGTATTCTCCAAGATCGATCTGAGATCCGGTTATCATCAAATTAGAATCCGACCACAAGATATCCCAAAGACTGCTTTTTCAACCAGATATGGCCTATACGAGTATTTAGTCATGTCTTTTGGATTGACAAATGCTCCGGCTTACTTTATGAGTTTGATGAACTCGGTATTCATGCCGGAACTAGATAAGTTTGTAGTGGTATTCATTGATGACATTTTGGTGTATTCTGAGAACCCGGATGATCACGCAGAACATTTGAGGGTTGTTCTGACAAGGCTACGAGAGCACAAACTTTATGCTAAGTTTAGCAAATGTGAATTTTGGTTGAAGCAAGTACAATTTCTTGGTCACATCCTGTCAGAAGAAGGAATCTCTGTGGACCCTAGCAAAGTCCAAGAAGTAATGGATTGGGAAGCTCCAACTTCGGTTGGGGAGATTCGAAGTTTTCTCGGTTTAGCGGGATATTATCGTCGTTTCATTCCCGACTTCTCCAAGATTGCCAAGCCCATGACAAGTTTGCTTCAGAAGGATCAGAAGTTTGAGTGGACAGAGAAGTGTGAAACAGCTTTCTGTACCTTGCGGAAACTCTTAACCACTGCCCCTGTCTTAGCTCAACCAGATATCGAGAAGCCGTTTGATGTCTTCTGCGACGCATCAAAAGTTGGTTTAGGGTGTGTTCTTATGCAAGAAGGCAGAGTGATTGCTTATGCTTCACGACAGTTAAGAAAACATGAGATAAATTATCCTACGCATGATTTGGAATTAGCTGCTGTGGTGCACGCTCTGAAGATCTGGAGGCACTATTTGCTAGGAAATGTCTGCAATATGTACACTGATCATAAGAGTCTCAAGTATATCTTCACTCAACCGGAGTTGAATATGAGGCAGAGAAGATGGCTTGAATTGATTAAGGATTACAATTTGCAGATACACTATCACCCTGGAAAAGCAAATGTGGTTGCTGATGCTTTGAGTCGGAAGTCGCATTGTAATAACTTGAGGATACAACCAGAAGACGAGTTTAGTCTCGTACACCCTGTGATCTTGCGTCACATCGAGTTGCAGAGCACCTTAGTTGACCAGATTCTAGAAGGGCAGAAAACAGACAAGGGAATCTACTATATCAAAGAAAAGCTAAGGGCTGCCACTGAACCCGTAAAACATTTCCGAGTTGATGATAAGGGAGTGTTATGGTTTGATAATCGCCTAGTGGTACCCAAGAATAGGGAACTGAAAAATCAGATCATGGACGAGGCTCATCTTTCTAAATTGTCTATCCATCCCGGGAGCACTAAGATGTATCAAGATTTGCGTCCAAGATTTTGGTGGACCAAAATGAAGAAGGAAATTGCCGCATATGTAGCCAGATGCGACACATGTTGTCGGGTGAAGGCTATTCACCTGAAGCCAGCCGGAACACTTCAACCTTTATCAATACCTGAATGGAAATGGGAGGAAGTGAGTATGGATTTTATCACCGGTTTGCCTACCACTCAGAAGGGAAACGATTCGATTTGGGTAATTGTAGATCGTCTCACCAAGACCGCTCATTTCATACCAGTTAAAACTTGTTATCGAGCACCGGACTATGCGGAGATTTATATCAATCAGATTGTACGATTACATGGTATACCCAAGGTCATAGTTTCGGATCGTGGAACGCAGTTTACTGCACCATTCTGGGAGAAACTGCAAAAAGAGTTAGGCACTAAGTTAATCCATAGCTCAGCTTACCATCCTCAGACATCAGGACAAACTGAAAGAGTAAATCAGATCTTAGAGGATATGTTAAGAGCCTGTGTAATTTCAGCAAAGGGATCGTGGGAGAAGTGGTTGCCATTAGCAGAATTTGCTTACAACAATAGTTATCAAGAAAGCCTTCAGATGGCACCTTTTGAAGTTCTGTATGGCAGAAGATGCAGAACACCAGTAAGTTGGGTTGAACCAGGAGAACGTCGTTACTATGGAATTGATTTTGTCAAGGAAGCAGAAGAACAAGTGAGAATAGTTCAACAACGTATCGCAGCGGCACAGTCCCGACAGAAGAGCTATGCCGATAAGCGAAGAAGGCCGATTGAATTCGAAGTAGGTGACTATGTGTACTTGAAAGTATCACCCATGAAAGGAGTTAAACGTTTTGGCGTGAAAAGAAAGTTAGCGCCAAGGTTTGTGGGACCCTATAGGATAATGGAAAGGAGGGGAAAAGTGGCTTATCAACTATAGTTACCTGAACATTTGAAGGCTATATTCCCTGTATTCCATGTGTCACAATTAAAGAAATGTCTTCGAGTTCCAGAAGAGGAAGTACAACCGGCCAACATCAAGTTGCAATCCGACCTTACTTACTCAGTGAAGCCATATCGAGTCCTCGATGAGAAAGAAAGAGTGACTCGCGGAAAGGTCGTGAAGCAATATAAAGTATCTTGGAGTGAGCAAGACGACCGAGATGCCACTTGCGAAACGGAAGACTATCTAAAGGAAGTATATCCACAGTTTTCTAAGGAATGGTTAGTAACTCAAATCTCGGGACGAGATTCCTTTAAGGAGGGGAGGGCTGTAACACCCCGGTGTTAAGCAATCCCTAAGTGCATAATTTGGCATGACATAAGCATAGCATCTCATCATTTCATGTGCATATGTTTGTTGAATGCTTAAGTCCTTGTTTGGTCTTTAGTGTAACCTTGTTATGCTTTCTGTTTCTGACCAAGTGCCTTACAACAAAGTTGTAGATCCTGATGAAGGGAACAACTTTGCTTTAAAGCACTTTCTCAGAAAAAGCTTTTGAGTTAGGATTTCTTGCATTAGAAAAATGGTTTAGCACTAAATTTCTTTTAAACAACAGAATTTGGACTGGAGCCTTAAGGATGATTTGTTCCTTACAAAATTCTAAGCAACTTTGCTGTTGGGACCTTTTCCTAGTTCGGCTTAGTTTAGAAGTTATGGAGCATCAAAGTTTGTAACCAAACTTCATTAGTTTAATCTTGACCGTGGACCCCACCGGTCAGTCTCTTTCTTCTTCCCCGCGCGCTCGCCGCTCCCTCCGCGCCGACCGAACCCGCCTCGCCGCCGCGAGACCGCCTCGCCGGCCGGCCAAACCACCGTCATCTCCGCCCGTGGTTTGTGCCCGAACTCGCCACGTCGCCCAAGAGCTCGGTGCATGCTCGCCGCGTGGAGCGCGACGCCTGACGCCGCCGCGTCCGGTCGGGAGTTCCCCCGACGGGAACTGGCCAGGTGCAATGCACCCAGCACTTCATTCCGTTTGCCTTCGCTCCGCCTGTGCTCGCAGCCAGCAGAGCATCCCATTGCTCAGTCTCTCCTTCGCTCCACTCCACTCCATCTTCACCCGACCAGAGCTCCGCCGCCGCCCGCCGAACCTCGGCGAGCGATTGCTCGCCATTCACCGCACCACCGTTCGATTCCTCCCGCCAGTTTCTCCGCCGTGACCTTCTCTTTCTCCGGTAAGGGTTGGTTTCCCCTCTCTTCCTCTCTAGCCGCCGGAACAGCGGACGCCATCCGCAAGCTTCCGCCATGGCCGCCACCGTGACCTTCACGTGGACCGGTCATCTCCGACCATGCCACCCTAAGCTGAGCCATGTTCTAGCCTTCTCTACCGCCGTAGCAGCTTAGAGTTAGCTAGAGACCTCTTTTTCGCCGTGTTTCAGCCGGAACCGAGCCGTGTCGCCGCCGTGTCCGCCATGGACCGCCGCCGTGCATCGCGCCGGACAATGCCGGGGATGCCGAAGCCCGGGAGTTGCTCCGATAGGTCGCTTAGGTCTTGCTTGGGCTAGTGCTAACCTCGCCGAGTCGCAAGCCGCCGGGAAGAGTTCCGCCGCCGAGTCACAGAGCCGCCGCTCCGCCATGGCCGCCGTCGAGCTTGCTCCGGTATTCCTCTGGCTTAGCGAGTCGGTTAGTTGTGTTCGCCTTGCAAACCCGCACCCAACGATGGTCTCAGTGTCGCCAGAGGTGTCGCCGTCGACGAGCTAGGGCCGGTCAACGACCGCGGCGCCAAACTCCGCCGTTGACTGCCGAGCCTGGCCTCGCGCGGTAACGTGCTGAGCCTGGCCTCGGAAGCTTGGTCACCCTGACCAGCGGGCCCCGACTGGCAGTAAGGAAGAGAGAAAGAGAAGAGCTTGAGTGCTGAAGGCCTCGGTAAGTCGGGTGCACCGAGCCCTCGCCTCGAGCCTCGATCGGGTCGGTTGTGTAAGCCTCGGTCGAGTCGAGCCAAGTAAGCCTCGGTTGAGTCAGCTAGTCTCGGTTGAGTCAGTAAGCCTCGGTTGAGTCAGTAAGCCTCGGTTGAGTCAGTAGCCTCGACTGAATGGGTTAGCCTCGGCTGCCAGTGTGCCTCGGGCGAATCGGAGAAATGGGTCTGAGCCTCGGGCCTCAGCCGAATCGCGCTGAAGGCGCCGAAGCCTTGCCTCGAAGCCTCGGGCGAATCGCGCTGAGTGTGCCGAAGCCATGTCCTGTGCCTCGGCCGAAGTCCGTATATTAGGTTTGAGTTTTCTTTTAAATGTGTTTTGCAGAATCCATGTAAAGGCTTCAAAAATTCCTACAAGGCTCATTTTATGTCCAAATCCTGTGAAACAAATTTTGTTAGGTCAAGCATGTTTAGATCTATCAGTGAAAACTGTCGAATGCATTCTTGGTGATACTTTTATGTGTAGATGCTTTTAATTTAGAAAAGTGCTGATAACTTGGTAAATGCATAACTAATTATGTATAAGTCAGAAAAATGTGATTCCAGTTTTGTTAGGTTTGTATGAATGTGTAGTTTCAGAGAAAAATGCAATATGAGGTTATTCTGTGAATTAATTTGACAGTAGCTTTTAAAATGGTTAAATGTCGTTTCCTTGTTTATTTTGTAGTAATTAAAATATGAGGAATATGAACCTGAGAATTTAAGCACATTGCTCTTGTACTAGGAAGCACAGCAGAAAAATAAGAAATCTGTTGTTTGACACTTTTTGCTAGGGTGTGTAGTTCAAAGGACCTTTTCATGATAGAATTTGTCTTTTTCATAGAGGATGGAGTTTAAGTCCAAATGAGTTGAAATTTGGACAGGGAGCTAGATTAGGTGTTGATAACTTCCAGTAATTTCTGTAGATTTTTCTGAAGCTGTCTAGATAAGGTTGCTGTTTAAAGCATGTGTAAATAGATTTGTTTCAGCAAGTAATTAGAGGGTAATAAGCTCGTTAAGTAGACTTTGATGTGGTTACAACACCGCTTAACAAGTTGATCTTGATAGGTTAAATAGTTGGGATGATGTTGACTACCTTGTTGAAGAGTAGCAGTAGATGACATGTGCTTATCTCCTGAATTGTTACTCCATGTTGCATCACCGTGCATCCCATGTGCATTCATGTTATTCATTCATGTACCGCATCACGCAGGGTCGGTAGTGGAAGCCCAAGACACGCAGGAGGAGCAGCGTCAGGAGGAGACACCCGAGGAGAGGATCCCGGAAGGAGACGCTGAGGACCTGCCAGAGTGTCGTGATCATCGCCCCGCCGACTTCGAGCGAGGCAAGCCCCGGAGCATTTTTCTCCTATGGTTTGCAAATTACCGTTTACAAGTTAACCTAATATGATTGTTGCATTAGGTTATAGGAGTTGTGTGATACCGTTGCTGCATTGATTAATTATCCTTGTCCACCTGCAAATATTATCTTGTGATCCCTGTTAGGTCTAGGCTCGATTACATGCTTAGCCCTGCTTAGACCGGTAAAAGTCGGGTGATTTCCTGTCCCCCGCATATAGGTGGATACTAAACATGTTTAGCCTGGTGCTATCATGGAGAACCATGGGTTAATTAATCTGAGACCGGGCGGGATGTAGGAGCAGCAGGACATGGGTTCTGTGTGCTAGTAGTCTCCCGTCTGTGTCGATTAGGACCCGACGAAGGCACACCTCAGTCATTTTGAACGCGTCAATTACTTAACGGAGCAGGTGCGGGTACCTCCCGTGAAGCCTAGTAAGGTGTTTCGAGCCGGTGACGGAGACGTTGACGCCTAACACCCAGGGCCTTATATGTACCGTGGGCAACTATTCTGATCGACCTGGCATGGTCCGAGGGCAGGCAGGGCCTGATCGACCTGGCATGACCGTGGGCAGTTAATAGCTTGAGCGACCTGGCATTGAGATAACCCTCGGTGTAGAAGGGTCCATGGCCGTCCCGCGATTCGGGTTCTCGAACCTCCTGAGTGGTCGCCAACGGCCGCCTGGCAGGGTGTGTCGGGCGAGTGTGCGACATTTTATCCCCAGCTGGTAGGAATCGATTATAATCGCGATCGCTCCTGGTTAGTGAGTAACTTGACTGAGCATGTGTTACCGTAGTAATATATGGAATTAATGATGGTTATGGTTGGTGAATCTGAAAGGCTATTGATGAAATAGTCCCTCTTGCTTGAATAAGTAGTCAAGTGTTTGCTCTAGATCAGGTGCAAATCTAGATAATCAGGTTGACTACATAAAATTGACTGCTAATGCTCTCATAAAGATTATTTAATAATAAAATGCTTTTATGCAAAAAGGTAAGTGTGGCCAACCTCAGATACAGCCTTGCATAATCCTTGGTGTCAATTATTTCTGGTTTATGACGGGTAAGTCTAGCTGAGTACCTTCTCGTACTCAGGGTGCTATCCCTTGTTGTTGCAGATGGGCAATGTTTCTTCGGCTACTGCGAGAACTGTCTGTATCCCGTCGAGGGCAGTGACTAGACCATGGGCATGGTCAATCCTTATCTTTCCTGATGCTTTTGTGGACGGATCAGGCATATGGCACTGTATTGTGAACTAAGGACTTGTGTTTCAAAACTATGTTGCTTCCGCTTTGAATTCAAAACTATGGTTTGTAATAACTATCGAACTCCGATGTATTTGAACTATGTGCGAACTGGATGTACCTTGTGGGCATGTACGCTAATCTATTACGATCTTGGTTAAAGTTGAATGACTTGAAATCCTTTGAGATTTCCAGACTACCGGGTTTGTACGAGCTTAAGTACTTGTAATCTCTGTGAAAGCAGCGATTCGGTGCTTAATCTGGTGCAAATTGGTCGGTTCTGTCACACTTTCCATCTACGTTCGGGAGTGGGTCTTTTGGGTAAGAACTTGACTCGGAGTTTTGAGAGTTTTGGATTGCCCTCTTGAGTCCTAGGGATCATCCACCCTCTTTCCGAGGGTCGTGGGCATCGTGTTTGAGTTCGAAGCTTTTGGGGTTGATTTTGTTGGGACAGAGACCGAAATTTCGAAAGAAATTTTGAGGCTCCCATTCACCCCTCCCCCCCTCTGGTCGCCTTGCTTTAGCATTTTCGGTCCTTCAGCTAGTCCCTCCAGAAAGAGGCAAAGGCTCAACACAACTAGCTGCAAGTCGCTCCAAACCAAGTGAAAAACCCTCAAGCTGAAAACTCGACAAGCAAAACGAGCAAACTCCCTCTGGACACAAGCAACTCCCCCTAAATAATGCACACAACTAAAACATGATTTGTCAATTTTCTCCCCCTTAGTTGATAATGCACATATCAAGAATGAACATGGGAGCCTAAAAGAAAGCAAGAAGAATGCAAGAGCTTCAAAGATATGCTATCCAGGGTGATAAAATGCTCTATTTGCACAAGTGAATAAGTAAAGAGCCCAAATGCTAGCATAAGCTCATCATGATCATATAGCCCCACAAGAATGGCAAAGCAGTTTTAGGTTTGAAGTTTAAGAAAAAGATCAAGTTCACCAACAGAAATAGCATCTAGTATGAAATTAGACATGTCATCAACTAGAGCTAACAAAACCACACCGGTGAACTACCTCAAAGCGAGTGCCATATCAGCAAGCCATATACAACTCAGTTCATTTGGATTTAACAATTTATACATGAATTATACATGACAAGTGACTGCGAGGGGTTGAAAGCACCACAAAGCCTTACTTTTCAACCAAGCGAAGCCTAAGTCAAAAGACTATCAAAAGCTTAAGGCAATGGTTTCGGTCATACACTACACTGCTCAAGTTCATCCCAAAGTGCAAAGGGAAGCAGTCTTGATACAGTGAGGTGTTGTTGTGCAATCCCACCTCGATCTTTCTTTTGTCTCAAAACTTGGATTTCAGATTTCAACATTTAAGCATTTCGGAGTATATACAATGGAAGCTATTTAAACTCTATTGACACAAAAATCCGGTCGGTAGCACCAACACACTCGAATGCACGGTCCTCAGAGGGCATATGGAACAAGGTCCTGACCTCCTGAACCTTCAACAAATGATGGTGCCAAATCTTGGTGAGATGACCTCGGACGTGCCAGTGAATTTGACCTGTAATTGACAAGGAGAAGAAAAAGTTATCAGATTGTGAAACCTGCCGGTTTGGTGCTAGACAGTTCCAAATTATACGGCTCTGATATAGCCATTGTTAATAGGATATTGACTACAAAGTCAACTCCCAAGAGATTGCATGAAGGTATTGATAAAGATATAAAGCAAAAACGGCTATGATACATATAAAGAAACATTCGGGACAGATGAACAGCCGATAAGCTTAAACACATTAGGAAGATAAAGATATTTATGTACGTCTAAACAGCGTGAAATCAATGTATCAACTAATTGCACAGGCAGTTCTATCTGTTAACAGTGGAGTGTTTCCATGCAGCCATAATAACAAATAGATCAATAAAATAGCTTAAACATCAACAGTGGGGTGTCTCCATGCAACCATAATGATGACCAAACTAGATCACGTCCAATGCAAAAAGCAGATGCATTGATTCCAAGCAGCCTAAAAGCATACATTATGAAGAAAGCGTAACTGGATCAGCTAATTTAGCCGATGCAGGGTCCATGAGGCACGAACAAGATCTATCCGCTAGAACCATAGTTTGACTTAGGATCAAGCAAATCTAATCTACCATATATATAAGTGGGGTTCGGAAATACAGCCATAATAGACATGCTAGATGAAATCTACCTGTTCTTAGATCAAAACATGGTTTTACCGGATATCTCGAACGCACAACATGTAACAATCAAGATTGACAAAATAGTCGATGAAAGACTTGAATCGGCTATTTCATTCATTATGAACGTGCAAGGCCTCGAGATAGCCGAAACTAGACATCTTTTAGGTTTAGGCTACTTTGTCAACCTTGATTGGGCAAGATATTGTTTAAAATATAAAGAAAAATGTTAAAACATAAACAACATCGATAACTTAATGAATCCATTGGTCTGCCAAAACAAATAGAGCCGATAACTAGTCAAGATCGACTAAAGCAAGATATTGATCAGAGTCAAGGCAGTCTTACAAAAGGCGATCTTAAACCGATAACTAGCCATGTCATAGCTTAACAAGAGTTTGGTCGATTCCAAATACAGCCTTATTGTACAATGACACGAGTCATTGGTGAAACTTACAAGCAAACCGGAGGTCGGTCGAAGCCGATGCAGCCCTGCCTGGTTGAAGGTTCCGCCGAGATCTACGTTACTCCTACTCCTAGGGTTTTGTCCGGTGGCCGATGTGTTGATTGATTGGATGTGTCCTTACGAAAATTGGGTTTTCGAGCTATTTATAACCTGGTTGACTCCTGTTCTAACACGACTAGGTTAAATAAAAAAATAAAACAAAAGATGACCCGGACTCAAACTCTTTGGTCGAACCCAACATGCCTCTGAAGCTTGTCACGTCTGGTCCACACGAACTTTGGTTGTGTCCGGGTCCAAACACACATTTTTATTTTTCGGTAAAAATCAGTCGTTTGCTTTCACAAAACGATAACCTTTTTAGTCCAAAATCTGGTGTAAACACATGCCCCATTTGAGTCCTTTTCTTTCTTCCCTTTCAACATCTCAAATGGCCCGAATAGTATCTTGACAATCAATGCGAGACGATTGCTCTTCTCTTGAAAACCGTGTTACGATTTAACATCTCACTCGAGTACTCTGCGCACGCCGTACAGAACGGTATCTTTTCTGTGACAGAACCGACCAATTTATAAGAGCACAAGTGCAAAAACCTCTGTCGGAGCAGCTGAATTAGCACACTTGAGCCCATATAAACCCAGTAGTCCATGAAATCCTGAGGGATTTCAAACTTTTCCAACATCTCAGCCAAGATCGCATTGTCAAGCAAATACAGATCATGTCCACGGAGCTTTGCAGCGGAAATAGAATTACAATAGAGTTCACAAATAATAATACAAGTTGAAATACTTTGAAACAACATAGCTTTGAAATAAATACCATAATATAAGTTGAAATGCTAGCTTGAGTGACACTCTCCAACAACAGCATAAAGAGAAGAAGTATGGAACTGCCGAGCCCACCGACACTGGCCACCACTTTTCGGCAGACTTAACCTTCACCTGCAACAAGGTGGGATAAACCCTGAGTACTCGAATGTACTCAGCTAGACTTACCCATCGGAAACCAAAAATAAAGTGACACCAAGGAGTATGAAAGGCTGATATAAATAGTGGAGCTGGCTAACTTTATTTGCAAGAGAGCTTAAGTTACAGGGGTTCATCATTTAATTATATGAGCAGTCATCTTTTATCCTATTTCTTAAACTCTAGGTTTTGCACCTTTACTTGAGCACTCACTTGAATCTACCAAACAATAATATAATACCATATTAGGTTTGCTTTGTCAATATTTTAGTTGAACCATCAATATCACATGGAGTTGTATCGTGGTGAAGCTCGACATAGTTTCCCACTAACTGGGGGAGACGGTGACTCGAATCGAATTACAAACCAGCTGGCGAGAAACCTTTAATACAAACCCACACTTTCCCAGTTGGGTCCATGCATTGGGTCACCGCTCGATACTGTCCGTGGTGGTAATCGCCGCGCCTCACAGCACGGACCACCCAATTGGAAATAAACGATGGCCACGTGAGGCAAATCGTGTTTCCATACTAGAGGGTGTGACACAGGTTGAGATCGGCCCGGACAACGTCTAACCGGCTTCGGGGTCGGCGATTACAACACCGACAACCCTAATAAAAATGATCGAGGGCCATCATCGATACAAACCTACACGATCCAACGGATGAGCTACCCCAAGTTTCCAAACTTGTGCCTTGCCTTCTAGTAGACCGTATTTCATTACTACTCAGGTTCTTTACCATGATAGCAAATATAGCCAACCGTGATCCGGTAAATACCCACCAGGGGCATTACGGGAACATCCTTCATTTACTAATAATTAAGCAAGCTAAGCAATTCTACTATTAATTGATAACAGTATAACAAGGCAGGTATAATCAATAATCAAGGAATGATAATGCAGCAAGTAGGATTCAATCAACTCCTATACTTAATGCATCAGAGTATAAAAGTACTCAAGTAATTTAATTGTAAAACTGGGAGACTTAGAATGCTCCGGGGCTTGCCTGAGAACCAACACTAGGTTAGTGTTTGTTAGGTGATACTCGCTTGGCAAGCATCTCCACTGTAGCACTTGCTTAACTCCGCATCTTCATAATAATCCACCAAACACCGTCTTCAGGTTTAGCCTCATCATCACGTCCTTCACGATGTATCTACCGTTACCTAAATGAGATGCGCAATGCAAGCGTATGAATGCAAGGGAAACACTTACGAAGCAAACACAAGCATTACTAATTACTTCGCACAAGTAATCAGGATAACTACTAAAAGAAAGACATAGCTCTAACACCCAACATTGCATAATCACTTCAGCAGGTTATAATTAAAGTAAGGTGTTAAACAAGATTCATTAGACATATAGAAAGGTTAACTACAACAATCAATCAAGACTACATTACTCATATCACACAAAGAGAGCACATGTATGCATATATAGCTTCTACTTTAGTTAAGCAAGTTAATCATCATTAACATATTTATATAATACATCAAGTCGATTAATTTAATAACATGAAATGCACAATCTAAACATTATCAAATCATGACATATCATCAAGGATCACATAATCAACATTAAGCTTATAGCAATCAACTTGGGTTTATTTACGAAACATGGACAGCCATACAACAGGTACTTTAAATGGACATAACTGAAGCTACACATATCCAAACAAGGTGATCCTAGACTTTCTGGAAAGCTAATGAAATTATCTACAACTTTGTTATTATCATATAAGCATGATTCTGCAATTAAAAAGACCAATCATAACAGACAAGCACTACTGTCCAAACTTTGGGTAGAATGTTATATTCATCTTCAAACAGCCATAACTGGAGATCTAAAGCACCAAAAGACTTGACATAAGACTTATTAAAAATATTATTAAGTTGTCTACAAATTATTTATAATCATCTCAAGATGATTAAGCAGTTCTCAAGGCTAACCAACTCAAACAAGTAAATCTGTCCAGACTTGGACAGATTCTGACTTCTAAATTTAAACACATGTAACTCAAGTTCTAGATCACCAAAAATAGTGATCCAAGACAATTCAGAAAGCTTTTGAAAATCACTACAACTCTTCTATTAATACTAAAACATGATTGATAACTTAAAGTAGCCAAACAATTCATTCTTTCAGGTCTGCTCAGAAAGTATGCAAAACCTAATAGCACAATTACAAAAACTATAACTCTAAACCACTTGGCCTAAAATCATGAAATTTTAGGACAAACAAGATAAAGAAGTTATCTGTAACTTTTATATAGAACACATTTACATAAAACATAATTATATTCACGAACTAATCACTGCTACAGAAACTGCTCTAGCAGCCATATCAGCATATTAATAAACTCATATTCCTACTTATTTGATTACATGTGAGCATACAATTAAACTATTGAAATACTTCTAACATTCATGAACATGAACACATAATAGTCATTTCAGATTAATATACAACAAAGACAATCATTTAAATATGTATATTTTCATTTATCACTATACTTTCATTAATTAAATAATCAACAAACGTAGGCATTATTTTTATGTGATGTTGTAAACATATAATTTGGGGCTGCTATTTTTACTGATGGTAGATAATGTCAAATCATGACTACTGTAAAAATATTACATGCTCAGGTATTATAATTTATTTATTAAAAACAGGGCAAGTTTTATTCACAAAAATGCATGTGAGAGCAAAATAAATCTATGAATCATATTTTCTGTTAACTCATGGCTGTGATAAAATTACCTAAGCTACGACAACATCATAGGAAGGCAGTGGAACTACCTTTTCCATTTTTACATACAAACATTTATCACAAATCATTTTAATTCATTTAACGAGCTGAAAGAAATATAAATTTATAACTAAACCATACTTGCACTAAAAATTGTGAAACTTTTATCACAGCACACTCATGACATGTCAAGCCTACCATAAACATTTCACAGCAATCTAAGCAATAAAACAACAGATATGATTTTATCTCTATTTAATGCTATTTAACACAAATAAATCACCACAACACAAACTTTACACTAACAACCCACATATTAAACATTCACTGGACAGTACTCTTCACGAGGATTCCAAAAACTCCTCACTCAAAATTTTTTAACATTCCTACGATTTACTGCGCATTTTACAACATTCAACCAGATTTATTATTTAATTAAAAACGTAAATAAAACATATTTTGCACTGGGGGCCCTCCGATCTGCAGGAAACGATAAAGGACCTGTTAGCTAATCTAATGAGTCATACAACATTACACAAAAACCCGAAAAAGAGTTTTAGCTTAGCTAGAATACCCTTTCACCATGGATTTCACGCAACAAGGACGGGAGACCGACGGGGTCGTCGCCGGACTAAGGGAAGAAGGCCGGTTCCTAGTTAGGGTATGGGGGCGCTGTACTGCTGCTGCTCGCTGGGGACCATGGTGCCTGTTGCCTTCCTGCTGACCGCTGCTTTATCGCTGCTGCTGCTCGACCGGAGGAGGGCGCGGCCAGGAGGGCGCGGCCAGGGAGGAGGCGCGCAGAAAAATCACGGCCTCTGGCTCCAACCGCGGGAAGGGACAGGAGGGAGAGCAAGGGAGAAAAAGGAATGGGGTGCCAGCCTGCTGCTTGCCTAGGAAGAAGAGGAGGAGGAGCAGAGAGGGGCGGCCATGGAGGTGTGGCTGCTCTGCTGATTTTCTTCTGCTGCTCCGTATGGCTGAAGGAGAGGAAGAGAGACAGAAAAGAGGGAGACCGAGGGAGAGGGAGAAGGAGGCACGCTTGCCGTTTCTTACGTGAGGGGGAAGTCGCGGTAGAGGGCATCGCCCCTCTGCGCCAATCTGAGGAGAGCGCGGCAGACCTCGGGAAGAGGGCGCGCCTCGGGACGAGAGGCCGGCCTAGGGAAAATTTCCCGTGAAATTTTTCCCAAAATTTCTTTCCGAATCTGGCAGGTTTTCGGGAACTTTCAGTCATTTTCAAAAATTGCGAATACTGATCAAACGGACTCCGATTCCGACGAAACTAATTTTTTTGTCGTAGTCTCGACGAGTACTCCGACTTTCGTTAAAGGTGCTCTGTCAAATTCTGAATCGTTTGTCCGGTAACGATCGTCGACGGCAGCTTCGCGGTGACCGAAATTCTGATTTCGCAGTACACACTTAACTGATTTTTGGAACCTAAAAACTGTGTTATACTCTATCTTGCGAATTTGTTTTTCCTATTTCCAGCACCGATTCAGGTCTCGGCCATAAAACAAAATTTGATCCTCTTGATCTGTACTACAACTTTCATTTTCGGCACACTGACATGCGAACATCCGAAAATACCGTTCAACGCCGGTCAAAGCATTTACCCGGTAGGGTCCAAATTACGGTCTCTCATCGGTCGGGACATTTTCTGTTCGTCTGCTCAACACGGAACTCGCATAACCTTTATTTGTGGTCCATATAGAGTTGATTGGGAATAATTGCATGACTTGATTGAACTCAACTGGTCTTCTTCACTTAATTCATGATTATAGGCAAAACTGTGACTTGTCATTTCATGTGACTTTTTGATTCCAAGCTTCACAAAACTTTTCTACCGGTAACTATATACATAGGAACTGGAGTGAGGCACATGAAAAAGTCATGTTTAGCAGAAATATTGAATATTCTGGAATTAGGCAATCAGTATTAACTGACTGTTAATTTTCTCCCGAATAATTCAAACTGGGGTTCTGTTTCCAGGATTGATTCCAGCACTTCCGCCACCACTAACAATTCTAAAAATTATCTCTCGATCATCACCTGACAAAACCATGTATGTGTTCAAACTGATTGCTCGACTGACGTCAAACACCTGGGGTGTTACAACCCTCCCCCCTTAAAAGAATCTCGTCCCGAGATTCCGGACGAAAGACTTTTGAATAGAAGAGAAGCATATCACTTATCCTTAGTGGCTACTGATAACTCAAGATATACTGACTTCTCAGCAGAACAGAAACTATTAGGGAAAAGAACAACTTTCTGATTTTTGATGTCATTTTCTATTTACTCTGAAGAATTTTCCTTCACTGATTTCCATTGAGCATTGAGATGCACTCAACATACTTTTGATTATTGTACTGTTTCTTTGGAAGGAATCCAAGATAATATTACCAAAAATACTTGATCTTCGTCTCATTGACATTATTACAAATCAACTGACATTATTACAAATCAACTGCCTTCAAGACTCGGAGGAACTGGCTGACCAACAACCATTGTGTATACCATTGGTGAATGTACGTTCTAGCAGATAGCAGTCGATGGAAAGCTACATAAAGTTCCATGTGTGCAGTTCTCTTTCTCTGATGATATCACTGTATTATCTAAGTCTGTTAAGAGAGCGATGAATGTGAAAGCTGACTCAATCAATTCCACTCTTTCGTCGATCCTTCTTTTGCAAGAATTCTCATCTCCAAACAACGACAGACACTTAGGTTGAATTTGATGCAACCTCTTGGGTAGAATATCTACTATCGAATTTCTGTACTACTACCAAGTAGGTCAACATCATCCTTCTTCATGATGTAGTTGCAATTCAGCACAACTACTTGTTCAACTATCTTGCTTACAGATTAACCTTCTCAAAATCACTTAGTAGCACAAGGACAAAATCTGAAATCTGTTGTTTGACACTTCACTCTGTCATCAATTTGCACTTCTCAGAAGCTAATTTTTGTAAAATACCTTGACCGCTCAATAATAAGGGACTGATTTTGAACCTCCTTTCTAGCTTCATCTAATACCATATCGAATAATTCTTCCCATAGCACTCTGATGTATTACCAGATAGTCCTTACTTGATGTATATTTCTTTCGGAGTTACTAGACTGGTGTACTGTCATGTATTACCATTCAAATTTTTTCAAGATAAAGTTGGCCTCAACACGACAGAAACTGGGATGTACGAGTGCCACAAACAACATCAGTTGGTTTACAAACTTCTGATATAACACTGTTCTGTGAGACATAGCCTTCGTATCTACCAAAGAGTCATTTCTGAATTGGATATTAGCCTTTCCATGGATGAAACCAATCAGCTGTCTCTCAACACTAAAAAGCTTCAAGGTTTCAACTTTTACTACAAGCAATGCTGAATATCAATGCACACAGTCACCATCAGAGTCAACAGGGAATCAGGTACCGCTGAGAAGATTGGGTTGACTACAAGATCATCATGATAGAAAACTTCTGGATTTAGGTACCTGGTTCAATAACACACCACTTCCGTTGTTCACTCTCCAACTGATACTTGTCCACCTCAAGTTTGTTGTGCCACTTTACTTCACTACGACCATATATATATTGCTCGATCATTGTTGTCAGAGTCCTTTGTCTACCACCTCTTGCAGCCTGTTACAGCTTTCATTACTGACTGATTCTGGAAAGTTCATCCTCTTTGCCACTTCAGAAAGAAAAACTGCCACATCTGATCTGACGTAAAGATTTTTTTTGAAGGAATATAGAAGATAGCAAGGAGAATGCTTCATGAAAGATAACACATTAGCGTAGTTTCCATAATGAATCTCGACTAGAAACCACGATACCAGCGCGTGCCGAGCAGCACAAACATGTGTGTGCACCCACAGGAGGCTCTCGGTTTTGTCGCGGCACCATTAGTTAGTAATCAAGACATCATTATCGAATACATAACCGATGAGAAATCCTACATGACGTAGATAAATCTTGCATGGAGAGAGCATCACATGAAAGGCATAAGCTATCAAAACAAGGATGATCACAAGGTATGCAAATCACAAAGGAGGTGATTTCAAGAACAAAACATGGCACAAGACAACAAGGATACGCATTGTGCACACCAAGGTCATGACAAGATAGAAGATTACTTGAACTTGATTTGGCCAAGCGGCAACAAAAAGGGTAACCGTGGGGATATAACAAGGATTTGGGCATGGTCTTCACAACTGGGCAAGGCAAACTACAGTCAAGAACTAGTTTTGGTAGGAACTTGGCTAGGCTTGGTCAAACAAATAAGGGCCTTCACAACAAGGGAAAAAAACACCTATGGCTTAGGAAACACTTACAGGGGAGCCAGGCTTGGGTCTACAGGTTAGTCAGAGGCATGGCTACACAAAACAACCATAGGCATACCATGGTTTGGGTCTTGGATTTCGAGAAGCTTAACTTGGGTTATCTGGTCCAACAAGAGGCATGGACAGGCATATATACAAGTCTTTGGCACAAGCATTCTAAACCATCATAACCAGACACCACAACAAAGGCCTTTAAGCAACATGGGTTCTACTAAAGAAATCTCGGAAGGTCAAGAGGGCTTGGGCAACCAAGGCTTAGCAAACCACTCAAACACTCACCGAGGACAAAAGATTGACTACACCCGGGCACCACATCGGTCACAACACATCTACGCACACAACCTTAACAAACTTTTGAAGGGCACAAACAATCAACTTAATCAACCAACACTAATCACTAAGCTCATACCAACCAAGCATCTATCCAAGGCACATAAACACATATAGACATGCAAACATGGTGGACAAATGTTGTCATTATTTTATTTGCTTTTACTAAGTTGGAGCCTAACTCTTTATCTAAAAGCAAACATACCAAGAAAAAAAAGACATAAATGTTTGTTAACTACCAGCAATTTACAACTTAAAGCTAACAACCCACTTATTTAATTTAAGAAACTAACAAAAGACAACAAGCTCATGCATAGTTTACATTCCAAAAAGGAATAAGGTGACACTAGGTAACAACAACTAACAAGACACATACAACAACTTGATCTGGGGTACAAGCAAGCATAACAACAGTTTGAAAACATTCTAAACTTGCTATATATGCTAAGATTGTAGTCCACTTAAATTAGTTGCAAGCATTTAGTTCTTACAAGCATATCACTAGTGTGGACTAAAACATGATTAGAGAGCAATTATAAAGCACGGTGCACATAAGAACATAACTCCAGGTATAACCACATATAAAAACAGTTTATATACATCTTAAACATGTTAGACAAGTTCATTGTTTACCCAAGTTGAATACTTTTCATGCACTTATTAATTACCTAACTTAGCTAAGTAAAACAAAGAGCTACAATAATTTGTGCCCAGAGAATTTTGCAAATTTTTACATCAATTCTCTCATGCATTCAGTAGGCTATTACTAGCATTTTAGTATATTTTATGAAAGTAGAACAATCTACATAAATCTAGCAAGTAAATATGCTTAAAACAACTTAAACAATTTTGAGCTATTTAATGTTATCAAACAACAAGCTATACATTTTTCTTACAATAACATGAGACTAGAAAGCTATGAAAATTAGTTTCACATCTTTTAATTCACGCAACTCTAGTTCTCATTATTGCAAGAAAACAAACATGAAACAAGATTACATTATTACCGCATGGAAAAGCAATTAAACTAGTTGAGTACATTTCCTTGCTAGAGCATGTTAACACAAAGCTTAACAAAACAAGAATTTGTAAACTTTAGACACTCCAAGCTTCATTATCACATTTAACAAGTTTAGAAAGCATTTAGCAAACCCAAACAAAACTGCATACAAAACAGTTTTGAACAACAAGTTTCATTATTTCCTTAGGTGAAGCATTTCGAGACAAAACTAACTCAAAACATTTAATTACAACTTTAACATAGTTTTGCCACTCAAGTAGAACAACACTACACAAGTTATTTGGTTACAACAAGGCATTTCAACAAAGGGGGGAAAAACTAACCATTAGAGGCTTATTTTCTACTACTCTTCTAGCAAACATTATATAGAGCAAGACAATCACACAACATGATGAACTAGCAGGGTTATCTAGACAACATCATACAGGATATTTACTTTTAGCTATAATAAGCAATCACTTATTTAGCTAACATGGAAAGCACCCATAAACATTGCATACTAGCAAACATTACGAACAAGACCACCTTACATTTATCTCAGATCAACACACCACATCAAACAAACTAATTGCTTCAACCTATTACAAACAGTCTAGAATATCACATTGAAGCACTAGTTCTCAACAAACTTCATCATTACACAAACAAAGGCGGAGAAGCATTTCTATGAACAAAAAATCATCATTATTTTAGTCACATATAACAACAAATTATTTATTATTAGAACAAAGATGAGAGAAGCATGTTCACGAGCAAAAGACAACAAGATGGATGCTCGTCCTATACATCCTCGCAAATTGCCAGCCTGAGGCGGCAATCACGTTCTAGGTCGGTGGCATAACACGCACTCTTGGTATAACAAGTCGTCAGCTATGCATACGCATTCGAGGTTAGTGTACATGCAGAAAATCTTATTTTAGCCCATTCCCACAACCGATGTAAATATCATGCATTACTGAAATTAAATCTAGATACTATCTTAGGTGCATACCCAGTACACACGTAAGTAGTATATACACTCATCAGAATAATATTACTCCCGCAATTAAATACCTTCACCCGCATTCGTGTGCTTACGAGTACAGGTTCCAGTACCAAACTAGCTCTCCCCTAGACCAACGGTTGTTTGGTCATGCTCTCACAACTCACACTTACCTGAGCGTAGGTGCCCACATATATGAGTAAATCATATGTGAGGGCTACCTCCAACATTAGACCACAGGGTAGAATATTGCGGTCATCTATATGTACCTTTTGAGTCGATGTGTGACAAGAAAGTAAAACCCCCAAAGTTACTATTACTTAATTAAGCCACCTGAAAGTCCTAATTGGGCATAACTAGAGGTTGTCACTAGCATATAATTTATAAATTAGGTTTTGACACACTTGCCTAATAGCTAAAGCTTTTTAGTAAAATAAGCTTTGCAAAACCAAAATTTGTTTTAAAACCATGCACATGACAGTATTATGCTTAACCTTGCTCCGATACGAGCTGTGACAGGACCGACCAATTTATAAGAGCACAAGAGCGAAAACCTACGTCGGAGCAGCTAAATTAGCACACTTGAGCCCATATAAACCCGGTAGTCCGTGAAATCCTAAGGGATTTCAAACTTTTCCAACATCTCAGCTAAGATCGCATGGTCAAGCAAATACAGATTATGTCCACGGAGCTTTGCAGCGAAAATAAAATTACAATAGAGTTCACAAATAATAATACAAGTTGAAATACTTTGAAATAACATAGCTTTGAAATAAATACCATAATATAAGTTGAAATGCTAGCTTGAGTGACACTCTCCAACAACAGCATAAAGAGAAGAAGTACGAAACTGCTGAGCCCACCGGCACTAGCCATCACTTTTCGACAGACTTAACCTTCACCTGCAACAAGGTGGGATAAACCCTGAGTACTTGAATGTACTCAGCTAGACTTACCCGTCGGAAACCAAAAATAAATTGACACCAAGGAGTGTGTAAGGCTGATATAAATATTGGAGCTGGCTAACTTTATTTGCAAAAGAGCTTAAGTTACAGGGGTTCATCATTTAATTATATAAGCAGTCATCTTTTATCCTATTCCTTAAACTCTACTCTAGGTTTTGCACCTGTACTAGAGCACTCACTTGAATCTAGCAAACGATAATATAATACCATATCAGGTTTGCTTTGTCAATATTTTAGTTGAACCATCAATATCACATGGAGTTGTATCGTGGTGAAGCTCGACATAGTTTCCCACTAACCGGGGGAGACGGCGACTCGAATCGAATTACAAAACAGCTGGCGAGAAACCTTTAATACGAACCCACACTTTCCCCGTTGGGTCCATGCATTGGGTCACCGCTCGATACTATCCGTGGTGGTAATCGTCATGGCTCACAGCACAGACCACCCAATTGGAACTAAACGACGGTCACGCGAGGCAGATCGTGTTTCCATACTAGAGGGTGCGACACGGGTTGAGACCGGCCCGGACAGCGTCCAACCGGCTTTGGGGTCGGCGATTACAGCACCGATAACCCTAAGTAAAAGGACGCTTTCAAAAATGAACGAGGGCCATCATCGATACAAACCTACACGATCCAACGGACGAGCTGCCCCAAGTTTCCAAACTTATGCCTTGCCTTCCCGTTGAACATATTTCATTACTCCTCAGGTTCTTTTCCACGATAGCAAATATAGCCAACCGTGATCCGGTAAATACCCACCAGGGGCATTACGGGAACATCCTTCATTTACTAATAATTAAGCAAGCTAAGCAATTCTACTATTAATTGATAGTAGGATAACAAGGCAGGTATAATCAATAATCAAGGAATGATAATGCAGCAAGTAGGATTCAATCAACTCCTATACTTAATGCATCACAATATAAAAGTACTCAAGTAATTTAATTGTAAAACTGGGAGACTTAGAATGCTCCGGGGCTTGCCTGGGAACCAACACTAGGTTAGTGTTTGTTAGGTGATACTCGCTTGGCGAGCATCTCCGCTGTAGCAGTTGCTTAACTCCGCATCTTTGGAATAATCCACCAAACACCGTCTTCGGGTTTAGCCTCATCATCATGTCCTTCACGATATATCTACCGTTACCTAAATGAGATGCTCAATGCAAGCGTATTAATGCAAGGGAAACGCTTACGAAGCAAACACAAGCATTACTAATTACTTGACATAAGTAATCAGGACAACTACTAAAAGAAAGACATAGCTCTAACACCCAACATCGCATAACAACTTCAGCAGGTTATAATTAAAGTAAGGTGTTAAACAAGATTTATTAGACATGTAGAAAGGTAACTACAACAATCAATCAAGACTACATTACTCATATCACAAAAAGGGAACACATGTATGCATATATAGCTTCTACTTTAGTTAAGCAAGTTAACCATCATTATTTAATATATTAATATATTTATATAATACATCAGGTCGATTAATTTAATAACATGAAATGCACAATCTAAACATTATCAAATCATGACATATCATCAAGGATCACATAATGAATATTAAGCTTATAGCAATCAACTTGGGTTTATTTACTAAACATGGACAGCCATACAGCAGGTATTTTAAATAGACATAACTGAAGCTACACATATCCAAACAAGGTGATCCTAGACTTTCTGGAAAGCTAATGAAATTATCTACAACTTTGTTATTATCATATAAGCATGATTCTGCCATTAAAAAGACCAATCATAACAGACAAGCACTTCTGTCCAAACTTTGGGCAGAATGTTCCATTCATCTTCAAACAGCCATAACTGGAGATCTAAAGCACCAAAAGACTTGACATAAGACTTATTAGAAAGCTTATTAAGTTGTCTACAAATTATTTATAATTATCTCAAGATGATTAAGCAGTTATCAAGGCTAACCAACTCAAACAAGTAAATCTGTCCAGACTTGGACAGATTCTGACGTCTAAGTTTAAACACATGTAACTCAAGTTTTAAATGACCAAAAATAGTGATCCAAGACAATTCAGAAAGCTTATGAAAATCACTATAGATCTTCTATTAACACAAAGACATAATTCATAACTTAAACTAGCCAAACAATTCATTCTTTCAGATCTGCTCAGAAAGTATGCAAAACCTGATAGCAAATTTACAAAAACTATAACTCCTAAACCACTTGGCCTAAAATCATGAAATTTTAGGAAAAACAAGATAAAGAAGTTATCTACAACTTTTATATAGAACACATTTATATAAAACATAATTGTATTTACGAACTAATCACCACTACAGAAACTGCTCTAGCAGCCATATCAGCATATTAATAAACTCATTTTCCTACTTATTTGATTACATGTGAGCATACAATTAAACTATTAAAACACTTCTAACATTCATGAATACCAACACATAATCATTTCATATTAATATACAACAAAGGCAATCATTTATACATGTATATTTTCATTTATCACTATACTTTCATTAATTAAATAATCAACAAACGTAGGCATTATTTTTAAGTGATGTTGTAAACATATAATTTGGGGTTCATATTTTTACTGATGATAGATAATGGCAAATCATGACTACTTGTGGATACATGGGTGTATGCCGAGTCTCTGAGTGATGAGTGATTGTCAACGGGTTTGATCGCAGGGTCTTTGGCTTGTGTTGTGCAGGTGTCGAGCACGGAGACAGTGATCGAGGGCAAGGTGAAGGTCAAGTTGAGACGTGTCGTGCCGACGGACCGGGTGCGGTGAAGGATGGGTGTGCCGTGCGGCGGACGTGCCATGCCGATGAACCGAGCGGTGAAGGGCGGACGTGAGGCTTGGACTGAGGGACCAGAGTGCCTGAGGATCAGCTGTGGTGGCTGACAGCCTGGGACAGCGACAAGTGAAGACTTGCGGGGCACGGTGTTGCTCGCGTCGAGGACCTGGGGACACGTGTCGGTGGACGGGGTGCACGGGCGGTGCATCCCCTCTACAGCTTCGGTTTGGTGGTAGAGCCAGGGAAAAACCATCGGGTGGACGGTTTCCAGGTTTGGGCCTCAAAACCTCGGTGCTGAGGGTTTCCGAGTTTGGCCACAAAACTCGGGCTGAGGACGGTTTCCAGGTTTGGGCCTCAAAACCTGGGCGCTGCGGGTTTCTGAGTTTGGGCCACAAAACTCAGGCGTTGGACTTGGAGGCTGGTTTCCCGGTTTGGGCCTCAAAACCGGGGGATAGCTGGAAAAGGCTGGTTTCCCGGTTTGGGCCACAAAACCGGGGGTGCAGAGCGAGGGCGGCACGTGGCGGCAATCGGAAGGTTGCGTGGACGCAACGTGGACGAGTTGTGCGGGCGTGGCCGTCGGATACACCTACCACAGAGTTAGTCCAGAATAACCCTAGGGTTTAGCTGGTTCGCTCTGTAATTAGATTAGAGAGGGGTAGAGTAGGAATTGTACTTAGACTAGAATTAGGATAAGTAGTCGGGGAGACACCCTCCTCCCCTTATCTCAGTCATTTGCTCTTTCGCACTTAGGGTTTCCTGCTCTCCCATCCCCTGCTGTAGCTAGCTGAGATCCGCAGAGAGACTCACCTCTGTGTACTGTTGATTATGAGGAAGTGACATGGTAATCTCACCTTTGCGCTGCAAGATCGATGTGTCGATTCGCGTTTTGATTCGAGTTCGTTGTGTTCTTCGCGTTCTTCGTTTGTCCGCGATTTTCCCGTCACTCGATCTCCCTCTCCGGTGCGTCTTTGCGAAATCCGTTTGGATCAACTTGTTCGTATTTGAAAGGAGATCATTTCCACTGAAGGAATTTATCTAACTCCTTACGAACAAGTAGATCGGGTTGATTTCGTTTTCGTGGCGCTTTTTCCGTTCATCCACCTTCCCTTTTGATTTCCCGTTGATTGGATCGATTTGAGCGGATGATTTCTTGGGGATAGTCTCCTAACTACCCCGTGATCATCTTCTCCAAGTTTGGGAACTTGGGATTTTGATTTGGTTTGGATTCGGAGAGATTTGAGAGAAGGGCGATCTAAATCGCCTTCTCTGGACACCTGCGGACAGTCCGCGGTTTGACCGGCGGACAGTCCGGGCGTCGGGGATAAGCCTAACCAGTGGCTGTGTTCTTCGGTCGGGGACTGTTCACGTGACCGGCGGACAGTCCGCCGTTGTGGTCCGCGGACAGTCCGGGACTTGTCCAGCAGACTTCAGAGAGTTTGCGTTTTTGGGTTTTTCACTGGCGGACAGTCCGCCGTTGGATCTCGCGGACAGTCCGGGAACGTCCAGTGGACTTGCAGCAGCACTGTGGTTTTGCTCGTTTGGCCGGCGAATAGTCCGCGACCTGAGCCCGGACAGTCCGCCACTGGGCAGACAGTCCGCGACCGTAGTGCCGGACAGTCCGGGACTTGCCTGAAGCTTCCGGTTTTGTGCGTTTGGTCTCCCGGCTTGCTCGCTTGGTTTCCTTACTTCTCGTTTGACCCTAGAGTTCACCAAGGAACTTCTCTAGGTATCTTTGCTACTTGTTAGCACCGGTATTTGGGGATTTCTCGACATAGCCGTCTATCTACGTTCGGGACTTGGTTTTTGAGGGGCAAACTTGTGTCGGTGCTTTTGGCGTTTGGTTTGCTATCGCTTTGTGGTGCTCCGCTATGGTCCTAGGGATCATCCACCCTCTTCCAAGGGTCGTGAGCATCACAGTTTCGGTCGTTGCTTCTCGGGGTTGATTTAGGGACACTTGGCCAAAGTTTCGGAAGAATTTTGATTGGCTCCCATTCACCCCCCACTCTGGTCGCCTTGTTTGTGCTTTCTCGGTCCTTCACTACTGTAAAAAATATTACATGCTCAGGTATTATAATTTGTTTATTAAAAACGGGGCAAGTTTTATTCAAAAAATGCATGTGAGAGCAAAATAAATCTATGAATCATATTTTCTTTTAACTCATGGCCACGATAAAATTATCTAAGCTACAACAACATCATAGGAAGGCACTGGAACTACCTTTTCCATTTTCACATGCAAACATTTATCACAAATCATTTTAATTCATTTAACGAGCTGAAAGAAATATAAATTTATAACTAAATCATACTTGCGCTAAAAATTGTGAAACTTTTATCACAGAACACTCATGACATGACAAGCCTACCATAAACATTTCACAGCAATCTAAGCAATAAAACAGCAGATATCATTTTATCCCTATTTAATGCTATTTAACACGAATGAATCACCACAACACAAACTTTACACTAACAACCCACATATAAAATATTCACTGGACAGTACTCTTTATGAGGATTCCAAAAAGTCCTCACTCGCAATTTTTCAACATTCTTACGATTTACTATGCATTTTACAACATTCAACTAAATTTATTATTTAATTTAAAACGTGAATAAAACAGATTTTGCACTGGGGGCCCTCCGATCCGCAGGAAACGATAAAGGATCTGTTAGCAAATCTAATGAGTCATACAACATTATACAAAAACCCAAAAAAGAGTTTCAGCTTCGCTAGAATACCCTTTCACCATGGATTTCACTAAACAACGACGGGAGACTGACGGGGTCGTCGCTGGACTCACGGAAGAAGGCCGGTTCCTGGTTAGGGTTGGGGGCGCTGGACTGCTGCTGCTCGCTGGGGACCATGGTGCTTGTTGCCTTCCTGCTGACCGTTGCTTTGGCGCTGCTGCTGCTCAACCGGAGGAGGGCGCGGTCAGGGAGGAGGCACGTAGAAAAATCGCGGCCTCTGGCTCCAACCGCGGGAAGGGACAGGAGGGAGAGCAAGGGAGAAAAGGGAATGGGGTGCCAACCTACTGCTCGCCCAGGAAGAAGACGAGGAGGAGCTGAGAGGGGCGGCCATGGAGGTGTGGCTGCTCTGCTGATTTTTCTCTGCTGCTCGGTATGGCTGAAGGAGAGGAAGAGAGACAGAAAAGAGGGAGACCGAGGGAGAGGGAGAAGGAGGCACGCTTGCCGTTTCTTACGTGAGGGGGAAGTCGCGGCAGAGGGCACTGCCCTCTGCGCCAATCGGAGGAGGGCGCAGCAGGCCTCGCGAAGAGGGCGCGCCTCGGGACGAGAGGCCAATCTCAAGAAAATTTCCCGTGAAATTTTTCCCAAAATTTCTTTCCCAATCTGGCAGGTTTTCGAGAACTTTCGGTCATTTTAAAAAATTACGAATACTGATCAAACACACTACGATTCCGACGAAACTAATTTTGTTGTCGTCGTCTCGACGAGTACTCCGACTTTCGTTAAAGGCGCTCTGTCAAATTCTGAATAGTTTGTCCGGTAACGATCATCGACGGCAGCTTCGCGGTGACCGAAATTCCGATTTCACAATACAAACTTAACTGATTTCTGGAACCTGAAAACTATGTTATACTCTATCTTGCAATCTTGTTTTCCCTATTTTCGGCACCGATTCAGGTCTCGGCCAAACAATGAAATTTGTTCCTCTTGATCTGTACTACAACTTTCGTTTAAGGCACACTGACATGCGAACATCCGAAAATACCATTCAAAGCCGGTCAAAGCAGTTACCCGGTAGGGTCCAAATTACGGTCTCTCCTCGGTCGGGACATTTTTTGTTCGTCTGCTCAACACGAAACTTGCATAACCTTTATTCGTGGTCCATATAGAGTTGATTGGGCATAATTGCATGACTTGATTGAACTCAACTGGTCTTCTTCACTTAATTCATGATCACCCGTGTCGGTATTTGTTAACCGACAACTCATCTTGAGGGATCTCAGACGATTTGTTTGGTGGGGATCGGCGTTCGTAGAACCCGGCGAGTACGCAAGGACAACAATTTATACTGGTTCAGGCCGCTTAATAGCATAATTCCTTACGTCCAGTGCGGCGTGTGCCTTGTGTTATGATTCAAAATTCAATGATAGGGGTCGGCGCCTGCTTCCCCTTATATATCCGGGTGAAACACGGCGTATTCTGAGTCCTAGTCGGTTACAATCAGAGGAGTCCTATTTGAATTACAAGACTTCCTTTAAGAACTCGACTAAGTTACAATGATAGTCCTAATCCATGTACACTTTGTATCAAGTCTTCGGATCTCCCGTGTCACCCAGGGTTAGTCAAGGTAATCATCTTCTGATGACATCTCTGACATCCTGGTCCGTTAAGCCCCCGAGCTCTTCATCATTTCTATGAAACGTTATCTTCTAGCTTCTCTCTGAGAATCTCTGGGTAATATCTTGAGAAATCTTGAGGTGCTCTGTAGGTAAAAACTTCCATGGTGTGCACTTTTTGCGGATACATGGGTGTATGCCGAGTCTATGAGTGATGAGTGATTGTCAACTGGGATAATGCGCATGTTCTTTGGCTTGTGTTGTGCAGGTGTCGAGCACGGATACAGTGATCAGAGGCAAGGTGAAGGTCAAGTAGAGACGTGCCGTGCCGATGGACCGAGAGTGGCGAAGGGCGGACGTGAGCCTTGGACTGAGGGACCGGTGGCCCGAGGATTAGCTGTGGTGGCTGGCAGCCTGGGACAGCGACGAGCGAAGACTTGCGGGCACGGTGTTGCTTGGGTCGAGGACCTGGGGACACATGTCGGTGGACGGGGAGCACGGGCGGTGCATCCCCTCTATGGCTCGGTTTGGTGGTTGAGCCATAGAAAAACCACCGAGTGGACGGTTTCCAGGTTTGGGCCTCAAAACCTGGGCGTTGATGGTTTCCGAGTTTGGGCCACAAAACTCGGGCTAAGGATGGTTTGCAGGTTTGGGCCTCAAAACCTGGGTGCTGCGGGTTTCTGAGTTTGGGCCACAAAACTCAGGCGATGGACGGCTGGTTTCCCGGTTTGGGCCTCAAAACTGGGGGTTGGCTGTGAAGGCTGGTTTCGCGGTTTGGGCCACAAAACTGGGGGTGCGACATCCGGGAAAAGGACAAGCAGAGCGGTGGCGGCACGTGGCGGCAATCGGTGAGGTCGCGTCGAGGCAACGCTACCAGTTGTGCAGGCGTGGCCGTCGGATCACCACCTACCCTGAGTTGGTCCAGAATAACTCTAGGATTTAGCTGGTTCGCTCTGTAATTAGAGAGGGGTAGAATAGGAATTAGAATTAGGATAAGTAGAGGGAGACACCCTCCTCCCAATCTATCTAAGTCATTTGCTCTTTGCTTCTAGGGTTTCCTGCTCTCTCAATCCCCTACTGTAGCTAGCTGAGATCCGCAGAGAACCATACCTCTGTGTACTGGTGATTTTGAGGAAGTGAGGCCGTAACCTCACTGTTGTAGCGTGTGGTAGCCACACGGTTGCAGATCGATGTGTTGATTCGCGTTTTGGTTCGTGTTCTTCGCGTTCTTCGTTTCTTCGCGTTTTTCCCGTCACTCGATCTCTCTCCATACAGCGTATTTTTGAAATCCACTTGAATCAAGTTGTTCTTTATAGTGAGGAGAGCATTTCCACCGAAGGAATTCATCTAACTCCTCATGAACAAGTAGATCGGATCGATTTCGTTTTTGTGGCGCTTTTTTGGTTCATACACCTTCCCTTTCGATTTCCCATTGATTGAATTGATTTGAGCGGATGATTTCTTGTGGATAGTCTTCTAACTACCTTATGATCATCCTCTCCAAGTTTGGGATCAAGGGATTTTGGTTTGGATCGATTTGGAGAAGATTTGAGTTGAGGGCGACCAAAATCGCCCTTTCTGGACACCCGCGGACAGTCCGCCGTTGGAGGCGCGGACAGTCCGCGCGTCGTGCTCTAGCCTATTCAGTGGCTGTGCGGCTCGGCCGCTTTGGTCCGGAGTGACCTGCGGACAGGCCGCCGGTCTAACTCGCAGACAGTCTGGGAGCCGACCAGGGGACTTTCAGCAACGTTGCTGTTTAGTCCATTCGGCCGGCGGACAGTCCGCCACCAAGTCGCGGACAGTCCGCAGTAGGGGCGGACAGTCCGGGACCCCAGGGCCGGACAGTCCGGGATTTGCCTGAAGGTTGCGATTTAGTGTGTTTGCTCTCCCGGCTTCTTCGCTTGGTTTCCGGACTTCTCGTTTGACCCTAGAGTTGACCAAGGAACCTCTCTAGGTATCTTTGCTACTTGTTAGCATTGGTATTTGGGGATTTCTCGACGTAGCCGTCAATCTACGTTCGAGACATGGTTTTTTAGGGGTCAATCTCGTGCTGGTGCTTTTGGCGTTTGGTTTGCTATCATTTTGTGGTGCCTCGCTGTGATCCAAGGGATCATCCACCCTATTCCAAGGGTCGTGGGCATCACGGTTTCGGTCGAAGCTTCTTGGGGTTGATTTTGGGGACAAAAGTCCAAAGTTTTGAGAGAAATTTTTGAGCTCCCATTGACCCCCCCTCTGGTCGCCTTGCTATTGCATTCTCGGTCCTTCAATTGGTATCGGAGCAGGTTAAGGATCTTCCACCTTAGCCGGTTCCAGATCCACAGAAGGCGACATGGATCGCGGCATGGGCAAACCGCCGTTTTTCGATGGGATGAACTATGCGTATTGGAAGATACGCATGTCGGCCTATCTGCAGAGTTTGGGTGCTTCCATTTGGGATATTTGCAACTCTGCTTATTACGTGGTCTTGGCTGCTCGTGTCTCTCAGCTTCAGATCGATGAGCACGATGCCCATAGCCGAGCTCGTAATGCTCTTTTCTCATGTCTGAGCATGAGTGAGTTTGATCGTGTTTCTCACCTCGCTACGGCACGGGAGATTTGGGCTACCCTCATGCATTTCCATGAGGGAACTTCTCAAGTCAAAACCCGTCTCTACGAGTCGTTCAAGCGAGAGTATGAGAACTTTCGACATATGCCTGGCGATAGCATAGAAAGTTTATTCGCTCGCTTTCAGGTGATTGTCAACAGGATGAGGGCTAACAAGGAGCTGTTGCCTTTCGACGATCATGAGAGGGCTTTGAAGCTTTTGCATACCCTTGATCGGTCGGTGTGGGATTCCAAAGTTCAGGTGATCATCGAATCACCTAACTATGAGACCCCCACGTGCGATGAGCTTTTCAGTAAGCTCAAGTCCAGTGAGATTGACGCCATAGTGAGGGCTTCTTATGAAAATCCTTCTGGCCCGTCGATGGCTTTGGTTTCTGGCTCTTCTGCTAACCCCTCTGGAGATTTTGCACTCTCTTCTCTCTTTTCTGTTACAGAGGAGCAGCTGGAGTCTTTGGGGGATGACGAGTTGGCTTTGCTCGCCAACCGGTTCTCACGGTTCTACAACAATCGCATGAACCGTCGCCGCGGAGGAGGTCGCTCAGGATGCTTTGAGTGCGGCGACCCCAACCACTTCATCGCCAATTGCCCGAAGAAAAACAAGCAAGTCTTCGGCAAGGCGGATCATGGGCACAAGTACGACTCCGGCAAGTGCAAGGAGAAGTACGTCCCCGCGAAGTACAAGCGGAAGGGCGGCTTCAACAAGGAGTACATCAAGATGAAGTACTTGGAGAAGGCCCAGGCTGAGCAGTGTGCATTCTTCGCCACGCTCAGCGACGTCGATGACTCGGATGACGACTCCGCTTCCTCGAGCGACGATGAGTCCGAGAAGAAGAAGAGGATCGAGGACAAGCTCAACGGCCTCTGCTTCTTCGCCGACGACGACGACTTCTGCACCATGGCCCTCGGCAAGGAGGTCGACGGCGAACTGGTGGACACTCCTCGGAATGATGACGACGACGACGACACCTCCCAGGTATCTCAGACCCCCGACGAGCTTTCTGCTGAGGTCGAGAAGCTTACTGTCGCGCTCCTTAGTTAGGATAAGTTGCTTAGGCATGCTGCTAGATAGCGCAAGGAGTTTAGGCAGAAATGGGAGGATACGGTGAAGGAACTTGAATTTGTCAAGTCCATCGTAGTTGTTACCGATGGGGAGGAGTGTGAGATGTGCACCACACACATGACTGACCTTATCACTTTGAGAGGTAAGTATGTTGCGTTGGTAGGAGAGGTGGATGAGCTGAAGGCTAGATCCTCGCTGTTGGGTGCGCGCAAGTCCTGTGCGGGCTTGCAATCTGAGTTGGCAGAGAAGAATGCCATGATTGTGTCTCTTGAAGAGACCAACTCAGGTAGCACATGTGTGGCTAGGTGTGTTCTTTGTGAGGGTTTGGAGATGGAGATAGCCAATGTGAAGCATGACAAGATGCAGACCGAGGAGGAAAACACATACCTTCAGACCATCTTGTCATGGGTGTCTAGTGGTGAGCCACAGCTCGGGATGATGATCTCTCAATTCAAGCGAGGTGCTGGAGGTCCAGGTGTAGGTTTTGCTCCGTGTGTTGATGTTGCGTCTTTTGGGAAGATTGGAGAGTCGAGTGGTCTTAACCCATGTGAGAAGCCCAACTCCACCACTACTCCCAAACTTACCAAGATTCCACCCAAAGAGCCTCTCAAGCCTAACACGAAGGATGGGGTCTTTGTTGAACCTCCGAGAGCTCCACCAAAGAAACAATCTTGGGCTCTCAAACCAAACCACCTCAAGAACAAGCTGGACACCATGCCACCCATCTAGGAGGAGCTTATGCCACAGAAGGGCAAAGTAATCTACACCCACTACCGTGAGTACCAACAACCCCCTATGAGAGCGGTGAGGTACCATTGTGAGCACTGTGGGCGAGATGGACACTTGAGTGAGTTTTGCTTTCGGCGCAGGAGAGAGGCGCGCCGCGCAAAGGAGATGAACAACACGGACATGTACCATCCTTTCCACGATGTACATGTGCCGAATGTTCAGAGGCGTGCTGTTAGGCCTAGAGGTCCAGAACCTCAAGTTCCTAGGCCTAAGCAGCTGAGAGGTCCTGCCCGGCGGGAGCCTGCAGTTGTAGGCTATGGACCCCGTGGCGGTGGCTTTATAGTTGAGCATTTTCCCCCACCGTGTTTTGAGTATCGCGACGTACGCTCCTCCCTTAGCGGACCACGTTTTCCTCAACGTGGTGATCGCTCTTTTCCGTAGGCGTGCTAGGAATGGTTTTTCTGCTAACCGTTCTTTTGAGCAGCCGGCCCAACACTGGTATTCTCCCTACTTCACTAACCCCAGTGTTGGACCGTATGCTCACCCTAAGTCTTTTTATTGATGTAGGTAAAACGATTGGAGAACGTTTGGTTGGTGGATTTCGGGTGTTCGAGGCACATGACCGGAAACGCAAAGTGGTTCTCCAGTCTGAGTCCAGTCGCCGGAAAGGAGTTTTTCACCTTCGGCGACAACAGCAAAGGTAAGGTGCTGTCTCGTGGGTCTGTGCGAGTTAATGAGCACTTTGTGTTGCGCGATGTTGCTCTTGTTTCTAACTTGCATTTTAACCTTCTTTCTGTTTCGCAACTTTTCGATTATGACTATGAGATTCGTTTTAAACCGAATCTCAGTCGTATTTTGGACCCTCAGGGCAATCTTGTTTGTGTGATTTCGCCCTTTGGGAAAGTCTTTCGTGCGGATTTCTCGGAGTCGTTTGGAATTTCTCGTTGTCTTTTGGCTGGACCTTCCTCCTCTGATCTTTGGAAGTGGCATAGGAGACTTGGTCACCTGAGCTTCGACTTGCTTGCAAGGCTTAGTTCACTTGGCCTAATCCGAGGATTGCCCAAGTTATCCATGGAGAAGGATCTTGTTTGCCATTCTTGTAGACATGGGAAGATGGTTGTCGCTCCCCACCATCCAGTGACTCAGGTCATGACCAAGCACCCTGGAGAGCTTTTGCACATGGACCTTGTTGGTCCGGCTCGGGTGAGCTCGGTTGGGGGGAAGTGGTATGTGCTTGTTGTTGTTGATGACTTTTCGAGATATTCGTGGGTCTTCTTTTTAGCTGTGAAGACCGAGACTTTCTCCTTTGCTCGCAATCTGATTTTGCGTCTTCAGAACGAGTTCCCTTTGAACTCGATGTGAGCTATTAGGAGTGATAATGGTTCCGAATTCAAGAATTCAGATTTTGAGAAGTTTTGTAACTCTTTGGGTTTAGAGCATCAGTTTTCTTCCCCCTACACACCTCCTTAGAATGGTGTTGTAGAAAGGAAGAATCGGACCATTGTAGAGATGGCCAGGACGATGCTCGATGAGCACAGGACTCCTAGGCGATATTGGGCTGAAGCGATGAGCACTGCATGCTACATTTCCAATCGCATTTTTCTCCGAGCTTTCTTGGAAAAGACTTCTTATGAGTTGCGTTTTGGAAAACTGCCCAAGGTGAGTTATTTTAGAGTCTTTGGTTGCCACTGTTTTATACTTAAGAAAGGCAATCTGGACAAATTTGAGTCTCGTTCTTCTGACGGTGTGTTTTTGGGTTATGGCACTCATACTCGCGCATATCGTGTACTTAACCTTGACACTAACCGAGTCATGGAGACATCAGATGTCACCTTCGACGAGACCATGGTTTGTCCTTCTTCTCGTTTTGAGCGTGCAAATGATCATTGTTGATGGTCCTTAAACACCTGTTTTACCATCAACATTTGACCCTAAAGTCCACCAAAAAGGCATGAAATGTAGTCAAATAGGTTTCAAACTAACCAAATTCCACATGTCCATAGAATTTTATTTGAATGCAGGATTTGAAGCAAATTTGGACATATAGACCCACCAGAGGCCAAGCCCACTCAGCAGGGCCCAAATGGGCCTAAGGGGGGTGGCGCCCGCCACCTCTAAGTGGCGCCCGCCACTTGGGTTGGCCCAAGCTCCACTCCCTGCCACGTCACCGATCCGTGTGACCTCCCCAAGGCCAAATCTTGGCCCTTGGTCACTAGGTCAGTGGCATCGGACGGCTCAGGGAGGAGTGGCGTGGATAAAGGCTGAATGGCGGTTGCTAGGACATGTAACCGACCTCCAAACCGCCTTGGACAACCACCTGGAGGCCGTAGGATCAAAGCCGGTGCATCCAACGGCCAGGGGACTACCGGCCGCCAGTAGGGGGTGGCGCCCGCCACCTGACCTAACACTAGGTCGGTTGGCTGCCCCATATAAGTACCTCCCTCACTCCTCAAGGCTATAAATACCCCTCTGGTGACAACACTTCATTTGTACCACCACCACACCAAGAGAAGCAAAGCAAGAGAAGCAAGTGAGAGTTAGGTTAGAAGCTCAGAGAGCTTAGGCAAGTAGGTTAGCTAGTAGAGAGAGTATAGCTCTAGTGCCCTCGCTACAACGCGGCTCTTAGTTTAGCACAGCTCAGCCTAAGTTCTTGGTAAAAGGAGTGTAGAGCTTGCTAGGAGAGAAGCGGGTGCGAGCGACTGGCAGCGGAGGACGGTTGATTTCCCGGCGTCTCTGGTCTGGTTTGCTCTCTTGTATCTCAGGTACATTTATCTTTATCTCAGTATTACTTTAAGCATTACTTTCAGTATTACTTTATCAAGTACCTTGAGTGTGACCTAGCTATCCTACAGTTCAATTCACTTAGCCATAGTAGTTAATCTCTAGTGAGCTTAGTGATTGATCTTTGCCAATAGGTTGCTTAGTTAGTTTAGTGTTTATCTTATTAAGTCAAGTGTTTGCTTTGACGTCCGCAAGGGTGTCTCTATTCAAAGCTAGGGTAGAGATAGTTAGAATATAGTTAAGCGTGGTGCTTAGTTATAGACTTACCTTCAGATACGGCTGGACCCCCGGATAGCTGTGGTAGCAAGTAGGTGGTGACAACCCTGTGCGCCTTGAATTCCACCACGTAGTTGGCCCAGTTTAACAGTAAGGCTCGTTGTGCTAGCGTTCAACCTAAGTAAGTGGTAAAGGCTAGTACGCCTCGATACTTGACAAGATAGGAATAAAACTTTACTTAACTTAGTTGCTTTATTAACTTTTGCCTGCCTTGCTTCGTAATTATCTTGCTTCGTAGTTATCTTGCTTTGTAGTTATCTAGGATTAGTTATCTAGGAGTAGTTAGTTATCTTAGTTATCCTTAGCAATTCCCTTTATCCACCTATCCACCCACCTTACCTTAGCCATCCACTTCATCCTTGCCTATCCACCCATATATTCTTTCTAGCCTTTCATCTCCTCTCTTCTCCCCTTTTCCCTTTTCTCTTTTCTTCGACTCTCATCCCCTCCTTGACTCAACTCATACACCACCCTAGCCTTCCTTTGGGATCAAATAAATCGACACCTGGTACTCCCAGGCGAAGTGCTACTTCGATAGTTCTGTGCACTTGCAGAATCTCCTCCTGGTAGATTGCAATCTCTCTAGCTAGCTCCTACTAGTGTCGGGATTGACAACCCCACTTGGCATTAGTAGATAGCTGCTTTAGCTCCACTCCTTTAGGTATAGTGACCGGTCTTGCTTCAAGCATTTTTGACGCCGTTGCCAGGGATAGACTCCATAGTCTACTCCTAGTAACAACGTTAGCAAGTGCCAACAAGCATTCCTGGGCTGTTACCGGGCATAGTTGCCTAGCTCTATCTTTAGTGAAGCTACACTACTAGAGAACAGGCCTTTGGACGATTTGCAAAATCAGCATTAGTCATGGAAAAATTTGCGCCCGGGACTAGAAAGGTCTTCAGCCCGGTTGGTAACACTAACCGCGGCTAAAGTTCCCCAGCCCAACGGCTCAATTGTCAGAGGGGCGTTTAGTCCCGGTTGGTGTTACCAACCGGGGCTAAAGACCGGCCTTTAGCCCCGGTTGGTAACACCAACCGGGACTAAAGGTTTTGCCCCGGTTGGTGTATCCAGCCGGGGCTAAATGTTGGCATCTTTAGCCCCGGTTGGTAACACCAACCGGTAAGCCTGGGCGTTCGGGTTACCCGTTTTTTTCGAGTCGGGTAATTCAAAGTTCGGGTAATGAAAATTGTTACCCGAATTTAGTCCTGAAAAAACACTACCCGCAATTTCGGGTACCTGATAATTTGGGTTCGGGTTCGGGTATTACCCGATTTAACCGAATTCATAAAAAGAGCAAATTATACAAAATTTTAGTAGAAATTCATACATAATTTCAGCAACATCTTGTATAGAATTCTAACACTAATTTACAAACAATAACATATTACAGTCACTTGTTGAAACGGAGAGAATAGTATACTAATTAAATGATAATTTTATTGATTTAACTAACAAAACATGATAAATACAAAGACAAAAATATAATTTCGGGTAATTCGGGTAGTTCGGGTACCGGGGGATATTACCCGAATTACCCAAACTAATTTTGGGTAATCAAAATCAGTATCCGAAGTTGGGATCGGGTACCTCGAGTACGGGTAATTCGGGTCCGGGTTCGGATAATTCGGGTATGGGTAATGGGTAGCGGGTATTTTGCCCAGGCTTACCAACCGGGACTAAAAGGTTTTGCCCCAGTTGGTGTACCCAGCCGGGGCTAAATGCCAACATTTAGCCCCGGCTAGGAATAAGGACCGGGGCTAAATGTCCATCCCTATATTTGAACTGTTCTTCCACCTCAAGCCATGCCTGAGCTCCTGTCTTCATTTTTCTTCATTCAGTCACTTGCTTGCTTGTTTGCTCTCTTCTCCGGTGATTTTTGTTTGTTAACACATCTCCGGCGATTGATTTATTTCATTACATCTACACCGCCATCGACTCCTTAAAAGGTTACTAGCTTAAGTTTTTCATTTTTGTAGCTATTTTGAGTTCATTGACTTGATAGTTTAATTAGTTTATTTTAATCTTTTAGAGAAATAGAGATCATTAAAATCATTTATTGACAAAAAATAGAAATATATAATACTTTAGTTTACAAAATGTGACCGGTTTAATTAGTTTTTTTTGAGAAATAGAGATCAGTTAAATCATTTGTTTACATAAATTAGAAATATATAATACTTTAGTTTACAAAATGAGACCGGTTTAATTAATTTATTTTATTATTTTGGAGAAATAGAGATCAGTTAAATTATTTGTTTACAGAAATTAGAAATATATAATACTTTAGTTTACAAAATGTGACCGGTTTAATTAGTTTATTTTAATTTTTTGGAGAAATAGAGATCAGTTAAATCATTTGTTTACAGAAATTAGAAATATATAATACTTTAGTTTACAAAATGCAGAAGGATGTCTGCTTGGTACGTTGTTTTCGAGGGCACCAAACCAGGTATTTACACTAGCTGGGCCGAGTGCAGTCAGTATGTCCTCAAAGTTAAGGGAGCTGTGCATAAAAAGTACAAGTCTTTTGAGGAAGCTTATGCAGCTCTAGAGGCTTTTAACTCAAGAATCAACTCAATTCCTACTGCACCTACCCCTACCTTACCTTCCTATCAGGTTGGAGTGGCACGCAGTCCATCTTGTTGGACTGTGATGTGGGAAAAATGTGCAGGTGTTGTTAGTTGCTTTGGTTGTGGCCAAGTGGATTAGGCTGCACTGTTATCTTGATGTAATAATTAATTAGACAAGTTCAACTGCTACTACTTTTATGCCACCAGTAAGAATCACTAAATTTGGGTGTAATGAACTTGTTTATAAATTTAAGCTAGAAAATTAAATTTGCTGATAAGAATGAGAGATATAATCATGTTATATGTCATTTTATAATTTCATTTGTTTATAAGAATAAGAGATATAATTATGTGATATGTCATATAATGCAGACGATGACACGTCACGATGTACAATGCCGATCGTCGCTCAAAAGAGTTCATTGATGGCGTGCATTATTTTTCAAGAGTGGCCGAGGCAAACAAGCGGAATGGTTTTATGTGCTGCCCATGTGCCCTTTGTAATAATTCAATGGAATATTCTAGCTCAAGGAGTCTTCACTCACACTTGTTCAAGTTAGGTTTCATGCCAAACTATAGTTGTTGGACGAAGCATGGAGAAACTGGGGTTATGATGGAAGAAGGTGAAGAAGAACAATTAGACCCTGACGATGACATTATTCCTCAATACAGTGACTTTGGTGATACTGCAGTGGGGGAAGGTGAAGAAGAGGCAAGTGCAGAAGACACACTCGCTGAAGATGATGCTCTTGGTGATGTCATTCGTGATGCACAAAGAGATTGCGAAAGTGAAAAGGAGAAGACTAAGTTTGACTGTATGCTAGAGGATCACAGGAAATTACTATACCCGTCTGCTGCAGATGGACAAAAAAAGTTAGGTACAACACTTGAGTTGCTACAATGGAAGGCACAAAATGGTGTATCTGACAAGGCATTTGGACAATTATTGAAGATTATAAAACAAAAGATGCTTCCAAAACCTAACGAATTGCCCGCCACTACGTACGAAGCAAAACAAGTCGTCTGTCCTTTGGGTTTAGAAATCCAGAAGATACATGCATGTCCTAATGACTGCATCCTGTACCGTGGCAAGGAATACGAGAATTTGGATGAATGCCCTGTATGTAACGCGTCACGACATAAGATCAGGCGAGATGACCCTGGCGATGTTGAGGGTGAAGAACGTCCCCGGAAGAAAATTCCTGCCAAGGTTATGTGGTACGCTCCTATAATACCACGCCTGAAACGTCTGTTCAGAAATAAGGACCATGCAAAGTTGGTGCGATGGCACAAAGAAGATCATAAGGTAGACAACATGTTGAGACACCCTGCTGATGGGTCCCAGTGGAGAGCAATAGACAGAGAATTCCCGGAATTTGCAAAAGACGCTAGAAACTTAAGGTTTGCTTTAAGTACGGACGGGATGAATCCTTATGGGGAACAGAGCAGTAGTCATAGCACGTGGCCTGTTACTCTATCTATCAACAACCTTCCTCCATGGTTATGCATGAAGCGGAAGTTCATTATGATGCCAGTGCTCATCCAAGGCCCGAGACAACCTGGCAACGACATCAATGTCTACCTGAGGCCATTAGTTGAGGAACTCCTACTTTGATGGAGTAAATCAGGTGTACGTGTGTGGGATGATTACAAACAGGAACACTTTGACCTGCGAGCATTGTTGTTCGTAACAATCAATGATTGGCCTGCTCTAAGTAATCTTCCAGGACAGACAGACAAGGGATATAATGCATGCACACATTGTTTTGATGACATGGATAGTATATATTTGAAAAAATGTAGAAAGGTAGTGTACCTTAGCCATCGTCGATTTCTTTCCGTGAATCACCAGGTTAGAAAGAAAGGCAAACATTTTAAAGGTGAGACAGACCACCTGAGCAAGCCTCGCAACAGAACTGGGGAAGATATACTTGAGATGATCAAGGATGTGAAAGTAGTCTTTGGAAAGGGGACGGGTAGTGAACCTGTTCCGAAAGACGCTTCCGGACACGCACCCATGTGGAAGAAGAAATCAATATTTTGGGAGCTACCCTATTGGCATGTACTAGAGGTCCGCCATGCGATCGACGTGATGCACCTGACAAAGAATCTTTGTGTCAACCTTCTAGGATTCATGGGTGTGTATGGAAAGTCTAAGGATACACTTGAAGCACGACAAGACTTGCAGCGCATGAAAGAACGAGACAACCTACATCCAGAGAAAACAGATGATGGACGCCATTACTTAAGACCTGCTAGCTATACTCTTAGCAATGAAGAGAAGGAAATCATGTTTGAATGCCTAAACAGCATCAAGGTCCCATCTGGATTCTCCTCCAATATAAAGAGAATAATAAATATGCAAGAGAAGAAATTCCTAAACTTAAAGTCCCATGACTGCCACGTGCTTATGACGCAATTGCTTCCGGTTGCTTTAAGAGGAATTCCACCTCCACATGTACGTCTGGCCACTGTGAAGCTATGTGCATTCCTCAATGCAATTTCTCAGAAGGCAATTAATCCACTAGAACTAGCTACTCTACAGAATGATGTGGTTCAATGTCTTGTGAGCTTTGAGTTGGTGTTCCCTCCATCCTTCTTTAATATCATGACACACCTCCTAGTTCACCTGGTCAAGGAGATTCATATTCTTGTTCTTGTGTTCCTACACAACATGTTCCCCTTCGAGAGGTTCTTGGGAGTACTGAAAAAATATGTTCACCAACGTGATCGGCCAGAAGGAAGCATCGCCAAGGGCTATGGGACAGAGGTGGTCATAGAGTTCTGTGTTGACTTTATTGCTGACCTTGACCCGATTGGTGTTCCTGAATCACGACACGAGGGGAGGCTGTGTGGAAAGGGGACACTAGGGAAGAAAATATATATAGGTACGGGGAACGATTATTTCAATAAAGCGCACTACACAGTTCTTCAAAACTCATCAGTGGTGGATCCATATATTGAGGTACACAAGGAGTTCCTACGATCCCAATTTCCTGGGAAGAATGAAGTTTGGATTACACGTGAGCACATGAATACTTTTAGCACTTGGTTGCGAAAAGAATGTCTGGGTGATAACAATATTGATGAGCAACTATATTTGTTCGCTAGGCAACCATCATGGCACATCCTCACGTACAAAGGATATGAGATAAATGGAAACACATTTTACACCATTGCCCAAGATAAAAGGAGCACAAACCAAAACAGTGGTGTTCGCGTAGATGCCACAGACCCAAATGGGAATAGACAAACATATTACGGCCGCATAGAGGAGATTTGGGAACTAGACTACGGACCTAATTTTACAGTCCCTTTGTTTCGATGCCAATGGTTCAAGACGACCGGAGGCGGAGTAACAGTTGACAAGGAGTATGGAATGACAACAGTGGATCTCAACAATATTGGATACAAAGGTGAACCATTCGTCCTTGCCGCTGATGTGAATCAGGTGTTCTACGTGAAAGACATGTCTACAAAACCCAAGAGAGGGAAAAATGATGAAAAATCAACCAAAGAGCCAAAATGCCACATAGTTCTTTCAGGAAGAAGAAACATTGTGGGAATTGAGGACAAGTCAGACATGTCAGAAGATTATGAAAGGGATGACCGAATACCGCCCTTTAGTGTGACCAAAGACCCAAGCATCCTGCTAAATGCTGAGGAGACTCCATGGTTACGACATGATCATAACCAAGGGACATACGTCAAGAAGAAGATCACCAGTGTACCCACTTGAAATATAGTGATGTTTTAACTAATATTATGTATTACAGTTTTTGTGTAATTAATAATGATTATGGATAGTCATGGTTCGTTGATGTCGGTGTCGAAATGACTTGATTTTTTTGATCATTATTTTTATTATTATATTTCCTCTGTGCCGAATGAACTACACAAATTTATCTTTTAAAAATAAATTATAATTTAACAGTGAATTTCTCTATCGTGCATTTGGACAATAAAAGCTAAACAACCCAAAATTTAATGTTCATATAATGCAAAAAATATTTTCCTATCGAGAACCAGTTGTTTCACATATTTAAATTTAACATTATATTTTTGCATTAACAAAATATAAATTGTTATTTATATTTATATTTGTTATTATAAGAAAAGAAAAGAATTTATGTTACAAAATTTTCTACTATACAATAAGGTAAAAGGAAACACAACTATTATTTTTAAGTAATTTTATGCCTAATATTGAATTTACTATGCAATTAACAAGTATTACAACATATTAATATAGCCAAAACTTAATTCAAAACCCAAAATACAGAAAACCCAAAACAAAGGCAGGAGAAACACCTTTAGTCCTGGGCCGTAGAACCACCCGGGACTAAAGGTACCTTTAGTCCCGGGCCATAGCACCACCCGGGACTAAAGGTCCAACCCTTTAGTCCCGGGTGGGCTTACGCCCCGGGACTAAAGGTGTTTTAGTCCCGGGTGGTGCCACGGCCCGGGACTAAAGCCTCCCCGCGTATATAGGGCACAGTGCCCTCCGCCTTCCTCAGATCGACGTCAGACCGCCCGTGCCGCCGCCTCCCACGCCGTCTTTGATCTAGTACCGCGCCGCCGTCGTCCTCGAGCTCTCTCCGACGTCCGCCTCCGTGCCCTCTCGGCCCTCGCCGCGTCTCCTCTCGCGCGGCCGCGCCGTCGCACGCCTCGTCCTCGCCGTTCGCCGCCGTGTTCCTCGCCGCCGTACGTGCGTGTGGTGCTCGCCGTTCGCCGTGGTAGTCCTCGTCATGCTGCTCGCCGTTCGCCGCGCGCCGTGGTCCTCGGCGCCGTGCGTGGTTGTCGCCGTCGTCCTCCCCGTTGTCCTCGCCGCCGTGCGTGTCGCAGCCGATGTGTGTGCATGTGTTGTGTGTGCAGCCGGCGTGAAGAAGTAGAAAAAGAAAAAGAAATATGAATGATATATATAGAAAAAGAAATAGAAAATGATATATATAGAAAATGAATATACATAGATATATATTTATAGAAAAATAGAATATATGCACTGCAGTGTATATATGTTTATAGAAAAATGAATATATATTTATATAAATATATGTTTGTAGAAAATGTTTATAGAAAACGTTTTTTACCCTAACAAAATATTATGTTTGCACCTGTAGATAAAAACAGATTGGTCGCGTTGACCTCGCCGCCTTCCGCCGTCATCCTCACTGCGACGTCATCCTCGTCGCCGTCCGTCGTCGTCCTCACCGCGACGTCATCCTCGCCGCCATGCGTCGTTGTCCTCTCGTCAACGGTGTGTCATTTGTGATAGATATGGAGGAGGAATAATCACTTAGATATATTTTGGTTCACTTAGATATATTTACAAATATATGTTTATGCAAAAATCACATAGATATATATATTTTAGTTCACTTAGATATGATATGTAAACATTTATTTATATCGGTCGTGTATATGTTTATGGAACAATCACTTAGATATGTTTATGGAATAATCACTTAGATATGTTTAAGGAATAATCACTTAGATATGTTTATGGAATAATCACTTAGATATGTTTATGGAATAATCAATTAGATATGATGACTTTTTGATCATGTCGGTACTATTATTTTTACGAATATGGTCGTGTATATGTTTATGGAATAATCACTCAGATATGTTTATGTCGATAGTTTTTAACCCGAAACCCAAACCCAAACCCAAAACCGGCCTAAACCCTAAACACGAAACCCTGAACCCGAAACCCGAAACCGTAAACCCTAAACCCGAAACCCGAAACCCTAATCCCGAAACCCGAAACCCTAAACCCTAAACACTAAACCCGAAACACGAAACCCTGAACCTGAAACCCAAACCCGAAACCCTAAACCCTAAACACGAAACCCTGAACCCGAAACCCAAAACCCAAACCCGAAACCCTAAACCCTAAACACGAAACCCTGATCCCAAAACCCGAAACCCGAAACCCTCAACCCTGAACCCTAAACCCTAAACCCTAAACCCTAAACCTGAAACCCTAAACCCAAACCCGAAACCCTAAACCCTAAACCCTAAACACGAAACCCTGAACCCGAAACCCAAAACCCAAAACCCGAAACCCGAAACCCTGAACCCTGAACCCTAAACCCTAAACCCTAAACCCTAAATCCGAAACCCAAAACCCAAAACCCAAAACCCAAACCCTAAACCCTAAACCTTAACTCTAAACCGTAAACCCTAAACAAAGTTTTACCTTTACAAAGTGTTGAATAAAAATGAATATGGTCTTTATGAATATATATACGTTATTTGCAGAAATATGGTGTTTATTATCCTCCATGTTATTCGCAGAAATGGCCGACCCAGTTGACAACATGGAGGACGAAATGTACGAATTAATCAACAGCGGCGCTAATCAAGATTTAGCAGGTGACGATAACAATAATCAAGAAGTAGATGACGGCAGTCAATACTTTGCCGATTATGAAGAAATCATGCAAGAAAATACTGGCGAGGTATACCTACAATAATCTCTATGTGCACATGAAATTCTAAACAATTTATAAATGTATTTATAATCTACTGTTCCTACATACGTAGCCCTCCGGATCGACAACGACTACCGGGAAGAGTAGGACCGTACGAGGTCCGAAGAAGCCGTTGGAAGGCCGGTACATTATCTCAGAATTCAACGAGGAAACAGGCCAAGTACTTGGAGAACATGCACAAAAATTTGTTAACCATTGTGGGTGCCTTGTGAGGGATAAGATCCCGATCAGTGCTCGTGAATGGAAGAAAAAGACAAGTGCTCCTCATATAAGTTTTGTCTCTGATCTTGATAAGGAACTGGTTTGGCAAGAGGTCCTTGCACATTTCACGCTTGAAATAGAAGATAGAAATTTGAAGGCAAGAGTTCGGGACTGGGCTATGAAGAAAATGGCAACACTATTCCAGGGCTGGAAGAAGAAATTATACAACACATTTATCAAGAAGGACCTAACTCTAGATTTCAACACTAAGGCCTACGTCAAGTTGAGGCCATTTTGGGATGAGTTTGTAGAATTCAAGAAATCAGAAGAGGGTGAGGCACGAGTCAGAAGGAACCAACAGAATGCCTGACAAAAACAATACCACCATCACTTGGGATCAGGTGGCTACAAGAGTGCCATTCATAAATGGGAAAGAATGGAACGAGAGTTGCTAGCCAAGGGCATTGAACCAGAATCAATAAACTGGCCTAAGCGCGCCAAGTATTGGTTTTTTGGTCATGGAGGAAGCCTGGACCTACAGACAGGAAGGATACAGTATGGCAAAAAACTCCATAGAGCAGCAGAGAGATTTGCTTATGCTAGAGAAATGGCTGACAGTGGCAGGTGGCAGCCGAACAGAGACAAGGACGAGCTGACATACGCCCTGGAGAATCTTGAACATGGTGGGAGAACCAGAGGCTATGGGGAGGTGTCGTGGGAGCATGCCTTCCCTCGGGACATAGAGACCTATAGAAGCCGCGCGAGAAAGAAGGAGGAGGAGGCACAGCGGATGCAAAGGTTAGAGGAAATGGTTCTTCAGTCACAGGTCGCGGCTCTTGAAGCAGTTGAGCGAGAAAAAGCACTTGAAGGCAAAATGAACGAGGAAATAAAAAGGCAAGTGCAGTTAGCAGTAAGTTCGATGCAAAGGCAATCTGCATTAGAGCCGGGAGTCAACATCAGCCCCTTGATCAAATGAAAAGCAGTTGCGCTTCCACAGAGGTCCCAGACACAGCACTGCGCTTTCCCGTGGATGACATCACCGAGCCTCTCACGACATGTGAACTGCATATTCCATAGGGGAATGCCACAGTCATGGTTGCTATAGGTGTTGTATCTCCTATCAATCCTACAAAGACACCAAGATGTCATGTGGCAATAATACCTCCTGGATATGCTAGCGTCTCGGTGGATAGGGTGGTGAAAGGTTACAACAATGTCAAACTTGACATTAAAGGAGGTGATGGCGAGAAGACATTAGGAGAAGCCGAGAAGACATTCATATGTTGGCGCAAGCGCTATATCATAATTCCTGGCGCATCAGCTCGTCCTCCTCAACAACCTAACCGTAGGTGTGTATGAAATTAGTGAATGAAAGTTAATAGTATTGGTGAGCTAATAGTATAAATGGATACTCATACCATGTTGTTTTCGCAGCAGGACATCCCCCAACCTAAGTCCAATTATGCATTCACCACATGATCACAGTGTTGCGGACGATGATGATCAAGATCAAACACGACGGGATCCATCACCGCCACTGGCCCCATCTCCTCCACGACGGGATCCAACACCGCCACCGGCCCCATCTCCCCCACGGCGTGATCCAACACCGCCGCCACCTGCCCCATCTCCTCCACGACGGGATCCAACACCGCCACCGGCCCCATCTCCCCCACGGCGTGATCCAACACCGCCACCGGCCCCACCATCTCCTCTAAAGCGGGCTCCGACACCGCCACCTGCCCCATCTCCACGGCGGGTTCCAACACCGCCACCGCCAACAAAGAAGAGGCCTGTCACACAAACAAAGGCGTCAGCCCCACCACCTGCGAAGAAGAAAGCCTCTGTGAGAAAACCAACTCCCAAGATGACAAAACTTGCATATGACATGACCGAGGAGGAGACTGAAGTTGTAGTGCAAAAAGACTTGAACAAGTTCTTCGACGCTGCCATTGCTAGTGGTCGAGCAAAGCGAAACCCGGACAAGCCGTACCTTTTTGTTCCTCCTGAAAAACGAAGGCAAACTGTGGACGCTCACTAGAAAAAGGTACGTGCTGCCCGTAAGGCTTCGCCAAAATCAGACTATGATCGCACGCTCAGCAAATCACTTGAGGAGGCCAAGAAGACAAAGAAGAGAGCAGGAAAGGGTGTCCCACAGCTCGGGGAACAAAAGCAGCGATCAGTGCCGGATCTAGTTGTTGGGAATGAATACGGTACAAACATGGATGTCATACAACAAGCATATGGAGACGTTGATCCTGAGCATCTGCTCAAATTTTTGGAGGAAACTGGTTTAAATGTGGAAAACATACTCGGAGAAGCAGGCATCAAAAGTGCTGCAGTTGTTGATAAATGGCAGAGGGCATATGTATATGGTCAAAGTCTATACAACCCAGCGGCCCTGAGGGATCTTGGTACACAAATGCACTTGCTAAATCAGTGGTACCTCACAGGCAGCGTGTGGCAGAAAAGCTGATGACTATATTTGCGTCAGAATTAGAGACCATGATTACTTTCGTGGTGATGACATCATATATGTTTGGTTTAATGAGTTACATCAGCTCTGCCACATGGACGCTCTCGACAAATCTCTCGTCAGCTGCTTTTGCCTGTAAGTGATTGTTTCTTTTAATAATCTCACTTTAGCTTATGTATATGTATAAGTAATTATCCTCACACTAGCAAGCGTTTGTAAACATATGAAGAAACATGATGAGACAACTAAGGCGTAAAAATGACAAGGACATTGGTTTCATCGATCCATATATCATATTCAAGCACCCTAGTACTCTCTCGGATGCGTGGAAAACTCAAATAGAGAGGAATTTGCGGAGGTTCTTCGTAAACCAAAGGGACAAAAGATAGATACTATTCCCCTACAACTTTAGGTGAGTTTTGTTATCATATGCACATTTTATTATAGGTTGACATATAAAGATATCTGTGTTGACTATATAAATATAAATGCAGTTTTCACTGGATACTAATTGTGATCGATCTCCCCGAGAGTCGTTTGCTAATCTATGACTCTCTGAGAAAACCACAAGAAGACTACCAAGATATGATAGATATTATCCAAGGGTAAATGTGATCTTTAAATATTGATTCCTGCTCTTTAACTCTGCAATAGTTAATTAACGATCCAATTATATATATTGTGCAGGGTTTGGGCTTGGTTTGTTGAGAAACACCGTCCGGATCTGAAAGAGCAACTTCTTGATCCTCTACTACTAAATGTAAGTTGTACTACCTCCTCGTCTCTTTATCTTAATTAGCATCACTCAGCAGACGCACGCTAAGCGGAGAGTAATCTTTTTATATCTTGTAAAGTGGGTTCTATGGCAGTCACCGGGAAACAATTTATGTGCGTACTATGTTTGTGAGTTCCTGACGGTGTATGAAAAAGAACTCCTCTACAGAGTCAGCAAGTACGTAACATGTAAATAAATTTATTTTATTTTTTGTTGCTTTTACATAAATATTATGTATGTTAATACTTTCTTTTTCTTTTAATCCAAAATGAAGGAGACATGGTTGAAGAACCAGGTGATGGATAAGGTCCGCCTCAAAGCAATTCAAGAGACCATCGCGGGCTTCCTTAATGACCATGTCCTTAAGTCTGGCACCGAGTATTGGTTTAACAAAAACGAACCAATGAAGCCAAACCAAGATGAACACTTGTATGACCTCTAAGTCAGGAACAATATTTGTGTTGTAAATATCAAGTTAAGGATGCATGATGGATAATGTTGTATATTTTATGTACATATGTATAGATAGCTCTATAATATATATGTATATATAGTTTCATATTTCCATTTGTGTGTAATTGTAAATTTTGTGTGTTTATATATATATTTATTAGCAGCGAAGAATACGTATTTGAAACCAGCCTAATGGAATATATTAGCAGCCAAGAATACGTATTAGAAAACCTAATGTAATTGTAAAACCAAAAACAATAACCAATTGAAAAGAAAAGAAAAAGAAAAAAGAAAAAAGCAGCGGCCTCTTTAGCCCCGGTTGGTAATACCAACCGGGACTACCAACCGGGACTAAAGAAGCCAGCCACGGTGGCCCGGCTGGAGGCCTCTTTAGTCCCGGTTGGTATTACCAACCGGGGCTAAAGGTCCCCCTTTAGCCACGGGCGAGGGAACCGGGGCTAAAGGTCGGGCCTTTAGTCCCGATTCCTTAGCCCCGGCTCCATGTCCGGGGCTAAAGGCCAAAATGGCCCGGGGCTAAAGGCCTGTTCTCTAGTAGTGCTAAGAACTACCAACAAGCATTTCTGGCGCTGTTGCCGGGGAAGGCAATCGATATATCAGTTGAGTCCGTGTCGAATTTATCTTCGCTTAAGCTCCCGCTTAGCGAATCCCATCTTACCCCATTCTTTCTTTCCTTAGTTCTTCTTATCTTTTTCCTTCATCTTCTTCAACTTCTTTCTTTCTTATCTCGTTCTATCTTCACGATGGCCAATAAGACCATTTGTGAGTTTTCTGCTCCTTCTGCCGCTAATGTAGCGATAGGACCAGACGTGATCGATGCCAACCTCAATTTTGAGTTGAAACCGGCTCTGATCACGATGGTCCAAGCTAGCCTGTTCTGTGGCAAGGCTCAAGAGGATGCCAATGCTCACCTGCAACAATTCTTGGAGATTTGCAGCACCTTCACCATTAAGAGGATAACCCAAGAAGCCATCCGTCTTCGTCTCTTTCCCTTCTGTTTGCTAGGAAAAGCGAAGCAATGGTTCTATACCGATCGTGACGCTATAGACACATGGGACAAGTGTTCCAATGCTTTTCTCGCCAAATTCTTTCCGATGGGCAAGACGAATGCTCTTCGCAACAAAATCTCCAGCTTTACGCAACAAGCCGAGGAATCTATTCCCGAGGCTTGGGAGAGGTTGCAAGAGTATGTCGCTGCTTGTCCGCACCACGGTATGGAGGACTGGCTATTGATCCAGAACTTCTACCAAGGCCTAACCCCACTCTCTAGAAGCCATTTGGATGCCGCCGCCGGCGGTGCATTCTTTTCTCTGAATGTTGCAGATGCTAAGGCTATCATAGAGAAGATTGTGTCGAACCAAGGATGGAATGACGAAAGACTACAGCCCCGTAAGCGAGGTATGCATGCCCTTAAGGAGGCCGACATGATCGTGGCCAAGATGGACCTGCTGGCAAAGAAGCTGGACAGCTGTGGGAAGATGAACCAACAAGAGAGTGTCCAATCTGTGGAATCCTACATGACTTGTGAAGTCCGTGGAGAAACCGGACATTCTGGGAGCCACTGCCCCGAGCTACATGAAGATTTGAACTTCATCAACAACAACAACGGTTTCCGTCAACAGAATCAAGGATGGAATTAGCCTGCAGACTCTCAAGGTAACAATTCATTCCCCCGCTCTAATTTTTAGAATTCTGATAATTTCTCATTCTTGAAAAATTTAGTATCCTTACAAGGTAGAACTACTGATTTCTTGAATAAGAAATTAATGTCGAATGATAAAGCCCTTGAGAATATAAATGCTAAATTGGAAGATTTCTCATCTGCTCTGAAAAATCAACTTAGCTTTAATAAGATGTTAGAAACCCAATTAGCTCAACCTGCTGCTATCATACCATCTTTTGAATCTGGCAAAATTCCTGCTAAACCTGACATGGAAACTGCAAATATGGTTGAAATAAAATATTTTAACTATTATCAAACCATGACTGTTAAAAAGGGTGATTCTGGTAGTCCCATAATTAGATGCTCAATCTTTGGTGAAGTCTTTAAAAATGCCATGTGTGACTTAGGATCGAGTGTGAACATTTTATCTAAAGATTTCTATGAAAACTCGTTCTTTCTACCCATGTCATCCACATCTGCCTATGTTGTGCTAGCTGATCAATCCACTTGCTATGTAGAAGGAATAGTTAATGATTTACCTGTTCATATTAGAGGCTCCTATGTTCCTGCTGATTTCATAATACTAGATATGGGAAATAGGAAAGATGTGCCTCTAATCTTAGGTAGACCCTTCTTGAACACTGTTGATGCCTGCATATATGTGGGAAGTGGTAAAATTCAAATGACATTAGGAGGGAGGAAGGAAATATTCTCTTTCTCCCGAGGCCCCGCATATGCCGCTAACATGCAGGAAGCAAAACCCGTTCGTACCAAGAAGAGGCACCCAAGAACAAGGTGGAGAAGAAAGAAAGAACCACCTCCTCCTGAGTTGTGTAATTCACATAACAAAGGAGAGGTGCCAAAACAAGAAGAACCAGATGGAGTACTAAGAGAAGAAGTGCCCAACGAAGAAGATCCACCCGATAAGGATGAAACTCCATGGACCTAAGGTATGGTTTTATTTTAAATTTTTCCCTTCAATGTTCCCTTTTTTGAATAAATAACATATGTCATGCATGAAACTAAAAAAAATCAGTTATCATTAGTTTTATGCATAGGTATATGTTAACTTAGTTAGAATAATAAAATATCATAATAGGATAGTTTCCCTTTTCAAAACATAAGATAGTTTCCCTTTTAATAAAATGAGAACAAGAGCTCCGACCGAGAAAGATGAAGGCCCTTCACCAAGCAAGAAGCCAGCTTGGGGGAGACTCCCGCTCCAATAAGGTATGTCTCAAGCCTACACTTTACATTCAGTTCTTAAATTCTATATCTTTTGAATGTCACATGCTTGCCTAAATAACCACTCCATGAATAAAATTTATAAAATCTACATAAACAAGTTGAAACCTGAATAAGATTTGAAATATGTCATGCAAATGCTATTGTTATGGTTTGAATAACTGGTCTTATCTAAGTTGTAGCTTTTGTGGGTTGCACATGCTTAAACTGAAATCATGCTTAGTGAATAAAGTTAGTAAGAAATAGAGTAATCCTTTAAACTTGCTAAGGTGAAATTAGGACCTAATCTGGAGGATTTCTTTTAAAAATTATGAAAACCTTGCTAAAACTTCCTCCTAGATTTTATACTAGCCCACCACCAGCCAAATATTTGTTAGTCATTAGTCAAAACCACAAAGAGCTTTGTTTGTGTTGAGCTTTGTTAGACCTCATAGATCTTAGTAGAGAAGCTTATCATATCTTTTGAATCAAGATTCACACACAACCACCATAAATTGCCTACTCTCCACTTTGGAAGTTTGCAACCACCAAATAATTGCTTATTCTCTACACCGGAGATATGCAACACCCTGCCAAACATCCCATTGCTAGCCTTATGCTATTCCTACACTAGGAATATGCATTTCTCTCCCTTTCCCTATTCATTTCAAAAATCCTTTCCTATAGATAATCTGGGGAAATCTAGAGCTAAAAAAAGAGAGAGAAAAAGCTATTGAGCAAAGTAGCTCAAAAGAGGACTATGTCCTAGAAAATGTGAGGACACATTTTTGTCTACTCACAATGTATCCAAAAAAATAATTGAGCAAAGTAGCTCAAAAGAGGACTATGTCCTAAGAAAATGTGAGGACACATTTTTGTCTACTCACTATGTATCGAAAAAAAAGAGAGAGAGTTATCATTAGCTCTAGACCCCAGAAATTAACTAGGAAGGATTATGAAATATCTCTCTATACACTTCCACATAACCACACATGCACGTCTTGATCAATTTTTATGATTTGCTGCTCCTTATGATCTGAGTGTCTAGCTTAGCAATAAACATCAGGCAATTTGCTCATGATTCTTAGCCTACCTATAACTCCACATATCATTCTTTAGAAATAGGAGAGGCTACATTTTGGCCTAAGTGAGGATTTAAACACCATTGAGTGATTGAGTGAATCTTGGAGGACTTAAGCAAGTTGTTATCTTTTGAAAACTTTGAAAAACCTCCAGACAGAATCCTAGTCAAACCTAAGCAAGATAAAAGTTTCCTATCTACTGCTTTATTTCACTCTTGCATGTTTGAAGTGAAAAGCTATATGCCCCACATTGCTATGATTAATGATATATGCTAAGTTATTTCTCACTATACAATATGCACTTGCATACATCTTAATTTTGCTACATATTTCATGCTTAATGCTTGAACCGCATTGTTGCTCGAGGACGAGCAACACGTTAGCTTGGGGGAGCTTGTTGATGGTCCTTAAACACCTATTTTACCATCAACATTTGACCCTAAAGTCCACCAAAAAGGCATGAAATGTAGTCAAATAGGTTTCAAACTAACCAAATTCCACATGTCCATAGAATTTTATTTGAATGCAGAATTTGAACCAAATTTGGACATATGGACCCACCAGAGGCCAAGCCCACTTAGCAGGGCCCAAATGGGCCTAAGGGGGGTGGCGCCCGCCACCCCTAGGTGGCGCCCGCCACCTCTAAGTGGCGCCCGCCACTTGGGTTGGCCCAAGCTCCACTCCCTTCCACGTCACCGATCCGTGTGACCTCCCCAAGGCCAAATCTTGGCCCTTGGTGACTAGGTCAGTGGCATCGGATGGCTCAGGGAGGAGTGGCGTGGATCAAGGCTGAATAGCGGTTGCTAGGACATGCAACCGACCTCCAAACCGCCTTGGACAACCACCTGGAGGCCGTAGGATCAAAGCCGGTGCATCCAATGGCCAGGGGACTGGCGGCCGCCAGTAGGGGGTGGCGCCCGCCACCTGACCTAACCCTTGGTCAGTTGGCTGCCCCATATAAGTACCCCCCTCACTCCTCAAGGCTATAAATACCCCCCTGGTGACACCACTTCATTTGTACCACCACCACACCAAGAGAAGCAAAGCAAGAGAAGCAAGTGAGAGTTAGGTTAGAAGCTCAGAGAGCTTAGGAAAGTAGGTTAGCTAGTAGAGAGAGTATAGCTCTAGTGCCCTCGCTACAGCGCGGCTCTTAGTTTAGCACAGGTCAGCCTAAGTTCTTGGTAAAAGGAGTGTAGAGCTTGTTAAGAGAGAAGCGGGTGCGAGCGACTGGCATCGGAGGTCGGTTGATTTCCTGGCGTCTCTGGTCTGGTTTGCTCTCTTGTATCTCAGGTACATTTATCTTTATCTCAGTATTACCTTAAGCATTACTTTCAATATTACTTTATCAAGTACCTTGAGTGTGACCTAGCTATCCTACAGTTCAATTCACTTAGCCATAGTAGTTAATCTCTAGCGAGCTTAGTGATTGATCTTTGCCAATAGGTTGCTTAGTTAGTTTAGTGTTTATCTTATTAAGTCAAGTGTTTGCTCTGACGTCCGCAAGGGTGTCTCTATTCAAAGCTAGGGTAGAGATAGTTAGAATATAGTTAAGCATGGTGCTTAGTTATAGACTAACCTTCAGATACGGCTGGACCCCCGGATAGCTGTGGTAGCAAGCAGGTGGTGACAGCCCTGTGCGCCTTGAATTCCACCACGTAGTTGGCCCAGTTTAACAGTAAGGCTCGTTGTGCTAGCGTTCAACCTAAGTAAGTGGTAAAGGCTAGTACGCCTCGATACTTGACAAGATAGGAATAAAACTTTACTTAACTTAGTTGCTTTATTGACTTTTGCCTGCCTTGCTTCGTAACTATCTTGCTTCGTAGTTATCTTGCTTTGTAGATATCTAGGATTAGTTATATAGGAGTAGTTAGTTATCTTAGTTATCCTTAGCTATTCCCTTTATCCACCTATCCACCCACCTTACCTTAGCCATCCACTTCATCCTTACCTATCCACCCATATATTCTTTCTAGCCTTACATCTCCTCTCATCTCCCCTTTACCCTTTTCTCTTTTCTTTGACTCTCATCCCCTCCTTGACTCAACTCATACACCACCCTAGCCTTCCCTTGGGATCAAATAAATCGACACCTGGTACTCCCAGGCGAAGTGCTACTACGATAGTTCTGTGCGCTTGCAGAATCTCCTCTTGGTAGATTGCAATCTCTCTAGCTAGCTCCTACTAGTGTAGGGATTGACAACCCCACTTGGCATTAGTAGATAGCTGCTTTAGCTCCACTCCTTTAGGTATAGTTACCGGTCTTGCTTCAAGCATTTCTAACGCCGTTGCCGGGGATAGACTCCATAGTCTACTCCTAGTAACAACGTTAGCAAGGGCCAACAAGCATTCCTGGGCCATTACCGGGGATAGTTGCCTAGCTCTATCTTTAGTGAAGCTAAGAACTACCAACAATCATGAGGTTGGTGAGCCTCTTTTTGATGACAAGGATGAGGGTGCTGAAGGTATGGATGATCCAGCACCCCCTCCACCTGTTGTGCCTCAAGGAGCGGCTTCTACTACGACTCACGGCCCCGACACTTCTTCATCTTGGGGGCCGTGGGATCCGCCACCTCGAGCGGTACCCTATGTACCCGAGGAGGCATCAGCTGCTGTTGAGCGGGAGGCCACTTCGGCAAGGGAGGTGCCACGACACATTCAGCGCCAGCACTCACCTCAACAGATGATCGACAGCATCGACGAACGCGTCACCCGGTCTAGGCAAATCTCTCACTTTGCTCATTCTGCATTTGTTGCTGATTTTGAACCCCAGGATGTTGGACACGCTTTGACGGATCCAGATTGAGTCAATGCCATGCATGAGGAGTTAGAGAATTTTGAAAGAAATCGGGTTTGGGTTCTTGTTCCTCCTCCTCCTGAGTGTCACCCTATTGGGACAAAATGGGTTTTCAAAAACAAACAAGGAGAGGATGGCTATGTTGTGAGAAACAAGGCCAGACTAGTTGCCAAGGGGTATAGTCAGAAGGAGGGGATAGACTACGAGGAGACTTTTGCTCCTGTAGCTTGTTTGGAGGCAATTAGGATACTCTTGGCTTTTGCTGCATCCAAAGGGTTTAAACTTTTTCAAATGGATGTCAAGAGTGCCTTCTTAAACGGCTACATAGAAGAGGAAGTATATGTGAGACAACCCCCCGGTTTCGAAAATCCCAAGTTTCCAAACCATGTTTTTAAACTTCACAAAGCTTTATATGGTTTGAAACAAGCTCCTAGAGCCTGGTATGATAGGTTGAAAACCTTTTTGCTTGCTAAGGGTTTTAAAATAGGATGTGTGGATAAAACACTCTTTCTCCTCAAGCAAGGCACTGATACTCTCTTGGTCCAGATTTATGTGGATGATTTCATTTTCGGTGGTTCTTCTCACGCTTTGGTTGCCAAGTTCGCAGACACTATGAGCAGGGAATTTGAGATGAGCATGATGGGCGAGTTGACGTTTTTCCTCGGGTTGCAAGTCAAGCAATCCCGGGAAGGGACGTTTGTGCACCAAGGTAAGTATACCAAGGACATCTTGAAGAAATTCGATATGGGTGAGGCCAAGCCCCTTCCCACACCCATGTCGACCACGACGGCCCTGGATGCGGATGTGGATGGAGAAGCTGTGGACCAGAAAGAGTACCGGAGTATGATTGGGTCGCTGTTGTACCTGACGGCGACACGCCTGGACATTCAGTTCGCGGTGTGTCTTTGCGCACGCTTTCAGTCGTCGCCGTGCACTTCTCACCGTCAGGCGGTCAAGCGCATTATGAGGTACTTATCCTTCACTCCAAAATTTGGGATTTGGTATTCTGCTTCCTCCACCCTCTCCCTTTGCGGTTATTCCGATGCCGATTTTGCTGGTTGCCGCATTGATCGTAAGTCCACTTCCGGGACTTGCCAGTTTATTAGATCTTCTCTTATTTCATGGTCCTCTCGCAAGCAGTCTAGTGTCGCCCAGTCTACCACGGAGGCTGAGTATGTTGCTGCGGCAAGCTGCTGTTCCCAGTTGCTTTGGATGATGGCCACTTTGCGTGATTTTGGTCTGAGCTTTTCTCGTGTTCCTTTGTTTTGTGACAGCACGAGTGCTATTAGCGTTGCTAAGAACCCCGTGCTGCACTCTAAGACCAAACACATTGATGTGCGCTTTCATTTTCTGCGAGACCACTATGAGAAGGGTGATATCGACCTTCGCCATGTCGATACTCATCATCAGTTGGCTGATATTTTCATCAAGCCTTTGGACCAGTCAACTTTTGCTAGGTTGAGAGGTGAGCTTGGTGTGTGTTTCCCCTTTTAGATGGGGGAAACATTTCGGTTCTTGTATCATAAACTGACCTTTTGTTTTTCAATTGGTTTCTTCTTGCATCTTTTCTGCATTTCATTTTGCATATTTACTTTCAGAGCTTCATACTTATAATCTGAAGAATGTAACTATGCTCTGTATAATATTTGCTCCGATGCTTTATGATGATGTTGTAGCTTATGCTCTTTCTGATCACTGATACATGTTGTGAGCAGAGCTATTTTTTATGATTGGTGAATCTGATTAATAAACATAAAACTGGAAAATGTTCACCATTGAGATATGCAACTAGCATGTGTAGGATGTGTTGAATTCACTCATGCTTTTCAAATATGCTAGGTTGCTATGTCTCTAGTTTTGAGTCTTTCACTTGCTTGGTTTGTTCATATACTGCTTTAAATCTGAACCAATTTAAGTGAATTGGAAAAGATCAAGATGGGATTGCTTGTCAACACATCACAGTTTCGAGACTGTTTCTCATTCCACTTTGAGTTAAACTTGAGCTATGTAGTGTATGACCGAAACTGTTGCTTTAAGCTTCTGATTGCTTCTGCATAGGCTTCGCACAGTTGAAAAGTTAGGCTTCGCACCGCTTCAACTCCGATAAAATCTGGACACACAAGTCTATGTTTCATTCTATAGCATTATGATTGAACTGTGCTAGGGGTAGTTCACCTTGTATACATGTTTAGCACTTGTCAGATATCCTGTCTATACATGTTTTGTGCTATTTTGATGGTGAACCCTTTTTGGCTGAAATCTGTTCTTTTGCTCTCATATTCATATTCCGTATCTAGTGATCAGTTTGAGCATTTGCTAGCTTCTTAAGGATGTTGTTGAGTCATCGGATCAGAACTGTGTAGAGCATCCTTGCACTCTCTTGATTCTATTTCTGAAGCTACTAACCTGCATTTTTGACTCACATGCATTTTGGAAGGGGGAGTTCTTCTGCTAAGGGGGAGAAATTTGCTTGTTGGTGCACTTTTGCTTGATGGTGCATTTTTCAACTAAGGGGGAGAAATTGCAAATCATATGTTCTCCGAGTGTTCAACTAAGGGGGAGTTTGCTCATTTTGCTTGATGCTGAGCTTTTGAGCGTCTTTAGTTGGTTCGGAGCATTTGTGGTGGCTAGTTGTGTTGAGCCTCTGCCTCTTTCTTGAGGAACTAGCACCTTCGCTTTCATGCTCTTCAGCTGATGTCTAGCTTTCTTCAGTTGGTATGGAGCTTCCTCGCTAGCGGTGTTGAGCCCGTTCTGCCTCTTCTTGAGAGCCAGCTCTCTTTTGCTTGATTTTTAGTTGATTTTCCAATTGGTATCGAGCTTTCTCGCTAGCGGTGTTGAGCCTGTTCTACCTCTTCTTGAGGGCTAGCTTTGCTTTGCTTGGTTGCGTCGAGCCGTTGCCCATGTCTTTGGGAACCAAGTTGTCTTGCTCTTTCCACTTGACTTTCTTCGGCTTTGCTATGCTTTTGGGTCATTTGGTCGAGTTCTCTCTCTTTCTTCCTCCCTCTACTCCATTCCATTATGATTTGTGTTGGTAGTTGACAATGCACTCATCAAGGGGGAGATTGCGGATACATGGGTGTATGCCGAGTCTCTGAGTGATGAGTGATTGTCAACTGGGATAATGCGCATGTTCTTTGGCTTGTGTTGTGCAGGTGTCGAGCACGGATACAGTGATCAGAGGCAAGGTGAAGGTCAACTAGAGACGTGCCGTGCCGATGGACCGAGAGTGGCGAAGGGCGGACGTGAGGCTTGGACTGAGGGACTAGTGGCCCGAGGATCAGCTGTGGTGGCTGGCAGCCTGTGACAGCGACGAGTGAAGACTTGCGGGCACGGTGTTGCTTGGGTCGAGGACCTGGGGACACATGTCGGTGGACGGGGAGCACGGGCGGTGCATCACCTCTACGGCTCGGTTTGGTGGTTGAGCCACAGAAAAACCACTGAGTGGACGGTTTCCAGGTTTGGGCCTCAAAACCTCGGCGCTGATGGTTTCCGAGTTTGGGCCACAAAACTCGGGCTGAGGACGATTTCCAGGTTTGGGCCTCAAAACCTGGGTGCTGCGGGTTTCTGAGTTTGGGCCACAAAACTCAGGCGATGGACGGCTGGTTTCCCGGTTTGGGCCACAAAACCGAGGGTGCGACGTCTGGGAAAAGGACAAGCAGAGCGGTGGCGGCACGTGGCGGCAATCGGTGAGGTCGCGTCGAGGCAACTCTACCAGTTGTGCGGGCGTGGCCGTCGGATCACCACCTACCCTGAGTTGGTCCAGAATAACTCTAGGGTTTAGCTGGTTCGCTCTGTAATTAGAGACGGGTAGAATAGGAATTAGAATTAGGATAAGTAGAGGGAGACACCCTCCTCCCAATCTATCTCAGTCATTTGCTCTTTGCTTCTAGGGTTTCCTGCTCTCCCAATCCCCTGCTGTAGCTAGCTGAGATCCGCAGAGAACCATACCTCTGTGTACTGAAGATTTTGAGGAAGTGAGGCTGTAACCTCACTGTTGTGGCGTGTGGTAGCCACACGGATGCAGATCGATGTGTTGATTTCACGTTTTGGTTCGTGTTCTTCGCGTTCTTCGTTTCTACGCGTTTTTCCCGTCACTCGATCTCTCTCCATACTGCGTCTTTTCGAATTCCACTTGAATCAACTTGTTCTTTATAGTGAGGAGATCATTTCCACCGAAGGAATTCATTTAACTCCTCACGAACAAGTAGATCGGGTCGATTTCGTTTTCGTGGTGCTTTTTCGGTTCATACACCTTCCCTTTCGATTTCGCGTTGATTGAATCGATTTGAGCAGATGATTTCTTGAAGGGATTTTGGTTTGGATCGATTTGGAGAAGATTTGAGTTGAGGGCGACCAAAATTGCCCTTTCTGGACACTCGCGGATAGTCCACTGTTGGAGGCGCGGACAGTCCGCGCGTCGGGCTCCAGCCTGTTCAGTGGCTGTGCGGCTCGGGCGCTTTGGTCCGGAGTGACCTGCGGACAGTCCACCGGTCTAACTCGCGGACAGTCCGGGAGCCGACCAGGGGACTTTCAGCAACGTTGCTGTTTGGTCCATTCGGCCGGCGGACAGTCCGCCACCAAGTCGCGGACAGTCCGTAGTTGGGGCGGACAGTCCGGGACCCTAGGGCCGGACAGTCGGGGATTTGCGTGAAGGTTGCGATTTATTGCGTTTGCTCTCCCGGCTTCTTCGCTTGGTTTCTGGACTTCTCGTTTGACCCTAGAGTTGACCAAGGAACCTCTCTAGGTATCTTTGCTACTTGTTAGCATTGGTATTTGGGGATTTCTCGATGTAGCCGTCTATCTACGTTCGAGACTTGGTTTTTTAGGGGTCAATCTCGTGTCGGTGCTTTTGGCGTTTGGTTTGCTATCGCTTTGTGGTGCCTCGCTGTGATACAAGGGATCATCCACCCTCTTCCAAGGGTCGTGGGCATCACGGTTTCGGTCGAAGCTTCTTGGGGTTGATTTTGGGGACAAAAGTCCAAAGTTTCGAGAGAAATTTTTGAGCTCCCATTCACCCCCCCCTCTGGTCGCCTTGCTATTGCATTCTCGGTCCTTCACTTTTTCTTGAAAAGTGCACCCATAGGGTGTAGCCCTCGAGCCCCTTGTTACTTACAATAACTTTGAGGGTCTTTTGAGCCTTTTCTGAGTAATCTTGGGCTAAGAAAAACCTTTCCTTTATGGTATATACCCTGTAGCCCCCGAGCCTGAGTTCCGAGTACCTGAGTAGTCGGTACTCGGGGTCTGCAAGATATCATCCGGATAAACCATAAAGATGACAATAATTTAGAACATGACACTGATCGATATCGTAATCGCCGCATGTAATAAATATCCAGCTTCAGGTGGGTAATATTTTCATCAAACATCCCTTTTCACCCCCACTGAAAAAAATACCGCAAGGACAACCAATAATCGACCAGTGACTGTTTCAACTGTCCTCATTGATGATTCTTGTCGTGTTCTGCAACTGCAATAGTTTTGTCGTCTTGCTCTTGAAGTAGTCACGTGAAGCTAACCCGTCACTGAAGCCAGACTTCACATGTGCAACAGTGCATAAAAAATATTACTCTCTGGTACTTCCATTAGTGAACTGCGTCCATAGACCAGGAGCGGCCGCCTATAAATACCCTGCCTGGAGAGCATGGAAGCCACACCTCCCTGAGTGTATGACTTCTCTTAGTCTCTTAAGTGTTATAGTATCTGTGGCAGAAATGTTTGAGGCCCCGGGTACCTTCCTTGTATAAGATAGTTGAGGTGTCCAGAAGAACTCTTGTGAAGGGATCACCCGTCAGGGTCGTTTCCAAGTGGTCGCAAGCAGAGGAATACAGTGGTGCGCCTAGAAGAACTCTTGTGACTCCTGCATCGCGAGCAACCTCGGGGTCAGAGGTTGTCAAAAGGTGCTAGGATTAGGGCCTACCACCGAGTTCTTTGTGTACTGGGGTAGAACCTTTAAGCGCGCCTTGGGATGCACTGAAAAGATAGTGTCTACCCAAGGTTCTGTGTCTGCTTTACTGCGTCTCACTGAACCCGGTCCTTGGTGCTGCGTGCATCAAGACTCTGTACCTTGAATACACTAGAGTAGCGTTTTACATCCTGAATAATCTTGTACTAGAAGCTGTTGTATCTCAAGATACGTCCGTGTATCTCAGTTGTAATTCCGAGTAATAATAAATAAGATCTGGGTACTTGGAATGTTTCCCGAGTCCTTTATCTTTTCCTTCGAGTACTAAGTGTGCCTTGTGAAAGAATAATGTTATCTATTGTACGGTTTGCCTGTTCACTGACTCTGACGCCGTCTGAAACGTCCCCCAACCATTAGGGTTTCTGGCGGTTTCTAAAACGTCGTTCGAGAAAGGTGAATGGTTGTCGAAACACATCTATAATAAGCTGCCATTGAGCATGCAGTTTCCTCATTCTTTCATCAAGCCATAGCCTTCAGAGCAAGGAATCCCATAGCCAATCCATTAGTTGATGCGCAGAAAGTCCCTTGTCATCACCATGGGCCCCAAGAAACAATCCGCAACCGAGAAGAAGAAGGCGATGGCCATTAGCGGGAAGCCACGCCACCCGTGCCCTCCAACAGATGTTCTTGCTTGGAAAGCATCGGATACCAGAGAATCTGAGCTAGCCTTCCTGACGCAGCAAGGATTACTCTGGTCGCAGCCAATAGACGGGTGGAGAGTACCCACTGATCATCGTGCTCCCGCCCCCAACACGACGGAGATGGTGATGTTCAAGTCATTTGTGGAGCGCAGATTGGGGCTGCCAGCATCCAATTTCTTCAGAGGATTGCTGCACTACTATGGTTTGACTCTCAACCATATTACTCCCAATGCCTGCTTCCACATTTCTATCTTCGCTCATCTGTGTGAAGCTTTTCTGGGGATTTGCCCCTCTTTTATGCTTTTCCGTTATTTCTTCTAGGTAAAGTGTCAACCTAGTGATGCGTGTGTAGAGGTAGTCGGAGGAGCTAGTTTCCAACTTAGGATAGAAACAGCTACTCAGTATATTTCTGTAGTTTTGTCGGATTCTGTCTGAGAGTGGGCAAGCGGATGGTTTTACATAGCCAATCCGCCACCGGCTCTTCGTCGTCACGATGGATGGCCGCCACATAAGTCCCGTGAATGGAAGGACAAGATCTCTGCTGAAGAGGTAGAGGCAATCCAACCTCTGATCGACATGATAGCAGCAATGAAGCTAGGTGGATTGACTGGTTATACCGTCGTCCAAGATTTTATTGCGCGCCGGATTCATCCGCTGCAGCAGCGAGCCAATTTTAGCTTCGAGTACCTTGGCATGAAGGACCTGGCCCGGCATGATGCCGAGTAGTTATCTAACCAAGAGATTCCGAGAAGAATGAACCGGCTGTTGAAGAATCGTGAACAGCTTGTTCCAATGATGACGACTTTTTCTGCCATCAACCCTCCTCCAGCGGTAAGTAGTCGGGGTGCCTATCTTTTAGATTCTTAATAGAAATCCTTTTGCCTGGACATTATTTTCATCTTCTTCTTCATAGGACCAAGGGCGGAATAACAATGATTGTCCACCCCTGCCTCTGGTGACTCAAGAAGGCGGAGGCATTGCTCTCGAGGGTCCCATTCGAAGTGAGGACCTATGCAACGAGTCAAGCTCTCCTGGTGATTTGGACTGGCTGGACTCAGATTCAACTAACTATGATGTCCTACTCATAGATCCTGGAGCCGAGAGTAGCCGGAAGAGGTCTCCGAGTTCGCTTCAAGAAGCCAAAGATCCCGTCCCAAAGAAGGCTCGCACTGGTAATCGCTGTGCTTGTCGAAAAATTCTTTTATCAACAAAATTGGCTGAAAAGCACTGTAATACGGGTGCTCCTGGTAAGGGAAAACCCGAGTACTTTATAGTCTTCCTGTTTTGGATTTTAATAAACCCTTATTTTGTATCTTTGTTTGATCCAGATGTTGAGACAGCCCAGGGGGCTTCGAGTGGTGCGGCTCCTGAAGAAACGCCGGCTCCAGACCCACAGCCGAAAAAGCCAATACTGAAACTGCTGCTGGCATTGAAACTTGTGAAGTAAGTCACAACACTTTCTTTAGATTGCTCGCGTATTTCTGGTATTAATATGAGCACTTGTTTGTTGTAGAAAAGCGAAGCCGGCCGCAGCGTCCTCGAGTGCTGCCACCGAGACCCGAGTGGTGGAGGAGTCGGAGGTGCAGGACAAAGGTGAATCCAGCGTCCTTCCAATCTTTAGCCAGGTGAACACTCTGCCAGGCTCCTCTCCATCTGGTACCCAGGTTGATGCAGCACCTGAAGCGGACATACTTCCCTTGCCTCAGGTTGGTGTTCCGTACTCAATCTTCCGCTCTCCTGCTCAATTGAAGTTTGACCGAGTGACGAACGAGTGGTTTTTCCGCACCAGACAGCCAGATGAGCCCACCCTAGAGATGGTCCTGGCTGAGAGCAACGTTGAAGCTTCAGATCGCCCGCAAGAAGAGTCCGAGCCTGCTCCCGAGTCCTCGCGCCAAGGATCTAAACTTGAAGTCGTGGGGTACAACCAGGATCTCACCCGGCTGAAGGAGTTGAGCGAGCAAGTGATGGCACCTGCCGTAGCGCTCCGTCAATTTGTTGAGGTAATTCCTTTGAAGTCCTCTTCGTATGTTGTAGTCTCATCCGAGTACTTATATTATTGCTTCTGTGCAGGGCTTTGATGTGAAAGTCACTGAGCAGATTACTCGGATTCACCAGGAGCTATCTCTTGAGAATCAGCGGCTCAAAGACTACACCGCCCAAGATCAGATTAGCCAGAAGGTAGCCACTCAAGTCCTCCATAACCGTATCAACGAGCTTCAAAACAATCTCAAGGTTGTTGTTGATGAGCGTGATGCGGCGAATCAGCGGGAGCTTGAGCTACTCGGCAAGCATGCTGCCTCAGAGCAAAAGCTTAAGGACGTTATGAAGTCATCCGAGAAGCAGCTCTCTGGTAGGTCAAAAATACATTCCGAGTCCTTATTGATTTGTAAGCCTGTGATACTCATCCGATTGTTGCGTCTTCCAGATTCGAAGATGCTAGCCGCTGGATGGCAAACGGCTTTCAACCGTAAGGAGGCGGAGCTTGAGGAGGTATTTGCTAACACGCAAAGTACTCTCCAAGAGGCCAAACTGATTTGTAAAGATGTTGACCGAGACCTGCTGCAGGTGTTGAAATCGACGAAGGAGTCGCAAGAAGCTCTGGAAGCGGTCCAGGCGCAGTTGAAGGAGTCTCAAGAGTCTTTGAAGACTTCACAGGCTTCTTTGAAGGCGCTAGAGCTTGCTGTTGAGCCCGTCCTGGACATGATCCCGCGCCCTAAAGGAGCCGATGAGTCTTTGATTGATCGAGCCAAAGCTGCACCTGGGCGGCTAGCTCAATACATCAAGGACATGGCAACTTCAGTGGTGTGTGGTCTGCTGGCGACACTGCGTTTGCATATGCCGTCTTATGATCTGTCCTCCATCATGACGCTGCCCGATGGCAAGATTGATGAGGATCTCGCAGCGATGCAGGAGGAGGTCAAGGCAGTAGCGGAGGAGTACTCGCAGATTCTAGATCTTGTAGAGTAGTATGTCTTCCTCGGTCCTTTGGCCATGTTTTGAATCTCCTGTAAACAAATATTATTTAGTAGTAAATAATCAAAGTATAATTTACTTTTGAGACTTGTGAATTTCATATGTTGTCGACTCGGCATTGCAAGGAATGTCTTGTCAATGGGTCATTTTGCTTTGTAGTGGATGTATCACCAGGCGTCTTACTAGACGAGTCTATCTGAGTGCTCTATACCACTTTGAGTGTGGGTCATATGACTTCATTTCTCTTATAGTCTTTAACGCTCTATAGAGAACTTAGTCTGCCCGAGTACTACTCTTAGTACTTTTGTCCAAGGGATTAATTTGATCAAGCACCTCTAAAGGACCGTAATGAAGGTTCCTGTCGGGTGAATCGTATCCTCTTGGTAGTCGTAGCTTGAGTGCGAAGTTGGGTCGGACCTCTGTCCTATTAATGCGTAACAGGGTGAGTACTACTCCCCTTGTTATACCTTATAGGAACTAGTATCTACTTTGTAGATACCATATTCGCTATCGGTTGATAGCCGGATTTTAAACCATACTATCATTTGAGTTGTATTGAGCTCGAAGCTCGTAACTCGAGTATGGTTACCGCTGAACCATCCATCCGAGTATTATTATATATTAGTCAATGGGGTACAATAGCTAAAGCTTATTATATGCTTGAAAGATTTTATCTGACTAAATAGTCGTGATAAATGTAATTAAAAGGATAATTCATAAAGCTCTTGTTTCTGATGAAATCCAAACTTTATTAATATCCGGAAAATAGATACATTTGCCCTGAGTCAAATCTGTAGCATAGTCCTTAGGTATGGAATTTCTTCAGATGCTCAATATTCCATGAATTTGGCAGTGGAGAACCATCCTCGGTGACTAACTCAAATGACCCGGGTCTTGCTACTTTAGATACTATGTAGGGTCCTTCCAATTGACTCATAAGCTTGTGGCGGCCTGTGGTATTCTAAATTTTCTTCAGGACCATGTCGCCTACTTGGAAGGTACGGTGATGGACGTTCTTGTCGTAGTAGCGCCTCATCCCTTGGAGATATCTTGCTGATTGAAATAGGGCGGCTAATCGAGCTTCCTCGAGGCTATCGACTTCTAGGCGTCTTGTGTCATCAGCTTCTCCTTCGTTATACTGCTCTGTTCACGGAGAATTCCAGATTTAGTCTGCCGGGAGGATTGCTTCGGTGCCATAGACTAGGAAGAAGGGAGTTTGGCCTGTTGCCCTGCTTCGCTGTGTTCTTAGCCCCAGACTACCTTAGGTAGCTCTTCGACCCACTTCCCGTCGTGGTCCTTTATAAGATCGAATAGTCTTGGCTTTAAACCGACAAGGATGAGTGCGTTTGCTCTCTCAACTTGGCTGTTTGATTGTGGATGAGCCAGTGATGCGTAGTCTATCTTTATTCCACAGTCGCTGGCCCAAGACTTGAACTCGATTGTTGTGAAGGGGGATCCAAGATCAGTGATAATTTTGTGTGGCATCCCAAAGTGATGGAAGATGCTCTGCATGAATTGTACTGATTTCGAGGCGTTGAATTTGACCAGCGGCATGTACTCGATCCATTTGGTGAATTTGTCAATTGCGACGTAGACGTACTCGAATCCTCCTAGAGCACGCTTAAGAGGACCCACCATGTCGAGTCCCCAACATGAGAAAGGCCATGATGGGGGAATACAAATCAACTCATGAGCCGATACGTGCTGCTGTTTGGTGAAGAATTGACATGATTGACAGCGACAGACTAAGTCTTCTGCATCTTTCAAGACTGAGGGCCAATAGTACCCTGATCTGAAGATTTTTCCGACTAATGTCCTTGAAGCTGCATGATTGCCACAACACCCAGAGTGAACCTCGTTCAGGATTTCTTTGCCCTGTTCCGGTGAAATGCACTTGAGGAGGACTACTGATGAGGCACCATGTCGATATAGCTTGTCTCCGACTAGAACATAATTTTTCCTACGTCTGGTGACCTGCTCTGCGCCAGTTCTATCACTGGGCAGTTTATGCTCCTTGAAGTAGTTGATGAAAACTTGTGTCTAGTCGGGTGCTAGAGTTAAAATCTGAGCGGAGGGTGTAGGATCAACCTCTTCGTTCTCTTGGATTGAAGGCTTGGATAGCTCATGCACGAAGGTACCGCTGGGAACCAGAGCTCTGTCAGATCCCAATTTTGCTAGGATATCTGCTACTACATTAAGATCCCGGGTAATATGAATGAGTTCTAACCCTGAGAATTTTTTCTCTAGCTTGCGGACTTCAGTGCAATAGGCGTTCATTGTTTCCTTGGTGCAATCCCACTCCTTGTTAACTTGATGAATCACCACGGAAGAATCGCCATAGACTAGGAGTCGCTTGATGCCCAATGTGATTGCTAGTTTTAGCCCGTGTAGTAGCGCTTCATATTCTGCTTCATTATTGGTAGCGGGCCACATTATCTGCAGAACATACTTGAGCTGCTCTCCAGCGGGTGATACAAATAACACTTCGGCACCTGCTCCACCGAGTTTTAGGGACCCATCGATGTACATCTTCCAATGTTCGGGAGTAGCGTTGTCTTGAACCTGCTGTAATTCTGTCCACTCGGCGATGAAATCAGCCAAAGACTTTGACTTGATTGCTTTCCTTGGAGTGAACTTAATATTTAGTGCCCCCAATTCGACTGCCCATTTGGAAATTCTTCCGGTAGCATCGCAGTTGTGAAGGATTTCTCCCAACGGGAAGTCCGTGACAATCTATGATCTCATGGGCTTCGAAGTAGTGTTGTAGCTTCCTTGAAGATATGAGTAAAGCGTAAAGTAACTTTTGCACTTGTGGGTACCTGATCTTCGAGTCGGAGAGTACCTCGCTGATGTAGTATACTAGTCGTTGGGTGTTATAGATGTGCTTGTCATCCTTGCGCTCCACTATGATTGTTGTGCTCACAACATGTGTGGTAGCTGCAATGTATAGCATCAACGGTTCCCCAGGTTCTGGTGGCGTGAGTATAGGAGAATTGGTGAGGTATCCTTTGAGCTGTTCAATGGCCCCGTCCGCTTCTGTTGTCCACTGAAATTTATCGCCGGCTTTGAGTAGTTTGAAGAAAGGTAATCCCTTTTCTCCCAGCCGTGAGATAAATCTATTGAGCGCAGCCACACACCCGGTGAGTTTCTGAACATCCCTGACGGAAGTAGGTGGCTTCATATTGATGATGGCAGTGATCTGTTTTTGACTAGCCTCGATGGCTAACAAGGAATCCGAGTAACTGGCCTGAGGGTACTCCGAATACACACTTCGTTGGGTTAAGCCTCCACTGGTATGAGCGTAACCGGGTAAAGGTTTCCTCTAGGTCTGCGGATACATGGGTGTATGCCGAGTCTCGAGTGATCAGTGATTGTGAACTGGGATAATGCGCATGTTCTATGGCTTGTGTTGTGCAGGTGTCGAGCACGGATACACTGATCGAAGGCAAGGTGAAGGTCAAGTAGAGACGTGCCGTGCCGATGGACCGAGAGTGGCGAAGGGCGGACGTGAGGCTTGGACTGAGGGACTGGTGGACTGAGGATCAGCTGTGGTGGCTGACTGCTATTGGTAGTTATTAACTTCACTAAAGACAGAGCTAGGCAACTATCCCCGGTAATGGGCCATAAATGCTTGTTGACACTTGCTAACGTCGTTACTAGGAGTAGACTATGGAATCTATCCCTGGCAAAGGCGCCAAAAATGCTTGTAGCAAGTCCAGTCACTATACCTAAAGTAGTGAAGCTAAAGCAGCTATCTACTAATGTCAAATGGGGTTGTCAATCCCGACACTAGTAGGAGCTAGCTAGAGAGATTGCAATCTACCTAGAGGAGATTCTGCAAGTGCACAGAACTATCGTAGTAGCACTGTTGGTAGTTCTTAACTTCACTAAAGATAGAGCTAGGCAACTATCCCTAGTAACGACCCAGAAATGCTTGTCGACACTTGCTAACGTCGTTACTAGCAGTAGACTATGGAATCTATCCCTGGCAACGGCACCGGAAATGCTTGTAGCAAGTCCAGTCACTATAACTAAAGGAGTGAAGCTAAAGAAGCTATCTACTAATGTCAAATGGGGTTGTCAATCCCGACACTAGTAGGAGCTAGCTAGAGAGATTGCAATCTACCTAGATGAGATTCTGCAAGCACACAGAACTATCGTAGTAGCAGTTCGCCTGGGAGTACCAGGTGTTGATTTATTTGATCCCAAAGGAAGGCTAGGATGGTGTATGAGTCGAGTCAAGGAGGGGATGAGAGTTGAAGAATAAGAAAGGGAAAAAGAGAGAAGAGAAGAGAGGAGATGAAAGGCTAGAAAGACTTTATGAGTGGATAGGTAAGAATGATATGAATGGTTAAGGTAAGGTGGATGGATAGATAGATAGGGGGAAAAGATAACTAAGGATAACTAATATAACTAACTAATAAATAACTACTCCTAGATAACTACGAAGCAAGATAGGCAAATGCCAAATAAGCAACCAAGTTAAGTATAGTTTTATTCCTATCTTGTCAAGTACCGAGGCGTACTAGCCTTTACCACTGACTTAGGTTGAACGCTAGCACAACGAGCCTTACTGTTAAACTAGACCAACTACGCGGTGGAATTCAAGGCGCACAAGGTTGTCACCACCTCCTTGCTACCACAGCTATCCGGGGGTCTAGCCATATCGGAAGGTAAGTCTATAACTAAGCACCACGCCTAATTATATTCTAACTATCTCTATCCTGGCCTAGAATAGAGACACCCTTGCGGACGTTAGAGCAAATACTTGACTTAATAAGATAAACACTAGACTAACTAAGCAACCTATTGGCAAAGATCAAACACTGAGCACACTAGAGATTAACTACTATGGCTAAGTGAATTGAACTGTAGGATAGCTAGGTACTCAAGCAATCAATCAAGTATACTACTCAATACTAGTAAGTAGAATAAAGTAATACTTGAAATGATGAACTAGAATATAGTAAAGTGCTTGAGTAACAAGAGCAAAACCTAAATTGGAGATGAAGGAAGACTCTTCCCAACTCCAGGACCGATCACTCGCACGCTTCTACTCTTGAGCTAAGCCCTGAGCAGCGCTTCCGAGAAGGCAATGAGGCAAGGATGCCTTGCTCTACTAGCTACCTACTTGCCTAAGCTTGGCTAAATCCTAAGCTATTAGCTCTCTGGCTCTAGCCTTGCTTCCTTTCCTTCTTTGCTTCATTTGAAGTGATGCCTCCAGAGGGTATTTATAGCCCAAGTGACTGAGGGGGGTAATTATAGGGGGCAGCCAACCGACCTAGGGCAAACCCTAGTGGCGGGCGCCAGCCCTAGGTGGCGGCCGCCACCCCCCTGGCCCTTGGATGCACCGTCATTGATCCTACGGTCTCCAGGGACTCCTCCAAGGCGGTTGCATGTCGATTGCATGTCCAGATAACCGTCATTAGGTCATGATCCATGCCACTCCCCTCTTGAGCCCTCCGATGCCACTGACCTAGTGACCAAGGGCCAAGATTTGGCCCTAGGGTGGTCACACGGATCATTGACGTGGCAGGGGGGAAGTTTGGGCCTCTCCTTGTGGCGGGCGCCACCCACTAGGGCCCAAATGGGCTCTGGTGAGTGGTCTCGGCCCCTGGTGGGTCCATTCTCCAAATTTGGTCCAAATCTTGCATTCAAATAAAATCTATGGACATGTAGAATTTGGTTAGTTTGAAACCTATGTGACTACTTTTCATGCCTTTTTGGTGAATTTTTGGGTAAAATGTTGATGGTAAAACAAGTCTTTAAGGACCATCAACAAGCACTTCTCTTGTGAGTATCAGGTGTCTATTTATTTGATCCCAAAGGAAGGCTAGGGTGGTGTATGAGTCTAGTCAAGGAGGGGATGAGAGTCGAAGAATAAGAAAGGGAAAAGGAGAGAAGAGAACAGAGGAGATGAAAGGCTAGAAAGAATTTATGTGTGGATAGGTAAGGATGAAATGAATGGTTAATGTAAGGTGGATGGATAAGTAGATAGGGGAAAAGATAACTAAGGATAACTAATATAACTAACTAATAACTAATAACTACTCCTAGATAACTACGAAGCAAGATAGGAAAATGTCAAATAAGCTACCAAGTTAAGTATAGTTTTATTCCTACCTTGTCAAGTACCGAGGCGTACTAGCCTTTACCACTGACTTAGGTTGAACGCTAGCACAACAAGCCTTACTGTTAAACTAAACCAACTAGGTGGTGGAATTCAAGGCGCACAGGGCTGTCACCACCTGCTTGCTACCCCATCTATCCGGGGGTCTAGTCGTATCTAAAGGTAAGTCTATAACTAAGCACCACGCCTAGTTAGATTCTAACTATCTCTATCCTGGCCTAGAATAGAGACACCCTTGTGGACGTCAGAGCAAATACTTGACTTAATAAGATAAACACTAAACTAACTAAGCAACCTATTGGCAAAGATCAAACACTAAGCACACTAGAGATTAACTACTATGGCTAAGTGAATTGAAATTTAGGATAGCTAGGTACTCAAGCAATCAATCAAGTATACTACTCAACACTGGTATGTAGAATAAAGTAATACTTGAAATGATGAACTAGAATATAGTAAAGTGCTTGAGTTACAAGAGAAAAACCTGAACTGGATATGCAGAAAGACTCTTCCCAACTCCAGGACCGATCACTCGCACGTTTCTACTCTTTAGCTAAGCCTTGAGCAGCGCTTCCGCGAGGGCAATGAGGCAAGGATGCCTCGCTCTACTAGCTACCTATTTGCCTAAGCTTGGCTAAATCCTAAACTATTAGCTCTCTAGCTTTAGCCTTGCTTTCCTCTTTGCTTCTTCGTTCCTTTCCTTCCTTCAAATGAACTGACACCTCCAGGGGGGTATTTATAGCCCAAGTGAGTGAGGGGGGTACATATAGGGGGCAGCCAACCGACCTAGGGCAAACCCTAGTGGTGGGCGCCAGCCCTAGGTGGCGGCCACCGCCCCCCTGGCCCTTGGATGCACCGTCATTGATCCTACGGTCTCCAGGGACTCCTCCAAGGCGGTTCCAAGGTCGGTTGCATGCCCAAATAACCGTCACATGGGCAATTAGGTCATGATCCACGTGACATCTCTTCTTAGCCCTCCGATGCCACCGACCTAGTGACCAAGGGCTAAGATTTGGCCCTGGGGTGGTCACACGGATCAGTGACGTGGCAGGGGAGAGTTTGGGCCTCTCCTTGGTGGCGGGCGCCACCTAGGGGTGGCTGGCGCCACCCCACTAGGGCCCAAATGGGCCCTGGTGAGTGGGCTCGGCCCCTGGTGGGTCCATTCTCCAAATTTGGTCCAAATCCTGCATTCAAATAAAAATCTATGGACATGAGGAATTTGGTTAGTTTGAAACCTATTTGACTACTTTTCATGCCTTTTTGTTGAATTTTTGGGTAAAATGTTGATGGTAAAATAAGTGTTTAAGGTCCATCAACAAGCTCCCCCAAGCTAACCCGTTGCTCGTCCTCGAGCAACAATGCGGTTTAAGCATTGAGCATGAAATAGATAGCAACTTAAGATGTATACAAGTGCATATTGTATAGTGAGAAATAACTTAGTGTATATCATTAAATAGCAATGTGGGGCTTATAGCTTTTCACTTCAAACATGCAAGAGTGAAATAAAGCAGTAGATAGGAAACTTTTATCTTGCTTAGGTTTGACTAGGATTCTGTCTAGTGGTTTTTTTAAGGTTTTCAAAAGATAAAAACTTGCTTAAGTCCTCCAAGATTCACTCAATTACTCAATGTTGTTTAAATCCTCACTTAGGCCAAAATGTATCCTCTCCTATTTCTAAAGAATGATATGTGGAGTTGTAGGTAGGCTAAGAATCATGAGCAAATTGCATAATGTTTATTGCTAAGCTAGACACTCATATCATAAGGAGCAGCAAATCATAAATATTGATCAAGATGTGCATGTGTGGTTATGTGGAAGTGTATAGAGAGATATTTCATAATCCTTCCTAGTTAATTTCTGGGGTCTAGAGCTAATGATAACTCTCTCTCTCTCTCTCTCTTTTTTACTCGATACATAGTGAGTAGACAAAAATGTGTCCTCACATTTTCTTAGGACATAGTCCTCTCTTGAGCTACTTTGCTCACTTTTTTTTCATATCTCTCTTTTTTAGCTCTAGATTTCCCTAGATTGTCTATAGGAAAGGATTTTAGAAATGAAAAGGGGGAAGAGAGAGAAATGCTTATTCCCAGTGTAGGAATAGCATAAGGCTAGCAATGGAACGTTTGGCAAGGTATTGCATATCTCCAGTGTAGATAATGAGCAATTTTATTTGGTGGTTGCAAACTTCCAAAGTGGTGAGTAAGCAATTTATGCTTGGTGTGTGTATCTTGATCAAAAGAAATGATAAGCCTCTCTACTAAGATCTATGAGCTCTAACAAAGCTCAGCACAAACAAAGCTCTTTGTGGTTTTGACTAACAAATATTTGGCTAGTGGTGGGATGGGATAAAATCCAGGAGGAACTTTTAGCAAGGTTTTCTTGATTTTTAAAAGAAATCCTCCAGATTAGGTCCTAATTTCACCTTAGCAAGTTTAAAGAATTACTCCATTTCTAACTAACTTTATTCACTAAGCATGATTTTAGTTAAAACATGTGCAACCCACAAAAGCTACAACTTAGATAACACTAGTTATTCTAACTATAACAATAGCATTTGCATGGCATATTTTATTTCTTATTCAGGTTCCAACACTTTTAAGCAGATTTTATCATTTTTACTCATGGGATAATTACTTAGGCAAGTATACATTCAAAAATTTTCAAAAGATATAGAATTTAAGAACCGAACATAAAGAGTAAGGTTGAAACATTCCTTATTGGCGCGAGGATCTCCCCCAAGCTGGCTTCTTGCTTGGTGAAGGGTCTTCATCTTTCTCGGTCGGAGCTCTTGTTCTTATTTTATTAAAAAGGAAACTATCTAATGTTGTGAAAAAGGGAAACTATCCTATTATTATATTTTATTATTCTAGCTAAGTTAACATATACTTATGCATATAACTAATGATAACTGATTTTTTTTCTCTCTTTTTTTTAGTTACATGCATGACATATGTTATTTATTTGAAAAAGGGAAATTTGAAGGGAAATTTAAAAGTAAATCCATACATTAGATCCATGGAATTTCATCCTTATTGGGTGGGTCTTCTTCCTCGGGTGCTTCTTCTTTAAGTACTTCATCGGGTCCTTCTTCTTTTGGCACCTCTCCTTTGTTATGTGAATTACACAACTCAGGAGAAGGTGGTTCTTTCTTTCTGTTCCACCTTGTTCTTGGGCGCCTCTTCTTGGTACGAACGGGTTTTGCTTCCTGCATGTTAGCGGCACATGCGGGACCACGAGGAAAGGAGAATATTTCCTTCCTCCCTCCTAATGTCATTTGCATTTTACCACTCCCCACATATATGCAAGTATCAACATTGTTCAAGAAAGGTTTACCTAAGATTAGAGGCACATCTTTCCTATTTCCCATATCTAGTATTATGAAATCAGCAGGAACATATGAACCTCCAATATGAACAGGTAAATCAGTGACTATTCCTTCTACATAGCATGTTGATTGATCAGCTAGCATGACATAGGCAGATGTGGATGAAATGGTTGGAAAGAACGAGATTTCATAGAAATCCTTAGATAAAATGTTCACAATCGATCCTAAGTCACACATGGCATTTTTAAAGACTTCACCAAAGATTGAGCATCTAATTATGGGACTACCAGGATCACCATTTTTAACAGTCATGGTTTGATCTTCATAATAGTTAAAATATTTTATTTCAACCATATTTGCAGTTTCCATGTTAGGTTTAGCCAGAATTTTGCCAGTTTCAAAAGATGGTATGATCGCAGCAAGTTGAGCTAATTCAGTTTCTAACATCTTATTAAAGCTAAGTTGATTTTTCAGAGCAGATGAGAAATCTTCCAATTTAGCATTTATGTTCTCAAGCATTTTATCATTTGACATTAATTTCTTATTCAAATATTCAGTAGTTCTACCTTGAGAGTAGACTAGATTCTTTAAGAACGAGAAATTATCAGTACTTTGGAAATTAGAGCGAGGGAATGAATTATTACCTTGAGAGTTGGAGTGGTGATTCCATCCTTGATCTTGTTGACGGAAACCATTGTTGTTGTTGTTGTTGATGAAGTTCAAATCTTCATGTAACTCAGGGCAGCGGTTCCCAAAATGTCTGGTTTCTCCATAGACTTCACAAGTCATGTAGGATTCCAGAGATTGGACACTCTCTTGTTGGTTCATCTTCTCACAGTTGTCCAGCTTCTTGGCCAGCAGGTCCATCTTGGCCACGATCATGTCGGCCTCCTTAAGGGAATGCATACCTCGCTTACGGGGCTGCAGTCTCTCGTCATTCCACCCTTGGTTCGACTCCATCTTCTCTATGAGAGCCTTAGCATCTACAACATTCAAAGAAAAGAATGCACTGCCGGCGGCTGCATCCAAATGGCTTCTAGAGAGTGGGGTTAGGCCATGGTAGAAGTTCTGGATCAACAACCAGTCCTCCATACCATGGTGTGGACAAGCAGTGATGTACTCTTGCATTCTCTCCCAAGCCTCGGGAATAGATTCCTCGGCTTGTTGCGTAAAGCTGGAGATTTTGTTGCGAAGAGCGTTCGTCTTGCCCATCGGAAAGAATTTGGCGAGAAAAGCATTGGAACACTTGTCCCATGTGTCTACAGCGTTACGATTGGTATAGAACCATTGCTTCGCTTTTCCTAGGAAAGAAAAGGGAAAGAGACGAAGACAGATGGCTTCTTGGGTTATCCCCTTAATGGTGAAGGTGCCACAAATCTCCAAAAATTGTTGGAGGTGAGCATTGGCATCCTCATGAGCTTTGCCACAGAACGGGCCAGCTTGGACCATTGTGATCAGACCCGGTTTCAACTCAAAATTGAGGTTGGCATCGATCACGACTGGTCCTGTCGCTACATTGGCGGCAGAAGGAGCAGAAAACTCATGAATTGTCTTGTTGGCCATCGTGAAGGCAGAACGAGATAAGAAAGAAAGAAGTTGAAGAAGATAAAGGAAAAAGATAAGAAGGACTAAGGAAAGAAAGAATGGGGAAAGATGGGATTCGCTAAGCGGAAGCTTAAGTGAAGATAAATTCGACAAGGACTCGAAGGATACACCGATTGCCTTCCACGGCAACGGTGCCAGAAATGCTTGTTGGTAGTTCTTAACTTCAATAAAGATAGAGCTAGGCAACTATCCCCAGTAATGGCCAAGAAATGCTTGTTGACACTTGCTAACGTCGTTACTAGGAGTAGACTATGGAATCTATCCCTGGCAACGGCGCCAGAAATGCTTGTAGCAAGTCCAGTCACTATACCTAAAGGAGTGAAGCTAAAGCAGCTATCTACTAATGTCAAATGGGGTTGTCAATCCCGACACTAGTAGGAGCTAGCTAGAGAGATTGCAATCTACCTAGAGGAGATTCTGCAAGCGCACAGAACTATCGTAGTACCACTTCGCCTGGGAGTACCAGGTGTCTATTTATTTGATCCCAAAGGAAGGCTAGGATGGTGTATGAGTCAAGTCAAGGAGGGGATGAGAGTCAAAGAATAAGAAAGGGAAAAGGAGAGAAGAGAAGAGAGGAGATGATAGGCTAGAAAGAATTTATGGGTAGATAGGTAAGGATGAAATGAATGGTTAAGGTAAGGTGGATGGATAAGTAGATAGGGGGAAAAGATAACTAAGGATAACTAATATAACTAACTAATAACTAATAACTACTCCTAGATAACTACGAAGCAAGATAGGCAAATGCCAAATAAGCAACCAAGTTAAGTATAGTTTTATTCCTATCTTGTCAAATACCGAGGCGTACTAGCCTTTACCACTGACTTAGGTATAACGCTAGCACAACGAGCCTTACTGTTAAACTAGACCAACTACGTGGTGGAATGCAAGGCGCACAGCGCTGTCACCACCTGTTTGCTACCACAGCTATCCGGGGGTCTAGCTGTATCTGAAGGTAAGTCTATAACTACGCACCACGCCTAGTTATATTCTAACTATCTCTATCCTGGCCTAGAATAGAGACACCCTTGCGGACTTCAGAGCAAATACTTGACTTAATAAGATAAACACTAAACTAACTAAGCAACCTATTGGCAAAGATCAAACACTAAGCACACTAGAGTTTAACTACTATGGCTAAGTTAATTGAAATGTAGGATAGCTAGGTACTCAAGCAATCAATCAAGTATACTACTCAATATTGGTAAGTAGAATAAAGTAATACTTGAAATGATGAACTATAATATAGTAAAGTGCATGAGTTACAAGAACAAAACCTGAACTGGATATGAAGGAAGACTCTTCCCGACTCCAGGACCGATTACTCGCACGCTTCTACTCTTGAGCTAAGCCTTGAGCAGCGCTTCCGCAAGGGCAATGAGGCAAGGATGCCTTGCTCTACTAGCTACCTACTTGCCTAAGCTTGGCTAAATCCTAAGCTATTAGCTATCTAGCTTTAGCCTTGCTTTCCTCTTTGCTTGTTCCTTCCTTTCCTTCCTTCAAATGAAGTGAAACCTCCAGGGGGGTATTTATAGCCCGAGTGAGTGAGGGGGGTACTTATAGGGAGCAGCCAACCGACCTAGGGCAAACCCTAGTGGCGGGCGCTAGCCCTAGGTGGCGGCCGCCACCCCCCTGGCCCTTGGATGCACCATCATTGATCCTACGGTCTCCAGGGACTCCTCCAAGGCGGTTCCAAGGTCGGTTGCTTGTCCAAATAACCGTCACATGGGCAATTAGGTCATGATCCACGTGACATCTCTTCTTAGCCCTCCAATGCCACCGACCTAGTGACCAAGGGCTAAGATTTGGCCCTAGAGTGGTCACACGGATCAGTGACATGGCAGGGGAGAGTTTGGGCCTCTCCTTGGTGGCGGGCGCCACCTAGGAGTTGCGGGCGCCACCCCACTAGGGCCCAAATGGGCCCTGGTGAGTGGGCTCGGCCCCTGGTGGGTCCATTCTCCAAATTTGGTCCAAATCCTGCATTTAAATAAAAATCTATGGACATGTGGAATTTGGTTAGTTTGAAACCGATTTGACTACTTTTCATGCCTTTTTGTTGAATTTTTGGGTAAAATATTGATGGTAAAATAAGTGTTTAAGGACCATCAACAACAGCCTGGGACAGCGACGAGCGAAGACTTGCAGGCACGGTGTTGCCTGGGTCGAGGACCTGGGGACACGTGTCGGTGGACGAGGTGCACGGGCGGTGCATCCCCTCTACGGCTCAGTTTGATGGTTGAGCCACAGAAAAACCCATCGAGTGGACAGTTTCCAGGTTTGGGCCTCGAAACCTGGGTGCTCATGGTTTCCGAGTTTCAGCCACAAAACTCGGGCTGAGGACGGTTTCCAGGTTTGGGCCTCAAAACCTGGGTGCTGCTGGTTTCTGAGTTTGGGCCACAAAACTCAGGTGATGGACGGCTGGTTTCCCGGTTTGGGCCTCAAAACTGGGATTGGTCGTGAAGGCTGGTTTCCTGGTTTGGGCCACAAAACCGGGGGCGAAGTCTAGGAAAAGGACAAGCAGAGCGGTGGCGGCACGTGGCAGCAATCGGTGACGTTGCGTCGAGGCAACGCTACCAGTTGTGCGGGCGTGGCCGTCGGATCACCACCTACCACGTGTTGGTCCAGAATAACCCTAGGGTTTAGCTGGTTCGCTCTGTAAGTAGTTAGGGGTAGAGTGGGAATTAGAATTAGGATAAGTAGAGGGAGACACCCACCTCCCATCCTATCTCAGTCATTTGCTCTTTGCTTCTAGGGTTTCCTATTCTCCCAATCCCCTGCTGGAGATTTTGAGGAAATGAGACCGTAATCTCACTGTTGTAACGTGTGGTAGCCACACGGTTGCAAATTTGTGGCTATGATTCAGGTTTTGGTGTTGTTCTCCGCGGGTTGCTTTTCTCCACGACTTTCTCTTTGATCAATCTCTTTACTCGGCTCATCTTTTGCGATTCTGTTTGAACTGATTTGTTCTAGGTCAAGAGGCGATCTTTCCACCGAACGATTTCGTCTCTAACCTCTCGAGCTAGTAGATCGGTCAATTTTCATTTCAAATCAAGTTTTGTCTCCTTTGCCCCGAATTCTTCCGATTCACCGATTTGGATTTAGGTTCGAGCCATGATCCCTTTGGGATAGCTCACTAACTTCCTTGGAACTCCTCATACCAAGTCTTAGCCTTAGAGCTTTTGATTTGGAGGAGATCAGGTTGAATCCGCGGAACAACAATACAGTTCGGGGGCATCAGACGCTGATGTCGGGAGCATTGGACGTTGTGTTCATCACATCGGACGCGTCCGATGCCACGTGTCATCTGACATTGTTTTCTAAGGAGCATCGAACGCTGACCATCGGCGCGTCCGTTGCCATCGGAGCGTCCGTTGCCATCCGAGTGTTCGAGGGTCTTACATCGGACGCTAGGGCTTCACTGTAGCCAGCGTCCAATGCCTATGCAGTAAGATCCCAGACTTGGCCTTTTTGCATCGGATGCATCCGACGCCTGACCATCGGACGCTGGCCAGCGTCCGATGCAGGTTCTTCTGCACTGTTTCATCCGCAGTTTGTTCGTCTGACTTTAGATTTGGTTTTGGGTTTTTGCGTTGGGTTTCTAGAGTTGTGTAGTGTCCCGCTGTGCTTCTTGGAAGCATCCACCCTACATCTTAGGTCATGGACACTTGCAAGCTCTAGTTTTGCTCTTAGTGTGATTCTCGGGACAGTGCCAACAAGTTTCTAAAAAGAAATTTTAAAGCTCCCATTCACCCCCCTCTGGTCGCCTTGCTTTAGCATTTTCGGTCCTTCAATTTGTATCAGAGCAGGTTAAGGATCTTCCACCTTAGCCGGTTCCGGATCCACAGAAGGCGACATGGATCACGGCGTGGGCAAACCGCCGTTCTTTGATGGGACAAACTATGCGTATTGGAAGATACATATGTCGGCCTATCTTTAGAGTATTGGTGCTTCCATCTGGGATATTTGCAACTCTGCCGATTACGTGGTCTTGGCTGCTCGTGTTACTCTGCATCAGATTCATGAGCACGATGCCAATAGCCGAGCCCGTAATGCTCTTTTCTCATGCTTGAGCATGACGGAGTTTGATCGTGTTTCTCACCTCGCTACGGCTCGAGAGATTTGGGCTACCCTCATTCGTTTCCATGAGGGAACCACTCAAGTCAAAACCCATCTCTACGAGTCGCACAAGCGAGAGTATGAGAACTTTCGACACATGCCTGGCGAGGGCATAGAAAGTTTATTCGCTCACTTTCAGGTGATTGTCAACAGGATGAGAGCAAACAAGGAGTTGTTGCCTTTCGACGATCATGAGAGGGCTTTGAAGCTTTTACACAATCTCGATCGGTCGGTGTGGGACTCGAAGGTTCAGGCAATCATCGAATCACCTAACTATGAGACCCTCACATGCGACGAGCTCTTTAGTAAGCTCAAGTCCAGTGAGATTGATGCCATGGCGAGGGCTTCTTATGAAAATCCTTCTGGCCCGTCGATGGCTTTTTGTGGCTCTTCTGCTAACCCCTCTGGAGGATTTGCACTTTCTTCTCTTCTTTCTGTCACAGAGGAGCTACTGGAGTTCATGGGGATGACGAGTTGGCCTTGCTTGACAACCGGTTCTCACGGTTTCACAACAACCGCATGAACCGTCGCCGTGGAGGAGGACGCTCGGGATGTTTCGAGTGCGGCGACCCCAACCACTTCATTGCCAATTGCCCAAAGAAGAACAAGCACGTCTTTGGCAAGGTGGATCACGGGCACAAGTATGACTCCAGCAAGCGCAAGGAGAAGTACGTCCCCGCGAAGCACAAGCGGAAGGGCGGCTTCAACAAGAAGTACATCAAGACGAACTACCTGGAGAAGGCCCAGGCTGAGAAGCGTGCATTCTTCGCCACGCTCAGTGACGTCGACGACATGGATGACGACTCCGCTTCCTCAAGCGACGACGAGTCCGAGAAGAAGAAGAGAATCGAGGACAAGCTGAATGGCCTCTGCTTCTACGCCGACAACGAGGGCTTCTGCACCATGGCCCTCAGCAAGGAGGTCGACGACGAGCTGGAGGAGATCCCTTGGAACGACGACGACACCTCCTAGGTATCTCAGACCCCCGATGAGCTTTCTGCTGAGGTCAAGAAACTTACTGCCGCCCTTCTTAGTCAAGATAAGTTGCTTAGGCGCACTGCTAGAGAGTGGAAGGAGTTTAGGCAGAAGTGGGAGGATACGGTGAAGGAACTTGAATCTGTCAAGTCCACCGTTGTTGTCGCTGAGGAAGAGGAGTGCGGGATGTGCACCACGCACATGACTGACTTTCTCACTTTGAGAGGTAAGTATGCTGTGTTGGTAGGAGAGGTGGATGAGCTTAAAGCTAGATCCTCGCTGTTGGGTGCGTGCAAGTCTTGTGTGGGCTTGCAATTCGAGTTGGCAGAGAAGAATGCCAAGATTGTGTCTCTTGAGAAAGCCAGCTCGGGTAGCACTTGTGTGTCTAGGTGCGTTCTGTGTGAGGGTTTGGAGATGGAGATTGCGAACGTGAAGCAAGACAAGATGCAAACCGAGGAGGAAAACACATACCTTCGGACCTTCTTGTCATGTGTGTCTAGTGGTGAGCCACAGCTTGGGATGATGATCTCCCAGTTCAAGCGTGCTGCTGGAGGTCCAGGTGTAGGCTTTGCTCAGGGTGTTGAGTGCACTTCATCTTTTGGAAGGATTGGAGAGTCGAGTGGTCTGAACCCATGTGAGAAGCCCAACTCCACAACTACTCCCAAGCTTACCAAGATTCCACCCAAAGAGCCTCTCAAGCCTAACACCAAAGATGGGGTGTTTGTTGAACCTCCGAGAGCTCCACCCAAGAAATAGTCATGGGCTCCAAAACCAAACCACCTCAAGAACAAGCTACACAAAATGCCACCTATCCAAGAGGAGCTTATGCCACAGAAGGGCAAAGTGATCCATACCCACTACCGTGAGTACCAACAACCCCCTATGAGAGCGGTGAGGTACCATTGTGAGAACTGTGGGAGAGATGGACAATTGAGCGAGTTTTGCTTTCGGCGCAAGAGAGAGGCAAGCTGTGCAAAGGAGATGAACAAAACGGACATGTACCATCCTTTCCATGATGTACATGTGCTGAATGTTCAGAGACGTGCTGCTAGGCCTAGAGGTCCAAAACCTCAAGTTCCTAGGCCTAGGCCGCGAGGAGGTCGTGCCTGGCGGGAGCCTGCAGTTGTGGGCTATGGACCTCGTGGCGGTGGCTTCGTAGTTGAGAGTTTTCCCCCACCGCGTTTTGAGTATCGCGATGGACGCTTTTCACTTAGCGGACCACGTTTTCCTCTACATGGTGATCGCTCCTCCCGTAGGCATGCTAGGAATGGTTTTCTGCTAACCGTTCTTTTGAGTAGCTGCACCAACACTGGTATTCTCCCTACTTCACTAACCCCAGTGTTGGACCGTATGCTCACCCTATGTCTTTTTACTGATGTAGGTAAAACAATTGGAGAACGTTTGGTTGGTGGATTCCGGTTGCTCGAGGCACATGACCGGAAATGCCAAGTGGTTCTCCAGTCTTAGTCCGGTCGCCGGAAAGGAGTTTATCACCTTCGGCGACAATAGTAAAGGTAAAGTGTTGTCTTGTGGGTCGGTGCGAGTTAATGAGCACTTTGTGTTGCGCGATGTTGCTCTTGTTTCTAACTTGCATTTTAACCTTATTTCTGTTTCGCAACTTTTCGATGATGAGTATGAGATTCGTTTTAAACCGAATCTCAGTCGCATTTTGGATCCTAAGGGCAATCTTGTATGTTTGATTTTGCCTTTTGGAAAAGTCTTTCGTGCGAATTTCTCGGAATCGTTTGGAGTTTCTCGTTGTCTTTTGGCTGGACCTTCCTCCTCTGATCTTTGGAAATGGCATAGGAGACTAGGTCACCTGAGCTTCGACTTGCTTGCAAGACTTAGCTCACTTGGCTTAATCTGAGGATTGCACAAGTTGTCCATGGAGAAGGATCTTGTTTGCCATTCTTGTAGACATGGGAAGATGGTCGCCGCTCCCCACCATCCAGTGACTCAGGTCATGACTAAGAGCCCTGGAGAGCTTTTACACATGGACCTTGTTGGTCCGGCTCGGGTGAGCTCGGTTGGGGGGAAGTGGTATGTGCTTGTTGTTGTTGACGATTTTTCGAGGTATTAGTGGGTCTTCTTTTTAGCTGAGAAGACCGAGACTTTCTCCTTTGCTCGCAATCTGATTTTGCGTCTTCAGAATGAGTTCCCTATGAACTCAATGCGAGCAATTCGGAGTGATAATGGTTCTGAATTCAAGAATTCAGATTTTGAAAAGTTTTGTAACTTTCTGGGTTTAGAGCATCAGTTTTCTTCCCCCCTATACACCGCCACAAAATGGTGTTGTAGAGAGGAAGAATCGGACCCTTGTAGAGATGGCCAAGACGATGCTCGATGAGCATAGGACTCCTAGGCGATATTGGGCCAAAGCTATGAACACTGCAAGTTACATTTCCAATCGCATTTTTCTCCGAGCCTTCTTGAAAAAGTCTTCTTATGAGTTGCGTTTTGGAAAACTACCCAAAGTGAGTTATTTTAGAGTTTTTGGTTGCCACTGTTTTATACTTAAGAAAGGCAACATGGAAAAATTTGAGTCTCGTTCTTCTGATGGGGTATTTTTGGGTTATGGCACTCATACTCGTGCATATCGTGTACATAACCTTGATACTAACCGAGTCATGGAGACATCCGATGTCACCTTCGACGAGACCATGGTTTGTCCTTCTTCTGGTTTTGAGCGTGCAGGTGATCATGAGGTTGGTGAGCCTCTTTTTGATGACGAGGACGAGGGTGCTGAAGGGATGGATGATCCAGCACTACCTCCACCTGCTGTGCCGCAAGCGTCCGCTTCTACTACGACGACTCATGGCCCCAATGCCTCTTCGTTGACTACTTGGGGGCTGTGGGATCCGCCACCTCGAGCGGTACCTTTTGTACCCGAGGAGGCACGAGCTGCTGTTGAGGAGAAGATTTCTTCAGCTTGAGAGGCGTCACGACACATCCAGCGCCAACACCCGCCTCACCAGATGATCGGTAGCATCGGCGAACGTGTCACTCGATCAGGGTCACAACAAATCTCTCACTTTGCTCATTCTGCATTTGTTGCTGATTTTGACCCCCGAGATGTTGGACACGCTTTATCTGATCCGGATTGGGTCAATGCCATGCATGAGGAGTTAGAAAACTTTGAAAGAAATCGGGTTTGGGTTTTGGTTCCACCTCCTCCTGAGTGTCACCCTATTGGTACAAAATGGGTTTTCAAAAACAAACAAGGAGAGGATAGCCATGTTGTGAGAAACAAGGCCAGACTTGTAGCCCATGGGTATAGTCAGAAGGAGGGGATAGACTATGAGGAGACTTTTGCTCCTGTAGCTCGTTTGGAGGCAATTAGCATACTCTTGGCTTTTGCTGCATCCAAAGGGTTTAAACTTTTTCAAATGGATGTCAATAGTGCCTTCTTAAACGGCTACATAGAAGAAGAGGTGTATGTGAAACAACCTCCCGGTTTCGAAAATCCGAAGTTTCCAAACCATCTTTTTAAACTTCACAAAGCTTTATATGGTTTTAAACAAGCCCCTAGAGCCTGGTATGAAAGGTTGAAAACCTTTTTGCTTGCTAAGAGTTTTAAAATGGGATGTGTCGATAAAACACTTTTTCTCCTCAAGCAAAGCAATGACACTCTCTTGGTCCAGATTTACGTGGATGATATCATTTTCGGTGGTTCTTCTCATGCTTTGGTTGCCATGTTTGCAAACACTATGAGCAGGGAGTTTGAGATGAGCATGATGGGCGAGTTGACGTTCTTCCTTGGGTTGCAAATCAAGCAATCTCGAGAGGGAACGTTTGTGCACCAGGGTAAGTATACCAAGGATATCCTGAAGAAATTTGATATGGGTGAGGCCAAGCCTCTTCCAACACCCATGTCGACCCCGACGGCCCTGGATGCAGACAAGGATGGAGAAGTTGTGGACTAGAAGGAGTACCGGAGTATGATCGGGTCGCTGCTGTACCTTACGGCGACACGGCCGGACATTCAGTTCGCGGTGTGTCTCTGAGCACGATTTCAGTCGTTGTCACGCACCTCTCACCGTCAGGTGGTCAAGCGCATTATGAGGTACTTATGCTTCACTCCAGAGTTTGGGATTTGGTATTCTGCTTCCTCCACCCTCTCTCTTTGCGGTTATTCTGATGCCGATTTTGCTGGTTGCCGGATTGAGCGCAAGTCCACTTCTGGGACTTGTCAGTTTATTGGTTCTTCTCTTGTATCGTGGTCTTCTCGCAAGCAGTCTAGTGTCGCCCAGTCTACCACGGAGGCTGAGTATGTTGCTACGGCTAGCTGCTGTTCCCAGTTGCTTTGGATGATGGCCACTTTGCGTGATTTTGGTCTCAGCTTTTCTTGCGTTCCTTTGCTTTGTGACAGCACGAGTGCTATTAGCGTTGCTAAGAACCCCGTGCTGCACTCCAAGACCAAACACATTGATGTGCGTTTTCATTTTCTGCGAGACCACTATGACAAGGGTGATATCGACCTTCGCCATGTCGATACTCATCATCAGTTGGCAGATATTTTTACCAAGCCTTTGGACCAATCAACTTTTGCTAGGTTGAGAGGTGAGCTTTGTGTGTGTTTCCCCTTTTAGTTGGGGGAAACATTTTGATTCTTGTGTATCATAGATTGACTCTTCTCTTTTCGTTTGTGCATTTCATCATGCATCTTTGCATTTTCAAGCTTCATGCATATAATCCTTAGAATGTGATTATGCTCTATCTAGTCTTGCTCCGATGCTATATGATGATGCCAGTAGCTTATGCTCTTTCTGATCACTGATATATGTTCTGAGCTGAGCTATTTTGTAAATGGTAAACTTGCTTAATGAACATAAAACTTGAAATTATTCACCATTGAGATATGCAACAAGTATGTGTAGAATGTGTTGAAATCACTTGTGCTTTTCATATATGCTAGGTTGCTATGTCTCTAGTTCTGAGTCATTCACTTGCTTGGAATGTTCATATTCTGCTTTAAATTTGAACCAAGTTAAGTGAATTGGAAAGATCGAGATGGAATTGCTTTTCAGCACATCACAGTATCGAGACTGTTTCTCATTGCACTTTGAGTTAAACTTGAGCTGTGTAGTGTATGACCGAAACTGTTGCTTTAAGCTTCTCATTGCTTCTGCATAGGCTTCGCACAGTTGAAAAGTTAGGCAATGACAAGCTTTCAACCTCTCGCAATCACATGCTGAAATTTGAACTTGTGTAATTTACCCGCTGCAACTCCGATAAAATTTGCATACACAAGTCTATGTTTCATTCTATAGCATGATGATTGAACCTTGCTAGGGGTAGTTCACCTTGTATACATGTTTAGCACCTGTTTGACTTCGTGTCTATACTTGCTAAGTGCTATTTTGATGGTGAATACCTTTTTTGGCTGAAAACTGCTTATTTTGCTCAGATGTTCAGATTTCGTATTTTGTGATCAGTTTGAGCCCTTGCTAGCATTCTGTACACATTGTTGAGTCATCGGATCAGCACTTTATCGAGAATCTTCATATTCTATCGACTATATTCCTGAAGCTGCTAACTTGCATTTTAAACTCATATGCATTTCAGAGGGAAGACACTTGATAGTGCATTTTCAACTAAGGGGGAGAAATTTGCCAAATCATAAGGGGGAGATCTTATCTTGGTTGTATGCACTATTGGAGGGGGAGTTCGAGTTGGCTCGGATTTTGAGGATTTTGAATCTTCCAATTGGTTCAGAGCTTTTCTACTAGTTGTGTTGAGCCTCTTTGCCTCTTTCTTGAGGGACTAGCGACTTTGCCGGTATGCTCTTCAGTTGGTATCGAGCTTTCTCGCTAGTGGTGTTGAGCCCGTTCTGCCTCTTCCTGAGGGCTAGCTCCATTCTGCTTAAATTTCAATTGGTGTCGAGCTTTCTCGCTAGTGGTGTTGAGCCTGTTCTACCTCTTCTTGAGGGCTAGCTTTGCTTTGCTTGGTTGCTTCGAGCCGTTGCCCATGTCTTTGGGGACCAAGTTGTCTTGCTCTTTCCACTTGTCCTTCTTCGGCTTTGCTATGCTTTTGGGTCATTTGGTCGAGTTCTCTCTCCTTCTTCCTCCCTTCCTCTATTCCATTATGATTTGTGTTGGTAGTTGACAATGCACTCATCAAGGGGGAGATTGCGGATACATGGGTGTATGCCGAGTCTCGAGTGATGAGTGATTGTCAACTGGGATAATGCGCATGTACTTTGGCTTGTGTTGTGCAGGTGTCGAGCATGGATACAGTGATCGAAGGCAAGGTGAAGGTCAAGTAGAGACGTGCTATGCCGATGGACCGAGAGTGGCGAAGGGCAGATGTGAGGCTCGGACTGAGGGACTGGTGGCCTGAGGATCAGTTGTGGTGGCTGATAGCCTGGGACAGCGATGAGCGAAGACTTGCGGGCACGGTGTTGCTTGGGTCGAGGATGTGGGGACACGTGTCGGTGGATGGGTTGCACGGGCTGTGCATCCCCTCTATGGCTCGGTTTGATGGTTGATCCACAAAAAACCATCGAGTGGACGGTTTCCAGGTTTGGGCCTCAAAACCTGGGTGCTGATGGTTTCCGAGTTTGGGCCACAAAACTCGGGCTGAGGACGGTTTCCAGGTTTGGGACTGAAATCCTGGGTGCTGCGGGTTTCTGAGTTTGGGCCACAAAACTCAGGCGATGGACGGCTGGTTTCTTGGTTTGGGCCTCAAAACTGGGGGCGAAGTCCAGGAAATGGACAAGCAGAGCGGTGGCGGCACGTGGCGGCAATCGGTGAGGTTGCGTCGAGGCAACGCTACCAGTTGTGCGGGCGTGGCCGTCGGATCACCACCTACCATGAGTTGGTCCAGGATAACCCTAGGGTTTAGCTGGTTCGCTCTGTATGTAGTTAGGGGTAGAGTGGGAATTAGAATTAGGATAAGTAGAGGGAGACACCCACCTCCCATCCTATCTCAGTCATTTGCTCTTTGCTTCTAGGGTTTCCTACTCTCCCAATCCCCTGCTGTAGCAACTGAGATCCGCAGAGAACCATACCTCTGTGTACTGGAGATTTTGAGGAAGTGAGACCGTAATCTCACTGTTGTAACGTGTGGTAGCCACAGGGTTGCAAATTTGTGGCTGTGATTCGCGTTTTGGTGTTGTTCTTCACGGTTGCTTTTTGTAACAGAACTGACCAATTTGCACCAGATTAAGCACTGAAACCTCCGCTTAACGCAAAGATCCTCAAGTACTTAAGCTCGTACAAACCCGGTAGTCCGGAAATCTCGAAGGATTTCAAATCATTCAACAACATCCAGCCAAGATCGTACTAGTTGCACATAGTTCAAATTACATCGGAGTTTAACAGTTGCACATAGTTCAAATTACATCGGAGTTTAACAGTTATTACAAACCATAATTTAACAGAAGTAGCGGAAGCAACATAGTCTTTAAACATAAGTTTTGGATTGTTCAAAATACAGTGCCATCAATTGACCAGGTCCGCAAAAGCAACAGATGAGATAAGTGGCGACCATGCCCTTGGTCTAGCCATCTCCCGGGACGGGATACAGACAGTTCTCGCAATAGCCGTAGAAGCATTGCCCATCTGCAACAACAAAGGGATAGCACCCTGAGTACGAGAAGGTACTCAGCTAGACTTACCCGTCCAAAAACCAGAAATAACTGACACCAAGGAGTATGCAAGCCTGTATCTAGGGTTGGCCATACCTACCTTTGTGCGCAAAAGCATTTTATTATTAGATAATCATCTTTTGAGGGTAAGCAGTCAATTTTATGTAATCAACCTGATTAACTAGATTTGCACCTGATCTAGAGCAAACACTTGACTACTTAATCAGACAAGAGTGACTATTTCATCAATAGCCTTTCAGATTCAACATCATAACCATCATTAATTCCATAAGTTACTACGGTAACACATGCTCAGTCAAGTTACTCACTAACCAGGAGCGATGGCGATTATAATCGATTCCTACCAGCTGGGGATAAAATGTCGCACACTCGCCCGATCACACCTTGCCAGGCGGCCGTTGGCGACCAATTCAGGAGGTTCGAGAACCCAATTCGCGGGACGGCCATGGGCCCTTCTACACCGGGGGTTATCTCAATGCCAGGTCGCTCAAGCTATTAACTGCCCACGGTCATGCCAGGTCGATCAGGCATTGCCTGCCCTCGGACCATGCCAGGTCGATCAGAATAGTTGCCCACGGTACATATAAGGCCCTGGGTGTTAGGCGTCAACATCTCCATCACCGGCTCGAAAAACCTTACTCGGCTTCACGGGAGGTACCCGCACCTGCTCTGTTAAGTGATTGACGCGTTCAAAATGACTGAGGTGTGCCTTCGTCGGGTCCTAATCGACACAGACGGGAGACTACTAGCACACAAAACCCATGTCCTGCTGCTCCTACATCCCGCCCGGTCTCAATTTAATTATCACTTGGTTATCTCCATGATAGCACCAGGCTAAACATGATCAGTATCTACCTATATGCGGGAGACAGGAAATCACCCGACTTTTACCGGTCTAGGCAGGGCTAAGCATAAACGAACCTAGACTTAACAGGGATAACAAGATATAATTGTAGGTGGACAAGGATAAGTAAATAATGCATCAACGGTATCACTCAACTCCTATAACCTAATGCAACAATCATATCAGGTTAATTGTAAAGCATTTGCAAACCGTAGGAGTTAAAAATGCTCCGGGGCTTGCCTCGCTCAAAGTCTGAAGGGCGGAGATCGCGGCACTCCGGCAGCTCTTCAACGTCTCCTCCTGGGATCTTCTCTTCTGGCATCACCTCCTGGTACTGCTCCTCGAGTGACGGATCCTGAACTTCCACTACCGACCGTGCATGATGCATGACATGCATAAATAACACGAATGCACGCGGGATGCATGGTGATGCAATATCTAACAAGGCATTTCGGGAGATAAGCACATGTCATCTACTGCTACTCAACTGCTTAACCTCCTATGTTCAACTTGTTAAGCTATGTTGTCACCACATCAAAGTATACTTAATGAGTTTATTACCCTCTAATTACTTGCTGAAATAAATCTAATTAAACTAGCCTATAACAGCAACCCATTCTAGACAGCTTCAGAAAAATCTACAAAAATTTCTGGAAGTTAACAATGGGTAATCTAGTCCCTGGTCCAAATTTCACCTCATTTGGACTTAAACTCCATTCTCTATGAAAAAGACAAATTTTATCATGGAAAGGTGCTTTGAACTACACACCCTAGCAAAAAGTGTCAAACAATAGATTTCTCATTTTTCTACTGAACTTTCTAGCACAAGAGCAGTGTGCATAAATTCTCAGGTTCATATTCCCCATATTTTAATTACTACAAAATAAACAAGGAAACAACATTTAACCATTTTAAAAGCTACTGCTAAAATAATTCACAGAACAACCTTATATTATATTTTTCTCTGAAACTATACATCCATACAAATCTAACAAAACTGGAATCATATTTTTCTGACTTATACATAATTAGTTATGCATTTTCTAACTTAACAGCAACTTCCCAATTTAAATTAATCTACACATAAAAGTATCAATAAAAATGCATTCAACATTTTTCATAGATAGATCTAAACATGCTTGACCTAACAAAATTTGTTTCTTGTAGGACTTTTTGAAGCCTTTACATAATTCTGCAACAACAAACTAAAAGAAAACTCAATCCTACACGCGACGGACACCCTACTTGACTCAGCCGAGGCTCGAGGCAAACGCTCAGCACACTCGACTCGACTCGGCCGAGGCTCGAGGCAACGCTCGGCACACCCGGCTCGACTCGGCCGAGGCTCGAGGCAACGCTCGGCACACTCGGCTTTCCGAGGCCTACTGTACCCAGGTTTTCCCTTTTTCTCTCTCACACTCTCATCTTTGCCTCTGCCGGCGAGGCCCACTGGTCAGGCGACCAAGTTACTAGGCGAGGCTAGGCTCGGCTGTCAACGGCGGAGTTTGGCGCCGTGGTCGTTGACTGGCCCTAGCTCGTCAGCGGCGAGGCTTCCGCTGACGCCGAGACCATCACTGGATGCGGGTTTGCTAGGCGAACACGACTCACTGACTTGCTGAGCCAGAGGGATACCGGAGCCAGCTCGATGGCAGCCATGGCGGAGCGGCGGCTCTGCCACACGATGGCGAAACTCTTCCCGGCGAGCTTGAGGCTCGGCGAGACTAACACTAGCCTAAGCAAGTCCTAAGCGACCTATTGGGGCGACTTTCGAGCCTCGGCATCCCCGGCATTGCCCGGAGCGATGCACGGCGGCGGTCCATGGCGGACATGGCGGCGACACGGCTCGGTTCCGGCTGAAACATGGCGAAGAGAGGTCTCCATCGAAACCTAGGCAACTACAGCGGTAGAGAAGACTAGAACATGGCTCGGTTTGGGATAGCTTGGCCGGAGATGAGCAGTTCACATGAAGGTCATGGTGGCAGCCATGGCGAGAACCCGAGGATAGCACTCGACGTTCTGCCTGCTAGAGAGGGAAAGAGGGGAAACCAACCCTGGCAGGTGAAAGAGGAGGTCAAGACGGAGAGGATGGCGGGAGGAATCGGGCGGCGGTGCGATGAGTAGCGAGTAATCGCTCGCCAGAGTTCGGCGGGCGGCGGCGGCGTGGAGCTCTAGTGAAGATGGAGTGGAGTGGAGCGAGGGAGAGAGTGAGCGATGAATGCTCTTCTGGCTTGCAAGCTCAAGGCGGAGCGAAGGCAAAAGGAACGAAGGGCTGGGTGCATTGCACCTGGCCAGTTCCCGTCGGAGAGGAGCTCCCGACCGGACGCGGCGGAGTCAGGCATCGCGCTCCACGCGGCGAGCAAGCACCGAGCACCAGGGCGACGTGGCGAGCTTGGGCGCAAACCACGGGCGGCGATGACTGTGGTTTGGCCGGCCGGCGAGGCGATCTCGCGGCGGCGGGCGGTTTCGGTCGGCGCGGAGGGAGCGGCGTGCGCACGGGAAGAAGAAGGAGAGGCTGACAGGTCGGGCCCACTAGGGTTAAACTAATGAGGTTTGGTTAAAAACTTTGATGCTCCATAACTTCCACACTATGCTGAATTAGGAAAAGGTCCTAAAGCAAAGTTGCTTTGAATTTTGTAAGAAACAAATCATCTTTAAGGCTCGAGTCCAAATTCTGCTTAGAAAAAGAAATTTACTTCTAATCCAATTTTCTAATGCAAGAAATCACATTTTAACAACTTTTTCCGAGAAAGTGCTTTTAAACAAAGTTGCTCCATTCATCAAGATCTACAACTTTGTTTTAAGGCACTAAGTCAGAAACAGAAAGCAAAACAAGGTTACACTAGAGACTATGCAAGGACTTAAGCACTTATTCAAACATATGCATATGAAATGATGAGATGCTATGCTTATGCCATGACAAATTATGCCGTTTAAGGAATGCTTAACACCGAGGGTGTTACAGCCCTCCCCTCCTTAAAAGAATCTCGTCCCGAGATTTGGGTTACTAACCAGTCTTTATAAAATTGTGGATATACTTCCTTTAGATAGTCTTCCGTTTCCCAAGTGGCATCTCGGTCGTCTTGCTCACTCCAAGATACCTTATATTGCTTCACGACTCTTCCGCTAGTTACTCTTTCTTTCTCATCAAGCACCCGATAAGGCTTCACCGAGTAGGTGAGGTCGGATTGCAACTTAATATTGGCTGGTTGCACTTCTTCTTCTGGAACTCGAAGACATTTCTTCAGTTGTGACACATGGAATACAGGGAATATAGCATTCAAATGTTCGGGTAATTGCAGTTGATAAGCTACTTCTCCTCTCCTTTCCATTATCCTGTATGGTCCCACAAATCTTGGTGCTATCTTCCTTTTTACACCAAAACGTTTAACACCTTTCATGGGTGATACCTTTAGATACACATAGTCACCTACATTGAATTCGAGCGGTTTCCTTCTCTTGTCGGCATAGCTCTTCTGTCGAGACTGTGCAGCTGCTATGTGTTGTTGGATTATTCTAACTTGTTCTTCTGCTTCATTAACAAAGTCAATTCCATAGTAACGACGCTCTCCCGGTTCAACCCAATTTACCGGTGTTCTACATCTTCTGCCATACAGAGCTTCGAAAGGTGCCATCTGAATGCTTTCTTGATAACTATTGTCATAAGCAAATTCTGCTAATGGCAACCACTTCTCCCAAGATCCCTTTGCTGAAATCACACAGGCTCTTAACATATCCTCTAATACTTGGTTTACTCATTCAGTTTGTCCTGATGTCTGAGGATGGTAAGCTGAGCTATGGATTAGCTTAGTACCTAACTCTTTTTGTAGTTTCTCCCAGAATGGTGCAGTAAACTGCGTTCCACGATCCGAAACTATGACCTTGGGCATACCATGTAATCGGACAATTTGACTAATATAGATCTCTGCATAGTCCGGTGCTCGATAACAGGTTTTAACTGGTATGAAATGAGCGGTCTTGGTGAGACGATCAATTATCACCCAAATCGAATCATTTCCTTTCTAGGTGGTTGGCAAACTGGTGATAAAATCCATACCTATTTCTTCCCATTTCCACTCGGGTATTGGTAGCGGTTGGAGTGTTCCGGCTGGCTTCAGATGAATAGCTTTCACTCGGCAACATGTGTCGCATCTGGCTACATATGCGGCAATTTCTTTCTTCATTTTGGTCCACCAAAATCTTGGACGCAAATCTTGATACATTTTAGTGCTCCCCGGATGAAGAGATAACTTAGAGAGATGAGCCTCATCCATAATCCGGTTTTTGAGTTCTCTGTTCTTGGGTACCACTAAGCGCTGGTCAAACCATAACACTCCTTTATCATCCATTCGGAAATGCTTTACTGGCTCAGTAGCAATTTTCAGCCTCTCTTTAATATGATAAATTCCCTTATCTGTTTTCTGCTCTTCAAGTATTTGATTAACCAGAGTGCTCTGTAGTTCAATGTGATGTAGAATTACAGGGTGTACAAGATTAAACTCGTCTTCCGACCGTAACCTCAAGTTGTTGCAGTGTGATTTCCGACTCAGAGCATCGGCAACCACATTTGCTTTTCCTGGGTGATAATGTATCTGCAGATTGTAATCCTTGATTAACTCAAGCCATCTTCTCTGCCTCATATTTAGCTACGGTTGAGTGAAGATATACTTGAGACTCTTATGATCGGTGTACATGTTGCAGACATTTCCAAGCAAATAGTGCCTCCAAATTTTCAGAGCGTGCACCATAGCAGCTAATTCCAAATCATGCGTAGGATAATTTACCTCATGTTTTCTTATCTGACGTGAAGCATAAGCAATCACCCTGCCTTCTTGCATAAGAACACAGCCTAAGCCAACCTTCGATGCGTCGCAAAAGACATCAAACGGCTTCTCAATATCGGGTTGAGCTAAGACAGGAGCTGTGGTCAACAGTTTCCGCAAGGTACGAAAAGCTGTTTCACACTCCTCTGTCCACTCAAACTTTTGGTACTTCTGTAACAAGCTTGTCATTGGTTTTGCAATCTTAGAGAAGTCAGGAATGAATCGGCGATAATATCTTGCTAAACCAAGAAAACTCCGGATTTCACCAACTGAAGTTGGAGCTTCCCAATCCATTACTTCTTGGACCTTACTAGGATCTACAGAAATTCCTTCTTCTGACAGAATGTGACCAAGAAATTGTACTTGCTTCAACCAAAACTCACATTTGCTAAACTTGGCATAAAGTTTATGCTCTCGTAGCCTCATCAAAACAATCCTCAAATGTTCCGCGTGATTATTCGGGTTCTCCGAATATACCAAAATGTCATCAATGAACACCACTACAAACTTATCCAGCTCTGGCATGAACACCGAGTTCATCAAACTCATAAAGTAAGCTGGAGCATTTGTCAATCCAAAAGACATGACCAAATACTCATACAGCCCATATCTGGTGGAAAAAGCAGTCTTTGGAATATCTTGTGGCCTAATCCTGATCTGGTGATAACCTGATCTCAAATCGATCTTGGAAAATACCTTGGCTCTGGATAACTGATCAAACAAAATGTCTATCCGTGGCAACGGATACTTATTTTTAACGGTCACGGCATTGAGTGGTCGATAATCCACACACATCCGTAGAGACTTGTCCTTGTTTTTGACAAATAATGCGGGACATCCCCATTCCGACACACTAGGTTGAATAAATCCCTTATCCAAAAGCTCCTTAATCTGTGTTTTGAGTTCAGCTAACTCGTTGGGCGGCATACGATAAGGTCTTCTCGAGATCGGTGCAGTTGCAGGTAACAGCTCAATGGCAAACTCCACTGCCCACTTGGGCGGTAAACCCGGCAATTCATCAGGAAAGACATCTGGAAAATCCCGAACAACTGGAATTTTTGACAGGTCTTCTATAGATAAGGTGCAAGATAGGTCGACAAAATCAGCACCTCGAGGAAGAGAGATGCGTAACTTTGTGTTGGTCCTTTTATCAGACAAGGTAAGAGTTCTATTTGTAGTGTCTAACACCGCATTCCATATACTCATCCAACTCATACCTAGGACTACATCCATACTGAGTCCTGGCAAAACTACTAAATTGGCTCCAAATTTGTGCCCTCCAATGTCGATGGTTGCATTACAAACCATCTGCCTAGATAACACACTACTCCCCACGGAGCTTACTCGAAACCCATAATCCATTTCGGACACCTCTTGATTATGCTTTTGTGCAAATGCTTTGCTCATGAACGAATGTGATGATCCAGTATCAAATAAAACAAGTGCAGGATGATGGTTAACAAGACACATACCGACAGTCACGGGCTCTCGTGCACGAGCTTCTTCAGCAGTCAGGTTATGCAGACGCGCTGGATAATTAGTCTGCTGCTTCTTCGGATGTGGACAATATCTTGCAAAGTGCCCTTCTTTGTTGCAATTGTAACACGGCCCACGAACTGAAGGTTTTCCTCCGGTCGAGCTGCCCTGACCTCCATGAGCTTGACTAGCAGCTACTTTGTACGGCCTCTGATTACGCTGAGCTTGCGGATGATTCTTCTTTTGCGGTGGCCTGAAACGTGCCCCCGACGCTGGTGGTCGATACTAGTTATGCTGAGCTGGTGGTCCTCTAGGTTGGGACGGTCCTGAATCAAAGGTCCTCTTCCGGGCCTTACTTGCAGCATGCTTGTTGTTGTGACCCTCTTGAATCAGGCAGTCACTTATGAAGTCATTGAAGACGGTACGGGAAGATGTACCCACTGACTTTCCCATTTTAGTGTTCAAGCCTCTCTTGAAACTAGCAATCTTCTTAGCATCTGTGTCGACGAAGTCTGGAACCTATCGAGACAGCGAGTTGAACAAGTGATGATATTCCGTGACAGACCGGGTTCCTTGGGTTAGAATCATAAACTCTGCCACCTTCATCTGGGTCAAGCCTGGCGGAATGTAATGTCCTCGAACAGCATCCGTGAATACCCTCCAGGTGATAGGAACATTGGCAGGATAGGTGGTACGATGATGTCCCCACCAAATCCCGGCTGGTCCCTGCAACTGATGCGCAGCATATTCTGTCTTCAACTCCTCTGTAAGCCTGAGTAGTCGAAACTTCTGCTCCATTGTATGCAACCACTCTTCTGCTTCTAGAGTTTATGTGGCTTCCTTGAAAATTGGTGGCCTTGTGTCCAGAAAATCCTTGAACGAGCTGTACTGATTCGGCTCCGGGCGTTGATGGCCAAGCGCCAAATTCTCTCACAGAAGCGCCTCGATGTTGCGTTGACTTCCAAGAAATTGAGCAAAAAGCTGCTCAGCCGTCGGTGGTGGAGGAGGCGGTGGATTGCGGTTATCCCTGCTATCATCATTACCCCCACTACCACCTGCTCCACTGCGAGTCATCGTTATCTGCATGCAGTGATAGCAATATTTATTACATGACATTGCCATTATTGCGGAGAATAATAAATCATGCCAACGGAAATTATTCGGAAAACGAATTCGCCAAACAATTGCAGAGGCATAATAAATCTCGATCCACATCGCATCATCACATAATGAGATTGCTTAATACATATCATGCAACAGTCAACATAAAACATCCATAGGTGCCCATACATACGGGACTTTCAAAGGTTTTGCACCACACGCGCACAGGTCCATCACACAACCTTACATCCACACGATAACCCCAAAAGATCAGGCGCTAGGACATGAGACAAGATCACTACGCGCTAGCACTAACTAGTCTACTCCCTAATGGCACCATCGTCATCATCGTCGTTGTCATCATCATCACTCGAGATGTTCGAAGAACCACTGGACGAAGCATGAGAATCCGGGTCCTCCTGAGAAAGGATAGGGTTCCTCTCGTTCTCACGGCGATGAATCTCCTCATGCATGCGGTCATTGTAGTCCTGGAGATGATGAAGTTGCAGCTCCAAATCTCCCACCTGTAGCCTGAGAAGCCTGTTCTGCTCAGTCGCGCGCATACCCTCGAGACATACACTACGTAGCGCCTCCTCAGTCTCGGCCATGATGGTGGATAAGAAAGTCGTCATACCCTGCTGGTCACTAAGCTGTTGTGCTGTCTCCTGCTCCCTCTGACGAGCCTGGTCTCTCTCAACGGTCATGTGAGCTAGCTGAGTGGTAAGAAGGTCGACCTCTGTAGCATGCGCCTCCTGACCCTGGTGATGTGTAGCTATCTCCTCACTGAGGATGTGGTCCAGGTGGTCGTAGCTACGTGACAGACACCCGTAGGTAGCCATGAGTGCAGCCATCGCACTCCCAGCTGGCCCTGCGCAGTGCTCACGCTCTGAAGAACTGGTCCCCAACACAGTGGCACCCGGCTGACGCCACACTGACTGGTACGGATCTGCTGTAGGGAAGACACCGGCTATGGCCTGGGCAACTACCTCTGGATGATCCTCCATGATGTCCCGAAGAACAGTGTAAGCAACCTGGTTAGCTCCATCCCAAGGAGTCCTGCCCTGAAGAGCAAACACCCTGCGGCACCACACATGATCCTGCGGATCACGGCTCGGCACGTCCACCTCAACTGTGTACATGTAGCGATCCTCTGAAAACTGAACTCGATGCCACTCATATTGCGGCTCCTGGCCCTCCTGGTATCCGACTAAGTGCAGCACCCTCCACAAAAGAGTAGGCATGCCGAACTCCTCCAGAAAATCCTCTGACCCATCGGTTGTCCTGGGTCCCAGCATATAATTGGGCCTCCTGCCTCCAGTCGACTTGCGGGCGGTACGCTTAGTGCGGGCCATCTGAAAGAAGTGTATCCACACAGTTTTTTTTTAATTAGTTGAGAACAACTTTTATTTAAGAACGAGACGGATAACGTAAGGAAGGAAGTAAGATTAATGCAAGATTATATGATCATGATGCATGCACGCAACGTATGTCCTCACTGACTATCACTCTAACGGCTAGACGGTGGCATACAACGTTCACTCATAGCGTTAACTAGACGTACTATACGTTCGCAAGTTAGCGTACCTGCAGAAAATCATTTCAGCCCTGCCCACAGTATGAATATCATGCATTGCTGAAATTAAATCTAATACTGTCTTAGGTGCACACCCAGTATACACGTAAGCAGTATATGCACCCATCAGAAAAGTATTACTCCCACAATCAATACTTTCACATATACTTGTGTGTAATAGGTATACATGTCAGCATCATTCAAGCGCTCCCCTAGATCGGCGGTTGTCCAATCATGCTCTCACAACTCACTTATTACCTTGGCGTAGAGGCAATTGATCCATACATTACTATTCCGAAGAATAGCACCCATACAATTTCACCCTTGCCGTATGGACGACATAAATAACAGGATTTAAATATGATGCACAACCCCCAAGTTAGTACTTAAATAGCCACCTAAAAACCTACTGGGCATAAGGACTTGATCACTGGCACACCTTAGCTTAAATTCTTAAGATTTTCCAAATCTTAATATAACCATAAGTTGGCAAATACAGCTTTATTCTTTGCAAAATACTATTTTGAAAATACACCTATGAACAGTAACACTGAACCATGCTCCGATGCCAGCTGTAACAGAACCGACCAATTTGCACCAGATTAAGCACTGAAACCTCCGCTTAACGCAAAGATCCTCAAGTACTTAAGCTCGTACAAACCCGGTAGTCTGGAAATCTCGAAGGATTTCAAATCATTCAACAACATCCAGCCAAGATCGTACTAGTTCAGTGAACATGCTCACAGATTACCACACAGTTGCACATAGTTCAAATTACATCGGAGTTTAACAGTTATTACAAACCATAATTTAACAGAAGTAGCAGAAGCAACATAGTCTTTAAACATAAGTTTTGGATTGTTCAAAATACAGTGCCATCAATTGACTAGGTCCGCAAAAGCAACAGATGAGATAAGTGGCAACCATGCCCTTGGTCTAGCCATCGCCCGGGACGGGATACAGACAGTTCTCGCAATAGCCGTAGAAGCATTGCCCATCTGCAACAACAAAGGGATAGCACCCTGAGTACGAGAAGGTACTCAGCTAGACTTACCCGTCCAAAAACCAGAAATAACTGAGACCAAGGAGTATGCAAGGCTGTATCTGGGGTTGGCCATACCTACCTTTGTGCGCAAAAGCATTTTATTATTAGATAATCAACTTTTGAGGGTAAGCAGTCAATTTTATGTAATCAACCTGATTAACTAGATTTGCACCTGATCTAGAGCAAACACTTGACTACTTAATCAGACAAGAGTGACTATTTCATCAATAGCCTTTCAGATTCAACATCATAACCATCATTAATTCCATAAGTTACTACGGTAACACATGCTCAGTCAAGTTACTCACTAACCAGGAGCGATGGCAATTATAATCGATTCCTACCAGCTAGGGATAAAATGTCGCACACTCGCCCGATCACACCTTGCCAGGCGGCCGTTGGCGACCAATTCAGGAGGTTCGAGAACCCAATTCGCGGGACGGCCATGGGCCCTTCTACACCGGGGGTTATCTCAATGCCAGGTCGCTCAAGCTATTAACTGCCCACGGTCATGCCAGGTCGATCAGGCCTTGCCTGCCCTCGGACCATGCCAGGTCGATCAGAATAGTTGCCCACGGTACATATAAGGCCCTGGGTGTTAGGCGTCAACATCTCCATCACCGGCTCAAAAAACCTTACTCGGCTTCACGGGAGGTACCCGCACCTGCTCTGTTAAGTGATTGACGCGTTCAAAATGACTGAGGTGTGCCTTCGTCGGGTCCTAATCGACACAGACGGGAGACTACTAGCACACAAAACCCATGTCCTGCTGCTCCTACATCCCGCCCGGTCTCAATTTAATTATCACTTGGTTATCTCCATGATAGCACCAGGCTAAACATGATCAGTATCCACCTATATGCGGGAGACAGGAAATCACCCGACTTTTACCGGTCTAGGCAGGGCTAAGCATAAACGAACCTAGACTTAACAGGGATAACAAGATATAATTGCAGGTGGACAAGGATAAGTAAATAATGCATCAACGGTATCACTCAACTCCTATAACCTAATGCAACAATCATATCAGGTTAATTGTAAAGCATTTGCAAACCGTAGGAGTTAAAAATGCTCCGGGGCTTGCCTCGCTCAAAGTCTGAAGGGCGGTGATCGTGGCACTCCGGCAGCTCTTCAACGTCTCCTCCTGGTACTGCTCCTCGAGTGACGGATCCTGAACTTCCACTACCGACCCTGCATGATGCATGACATGCATAAATAACACGAATGCACGGGGGATGCATGGTGATGCAATATGGAACAAGGCATTTCGGGAGATAAGCACATGTCATCTTCTGCTACTCAACTGCTTAACCTCCTATGTTCAACTTGTTAAGCTATGTTGTCACCACATCAAAGTATATTTAATGAGTTTATTTCCCTCTAATTACTTGCTGAAATAAATCTAATGAAACTAGCCTATAACAGCAACCCATTCTAGACCACTTCAGAAAAATCTACAAAAATTATTGGAAGTTAACAATGGGTAATCTAGTCCCTGGTCCAAATTTCACCCCATTTGGACTTAAACTCCACTATCTATGAAAAAGACAAATTCTATCATGGAAAGGTGCTTTGAACTACACACCCTAGCAAAAAGTGTCCAACAACAGATTTCTCATTTTTCTACTGAACTTTCTAGCACAAGAGCAGTGTGCATAAATTCTCACGTTCATATTCCCCATATTTTAATTACTACAAAATAAACAAGGAAACAACATTTAACCATTTTAAAAGCTACTGCTAAAATAATTCATAGAAAAACCTTATATTATATTTTTCCCTGAAACTATACATTCATACAAATCTAACAAAACTGGAATCACATTTTTCTGACTTATACATAATTAGTTATGCATTTTCTAACTTAACAGCAACTTCCCAATTTAAATTAATCTACACATAAAAGTATCACTAAAAATGCATTCAACATTTTTCATAGATAGATCTAAACATGCTTGACCTAACAAAATTTGTTTCTTGTAGGACTTTTTGAAGCCTTTACATAATTCTGCAACAACAAACTAAAACAAAACTCAATCCTACACGCGACAGACACCCTACTTGACTTAGCCGAGGCTCGAGGCAAACGCTCGGCACACTCGACTCGACTCGGCCGAGGCTCGAGGCAACGCTCGGCACACCCGACTCGACTCGGCCGAGGCTCGAGGCAACGCTCGGCACACTCGGCTTTCCGAGGCCTACTGTACCCAGGTTTTCCCTTTTTCTCTCTCACACTCTCATCTTTGCCTCTGCCGGCGAGGCCCACTGGTCAGGCGACCAAGTTACTAGGCGAGGCTAGGCTCGGCGGTCAACGGCGGAGTTTGGCGCCGTGGTCATTGACTGGCCCTAGCTCGTCGGCGGCGAGGCTTTCGGTGACGCCGAGACCATCACCGGATGCGGGTTTGCTAGGCGAACACGACTGACTGACTTGCTGAGCCAGAGGGATACCGGAGCCAGCTCGACGGCAGCCATGGCGGAGCGGCGGCTCTGCGACGCGATTGCGAAACTCTTCCCGGCGAGCTTGAGGCTCGGCGAGACTAACACTAGCCTAAGCAAGTCCTAAGCGACCTATTGGGGCGACTTTCGAGCCTCGGCATCCCCGGCATTGCCCGGAGCGATGCACGGCGGCGGTCCATGGCGGACATGGCGGCGACACGGCTCGGTTCCGGCTGAAACATGGCGAAGAGAGGTCTCCATCGAAACCTAGGCAACTACAGCGGTAGAGAAGACTAGAACATGGCTCGGTTTGGTCTAGTTTGGCCGGAGATGAGCAGTTCACGTGAAGGTCATGGTGGCAGCCATGGCGAGAACCCGAGGATAGCACTCGACGTTCTGTCTGCTAGAGAGGGAAAGAGGGGAAACCAACCCTGGCAGGTGAAAGAGGAGGTCAAGACGGAGAGGATGGCGGGAGGAATCGGGCGGCGGTGCGGTGAGTAGCGAGTAATCGCTCGCCGGAGTTCGGCGGGCGGCGGCGGCGTGGAGCTCTGGTGAAGATGGAGTGGAGTGGAGCGAGGGAGAGAGTGAGCGATGAATGCTCTTCTGGCTTGCAAGGTCAAGGCGGAGCGAAGGCAAAAGGAACGAAGGGCTGGGTGCATTGCACCTGGCCAGTTCCCGTCGGGGAGGAGCTCCCGACCGGACGCGGCGGCTTCAGGCATCGCGCTCCACGCGGCGAGCAAGCACCGAGCACCAGGGCGACGTGGCGAGCTTGGGCGCAAACCACGGGCGGCGATGACGGTGGTTTGGCCGGCCGGTGAGGCGGTCTCGCGGCGGCGGGCGGTTTCGGTCGGCGCGGAGGGAGCGGCGTGCACACGGGAAGAAGAAGGAGAGGCTGATAGGCCGGGCCAACTAGGGTTAAACTAATGAGGTTTGGTTAAAAACTTTGATGCTTCATAACTTCCAAACTAAGCCGAATTAGGAAAAGGTCCTAAAAGCAAAGTTGCTTAGAATTTTGTAAGGAACAAATCATCTTTAAGGCTCGAGTCCAAATTCTGCTTAGAAAAAGAAATTTACTTCTAATCCAATTTTCTAATGCAAGAAATCAGATTTTAACAACTTTTTCCGAGAAAGTGCTTTTAAACAAAGTTGCTCCTTTCATTAAGATCTACAACTTTGTTTTAAGGCACTAAGTCAGAAACAGAAAGCAAAACAAGGTTACACTAGAGACTATGCAAGGACTTAAGCACTTATTCAAACATATGCATATGAAATGATGAGATGCTATGCTTATGCCATGACAAATTATGCAGTTTAAGGAATGCTTAACACCGAGGGTGTTACACTTTTCTCCATGACTTTCCCGTTGATCGATCTCTTTAGTCGGTTCATCTTTTGCGATTCTGTTTGAACTGATTTGTTCTAGGTCAAGAGGCGCATCTTTCCACCGAAGGAATTCGTCTCTAACCTCTCGAGCTAGTAGATCGGTCGATTTTCGTTTCAAATCGAGTTTTGTCTCCTTTGCCCCGAATTCTTCCGATTCACCGATTTGGAGTTAGGTTCAAGCAATGATCCCTTTGGGATAGCTCAATAACTTCCTTGGAACTCCTCATACCAAGTCTTAGCCTTAGAGCTTTTGATTCGGAAGAGATCGGGTTGAATCCGTGGAAGAACAGTACAGTTTCGGGGGCATCGGACGCTGACGCCAGGAGCATCGGACGATGTGTTCATCACATCGGACGCGTCCGATGCCACGTGTCATCTGACAGTGTTTTCTAAGGAGCATCGGACGCTGACCATCGGCGCATCCGTTGCCATCAGAGCGTCCGAGGGTCTTACATCGGACGCTAGGGCTTCACTATAGCCAGCGTCCGATGCCTATGCAGTAAGGTCCCAGACTTGGCCTTTTTGTATCGGACGCATCCGACGCTTGCGTCCGATGCAGGTTCTTCTGCACTGTTTCATCCGCAGTTTGTTCGTCCGACTTCAGATTTGGTTTTGGGTTTTTGCGTTGGGTTTCTAGAGTCGTGTAGTGTCCCGCTGTGCTTCTTGGAAGCATCCACCCTACATCTTGGGTCGTGGACACTTGCAAGCTCTAGTTTTGCTCTTAGGGTGATTCTCGGGACAGTGGCAACAAGTTTCTGAAAAGAAATTTTAAAGCTCCCATTCACCCCCCTTTGGTCGCCTTGCTTTAGCATTCTCAGTCCTTCATGGTCTGATATGAGGGTAGTCGGATCCTTCATCTTTATGACCACATCATCAACATAAGCTTCCGTGTTGCGGCCAATTTGGTCGCCCAAACAATCTTGGATAGCACGCTGATAAGTAGCCCCTGCGTTCTTCAATCCGAAGGACATGATTTTGTAACAATAGGCACCGAAGGGAGTTATAAATGATGTCTTAGGTTGGTCTTCTTCTTTGAGAGCAATCTGATGGTACCCGAAGTAACAATCCAGAAACGATAATAGAGCAGAACCTGCGGTGGCGTCAACTATTTGATCTATCCTTGGTAATCCGAAAGGATCCTTTGGACAATGCTTGTTGAGGTCTGTGTAATCGACACACATGCGCCATTCTGCAGAGTTCTTCTTTTTTACCAATACTGGGTTAGCTAACCACTCGGGGTGGAGAATTTCTTTGATAAACCCGGCCGCGAGTAGTTTAGCTATCTCCTTCTTGATTGCCTCTTTTCTCTGGTGAGAATCGTCGTAGTCTTTGCTTGATGGGCCTGGAGCCCTCTTTTAGTTCCAATTTGTGCTCAGCCAAGTTCCTTGGAACTACTGGCATATCAGCCGGTTTCCAAGCAAATATACCGTGTGAGCGCGAGTTCCTATTCTTCAGATAGGTGAGCTCTGATGACCGCCGTCTTTGATGGATCACCAGTTTCCAGGTCAATAGTTTTTGTGGAAACTTCTGCCGATGGTTGAATAGCGCCCGTCTTCTTGCTTGGGATTTCTGAATCTCCAGGCCTGGCGTTATGTACCATCTGTGTGAGTTCCTGTACCTCTAGGGCGAGTTGAGCTTTTTCGATGATTTGGACAGCCTCTGTGTTGCAATCGAATGATCGCTTCAAGTCACCCCTCAAGGTTAGAATACCTTTGGGACCCGGCATCTTCAGCAGAAGGTATGGATAATGTGGTACTGCCATAAATTTGGCTATAGCTGGTCGTCCAAATATGGCATGGTATGATGATTCGAAGTCAGCTACCTCAAAACTGATGTACTCAGTCCGATAATTGATCTGAGTTCCAAAAGTGACAGGTAGTATGATCCTTCCGAGTGGTACAACCGCCTTTCCAGGTACTTTGCCGTAAATGGGGGCGCTCAATGGTGTGAGCTAAGTTGTAAGGTCCAGGTTCATCTTGCGTAGGGTGTTTGCAAAGATGACATTGAGTACTGCTCCTCCGTCTATAGTACTCTTCCCAATTTGAACCCGGCGACCGTAGGATCCAGAACTAGCGGGTAGTGTCCTGCGTTGGAGACGTTGGTCCATTGGTCTGCTCGAGAGAAATTGATCAGATGCTCAGACCAATCAAGGTATCTAGGGGTAGCTAGTTCAGTAGACATAATTTCCCGTAGGGAGAGCTTCTGCAGGCGCTTACTGTCACTGGTGGTTACTCCCCCGAATATGACATTGATGGTGCCTTTGGGGTGTTGGAAACTGCCTGCGTCCTGTTGAGGGTCTTCGGTTGCTTTCTTCCCCTTGTCTTTTTTGTTTTTGTTTAGGTCGGAGTTCAAACCTCTCTGTTTGAGTTGCCAACAGTGCCTAGCCTGGTGTCCTCCTTTTGGATGGAAATGGCATGGGCTGTAGAGGAGGTCGTCAAAGCTGAAGGGCTTGTTCCGGTTTTTCTAAGGTTTCATGGCTGCAACAGTATTGTCCCATGTTCTCTTGCGGGTGTTTTGCTGAGCGGTCCGGTTTCCTCTTTGATTATTTCCTTGATCACATTGCATGTTTCTTTCAGGAAAGCGCTCCTGTGTGCATTCTTCCATAGCCATCATGGAGTTTACTGCCCGAAGAAACTCATCAGCGGTGGTCAGGTCATGCTTGATGAAATCCTTGTAATTGTACCTTTCGCAAATTCCATTGCCAAAAAGGTCGATTACTTCTCTGTCTGTTATGTTAGAGACTATGGAGCGGATTTCGGAGAAGCGTCTATAGTACTCCCGCATTGTCTCATTTTCTGTTGTTTGCTGGTTCGAAGCTTGGTTCGAGGGTCCGATCGCTTCGGGACACCCGCAAAATTCTCTATGAAAATGCGGTGAAGCTGTTCCCAGGAGTCAATGGACTCGGGCTTGAGCTTGTCGAACCATGCAAGGGGCATTGTTTCTAGAGCCATGGGGAGAAAGAGTGCCTTAACATCGTTGCTTCCTCCTGCTAACTCAACTGCTTGAGCATACAGCCTGAGCCACCGCTTAGGTTCTGTCTTCCCGTCATACTTCGAGTAGTTCCCGGGTTAGAACTTTCGAGGGAACGAGATTGCTCGGAGTCTCTGGGAAAAACAGGGAAAGCGATCGACGACGTCGGATGCTAGAATGTTGACTCCTCGGTATGATGATTCGGCTCCTCCCTCAGCTTGATCGGGTACCCGGTTGCCCAGTCGACTCCTTGCTGGAGCCCGGCCGAGCCGCTCATGAACAGGTCGCCTTTGGCTGGGGTGAGATGAATCTTGTTCTTCGGCTAAGGAATCAAGGTTTCGACCTTTGAGCTGTAATGCTGTAGTCTGAAGCATGATCAATCGTCGTTCATCATCTGGAGTGCGGTTGTCCTTGGCTCCCATTTCCGTGGCTAAAGCCAAGATGTTTGTGTAGGGTGTTTGATACACTTTGTGGCCAGTAAGCCTCATGAACTCCGGTTCGAGATTGCGTGAGCAGTCGGCTTGCCAGCGATTGTGATCGTCGTGAGACTGAATTTCCCGGTCCCTGTCTTGACGAGCTTGGCGCTCGGCTTCCTCTTCCAAACGTCTTCGACTGTTATATTCTTCTAGCCGCACATGGTAACGTTCCATGGCCTCCTTTCGATGAGTTGCCCGTATTCTGCGAGCATCTTTTGCCTGATTCCTTCTCACTCTTTCTGCCTTCATTGACTCGGTTTCTCCGCGTCCTTCTAGGTCATTATCGGATATCATACTCAAGGTTTTGTCATCTCGGAGGACATCTGGGGGAGTTGGAGGTCGTAAAGATGACTGGTGTTCTGCCATGAAGACTTCACAAGTGTGGCCCTGGTTTGTTGATCCTGGTGTGACCGACTCCAGGGTATAGGCACTGGAGTTTAGCTCTATCGAGGTATCATGTTCCTCCAAGGGGAGCTGACGTCCATGTTGGTACGGAAGAATCTGGTCGATTGTGCCAACCAACCTAGCCAGGGTTGGTTGTATTGGCCAACGGACGATGCTACCTTCTTCGGTTGAGCTGAAAACGAGTCCCTGCTGAGCTCCTATCAGCGGGATCTGTTGAAGCTTTTTGAATGTTGATCCAATTAGCTCTTTGAAGTTCTCTGCCGAATTGCGCAGTCCAAAGGGGATATGATGCGTAGAGTCTGAGTCCTTCCTGGATCGAGAAGTCATATCAGAGTAGAAGTCGGATGACTCTGCGTGCTCCCCAAATTCTTACGACCCTTGGATTGTGAGGTTTGTTAGATCCCGGGTGAAATGATCCATCTTTGGTGTGGCTTGCGCTTCTGATTCAGGTTGAAGTCGTCGATGCAGTCTCCCTTGATCATCCGAGATGCAAGTCCACGAGCCAAAAAAAAATTTGATCCCACCGAGAACATCTTGAAGTGGTTCGTCGAGCTCTTGATTGTGGAACCGCCAAGAGCCCCAACCTGGCGCGCCAACTGTCGGTGTTTGTTAACCGGCAACTCGTCTTGAGGGATCTCATACGATTTGTTTGGTGGGGATCGTCATTCGTAGAACCCGGTGAGTACGCAAGGACAGCGATTTATACTGGTTCAGGTCGCTTAATAGTGTAATACCTTATGTCCAGTGTGGCGTGTGCCTTGTGTTATGATTCAAGATTCAATGATAGGGGTCAGCACCTGCTTCCCCTTATATATTCGGGTGAAGCACGGCGTATTCCGAGTCCTAGTCGGTTACAATCAGAGGAGTCCTATTCTAATTACAAGACTTCCTTTAAGAACTCGACTAAGTTACAATGAGAGTCCTAATCCATGTACACTTTGTATCAAGTATTTAGATCTCCCGTGTCACCCAGGGTTAGTCAGGGTAATCATCTTCTGATGATATCTCTGACATCCTGGTCCGTCAGTACCGAGTTCAAAAACTCGGACTTTGAGAAGTTTTGTGACTCTTTGGGTTTGGAGCATCAGTTTTCTTCCCCTTACACACCCCCACAAAATGGTGTGGTTGAGTGGAAAAATCGGACCCTTGTTGAGATGGCTAGGACAATGCTCAAGGAGCATAGGACTCCTAGGAAGTATTGGGCCGAGGCTATAAACACTCCATGCTATATTTCCAATCGCATTTTTCTCCATGCTTTCTTGAAGAAAACTTCTTATGAGTTGCGATTTGGGAAATTGCCCAAAGTGAGTTATTTTAAGTTTTTTGGTTGCTGCTGTTTCATTCTTAAGAATGGAAACTCGGACAAGTTTGAGTCTCATTCTTCTGACGGTGTCTTTCTTGGTTATGGTAATCATACTCATGCGTATCGTGTGCTTAACCTTCACACTAACCGAGTTATGGAGACCTCTGATGTCACCTCTTCTAGATTTGAGTGTGCAGGTGATCAGGAGATTAGCGAACCTATCTTTGATGATGAGGAAGATGGCGTTGAATAGATTGATGGTCCAAAACTTCCTCCACCTGCTGTACCGATAGGATCTGCTACTACTACATTGACTCAGGGCCTCGACCCTTCTATGTCTACTACATGGGGGACAGTCGATCCACTACCTCAGGGCTTGCCAGTTATACCTGAGGAGCCACTAGCTACTACTGAGGGAGAGGTTACTTCCGCTAGAGAGGTGCCACGACATATCTAGCGCCAGCACCCTCCTCAGCAGATGATCGGTGACATCAATGAACGTGTCACTCGGTCCAGGTCACAACAGATTTCTCATTTTGCTCATTCTGCTTTTGTTGCTGATTTTGAACCCCGAGATGTTGGACATGCTTTGTCTGATCCAGATTGGGTTAATGCCATGCTTGAGGACTTAGAAAACTTTGAGCGAAATCAGGTTTGTGTTTTGGTTACACTTCCTCCTGATTGTCATCCTATTGGGACAAAACGGGTTTTCAAAAATAAACAAGGAGAAGATGGCCATATTGTGAGAAACAAGGCCAGATTTGTAGCCCGAGGATATAGTGAGAAGGAAGGGATAGACTATGAGGAGACGTTTGCTCCTGTAACTCGTTTAGAGGCAATTAGGATCCTTTTGGCATTTGCTGCATCCAAAGGTTTTAAACTTTTTCAAATGGATGTAAAGAATATTTTTCTAAATGGCTACATTGAAGAAGAGGTGTATGTGAAACAACCCCCTAGTTTTGAAAATCCTAAGTTTCCAAACCATGTGTTTAAACTTCACAAAGCTTTATATGGTTTGAAACAAGCCCCTAGAGCCTGTTATGAACGTTTGAAAACCTTCTTGCTTGCTAAGGGTTTAAAAATGGGATGTGTTGACAAAACGCTTTTTCTCCTCAAGCAAGGCACTGATTCTCTCTTGGTATAGATTTAAGTGAATGATATCATTTTCGGTGGTTCCTCTCATGCTTTGGTTGCCAAGTTTGCAGATACTATGAGCAGGGAATTCGAGATGAGAATGATGGGCGAGTTGACTTTCTTTCTTGGGTTGCAAATTAAGCAATCTCGAGAAGGGACATTTGTGCACCAGGGCAAGTACACAAAGGACATACTGAAGAAGTTTGATATGGGTGAGGCTAAGCCTCTTCCGACGTTCATGTCAACTACAACGGCCCTGGATGCAGACGAGGATGGAGAAGCTGTGGACCAGAAGGAGTACCGGAGTATGATCGGCTCGCTACTGTACCTGACGGCTGACGGACCAGAATGTCAGAGATATCATCCAAAGATGATTACTCGGACTAAGTCCTGGGAAGTCGAAGGAAGATCCGAAGACATGATACGAAGTATACATGAATTAGGACTTGCATTGTAACTTAGTCGAGCTACTGAAGGAAGTCTTCTAATTAGAATAGGACTCCTGTGTTGTATTCAACTAGCACTCGGTATGTGCCATGCTTCACCTGATTATATAAGGGGAAGCAGGCGCATACCCGTACCATTGAATCTCATATCATAACACAAGGCAAACGACACCACTGGACGCAAGGTATTATGCTATTAAGCGGCCTGAACCAGTATAAATCGTTGTACCTGTGTACTCGCCGAGTTCTACGAACGCCGATCCCCACCGAATGAATCGTCTAGGAATCCCCAAGACGAGTTGCCGATTAACAAACACTGACATCTGGCGCGCTAGGCTGGCTACGGCGAAGGGTTGTGCGGCGGCCGGCTACCGGCAGTGGGGAAGAAGGTGGTGGTTATGGTGATTGGGGGCACTAGAGCTTGCGCTGACTAGCTCAAGAGAAGCGCAAGAGAAGGGCGGAGAGGATTGGGAGATGGAGGCGACAGAGACGTAGCGACGGCGGCGGAAAACGCTGGCGGAGGTGGCTGTGCCTTGGCCGGAAAATGGGGCAGGCGAGAGAGACACGTAGAACGGCGGCTGCTGCGTGGCTCAACCCGAAGACGCTAGCGCACTCATGCCCTCCACGTCGCGCATAGCTTAGCAAGCACGCAGCTGCGTGGACAGCGGCGTGGCGCGCGGGCAGACGGCAGCGGCGCGGCGGCCCGAGGTGCAGAGCACCTCGCTCTGTTTCTCTCCCCCTCTCTCAGATTACTGTAGCGCCCAGATTTTTCCCCCTTTTGAAAATCTCCAGATTTTTGTACTGCACTACAAAAACTCCAAAAACAAAAGTTGCTCCAAATTTTGTGTTCTACAAGTTTGCTTTAAGAACCAAAGTCAAATTCTGCGTAGATTTTGAAATGGAGTTCAAATTCAAATTTGGACCAAACTGAAATTCAAAATTACTTTTGAATTTTCTGAACAACTTCAAATTTTTCCAATATAAAAGTTGTTCCTTATAAAATTATCTACAACTTTGTTTTCGGTCCCATATCCAAATTATGCTTAATTTTCAATCTATAGGAAAAGGGGTAAAACTGATTTTGGAAATTGATTTCAATTTGAAACTAAATCAAACTTGTTTTCCCAATTACTTCAGATTTTCTTTAAGAACATGAAAATCTATCTGAATAAAAGTTGTTTCCTTTAAACCACTCTACAACTTTTGTTAAAGGACCAAGGTCTAATTCTTTGTAGTTTTTGAAATCTAGTTTAGAGGTCAAATTTAGGGTTTGAAAGATTTCACATTTATTCAAACTTTTGAACAGAAACTTTGAAAACTTTGAATACCAAAGTTTTACATCTCAACAAGAGCTTCAGCTTTGCTTTTGAAATCACTTTGAAATTTGACATACTTTTTGACTTATAGAAAAGGGAATAAAAAGGAGCATAGAAAATTATGGTTTTCTACTTATCATTACATGTTACATAAAACACTTATGTAAATCACACAAGATTATGCAACACTCAAGTTAAACATATAAAGCATCACAACCATGCTTAAAACATGAAATGCCTCTATGCCATGATGCCGGATGATTATGCATACTAAACATATTAATTAGGATTTTAATTACTGCTTAACACCAGGGTGTTACAGACGCTGGCTTCCGGGTGGCAGAGTGCGTTCAACCGGAAGGAGGCGGAGCTTGAGGAGGTATACGCTAATGCACAGAAAACTCTTCAAGAGGCCAAACTGATGCGTGAGGGTGCTGACCAGGACCTGCTGCAGGCTTTGAGGTCGACGAAGGAGTCGCATGAGGCTCTGGAAGCGGTCCAAGCGCAGCTGAAGGAGTCTCAAGAGTCCCTGAAGACTCCGTACGCTTCTTTGAAGGCACTGGAGCTTGCTGTCGAACCTGTCCTGGATATGATCCCACGCCCTGAAGGAGCTGACGAGTCTCTGATTGATCGAGCCAAGGCTACACCCGGGCGGCTGCCTCAATATATCAAGGACATGGCGACTTCACTGGTGCAAGGTCTGCTGGCGACACTACGACTGCATATGCCTTCCTTCGACCTGTCGTCCGTCATGACGCTTCCTGAAGGCAAGAGCGATGAGGACCTTGCGGCGATTCAGGAGGAGGTCAAGGCCGTGGCGAAGGAGTACTCGCAGATTCTAGATCTTGTAGAGTAGTCTGCCCTCCTTGGTCCTTTGGCCATGATTTGTATCGCCTGTAAACAATTTATTATTAAGCATAAAGAATCAAGGTATAAGTTATTTTTGAGACTTGTGAATTTCGTGTATTGTCGACTCGGCATTGCAAGGAATGTCTTGTCAATGGGTCGTTTTGTCTAAGGTGGATGTGTGACCAGATGTCTTACTAGATAGGTCTATCCGGGTGCTCTCTAGCACTTAGGTTTGGGTCATGTGACTTTGTTTCTCTAATATTTTTCAACGATTATATAGAGAACTTGGTCTACCCGAGTACTACTCTTAGTACCCTTGTTCAAGTGAAAATTCTGATCAAGCACCTCTGAAGAACCGTAATGATGGTTCCTGTTGGGTGAATCATATCCTCTTGGTAGTCGCAGCTTGAGTGCGAAAGTGGGTCGGACCTCTGTCCGGTTAATATGCAACAGGGTGAGTACTACTCCCCTTGTTATACCTTATAGGAACTAGTATCTACTTTGTAGATACCATATTCTCTATAGGTTCATAGCCGGGTTTGAAACCGTACTATCATTTGAGTTGTATTGAGCTCGGAGCTCGTAACTCTAGTATGGTTACCATTGAACCATCCATCCGAGTAATATTGTATATTAGTCGGTGGGATACAATAGCTAAAGCTTATTGTATGATTGAAGGAGTTTATCTGACTAAGTAGTCATGATAAGCAAGTACTTCATAAAGCTCTTATTTATGATGAAATCCAAACTTTATTAATATCCAAGAAATAAGTACATTTTGCCCTGAGTCAAATTTTGTAGCGTAGTCCTTAGGTATGGAATTTCTTCAAATGCTCAATATTCGATGAATTTGGTAATGGAGAACCATCCTCAGTGACTAGCTCAAATGACCCAGGTCTTGTAACTTTAGATACTATGTAGGGTCCTTCCCATGGACTCATAAGCTTGTGGCGTCCTGTGGTATTCTGAATCTTCTTCAGGACCATGTCGCCTACTTGGAAAGTAAACCTAAGCACCACGCTTAATTTAAAAGCCTATGAAAGTACCCTAAGGATGTACCTTGAAAGTAAAACATACTATGGCAAACAAAGGTAGCATGAGAGCATAACAGAGATTTATTCAAAAAGAGATGACAGAGTATGATCACAGTGAGCAGATTTTTTTTAATATATTTTTTAGATGCAGATGACATGGATGCGGACAAAGGAACTAAACATGATGTGGTTTTTGTGACGGAACGACCCTAATCTCATGGCCCATGTGTCCCTGTCAACCTCTGACAGCCGAACCCATGTTCCATGTGATTAAGACCTGTTCGCCACCGGGCTACATCAGTGCCCAATGTCCGCAGGATCATCTCACAATTCGGTTACAGCATTGCATACTTTTACAAATAACATCGGAATAAAGAGCGGAAGACTTAAATAACATTAGTTTTACAAAGTAGGGTTCCAAATAGAAATTAAGGTGCAGTTATTACAAACCAAGTTCTGATAATAGAAATAGACAAAGGCAACGTAGCGGAGTACAACAAAATAAAGATACTGATAATCACCCAGCCCGAGGGTGCACAACTATATTTGGCCTCATCGGCCTCTTCCTGGACAATGGTCATGCAGCAGGGCGCAAGACACATCGGGGTCTCAGTCATACCAGCAGCATGGGTAACAAACCCTGAGTACTGGGGTACTCAACAAGACTTACCCGACTAAAGAAAAGGGAGAAGACTCAGGAATGAGAGGCTTAGGGTAGTCAAGGTAAGGCTTAAGCAAGATCAAGTATTTTGCAGAAAAGCATTTTGTAAACCTTATTTTATTTTGGAAAGATTTAGTATTCCTCAATTCTTCATCGTTCCTGATTCATTTTACATTTCAAAACATTCCTAGTAGAGAACCACTCTTCGTTGACAGTCAGTGACCAAGTCTCCATAACCGAGGAGCAACGTTAATCCGGATAAATAATACTCAGCTGAGGATCCCTATCCACACTGCATACGTAGCACCCAAGCTTGCATATGCCAACTCGTCTACCACGATTCCTCCAAGATTGGGCCCGGTCCTACGCCACCCGGAACTACAGTACACCACTCCTATCCAGGTACGACGACCACATGGGTACATGCTACTTCCGCCATCTCTCCACTCCCAGTGCGCGGTTGTCGGTCCAATAAAGGATTCCTCGGAGCCAGAGCTTTCCGAAGTATGTGAATATTTACAAGTCTTGACCAGCAGGCCCCCATACGGATGGTCCCTAAAGTTTTTCCGTCAGTAACAAGCACCTCGGGACTCTAACCCAAGAGTACAGGTCCTGTCGGTTTTTCAACCCTGTCCCAGTCGGTGTCAACTGTTGAGTCCCGGACTACAACATGACGGCACCGTACGCGCGGACAACCTCTTCTCGACAATGACCACATGCTAGCTAGGCAAGCAGTCATCGAACGGGAAGTAAAGTAAAATTCCCATAAAGATTCTTTCAGTGATCACACTTTTAAAAATGGCATTTTATTGCAAAGTCTAATTCAATAAGCATTGCTAAGCATTTTTCAAATACTTTTGAAAAGTAGGTATCGGGTGTATCAGTGGTCAAGGTGGATAGTGCATCAATTAGGATAGCACACAACTCCTATAAACCTAATGCAATAATTTAACTCAAAAGCATTTAAGGAAATCATTTTATAAATTCAAGGAAAGGGGTTAAATGCACCGGGGCTTGCCTTGAAGAGCAAAAAGGACAGACTCGGGGTCGGCAGTGCAGGTGTCGGAGCTTGGGGTAGCCTCAGGGGTAGGTTCGTCAGCGGCTGCCTCGACTTTGATTCCTTCTCCTTCGGTCACTATACGGATGCAATGATGTATGCACATGAGTATGCTAGCATCAACAATGCAACACAGGGCATACAACATGAACTCTACTTGATTTTTTTTATTTTTCCTAATTATATAAAAAGGTCATTTTATGAAGTTACTCCAAAAGGCCTCAAAAATCTACCAGAGACTAAGCATGACATAACTAGCACATAAAAATTTATCTCATGATTTTTGGAGCTACACATGTTTTTCTAAAAATCTAAAACCATTCATTTCTTAATTAAAAGGGAGATTTTTCATTTTCAACTTTTTGCACAAAGTCCAAGTTTCATATTTTTCTAAAATACTACATGGTATAAAGAGTCTACCATCAAATTTTCAGAATTTTTGGAGCAACACAGAAAATCACACAAAAAGATGAAAAAGGAACACTATTCACAACTTCCAAAAAGGAAAAGAGCACTGTGCTCCTCCCTCGCAGGGCTCGGGCGAAGCGGAAACAAACGGCCGTCCGAGGCCTGGCCGGGAGACTCGGGCGAGACGAAAAACGATCGTTTCGTCCGAGGCCTGGCCGGGAGGCTCGGGCGAGACGGAAAACGATCGTTTCGTCCGAGGCCTGGCCGGGAGGCTCGGGCGAAGCGGAGGGTGCATGCTTGCTCGAGGCTAGGCTCGGCGAAGCTGAGGGTGAGTGAGTCCGCTAGAGGCTAGGCTCGGGCGAAGCGGTGAGGGTGTGTGAGTCTGCTCCGAGGCTGGGCTCGGCGAAGTGGCGAGGGTACGTGTCTGCTCGAGGCCTGGCTCGAGCGAGTGCTTGCTCGAGGCCTGGCTCGGGCGAAGCGGAGTGGAAGCAGAGACCGGGGGCTTCGAGTGCTTACCACGGGTCGGAGGCAGGGCTCGGCGGGACGGAACAAGGGTCGAAGGAGGGAGCTCGACGTGGCGGTGTTTCGGCGGAGCTCTCTCGGCGGCGAGCGGCGTGCCGGCGACCCTGTACACCAGACACGGTCACCAGGGGCGGGTTAGGAGCGCAAGGAGGCAAGGAAGATGAAGCAGGGGTCGGAGAAAGATGATCATGGCCGGAGAGTGGGAATTTCCCGAACCCGAGCTCACCGGTGTTTCGCCGGAGTTGGGAACGACGAGCTACGCCGGGCGATAGGAGACGGTAGAGATGAAATTGAGGGGTGGGGAAGCTGCACGGGCTCAAGGCGGAGCTGCTGGGCTAGTTGGTTGAGCTGCGGAGGCTCTGGAATGGACTGGCCACGGTGGCGGGGTGAGTGCGGAGCTCCGGCCAGCGGCGGGCCTTAAATAGGCGCGGCCAGGGGCCGTTAGAGAGCGCGCGGAGGTGCGGATGAGGTTGCCCGCGGCGCGTGCTTGCGATTACATGATGAGGAAGGACGTGGGAGGTACGCAGGGACCGGGCGCGAGCTCGCCGGCGATGGCCACGCGGCGGCGGCGAACTGGGAACTGTAGGGGACGGGACACGGTCAGCGCTTGCGCGTGCGGGGGGGGGGGGGGCAGAATGATGGCGCGGTCACGGGAGACAAGTCGGGGGCGGGCGTGCGGCTGCCAGGCGCGTGGCGCACGCAGCTCCGGCGAGCGGCCATGGCCGGGCCCCCTCCCTGCTCTGCTCTGACCCTAGGTAGGAGATGAACAGGGCTAGGTCTAGGTGTTGACTTTCTGAATTTTGCAAATTACTACCAAAATTTGAACTGAGCAGCAAAAACTCAAAATACCAAAGTTGTGTAGAAAAATGAGATCTACAACTTTGTCAATATGAACATTTTCAAAATCCAAACAGTTTTTGAACCATATTTGAAATCAGAAAAGGGGACACTTTTGGGATTTGAATAAATTCAAAATTACTTTTGATTTTACATTGAAAGTTGGAAATCTGCAAATATGAAAGTTATTCCTTTTGTCAAAACCTATAACTTTGCTAATATACACTTTTACTGAAACTCAATAGTTTTTTGAATTAATTTTGCAAACTGAAAAGGGGACAAAAACTAGAATTTGAATGAATTTGAAATTACTTCAAACTTTGTATAGAAACTTGAAAATTTGTAAATACCAAAGTTGCTTCTCTTGATCAGATCTACAACTTTGCTTTTTGGACCAACTCCAAATTTTAAATAGTTTTTGAATTATAAAAAGAGGGGTAAAACTAGGGTTTGGAAATTAGGGTTTTTCAAAAGGGATTCCAATTCTATTTTGGATTTTGATCTTTGATCAACACAACAAGGTATCAAGGCACAATACTGAACAAGATATACACAAGACTAGGCACAGAGTTGAAATTACCATTTTGCCCTTATAGGAAGATTTGGGCTTTTAGGGTTTTTAGAAAAAGGGATCACTACACACAAAATACCTTTTAGGAAAAGGTAAAGGCAAGCAACCACTAGACAAACATTAATGCATGACAAGAATGATTATGACTAATGATGATGACATGTCAGGTTAATTACAGATTAAACACCAGAGGTGTTACAACCTTCCCCCCTAAAAGAAATCTCGCCCCGATATTCTGCGTCTTAAGAAGGACAAGGGTAAAACCTTATATCTACAGAGTATCGAGAAAGTCGGGATAGCTCTTTGCTAAGAAGTCTTCGGATTCCCAAGTGGCTTCTTCTTCAGAGTGTTGGTTCCACTGGACCTTGTACCATCTTGTGGTAGTCCTCCGGGTAACACGGTCCTTGTAATCCAACACACGAACTGGATATTCAGAGTATGACAGATCGGGTTCTAATTCAACACCTTCAACTTCCACCACGTGTTCGGGTACTCGGAGACACTTCTTGAGTTGGGAGACGTGAAACACATTATGGACGGCGGAAAGATGATCGGGCAATCTTAGTTTGTAAGCTACCTTGCCATAGCGTTCCAAAATTTCAAAGGGACCAATATAGCGTGGTGCTAACTTCCCCTTGACTCCAAAACGAGTAACTCCTTTGGTGGGTGAGACCTTCAGGTACGCATAATCTCCGATTTGAAACTTCAGAGGTTGACGTCTTTTGTCAGCATAGCTCTTCTGTCGAGATTGCGCAATTTTCATATTCTCTTGTATTTGCTTGACTTTTTCTTCCATATCTTTTACTAGGTCAACTCCAAAGAATTCCCTTTCTCCAGGTTCCGACCAACTGAGAGGTGTACGACAACGGCGACCGTACAGTGCTTCAAAGGGTGCCATTTTGATGCTCTCCTGATAACTGTTATTATACGAGAATTCTGCCAAGGGCAAACAGTTATCCCATGTATCTGCGAAGGTGAGCACGCAGGCTCTCAACATATCCTCTAGCACTTGGTTGACTCGCTCAGTTTGTCCATCTGTTTGCGGATGATATGCCGTACTATGCAAGAGCTTGGTTCCAAGTGAGGTATGGAACGCTTTCCAGAACTTTGCGACAAACTGAGTACCATGATCAGAGATAATGGTCTTGGGTATGCCATGGAGTTTCACTATGTGGTTCTTGTACAAAGTGGCATATGTGGGGACGGTGTAGCTAGTTTTGACTGGCAGGAAATGAGCTTGCTTAGTGAGGCGATCCACGATCACCCAGATGGAATCAAAACCTTTTGGTGTCTTTGGTAGCCCATTGATAAAATCCATACTGATATCGTCCCATTTCCAAGCAGGTACAGGTAAAGGTTGCAATTCTCCTCCGGGCCTCATGTGCACGGCTTTGACTTTCTGGCAAGTATCACACTGAGTGACATACCGGGCGATCTCAATCTTCATCTTTGTCCACCAGAACCTTTGCTTCAAGTCCTGGTACATCTTGTTGCTCCCGGGGTGGATGGAGAATCTAGTCAAGTGTGCTTCATCAAGGATTAAATTTCTTAACTCAGGCACTTTAGGAACTACTAACCGATTCTTAAACCATACTACTCCTGTATCATCAATCCTGAACAATCAGCCTTTCCGGATTGGACCTTTTCGATGATGTGCTTGATTCCAGGGTTATCTTTCTGTGCAGCGATGATCTGCTCTTTGATAGGGGTTTCTATTCTGATATTATTCAGAGTTCCTTGTGGAATCATTTCAATATTCAACTTTTTAAGCTCATAACACAAAGAAGAATCATAGGGTTTCATCATCAGACAGTTGCAATATGACTTGCGACTGAGCGCATCGGCAACCACATTCGCCTTACCCGGATGGTAATGCACTTCAAGATCATAGTCCTTAATTAACTCAAGCCATCTTCTCTGCCTCATATTCAGTTCCTCTTGAGTGAAGATATACTTCAGGCTTTTGTGATCAGTGTACACATTACAGGTACTGCCCAACAGATAATGACGCCAGATCTTTAAGGCATGCACCACTGCTGCTAACTCAAGATCATGGGTTGGATAATTCTCTTCATGTCGCTTAAGCTGTCGGGAGGCATATGCGATCACTCGACCTTCTTGCATCAAAACACAGCCCAAACCAGTACCAGATGCATCACAGTAGACATCAAAGGGCTTTTCAATGTTCGGCTGGGCAAGCACTGGTGATGTAGTTAACAGTTTCTTCAGAGTTTGAAAGGCTTGCTCACAGGCTGGTGACCAGACAAACTTCACAGAATTCTTTACTAACTCAGTGATAGGCTTGGCGATTCTGGAGAAATCTGGAATGAATCGACGATAATATCCAGCCATTCCCATAAAGCTGCGGACTTGATGAACAGTGGTAGGTGGCTTCCAATCCAGAATGTCTGCCACTTTACCAGGGTCAACTGACACACCTTCAGCGGATAGGACATGACCAAGAAACTGTATCTGATCTAACCAGAACTCACATTTACTGAACTTGGCATAAAGCTGATGATCTCTGAGACAGGATAGAACGATACGAAGATGTTCGGCATGATCTTCAGGGGTTTTTGAGTAGACAAGGATGTCGTCAATGAACATGACCACGAATTTATCAAGCTCTGGCATGAACACAGAGTTCATGAGGTACATGAAATGAGCAGGGGCATTGGTCAAACCGAAGGACATGACCAAGTACTCATATAGGCCGTATCTGGTGGTGAAAGCTGTTTTAGGAATATCTTCAGGACGTATCTTTATTTGGTGGTAGCCAGATCTGAGATCGATCTTAGAGAATACTTTGGCTCCAGCTAACTGGTCAAAGAGAAGATCAATACGAGGCAAGGGATATTTATTTTTGATGGTGACTTCATTGAGTGGGCGATAATCAACACATAGCCTGAGACTCTTGTCTTTCTTCTTTACAAAGATTGCAGGACAACCCCAAGGAGACGAGCTTGGGCGAATGAAGCCCTTGTCCAACAAATCTTGTAACTGAGTTTTCAGCTCCGCCAACTCTCTGTGAGGCATTCGATAAGCTCTGCGGGATATAGGAGCAGTCCCAGGCTTTAGCTCTATGGCAAACTCAACATCACGGTCAGGAGGTAGACCAGGTAAGTCCTCTGGAAAAACATCAGGGAATTCACAGGCCACGGGGATGTCTCTGGTTTCCAGAACATAGGTGGTATTCAAAATTGTGGCTGCTGGTTTTTGAGGCATTGGGAGTTGGAGAAGGAGTTTGGAGGTACTGCTGGGAATGTCCACTCTCACAACCCTATTCAGGATGTCAATCATAGCCTTATACTGGCACATCCAATTCATGCCTAGAATGACATCTATCTCCTGATCACATAGCACTATCACGGTGGTAGGAAATATGTGTTTCCCCAACATCACCGGTATATTGCGAACCACTTCCTTAGTACATACGCCCTCCAGGCGAAAATATACAGAAACTTTCTTTCAACTCCCCGATTGGTATCTCATGCTTAGAGACAAATGTACGACTGATGAAGGAATGCGATGCACCAGAATCAAACAACACGACTGTAGGATGATTGGCAACAGGAAACCTACCGATCATAACGGGCTCTCCTTCTGGGATGTCGCCGACAGTGGTGTAGTAGACTTGCCCGTGCTTCTTGACAACTTTGCCTTTCTGAACATGCTACTGCTGGACACGGTGCTGCTGCTGCTGCTGAGATCCTCCAAGATTCTTCTGAGTATTCTGGGCATACCTCTTGGGCTTTGGGCACTCACGAGACCAGTGACCAAGCTGGCCACAGTTGTAGCAGGGATGGTTGTAGGCTGTTTGTGGGGTGGTGATACGAACACCTGGGGCGTTCGGCTGTGTGGCACTCTGCTGGTTGGCATTATGGGTGGTGGCCGCGGTACAGACGACCACTTGCTGGTTGGGGTAAGGTAGGCGATTTTGGTGGTGACTGGGGTGGTATATGATCCTCTGGCGCTTGTGACCGCCAGAGAAACTGCTGGATCCTGCTTTCTTCTTCTTCTTTTCCTCTTGATACTGACGGTTGCTTTCTTCATATGCAACAGCACGATCAACGGCATCATGATACGAACCGGTCAGGTTATTGGACAGACTTCTGCGGATCTTAGGATGCAGACCTCTAAGGAAACAATCCCTCTTCTTTTCATCTGTGTTGACATACTCTGAGGCATACTGGCTAAGATGGTTGAACTGACCCACGTACTGCATCACTGAGGAGTCCTTCTACTGCAGTGCCAGAAACTGATCAAGCTTCATCTTCATCAATCCGGAAGGGATATGATGTGCACGGAAAGCGGTGCGGAACTCTTCCCAGGTCAACTGATGACCTTCTGGCTGGGCAGCCAACAGGTTGGCATACCAAGCGCTTGTTGGACCACGAAGCTGCTGGGAAGCGAACCGGGGCTTCTGGTTGTCGGTACAGCGGAGAAGACTGAACTTTTGCTCCATAGTGCGGAGCCAATCATCAGATTCCAGGGGTTCATCTGCTTTGGTGAAAACTGGTGGACGGGTCTCGGTGAAATCCACATATGTAGTCTCACGGTTGATGTCGTGACGACCACGGTGACCATTGTTCTGCTGCCCCTGATTTTGAGCCATTAGGTTAGCAACGGCTGCCAAGGCTGCAATGGCATCTGCTAGCGTAGCAGGAACAGGTGGAGGGTTTGGAAGGTTGGCATCATCAGAACCTCCAGCTCCAGTGCGAGTGTTCACAGGCATCTGTTAAGCAACTTGGAACTTAGCATTCATAGATAGGGTTCTGAAATCAACAGACTGATAGCTTCTTCTGATACAAAGACTGATAGATTGATAAAGATGACTGACAGATAGCGACTGACTGATAAGGAGAAAAGGTACGAAAAGAAAGATACAGACTGACTTAACAAAAGACAGACTAACGCTCCCAAACCTAGACTAAGGTTTTAGGTAAGCAGGTGGTACAGACACACGGGATCTCCATCTCCTAACGACGAGTCTAATCCTCATCGAAGATGATCATGTCGTCGTCGTCGTCTTCTTCGAGGATGAGCTCAGGCTCTTCCTCCTCGTCCTCGTCTTCAGCGTGGACGTCCTCAGCAGGTTCAATTTCTTCGTCCACGTCTGGCTCTTGTTCCACATCGGGTTCTTCCACTACTCCGTCTTCAGGGTCTTCCATAACCGGGGGTACCAAGGGGTGGAGTTGATCATACAGCTGATGTACTTCCTCATGAAGCATATCATTGAACTGTTCAATCTGAGCTATGTACTGCTCCAGTCCGTGGAGCTCGGCTCTGGTGACGTCCTCGCGGATCCAAGCATCATTGCGCTGCTCGATAGCGCGAACCGTGTTCCGGTTGGCCTACTCCAGGGAAGCTCGTGCCTCATAAAACTCCAGGCGTGAGTGGTAGAAGTCATGCTCCAAGTTCTTCAGCTCAGCCTTCAGATCCTTGATCTCCTCCTTCAGGTTCTTACGGGTGCGGCGGGGAAAGCGACGACTGTTGGAAGATTCTCCAGTCTCCTCCCCAGCGCGTGGTGCCAGCTGGTGGCGTGGCACACCATGCGGTCCAGTCGACTTGCGGGCGGTCAGCTTGATGCGAGCCATGTCTGGATAAGAGAAGATGGATGAGAAAGGCTAGCAAGAACAGGTAAAGGCATACTACCCCAACGAACTTAGAGAGGAAGTTAACTTAAGTGATTATGACATGATGCATGAATTGTTCCTACGGAACAAAGCAATGCAATAAATAAAGTACATAGGGCTTAAAACATGTTGTTCCACTAGCTAGTGTTGCCATATGAGAGACAAGATGAGAGAAGCAATTTGGACTCAAAATAGTCGAGTTTAGTTTGTTTGGACTCAAAAGGTCTTTTGAAGTTTTCGCAAAAACGAACACTGCAACGTTAAAGTGAGATGCTCCGATACCACTCTGTGATGGAACGACCCTAATCTCATGGCCCACGTGTCCCTGTCAACCTCTGACAGCCGAACCCATGTTCCATGTGATTAAGACCTGTTCGCCACCGGGCTACATCAGTGCCCAATGTCCGCAGGATCATCTCACAATTCGGTTACAGCATTGCATACTTTTACAAATAACATCGGAATAAAGAGCGGAAGACTTAAATAACATTAGTTTTACAAAGCAGGGTTCCAAATAGAAATTAAGGTGCAGTTATTACAAACCAAGTTCTGATAATAGAAATAGACAAAGGCAACGTAGCGGAGTACAACAAAATAAAGATACTGATAATCACCCAGCCCGAGGGTGCACAACTATTCTTCGGCCTCATTGGCCTCTTCCTGGACGATGGTCATGCAGCAGGGCGCAAGACACATCGGGGTCTCAGTCATACCAGCAGCATGGGTAACAAACCCTGAGTACTGGGGTACTCAACAAGACTTACCCGACTAAAGAAAAGGGAGAAGACTCAGGAATGATAGGCTTAGGGTAGTCAAGGTAAGGCTTAAGCAAGATCAAGTATTTTGCAGAAAAGCATTTTGTAAACCTTATTTTATTTTGGAAAGATTCAGTATTCCTCAATTCTTCATCGTTGCTGATTCATTTTACATTTCAAAACATTCCTAGTTGAGAACCACTCTCCGTTGACAGTCAGTGACCAAGTCTCCATAACCGAGGAGCAACGTTAATCCGGATAAATAATACTCAGCTGAGGATCCCTATCCACACTGCATATGTTGCACCCAAGCTTGCATATGCCAACTCGTCTACCATGATTCCTCCAAGATTGGGCCCGGTCCTACGCCACCCGGAAGTACAGTACACCACTCCTATCCAGGTACGACGACCACGTGGGTACATGCTACTTCCGCCATCTCTCCACTCCCAGTGCGCGGTTGTCGGTCCAATAAAGGATTCCTCGGAGCCAGAGCTTTCCGAAGTATGTGAATAGTTACAAGTCTTGACCAGCAGGCCCCCATACGGATGGTCCCTAAAGTTTTTCCGTCAGCAACAAGCACCTCGGGACTCTAACCCAAGAGTACAGGTCCTGTCGGTTTTTCAACCCTGTCCCGGTCGGTGTCAACTGTTGAGTCCCGGACTACAACATGATGGCACCGTACGCGCGGACAACCTCTTCTCGACAATGACCACATGCTAGCTAGGCAAGCAGTCATCGAACGGGAAGTAAAGCCAAATTCCCATAAAGATTCTTTCAGTGATCACACTTTTAAAAATGGCATTTTATTGCAAAGTCTAATTCAATAAGCATTGCTAAGCATTTTTCAAATACTTTTAAAAAGCAGCTATCGGGTGTATCAGTGGTCAAGGTGGATAGTGCATCAATTAGGATAACACACAACTCCTATAAACCTAATGCAATAATTTAACTCAAAAGCATTTAAGGAAATCATTTTATAAATTCAAGGAAAGGAGTTAAATGCACCGGGGCTTGCCTTGAAGAGCAAAAAGGACAGACTCGGGGTCGGCAGTGCAGGTGTCGGAGCTCGGGGTAGCCTCAGGGGTAGGTTCGTCAGCGGCTGCCTCGACTTTGATTCCTTCTCCTTCGGTCACTATACGGATGCAATGATGTATGCACATGAGTATGCTAGCATGAACAGTGCAACACAGGGCATACAACATGAACTCTACTTGATTTTTTTTATTTTTCCTAATTATATAAAAAGGTCATTTTATGAAGTTACTCCAAAAGGCCTCAAAAATCTACCAGAGACTAACCATGACATAACTAGCACAAAAAAATTTATCTCATGATTTTTGGAGCTACACATGTTTTTCTAAAAATCTAAAACCATTCATTTCTTAATTAAAAGGGAGATTTTTCATTTTCAAATTTTTGCACAAAGTCCAAGTTTCATATTTTTCTAAAATACTACATGGTATAAAGAGTCTACCATCAAATTTTCAGAATTTTTGGAGCAACACATAAACTCACACAAAAAGATGAAAAAGGAACACTATTCACAACTTCCAAAAAGGAAAAGAGCACTGTGCTCCTCCCTCGCAGGGCTCGGGCGAAGCGGAAACAAACGGCCGTCCGAGGCCTGGCCGGGAGGCTCGGGCGAGACGGAAAACGATCGTTTCGTCCGAGGCCTGGTCGGGAGGCTCGGGCGAGACGGAAAACGATCGTTTCATCCGAGGCCTGGCCGGGAGGCTCGGGCGAAGCGGAGGGTGCATGCTTGCTCGAGGCTAGGCTCGGCGAAGCTGAGGGTGCGTGAGTCCGCTCGAGGCTAGGCTCGGGCGAAGCGGTGAGGGTGTGTGAGTCTGCTCCGAGGCTAGGCTCGGCGAAGTGGCGAGGGTACGTGTCTGCTCGAGGCCTGGCTCGAGCGAGTGCTTGCTCGAGGCCTGGCTCGGGCGAAGCGAAGTGGAAGCAGAGACCGGGGGCTTCGAGTGCTTACCACGGGTCAGAGGCAGGGCTCGGCGGGACGGAACAAGGGTCGAAGGAGGGAGCTCGACGTGGCGGTGTTTCGGCGGAGCTCTCTCGGCGGCGAGCGGCGTGCCGGCGACCCTGTACACCAGACACGGTCACCAGGAGCGGGTTAGGAGCGCAAGGAGGCAAGGAAGATGAAGCAGGGGTCGGAGAAAGATGATCATGGCCGGAGAGTGGGAATTTCCCGAACCCGAGCTCACCGGTGTTTCGCCGGAGTTGGGAACGACGAGCTACGTCGGGCGATAGGAGACGGTAGAGATGAAATTGAGGGGTGGGGAAGCTGCACGGGCTCAAGGCGGAGCTGCTGGGCTAGTTGGTTGAGCTGCGGAGGCTCTGGAATGGACTGGCCACGGTGGCGGGGTGAGTGCGGAGCTCCGGCCAGCGGCGGGCCTTAAATAGGCGCGGCCAGGGGCCATTAGAGAGCGCGCGGAGGTGCGGATGAGGTTGCCCGCGGCGCGTGCTTGCGATTACATGATGAGGAAGGACGTGGGAGGTACGCAGGGACCGGGCGCGAGCTCGCCGGCGATGGCCACGCGGCGGCGGCGAACTGGGAACTGTAGGGGACGGGACACGGTCAGCGCTTGCGCGTGCGGGGGGGGGGGCAGAATGATGGCGCGGTCACAGGAGACAAGTCGGAGGCGGGCGTGCGGCTGCCAGGCGCGTGGCGCACGCAGCTCCGGCGAGCGGCCATGGCCGGGCCCCTCCCTGCTCTGCTCTGACCCAAGGTAGGAGATGAACAGTGCTAGGTCTAGGTGTTGACTTTCTGAATTTTGCAAATTACTCCCAAAATTTGAACTGAGATCTACAACTTTGTCAATATGAACATTTTCAAAATCCAAACAGTTTTTGAACCATATTTGAAATCAGAAAAGGGGACACTTTTGGGATTTGAATAAATTCAAAATTACTTTTGATTTTACATTGAAAGTTGGAAATCTGCAAATATGAAAGTTATTCCTTTTGTCAAAACCTATAACTTTGCTAATATACACTTTTTCTGAAACTCAATAGTTTTTTGAATTAGTTTTGAAAACTGAAAAGGGGACAAAAACTGGAATTTGAATGAATTTGAAATTACTTCAAACTTTGTATAGAAACTTGAAAATTTGTAAATACCAAAGTTGCTTCTCTTGATCAGATCTACAACTTTGCTTTCTGGACCAACTCCAAATTTTGAATAGTTTTTGAATTATAAAAAGAGGGGTAAAACTAGGGTTTGAAAATTAGGGTTTTTCAAAAGGGATTCCAATTCTAATTTGGATTTTGATCTTTGATCAACACAACAAGGTATCAAGGCACAATACTGAACAAGATATACACAAGACTAGGCACAGAGTTGAAATTACCATTTTGCCCTTATAGGAAGATTTGGGCTTTTAGGGTTTTTAGAAAAAGGGATCACTACACACAAAATACCTTTTAGGAAAAGGTAAAGGCAAGCAACCACTAGACAAACATTAATGCATGACAAGAATGATTATGACTAATGATGATGACATGTCAGGTTAATTACAGATTAAACACCAGAGGTGTTACAGTTTTGATATGAGAAAACATAAACTAAATGGAGTGGATGAATGATTAAGAGTAAACATGCAGTGGAATGCAAGGAATTAAAAAGATAACTAATCACAAAGTTTAAAGTCCATGAGCAAGACTGTCTCACCTTGATCATACTTACCATGACTCACAACTGGGATTTGTGAGTGGCGCAGCATAAGTATCCATCATATGGGACGGGAGTTGAATTGTTGTGACGGCGACCTTTTCTCCAATCTACACATATGGTTAGAATAATATATGTATGTATACACAAACTTGTGAGATGGCAGGGTTCCAGAATTAATGATGGATCTTGAATGTTCAGGCACCCTGGGTTCTTCATCCTTGTGGAATCTTGCCATATGGTCGAAACGACTTCTGATGTCCTGTCTATTCCACACTCAACAGAACAAGGGGTAATCCTACTAAAGCTAGTGGTACACTAAATTAGCAGACATCAAGATCATTATCAAAATCTTTACACCAATTGCTTCCCCGGCAACGGCGCCAAAAATGCTTGTTGACGTTTGTTAACGCAAATAGAATATGAAAGATTCCGCAAGCGCATAGAACACAATTGTAGCATTTTACCGAGAGTATTCCAGGATCGTTATTTATATTTTACCACTGGGAAGCTAGGGTCAAGAATCTGATAACTTACTATCATGCATCTACTAACTCAGAGTACTAAATAGACTAGAGCAGGAGTAATTGATAAATGATATAATAATGAATGGAAGCACAATAAAGAGAATTTAATGATAAATGTATAGATAACTATAGTGGGAGGACAACGGGAGAGATCGAGGTTCCTATGCACTTCTCTATTACTTGGGTTCTAATGTAACAAAGATGAAAAGATATAGCAGTTATAAACATTGACACTTTGGAGCAGCAATTCCTTTCCAACTCTCGAAGAAGACTGGGAATAGAGTAGTTGGGAGAAGGCTGCAAAAGCTCTACGAAAACATCAATCCCAACGTGGTGGACTACGAAGGCCTAACAGAGCTGTCACCCCTGGGGCTACCACAACTATTCCGTGGGATTGAGCGCAACCTCAGGTAACCTATAGACTAAACACCATGTCTAATCTATCGATTACTACTCTAATTATGGCCTATAACTAGAGCACTCAATACGAGCGCAACATAAAGTAAATAGAGAAGATACAAAGAAAATAGAGAAGATAAATATATTAAAGCATAAGTCTTACAAAGAATAGATACAAAGACATACCAAAACTCTGAAGACTCCTCCGGAACCGGCGCACAGCTCCGCTCTCCCTAACTCCCGGCTAGAGCTAAGCTATTACATTGAAAAATCTAAACCTAATTACATAGAGAGGAGAGGTTGTCCTTCGAGGGATGCCTCTACAAATACTCCCTAATGATGTTGTGTTGCCTCAGGGGGGTCCTGGGTTTATTATATAGGGGCTCCTGGCCTCCCCTCCACCTTGGGCATGCGATGTGCTACTAAATCCTTCGCCATATGCACATGGGCCTTAATGGGCCAAAACGCATCGAAGAGGTCGGTTGGAGTGCGTCACGCGAAGGGGAGCAAGATTGGGCCTTGTACGTGACCGACCGGCCCAGGAGGGAGACCGTCGCTCTGCCTCTATGACAAGTGGGCCCCGCCTTCCGTGGGTCGCCTTGTCATGTCTTCGGGAATGTTCCGAAATGTTCTAGAATCTTCCAAGTCGTATCCATCGAGGACTCTCACTCCGAAACTCCAAATATAGCAAATCATATATCTATTTCGATCGTCTCGGTGAGGTCTTCGCAATGGTGTGCTCTGTTTCATCACTTGAGATACTTTTATATGGTAAAAACATGGATGTCCTACAAAACAAGGGAGAGCACCAAAACTAGTGGAACTTGTTAGTTTCAAACCCTACAACTATGCTTTGTGATTCATTTAGTGTCATTTCATGCAATAATTGGTGGTTAATTATGAGCAATAGTGAGCGTCAATAGAACCCACACTTGCTTACGAGATGGAGCCTTGGGAGGTTCTTCAAGGATACCATCCTTGGTGATAGGCTTAGGAGGCTCAGGTGGGGTTATCTTGATAAGCTTAGGGAGAGCGGATGGTTCCTCACTCTGGTTCACTGCTAAACTCACTGATCTTGCCAAAAGCACTAGAACCCTCATTACCTGAAGCAAAGCCTACTGCCGGACCGCCAGTTCCCCTCTTGAACTGACTGATCATCATGCCCAACTGCGGCTCACTGCATGACACCCAACTCAGGATGGACTGAAGGTATGTGTTTTCTCCTCGGTTTGCATCCTGTCATGCCGACAGGTAGCAATCTCAAGCTCCATCCTCGCGCATCGCTCACATGGAGCGAAAATGGTGCTAAATGAGCAGGCCTTCATAGCTTCAGCAAGCTTGGCACTAACATCTTCCAACTCAGTTCGCAAGCCTAGACAAAGCTTGCACACACCCAGCAAAGAAGACCTCGCCTTCCCTTCCTAAGTGATGAGTGATCGGTCAACGGGCAATATGTCTCTTGGCTGTGTTGATGTGCAGGTGTTGAGCTCGGAGACAGTGGTCGAAGGTGAGGTGAAGGTCAAGTAGAGACGTGCCGTGCCGATGGACTGGGAGCGGTGAAGGGTGGACGTGAGGCTTGGACCCACGGACCGGGAGACCTGAGGACCAGCTGTGGTAGCTGACACATGGCGTCGACAAGCAAGGGTACAAGGGGATGTGCGGTGCATCGGCCGAGTCGGGAGGAAGGTGATGGCGTCGTGACACTTGGCGGGAGGCCGAGAAGGAAAGCGAATGCACTGTGCCCCGCGTGGAGGCTGGACATGCTCCGGCATCGGTGCTGGCACTCGGGGTGTGCGAACCACATCCCGTCTATGGCGCGGGTTTGGTAGTTGAGCCTCAAAAAACTACCCTCGACGGTTTCCGAGTTTGGGCCTCAAAACTTGGGGTGGAAGGTTTCTGAGTTTGGGCCTCAAAACTCAGCGAGGACGGTTTCCAGGTTTGTGCCTCAAAACCTGGGCTCGCGGGTTTCTAAGTTTGGGCCACAAAACTCAGGCTGAGGACAGGTTTCCCGGTTTCAGCCTCAAAACTGGGTGGAGGTCCTGGTTTCCCGGTTTCTACCTCAAAACCGGGGGAGGTCCGTAAAAACGACGGTTGACACGTGGCGGCATGGAGAGGCTGGCGCGGCGATGAAGCTATTCACGAGGAAGGCACGACCGTCGACAGGACGGCACGTGGAGGCATCCTGAGGCTTGCGTCGAGGCGAAGCTAAGGATGAGGAAGGCGCATGGCCGTCAGATCAACTACCAGCAGAGTTGGACCGGGATACCCCTAGGGTTGGCCGCTTTGGTCTTGTATCTAGGGGTACAAGGGACTATTGTACTTAGGCTATAAATAAGAGAGGCACCCCTCCTCTCTCATCTATCCTGGCAGCCATTTGTTCCTGAGCTTTCTCTCTAGCCCCCACTTAGGTTCTAATTATACCTCTCTGCTAGCGATCCACAGAGAGACTCCAATCATACCTCTGTGCTTTGGGATTTTGAGGAAGTGAGACCGTAATCTCATGATTGTCCCATGTGGTAGCCACACGATTCACATTTTGTTCTAGTGTTCTTCGAGTTTTCGGTTTTGCCTTCTCAGAGATTTGCTTCGTTCTGCCTCTCCGTGGAACGGTTTTTGATTCCACTCGAACAAACTTCTTCTAGGTCGTGAGGCGCATCTTTTCACCGAAGGAATTTGTCTCAAACCTCATGAGCTAGTAGATCGGTCAGTTTTTGAGTTGGATCGATTTCTTTCTCCCTTGCCCCGAAATTCTTTGATTCACCGATTTGGAGTTAGCCTCGAGCCATGATCTCCTAGGAGTAGCTCACTAACCTCCTTGTGACCTCTCAGAACGAGTCTTGGCCTTAGAGCTTTTGATTCGGAGGAGATCGGGTTGAATCACAGAAGAACTGTGCAGTTTTCGGGGGCATCAGACGCTGAGCACGGGAGCATCGGACACTGCTGTTCATAGCATCGGACGCTCCGGTGACACGTGTCACTTTCTGTGATTTTGAGTGAACATCGGACGCTCAGCATCGGACGCTCCGTTGGCCATCGGACGCTCCGACGCTAACACATCGGACGCTAAGTGGTTACTGTAGCAGTGTCCGATGGTCATGCAGTAAGGTTCCAGAAAGGGCCTGTTTGCATCGGACGCGTCCGCCAGGTTGGCATCGGACGCTGCCAGCGTCCGATGCAGTGACAGTTTCACTATTTCGTCTGCGGTTCATTCGTCTGGCTTTGGATTTGGTTTCCGACTTTTGCGTTGGACTTTTTGGGTGGTGTAGTATCCCTCTCCCGGTACATCTAGGGTCAAGGATGCACCCTACATCTAGGGTCAAGGATACTAGGAAGCATCCACTCTACATCTAGGGTCAAGGATACTAGCAAGCTCGAGACTTGCTTTTGGGTGACTTTCTAGGACATGGGACATCTATTTCACGAGTTGAAATTTGAGGCTCCCATTCACGCCCCCTCTGGTCGCCACTTTGGTCCTTCAATTGGTATCGGTGCCGGTTAAGGATCTTCTCTACCTTAATTGGTTTCAGATTTTAAGGGTGACATGAATCGAGGGAACGACAAGGCTCCCTATTTCGATGGGACGAACTATATTGGAAGATTTGGATGCGTGCCTATCTCAGCAGCATCAGTTCTTCTGTCTGGGAAATATGCAAGAATGCTGAGTACGAGGTCCTTGCGGCTCGTGTGGGTCAGGTCTAGATTGACCAGCATGAGGCCAACTCCAAGGCTCGTAACGCGCTTTTGGCCAACATCTCCCTTCCTGAGTTCGAGCGTGTTTCTGAGCTTCAGACTGCTCGAGAGATCTGGGTGAAGCTTCAGAGCTATCACGAGAGGACCGTTCAGGTCAAGACCAGACTCTTTGAGACATACAAGCAGGAATATGAGAACTTTGTTCAGTTGGGGGGAGAGACGATTGACGCTATGTTCGCTCGCTTCCAAACGACTGTGAACAAGATGCGTGCCAATCGGGCCAACCTACCCTATGACGATCATGAGAGGGCTCTCAAGTTGCTTTGCGCCCTGGATCGGAGGGTATGGGAGGTGAAGGTGTCGACCATCATAGAGTCTCCATCCTATGACACCCTCACCGTGGACGAGGTGTTCAGCAAGCTCAAGTCCACCGAGATCGATCACTTGACTCAGGCCAAGCTGAAGAACCCATCTTCTCATTCCATGGCTTTGGTTTCAGGCAAGGGTGGATCGACTCTTTCCGCTGACACTTCACCACCTCTCTTTGCTTTGTCTTCTTTGCTTTCAGTAACAGAAGAGCAGGTGGAGGCGTTGGGTGATGACGAGCTCGCCCTCATCATCACCCGGTTCTGGTGGTTTCATAACAACCGCCTGAATCGCCAGCGTGGTGGCGCACGTGAGGACTTCTACGGGTGTGGAGACCCCGATCACTTCGTCGCGAGCTGTCCCAAGCGCGACAAGAGCTTCCCCGGCAAGAACCGCAACTCTAGGCGCAAGCCTAAGCCGGAGAACAAGGCTGGAAAGAAGAAGAAGGACACCTACCGCCGGGAGGACGTGGAGAAGGATTTTGACGCTGGTCGGCGTGCCTTCATCACCTCCGTCATCGACGGCGAGAAGAGCTCCGACGGCGACTCCAGCGACAACGGGTCCGAGCACAAGATGGAAGATTGATTCAACGGACTCTGCTTCTTCGGCAACTCCTCCAAGGGCTTCTGCACCATGGCCTTGGATGAAGAGGACCGCAAGTGCCAGGCAAAGAATGCTGACGCCGACGACAACGATGACGATGCTTCCGAGTTATCATCCTCTTCTCTTGTCGATCGTCTTACCGGTGAGCGCGATTCTCTTGTCGACATAGTTCTCGACCAGGACAAGCAACTCAAGCGTGCTATCCGAGAGCGCAACGAGTTTAAGGAAAAGATGAATGAGGCTCTTAAGGAGCTTGAGTTTGCTAAGTCCGAGGTGAGGGTGACTGATGAGGAGGAGTGTGAGGAGTGCACGATGCATATGACCAACTTTGCCACCATACAAACCAAGTATACCTCTTTGATTGAGGTGTATGATGAGCTAAAGAGTAGGCTTGACTTGGTTGGTGATTGCAAAGAGTGTCCCCTCCTGAAGAAGGAGCTAGAGGAGGTGAAGGCGAGGCCTTCTTTGCTGGGTGCGTGCAAGTCCTGTCCAGGCTTGCAAACTGAGTTGGCAGAAGTTAGTGTCAAGCTTGCTGAAGCCGTCAAGGCCAGCTCAGTTAGCACCTTGTCCGCTCCATGTGAGCGATGCGTGGGGATGGAGCTTGAGATGGCCAACTATCGACATGATAGGATGCAAACCGAGGAGGAAAACACATACCTTTGGTCCATCCTGAGTTGGGTGTCATGCAGTGCGCCACAGTTGGGCATCATGATCAGTCAGTTCAAGAGGGGAACTGATTGCTCGGGAGTAGGCTTTGCTTCAGGTGGGAAGGGCGCTAGCATCTTTGGCAAGATCGGTGAGTTTAGCGGAGTGAACCCTAGTGAGAAGCCATCCGCTATCCCTAAGCTTACCACGATCACCCCACCTGAGCCTCCCAAGCCTATCACCAAGGATGGTATCCTTGATGAACCTCCCAAGGCTCCACCTCGCAAGCAAGTGTGGGTACCTAAACCTAACCATCTGAGGAACACACTTGACACCCTTCCTGATGTCTCTAGTGATCCCCTTCTGAGAGGCAAGCAGCCAGCCAGAGTGAAGAATCCTCGCAACCATAGGAACCAACTACCCAAGAGAGTGGTGAGGTTCGAGTGCGAGTACTATCACCATGAGGGTCACCTAGCTGAGTTTTTCTTTCGGGGGAAGAGAGACGCTAGGAAGGAGTTGGAGCTAAACAACCAGGCCAGGCACCACCCTCTCGGTCGATGAAATATAGTCGATAGTCTACCAAGGGGTATGCCCAAGGTAGTAGATTAGACGGCGGAGGCATGCGAGACGTCTACAAAGCGTAAACGCAGGGACGAGAGACGACGATTTAGACAGGTTCGGGCCGGCAAGTCACCGTAATACCCTACGTCCTGTGTTCTTGTGGTTGGTTGTATTGCTGGATTGGAATATGACGTGTGATCCGATGGGATCTGAGGTGAGATGAGAGGGGGTCCCTGCTCGCCTTATATAGTCGGGAAGCAGGGTTACAGTTGTCGAATCCTAACAGATTACAAACGGTTCCTTTTAGCAAGGAATCCGGATCTAACTCTAGGATCTTCCTTGGCGAGCAAGGCTTCTAGAGAGTCCTTGACGAGCATGACGAGCTGGTCATGTGCTGCAAGGCCTCGCGAGCTGGGCTGTCCTTCACGAAGGGCCCAATTAGGTCCATGGGTGTATACAGCGGTAATATCCCCACATCTAGTCCCCAAGCACTTTGTATCTGTTGGCGACGCCGTCTTGAGCTTGTCCGAGCAGGCGAAGTCGATGTCGACCAGCTTGACTGGCGATCCGAACAGGTGAAGTCGATGTTGATCAAGTAAGGCTTGCCAGTAGGATGCAAGGTGCTCAAGAAATTTTTTGAAGAGCTTTCTTCTAGTGAAGTGTATCCACTTGGAGCTTGCAAGACTATAAAGAACAATGTGGTTCTAGTAGAAGTCTGTGCAAGTCCAACTTGACGGAGCATCCTTGAATTGTCAGAGAAAAGAAAATACATTCACCGCAAGGTGAAGTGTATCCACTTAGTCCCCGAGCTTGGTAGTTGGTGTTGAAGACACGTGGTGCCGAGCATGTAGAGCATTTAGCAAGTGCCCCGGTGAGCTGCCCAAAATTAGCACCCTGATCCGAACAGCATGGAGCGACTTGATGCATGCCGACGAGCGAAGGCCAGGCCAACGAGCCTGGGCAACGGGCGAAGGTTAGGTCGAAGGACCTGGTCGGCGACGGATGAAGGCGAAGTCCCCGAGCCTGGTCGGCGACGAGCGAAGGCGAAGTCTTCGAGCCTGGTTGGCGACGAGCGAAGTCGGCGTGTGAAGGTGGCAGCGAGTGAAGGCGACGACGAGTGAAGGCGAAGTTTCCGAGCCTAGTCGGCGACGAGCGAAGGCCAGGTCGATGAACCTGGTTGGCGATGAGTTGATGAACCTATGACCTTCTGCTTAGGAAACAGATGACGGCGACGAGTGATGGCGGAGTCCCAGAGCCTAGTCGACGACGAGCAGAGGTGGCGACGAGCGAAGACGGCGACGAACAATGACAAGCCTGGTCGGCGACGAGCGAAGGCGAAGTCCCCGAGCTTGGTCGACGAAGAGCAGAGGTGGCGGCGAGTGAAGATGGCGACGAACAAAGACGGCAACGAGCCTGGCTAGCAATGAGCGATGGTGACAGCGAAGTCCCAGAGCCAGGTCGACGACGAGCAGGGGGGCGACAAGCCAAGATGGCGACGAACAAAGATGGCGACGAGCCTGGTCGGCGACAAGCGACGGTGATGACGAGCGAAGGTGGCGATGAGCCACATCGGTGACGAGCGACGGTGATGGCGAGCGAAGGTGGGGACGAGCAAAGATGGTGAGCGAAGACGGCGACGAACAAAGACGACGACGAGCCTGATCGGCGACGAGCGACGGTGACGACGAGCGAAGGTGGCGACGAGCCACGTCGGCAACGAGCGACGGTGACGGCGAGTGAAGGTGGCGACGAGCGAAGACGGTGAGCGAAGGTGGCGATGAGCCTGGTCGGCGACGAGCGAAGGTGAAGTCCCCGAGCCTGGTCGACGGCGAGCAAAGGTGGCGGCGAGCGAAGACAACGATGAGCCCGGTCGATGACAGGCGAAGGCGAAGTCCCCGAGCCTGAGCGACGGCGGCGAGCGAAGGCGACGACGGGCGAAGGCGGCGACGAGCCTGGACGACGACGAGTGACGGTGGCGACGGGCGAAGGTGGTGACGAGTGAAGACGGTGAGCGAAGGTGGCGACGAGCCTGGTGGGCGACGAGCGAAGGTGAAGTCCCCGAGCCTAGTCGACGGTGAGCAGAGGTGGCGGCGAACGAAGACGGCGACGAGCCTGGTCGGCGGCGAGCGAAGGCGAAGTCCCCGAGCCTGAGCGACGGTGATGACGAGCGACGGTGGCGAGCGACGGCAGCGACGGGCAAATGCGGCGACGAGCCTAGACGACGACGAGCGACGGCGGCGACGGGCGAAGGTGGTGACGAGCCCGGTTGACGACGGGTGAAGACGACGACGAGTGAAGGCATCGAGGAGCCGGGTCGATGACGAGCAAAAGGCAGCGACGAGCGAAGCCGAAGTCCCCGAGCCTGGATGGCGATGAGCAAAGGCGAAGTCCCCGAGCCTGGTCATCGGCGAGCGATGGCGGCGACGGGCGAAGGCGGCGATGAGCTGTTTACACCAGATTTTGGACTTAGAAAATTATTATTTTTCTGGGAATAAATAGCTCATTTATTGATGAAAGAATCGTCTAGAAAAATAAAAGGGGATGTTTGGGCCCGGACACGACCAAGACCCATGAAGACCAGATGTGACAAGCTTCGAAGGCATATTGGGTTCGGCCAAAGAGTTTGAGTTCGGTTGGTCTTTTGTTTTACTTATTATGTAACCTAGTTGTGTTAGGACAGGAGTCAACCGGGTTATAAATAGCTAGAAACCCGATTTTGTAAAGAGAACCCAATCAATCAACACATCGGCCACCGGCTAAAACCCTAGGAGTAGGAGTAACATAGATCTCGGCGAGACCTACAATCAGGCAGGGCTGCATCGGCTTCGACCGACCTCCGGTTTGCTTGTAAGTTTTCACCAATGGCTCGTGTCATTGTGCATTATGGCTATATTTGGCATCAACCAAACTCTTGTTAAGCTATGACATGGCTAGTTATCGGTCTAAGTTCATCTCTTGTAAGGATGTCTTGACTTTGATCAATCTCTTACTTTAGTCGATCTTGACTAGTTATCGGCTCTATTGGTTTGGCAAGCTAATAGATTCATTAAGTTATTGATGCTATTTTATGTTTTAATTTGTTTCTTTAAGTTTTAAACATCATCTTGCCCAATCAAGATTGACAAAGTGTCTTAAACTCAAAAGACGCTTAGTTTCGTCTATGTTGAGACCCTTCATGCCTGCAACAGAGAAAATAGCCGATTCAAGCTTCTCATCGACTGTTTTGTCAATCTTGGTTGTTACGTGTTGTGCATTCGAGATATCCGATAAAACTATTATCCCGATCTATGAACAAGTAGATTCAATCTTGCATGTTTATTATGGCTGTATTTTCGAACCCCACTGATATACATGGTAGATTAGATTTCCTTGATCATAAGTCGAGTCATGGTTTTAACGGATAGATCTTGTTCGTGCCTCATGGACCCTGTATCGGCTAAAATAGTCGATCCAGTTATGCTTTCTTCATAATGTGTGCTTTTAAACTGAATCAATGTATTTACTTGTTGCACCAGACATGATCTAGTTTGATCATCATTATGGCTGTATGGAGACACCCCACTATTGATGTTTAGACTATTTTATCGATCTATTTGTTATTATGGCTGCATGGAAACACCCCACTGTTAACAGATAGAACTGCATGTGCAATTAGTTGATATGTTGTTTTCACACTGTTTGAATGTACACATAGATCTTTACTCTTTTAACATGTTTAAGCTCATCGGTTGCTTGTCTATCTTGAATGCTTCTTTGCATACATCATAGCCGTTTTGTTTTATATCTTTTTTCAATGCCTTCATGCAATTTCTTAGGAGTTGACTTCGTAGTCAATGTCCTATCAACAATGGCTATATCAGAGCCGCACAATCTGGAACTGTCTAGCACCAAACCGGCAGGTTCCATAATTTGACAACGTTTTCTTCTCCTTGTCAATTGCATGTCAAATTGACTGGCACGCCTGAAGTCGATCTCGCTAAGATTCGGCACCACCATCTGCTGAAGGTTCAAGAGGTCAGGACCTTGCTCCGTACGCCCTCTGAGGACCGTGCGTTCGAGTGTGTTGGCGCGACCGACCGGAATTTTACGTCAACACATTCTTTTGGCACGCCCAGTGGGACACAATCGTCTGATCATGACAATCGGTAATGATGAAGTGCTCAACGTGATGCTGGAGGATCACCCAGATGAGGTCCAACGCTTAATAGAACAGACTGTTGAGCAATATCGGGGTATGTGTTTGCTGAGCTTCAGCAAGACCAGAGACAAAAATGTTATTCAGATGACTCATCTTCCAAGGGTGATTCTGGAAGGGCATGAGGATCCAATGATCCAGATACAACACAATGCTATGCGAGAAGTGATTAGCAAAGCCATGTCTACTACTCTGATGAACCACAATGAAGTTTTCCTCAACAGTCTCACAAATGCCATTAAGGAGGCCTTCAACTTAGGCGATGATAGAAGGGGTCCGGTATATACCGTGAGAAACAATCAAGGAGCTGGAAACTCAAATGGACCTCAGATCAATGACCCTAATGGTAGTGGAAACCAAATGATTGTCAGCCCTGGAGGTGTGACACCGCAACCGATGCAACAGCCAAATATGGGTAATAACATGTACTCATCGGCTACAAAAATAGCTCCCCATGCAAGGCACATTACTAGAGATTACAATGCGCCATCATATCAAGGGAATGTAGCACCTGGTGATATTCCTCAAGGATATCATTATGTTTCGGATTATTATACCTTGGATGCTCAGGAAAACCCGAGATATCATGGCAATGCCTTCGGGGGGCAGAACATCGGCCATCAGGGGTCAGTGAATCAAATTGATCAACTAATGAGTCTGGTAACTGATTTGGTTCAAAAGCAATTTGGCTTAACGCCAAAATCTACAATGACTGGCTACAAAAAGCCTTATCCAGAGTGGTTTGATCAGGTTGTTCTTCCTCCAAGATATAGAATCCCTAATTTTTACCAAATTCACAGGAACTGCGTGAGTAACAACCATGGAACATGTAACCCAGTTTCTAGTCCAGCTTGGGGAGATTGGTGATGAATCAGCACTTAAAGTTAGAATGTTCCCTTTATCTCTATCTGGCTCGGCTTTTTCATGGTTTTCATCTCTGCCACCCAATTCCATTGAAAGCTGGGAAGATTTGGAAGACAAGTTTCATAAATACTTTGACTCTGGAATATTGGAAAAGGGCCTGGTAGACTTAATCGATACAAGGCAATGAAATAATTTGGCCGGATGCCAGTACCTTCAGAGATTCAGAGAGATGAAGAATCAATGCTATTCCTTATCACTGTCGGATCCAGAGGTGGTTAGCATTGCAATTCGGGGGTTAATACCTGCCATCAGAGAAAAAATCGGCTTTGGTTGTAACAATATGGCCAATTTAGCTAAAAAGGTGGCAAATATTGATGCTCAGAATTGGTACAATCAAGTCTTTAAACCCAAGAAAGCCTACAATGCAGAGAGTCATTTCTTCCTGCAAGATGAAAGCAATGATTCAAGTGATGAAAGTGAGGATGAAGTAGCTGCTGTAGACGGGGCTTGGAAGAACAATGAGTACATACCATGGGCAAAGGCTAAGAGTGCCGAGAAAGATGTAAAATATAGCTTTGACATCACCAAAGCCGACAAGATATTTGACTACTTGCTAGAGAAGGGTCAAATCAAGTTGACTGGGAATCACAGTATCCCATCGGCTGAGGAGCTTAAGAATAAAAGGTACTGCAAATTTCATAATTCTGGTACTCATACTACTAACGATTGCCGAGTTTTTAGAGATATGATCCAGAGGGCTATCGTTAAAGGAAGGATTGGCCTAGAAAAGGCCAAAGGCATGAGCATCAATGGTCATCCTTTTCCACAAAACATGGTGGCTCCTGCACCTCGGAGTGAGATCAAAGTATTGACTTCTGACAAAGCCAAGGCAGCTAGGATGGTTGATCCAAAGAAACAGCTAACAGCTAGTGAGTATCAGGAGATGAAAGGAAAGAAGAATACTGATCAACGTGATCAACCTGAGACTTCAATGGATGGTGAAGCGAGAAGACGTCTGGCTGTCAGAATCTTATTGAACAAATGGCAACGTCAGAAAGAAAGGAGCCAAATGCAAAGGGAAAGGTATGAGCAAGAATATCAAGAGTTGCTTGAAGAGGAAGAATATAGGAGGTCTCGTGAAGAAGAAAGACGTATCAAAGATGAAGAAAAGAATCATTGGGACTGTCCTTTCTTCAGACATTGTTGGAATGAAGGACTAAAGCTTCCTACTCTTTGTAATTCCCAAAATGCAGTAATCAGTATTCGGAGTACAGGCAGTCGAGAGACAACCGCCGATATGTACATGAAAGATTAAGATTTGAAAAAACAGATCGGCGTGTAAAAAATGAAAGTGTTCAGAATCGGCTTGGATTGAGATTAGCCGACCGTGACCATCCTTGGCAAGGGGGACAATGGTGTCCTGGTGGCTTGACTAGAAGCCAGAAGCGATGGGTTCAAAGACTAAGAAATGATGAAATACAGAAGAAGAAACCCAAAGTTTGGCAAGTGAGACAAGTAGCCGATAAGGGTGAGTCATCAGCTAATATCGCTGCTCTATTCATGCTACCTGCTGAGTTTAGATCCTCTAATCATGAAGAAGAATCTGATGATGAAGAATCAATTGCTCAATGCATCTATCAAGCAGAAGATGCCACATTTCAAAAACCCGAGAGACATTCCCATTTAAAAGCTTTGTATTTGAAAGGGTTTGTTGATGGAAGGCCTCTGAACAAGATGTTAGTTGATGGAGGGGCAGCTGTTAATTTGATGCCATATGCCACCTTTAGAAAGCTTGGCAAGACTACAGAAGACTTAACTCAGACCGATATGAGGTTGACCGACTTTGCTGGCAACATATCGGCTACTAAAGGTGTTGTATGTGTCGAATTGACGATTGGCAGCAAGAATATGCCGACGACCTTCTTTGTGGTCGATGCAAAAGGGTCCTATAGTGAGCTTCTTGGAAGGGATTGGATCCACACCAATTGTTGTGTTCCATCTACCATGCATCAGAATGTGATTCAGTGGATCGGCGACACTGTAGAAGTGGTACCAGCCGATTCAACTGTTAGTGTTGCTTACTCGGACCCTGATGTTTGGAACTTTGATAACATGGAATGCTTTTCTGGGAAGATTCTTGAAGAAGACTTTCTCAAGACAGCTGACGATAGTCAACAGCCGATCCAAGCAGTCGGCTTCAAAAAATATATTTAATGGATTGTACGGTTAATGAAGATGAGAGTAAGATGGGTAAGGGTTTCACATCGGCTGATGAACTGGAAGCAGTTGATATTAGAAACGGTTATAAGCCAAGGTTGACATATATCAGTGCCAAATTGGATCCCAAGTTTAGATAAGAACTTATTACATTGTTAAAAGAATATAAAGAATGTTTTGCTTGGGATTATTCTAAAATGTCTGGTCTTGATCGATCGTTGGATGAGCATCGACTACCTATCAAACATGGGAGTCGGCCTGTAAAACAAGCTCCGAGGAGGATTAGAGCAGAAGTTATGGCTGATGTGAAAACGGAAATCACTCGGCTTTATGATGCTAACTTCATTCGGCAATGTAGATATGCTGAGTGGATATCTAGTGTAGTCTCTGTGTATAAGAAAAATGGAAAAATGAGATTTTGCATTGATTTCAGGGATTTGAATGAAGCTACTCCAATGGATGGCTACCCAATGCTAGTGGCAGATATGTTAGTCGATGCAGCAGCAGGACATAAGGTGATCAGTTTTATGGATGGCAATGCTGGGTATAACCAAATTTTTATGGCAGAGGAAGACATACATAAAACTGCATTCAGATGTCCAGGTGCTATAGGCTTATATGAATGGGTGGTCATGACTTTCGGGCTTAAAAATGCCGGTGCAACTTATCAAAGGGCTATGAATTATATCTTTCATGAGTTGATCGGTAGGATTGTGGAGATTTACATTGATGATGTAGTTGTGAAGTCCAGGGATTATCAAAGGCATCTTAAGGATCTTAGAGATACTCTTGAGTGTGCAAGGAAACATGGGTTAAGGATGAATCCCCACAAGTGCGCATTTGGAGTGTCAGCTGGTCAATTTTTGGGGTTTATGGTACATGAAAAAGGGATTGAAGTTGGTCAGAAAAGTTATGATGCAATTGACAAAGCAGTACCACCAACCACAAAGACTCAACTGCAATCTTTGATCGGTAAAATCAATTTCATCTGGAGGTTTGTTTCGAATCTATCAGCCAGAATTTTACCGTTCTTAGTTTTATTGAAATTAAAAGATGACCAAGAATTTAAATCGGGAGATGAACAACAGAAGGCATTTGATGAAATCAAAGAATATATGAAGTGTCCACCAGTTTTGATTCCTCCTCAAAACAACAAACCTTTTAAGTTATATGTATCGGCCGATGATCATACAATTGGATGGGCCTTGATGCAAGAATTCGAAGGTAAAGAAAGAGTATTGTTCTATCTCAGTAGAAGGTTACTTGACCCAGAAACGAGGTATTCTCCTGTTGAAAAGTTATGCTTATGTTTGTACTTCTCGTGCACCAAGCTTCGACATTACCTGTTATCTTCCGAATGCACGGTGGTGTCAAAGATTGACGTAATTAAACATATGTTATCCATGCCTATTCTAAATGGGAGGATTGGCAAATGGATTTTTGCATTATTAGAATTTGACTTGAAGTTTGAATCGGCTAAAGCGGTTAAAGGTCAGGTAATAGCCGATTTTGTTACTCATCATCATGAACAAGAGATTAAGACTTTAGATTTTACCCCGTGGGCTTTGTTCTTTGATGGTTCCAATTGCAAGCAAGGTGGGGGCATTGGTATTGTTCTTGTTTCTCCTTAGGGAGGAAGTTTTGAATTTGCTTTTTCAATTGATCTAACCTCTACTAACAATCAAGCTGAGTATGAAGCACTTCTCAAGGGACTTCAACTTTTGTGTGAGGTAGGGGCCGAGACTGTTGAGATTTTTGGAGATTCTCAATTAGTGATTAATCAATTGCTCACCCTATATAAGTGCAGAGATGACATTTAAGGAAACATTATGAGCAGTGCCTTGAGTTGCTTGATTCTTTCTCTTTTGTTGTCATAAAGCATGTTCCTAGATGTCATAATCAAGAAGCTAATCGGTTAGCTCAAAGTGCTTCTTGGTATCGGCAAATCATTGAAATACAAATCGATGAGATTGCTGATAGTGATGATTGGAGGATTGAGATTATTGAATATTTGAGAAACCCATCGCAACAAGTACCCAGAAAATTGAGATATAAGGCTACGAAGTTTGTCCTTCTTCATGATCAACTTTATCATAAAACAATCGATGGTGTACTTCTTAAATGTGTCAATCAAGAAGAGGCCAAAGTTCTAATGAGAGAAATCCATGAAGGAATTTGTGGTGCACATCTGTCTGCTCATAAAATGAAATGGATGATCAGAAGAGCAGGATATTTTTGGCCGACCATTTTAGAAGTTTGTTTTAAATATTATAAAGGATGTCAAGAATGCCAAAGATTCGGTAATGTTTAGAAGTCTCCAGCATCAGCTATGAATCCATTCACAAAGCCATGGCCATTTAGAGGATGGGGAATAGATCTGATTGGCCAAATATTTTCGGCATCTAGCAAAGGGCACAAGTTTGTGTTGGTAGCAATTGACTACTTTACTAAATGAGTTGAAGCTATTCCTTTGAAAGAGGCTTCATCAGCTACTATAATTGAGTTCATCAAAGAGCATATCATTTATCGATTCGGTGTTCCTCAAACTATTACCACAGATCAAGGAAAGATGTTTACATCAAAGAATTTGAGGATTTTGCTGCTAGCACAAGTTTTAAGTTGATTAACTCATCTCCGTATTTTGCCCAAGCCAATGGGCAGGCTGAAGCTTCTAACCAGATTTTGATCAAAATCATTAAGAAAAAGGTTAAGGAGCATCCAAAAAAGTGGCATTCAATACTCAGTGAAACCTTGTGATCCTATAGAATGACATGTCATGGTGCAACTAAGTGTTCACCATATGAATTGGTCTACGGTCACGAGGTTGTATTGCCTTGGGAAATCAATATAGGATCCAGAAGAGTATCACAACAGAATAATTTGAAAGCCGATGAATATAAGCATCTCATGATGGACAACCTTGATGATTTAAACTTTCATCGGCTAAAGGCTCTGGAAAACAATAGAGCTCAGAAGTTGAGAGTGGCTAAGTATTATGATCGAAAGGCCAGGGAGAAAAAGTTTAGTGAAGGAGACTTGGTTTGTAAAGTCATTTTACCTACTGGAACTAAGGATATCAAATATGGTAAGTGGTCACCAAATTGGGAAGGACCCTATCAGATTACCAGATGTGCTCCTGGCAATGCTTATTTCTATTAGACTCTAGAGGGTATCGAGTACTTCAGAGCAATTAATGGGAAATATTTTAAGAAATATTACCCTAGTATATGGGTGGATCTGTTATAATTTAGCCAATAACTGATATATGTGTATCGTCCTTGGTGTCCAATTGATAGCCGATACTAATGTATCACCTTCACAACAAAAATAGCCGATATGTGTTGTATTACCTTTGACGGTGAAATGAATAGCCGATGCAAGTGAGGCATCGCCTTTAGCCCAAAAATATAAATTCAAGAATTATTTAAATTAAGAGACCTCGATGGGCCTTATCGCAAGGAGATCATAAAAGAGCAGAGATTTCATTATATTCATGAAGAGGTTTCTTATACAAAAGCTTGATCCTCATGAACTACTCGAATACTTTATCTACTATAATTACAGAAGGGGTGGACTCTGCTATCTCCCTGGCTGCTCCTTCAACACCATCGAAGTGCACTTCCATGGCGTGGCTTATTTCTGGAGTAACCTCAAAGCCACTCAGGTCTTGGCCGGTGTAGGCTTGGGCAGCCCCGAGGGCCATGGCAGCGCCATGACGAACACCATGGAGGGCGACCTCATGTACCCTTGCGGGGATGTTGGTCACCCTCTCTGCGACGCTGTCGGCGGCGGCGTTCACAGAGTCGGCCGCCTCATTCCCCGCCTCCTGAAGGGCCTCCAAACGCACGGTCAAGTCTGTGAAGTAAACAGAACGCGTCGAAGATTAAGTAGAAGAAATTCAATTAAGTGAAAATTCTTCGGAAGGAAAAGGAAATTACCGGCGATGTATGCGTCGGACTCGGCGCATTGTTGAATCGCTTGAGAGGCTCTCGCCTCTGCATCTTCCAGCGCCCTTTGGAGTTGGGCAATGTGGTCCTCTTGGAGGCAGTTCCTGATGGTGGCTACCGAGTGAGGATTCCGCATTTCCGTCATTTGACGGTAATGGCAAGCGGCCATCGACTCCGAACTGCTGGAAGAAAGGTTCTCAGAAACCGACTCCATTCCAGGAGGAGGCACCAGAGCGGCGGCAGCGTTGGATGGACCCGCATCAACCTTGGATGAAGAACGATGAAAGAAGTCAAATCAAGATCTAAAGAGCCGATGATGAAATATCAGAATCAACTAGTATAAGAAAAGAGGCATGCCTAGCATGACGCTGAGGGCGACGGTAGGAGTTGACTTCCTCCTCCGCTGCGCGCTTGCTGCGGTTGTTGTCCGCCATCAAGGGAAGAAGAAAGGAACGTTTTGGATGAGAAAGAGGGTTTTCTTTTGGATGGAGGACGAAAAGCGGTGGAAATGTGCTCTGAGTATGACGGAAGAAGGGAACGAAGGAGAAATTTATATTAAAAATAGGGATGCCGTTTCGTACAGTGTGCGCAGAGTGCTCGAGTGTGATGTTAAATCATGACACAGTTTTCAAGAGAAGAGCAACCGATTCACATTGACCATCAAGATATTGTTCGGGAAAAAATCTTTGGACCGTTTGGAATACCAAGGGGAAAGAAGAAAATGACTCAAAATTTTGGAATAAAATAAATTTCATTCCAAAATTGGGGGGCATGTGTTTACACCAGATTTTGGACTTAGAAAATTATTATTTTTGTGGGCACAAACAGCTGAATTATTGATGAAAGAATCGGCTAGAAAAATAAAAGGGGATGTTTGGGCCCGAACACGACCAAGACCATGAAGACCAGACGTGACAAGCTTCGAAGGCATATTGGGTTCGGCCGAAGAGTTTGAGTTCGGTTCGTCTTTTGTTTTACTTATTATGTAACCTAGTCGTGTTAGGACAGGAGTCAACCGGGTTACAAATAGCTAGAAACCCGATTTTGTAAAGAGAACCCAATCAATCAACACATCGGCCACCGGCCAAAACCCTAGAAGTAGGAGTAACATAGATCTCGGCGAGACCTTCAATCAGGCAGGACTGCATCGGCTTCGACCGACCTCCGGTTTGCTTGTAAGTTTTCACCAATGGCTCGTGTCATTGTGCAATAAGGCTGTATTTGGCATCGACCAAACTCTTGTTAAGCTATGACATGGCTAGTTATCGGTCTAAGTTCATATCTTGTAAGGCTGTCTTGACTCTGATGAATCTCTTACTTTAGTCGATCTTGACTAGTTATCGGCTCTATTGGTTTGGCAAGCTAATAGATTCATTAAGTTATCGATGTTGTTTTATGTTTTAATTTGTTTCTTTATGTTTTAAACAACATCTTTCCCAATCAAGATTGACAAAGTGTCTGAAACTCAAAAGACGCTTAGTTTCGGCTATGTTGAGACCCTTCATGCCCACAACAGAGAAAATAGTCGATTCAAGCTTCTCATCGACTATTTTGTCAATCTTGGTTGTTACGTGTTGTGCGTTCGAGATATTCGATAAAACTATGATACCGATCTAAGAACAAGTAGATTCAATCTTGCATGTTTATTATGGCTGTATTTTCGAACCCCACTGATATACATGGTAGATTAGATTTGCTCGATCTTAAGTCCAGTCATGGTTTTAATGGATAGATCTTGTTCGTGCCACATGGACCCTTATCGGCTAAAATAGCCGATCCAGTTATGCTTTCTTCATAATGTGTGCTTTTAAACTGCCTGGAATCAATGTATTTACTTGTTGCACCGGACGTGATCTAGTTTGATCATCATTATGGCTGTATGGAGACACCCCACTATTGATGTTTAGACTATTGTATCGATCTATTTGTTATTATGGCTGCATGGAAACACCCCACTGTTAACAGATAGAACTGCCTGTGCAATTAGTCGATACGTTGTGTTTACACTATTTGAATGTACACATAGATCTTTACTCTGTTAACATGTTTAAGCTCATCGGCTGTTTGTCTATCTTGAATGCTTCTTTCCATACATCATAGCTGTTTTGTTTTATATCTTTTTTCATTGCCTTCGTGCAATTTCTTAGGAGTTGACTTTGTAGTCAATGTCCTATCAACAATGGCTATATCAGAGCCGCACAATCTGGAACTATCTGGCACCAAACCGGCAGGTTCCATAATTTGACAACGTTTTCTTCTCCTCGTCAATTGCAGGTCAAATTGACTGGCACGCCCCAAGTCGATCTTGCTAAGATTCGGCTCCACCATCTGCTGAAGGTTCAGGAGGTCAGGACCTTGCTCCGTACGCCCTCTAAGGACCGTGCGTTCGAGTGTGTTGGCACGACGAACCAAAATTTTACGTCAACACGAGCCTAGTCGACGACGAGCGATGGCGGCGACAGACGAAGGCGGCGATGAGCCTGGTCGACGACGAGTGAAGACGGCTATGAGTCGGGTCAGTGATGGGCGACGGCGGCGACGAGCGAAGGCGGCGACGAGCCTGGTCGACGACGAGGGACGACTTAGTCCTCGAGCTTCAGCGATGAGCGAAGGCGAAGTCCCAAAAAAATAAATATGGAGAGCAGTAGTACATGATGATGTACAAATAAAATATGGAGAAAAACCAGTGGCGAAGGATGACTGCAGCTTGACAAAGTCCCCGAGCCTAGAGTCGTCGTGCCAACATCGAGCGTCTGGAGACGGAGATGGAGCCGGTCGCAGAGGCCCTGTTCACCGATGTAGATCTTTTTGCTGCCGGGCAGCCATGGAGTGTAACATAGGAGAGTAGTCTGTAAATAGACTCTTGGGCAAACAGAGGCAAAACTTGTAGCGAGTCGGTGTGTTTTGAATATTCCCTGAATTCCGCAGACCCAATAGCCGTGAGCTGTAGCGATGAACAGTTTGGCCTTGGGTTATCCCAGGATCCGTACCGTAGAGCGCGGAGCTCGTTTGCGCGTAGGAGTCAAGGGCGTCGCCCAAGGAACCGTTGCTGGCATCCCATAGCGCAGAGGACAGACGCTCGTGCACGCATAGGGAGGTACCACGAATAGGGTCTTTTTTGAGAGGCTCGATCGTGGCGTGACCTGGGCGAATGAAGACCGTTTATCGACCGCGTGGGTAGCGTAGGTACAGGCACTGAGCGTGTAGCCTTAGAATTCTCAGCCCGAGTTAGCCTTTCCTTCATAGCGTAGAGGGCAAATGCTCATGCACGCGTAGAGAGGTCGGGACATCACTCGGGAGAGCTGTTGGCCACCATAGCGCAGATGGCAGACGCTCATGCACACGTCCGGTGGTGACAACAGCCCCGGCTCTGAGTCTTCGTAGGCATCAGTCAGGCTACTTGAAGACCGCATGGAGAACGAGCGCGTAACGGCGCGTATACAGGCACTGGAGGTCTCAGCCCAAGCTTAGCCTTCCCTTCGTAGCGCAAAGGGCAGACGCTCATGCACGCATAGAGAGGTCAGGACGTCACTTGGGAGGACTACTGGCCACCATAGCGCAGAGGGCAGGCGCTCATGCATGCGTCCGGTGGTGGTAGTAGCCCCGGCTCTGAAACTCCTTCAGCATCAGCCAGGCTATTTGGAGAGATCGACGAGTCATTTGGAGAGGTCGGCGAGTCATTTGGCGAAGACGGCAACGAGCCCGGTTGATGACGAGCGAAGGCGGCGACGAGCTTGGTTGGTTACGAGCGACGGCGACGACGGGCGAAGGCGGCGACGAGCGAAGGCAACAACGAGCCTTGTCGACGACGAGCGATGGCGGTGACGGGCGAAGGCGGCGACGAGCCTGGTCGATGTCGAGCGACGGCGGCGATGGGCGAAGGCGGCGACGAGCCTGGTCGATGTCGAGCGATGGCGGCGATGGGCGAAGGCGGTGACGAGCCCGGTTGACGGCGGGCAAAGACGGCGACGAACGAAGGCGGCGGGCGAAGACGACGACGAGCGAAGGCGGCGATGAGTGAAGGCAGCGGCGAAGGCGGCGACGATCCTGGTCGACAACGAGCGAAGGCGGCGACGAGCCGTGTCGGCGATGGGCGACGGCGGCGACGAGCCCGGAAGAAGATGAGCGAAGGCGGTGATGAAGTCGGCGACAATCCTGGTCGACGACGAGCGATGGTGGCGACGGGCGAAGGCGGCGACGTTGATGCAGTCGGTGATCCTCTTGCTAGCCCGGTCGATGGCCTCGACCAGGTCGTCGCGGCGGATGGATCTTGGCGCGCATGGCGTCAGTACGATGGCACGCTAAGTGGACGGTGGGGCATCCGGCACAGGAAGCTGCGCGGATTCCATGATCTCCAGAGCGAGGATGGCAGTGCCGCTGGTCCAGATCATAGATCTGATCTGGAAGGAGACGCCGGGCTCGGGAGGATCATGAAGTCAAGGAAGATGACCGCTTGGCAGATCATGATGTCGTAGCACACACCCCCTACCTGGCGCGCCAACTGTCGACGAAATATAGTCGATAGTCTACCGAGGGGTATGCCCAAGGTAGTAGATTAGACGGCGGAGGCGTGCGAGACGTCTGCAAAGCGTAAACGCAGGGACGAGAGACGGCGATTTAGACAGGTTCGGGCCGGCAAGTCGCCGTAATACCCTACGTTCTGTTTTCTGGTGGTTGGTTGTATTGCTAGATTGGAATATGACGTGTGATCCGATGAGATCTGAGGTGAGATGAGAGGGGGTCCCTGCTCGCCTTATATAGTCGGGAAGCAGGGTTATAGTTGTCGAATCCTAACAGATTACAAACGGTTCCTTTTAGCAAGGAATCCGGATCTATCTCTAGGATGTCCCTTGGCGGGCAAGGCTTCTGGAGAGTCCTTGACGAGCACGACGAGCTGGTCGTGTGCTGCAAGGCCTCGCGAGCTGGGCTGTCCTTGACGAAGGGTCCAATTAGGTCCATGGGGGTATACGGAGCTAATATCCCCACACTCTCCATGGTGTGCAAGGTCGGGGAGTTCAGAGGCAGGGCGCTAGGCCTGAAGGTGCACCCCCTTAGGCGGCTAGGCCCTAGGCAGCTAGACCACAAGGTGGTGGTCGTGCCCGTCGTGGTTCCGGTCGACCTCAATACAATCGTGAGCCGAGTGTAAGAGGCTTTGCTGCACCGTCCCTTAGCGGACCACCTTTTTAGCATGGTGGTGATCGCTTTGCTCAAATGGGACGAGGAAGTGAGTTTGGAGGATTTCTGTTCCATAGCAGACCACCCTTCCAGTTTGGTGGCGATCGCTATCCACCCATGGGACGAGGTCAGTTTGGTGTTGCTTCTAACACTTTTTCTGCGCCTATGACACAACACTGGTATCCTTCTCAGTATACTAACCCCAGTGTTGTGCCATATGCTCATTTCCTGCCTTTCTATTGATCCAGGAACTTCGGTTGGAGAACATGTGGCTCATGGATTCCAGGTGTTCACGCCACTTAACCGGAAAGAAGGAATGGTTCTCCAGCCTAGACCCCGTTGTGCATAAGGAGTACATCATTTTCGGGGATAATAGTAGAGGTAAGGTTGTTTCTCATGGAGCTATTCGTCTCAATGAGAACTTCGTTCTCAAGGATGTTGCTTTGGTTTCTAACTTGCATTTCAATTTGCTTTCTGTTTCACAACTCCTTGAAGATGATTTTCAAGTGCGCTTTAAGAAGGGTTTGAGTCGTGTTTTGGACTCTCGGGGAGACCTTGTTTGTTGGGTCGTCCCTTTTGGCCGTGTTTTTAGAGTTGGTTTTTCTCGTTCTTTCGGCTCTGGTAGATGTTTGATGGCTGGTCCTTCTTCTGATTTGTGGAAGTGGCATAGGAGGCTTGGTCATTTGAGCTTCGACTTGCTTGCAAGGCTTAGCTCACTTGGCATAATCCAAGGATTGCCCAAGCTTAAGTTTCAGAAGGACCTTGTTTGCCATCCTTGTCGTCATGGGAAGATGGTTGCTGCTTCTCACCCACCTGTTAATCAGGTGATGACCAAGCAACCCGGCGAGCTTTTACACATGGACACTGTTGGTCCAGCTCGGATTTGCTCAGCGGGTGGGAAGTGGTACGTTCTAGTGATCGTTGATGATTTTTCGAGGCACTCTTGGGTGTTCTTCATGGAGGCTAAGGATGAAGCTTTTTCTTTTGCTCGTGATTTGATTTTGAGGTTGAAAACTGAGTTTCCCCCTGATACCATTAGAGCTATTCGTAGCGATAATGGTACAAAGTTGGTTAACTCGCAGTTTACCTCTTTCTGTTCTTCTCATGGAATCGAGCATCAGTTGTCTTCTCCTTATGTCCCCCAGCAGAACCGGACCCTTGTTGAGATGGCCAGGACGATGCTCGATGAGCATAGGACTCCTAGGCGTTTTTGGGCCGAGGTGATCAACACTGCTTGCCATGTTTCAAATCGCATCTTTCTTCGAGCTTTCATGAAGAAGACTTCTTATGAGTTGCGTTTTGGACGGGTACCCAAGGTGTCTCATTTTAGGGTTTTTGGGTGCAAGTGCTTTATCCTAAAGCAAGGCAATTTGGACAAATTTGAATCTCGCTCTGCTGATGGTGTGTGTAACACCTCTAGTGTTAAGCAACCCTAAATGCATAAATTGACATCTCATGAGCATAAAGCATTTTCATATGTTTTCCTCTTTTCATGAAAAGTGTCATTTCATGTGATAGTTGCTACTGATCATGCAATGGTGTGATGCTTGTTTGGATTGTTTGTGGAGTGGTTTGAGTTTCTTAGTAATCTAACCTTGTTGAGAAGTCAAAATGAAGCCATGTTTATGTGGACCATTTTGGTTAATCAAGTCTGTAACCCTAGTTGACCAAATAGAGCCCTAGGAGTCCTTTTGTTTGACTAACAAAGACCTCCTTGATACAAGCTTTGTATGGCTGAGTGCCCTAAACCAAAAGTGTGTAGAATTTATAGTAGAACAAAAGTTGTTTTTGGGTCAACTCATGAAAATGGGTCTAACATGGTGTTTTGAGGCCCACAAGGCAGAATTGAGGGAGTTTAGACTTGGAAAATTTTCCTAAGTCTTTAACTCCAAACCGGTTTCATCTAGTGAACTTTGGAGCTTTTCTGAGAAATATCCAAGCTGAACCAGAGCTCGAGCCTTTAACCAAAGTTGTGGTTTACACATAGCTCTACTAAATGGAACAAGTGGTTTAGCGTTTTATCGAGTGGATTAAGAGATAATCGCGCTCAAAAACTGGTTGTCAGTCGGCCTGATGGCCACTGAACCCGGTCGTTTCAGTGCAGCGCGCGCGCGTGGTGGCCGACCGTGTCGGGCATCGCCCGCCGCTTGGCGCACGGCGGCCGGCCGGGCATGCAACGCGCGTGGAATGGCGAGCACAAAGCCCACCCGCACGCACTCGCCCCGCCAGACGCCTCCTCCCCTTTTGCCTTGCCTCCTCCTTGCTCTCGCCGGTGCTCGGGCGGAAGAAGAGCAGAGCCGAGCGTTCGCCGCCGTCTCGCCGTGCCACCGCCAAAGCAACCACCCAGCCAGCTTCGCCTTGAGCTTCCGCATCGTTTGCTGTAGTTAGTGCTCCGTGAAAGGCCCTAGGTAAGCCACGGGGTGAGCTCCCGCTATGGCCGCCATGACCGCCGAGCTCGGTCCGCCATGGTCGGCGCTCTCTCTGTGTGAATCCTTCTGTTCTAGCTCGCGTTCGTGGGTCAGTGAGGCTCGTGGATGGAGTAGCGGGTGTTGGTTTACCAGATTAGGGTTTGGTGGTAGCAGTATGCCATCGTCCCCCGTCTGCCATGGTCGCCGTGGAGGGCATGGCCGTGGTCTCGGGTGTTCAGAGTGGAAACCCTAGCTTCCAAGCCCCACGTTAGGTTCCTGGAGGTCACCGGAGTAGGAATCGGGGGTTGGTTTGCCGTGAGATGGCCGGAGTCGGCCGGCGTGGTGGAGCCGTGCCGCCGTGGCCACCATTCCCGCCGCCGAGCTTCGTCCGTGACAATGCCGAGCAAGAGAGTAGTACCAATCGACGCGGCAGGTTGAGAGGAGTCCGGTGGTGGTGTTGGTTTCGCCGGAGAGGCCGCCGTCGACGAGCTCCGACGAGGTCAACGACCTCCCCTGCTCTGTGAGTATGGCAGGTGGGGTCAGTTTGACTCAGGGGCCCGCTGGTCAGTTGCTTGCGTGGGTTGGAACCGTGTGCGTGTAGCAGTTTGAGTTAGGTTTTGTTTGTTTAAATGTTTTCCAAAAATAGGAATAATGCTTGTTTAAATTATATCTAAAGTTGCAGTGATCCAAATGAGGTGAAATAAATTTTGTTAGATTTTTCTTGATGAGATCTACCTAGGAAAAATATGATATGTACAATTTGTGATGATTTTATACGCAGTTGTAATTAATTTGTGTTTGGGATGATATCTTGTTAAATGCATAATAAATTGTATATTGCTCAGAAAAATGTGATTCTTGTTTTGTTAGGTTTGTGTTGATGAATAGTATCTGGGAAAAATATAATATGAATATGTTCTGTGAAAAATATTGGCAGTAGCAATTAAAGTGATTAAATATTGTTTTCTTGTCATGCTTCACGTTTGCAATCTCTATCTCCAAACCCTCACACAAAGCACACCTAGACACACAAGTGCTACCCGAGTTGGCCTTCTCAAGAAACACAATTTTGGCATTCTTCTCTGCCAAGTCGGATTGCAAGCCTGCACAAGACTTGCACGCACCAAGCATAGAGGATCGAGCTCTAAGTTCATCCACCTCTCCAACCAAAGCAACATACTTCCCCCTCAAAGTGAGAAGGTCAGTCATGTGCTTGGAGCACATCTCACACTCATCCTCCTCAGACACGACGATGGTGGACGTGACAGACTCAAGCTCCTTCACCGCGTCCTCCCACTTCCTCCTAAACTCCTTTCTCTCCCTAGCGGCTAGCCTAAGCAGTTTATCTTGACTAAGGAGAGCAGAAGTAAGCTTGTCAACCTCAGCAGAGAGTTCGTCAGGAGTTTGAGATAACTGGGAGGTGTCGTCGTCATCGTCGTTCCGAGGGATCTCCTCCAGCTCGCCGTTGACCTCATCGCCGAGGGCCATGGTGCAGAAGCCCTCGTTGTCGGCGAAGAAACAGAGACCGTTCAGCTTGTCCTCAATCTTCTTCTTCTTCTCGGACTCGTCATCGCTTGATGTAGCGGAGACGTCATCCGAGTCGTCGACGTCGCTGAGAGTGGCGAAGAAGGCACGCTGCTCGGCCTGGGCCTTCTCCAAGTACTTCTTCTTGATGTACTCCTTGTTGATGCCGCCCCTCCGCTTGTGCTGGGCGGGGACGTACTTCTCCTTGCGCTTGCCGGAGTCGTACTTGTTGCCGTGATCCGCCTTGCCGAAGACTTGCTTGTTCTTCTTCGGGCAATTGGCGATGAAGTGGTCCGAGCCTCCACACTCGTAGCAGCCACCACGTCCTCCTCCGCAGCGATGGTTCATGCGGTTGTTGTGGAACTGCGAGAAACGGTTGGCAAGCAGGGCCAACTCGTCATCCGCCATGAACTCCAGCTGCTCCTCTATGACAGAAAGACGATATGACAAAGCAAAGCCTCCAGAGGTGTTAGCAGAAGAGCTAGAAACCAAAGCCATCGACAGGCCAGAAGGATTTTCATAAGAAGCCCTCGCCATGGCATCAATCTCACTGGACTTGAGCTTACTAAAGAGCTCATCGCACGTGAGAGTCTCATAGTTAGGCGATTCGATGATCGCCTGAACCTTGGAGTCCCACACTGACCGATCGAGAGTGTGTAAAAGCTTAAAAGCCCTCTCATGATCGTCGAAAGGCAACAGCTCCTTGTTAGCCCTCATCCTGTTGACAATCACCTGAAAGCGAGCGAATAAACTCTCTATGCTCTCGCCAGGCATGTGTCGAAAGTTCCCATACTCCCGCTTGTGCGACTTGTAGAGACGGGATTTGACTTGAGTGGTTCCGTTATGGAAGCGCATGAGAGTCGCCCAAATCTCCCTAGCCGTGGGGAGGTGAGAAACGCGATCAAACTCAGACATGCTCAAACATGAGAAAAGAGCATTACATGCTCGGCTATTGGCATCGTGCTCGTCGATCTGCAGCTGAGTCACACGAGCAACCAAGACCACGTAATCAGCCTTGTTGCAAATCTCCCAAATAGAAGCACCCATACTCTGAAGATAGGCCGACATGTGTATCTTCCAATACGCATAGTTCGTCCCATCCAAAAATGGCGGTTTGCCCACGCCGCGATCCATGTCGCCTTCAGTGGATCTGGAACCGGCTAAGGTGGAAGATCCTTAACCCGCTCCGATACCAATTGAAGGACCGAAAGTGCTACCCAAGGCGACCAGAGGGGGGTGAATAGGAGCTTCAAATTTCTTTCGAAATGTTGAGGCCTCTATCCCAGAAAATCAACCCAAGAACAAAGCTGAAACTCGTGATGTCCACGGCCCAAGAGCGTGGGTGGATGTTCCCTAGGAACACAACAAGACACCACAAAAACTTCCTCACCCAAGTTCATGCAAGTCAACTATTTAGCAAGGGGGATTCAGGCTATTTCGCAAAGCGGGAGGCCCGATTTCTGTAGAGCACAGAAGCCGGGAATCCAACGCAAAACCCGAAAACCAAATCCAAAGCCAAACGAACAAGCTCCGAACAAATCAGTGCAGAACCTGTGTTCACGTCGGACGCGTCCGATGTGAACATGACCTTTCTGGAACCTTATTGAGTAGCCATCGGACGCTGCTACAGTAACAGTTCAGCGTCCGATGCCAGCATCCAATGTAGGGCCGACGCTTATGATGTGAATAGTAGCGTCCGATGCCCAGACACCAGACGTGTCCGATGCAAAATGAGGGTTTCTGGAACCTCACTGCATGACCATCGGACGCTGTACTGTAGCGTCCGATGCCCCTTTAAAAGACATAGAATCTGACACGTGGCAACGACACGTCCGATGTGATGAACACAACGTCCGATGCCCTTGTGCTCAGCGTTCGATGCTCCCGAAACTGAATTATTCTTCCGCGAATTCAACCTGATCTCCTCCGAATCAAAAGCTCTAAGGCTTAGACTTGGTATGAGGAGTTCTAAGGATGTTAGTGAGCTACCCCTAAGAGATCATGGCTCCAACCTAACTCCAAATAGGTGAATTGGAAGAAATTGGGGGCAAAGAGGTGAAAACCGATCCAAACACGAAAACCGATCGATCTACTTGCTCATGAGGTTTGAGTTAAATTCCTTTGGTCGAAATGATCCCCTCACAGTAAAGAACAAGTTGATTCAAACGGTTCTGCAAACGGAGCAACGTGGAGAGAGATCGATCGACGGGAAACTTGAGGAGAAAAGAAAAACGCGAAGAACAACACAAGAACGCGAATTACAACCTCAATTGCCAGCCGAAATTCGTCCCCACGAGGAGACAACGGGAATCTTGTCCCGTTTCCGCAAAATCCAAAAACATAGAGGTATGATTAAACTGTCTCTACGGATCCCAATAGCTACAGCAGAGAATGGGAGAGCAGGAAACCCTAGAGTGAAAATAGCAATGGCTGAGATCGTTTGGAGGGAGGGTTGCCTCTCCTTATATAGCCTAATACAATTATTCCCCTTCTACCCTTACAACTAATGAGCGAGCAGGCTAACCCTAAGGGTATTCCTGACCAACTCGATGTAGATGCTGATCCGATGGCCATGCCTGCACAACTGGTAGCTTCGCCTTGACACGACCTCACCGATTGCCGCCACGTGCCACCACCGCTCTGCTCGTCCTTTTTGCGGACCTCCCCTTGGTTTTGAGGCCAAAACCGGGAAACCTGGGCCATCCCCCGGTTTTGAGGCTGAAACCAGGAAACCTGTCGTCCGTCGCCTGACTTTTGTGGCCCAAACTCAGAAACCCACCAACGCTTTTGAGACCCAAACCTGGAAACCATCCTCAGCCCGAGTTTTATGGCCCAAACTCGGAAACCGACCGCACCTAGGTTTTGAGGACCAAACTTGGAAACCGTCCACTTGGTGGTTTTTCTGTGGCTCAACCACCAAACTGAGCCGTACAGGGGATGCACCGCCCGTGCACCCCGTCCACACGCAAGTCTTCACTTGTCGCTGTCCCAGGCTGTTAGCCACCACGGCCGATCCTCAGGCCACCGGTCTGTCAGTCCAAGCCTCACGTTCGCCCTTCACCACTCCGGGTCCATCGGGACGACACGTCTCTACTTGACCTTCACCTTGCCTTTGATCACCGTATCCATGCTCAACACCTGCACCACACAAGCCAAAGAACATGCGCATCATACCAATTGACAATCACTCATCATCTCAAGATCTGGCATACACCCATGTATCCACAATCTCCCCTTTGATGAGTGCATTATCAACTACCAACACAAATCATATGAAGGTAGAAGAAGGAAGGAAGAAGAAGTAAGCAAACTCAACCAATCGACCAAAAATGAAGCAAAGCCAGAAGAAGTCAACTGGAGTGAGCGAGACAACCTCCCAAAGACATGGGCAACGGCTCGACGCAACCAAGCAAAGCAAAGCTAGCCCTCAAGAAGAGGTAGAACAGGCTCAACACCACTAGCAGAACCGCTCCAAACCAATTGAAAAACCACACAAGCTGAAAATCGCTCCAATGCAATTGAAAAACCACACAAGCTAAAAATCGCTCCAAACCAATTGAAAAACTGCTTTGAACCAATTGAAAAACCATATAGGCTGAAGGTCGCTCCAAACCAATTGAACAGCTCGTCAAAGCAAAAATTGAGCAAACTCCCCCTTCAATAGTGCATACAACTTAGGGACATGATTTGGCAAAATTTCTCCCCCTTAGTTGAAAATGCACACAACAAGGCAAATGCATATGAGACACAAATGCAGGTTAGCAGCTTCAGGTATATAGTCCATAGAGTGAATAGATGCTCTAAAGAGTGCTGATCCAACTACTCAACAATAAGCACAAATGCCAGCAAAGACTCAAACTGATCACATAATATGAAATATGAACATATCAGCAAAGTGAGCAGTTTTAAGTCATTCAAAAAGGGTTTCACCATCAAAATAGCACCAAACAAGTATAGACAGGCAGTTACACAAGTGCTAAACATGTATGAAAGGTGAACTACCCCTAGCAAAGTTCAATCATCATGCTATAGAAATGAAACATAGACTTATGTTTTCAAGATTTTATCGGAGTTGCAGCGGTGATTACACAAGTTTAAATTTTCTGCATGTGATTGCGAGAGGTTGAAAACTCGACACTGCCTAACTTTTCAACCGAGCTAAGCCTATGCATAAGCAATTAGAAGCTTGAAGCAATGGTTTCGGTCTTACACTACACGGCTCAAGTTTAACTCAATGTGCAATGAGAAACAGTCTCGATACCATGATGTGTTGTCAAGTGATCCCAACTCGATCTTTTCAATTCACTTAGACTTGGTTCAAATTTTAACAGAAAATAAACATACGAAGCAAGTGAGAGACTCAGAACTAGAGACATAGCAACCTAGCATATATGAAAAGCACAAGTGACTTCAACACATTCTACACATGCTAGTTGTCAAACTCAATGGTGAACATGTTTCAAATTTTATGTTGAATTAAGCATATTCACAGTTCTGAAAAGTAGCTCAGCTCACAACATGTATCAGTGATCAAAAAGAGCCTAAGCTACAAGCATCGTCATATATCATCGGAGCATACACTAATCAGAGCATAGGTTCATTCTACAGATTATAGATATGAAGCTCAAAAAGATAAAGATGCAAATATGATGAAATGCAAAAACTAAACAAAAACTAAGCAAAAGTAGTCAGTCTATGATACAAGAACCAAAATGTTTCCCCAAACTAAAAGGGAAAACACACACCAAGCTCACCACTCAACCTAACAAAGGTTGATTGGTCCAAAGGCTTGGTGAAAATATCTGCCAACTGAAGATGAGTATCGACATGGTGAAGGTCGATATCACCCTTCTCATAGTGGTCTCGCAAGAAATGAAAGTGCAATCAATGTGTTTGGTCTTAGAATGCAACACGGGGTTCTTGGCAACGCTAATCGCACTCGTGCTGTCACAAAGCAATGGAACTTGAGAAAAGCTCAGACCAAAATCACCCAAAGTGGCCATCATCCACAACAACTGGGAACAGCAGCTAGCCGCAGCAACATATTCAGCCTCTGTGGTAGACTGAGCGACACTAGACTGCTTGCGAGAAGACCAAGATACAAGGGAAGAACCCAAAAACTGACAAGTCCCAAAAGTGGACTTGCGCTCAAGTCGAAAACCAGCAAAGTCAGCATCCGAGTAACCGCAAAGAGAGAGGGTGGAAGAAGCAGAATACCAAATCCCAAACTCAGGTGTGAAGCATAAGTACCTCATAATGCGCTTAACCGCCTGATGGTGAGAGGTGTGTGGCGACGCCTGAAAGCGCGCGCAAAGGCACACCGCAAACTGAATGTCCGGGCGTGTCGTCGTCAGGTACAGCAGCGACCCGATCATACTCTGATACTCCTTCTGGTCCACAGCTTCTCCATCCTTGTCCGCATCCAGGGCCGTCGTGGTCGACATGGGTGTTGGAAGAGGCTTGGCCTCACCCATATCGAACTTCTTCAATATGTCCTTGGTGTACTTGCCCTGGTGCACAAACGTCCCCTCTCGGGATTGCTTGATTTGCAACTCGAGGAAAAACGTCAACTCGCCCATCATGCTCATCTCAAATTCCCTGCTCATTGTATCTGCAAACTTGGCAACCAAAGCATGAGAAGAACCACCGAAAATGATATCATCCACGTAAATCTGAACCAACAAAGTGTCATTACCTTGCTTGAGGAGAAAAAGCGTTTTATCAACACATCCCATTTTAAAACCCTTAGCAAGCAAAAAGGTTTTCAACCTATCATACCAGGCTCTAGGGGCTTGTTTCAAACCATACAAGGCTTTGTGAAGTTTAAAAACATGGTTTGGAAACTTGGGATTTTCGAAACCGGGGGGTTGTTTCACATACACCTCTTCTTCTATGTAGCCGTTTAGGAAGGCACTCTTGACATCCATTTGAAAAAGTTTGAAACCTTTGGATGCAGCAAAAGCCAAGAAGATCCTAATTGCCTCCAAACGAGCTACAGGAGCAAAAGTCTCCTCATACTCTATCCCCTCCTTCTGACTATACCCCTGGGCTACAAGTCTGCCCTTGTTTCTCACGACATGGCCATCTTCTCCTTGTTTGTTTTTGAAAACCCATTTTGTCCCAATAGGGTGACACTCAGGAGGAAGAGGAAGAAGAACCCAAACCCGATTTCTTTCAAAATTTTCAAGCTCCTCATGCATGACATTGACCCAATCCGGATCAGATAAAGCGTGTCCAACATCTCGGGGTTCAAATCAGCAACAAATACAGAATGAGCAAAGTGAGAGATTTGTTGTGACCTAGACCGAGTGACGTGTTCGTGGATGTCGCCGATCATTTGTTGAGGAGGGTGTTGCGCTGAATGTGTCGTGGCGCCTCCCTTGCTAAAGTTACCTCCTCCTCAACAGCAGTTGGTGCCTCCTCAGGTACAAGTGGTACAACCCGAGGTGGTGGATCACACGGCCCCCATGTAGTAGAGGAAGAAGGGTCGGGGCCGCGTGCAGTCGTGGTCGAAGTCGACCCAATCGGCATAGCAGGTGGAGGAAGTGCTGAATCATCTATTCCTTCAGCACCTTGTTCCTCATCATCAAAAAGAGGTTCTCCAACCTCATGATCACCTGCACGCTCAAAACGAGAAGAAGGACAAAGCACAGTCTCGTCGAAGGTGACATCGGATGTCTCCATGACTCGGTTAGTATCAAGGTTAAGTACACAATATGCGCAAGTATGATTTCCATAACCCAAAAATACACCGTCGGAAGAACGAGACTCAAACTTGTCGAAGTACCTTTCTTGAGTATAAAACAGTGGCAACCAAAAACTCTAAAATATCTCACTTTGGGTTGCCTCCCAAATCGCAACTCATAAGAAGTTTTCTTCAAGAAAGCATGGAGAAAAATGTGATTGGAAATATAGCCTGCAGTGTTTATAGCCTCGGCCCAATATCGCCTAGGAGTCATATGCTCATCGAGCATCATCCTGGCCATCTCTACAAGGGTCCGATTTTTCCTCTCTACAACACCATTTTGTGGCGGTGTGTAGGGAGAAGACAACTGATGCTCTAAACCCAAAGAGTTACAAAACTTCTCAAAATCCGAGTTTTTAAACTCGGAACCATTATCGCTATGAATAGCTCTCATCGAGTTCTTAGGGAACTCGTTCTGAAGTCGCAAGATTAAATTGCGAACAAAAGTGAAATTCTCAGTTTTCTCAGCTAAAAAGAAAACCCATGAATATCTCGAAAAGTCATCAACAACAACAAGCACATACCACTTCCCACCAACCGAACTCACCCGAGCCGGACCGACAAGGTCCATATGTAAAAACTCTCCAGGGCGCTTGGTCATAACTTGGTTAACAGGGTGGTGGGGAGCGGCTACTATTTTCCCATGTCTACAATAATGGCAGACAAGGTCCTTCTCCATGTGCAACTTGGGCAATCCTCGGATTAAGCCAAGTGAGCTAAGCCTTGCAAGCAAGTCGAAGCTCAAGTGACCTAGTCTCCTATGCCACTTCCAAAGATCAGAGAAGGAAGGTCCAGCCAAAAGACAACAAGAAATTCCAAACGACTCCGAGAAATTCACACGAAAGACCTTCCCAAAGGGCGAAATCAAACACACAAGATTGCCCTAAGGATCTAAAATACGACTGAGATTCGGTTTAAAACGAATCTCATAGTCATCATCAAAGAGTTGTGAAACAGAAAGAAGGTTAAAATGCAAGTTAGAAACAAGAGCAACATCACGCAACACAAAGTGCTCATTAACTTGCACAGACCCACGAGACAACACTTTACCTTTGCTATTGTCGCCGAAGGTGATAAACTCCTTTCTGGCAACTGGACTAAGACTGGAGAACCACTTGGTGTTTCCAGTAATGTGCCTTGAGCACCCGGAATCCACCAACCAAATGTCCTCCAATCGTTTTACCTACATCAATAAAAAGACATAGGGTGAGCATACGGTCCAACACTGGGGTGAGTAAAATGAGAAGTGTACCAGTGTTGGGCCGGCTGCTCAAAAGAACGGTCAGTAGCAAAACCATTCCTAGCACGCATACGGGGAAAGCGATCACCACGCTGAGGAAAACATGGTCCGCTAAGGGAAGAGCGTCCATCACGATACTCAAAACGCGGTGGGGGGTAACGCTCAGCAACAAAGCCACCGCCACGGGGTCCATAGCCAACAAAAGCAGGCTCCCGCCGGGCACGTCCTCCTTGCGGCCTAGGACCTTGAGGCATTGGTCCTCTAGTCCTAGCAGCTCTCCTTTGACCATTCGGCATATGTACATCATGGAAAGGATGGTACATGTCCGTGTTGTTCATCTCCTTTGCACGGCGCTCCTCACTCTTGCGCCGAAAGCAAAACTCCCTCAAGTGTTCATCTCTCCCAAAGTGCTCACAATGGTACCCCACCGCTCTCATAGGGGGTTGTTGATACTAACGGTAGTGGGTGTGGATCACTTGGCCTTTTTGTGGCAGGAGCTCTTCTTGGATAGGTGGTATTGTGTCTAGCTTGTTCCTTAGGTGGTTGGGTTTAGGAGACCACACTTGTTTCTTTGGTGGAGCTCTCGGAGGTTCCTCATACACTCCATCTTTGGTGTTAGGCTTAAGAGGCTCTTTGGGTGGTATCTTGGTAAGTTTGGGAGTAGTGGTGGAGTTGGGCTTCTCACTCGGGTTAAGACCACTAGACTCTCCAATCTTGCCAAAAGAAGCAGCACTCTCCATCCCCTGAGCAAAGTCTACACCCGGACCTCCAGCAGCACGCTTGAATTGGGCAATCATCATCCCATGCTGCGGCTCACCACAAGACACCCATGACAAGATGGTCCGAAGGAATGTGTTTTCTTCCTCAGTTTGCATCTTGTCATGCTTCACGTCTGCAATCTCAATCTCCAAACCCTCACACAAAGCACACCTAGACACACAAGTGCTACCCGAGCTGGCCTCAAGAGACACAATCTTGGCATTCTCGCCAACTCGGATTGCAAGCATGCGCAAGACTTGCACGCACCAAGCACGGAGGATCTAGCTCTAAGTTCATCCACCTCTCCATCCAAAGCAACATACTTCCCCCTCAAAGTGAGAAGGTCAGTCATGTGCTTGGAGCACATCTCACACTCATCCTCCTTAGACATGACGATGGTGGACTTGATAGACTCAAGCTCTTTCACCGCGTCCTCCCACTTACTCCTAAACTCCTTTCTCTCCCTAGTGGCAAGTCTAAGCAGTTTATCTTGACTAAGGAGAGCAGCAGTAAGCTTGTCAACCTCAGCAGAGAGTTCGACAGGACTTTGAGTTACCTGGGAGGTGTCGTCGTTCCGAGGGATCTCCTCCAGCTCGCCGTTGACCTCATCGGGCTGAGGGCCATGGTGCAGAAGCCCTCGTTGTCGGCAAAGAAACAGAGATCGTTCAGCTTGTCCTCAATCTTATTCTTCTTCTTCTCGGACTCGTCATCGCTTGATGCAGCGAAGTCGTCATCCGAGTCATCGACGTCGCTGAGATTGGCGAAGAAGGCACGCTGCTCAGGCTGGGCCTTCTCCAAGTACTTCTCCTTGATGTACCCCTTGTTGAAGTTGCCCCTCCGCTTGTGCTTGGTGGGGACGTACTTGTCCATGCGCTTGTCGGAGTCATACTTGTGGTCGTGATCCACCTTGCCGAAGACTTGCTTGTTCTTCTTCGGGCAATTGGCGATGAAGTGGTCCGAGCCACCACACTCGTAGCAGCCACCACGTCCTCCTCCGCAGCGACGGTTCATGCGGTTGTTGTGGAACCGCGAGAACCGGTAGGCAAGCAGGGCCAACTCGTCGTCCGCCAGGAACTCTAGCTGCTCGTCTATGACAGAAAGAAGAGATGACAAAGCAAAGCCTCCAGAGGTGTTAGCAGAAGAGCCAGAAACCAAAGCCATCGATAGGCCAGAAGGATTTTCATAAGAAGCCCTCGCCATGGCATCAATCTCACTAGACTTGAGCTCACTAAAGAGCTCGTCGCACATGAGAGTCTCATAGTTAGGCGATTCGATGATCGCCTGAACCTTGGAGTCCCACACCGACCGATCGAGAGTGTGTAAAAGCTTAAGAGCCCTCTCATGATCGTCGAAAGGCAACAACTCCTTGTTAGCCCTCATCCTGTTGACAATCACCTGAAAGCGAGCGAATAAACTCTCTATGCTCTCGCCAGGCATGTGTCGAAAGTTCCCATACTCCCGCTTGTGCGACTTGTAGAGACGGGATTTGACTTGAGTGGTTCCGTTATGGAAGCGCATGAGAGTCGCCCAAATCTCCCTAGCCGTGGGGAGGTGAGAAACGCGATCAAACTCAGACATGCTCAAACATGAGAAAAGAGCATTACATGCTCGGCTATTGGCATCGTGCTCGTCGATCTGCAGCTGAGTCACACGAGCAGCCAAGACCACGTAATCAGCCTTGTTGCAAATCTCCCAGATAGAAGCACCCATACTCTGAAGATAGGCCGACATGTGTATCTTCCAATACGCATAGTTCGTCCCATCGAAAAACGGCGGTTTGCCCACGCCACGATCCATGTTGCCTTTAGTGGATCTGGAACCGGCTAAGGTGGAAGATCCATAACCCGCTCCGATAACAATTGATGGACCGAAAGTGCTACCCAAGGCGACTAGAGGGGGGTGAATGGGAGCTTCAAATTTCTTTCAAAATGTTGAGGCCTCTGTCCCAGAAAATCAACCCCATGAACAAAGCTGAAACTTGTGATGTCCACGACCCAAGAGATTGGGTGGATGTTCCATAGGAACACAGCGAGACACCACAAAAACTTCCTCACCCAAGTTCACGCAAGTCAACTGTTTAGCGAGGGGGATTCAGGCTATTTCGCAAAGCGGGAGGCCCAATTTCTGTAGAGCACAGAAGCCGGGAATCCAACGCAAAACCCGGAACCCAAATCCAAAGCCAAACGAACAAGCTCCGAACAAATCAGTGCAGAACCAGCTGCATCGGACGCTGGGAGTGTCCGATGTGAACAGGACCTTTCTGGAACCTTACTGAGTAGCCATCGGACGCTGCTACAGTAACAATTCAGTGTCCGATGCCAGCATCCGATGTAGGGCCGGCGCGTCTGATGTGAATAGTAGCGTCCGATGCCTAGACACCAGACGCATTCGATGCAAAATGAGGGTTTCTGGAACCTCACTGCATGACCATCAGACGCGTCCGATGCCCCTTTAAAAGACATAGAATCTGACATGTGGCAACGGCGTTTCCGATGTGATGAACACAGTGTCCGATGCCATCGTGCTCAGCGTCCGATGCTCCCGAAACTGCACTGTTCTTCCACGAATTCAACCCGATCTCCTCCGAATCAAAAGCTCTAAGGCTTAGACTTGGTATGAGGAGTTCTAAGGATGTTAGTGAGCTACCCCTAAGAGATCATGGCTCGAACCTAACTCCAAATCAGTGAATTGGAAGAAATCAGGGGCAAAGAGGTGAAAACTGATCCAAACACGAAAACCGATCGATCTACTTGCTCGTGAGGTTTGAGTTAAATTATTTTGGTCGAAATGATCCCCTCATAGTAAAGAACAAGTTGATTCAAATGGTTTGGCAAACGGAGCAACGTGGAGAGATCGATCGACGGGAAACTTGAGGACAAAAGCAAAACGTGAAGAACAACACAAGAACGCGAATTACAACCTCAATTGCCAGCCGAAATTTGTCCCCACGAGGAGACAATGGGAATCCGGTCCTGTTTCCGCAAAATCCAAATACACAGAGGTATGATTAAACCGTCTCTGCGGATCCCAGTAGCTACAGCAGAGAATGGGAGAGCAGGAAACCCTAGAGTGAAAATAGCAATGGCTGAGATCGTTTGGAGGGAGGGGTTGCCTCTCCTTATATAGACTAATACAATTATTCCCCTTCTACCCTTACAACTAATGAGCGAGCAGGCTAACCCTAAGGGTATTCCTAACCAACTCGAAGTAGATGGTGATCCGACGGCCACGCCCGCACAACTAGTAGCTTCGCCTCGACGTGACCTCACCGATTGCAGCCACGTGCCGCCACCGCTCTGCTCGTCCTTTTCGCGGACCTCCCCCCGGTTTTGAGGCCAAAACCGGGAAACCTGGGCCATCCCCCGGTTTTGAGGCCGAAACCGGGAAACCTGTCGTCCGTCGCCTAAGTTTTGTGGCCCAAACTCAGAAACCCGCCAGCGCCCAGGTTTTGAGGCCCAAACCTGGAAACCGTCCTCAGCCCGAGTTTTGTGGCCCAAACTCGGAAATTGGCCGCACCCAGGTTTTGAGGCCCAAACCAGGAAACCGTCCACTCGGTGGTTTTTCTGTGGCTCAACCACCAAATCGAGCCGTAGAGGGGATGCACCGCCCGTGCTCCCCGTCCACACACAAGTCTTCACTTGTCGCTGTCCCAGCCTGTCAGCCACCACGGCCAATCCTCAGGCCACCGGTCTGTCAGTCCAAGCCTCACGTTCGCCCTTCACCACTCTGGGTCCATCAGCACGACACGTCTCTACTTGACCTTCACCTTGCCTATGATCACCGTATTTATGCTCAACACCTGCACAACACAAGCCAAAGAACATACGCATCATACCAGTTGACAATCACTCATCATCTCAAGATCCGGCATACACCCATGTATCCGCATCAGTTTGAGTTAGGTTTTGTTTGTTTAAATGTTTTCCAGAAATAGGAATAATGTTTGTTTAAATTATATCTAGAGTTGCAGTGACCCAAATAAGGTGAAATAAGTTTTGTTAGATTTTTCTTGATGAGATCTAACTAGAAAAAATATGATATGTACAGTTTGTGATGATTTTATATGCAGTTGCAATTAATTTGTGTTTGGGATGATATATTGTTAAATGCATAATAAATTGTATATTGCTTAGAAAAATGTGATTCTTGTTTTGTTAGGTTTGTGTTGATGAATAGTATCTAGGAAAAATATAATATGAGTATGTTCTGTGAAAAATATTGACAGTAGCAATTAAAGTGATTAAATGTTGGTTTCTTGTATGATTTTTAGTAAATAGGATATAAATGATATGAGCCTGGAAATTTTTACAGACTGCTCTTGTGCTAAGAAGTTCAGAAAAAATGTGAAATCTGTTGTTTGACACTTTTTACTATGATGTGTAGTTCAAAGCACCTTTTCACCATGTTGTTTGTCTTTTTCACAGAGAACAATGCTTATGTCCAAATGGCTTAAAATTTATGCAGTGAGCTAAATTTCATTCTCTTAACCTATAGTATTTTTTGTAGATTTTTCTGAGGTTGTTATCTAAAGGTTGCTGTTGTAGGCTTGTTTGAATAAATTATTTGGTTAGGCAAATAGTCAACGGGTAAGGTTGAATAAGTTAAGTAAGGCTGTTATGTTAAAATATCTTAAGTAGTTGTGTAGAAAAGTTAAATTAATTATTAGATGGTAAAGTTGTAGCAAGGTAGTTAATGGTCAATAGGATGATGTTGACAACCTTGTTGAAAAAAATAAAGTAGATGTCATGTGCTTATCTCCTGAATTGTCTTGTTCCATGTTGCATTGCAAAAGCATTCCATGTGCATTCATCCTATTTATGCATGTTTATGCATCATACAGGACTGGTAGAGGAGACTCAGAACCCGCTGCAGCAGGAGGAACCGAGTCCAGAGGAGACCCTATTCGAGAAGACCGAAGGAGTCGACTTCGAAGACTTGCCCGAGTGTCAAGATCACCGACCATCTGACTTCGGGAGAGGCAAGCCTCAGAGCATCTAACTCCTTATGGTTTGCAAATTAATTTACAAATGAACCTGATATGTTGTTGCATTCGGTTTATAAGGGTTGATTGATACTGTTGTTGCATTAATTGCTTATCCTTGTCCACCACAATTAATATCTTGATATCCCGGTTTAAGTCTAGGTGTCAATATGCTTAGCCTGCTTAGACCGGTAAAAGTCGGGTGATTTCCTGTCTCCCGCATATAGGTGGATACTGATCATGACTAGCTTGGTGCTATCATTGAATAACCATGTGATAAATGATCTGAAACTGGGCGGGATGTAGGAGCAGCAGAACATGGGTTTTGTGTGCTAGTAGTCTCCCATCTGTGTTGCTTAGGACCCGACGAAGGCACACCTCAGTCATTTTGAACGTGTCAAGCACTTAATGGAGTAGGTCCGGGTGCGGATACATGGGTGTATGCCGAGTCTCTGAGTGATGAGTGATTGTCAACTGAGATAATGCGCATGTTCTTTGGTTTGTGTTGTGCAGGTGTCGAGCACGGATACAGTGATCGAAGGCAAGGTGAAGGTCAAGTAGAGACGTGTCGTGCTGATGGACCGAGAGTGGCAAAGGGCGGACGTGTGAGGCTTGGACTGAGGGACCGGTGGCCTGAGGATCAGCTGTGGTGGCTGACAGCCTGGGACAGCGACGAGTGAAGACTTGCGGACACGGTGTTGCTTGGGTCGAGGACCTGGGGACACGTGTTGGTGGACGGGGTGCACTGGCGGTGCATCCCTTCTATGGCTCGGTTTGGTGGTTGAGCCATAGAAAAACCACCGAGTGGACGGTTTCCAGGTTTGGGCCTCAAAACCTGGGCGCTGACGGTTTCTGAGTTTGGCCACAAAACTCGGGCTGAGGACGGTTTCCAGGTTTGGGCCTCAAAACCTGGGTGTTGCGGGTTTCTGAGTTTGGGCCACAAAACTCAGGCGATGGTCGGCTGGTTTCCCTGTTTGCGCCTCAAAACTGGGGGTTGGTCAAGAAGGCTGGTTTCCCGGTTTGGGCCACAAAACCGGGGGCGAAGTCCGGGAAAAGGACAAGCAGAGCGGTGGCGGCACGTGGCAGCGATCGGTGAGGTTGCGTCGAGGTAACGCTACCAGTTGTGCGGGCGTGGCCGTCGGATCACCACCTACCATGAGTTGGTCCAGAATAACCCTAGGGTTTAGCTGGTTCGCTCTGTATTTAGTTAGGGGTAGAGTGGGAACTAGAATTAGGATAAGTAGAGGGAGACACCCACCTCCCATCCCATCTCAATCATTTGCTCTTTGCCTTCTAGGTTTTCCTCCTCTCCCAATCCCCTGCTGTAGCAACTGAGATCCGCAGAGAACCATACCTCTGCGTACTGGAGATTTCGAGGAAGTGAGACCATAATCTCACTATTGTAGCGTGTGGTAGCCAGACGCTTGCAGATCGATGTGTTGATTCGCGTTTTGTTCATGTTCTTCGTGTTCTTCGTTTCTCCGTGTTTTTCCCGTCACTCGATCTCCCTCTCTACTGCGTCTTTTTGAAATCCATTTGAATCAACTTGTTCTTTATAGTGAGAAGATCATTTCCACCAAAGGAATTCATCTAACTCCTCACGAACATGTAGATCGGGTTGATTTCGTTTTCGTGACGCTTTTTCGTTCATACTCCTTCCCTTTTGATTTCCCGGTAATTGAGTTGATTTGAGCGGATGATTTCTTGGGGATAGTCTCCTAACTACCTCGTGACCATCTTCTCCAAGTTTGGGAATTTGGGATTGTGATTTGATTCGGATTTGGGAAGTTGTGTGTGAAGGGCGACTGAATTTGCCTTCACTGAGTGGTCGCGGACAATCCGCGGTTTGACCGGCGGACAGTCCGCGCGTCGGGGGCAAGCCGGACCAGTGGCTGTGTTCCTCGACTGTGTTGCTTCGGTTTGAACAGCGTACAGTCGGTAGTTGTAGGTCGCGGACAGTCCGGGAGTCGAGCAGAAGGGTTCAGCAACCTTGCTATTTTTATCTTTTGGTCGGTGGACAGTCCGCCATAGGTTTGCGGACAGTCCACAGTAGGCGCGGACAGTCCGGGACTTGGAGTCCGGACAGTCCAGGAATCGGTTGTAGGCTGAGCTTTAGTGCATTCGCTCTCCCAAATTCTTCGCTTGGTTTTCGGACTTCTCGTTTGGTCCTAGAGTTGACCAAGGAACCTCTCTAGGTATCTTTGCTACTTGTTAGCATTGGTATTTGGAGATTTCTCGACGTAGCCTTCCATCTACGTTCGGGACTTGGTTTTCGAGGGTCGAACTTGTGCCGGTGCTTTTGGCGCTTGGTTCGCTATCGCTTTGTGGTGCCTCGCTGTGATCCTAGAGATCATCCACCATCTTCCAAGGGTCGTGGACATCACGGTTTCGATTGGAGCTTTTGGGGTTGATTTTGGGGACAAAAGGCCAAAGTTTCGAGAGAAATTTTTGAGCTCCCATTCACCCCCCCTCTGGTCGCCTTACTATTGCATTCTCGGTCCTTCAATTGGTATTAGAGCGGGTTAAGGATCTTCCACCTTAGCCGGTTCCAGATCCACCAAAGGCGACATGGATCGCGGCGTGGGCAAACCACCGTTCTTTGATGGGACGAACTATGCGTATTGGAAGATACGCATGTCGGCCTATCTGCAGAGTTTGGGTGCTTCCATCTGGTATATTTGCAACTCTGCCGATTGTTGGTAGTTCTTAGCTTCACTAAAGATAGAGCTAGGCATCTATCCCCGGTAACGGCCCAGAAATGCTTGTTGACACTAGCCAACGTCGTTACTAGGAGTAGACTATGGAATATATCCCAGGCAACGGTGTCAGAAGTGCTTGTAGCAAGTCCGGTCACTATACCTAAAGGAATGAAGCTAAAGCAGATATCTACTAGGAGGAGATTCTGCAAGCGCACAGAACTATCGTAGTAGCACTTCGCCTGGGAGTACCAGGTGTCGATTTATTTGATCCCAAGGGAAGGCTAGGGTGGTGTATGAGTCGAGTCAAGGAAGGGATGAGAGTCAAAGAAAAGAGAAATGGGAAATGGAGAGAAGGGAAAAGAGGTGATGGAAGGCTAGAAAGAATATGTAGGTGGATAGGTAAGGATGAAATGGATGGTAAGGTAAGGTGGATAACTAGATAGGTAGATAGAATGTGATAACTAAGGATAACTAACTACTAACTACTCCTAGATAACCACAGAGCAAGATAACTACGAAGCAAGATAGTTACGAAGCAAGGCAGGCAAAAGTCAACAAAGCAACTAAGTTAAGTAAAGTTTTATTCCTATCTTATCAAGTATCGAGGCGTACTAGCCTTTACCACTGACTTAGGTTGAACGCTAGCACAACGAGCCTTACTGTTAAACTGGGCCAACTACGTGGTGGAATTCAAGGCGCACAGGGCTGTCACCACCTGCTTGCTACCACAGCTATCCGGGGGTCCAGCCGTATCTGAAGGTAAGTCTATAACTAAGCACCACGCTTAACTATATCCTAACTATCTCTACCCTAGCTTTGAATAGAGACACCCTTGCAGACGTCAGAGCAAATACTTGACTTAATAAGATAAACACTAAACTAACTAAGCAACCTATTGGCAACGATCAAACACTAAGCTCACTAGAGATTAACTACTATGGCTAAGTGAATTGATCTGTAGGATAACTAGGCACTCAAGCAATCAATCAAGTATACCACTCAATACTGATAAGTAGAATAAAGTAATACTTGAAATGATGAAATAGAATATAGTAAAGTGCTTGAGTAACAAGAGCAAAACCTGAACTGGAGATGAAGGAAGACTCTTCCCAGCTCCAGGACCGATCACTCGCACGCCTCTACTCTTGAGCTAAGCCTTGAGCAGCGCTTCCGCGAGGGCAAAGCTGCCTTGCTCTACTAGCTACCTACTTTCCTAAGCTCTCTGAGCTTCTAACCTAACTCTCACTTGCTTGTGTTGCTTCTTGGTGTGGTATGGGATGGTACGAATGAAGTGGTGCCACCAGGGGGGGTATTTATAGCCTTGTGGAGTGAGGGGGGTATTTATAGGGGGCAGCCAGCCGACCTAGGGCAAACCCTAGTGGCAGGCGCCAGCCCTAGGTGGCCGCCGCCACCTCCCTCACCGTTGGATGCACCGCCTTGGCTTCAACGACATCCAGGAGCTCTAGAGAGGCGGTTGGTAGGTCGGTTGCATGTCCAAGTAACCGCCATTCGGCCTTGATCCACGCCACTCACTCCTGAGCCGTCCGATGCCACTGACCTAGTGACCAAGGGCCAAGATTTGGCCTTGGGATAGTCACACGGATCAGTGACATGGCAAAGGGGGAGAGTTGGGCCTCTCCATGTGGCGGGCGCCACATTTGGGTGGCGGGCGCCACCTCTGGTTGGTGGGCGCCACCCCACTCGGGCCCAAATGGGTCCTGGTGAGTGGGCTCGTCTCCTGGTGGGTCCATTCTCCAAATTTGGTCCAAATCCTGCATTCAAATAAAAATCTATGGACATGTGGAATTTGGTTAGTTTGAAACATATTTGACTACATTTCATGCCTTTTTGGTGAACTTTAGGGTAAAATGTTGATGGTAAAACAGGTGTTTAAGGACCATCAACACCGATTACGTGGTTTTGGCTGCTCGTGCTACTCAGCAGCAGATTGATGAGCACGATGCCAATAGCCGAACCTGTAATACTCTTTTGTCATGCTTGAGCATGACGGAGTTTGATCGCGTTTCTCACCTCGCTACGGCTCGGGAGATTTGGGCTACCCTCATGCGTTTCCATGAGGGAACCACTCAAGTCAAAACCTGTCTCTACGAGTCGCACAAGCGAGAGTATGAGAACTTTCGACACATGCCTAGGGAGAGCATAGAAAGTTTATTCGCTCGCTTTCAGGTGATTGTCAACAGGATGAGGGCTAACAAGGAGCTGTTGCCTTTCGACGATCATGAGAGAGCTTTGAAGCTTTTGCATACTCTTGATCGGTCGGTGTGGGACTCGAAGGTTCAGGCGATAATCGAATCACCTAACTATGAGACCCTCACATGCAACGAGCTCTTCAGTAAGCTCAAGTCCAATGAGATTGACGCCATGGCGAGGGCTTCTTATGAAAATCCTTCTGGCCCGTCGATGGCTTTGCTTTCGGGCTCTTCTGCTAACCCCTCTGGAGGCTTTGCACTTTCTTCTCTTCTTTCAGTCATAGAGGAGCAGTTGGAGTTCATGGGGGATGATGAGTTGGCTTTGCTCGCCAACCAGTTCTCGCGGTTCCACAACAACCGCATGAACCGTCGCAGCGGAGGAGGACGCTCGGGCTGTTTCGAGTGCGGCGACACCAACCACTTCATCTCCAATTGCCAGAAGAAGAACAAGCAAGTCTTCGGCAAGGCAGATCATGGGCACAAGTACGACTCCAGCAAGCGCAAGGAGAAGTACATCCCCACGAAGCACAAGCGGAAGGGTGGCTTCAACAAGGAGTACATCAAGACGAAGTACTTGGAGAAGGCCCAGGCTGAGCACCGTGCGTTCTTCGCCACGCTCAGCGACGTCGACGACACGGATGACGACTCCGCTTCCTCAAGCGACGACGAGTCCGAGAAGAAGAAGAGGATCGAGGACAAACTGAACGGCCTCTGCTTCTTCGCCGACGACGAGGGCTTCTGCACCATGGCCCTCGGCAAGGAGGTCGACGGTGAGCTGAAGGACATCCCTCGGAACGACGACGACGACGACGACATCTCCCAGGTAACTCAGACCCCCGACGAGCTTTCTACTGAGGTCGAGAAACTTACTGCCGCTCTCCTTAGTCAAGACAAGCTGCTTAGGCGCGCTGCTAGAGAGAGGAAGGAGTTTAGGCAGAAGTGGGAGGATACGGTGAAGGAACTTGAATCTATCAAGTCCACCATTGTTGTCACAGATGAGGAGGAGTGTGAGATATGCTCCACACACATGACTGATCTTCTCACTTTGAGAAGTAAGTATGTTGTGTGTGGCAGAACCTCCTAAATTAAGTGGCCCACATGCACCCATCATTGTTCTAAGGACCTTTGATCGGCGTGCACGAGTTCCAAATGACTCAAGAGGTCTATCGGGTGTCCTCGGGAAACCCGAATCATCCACATTACCTTCTTACCAGGATAATCCCTCATCAAGCACTACAGTATTACAACAGTTTTATAGATAAGATAAATCAGAGTAAAGCGGAAAGATTATAATACATAGATTAAAACTTATGTTTAATAGTTTACATAACCAAAGTACTTATTACATAACTTGTTCGGAACTATATAATACATATATCACACAAAAAGTTGTCACTTGCCCAAGGTTACACATCAGAATCGTTATCACTCTCTTCTACCAGAGTGAAGTAACATTGTCCATCAAATGGTGGATCCATGTACTCACCTGCAACAAAGGTTAACAAACCCTGAGTACAAAAGTACTCAACAAGTCTTAACCGACTAGAAAAGAGGAGAAGACTCAGGTATGAAGGTTATAGGGATTCAAGGTAAGGCTTTAGCAAGATCAAAATATATCTTTTGCATAAAAGCTTACTAATAATAAAACCTATTTTCAAGTTTTAACTTAATATTTGAATTTCATAACTACCCAAAGATTCTCAAGTCTTTGTAAGTCATATCATACCTCTAGTTTTCAATTCATAACAAACCCATTCTTTACTACGGTGCGGGTCAGTGGATTGAGGCTCCATATCCGAGGAAACACGGCGATTCGAATCGTTTAAACCCAGCTGGGGATTCAGTACCACACGACATATGTAGAACTTAATCTTGCATATATCAACCCTATCTATAGATCCTCCCATACAAGAACGGGTCCGCGCCACCCGAGAGTACAGTACACCTCGAACCCGACTATCTCATAGCCCCGAGGGTACACGCTACTCCCGCCATCTTTCCACTCCCAGTGCGCGGTTAGCCATTCTCGAGTATCGGAATAGCTATAGATGAGGCTTACCACCGCATGTGGGCTGTACTCAAAGGTCTCAATCACAGCAGGCCAACAACGATAAGGTCCTATGTTGAGTAACCTTACAACAAGACTCCATTCTTGATGTAAGTTACTATACTTATCATGTTGTTTCCAGATTCATTATCCCCATAACATAGTAACCATTTTTAAAAGCACCTACTGTAATGAAGTAGTAAAGCATGGCTAAGCATACTAAGCATTTTCATAAAACAGGTATCAAGGTTAAGTGTTGGAATCATCAAGGTTGGTAATGCATCAAATAGGGTTCACTCAACTCCTATTCACTTAATGCATCATATTAACTCAAGTGATATAAGTAACTTTATAAAAAAATACAAGGATAGGTTTAATGTCCGGGGCTTGCCTTGAGGATCAGCGAAGTCCGGAGTCTCAGAAAAAGAAGAAAAGTCCACACCCTCAGGAGATATCCACTGCGGATCGGATTCTTCCGAAATGGGAGCTACACGTAAAAGTGCATATGCATGATCAATGGAATGCTCATGATATGATAGAGATAAAAGACATGTTGTTGAAAAAAAAATCAAGCTTAGTTATGTAGAGTACAACTTTCCATCTACAAAGGAGAGTAAATAACTTACCCCTTAACTCTTATCATTCATTAAACAAGTTTTAATATTTCCTTAAAACAGGATTATGTAATTAACAAACAACCAAAAGATTAATTATACAAACTAATCCATAACCAGGGAGTATATCATGTTAACTTCCCATTGGTTGTCATACAACTCCAAAAGTCACACAAATCCTAAAGTGATTAACTAATTTTATTTATTTCATAAGCCATTTAAAATAGCTTTCTACATATACATAAATCATACTTGGTCAAACAGGGATGAAATTAAACATGAAGGTGTATATCAGTGATATAAACTCTCATGTCAAATTTCATGATTTTTGGATAACCACAGAAAATTACATAAATCATCAAAGTTGCATTTATTAATTAAAAGACCTATTTAAATAAATTTTAAAATTTGTTCAAAACTCAAGTTTCAAATTTTTCATAAATACTGGATAACTTGAGAAAGCTTCATACAAAATTTCATAAATAACAGAGCTATAAATTAATTATAGCAAAAATAACAAAACTAGCTTCTGTGCACAAAACCAGAAAAAGAAAAACACTAAACCGGCCCAAACTGGGCTTGTGGCCCAGTCTGACGCGGCCCAAACCATGCGAAAACCAGCCCAGCTGGCTCCCGCCCGCGCGCGCTGGCTACTTTGCAAAAGAGCCCTCCGGTTAGAATGAAACTGACCCGCAATCCAAGATACTATTCACATGAGTCTTTGGTTTTTCAACCAACACCCTGGAAGATCCTGTCTTCACCAACGCGAAGTCCCTGGCCATGGCCCGAGCGCATGACGGTGAACCGAGCGGCGGCGGTCCTTACGCCGGCCGACTCCGGCCAGAAGCGACCCAACTAACGCGAGCACAAGCATCAGTAAGACATCCGCGTCCGATAGGACCCCTAACCCTAAACGCTACCGCTCCGGTGAGGTCTGGCCACGCACGGCGGTGAACCGAGCCACGGCGGAGCTGTTCCGGCAAACCTAGGTCGGTAGCAGTAGAACGGAAGGGCTAGGAAGCTTCAGTAGCTCACCCTGGTGCTGCCTGTGTAGTTGGTTCGAGCGGAGGATGAATGGAGGGAAGGTGTCCACGGAGCTGTGGCCTCCGGCGGCGAATCCCCGGCGGGACAAGCGGTGTTCCGTCGAGACCTGAGCACAAAAAGGAAAACCACCGAGCCGATGAGCACCCTAGGATCAAGGTGAAACGGAAACAAAAGACAGGGAGAGTAGAGGAGTGCCCGGTGGAGCTGGCCACGGTGAGGTAGAGTGCGGCGGCGCTTTCTCACCGGCGGGGAGAAGATTGGCGAATGCGGGCGCTCTGAGTGAGGAGAAGTTGCACGAGTTGGCTCTGGAGATGCGCAAGGAGATTGGGTATTTATACCCGCTGTCAAATTGAGATGAGAAGAAACGGTGAGCGGTGAATTTGAGATGAGGCAGAGAAGATGCTCGTCGGGGCTTCGTGGCGGAACGACGTCGGCGAGCACGGGAGGAGGTGCCACGACGCGAGGTAAATGGCCAGCAGATGGGTAACTTTGCCACGGAGTTGATCGCGTGCTCGTTCGAGAGAGAGTGATGCCCAGAGCACTGGCGTTGCCGGCCAAGCCTCGACGACCACCGCCATGAACAGAGCCAGAGCTTATCTTCCCCCTTTCCCATTTCCTTTTCTACCCTTTCTCAAAATTTAAAATTACTTTGAAATTTTGAATATAAGTTGAAAATATGCTAAAATATCAAATGCTCAGAATTTAATACTGAACATCTTTGATTTTTGCAACATAAGCAGAATATGCTTAGATTTTAAATTAGAGTTTGCAAAACAAAAGAGAACAAAGAGGGCAAAAAAGTATTTTCCAAATTACTTTTGATTTCATATGAAAACTTGGAAAACTTGATACATCAAAGTTGTTCCTTATCAAAAATTGAACAACTTTGCTTTTTGGAGCATAACCAAATTGTGCTTAATTTTGAAACTACACAAAAGGGATAAAATTGGGTTTTGAAAATCGATTTTCAATTTGAAATCTATTCAAACTTGTTTTCCAAATTACTTTAGATTTTCTATAGTAACTTGAAAATCTTCCTTAATTAAAGTTGTTTCTTTTAACCTTCTCTACCACTTTTATTAAAAGACCAAGGTCTAATTCTTTTTAGTTTTTGAAATCTAGTGTTGGGGTAAAATTTAGGGTTTAAAAGAATTCAAATTTATTCAAAATTTTGTACAGAAACTTTGAAAACTTTGATTACCAAAGTTGTCCCTTTCCACAAGAGCTACAACTTTGCTTTTAAAATCATTTTGAAATTTGCCATACTTTTTGGACTTAAAAAGAGGAGAATAAGAAAACATAGAAATTAGAAGTCTCCCCTTACACTTATATTTCATATAAAATATATCCTTATACTTTAAGAAAGCATTACACCACTAGGGTTACACACTTAACATTCTCTATCCCCTAAGCACAAACATGTTAACTTAAACTTGTTTTTAGTGAATGCATACTCAGGTTATCACTCAATTTAAAATGCTGTTGCATATGATGACATGGCAAGTTTTAGTTTGCATAACACTGGAGTGTTACAGCTCTTTCCCCCTTAAAGAAATCTCGTCCCGAGATTTAACTTGTAGGCTAAGTAAAGGAAAAGGAAATGTGTCAGGCACTTCTATTACTAACCTTTACATAAAACAGGGAAAGATTCCCGTAAGACAACTTATAAGGATGACACAGAAGAGAGAAACTCCGGAAAACTTTCTAAGAGAAACTCTTCCGACTCCCACGTAGCTTCTTCCTCCGTATGTAGATTCCATTGAACCTTGTAGAACTTGACAGTTCTTTTTCGCGTAACTCGATCTTTCTGGTCAAGAATCTTGATAGGATATTCTGAGTAGGTCAGATCAGGCTCTAATTCAATTTCTTCAACATGAATGACATGATTAGGCACTTGAAGACATTTCTTTAACTGAGAAACATGGAACACATTATGAACTAACGATAGCTGTGGTGGTAAATCAAGCTGATATGCCACCTTTCCACATCTTTTAAGGATCTGATATGGACCTATATATCGAGGTGCCAACTTTCCTTTGATCCCAAATCGAGTAACTCCTTTCATTGGTGACACCTTGAGATAGACATAATCACCAATTTCAAAGGTAAGAGACCGACGTCTCTTATCGGCATAACTCTTTTGTCTAGATTGCGCTATCTTCATGTTCTCTCGAATTAACATGACTTTTTCTTCAGCTTCCTTAACTAAGTCAACTCCAAAGAGACTACGTTCTCCAGGTTTAGACCAGTTTAAAGGTGTTCTGCATCTTCTGCCATACAGAGCTTCAAACGGTGCCATTTTAATACTCTCTTGATAACTATTGTTGTAAGAGAACTCTGCTAAAGGCAAACATTCATCCCATTTCTCTGAATAATTGAGCACACAAGATCTTAACATATCTTCTAAGATCTGATTAACTCTTTCAGTTTGACCCCCAGTCTGTGGATGATAAGCTGTACTGTGCAGAAGCTTGGTACCCAAAGACTCATGTAAGTGCCTCCAGAAAATATTAACAAACTGTATCCCCCTATCTGATACGATAGTCTTTGGAACACCATGCAGACTTACAATTCTGTCCAAATATAGCTTGGCATAGGTAGATGCTGGATATGCTGTCTTCACAGATATGAAATGAGCTGATTTGGTCAGACGATCAACAATGACCCATATAGAATCAAACCCTTTTGATGTCTTGGGCAGACCTACTATGAAGTCCATACTAATGTCATCCCATTTCCAAGATGGAATTGGCAATGATTGTAATTCTCCAGCAGACCTAAGGTGAACTGCCTTCACTTTCTGACAAGTATCACACTTTGCTACATAACTGGCAATTTCCAGTTTCATCTTAGTCCACCAGAATCTCTGTTTTAAATCATGATACATCTTATTACTGCCTGGATGTACTGAAAATCTTGTTGCATGAGCTTCATCAAGAATCTGTTTTCGGAGCTCAGGAACTTTTGGAACCACTAACCGATCCTTGAACCAAATCACTCCAGCTTCATCTATTTTGAAATTGGAATTCTGCTCGGAGTGAATCTTTTCTTTTAGATGAATCATTCCCTTGCTTTCCTTCTGGGCTGCAACGATCTGATCCTTAATGGATGATTGAACTGTCACATTCGTGAGATTTCCTTGTGGAATCATTTCAAGGCTTAACCTTTCAAATTCATAACACAAGGTAACATCGATTGGCTTGACTTCCAGACAATTGCAATGATCCTTTCTGCTGAGTGCATCTGCCACTATATTAGCTTTACCGGGGTGATAGTGCACTTCAATATCATAGTCTTTTATCAATTCCAACCATCTTCTTTGTCGCATGTTCAACTCAGACTGAGTGAAGATGTATTTCAAACTTTTATGATCAGTGTATATATGACAAGTATTACCCAACAAATAATGTCGCCAGATTTTTAGAGAATGGACTACAGCTGCCAACTCTAGATCATGTGTCGGATAATGTTCTTCATGTCGCTTAAGCTGTCGCGAAGCATAGGCAATAACTCTGCCTTCTTGCATCAGTACACACCCAATGCCTTTGCCTGAAGCATCACAATAAACATCAAAGGATTTTTCAATGTCTGGCTGAGCTAACACTGGTGCGGTTGTCAACAACTTTTTCAAAGTCCGAAAAGCTTCTTCACATTCTTTTGACCATACAAACTTAGTGTCATTCTTTAGCAGTGTGGTCATGGGTTTAGAGATCTTGGAGAAATCAGGGATAAATCTACGATAATACCCTGCCAATCCTAAGAAACTCCGAACTTGATGTACTGAATTTGGTGACTTCCAGTCAAGAACCTCTTGAACTTTACTTGGATCTACTGTCACACCTTCAGCTGACAAAACATGGCCCAAGAATTGAACTTCATTTATCCAGAACTCACACTTACTGAATTTAGCATATAACTGATGTTCTCTCAAGCGAGTCAACACTATCCTGAGATGTTCTGCATGCTCTTCTTTGGTTTTGGAATAGATGAGTATGTCATCGATAAACACAACCACGAACTTATCTAGCTCTGGCATAAACACTGAATTCATCAAATACATGAAATGTGCTGGGGCATTGGTCAGACCAAAAGACATGACTAGATATTCATACAGACCATATCTAGTAGTGAATGCTGTTTTCGGAACATCTTCTGGTTTGATCTTGATCTGATGATATCCTGATCTCAAATCTATCTTCGAGAATACTTTTGCACCAGCTAGTTGATCAAAGAGGAGATCAATACGGGGCAAAGGATACTTGTTCTTGATTGTTACTTCATTCAAAGGACGATAATCCACACATAACCTTAAGGTACGGTCCTTCTTCTTCACAAAGATCGCTGGACAACCCCATGGTGACGAACTAGGTCGAATGAAACCTTTATCTAGCAAACCTTGTAACTGAGCTTTCAATTCTGCTAACTCCTTTGGTGGCATCCTATAAGCTCTTCTGGCTATTGGTGCAGTTCCTGGTTTGAGTTCTATTTCAAACTCCACATCACGATCAGGTGGCAGACCAGGTAAATCTTCTGGGAACACATCAGGAAACTCGCAGACCACCGGAATGTCTTGGATTTCCTTGACAGAGGTAGCACACACTCGCTCAACTGCTCTCTTAAGAGAAGGAAGATGGATAAGGAGTTGAGACTTGCTATAAGGTATGTTGAGCTTGATGGTTCTATTCAAGGTATCTATCACTACACCTCTCTGGTTCAACCAATTCATACCTAAGATCACATCTATACTTGGATCTTTTAAGACTATCATAGAGGTTGGAAATATATATCCACCCAAAACTATAGGTACCTGATGTACCATTTCCTTAGTACTTAGTCGACCCCCAGGTGACTGTATAAAGAAGTTATCTTGGGTTTCATCAATAGGTATATCATGCTTTTCCGCAAATGCTCTATTCATGAAAGTATGTGATGCACCAGAATCAAAAAGTGTAACTGCTAGGTGTTGAGTGACAGGGAACATACCAAGCATAACCGGTTCTCCTTCAGGAATAGCTTCAATTTGAGTGTGGAAAACCTTTCCCGTTTTCGGAACACCCTTACCCTTCTGGTTATTCTGTGCATTGCCCCGATTCTGATTTGATTGCTGATTACCTGCTGGTCTTGGTGCATTGGGGTTGGGGATATTCTGTCTGGGATAAGGACATTCCCGAAAGAAATGCCCTGCCTTTCCGCAATTGTAGCATGGATAATTGGTGGCTTGTGGCACTGGTGGACGAATGGCAGGAACATTCGGCGGACGTTGATTATTGAAAGGCATAACAGGACTTGCAAAAGTCTGCTGAGGATACTGCTGCTGTTGCTGCTGAGGTGGACGGTAGGATGGGCGATAAGATGGACGGAACTGTTGGACCGGACGATACACAAACCTCTGACGCTTCTTATTGCCACCAGATGATCCCAACCCGGACACAAGTCCCCTCTTCTTCTTGGCCTCCTTATGTTTGCGGTTCTTTTCTTCGCTTGCTATAGCAATATTCACTGCTTCATTATAGCTGATATTGCCACAAGTAGTCATCATCGATTGAAGTTTTGTATTCAATCCCCTCATGAAACATCCCTTCTTTTTCTCATCAGTATTGACTTGATCGAAAGCATATTGGGACAGATGATTGAATTTCCCAATATACTGCATTACAGGTTCATTTCCCTGACGGAGTGCTAAAAACTCTTCAAGTTTCATTTGCATAATTCCATCAGGTATATAGTGAGCCCTGAAGGCTGCCCTGAACTCAGCCCAGGTAATTCGGTGACCAGCCGGTTGAACCGCTAATAGGTTTGTCCACCAAACTCCTGCAGCACCACGAAGCTGTTGCGCTGCAAACGCTGGCTTCTGAATCTCGGTACAATTGATAAGACTGAACTTCTGCTCCATAGTGCGGAGCCAGTCATCCGCCTCCAGAGGTTCATCTGCTTTTGTGAATACGGGAGGACGAGTATCCGTGAAGTCCATATATGTTGTTTCCTCCCTATTATAATGGCCATGGCCCCGTTGTCCGGCATTTTGATTCTGTGCCAACAAGGTCGTTGCATTGACATTTTGATTCTGTGCCAACAAGGTCGTTGCATTGACCAATGCTGCAATCGCATCGGCCAAAGAAGGTGGAACTGGTGGTGCATTTGGGATGTCATCCCCACCGTGAGAAGAACTAGCACCACGGGTGTTAACAGGCATCTGTTTCAAACAAGCAGAACATTCATATATAAACATTACGACATACATAACAAGGTCAACTTATTTTGTTATACACAAGTCCGCTTTTAGGGCAGGACTATCGAGACCACTGTCTTACACATCTGGCCATATAAGGGGTCTTCTGACTACTGGGTTACAAAGTCAGAAAGATACATTAAGATACACCTTATGCTTATACAACCTCTTAATCTATGACTCTCCCTCAGACAAGACTTCATTTTCCATCGTTTCTAACTCTTCATCTTCGTCTTCTTCTTCTTCTTCAGATTCATTTTCAGGATTAGGTGGCGTAGCAGGTTCTGGTTGCAATTGTGCGGTCAGCTCCTCTATATGCCTATGCAGGTCAGCATGATGGTTTGCCAGGATGTTTTGATTATCTCTCATTATGTCTACCTGGGTTCGTGCCTGGTTTCTCTGCTCCACGGCCTGCCTCCACTTGCACTCGTACTCTTGGTGCTGCTCGTGGTGGTAATGTAGCTGCTCACGCAACCCTTCCCTCTCTCTAGTGCCCCTCATCCTTTCTCCATTTGCCCTTGCCAACTCCATATACAGGCGGTCTACTTCCGCCTGCAGTTGGGAAGTGGCAGTATTACTACCTTCCCCTTCTTCGTAAGTAACCATAGGCTGATTACTTCCTTCACTCTCAGCAGGGTCATCATGTCTTGGGGCAAGAACGTGTCGAGGAACTCCTCGAGGTCCGGTACACTTGCGTGCAGTCTGCTTGGTACGGGCCATCTACTAAAATATATTCTTTTTGAATATTAGAACTATATATGTTCCAAGATTAAGAGATAGAGTTTTATAATTAGATAGATATATTAACTCTATTTAGATACAACTTCTAAGAGGGAAAGTTAATCATATGTTATCAATCATGATGCATGAGTCGATCTTACGAACAAAGCATACATCAAACAAATAATTAACTTTAAAGTAATCACTTACTATAGAAGTGAATAACTTTCTTTTCATAATTAGGGCAATATTATAATATTATAAACATTGTTCCTTAGATATAGATATCACCATAACAATACTAAAAACATATCCATTTAGATAGAGGGATAAGTCTACTGAATGAATTTAGACAAGTCAGAAGCAATTTGGACTCAAACTAATTTGAACTTTAGTTTGACTCAAAAACTTTTGAAGTTTTCAAAAATGAATACTGTTATACTTTCTAAGGAATTCCTGCTCCGATACCAGCTGTGGCACAACCTCCTAAATTAAGTGGCCCACATGCACCCATTATTGTCCTAAGGACCTTTGATCGGCGTGCACGAGTTCCAAATGACTCAAGAGGTCTGTCGGGTGTCCTCGGGAAACCCGAATCATCCACATTACCTTCTTACCAGGATAATCCCTCATCAAGCATTACAGTATTACAACAGTTTTATAGATAAGATAAATCAGAGTAAAGCGGAAAGATTATAATACATAGATTAAAACTTATGTTTAATAGTTTACATAACCAAAGTACTTATTACATAACTTGTTCAGAACTATATAATACATATATCACACAAAAAGTTGTCACTTGCCCAAGGTTACACATCAGAATCGTTATCACTCTCTTCTACCAGAGTGAAGTAACATTGTCCATCAAATGGTGGATCCACGTACTCACCTGCAACAAAGGTTAACAAACCCTGAGTACAAAAGTACTCAACAAGTCTTAACCGACTAGAAAAGAGGAGAAGACTCAGGTATGAAGGTTATAGGGATTCAAGGTAAGGCTTTAGCAAGATCAAAATATATCTTTTGCATAAAAGCTTACTAATAATAAAACCTATTTTCAAGTTTTAACTTAATATTTGAATTTCATAACTACCCAAAGATTCTCAAGTCTTTGTAAGTCATATCATACCTCTAGTTTTCAATTCATAACAAACCCATTCTTTACTACGGTGCGGGTCAGTGGATTGAGGCTCCATATCCGAGGAAACACGGCGATTCGAATCGTTTAAACCCAGCTGGGGATTCAGTACCACACGACATATGTAGAACTTAATCTTGCATATATCAACCCTATCTATAGATCCTCCCATACAAGAACGGGTCCGCGCCACCCGAGAGTACAGTACACCTCGAACCCGACTATCTCATAGCCCCGAGGGTACACGCTACTCCCGCCATCTTTCCACTCCCAGTGCGCGGTTAGCCATTCTCGAGTATCGGAATAGCTATAGAAGAGGCTTACCACCGCATGTGGGCTGTACTCAAAGGTCTCAATCACAGCAGGCCAACAACGATAAGGTCCTATGTTGAGTAACCTTACAACAAGACTCCATTCTTGATGTAAGTTACTATACTTATCATGTTGTTTCCAGATTCATTATCCCCATAACATAGTAACCATTTTTAAAAGCACCTACTGTAATGAAGTAGTAAAGCATGGCTAAGCATACTAAGCATTTTCATAAAACAGGTATCAAGGTTAAGTGTTGGAATCATCAAGGTTGGTAATGCATCAAATAGGGTTCACTCAACTCCTATTCACTTAATGCATCATATTAACTCAAGTGATATAAGTAACTTTATAAAAAAAATACAAGGATAGGTTTAATGTTCGGGGCTTGCCTTGAGGATCAGCGAAGTCCGGAGTCTCAGAAAAAGAAGAAAAGTCCACACCCTCAGGAGATATCCACTGCGGATTGGATTCTTCCAAAACGGGAGCTACACGTAAAAGTGCATATGCATGATCAATGGAATGCTCATGATATGATAGAGATAAAAGACATGTTGTTGAAAAAAATCAAGCTTAGTTATGTAGAGTACAACTTTCCATCTACAAAGGAGAGTAAATAACTTACCCCTTAACTCTTATCATTCATTAAACAAGTTTTAATATTTCCTTAAAACAGGATTATGTAATTAACAAACAACCAAAAGATTAATTATACAAACTAATCCATAACCAGGGAGTATATCATGTTAACTTCCCATTGGTTGTCATACAACTCCAAAAGTCACACAAATCCTAAAGTGTTTAACTAATTTTATTTATTTCATAAGCCATTTAAAATAGCTTTCTACATATACATAAATCATACTTGGTCAAACAGGGATGAAATTAAACATGAAGGTGTATATCAGTGATATAAACTCTCATGTCAAATTTCATGATTTTTGGATAACCACAGAAAATTACATAAATCATCAAAGTTGCATTTATTAATTAAAAGACCTATTTAAATAAATTTTAAAATTTGTTCAAAACTCAAGTTTCAAATTTTTCATAAATACTGGATAACTTGAGAAAGCTTCATACAAAATTTCATAAATAACAGAGCTATAAATTAATTATAGCAAAAATAACAAAACTAGCTTCTGTGCACAAAACCAGAAAAAGAAAAACACTAAACCGGCCCAAACTGGGCTTGTGGCCCAGTCCGACGCGGCCCAAACCGTGCGAAAACCAGCCCAGCTGGCTCCCGCCCGCGCGCGCTGGCTACTTTGCAAAAGAGCCCTCCGGTTAGAATGAAACTAACCCGCAGTCCAAGATACTATTCACATGAGTCTTTGGTTTTTCAACTAACACCTTGGAAGATCCTGTCTTCACCAACGCGAAGTCCCTGGCCATGGCCCGAGCGCATGACGGTGAACCGAGCGGCGGCGGTCCTTACGCCGGCCGACTCCGGCCAGAAGCGACCCAACTAACGCGAGCACAAGCATCAGTAAGACATCCGCGTCCGATAGGACCCCTAACCCTTAACGCTACCGCTCCGGTGAGGTCTGGCCACGCACGGCGGTGAACCGAGCCACGGCGGAGCTGTTCCGGCAAACCTAGGTCGATAGCAGTAGAACGGAAGGGCTAGGAAGCTTCAGTAGCTCACCCTGGTGCTGCCTGTGTAGTTGGTTCGAGCGGAGGATGAATGGAGGGAAGGTGTCCAAGGAGCAGTGGCCTCCGGCGGCGAATCCCCGGCGGGACAAGCGGTGTTCCGTCGAGACGTGAGCACAAAAAGGAAAACCACCGAGCCGATGAGCACCCTGGGATCAAGGTGAAACGGAAACAAAAGACAGGGAGGGTAGAGGAGTGCCCGGTGGAGCTGGCCACGGTGAGGTAGAGTGCGGCGGTGCTTTCTCACCGGCGGGGAGAAGATTGGCGAATGCGGGCGCTCTGAGTGAGGAGAAGTTGCACGAGTTGGCTCTGGAGATGCGCAAGGAGATTGGGTATTTATACCCGCTATCAAATTGAGATGAGAAGAAACGGTGAGCGGTGAATTTGAGATGAGGCAGAGAAGATGCTCGTCGGGGCTTCGTGGCGGAACGACGTCGGCGAGCACGGGAGGAGGTGCCACGACGCGAGGTAAATGGCTAGCAGATGGGTAACTTTGCCACGGAGTTGATCGCGTGCTCGTTCGAGAGAGAGTGATGCCCAGAGCGCTGGCGTTGCCGGCCAAGCCTCGACGGCCACCGCCATGAACAGAGCCAGAGCTTATCTTCCCCCTTTCCCATTTCCTTTTCTATCCTTTCTCAAAATTTAAAATTACTTTGAAATTTTGAATATAAGTTGAAAATATGCTAAAATATCAAATGCTCAGAATTTAATACTGAACATCTTTTATTTTTGCAATATAAGCAGAATATGCTTAGATTTTAAATTAGAGTTTGCAAAACAAAAGAGAACAAAGAGGGCAGAAAAGTATTTTCCAAATTACCTTTGATTTCATATGAAAACTTGGAAAACTTGATACATCAAAGTTGTTCCTTATCAAAAATTGAACAACTTTGCTTTTTGGAGCATAACCAAATTGTGCTTAATTTTGAAACTACACAAAAGGGATAAAATTGGGTTTTGAAAATCGATTTTCAATTTGAATTCTATTCAAACTTGTTTTCCAAATTACTTTAGATTTTCTATAGTAACATGAAAATCTTCCTTAATTAAAGTTGTTTATTTTAACCTTCTCTACCACTTTTATTAAAAGACCAAGGTCTAATTCTTTTTAGTTTTTGAAATCTAGTGTTGGGGTAAAATTTAGGGTTTAAAAGAATTCAAATTTATTCAAAATTTTGTACAGAAATTTTGAAAACTTTGAATACCAAAGTTGTCCCTTTCCACAAGAGCTACAACTTTGCTTTTAAAATCATTTTGAAATTTGCCATACTTTTTGGACTTAAAAAGAGGAGAATAAGAAAACATAGAAATTAGAAGTCTCCCCTTACACTTATATTTCATATAAAATATATCCTTATACTTTAAGAAAGCATTACACCACTAGGGTTCCACACTTAACATTCTCTATCCCCTAAGCACAAACATGTTAACTTAAACTTATTTTTAGTGAATGCATACTCAGGTTATCACTCAATTTAAAATGCTGTTGCATATGATGACATGGCAAGTTTTAGTTTGCATAACACTGGAGTGTTACATTGTGTTGGTAGGAGAGGTGGATGAGTTGAAGGCTAGATCCTCGCTGTTGGGTGCGTGCAAGTCCTGTGCGGGCTTGCAATTCGAGTTGGCAGAGAAGAATGCCAAGATTGTGTCTCTTGAGAAGGCCAGCTCGGATAGCACATGTGTGACTAGGTGCGTTCTGTGTGAGGGTTTGGAGATGGAGATTGCAAACGTGAAGCATGACAAGATGCAAACCGAGGAGGAAAACACATACCTTCGGACCATCTTGTCATGGGTGTCGAGTGGTGAGCCGCAGCTTGCGATGATAATTTCCCAGTTCAAGCGTGCTGCTGGAGGTCCAGGTGTAGGCTTTGCTTAGGGTGTTGAGTGCGCTTCATCTTTTGGGAAGATTGGAGAGTCGAGTGGTCTGAACCCGTGTGAGAAGCCCAACTCCACCACTACTCCCAAGCTTACCAAGATTCCACCCAAAGAGCCTCTAAAGCCTAACACCAAGGATGGTGTTTTTGTGGAACCTCCGAGAGCTCCACCCAAGAAACAATCATGGGCACCAAACCAAACCACATCAAGAACAAGCAAGACACCATGCCACCCATCCAAGAGGAGCTTATGCCACAGAAGGGCAAAGTGATCCACACCCAATACCGTGAGTACCAACAACCCCCTATGAGAGCGGTGAGGTACCATTGTGAGCACTGTGGGAGAGATGGACACTTGAGTGAGTTTTGCTTTCGGCGCAAGAGAGAGGCGCGTCGTGCAAAGGAGATGAACAACACGGACATGTACCATTCTTTCCATGATGTACATGTGCCGAATGTTCAGAAGCGTGCTGCTAGGCCTAGAGGTTCAAAACCTCAAGTTCCTAGGCCTAGGCCACGAAGGGAACGTGCCCGGCGGGAGCCTGCAGTTGTGGGCTATGGACCCCGTGGTGGTGCCTTTGTAGTTGAGCGTTTCCCCCCATCATGTTTTGAGTATCGCGATGGACGCTCCTCCCTTAGCGGACCATGTTTTCCTCTACGTGGTGAACGCTCCTCTGGTAGGCGTGCTAGGAATGGTTTTTCTGTTCACCGTTCTTTTGAGCAGCCGGCCCAACACTGGTATAATTCCCATTTTACACACCACAGTGTTGGACCGTATGCTCAGCCTATGTCTTTTTATTGATGTAGGTAAAATGATTGGAGAACATTTGGTTGCTGGATTCCGGGTGCTCAAGGCATATGACCGGAAATGCTAAGTGCAGTGGTTCTCCAGTCTTAGTCCGGTCGCCGGAAAGGAGTTTATCACATTCGGCGACAATAGCAAAGGTAAGGTCTTGTCTTGTTGGTCTGTGCGAGTTAATGAGCACTTTGTGTTGCGCGATGTTGCTCTTGTTTCTAACTTGCATTTTAACCTTCTTTCTGTTTCGCAACTCTTGGATGATGACTATGAGATTCGTTTTAAATCGAATCTCAGTCGCATTTTGGATCCTTAGGGCAATCTTGTATGTGTGATTTCGCCCTTTGGAAAAGTCTTTCGTGCGAATTTCTCAGAATCGTTTGGAGTTTCTCGTTGTCTTTTGGCTGGACCTTCCTCATCTGTTCTTTGGAAGTGGCATAGGAGACTTGGTCACCTGAGCTTTGACTTGCTTGCAAGACTTAGTTCACTTGGCCTAATCCGAGGATTGCCCATGTTGTCCATGGAGAAGGATCTTGTTTGCCAGTCTTGTAGACATGGGAAGATGGTCACTGCTCCCCACCATCCAGTGACTCAGGTCATGACTAAGCGCTCTGGAGAGCTTTTGCACATGGACCTTGCTGGTCCGGCTCGGGTGAGCTCGGTTGGGGGGAAGTGGTATGTGCTTGTTGTTGTCGACGATTTTTCGAGATATTCGTGGGTTTTCTTTTTAGGTGAGAAAACCGAGACTTTCTCCTTTGCTCGCAATCTGATTTTGCATCTTCAAAATGAGTTCCCGATGAACTCAATGCGAGCAATTCGGAGTGACAATGGTTCCGAGTTCAAAAACTCGGATTTTGAGAAGTTTTGTAACTCTTTGGGTTTAGAGCATCAGTTTTCTTCTCCCTACACACCGCCTCAGAATGGTGTTGTAGAAAGGAAGAATCGGACCCTTGTAGAGATGGCCAGGACGATGCTCGTTTAGCATAGGACTCCTAGGCGATATTGGGCCGAAGCCATGAGCACTGCATGCTACATTTCCAATCACATTTTTCTCCGAGCTTTCTTGAAAAAGACTTCTTATGAGTTGCGTTTTGGAAAACTGCCCAAGGTGAGCTATTTTAGAGTTTTTGGTTGCCACTGTTTTTTACTCAAGAATGGCAACCTGGACAAATTTGAGTCTCATTGTTCAGACGATGTATTTTTGGGTTATGGCACTCACACTCGTGCATATCGTGTACTTAACCTTGATACTAACCGAGTCATGGAGACATCCGATGTCACCTTCGACGAGACCGTGTTTTGTCCTTCTTCTGGTTTTGAGCGTGCAGGTGATCATGAGGTTGGTGAGCTTCTTTTTGATGACGAGGACGAAGGTGCTGAAGGGATGGATGATCCAGCACCTCCTCCACCTGCCGTGCCGCAAGAGGCGGCTTCTACTACGACTCACGGCCCAGACCCTTCTTCCTCTACTACTTGGGGGTCATGGGATCCGCCACCTCGGGCTATACCATTCGTACCCGGGGAGGCACTAACTGCTATTGAGGGGGAGGCTACTTCAGCTCGGGAGGCGCCACGACACATCCAGCACCAATACCCGCCTCAACAGATGATCGGCAGCATCGGCGAACGTGTCACTCGGTCAAGGTCACAACAAATCTCTCACTTTGCTCATTCTGCATTTGATGCTGATTTTGAACCCCGAGATGTTGGACATGCTTTATCTGATCCAGATTGGGTCAATTCCATGCATGAGGAGTTAGAAAATTTTGAGAGAAATCGGGTTTGGGTTTTGGTTCCACCTCCTCCTGAGTGTCACCCTATTGGTACAAAATGGGTTTTCAAAAATAAACAAGGAGAGGATGGCCATGTTGTGAGAAACAAGGCCAGACTTGTAGCCCAGGGGTATAGTCAGAAGGAGGGGATAGACTATGAGGAGACTTTTGCTCCTATAGCTCATTTGGAGGCAATTAGGATACTCTTGGCTTTTGCTGCATCCAAAGGGTTTAAACTTTTTCAAATGGATGTCAAGAGTGCCTTCTTAAACAGCTACATAGAAGAAGAGGTGTATGTGAAACAACCCCCCAGTTTCAAAAATCCCAAGTTTCCAAACCATCTTTTTACACTTCACAAAGCTTTGTATGGTTTGAAACAATCCCCTAGAGCCTGGTATGATAGGTTGAAAACCTTTTTGCTTGCTAAGGGTTTTAAAATGGGATGTGTGGATAAAATGCTCTTTCTCCTCAAGCAAGGCAATGATACTCTCTTGGTCCAGATTTACGTGGATGATATCATTTTCGGTGGTTCTTCTCACGCTTTGGTTGCCAAGTTTGCAGATACTATGAGCAGGGAGTTTGAGATGAGCATGATGGGCGAGTTGACGTTTTTCCTCGGATTGCAAATCAAGCAATCTCGAGAGGGAACGTTTGTGCATCAGGGTAAGTATACCAAGGATATCCTGAATAAATTCGATATGGGTGAGGCCAAGCCTCTTCCAACACCCATGTCGACCACGATGGCCCTGGATGCGGACAAGGATGGAGAAGCTGTGGACCAGAAGGAGTACCAGAATATGATTGGGTCGCTGCTGTACCTGACGGCGACACGCCCGGACATTCAGTTCGCGGTGTGTCTTTGCGCACGATTTCAGTCGTCGCCGCGCACCTCTCACCGTCAGGCGGTCAAGCGCATTATGAGGTACTTATGCTTCACTCCTGAGTTTGGGATTTGGTATTCTGCTTCCTCCACCCTCTCCCTTTGTGGTAATTTCGATGCCAATTTTGCTGGTTGTCGAATTAAGCGCAAGTCCACTTCTGGGACTTGTCAGTTTATTGGTTCTTCTCTTGTTTTGTGGTCTTCTCGCAAGCAGTCTAGTGTCGCCCAGTCTACCACGGAGGCTGAGTGTAACACCCCCGGTGTTAAGCATTCCCTAAATGCATAATTTGACATAGCATAAGCATAGCATCTCATCTTTCTTGTGCATATGCTTGTTGAATGCTTAAGTCCTTGTGTTAATGACTAGTATAATCTTGTTATGCTTTCTGTTTCTAACCAAGTGCCTTTTAACAAAGTTGTAGATCTTGATGAAAGGAACAACTTTGCTTTTAAGCACTTTCTCAGAAAAAGCTTTTAAATTGTGATTTCTTGCATTAGAAAAATGGTTTAGCATTAAATTTCTTTGTCTCAGCAGAATTTGGACTCGAGCCTTAAAGATGATTTGTTCCTTACAAAATTCTAAGCAACTTTGCTGTTAGGACCCTTTCCTAGTTCGGCTTAGTTTAGGAGTTATAGAGCATCAAAGTTTATAACCCAACTTCATTAGTTTAATCCTAGTGGGCCCGGCCAGTCAGCCTCATCTTCTTTTTCCCCACGCCGCCGCTCCCTCCGCGCCGACCGAGCCTGCCGCCGCCGCGAGACCGCCTCGCCCGCCAGCGAAACCACCGGCATCGCCGCCCATGGTTTAGCGCTGCATGCGCCACGTCGCCCCCTCGCTCGCTGCAAGCTCGCCACGACGCCTCGGAGCTCGGTGCATGCTCGCCGCGTGGAGCTCGACGCCTGACGCCGCCGCGTCCGGTCGGGAGTTTCCCCGACGGGAACTGGCCAGGTGCAATTCACCCAGCCACTTGTTCCTTTGTCCTTGTCCGCCTTGAGCTTGCCAGTCAGAAAGCTTTCGCTCACTCGCTCACCGGTTCGCCACTCCACTCCACGGCTTCACAGAGCAGAGCGCTGCCGCCATTGCCGCCGGACTTCGGAGAGCGATTGCTCGCTCCACCGCTCACCGCCGTTCGATTCCTCCCGCCAGTTTCTCCGCCGCGGCCTCCTCTTTCTTCGGCAAGGGTTGGTTTTCGCATTCTTCCTCTTTGTTCGCAGGAACCGCGGATGCCATTCCCGAGCTTCCGCCATGGCCGCCACCGTGACCTTCACGTGGACCGGTCATCTCCAGCCAAGCTATCCCGAGCCGAGCCATGTTTTAGTCTGCTCTACCTCCGTAGTAGCTTAGAGTTAGTCGGAGACCTCTCTTTTGCCGTGTTTTAGCCGGGACCGAGTCATGTCGCCGCCATGTCCGCTCTGGACCGCCGCCATGCATCGCTCTGAGCAATGCTGGGGATGCCGAAGCCCTAGAGTTGCTCCAATAGGTCGCTTGTGTCTTGCTTAGGCTAGTGCTAACCTCGCCGAGTCGCCAGCCGCCGGGAAGAGTTCCGCCGCCGAGTCGCAGAGCCGCCGCTCCGCCATGGCCGCCGTCGAGCTTGCTCCGATATTCCTCTGGCTCAGCGAGTCGGTTAGTCGTGTGCGCCTCGCAAACCCGCACCTAGTGATGGTCTCCGTGTCGCCAGAAGTGTCGCCGTCGACGAGCTAGGGCCGGTCAACGACCACGGCGCCAAACTCCGCCGTTGACTGCCGAGCCTGGCCTCGCGCGGTAACGTGCCGAGCCTGGCCCCGGAAGCTTGGTCGCCCTGACCAGCGGGCCCCGACTGGCAGAAAAGGGAAGAGCCTGGTTGCCGTAGGCCTCGGTAAGTCGGACGAACCGAGCCTTCGCCTCGAGCCTCGGTTGAGTCAGCTAGTCTCGGTTGAGTTAGTAGCCTCGACTGAATAGGTTAGCCTCGGCTGCCAGTGTGCCTCGGGCGAATCGGAAAAATGTGTCTGAGCCTCGGGCCTCAGCCGAATCGCGCCGAGTGTGCCGAAGCCTAGCCTCGAAGCCTCGGGCGAATCGCGCCGAGTGTGCCGAAGCCTAGTCTCGAAGCCTCGGGCGAGTCGCGCCGGGTGTGCTGAGCGCTTGTCTTGTGCCTCGGCCGAAGTCCGTAGAGTATGGGTTGAGTTTTCCTTTTTAATATGTTTTGCAGAATTCATGTAAAGGCTTCAAAAATTCATACAAGGCTCATTTTATGTCCAAATCCTGTGAAGCAAATTTTGTTAGGTCAAGCATGTTTAGATCTATCAGTAAAGTTTGTTGAATGTATTGTTGGTAATACTTTTATGTGTAGATTTATTTACATTAGAAAAGTGCTGATAACTTGGAAAATGCATAACTAATTATATATCAGTCAGAAAAATGTGATTCCAGTTTTGTTAGGTTTGTATGAAGGTGTAGTTTCAGAGAAAAATATAATATGAGGTTGTTCTGTGAATTATTTTGACAGTAGCTTTTAAAATGGGTAAATGTTGTTTCCTTGTTTATTTTGTAGTAATTTAAATATGAGGAATATGAACCTGAGAATTTAAGTACATTGCTCTTGTACTAGGAAGCTCAGTAGAAAAATAAGAAATCTGTTGTTTGACACTTTTGCTAGGGTGTGTAGTTCAAAGCACCTTCCATGATAGAATTTGTCTTTTTCATAGAGAATGAAGTTTAAGTCCAAATGAGATGAAATTTGGACAGGGAGCTAGATTAGGTGTTGTTAACTCCCAGTAATTTCTGTAGATTTTTCTGAAGCTGTCTAGGTTAGGTTGTTGTATAAAGCATGTGTAAATAAATTTATTTCAGCAAGTATTTAGAGGGTAATAAACTCATTAAGTAAACTTTGAGGTGGTGACAACATAGCTTAATCAATTGACTATGTTAGGTTAAATAGTTGGGATGATGTTGACTACCTTGTTGGAGAGAATGCAGTAGATGACATGTGTCTATCTCCTGATTGCTGTCGATCATGTGCATCACATATGCATTCTATGTGCATTCATCCTATTCATGCACTTTATGCATCATACAGGATCAGTGGAGGAGATCCAGACCCAGTCGTTACTAGAAGAGCCCAGTCCGGAGGAGATCCTGACAGAAGAAGTCGGAGGGACCGACGCCGACGAGTTGCCCGAGTGCCGTGATCACCGTCCGTCGGACTTTGAGAAAGGCAAGCCCCGGAGCATTCTAACTCCTATGGTTTGCAATTGTTTTCTAATTTAACCTGATGATGGATGCTGCATTAGGTTATAGGAATTGATTGCTACCGTTGATGCATTATTACTTATCCTTGACCACCTGCAATATATCTTGATACCCCTGTTTAGGTCTAGGCTCGTTATATGCTTAGCCCTGCTTAGACCGGTACAAGTCGGGTGATTTCCTGTCTCCCGCAATAGGTGGATACTGATCATGTTTAGCCTGTGCTATCATGAGATAACCATGTGATAATTAATCTGAGACGGAGGCGGGATGTAAGAGCAGCAGGACATGGGTTCTGTGTGCTAGTAGGCTCCCGTCTGTGTCGCATAGGACCCGTTCGGGAATGTCCCTTCAGTCAAATTGAACGCGTCGATCACTTAACGGAGTTGGTCTGAGTACCTCCCGTGAAGCCGAGTAAGGTTATTCGAGCCGGAGATGGAGATGTTGACGCCTAACACCCAGGGCCTCAGCTGTACCGTGGGCAACTATTCTGATCGACCTGGCATGGTCCGAGGGCAGGCAGGGCCTGATCGACCTGGCATGACCGTGGGCAGTTATAGGTTGAGCGACCTGGCACTGAGATAACCCCCGGTGTAGAAGGGCCCATGGCCGTCCCGTGCTTTGTGTTCTCGAATCTCCTGACTGGCAGCTTACGACTGCCGTAGCCGGACGTGCCGGGCGAGTGTGAGACATTTTATCCCCAGCTGGGTAGGAATCGATTATAATCGCCATCGCTCCTGGACAGTGAGCAGTTGACTTTAGATCATTTCCCGTAGAACTTATGGAACTAAATTGGTTATGGAATCTGAAAGGCTATTGATGAAATAGTCACTCTTGATTGATTAATTAGCAAGTGCTTGTTTAGTACAGGCGCAAATCTAGTAAGGTAGAGTTAATGACTAAAAGCAATTGCCCACAGTTGAAACTGAGTTTTATTACAAAAGCTTTCATGCAAAAGAGTATGTACAGCCAACCCCACTAATATAGCCTACATGATCCTTGGAGTCTCATTATTTTTGATTTGTGACGGGTAAGTCTAGCTGAGTACCTTCTTGTACTCAGGGTTTTATTCCCTTGTTGTTGCAGATGGCCAGTGCTTTTATGGTTACTGCGAGAACTGCTTGTACCCGGTAACGGGGGATGACTAGACCAGGGGCATGGTCAACACTTATCTCATCTGTTGCTTTTGTGGACCCAGTCAACTGATGGCACCGTATTTATGAACAATCCAAATTATGTTCAAAAGACTATGTTGCTTCTGCTACTTCTTTCAAACTATGTTTGTAATATTATTTCATACTCCGATGTAATTTGAACTCTATGCAACTGTGTTGTAACCTGTGAGCATGTTCGTGGAACGAGTACGATCTTGGCTGGACGTCGTTGAATGATTTGAAATCCTTCGAGATTTCCGGACTACCGGGTTTGTACGAGCTTAAGTACTCAATGATTTCTGCGAGAGCGGAGGTTTTCAGTGCTTAATCTGGTGCAAATTGGTCGGTTCTGTCACACTGAGTATGTTGCTGTGGCTAGCTGCTGTTCCTAGTTACTCGGGATGATGGCCACTTTGCGTGATTTTGGTCTAAGGTTTACTCACGTTCCTTTGCTTGGTGACAGCACGAGTGCGATTAGCGTTGTTAAGAACCCCGTGCTGCACTCTAAGACCAAACACATTGATGTGCGCTTTCATTTTCTGCGAGACCACTATGAGAAGGGTGATATCGACCTTCGCCATGTCGATACTCATCATCAGTTGGCTGATATTTTCACCAAGCCTTTGGACCAATCAACTTTTGCTAGGTTGAGAGGTGAGCTTGGAGTGTGTTTCCCCTTTTAGATGGGGGAAACATTTTGGCTCTTGTATCATAAACTAACTTTGTGTTTTTCATTTGGTTTCTTCATGCATCTTTTGCATTTCATCTTGCATACTTACATCAGAGCTTCATATATATAATCTTTAGAATGTGACTATGCTCTGTATAGTAGTTGCTCCGATGCTTTGTGATGATGCTTGTAGCTTATGCTCTTTCTAATCACTGATACATGTTGTGAGCGGAGCTATTTTATGAATGGTGAATTTGCTTAATGAACATAAAACTTGAAAATGTTCACCATTGAGATATGCAACTAGCATGTGTAGAATGTGTTATAGTCACTTGTGCTTTTCATATATGCTAGGTTGCTATGTCTCTAGTTCTGAGTCATTCACTTGCTTGGTATGTTTATATGCTGCTTTAATTTTGAACCAAGTTAAGTGAATTGGAAAGATCGAGATGGGATTGCTTGTCAGCACATCACAGTTTCGAGACTGTTTCTCATTGCACCTTGAGTTAAAGTTGAGTTGTGTAGTGTATGACCGAAACTGTTGCCTTAAGCTTCTGATTGCTTTTGCATAGGCTTCGCACAGTTGAAAAGTTAGGCAATGACAAGCTCTCAACCTCTTGCAATCACATGCTGAATATTTGAACTTGTGTAATTTAACCGCTGCAACTCCGATAAAATTTGGATACACAAGTCTATGTTTCATTCTATAGCATGATGGTTGAACTGTGCTAGGGGTAGTTCACCTTGTATACATGTTTAGCACTTGTTTGACTTCCTGTCTATACATGCTTCGTGCTATTTTGATGGTGAATACCTTTTTGGCTGAAAACTGCTCTTGTTGCTCCAATGTTCAGATTTCGTATTTAGTGATCAGTTTGAGCCTTTGCTAGCATTCTGTGCATTTTATGAGTCATCGGATCAGCACTCTGTTGAGCATCTTCATATTCAATCGACTATATTACTGAAGCTGCTAAACTTGTATTTTGACTCATCTGCATTTGAAGGGAGAGTTCTTCTGTCAAGGAGGAGAAAATTGTTTGATGGTGCATTTTCAACTAAGGGGGAGAAAATATTGACAAATCATGTGTGCTCTCTGTGTTCGAGAGATTTCCTGGTTGTGTGCACTATTTGAGGGGGAGTTTCTGAGCTGGTAACAGTTGTTTCGGAGGATTTTTGGTAGCTAGTTGTGTTGAGCCTATTGACGCAAAACGTGACGCCCTGCGCCAGGCACACAGCAAGCCGAACGAGGCTGGCTTCAATCGGGTGCCCGGAGTATTCCGAATCTGGAAGCGTGCCAGTCGGTTTGACCTGAGAACCAACAAGGGATGTAAATATGAGAATACCTTCGAACATGCTGGGTAAGACCAGGCAGTTCCATATGTACGGCTTCGAAAGCCAATCATGACGGCACACAGCTATAAAAGCTTTTTGTCGAAAGAGGTTTATAATGTCATTCGGCAAGTATAAAGATTGAAAGGACCTTGATGTCGCCAAGGAGGCCTAGAGGGGGGTTGAATAGGCCTGTCAAAACTCAAAACTCAATTCAATCAGTAGACAGATCAACACTACCGATCCTGAGATCAGCACTGCCGATCTGGGAAAAAGTGAAACTGAGTTTCGTGGGTATGAGAAGAATTGTTGCACAGGCAGAGGATAAGCTTCCTATATGGTTAGACAGTTCACAGATATGCCAGAAATCGAAAGCACAAGTATAAAGCACTAGATCAAACCCTAACCCTAGAAATCACTTCAAGAATGGAATGTAAACCAAAGCACAAGGTGACACAAGGATTTATCCCGTGGTTCAGCTCGCCACAAAGGCTTGCCTAAGTCCACGTTGTTGAGGTATGCCACAAAGGCTCAAGCTCACCACTTAGGATTGCCCTTTCCTCGTTCTCAAGTCAAGAGAGTGAACTCTTGAGGTGAGGGGTGATTTCTTAGCTGCAAGAAGGTGGTTACAAACCTCCCTAGGCTGCCACAATCGATGGCAAGCTCAAGGGCGACGCCTAGCCGGCTAGGAGCAAGCTCCAAGAGTAATAAACCCTAGAACCTCCGGCCAAACGTGAACCAATGCTCTTGGGACTTTGGGAATCAATGGATCTGCTCTCTAATCGAGTTTTGTTGCCCTCTCTTTCTAGTTTTAGTGGTTGGAATGGGAGATCCACTTGAAAGCTTTGAGAGCAACAATGGAGGAGTGAGAGAGAGAGGGGAGCTCTTCAAACGGTCAGATCCCGAGCTGGAAGAAGCACTGGTGTAACTGGGCCGTTTTGGGCTTTCTGGAAAGGTATATATAGTCTGGATCAAAACGGTTCGATTATGATCAGCACTGCCGACCATAATGGTCGGCACTGTCGACCACCCAAATTTAGTCAAATCAAGGTTAAACTTGTGGGGTTAGAAAGGTGGCTGGAAGTATATCTTTCTGGCAAAGATTGAGCATTGGTATCACAATTTGACTGTGGGTGCTAGAATCCCTCTTAATAGTACCGCATACCTATACTCAAGAATAAGAGAATATAAACAATTAACCACTTGAGTCTTCAGTATCTTCATATGCCATTTCTTCTCAATGTCACTTCATAGGGGTTGCAACTAATTGCAACTACCTCATCTCTTCGAGCAAACATCCCTTGAGCATGTGACTTGAACCATCTCTCATATGTCAGTTCAACTTCATGGCTTCAAGTCACTATCACTAATGATCTGATCGTCAACATAATATGACTCCTCATAGCTTGATTAGTACCTCGACTCAATGCAAGTACTCTCTTCTTCACCCTAGCCATAGTACCTCGGTCTCCTTGACCTTCACTTTCGCTTAGTACCTCGAAGTCCTTTCCTTGCTATCTTCACCTTACCAAGCCATACTCAAGTCACATCATATTAAGCATCCATTGAAAACCATTTCTTCAATATTGTGATCCTTGCTTGAACATCTTGTAGATATGAATGTTGAGATCAATCAAGCTTTTGTTTGACTCACATAGAGACATATATGGATCATCATTAATATGGTCAAGCTAATTCACGGTTCCTTATATCCTCTCCATTTTGGCTTGACAGTCAACACTCACTTCAATCTGCATCTTCATACTTCTAGCTTGATCAAATCAATGCAAAGTGATTCTCCAAATATTTATCCATACAAGCAAACCAATGTAGATATGACATATATCCAATATGAGTTAAGTCCTTGTCATTGACCTTTGCTTGACATTAACTCACTTATGCATTCTTGATTCATTCTTCAACCTTGATCAAAGCTAGTTCACTATCAAACTCATCTTGCTCATGAAAAGCAACCCATTGTTGAGACCATTCCAAAATCATCAATCTATGTCTCACTTGTCATTTGTCAAATATGCTTGCTTTCTCATGATGCCATGATATCCCACAACATAGAAGCCATATCATCAACTCTATTTGCATTGTTGTCTTTTACTTGAACAAGATTGTTTCCATGATCTTCTAATACAATAATACATAATTTTGGCCTTCATTTCAGCACTATGTGGAATACCATCAAGTTTGCATTTCTAGTTGAACCTTGGATACACTTAGCAAACTTGTTAGACCTTTAATTATGTTGTCACTCAGTTCACCAAAACCCACTAAGGGCTAGATGCACTTGCAAAGATGGAGCTCATAAACATGTTGCATGCCGAACACATGAATAACAGAAGGGTAAAAGGGTAATTTGTAAATATAAATCTATTCAAATAACATATGCATAGGCCAATCCAACTAATTTGCCGCATGTTTAGCCTTCATGAACCCGTCAAGTATAAACTCAAGCAAAGCTAATCCACCGCATGATACCACTTGCTATAAGTCCACACCACTCCTTATAATTAGATTAATCCACCGCATGATACGATCTAATTATAAGAAGCTAAAGCATACATATATCTGAAAAGATCTATAAAAACTCATTACTCATGTAAGCTTAACCAGAGTCGGCAAACTAGCCGAACTGGGGTCCATGAAGAAGGAACATACAAGCAAAGCATGATTAAACTAATCTAAAACCTGCACCTGCCGCACGGTACCCAGCTCTATCAAAGCCTAAGCATGGTCGACATGCATGAACCCACAACATGTGACAATCTGAATTGAAAGTTAATTCGGCCATCATGATCTTATAATTAACGAAGCACAAATAAACTCATGCAGCAAGGCCGAACAAAGATCAATCTAGATTGGGCAAAGAGTGTTATAGGAATTAAATAAATAAAACATATAACACATGGTAACTTAATGAATCTATTAGATCTGCCAAATCTAACAGAGCCGATAACTATTTTTACTCATGACTTAATCCGCCACACGATACAAGGCATAAGCAAAAACTTCCCGTCATAAGCTTAAATCCGCCGCACGATACTAAGCTTAAAATACGAGACAACTTGCATCATATCTAAATCCACCGCATGATACTAGACATGATAGCAAGGTTGCCGGTACTTACGGAGGTCGACGGATCGATGATTCCTCTCGAAGAACTCGACGACACGACTTAGGGACTCGAAAGGTGGCACGGGGCCGGTTGTATTGATATGGTTGTGAACAGTTTTACAATGGTCGAGGGCCTATATTTATACCCTAGACGAAACACGAATCCTAGACAATTACAACTTAAAAAACAAGGAAAGATATAAATCATATTCATAATCCTTTCAGCGTCTTCCATCGTTACGTATCTTCTCGTGCAAGCCGGCTTTACCTGCATCATCCATTTCCCGAATGGGGCTACTGCTTCACGAAATAGCCGACCGCGCAGGTATTCACCAAAAGTCTTAAGGACCAAATAGCCGTCCGAATGCTTGCCGAATCCTTCTCTTCTCTGCTGGCTGGACCCACCTGCCATATCCTCGTGTGTGCGAAAATCTGGTGTTAACACATGCCCCCTAATTTTGGGATAAAATGTTTATTCCAAAATTCCTCTTCCTTTTTGCATTGACGTGGAACCTCCAGAAGCATCTGTCTTCACTCGCCATAATTACCCTACCTGCCGATTCATCTCCCGATGCACTTGGGATCTTTTAAACTCCCCCCTTCACTTTATTTTGGCCTGTGCTTCTTGACCTCTCTTACTTTATTCGCAAACCAGAAAACCTCTTCTCTCTTGCTACTCCAAATCAGCTAGAAGATGTCTTCTCAGGCGAGCCGCCATAGTCTCGAGCTCGGCGCTTCCATTACCTCCAAGAAAAGGTTACCTCCTCCTTCCTTTCCCTCTTCTCCAAAATGAAGTATCCAACCTCATTTCATTACTCTTGTTCAGGAAGACTAGTGGCGTTTCCACCGAGGATTTGACCTAGAAAATTATAGATCTTCAGCTTGACCTGGAAAGGAAGGATCGGGAAATTACTCGAATCTCCCAAGAGCGTGACGTCGCTCAAAAAAGGGCCGCCGGTAAGCATCCTCTCATCATTTTTCCTTTATCCTGCCTTTCTGCTTTTACCGACTTCTTCCTTTTTCAGCCCTGGCGGCTAAACTCCATACTCTCAAAACTGCCGTCACTAAGCTTGCTGTCATGGCCGATGTAATGTGCACAACATCTTTGAAGCGGATAAACGAAGTCAACCGCGTCCTCCCCATCATCTCTAGAGCCGGCATGGGGTACGGCGCGGCACTCGCCTTCTCCGCCGTGAAGGTTTATTCTAGTGCAGATTATCAGAGATTTGATGTCTGTGAACAAGATCTAGAGGATAGAGTAGAACACTCCGTAGAAGACATGAAGGTAGCCGGATCAGATCTGGCCGATACCTTCGATCACTTTCTCCCGATTAGGCGTAGGATGGAGTGGACGAACTAACCCGCTGTAATCTTGCTCCTTCTTTTGTAAATAAGAAGTTTCCCTGTTCGTCCTCTATCATCAATCTGTGATTGATCCTTCGAGATCAATGTGTGCCCTATTTTTTTCGCATATTAGTCACTGATCTCTGTTTCCCTGCTTTAATGGCAATGCATGTCGGCTACCGCTGAAAACTGCATTAGAAATCTCTACCCCACAGACGATTGCCATAATCAGTTATTTTAGATTCTAAGAATTCAATTTTCCTCCAATTTCCCGACCCGTGACAACACCAGGATAACATTTCTTAAAGACCCTTTCTGCCTCTGCTCCCAGTGTCAATCGGCAATACGATCTCTCAAATGATCATTCAAAATTGAACAGCTTTTAGCCGAATCCTATCGGCTTCCTGACTTTGGGGTTACGATTCTCTTTAGTCGTCAAAAGATCTGGCCTGGCCCAATAACGGCCCATAAACTGTGAAAACCCTAATCGATGTTTGATTTTCCAGTGTGCAAGCCATAGTTTTATAAATATGACTCTATACAGGGTACCACCCCCATCTTCAGCCAAATAGTCTGACTCATAGACTTCCCAGTTCTCAGTTCTCATATCAGAGAAAAACTTTCATCCCCCTTTTTATATTAATGGCAGGCAACAACCATCACAGTAGACAACTCACCGGAGACGAAGCAGGAGGAAGCCAAGCACCAACTCACCGGTGTTATGGGTAAAAACTGATTTCTTTCCCCCTTTTCTTGCCCGTTCCTCTTTGATTTACTCATCCATCTTCTTTTTCAGAACGGGGTCTTTCCCCAACCAAGCTCAGGACCCTCCAAAAACGGTAAATCCAAAAGTCCCTTTTAATCTCATTCCTAAGCTACCAGATTCTGAATTTGATGATTTTTTCTAGCAGATCTGCTTGGATGCTCTTCGGTATTGCGAGGAAGGGATCAGGTTCAGAAAGAACTAGAAGACGCATCTCAGAAGCATAGTATCAGGGAAGCTGAATGGGCAGCTCAACGGAAACAATTCTGCAGGATCATCACAGGTTAGCATAAATTGGGTTCTCTCCTCTTGGTCGAGCTTGCCATGTCTGATATATCCTTTCCTCTTGCTAGCCCTTTCTGCAGAGAATGACCGTCTGAAGGCAGCAGCAAACAGAATCACCCTCAAGGTGAATGCTCGCGGAGATTCAGCCGAAGCCCGCCTTGACGCTTTGGAAGGCCGTATTGATCAGGCCGTCATCCAAGGTGTCCACACCGGGGTCTCTTTTGGGCTAGCGGCAATGAGTTCTTGGACCAAAGAAGACTACTCTCTCCTACCAGTTGGTTTTGCTGGTGACCCAGATGAATTTGAAGACCCTGAGATTTATGATAACCATGCCGCTGCTATTGCTGAAATTGTTAATCCGCAATCCATTCTGATCAACTTATTCCGAGAGTAGTTTGTACTAGGACAGATCTATTAATGAAGTTTGCAGCAGATGAACTTGCTCTTTTCTGAATAATGTTTATTTTTGATTCTTCAATGACTTTCCTCGTTCGTAATATTTCTTCAGAAGAATGCTTGCCGAATGTATGACGTCATCTTAGCTGACTAAATCCCACTCTCAACATGTCAGATCACTCGGAATTGCAGTTACTGCACTTCATCTTTCTCTTTCCCCGATAAACCTGCTAACTTGAAAAACACTAAGGTCACCAAGGTCATGAATATCTGTACTAAAGGCGATATAAATAAAATATCGGCTATAACTTAAACCCCCTTTTTTGGAACATTTTTCTGCTAAAGGCGATGCTTTTACATCGGCTGTATATAAATATCCTTGAAATTCGTACACGCAATTTCCACGCATTCGGCTAAACAATGCTGAAGCTTAATCCATGAGTGACGCATAAAAATTTCTTTACAGCCGAACACCCCTCTTTGGGTTTAACATTTTTGGCTAAAGCCAGCTGCTATCTTTCCTTTTAAACATCAAAAAATAAGGGCCGATTCTACTATAAGACCATCAACCATTACGTACAACTTGAAACGATCACCAAGTCCTGGAAGTGCTCTCATATATCTTTAATCACATCAGAATCTTCTGTTGCACGTCACCTTGTATAAATTCCTTCTGATCCTCCTTGAGCTCTTGGCAATGAAGAAATAAACAGAATCCTTTAAAGGTTCGTCAACTTTAAAACATACACGAGACCTAAACTTGTGTACATCGATCCAACTTTGGCTTTATTACCAACACTTTATTCCTTGTCAGCCGATATGAAACTTTGGTCTCAATTCTTCTCCATTACCACCGGTTGGATTAAAAATTGCTCTGAGAGCCGATCATTTGAATCGGCTGTTGATCCTCATCGAAAACGTTCACAGGACCTGCTTCCCAAGCTCTTCCAGAGAAACACTCGACACCTTCATACTCCCAGTAGGTGGGCTCTGTATTAGCAATACTCACCGAATCATCAGCATGGATGATCTCAATATCATCTCCAATCCACTAGATAAGGAATTGATGCATAGTTGTCGGCACACAACAGTTTGCATGTATCCAATCTCTTCCTAATAGCAAACTGTATGCCCCCTTGCCATCAATGACAAAGAAGGTGGTGATTAAAGTTTTAGTCCCAATTGTTAACTCGACATGGACTGCACCTCGAGTATCAGAAGAATTATCGGCAAAGTCCCTCAACACCATGTCGGTCCTCAATAGATCTTCACTTGCCATGCCAAGTTTTCTAAAAGTGGTATACGGCATGATATTTATGGCAGCTCCTCCATCGATGAACATCTTGGTTAATGGCTTGCCATTGACATACCCTCTCATGTATAATGGCTTCAAGTGTCGGTACCTGATTGGTTTATCAAATACTGCCCTTTGAGCCAAGACAAGATGAGCCAACAAGTCCTGAAATTCATTTTCATCGAAGTCTGAATATGTCTCGTCTTGAACACCTTGATTCTCAGGGGCTATGAACTCTGATGGTAGAAATAATGTCATGCACGTATCAGCCGAATGATTAACTTCACTCGGCCTTTCCTTAGGACGCCAGACTTGCTTTGCTCTGGTGCCTGCTTGTGCCAACTCTTTGTTCCTTAAGCGCTGCACTCTCCTCTTTTGGCTTTTCCTTAAACCTGGCGGACACCATTGTCCCTTCTGCCAGACGTACTTACTGTACTCTTCTTCTTCAGTATGAGCCCAATCTCGATCGGCAAATCCTCTTACCTGCCGATCTCCGGAACTATTTATTTTTATGCGCCGATCGTCCTCCGGGACTCGTGCCCCAAGCCTTTCATGGACAGATCGGCGGTTGACTCGAGACTGCCTATACTCGGAATACTGATTACTGCACTCGGGGCAGTCGTTTTTAACAGGCAGCTTCAAGCCTTCATTCCAACAATACTGGAAAAACGAGCATTCCCAATGAGACCGTTCATGTGCCCTCGTATCTTCTCGTTCTTCCCGGTACATCTCTTCTTTGTACCTTCGCTGTTTCTCCAGGAACTTCCATTCTTCATAAAGCCTCTACTTCTGGTACCGTTCCTGTTCCCGACGCCATTTATTCAACAAGATGTGTGTCGTGACCCTGGGTCTGGAAGCTCTTTATTTGTAATCTGCCGATCAGGGTCAACATCACCAGCTTCCTTTGCTCTACCAGAAGTTAAAACTTTCATTCTATTCTTACCCCCAAAATCGGCTGCATTGATCATACTGATAGAGAAGGACACGGTATTTTGTCCAAAAGGACTACCATCCACTTTCATCTTTCCATCAAACCTCAGGTGTCTGTCTTGGATGGCCTTCTGAATCCGCACTCTGAACACTCAGCAATCATTTATGGAGTGGGATTTAGTATTGTGGAAACCACAATACTTCTTGTCTTTGACACCCTCAGGAAGCAGCATAGGATGACCTTCCGGCAACTTGATGCGCCCTTCCTTCAGTAAGTACTCAAATAATTTATCTGACTTGGAAACATCAAAGTCATAAGTACCTTTTTGTTGCCTCAGCCACCGCTGGTTGACTTGAGTTGGTTCTTTAGACCAGGTTATCTCAGCTGCAGCTACTTCATCTTCATCATCCTATTCATCTTCTTACTCCAGGAAAGCCTGATACATTTCGGCAGCTACATCACCCTTCTGAAATTAATTATTCCTTCTGAATCCCTGAGCTTGATTGCTCATCGTCGCCAGCCTTTGGGATAACTGCCTGAGGTCATCAAATTCCATGCCGAATAGTTTTTCTTTGATACTCGGCAACATGCCAGCTATGGCTATCCCCGGCAATTGGTCATCCGGCAAATTCAAGGAATAGCAGAGATTTTTGGTTTCCCTGAATCAGCGCAGATACTCTTGCGGCGTTTCGCCGGGTCTCATCTTCAAGCTCATAAGATCGACCAACTTCTTTTCACTGGTTCCCGTAAAGAAGTATGAGTGGAACTTCTGCTCTAACTCTGCCCATGTATTGATAGAATTCGCCGGCAGAGAAGCAAACTAGGAGAAGGCTGGTCCTGTCAACGACAGCGGGAAATACCGAATCCTCCTAGCTTCATCTGTAGATGCTTCCCCAAGTTGCATCAAGTATCGGCTGATGTGCTCTATAGTGCTGGTATCATCCTGACCCGAAAACTTGGTGAAATCAGTAGGAGGTTTTACTTTTGGAGGAAGTGCTACCCGATTGTACCATTCTGGGTAGGGGGACTTGTAAGCATATGTCTGATTCTTTAGCTTTTGGCCGAACTGATTCTGCATCATATCAGCCATCTTGTGCATGATGAGGTCAACACTTGAATCAGGAGCTGTTTGTGCTTGCTGTATGTAACGTAACGGCTCTAATCCCATGGCCCACCGATCACCGTCAACCACTGACAGTCGATCCGTACAGCTAAGAGATTAGGACCGGTTCCGCTACTGGGCTACATCAGTGCCCGATGTCCGCAGGATCATCTCACAATTCAGTTACAATCTCTTTGAACATTTTGACAAATAACATCGGAGTAAATAGCGGAAGACTTAGATAACAATAGTTTTACAAACCAGGGTTCAACATAAACTTAAAGTGAAGTTATTACAGACCATAGTTCAAATAGATAGAGGTGGCAGGGTAGCATATGACAACAACTGAAGGTAAAGATACTTCACCCAGCCCGAGGGTGAATAATCACTCATCGGCCTCATCGGCCTCTTCCTGAACAACAGTCACACAGCAAGGTCCAAGGCATACTGAGGAATCTGTCATACCTGCAACATGGGTAATAAAACCCTGAGTACAAAGGTACTCAACAAGACTTACCCGACTAAAGAAAAAGGGAGAAGACTCAGGAATGAAAGGCTTAGGTAAGGCTTGAACAAGATCGAGAAATTTGCAGAAAAAGCATTTTGAGTTTTTCCGCCAGCAACAAGCACCTCGGGACTCTAACCCAAGAGTACAGGTCCAGCAACAAGCACCTCGGGACTCTAACCCAAGAGTACAGGTCCTGTTGGCAGAAAAAGCATCTTGTAAAACTTGTTTTTATTTTGGAAAGGTTCAAGTATTCCTCAGTTCTTCATCATTCATGATTCATTTTACATTTCAAAACATTCCTAGTTGAGAACCACTCTCCGTTGACAGTCAGTGGACCAAGTCTCCATAACCGAGGAGCAACGTTAATCCGGATAAAGAATACTCAGCTGAGGATCCCTATTCACACTGCATATGTAGCACCCAAGCTTGCATATGACAACCCGTCTACCACGATTCCTCCAAGATTGGGCCCGGTCCTACGCCACCCGGAAGTACAGTACACCACTCCAATCCGGGACTCTAACCCACGTGGGTACATGCTACTTCCGCCATCTCTCCACTCCTAGTGCGCGGTTGTCGGTCCAATAATGGATTTCTCGGAGCCAGAGCTTTCCGTAGTATGTGAATAGTTACAAGTCTTGACCAGCAGGCCCCCATACGGATGGTCCCTAATTTTCCAGCCAGAACTACACCTTGGTTATATCTCACCCAAGCGTAATAGTCCTGTCAGTTTTTCAACCCTGTCCCGGTCGGTGTCAACTGTTGAGTCCCGGACTACAACATGACGGCACCGTACGCAAGGACAACCTCTTCTCGACAATGACCACATGCTAGCTAGGCAAGCAGTCATCGAACGGGAAGTAAAACCAAAATTCCCATAAAGTTTCTTTCAGTGATCACACTTTTTGAAATTGGCATTTTTGCAAATCTATTATATAGCATCACTAAGCATTTTGCAAATAGTTTTTAAACAAGGCGGGTGGATCCTTTGGTGGAGGTAAATAATGCAGGAGGCAATAGGTCATCACACAACTCCTATAACCTAATGCAGTAATTTAACTCAAAAGCATTTAAGGAAATCATTTTATAAATGGAAGGGTTAAATGCACCGGGGCTTGCCTTGGATGGCAAAAAGGACGGACTCGGGGTTGGTGGTGTAGGTGTCGGAGCTCGGGGTCGCCTCGGGAACAGATCCTTCGGTGGCTACCTCGACTTCAGATCCTTCTTCGTCAACTATACGGATGCAATGATGAATGCTCATGAGAATGATGATATGAACTTAAGGTGCAAGACAATTCCACCGATTCTAGATTACTCTAAAACAAGGCATAATCGAAATCTAGGTTGAGCATAAAAGGTAACCATTTCTTCCTTAAGCAATATTGATTAAACTAGCCCTTATTATAATTATCCTAAGCATCAACCAAACATAGCATCACAAACATCATAGACCAAAGGGTAGGGGTCTATGAACATCAATCAATCCAAAGATCACATCATCAAACACTTATTACCAACCCTAATCCATCTTTTCTATTTTCTTAATTTATTTAAAAGGTCATTTTACGAAGTTGCTCCAAAAATTACCAAATTAATCACATAAGTTCATTATGGTGTAGATAGATGGCAAAACGAATTTCATAATTTTTGGAGGTCATTAAGGTGCTCAATTAAATCTAGACATTTAATTAACAAAAGGCACTATTCAAGAATTAAAATAAATGCTCAAAAATCAACTTGTTCCAAAAGACTTCAAAATTTTACCAGAGACTTGTCATGGCATAAGAAGCTCACAAAAATTTGTCTCATGATTTTTGGAGTTATAAATCACTCTCCAAAAATACCAAAACCTTCATTTTTCAATTAAAAGGGGAATTTTACATTTTCAAATTTTTGCACAAAACTCAAGTTTGATATTTTTATAAAATACTCCAGAGCATAAAGAGTCTACCACAAAAATTTCAAAATTTTTGGATGCACACAGAAAATCATACAAAAAAGAGAAAACAGAACACTATTCACAACTCTCAGAAAAAGAGAAGAGCACTGTGCTCCCTCTAGGCCGGGCTCGGCGAATCGCGGGGCTTGGGCGAAACGGAGAAGTGAGCCTCGGTCCGAGGCCGGACTCGGGCGAGACGGAGAGCATGCGTCGCCGAGGCTTGGGCTCGGCCGAAGCGGAGGGCAGGCACTCGCCGAGGCTTGGGCTCGGGCGAAGCGGAGAAACAGGCCTCTGTCCGAGACCTGACTGGGAGGGCTCGGATGCTTACCACGTGTCGGAGGCAGGGCTCGAGGGTGAGGCTCGACTCGTTCTCGAGGGTGAGGCTCGACTCGAGGGTGAGGCTCGACACGAAGGTGAGGCTCGACACGCTCGGGGAAGAAGATGACCGCGGCGGCGCTCCGGCGGTCCGGCGGTCCTGTGCAGCACATGCGACCGCAAGGGCCGGGTTAGAGTCGCACGGGACCAAGGAACACAACACGGGGGTCGGTGAGGGATGATCATGGCCGGAGACGGCGAATTCCACGAACCCGAGTTCGCCGGGTTTCGGCCGGGGATGGGGACGGCGAGCTTACGCCGGGCAAACGGAGGCGGGGAAGGTGAAATTGAAGGGTGGGAAAGCTTCACGAGCTCAAGGCGGAGCTTTAGGGCTAGCTGGTGGAGAGACGGAGTGTCTGGAGAGGTCCGGCCACGGTGGCGGAGGTGAAGTGCGGAGCTCGGGGCTCCGGCGGCTTATATAGCCGCGGCTATGGGACGGTAGAGAGCTCGAGGTCACGCGGCTAAGGTTTGCGGGGGCGTGCGCACTCGATTGCGCTCTGGCGGATAAGCTGGCGCGCAGCCGGGGCTCGGGCGCAAGCTCGGCCGGCGATGGCCACGCGGCGGCGGCGGCTGGGCACTGTAGGGGCCGAGAGCAAGGGTCAGCGCTCGCGTGCGGGCGCGGAGGGAACCGGGAGACAGCGGCGGCAGGATAAGGGCGCGTGGGGAGCAGCCGCCTGCGCTGCAGCCGCAGCGCCGGCGCCATGGCCGGGCCCCCCCCTGGCCTCTGGCTCTACGGGAAGAAGAACAGTGCTAGGGTCTAGGGTTTGACTTTTGGCCAGTTTCTGTATTTTGCAAAAATCTCCCAAAATTTGAACTGTGCGACAAAAACTCAAAATACCAAAGTTGTTCAGAAAAAAGAGATCTACAACTTTGTCAATATGAACATTTTCAAATTCCGAATAGTTTTTGAACTATATTCAAAAACAGAAAAGGGAACACTTTTCAAATTTGATTCAAATCAAAAATTACTTTGGATTTCAAACTGAAACTTGAAAATCTTCCAATATGAAAGTTGTTCCATTTGTCAAAACCTACAACTTTGCTATTCTACACTTTTTCTGAAACTCAATAGTTTTGGAATAAATTTTTAAAACTGAAAAGAGGACAAAAACTGGAATTTGAATGAATTTGAAATTACTTCAAATTTTATATAGAAACATGGAAATCTGTAAATACCAAAGTTGTTCCTCTTGATCAGATTCACAACTTTTCTTTTTGAACCAACTCAAAATTTTGAATTTTGAAAAAGTTATCAAAAAGGGAATAAATCCAGGATTTGGGAATTTAGGGTTTTGCAAAAGGAAACTCAATTCAAATCTGATTTTTGAACTTGGATCAAAACAACAAACATCAGGGCACTAAATTTGAACAAGAATTACATAGAACTAGGCACAGAGGTGAAATTACCATTTTGCCCCTATAGGAAGAAGTGGGCTAATACGGGTTTTTGCAATAGGGGTACATCACATAAAATGATACACTAAGCAAATGCATACACATGAATTCATGATCAAGATGATGAATAATGCTAATGATGATATGTCAAGTTAATTACATGCTTAAACACCAGAGGTGTTACAGCCTTCCCCCCTTAAAGAAATCTCGCCCCGAGATTCTGCGTCTTAAGAAAGGACAAAGAAGGGATAAAGGCAAAACTTTACATAGACAGGGATTCGAGAAAGTCGGGGTAGTTCTTTGCCAAGAAGTCTTCAGATTCCCAAGTAGCTTCTTCTTCTGAGTGCTGGTTCCACTGGATTTTGTACCACCTTGTGGTAGTTCTTCGAGTAACTCGATCTTTGTGATCCAACACGCGAACTGGATATTCCGAGTAGGATAGATCAGGCTCTAGCTCGACACCTTCAACTTCCACGACATGTTCTGGTACTCGGAGGCACTTCTTGAGTTGGGAGACATGGAAAACATTGTGGACAGCAGAGAGATGATCGGGCAAACTTCAGCTTGTAAGCTACCTTGCCACAACATTCCAAAATCTCAAACGGACCAATGTAGCGGGGTGCTAACTTTCCTTTTACTCCAAAACGAGTGACTCCTTTGGTTGGTGAGACCTTGAGATATACGTAATCTCCAACTTGAAACTTCAGAGGTCGACGTCTCTTGTCAGCATAACTCTTTTGTCGGGATTGGGCAACCTTCATGTTCTCTTGTATCTGCTTGACTTTCTCTTCCATATCTTTGACCAGGTCAACTCCAAAGAATTCTCTTTCTCCGGGTTCAGACCAACTGAGAGGGGTACAACAACGGTGGCCGTACAGTGCTTCAAAGGGTGCCATTTTAATGCCCTCTTGGTAACTGTTATTATAAGAGATTTCTGCCAAGGGCAAACACTGATCCCACATATCTGCGAAGGTGAGCACACAGGCTCTCAACATATCTTCTAACACTTGGTTGACTCTCTCAGTCTGTCCATCAGTCTGCGGATGATAAGCCGTGCTATACAATAGCTTGGTTCCAAGTGAGGTATGGAACGCTTTCCAGAACTTTGCGACAAACTGAGTACCACGATCTGAGATAATGGTCTTGGGTATTCCATGAAGCTTCACAATGTTGTTCTTGTACAAGGCGGCATACGTGGGGACGGCATAGCTGGTCTTGACTGGCAGAAAGTGAGCTTGTTTGGTGAGTCGGTCCACGATTACCCAAATGGAATCAAAACCTTTCCGAGTCTTGGGTAGCCCATTGATAAAATCCATGCTGATATCTTCCCACTTCCAGGCAGGTACAGATAAAGGCTGCAATTCTCCTCCAGGCTTCATGTGCACGGCTTTGACTTTTTGACAAGTATCGCAGCAAGCGACATAGCGAGCGATTTCAATCTTCATCTTTGTCCACCAGAATCTCTGCCTTAGATCCTGGTACATCTTGTTGCTGCCGGGGTGGATGGAAAATCTAGACAGGTGTGCCTCATCAAGGATCAACTGTCTCAACTCAGGCACCTTGGGAACTACTAGACGGTTCTTGAACCAAACAACTCCTACATCATCGATCCTGAAACAATCAGCCTTACCGGTCTGGACCTTTTCGATGATGTGCTTGATTCCAGGGTTATCTTTCTGTGCAGCGATGACTTGTTCCTTGACCGATGTTTCTATCCTGACATTGTTCAGGCTTCCTTGCGGAACTATCTCAATACCCATCCTTTCAAGAGCATGGCACAAGGAAAGATCATAGGGCTTCGTCGTCAGACAGTTGCAGTATGACTTGCGACTGAGGGCATCGGCAACTACATTTGCCTTATCCGGATGGTAATGCACTTCGATATCATAGTCCTTGATTAACTCAAGCCATCTTCGCTGCCTCATGTTCAGCTCTTCTTGGGTGAAGATATACTTCAGGCTCTTGTGATCTGTGTACACATTGCAAGTACTGCCCAACAGATAATGACGCCATATCTTCAAGGCATGAACCACTGCTGCTACTCAAGGTCATTAGTTGGATAGTTTTCCTCATGTCGCTTAAGCTGCCGCGAGGCATAAGCGATCACTCTTCCCTCTTGCATCAACACGCAACCCAAACCAGTACCAGATGCATCACAGTAGACATCAAAGGGCTTCTCGACGTTCGGCTGAGCTAGCACTGGTGACGTGGTTAACAGCTTCTTCAAAGTCTGAAAAGCTTGTTCACAAGCTGGTGACCAAAAGAACTTCACAGAATTCTTCAGCAACTCGGTGATAGGCTTGGCAATTCTGGAGAAATCTGGGATGAACCGACGATAATATCCAGCCATTCCCATAAAACTGCGGGCCTTGTGAACAGAGGTAGGTGGCTTCCACTCCAGGATATCTGACACTTCTTCGGGGTCGACTGACACACCTTCTGCGGATAGGACATGGCCTAGAAATTGTATCTGATCCAACCAGAATTCACACTTACTGAACTTAGCATAGAGCTGATGTTCTCTGAGACGGGATAGAACAATACGAAGATGTTCAGCATGATCTTCAGGGGTTTTTGAGTAGACAAGGATGTCGTCAATGAACACGACCACGAATTTATCAAGCTCTGGCATGAACACCGAGTTCATGAGATACATGAAATGAGCGGGGGCATTGGTCAAACCGAAAGACATGACCAAATACTCATATAGGCCGTATCTGGTGGTGAAAGCTGTTTTGGGAATAGCTTCGGGACGAATTTTTATTTGGTGGTAACCAGATCTGGGGTCAATCTTGGAAAACACTCTGGCTCCAGATAACTGGTCAAACAGAAGATCAATACGAGGCAAGGGATATTTATTTTTGATGGTGACCTCGTTGAGTGGGCGATAATCAACGCAAAGACGAAGACTTTTGTCCTTCTTCTTCACAAAGATAGCAGGACAGCCCCAAGGAGACGAGCTTGGGCGAATGAAACCCTTGCCCAACAAATCTTGTAATTGGATTTTTAGTTCTGCCAACTCTCTGGGAGGCATTCGATAAGCTCTACGGGATATAGGAGCAGTCCCGGGCTTTAGCTCTATAGCAAACTCAAAATCCAAAGATTGATTTTTGAACGAAACTGACTGATAAGATTCATTGATACAAGGATAGATAACTGATACAAAGGTTCGATAGATAACCACAGACTGACAAAGGAAAGGTACAAGACAAGATACAAACTCGACTAGACAGAAGACCAACTAACGCCCCAAACCTAGACTTAAGGCTTTAGGTGAGCAGATGGCATAGACACAACGAGTCTAGTCATCGTCGATGAAGATCAACTCTTCGTCATCATTATCATCCTCGATGATAAGCTCAGGCTCTTCCTCCTCATCTTCATCTTCAACGTGGACATCTTCAGCAGGTTCCACTTCCTCATTCTGATCAGGCTCATGTTCCACTTCAGGTTCCTCCACGACTCCGTCTTCGGGGTCTTCCATAACCGGGGGTACCAAGGGATGGAGTTGATCATGCAGCTGATGCACTTCCTCATGAAGCATATCATTGTACTGCTCGATCTGGGCGGTGTATTGCTGCAGTCCATGGAGCTGGGCTCTGGTGACATCCTCTCGGATCCATGTTGCATCACGCTGCTGGATAGCGCGAACCATATTCCGGTTAGCTTCCTCAAGAGCGGCTCGTGCCTCATAAAACTCCATGCGGGAAAGGTAAAAGTCATGCTCCATATTCTCCATTTCAGCCTTCAGATTCTTGATTTCCTCCTTCAGCTGCTTGCGGGTGCGGCGGGGAAAGCGACGACCATAGGAGGATTCTCCAGTCTCTTCTCCGGTACGTGGCGCCAGCTGGTGACGCGGCACACCGTTCGGTCCAGTCGACTTGCGGGCAGTCCGCTTGATAATGGCCATATCTGGACAAGAGGTTATAGATGAGAAAGGCTAGCAAGAAAAAGGTATAGGCATACTAACCCAACGAACTCTTTTATAAACTTAAGTGAATGTGACATGAAGCATGAATCGTTCCTACGGAACAAGGCAATGCAATTACTAAGGTAAGGTACATAGGGCTTATACAAGTTGTCTTGCTACTAGTTGCCAAAGACAAGATGAGATGAGAGAAGCAATTTGGACTCAAAATAGTCAGGTTTAGTTTTTGTTAAAAACATTTTGAAGTTTTCGCAAAAAGATTGCAACGTCATAGTGAGATGCTCCGATACCACTCTGTAACGTAACGGCTCTAATCCCATGGCCCACCGATCACCGTCAACCACTGACAGTCGATCCGTACAGCTAAGAGATTAGGACCGGTTCCGCTACTGGGCTACATCAGTGCCCGATGTCCGCAGGATCATCTCACAATTCAGTTACAATCTCTTTGAACATTTTGACAAATAACATCGGAGTAAATAGCGGAAGACTTAGATAACAATAGTTTTACAAACCAGGGTTCAACATAAACTTAAAGTGAAGTTATTACAGACCATAGTTCAAATAGATAGAGGTGGCAGGGTAGCATATGACAACAACTGAAGGTAAAGATACTTCACCCAGCCCGAGGGTGAATAATCACTCATCGGCCTCATCGGCCTCTTCCTGAACAACAGTCACACAGCAAGGTCCAAGGCATACTGAGGAATCTATCATACCTGCAACATGGGTAATAAAACCCTGAGTACAAAGGTACTCAACAAGACTTACCCGACTAAAGAAAAAGGGAGAAGACTCATGAATGAAAGGCTTAGGTAAGGCTTCAACAAGATCGAGAAATTTGCAGAAAAAGCATTTTGAGTTTTTCCGCCAGCAACAAGCACCTCGGGACTCTAACCCAAGAGTACAGGTCCAGCAACAAGCACCTCGGGACTCTAACCCAAGAGTACAGGTCCTGTTGGCAGAAAAAGCATCTTGTAAAACTTGTTTTTATTTTGGAAAGGTTCAAGTATTCCTCAGTTCTTCATCATTCATGATTCATTTTACATTTCAAAACATTCCTAGTTGAGAACCACTCTCCGTTGACAGTCAGTGGACCAAGTCTCCATAACCGAGGAGCAACGTTAATCCGGATAAAGAATACTCAGTTGAGGATCCCTATTCACACTGCATATGTAGCACCCAAGCTTGCATATGCCAACCCGTCTACCACGATTCCTCCAAGATTGGGCCCGGTCCTACGCCACCCGGAAGTACAGTACACCACTCCAATCCGGGACTCTAACCCATGTGGGTACATGCTACTTCCGCCATCTCTCCACTCCCAGTGTGCGGTTGTCGGTCCAATAATGGATTTCTCGGAGCCAGAGCTTTCCGTAGTATGTGAATAGTTACAAGTCTTGACCAGCAGGCCCCCATACGGATGGTCCCTAATTTTCCAGCCAGAACTACACCTTGGTTATATCTCACCCAAGCGTAATAGTCCTGTCAGTTTTTCAACCCTGTCCCGGTCGGTGTCAACTGTTGAGTCCCGGACTACAACATGACGGCACCGTACGCAAGGACAACCTCTTCTCGACAATGACCACATGCTAGCTAGGCAAGCAGTCATCGAACGGGAAGTAAAACCAAAATTCCCATAAAGTTTCTTTCAGTGATCACACTTTTTGAAATTGGCATTTTTGCAAATCTATTATATAGCATCACTAAGCATTTTGCAAATAGTTTTTAAACAAGGCGGGTGGATCCTTTGGTGGAGGTAAATAATGCAGGAGGCAATAGGTCATCACACAACTCCTATAACCTAATGCAGTAATTTAACTCAAAAGCATTTAAGGAAATCATTTTATAAATGGAAGGGTTAAATGCACCGGGGCTTGCCTTGGATGGCAAAAAGGACGGACTCGGGGTTGGTGGTGTAGGTGTCGGAGCTCGGGGTCGCCTCGGGAACAGATCCTTCGGTGGCTACCTCGACTTCAGATCCTTCTTCGTCAACTATACGGATGCAATGATGAATGCTCATGAGAATGATGATATGAACTTAAGGTGCAAGACAATTCCACCGATTCTAGATTACTCTAAAACAAGGCATAATCGAAATCTAGGTTGAGCATAAAAGGTAACCATTTCTTCCTTAAGCAATATTGATTAAACTAGCCCTTATTATAATTATCCTAAGCATCAACCAAACATAGCATCACAAACATCATAGACCAAAGGGTAGGGGTCTATGAACATCAATCAATCCAAAGATCACATCATCAAACACTTATTACCAACCCTAATCCATCTTTTCTATTTTCTTAATTTATTTAAAAGGTCATTTTACGAAGTTGCTCCAAAAATTACCAAATTAATCACATAAGTTCATTATGGTGTAGATAGATGGCAAAACGAATTTCATAATTTTTGGAGGTCATTAAGGTGCTCAATTAAATCTAGACATTTAATTAACAAAAGGCACTATTCAAGAATTAAAATAAATGCTCAAAAATCAACTTGTTCCAAAAGACTTCAAAATTTTACCAGAGACTTGTCATGGCATAAGAAGCTCACAAAAATTTGTCTCATGATTTTTGGAGTTATAAATCACTCTCCAAAAATACCAAAACCTTCATTTTTCAATTAAAAGGGGAATTTTACATTTTCAAATTTTTGCACAAAACTCAAGTTTGATATTTTTATAAAATACTCCAGAGCATAAAGAGTCTACCACAAAAATTTCAAAATTTTTGGATGCACACAGAAAATCATACAAAAAAGAGAAAACAGAACACTATTCACAACTCTCAGAAAAAGAGAAGAGCACTGTGCTCCCTCTAGGCCGGGCTCGGCGAATCGCGGGGCTCGGGCGAAACGGAGAAGTGAGCCTCGGTCCGAGGCCGGACTCGGGCGAGACGGAGAGCATGCGTCGCCGAGGCTTGGGCTCGGCCGAAGCGGAGGGCAGGCGCTCGCCGAGGCTTGGGCTCGGGCGAAGCGGAGAAACAGGCCTCTGTCCGAGACCTGACTGGGAGGGCTCGGATGCTTACCACGTGTCGGAGGCAGGGCTCGAGGGTGAGGCTCGACTCGTTCTCGAGGGTGAGGCTCGACTCGAGGGTGAGGCTCGACACGAAGGTGAGGCTCGACACGCTCGGGGAAGAAGATGACCGCGGCGGCGCTCCGGCGGTCCGGCGGTCCTGTGCAGCACATGCGACCGCAAGGGCCGGGTTAGAGTCGCACGGGACCAAGGAACACAACACGGGGGTCGGTGAGGGATGATCATGGCCGGAGACGGCGAATTCCACGAACCCGAGTTCGCCGGGTTTCGGCCGGGGATGGGGACGGCGAGCTTACGCCGGGCAAACGGAGGCGGGGAAGGTGAAATTGAAGGGTGGGAAAGCTTCACGAGCTCAAGGCGGAGCTTTAGGGCTAGCTGGTGGAGAGGCGGAGTGTCTGGAGAGGTCCGGCCACGGTGGCGGAGGTGAAGTGCGGAGCTCGGGGCTCCGGCGGCTGATATAGCCGCGGCTATGGGACGGTAGAGAGCTCGAGGTCACGCGGCTAAGGTTTGCGGGGGCGTGCGCACTCGATTGCGCTCTGGCGGATAAGCTGGCGCGCAGCCGGGGCTCGGGCGCAAGCTCGGCCGGCGATGGCCACGCGGCGGCGGCGGCTGGGCACTGTAGGGGCTGAGAGCAAGGGTCAGCGCTCGCGTGCGGGCGCGGAGGGAACCGGGAGACAGCGGCGGCAGGATAAGGGCGCGTGGGGAGCAGCCGCCTGCGCTGCAGCCGCAGCGCCGGCGCCATGGCCGGGCCCCCCCCTGGCCTCTGGCTCTACGGGAAGAAGAACAGTGCTAGGGTCTAGGGTTTGACTTTTGGCCAGTTTCTGTATTTTGCAAAAATCTCCCAAAATTTGAACTGTGCGACAAAAACTCAAAATACCAAAGTTGTTCAGAAAAAAGAGATCTACAACTTTGTCAATATGAACATTTTCAAATTCCGAATAGTTTTTGAACTATATTCAAAAACAGAAAAGGGAACACTTTTCAAATTTGATTCAAATCAAAAATTACTTTGGATTTCAAACTGAAACTTGAAAATCTTCCAATATGAAAGTTGTTCCATTTGTCAAAACCTACAACTTTGCTATTCTACACTTTTTCTGAAACTCAATAGTTTTGGAATAAATTTTTAAAACTGAAAAGAGGACAAAAACTGGAATTTGAATGAATTTGAAATTACTTCAAATTTTATATAGAAACATGGAAATCTGTAAATACCAAAGTTGTTCCTCTTGATCAGATTCACAACTTTGCTTTTTGAACCAACTCAAAATTTTGAATTTTGAAAAAGTTATCAAAAAGGGAATAAATCCAGGATTTGGGAATTTAGGGTTTTGCAAAAGGAAACTCAATTCAAATCTGATTTTTGAACTTGGATCAAAACAACAAACATCAGGGCACTAAATTTGAACAAGAATTACATAGAACTAGGCACAGAGGTGAAATTACCATTTTGCCCCTATAGGAAGAAGTGGGCTAATACGGGTTTTTGCAATAGGGGTACATCACATAAAATGATACACTAAGCAAATGCATACACATGAATTCATGATCAAGATGATGAATGATGCTAATGATGATATGTCAAGTTAATTACATGCTTAAACACCAGAGGTGTTACACTGTAACACCTCTGGTGTTGAATATGAATTAACCTGACATGTCATCATCTTTAGTCATTAATCATTCTTGCCATGCATTTATGTTTGCCTAATGCTTGTTCTGCATTTACCTTTTTCTGAGATGACTTGTGTAGTGATTCTTTTTCTAAAACCCTAAAAGCCCAAATCTTCCTATAAGGGCAAAATGGTAATTTCACCTATGTGTCTAGCTTTGTGAAATTCTTGTTCAGTTAGTGTCATGAAGCTTTGTTGTGTTGTTCAAAAACCAAATTTAAAAACAGATTTCAATTTCCTTTTGAAAAACCCTGATTTCCAAACCCTGGTTTTTACCCCTCTTTTATTAATTTAAAAACTATTCAAAATTTGAGGTTGGTCCTTTTTGCAAAGTTGTAGATCTTGTCAAGAGAAACGACTTTGGTGTTTTCAGATTTTCAAGTTTCAATATAAAATCAGAAGTAATTTCAAATTCCTTCAAACTTCAATTTTGTCCCTTTTTCGGTTTTCAAAATTATCTCAAAAACTTTTGAGTTTCAGAAAAAGTTTATATTAGCAAGGTTGTAGATCTCAAAATTTTGAGCAACTTTGGTGTTTTGAGTTTTCTTTGTGTAGTTCAAGTTTTGGGAGTGATTTCAAAATTTCAGAAAGGGGTTAGATTTGGGTTTGGGCAACGTCTCTGTGTGGACTTTAATGCAAGGGGGCTCCGGCCGGCGGCGGCGCAGCCTCAGCCTCGCCGAGCCCGGCGGACCCGCGTCCGTGTCGCCCGAGGCCGGCGCTAAGCGCTCGACCTCTCCGGTCCCCTACCTACCGCCGCCTCGCCCATCCCCTACCCTCCTCCTCTTTCCCCTCGGCCGCGGACAGCGCGCAGCTGCCGGCCGCCGGCAAGCCGCCGCGCCGCGCGCGAGCTCCCCGCCCACGCCGAGCCGCCCTACCCTGCTCCCTACCTCCATTAATGTCGCCCGAACGCTCCCCACCCTTCTGACCGGACCACCCAGCTCCGTCCCGCGGCTATAAAAGCCGCCGAGTTCCGCCATTGCCGCCCCGAGTCACCAGACCACCCCAGCACCAGCCGAGCCCACCGCTGCCATCGCCTTGAGCTTCTCCACCTTCCGGAGCAACCAATTTCACCCCTCCGCCCCTCCTTTCGCCGGCGCGAACGGTTCTTCCCCAACTCCGGCATACGGCCGCGTTTCGGCTAAGCGAGAAATTCGCCGCCGTGAGTTTTCCTCTTTTCCCTCCGACCCCTGCCCTCTCTTCCTCACCTCCGTGCACTCCTAACCGCAACTCGGTGATCCCTTTCGGTGGACAGAGCCGCCGGACGCCGCTCGCCGCCAGAGAGCTCCGCCGAAGCACCGCCAACGTCGAGCTCCCTCCTCCGACCCTGCACCGCCTCGCCGAGCCTCCCTCCCGACTCACGGTGAGCCCGCGAATCTTTCCCCACCCTCGGCTTTCCCAGCACGAGCCCCGAGCGGCCGGTCCGCCGTCCGCCTCGCCTGCGATTCGCCCGAGCCTTCCGTCTCGCCCGAGCCCGTTTCGCCCGAGCCTCCAAGCCAAGCCTCGGACGAAGCGATCGTTTCCGTCTCGCCCGAGCCCGTTTCGCCCGAGCCTCCAAGCCAGGACTCGGACGAAGCGATCGTTTCCGTCTCGCCCGAGCCCGTTTCGCCCGAGCCTTGCGAGGAAGGAGCACAGTGCTCTTTTCCTTTTTTGGAAGTTGTGAATAGTGTTCCTTTTTCATCTTTTTGTGTGATTTTCTGTGTTGCTCCAAAAAATCTAAAAATTTGATGGTAGAATCTTTATACCATGTAGTATTTTAGAAAAATATGAAACTTTGACTTTGGGCAAAAATTTGAAAATGAAAAATCTCCCTTTTAATTAAGAAATGAATGGTTTTAGATTTTTAGAAAATCATGTGTAGCTCCAAAAACCATGAGATAAATTTTTATGTGCTAGTTACGTCATGCTTAGTCTCTGGTAGATTTTTGAGGCCTTTTGGAGTAACTTCATAAAATGACCTTTTTATATAATTAGGAAAAAAATAGAAAATCAAGTAGAGTTCATGTTGTATGCCCTGTGATGTGACTTTTGGGATTATTTGTTGTTCATAGACCCCCACCCTTTTGGTCTATGGTGTTTGTGATGCCATGCATGATTTGTGTTTAGGTCGGATAAATGATGCTTAGTAGGTTGATTAATTTTGCTTAGGGATAAAGATAAATAACTTTATGTCCACACTAAGAAGTTACTTTCGCGTTAGAAAGTGTGCTCTAGAATCAGTAGTTTTGTCCTGTGCCGCATTGTTCCTGTCAGCATCCTCATAAGCATATATCATTGCATCCGTATAGTAACCGAAGGAGAAGGCGTCAAAGTCGAAGCAGCCGCTGACGGACCTACCCCTGAGGCGACCCCGAGCTCCGACACCTGCACTGCCGACCCCGGGCCTGTCCTTTTTGCTCTTCAAGGCAAGCCCCAGTGCATTTTAACCCTACCTTGCTTTTGCGAAAATTTTCTTAAAATGCTTTCGAGTTAAACTACTGCATTAGGTTATAGGAGTTCTGTGATGACCTATTACCTGCATTGTTTACCTCCACCAGAATATCCACCTGACCTGTTTAAAAACTATTTGCAAAATGCTTAGTGATGCTATACAATAGATTTGAAATAAAAATGCCTTTTTCAAAAGTGTGATCACTTAAAGAATTTTTATGGGAAATTGGCTTTACTCCCCGACTGTTGGCTAAGTATCTGATCCGTACCTAGTCAACAGCGAGGAGAGGTTGTCCGAGCGTACGGTGCCGTCATGTTGTAGTCCGGGACTCAACAGTTGACACCGACCGGGACAGGGTTGAAAAACCGACAGAACCTGTACTCTTGGGTTAGAGTCCCGAGGTGCTTGTCGCTGGCGGAAAAATTTAGGGACCATCCGTATGAGGGCCTGCTGGCCAAGACTTGCAACTATTCACATACTTCGGAAAGCTCTGGCTCCGAGGAATCCTTTATTGGACCGACAACCGCGCACTGGGAGTGGAGAGATGGCGGAAGTAGCATGTACCCACGTGGTCGTCGTACCTGGATAGGAGTGATGTACTGTACTTCCGAGTGGCGTAGGACCGGGCCCAATCTTGGAGGAATCGTGGTAGACGAGTTGGTCTATGCAAGCTTGGGTGCTACATATGTCGTGTGAATAGGGATCCTCAGCTGAGTATTATTTATCCGGATTAACGTTGCTCCTCGGTTATGGAGACTTGGTCACTGACTGTCAACGGAGAGTGGTTCTCAACTAGGTATGTTTTTGAAAGGTAAAATGAATCATGAACAATGAAGAATTGAGAAATACTGGAATCTTTCAAAAATAAAACAAGGATTTCAAAATGCTTTTCTGCAAAATACTTGATCTTGCTTAAGCCTTACCTTGACTACCTAAGCCTCTCATTCCTGAGTCTTCTCCCCTTTTTCTTTAGTCGGGTAAGTCTTGTTGAGTACCCCAGTACTCAGGGTTTGTTAACCCCCTGTTGCAGGTTTCTCCTAAGTGACGTTGATCATGATCGTGTCAGTGGGCTTGACGTGATCTGGTCGTTCTTCTTCTCCAACTTAGGTACTCCGCCTAAGTATGGTTCTGTAATACTATTCTGCTTCCTCGATGCCGGTTATATTATGCAAAAAGTAACACCTTCGTGTTTTTATAAAGGTTATCTATCTTGCTTCCGCACTCCGATGGTATTTTGTATCAAATGTTGTAATGTTGTAATTATTCCAACCTTCATGATGATGATCCTGTGGCTCGTGGATAATTCGGTGTTCCCTCGGGGACACCCGACAGATCTTTCCTGTGATGTGGTACATGTGCACAGTCATTGGAGCTCGGGGAGACGGTGACGTGTGCGGGTGGGACACATTACCGGGAGGTTCTGCCACACTTGCCCTCCAGTATGTAGTCCTGCTGAACTCTTGTAGCCCGAATTTGGAAGAGCATTAATCGAGTTATAGTCCATAAACTCCCGATATCCATCTCCAAACATATCTCTCTGTATCCTGTTCGCCACAGGAGACACTCTAGAAGCAGATTGTGGGACATTCCCTGTTGTGCCGAACGTGAGCTCGCCATAGGTCTGGGGAGGTTGTTGCGTCTCCTGAGAAACCACTCCACCTGTGCTTGGGCCAGCTCCACTGTTCTCGGCAACCCTCCGACGTTGAGGTATTGGAAACAACAATGGTCCTTGCATCGGACCAGCAGCTTCTTCAAAGTACTTATCTGCGTTTGGACCGAAAGTATTGACCATAATAGCATGAAAAGTATTTAAGAAAGCCGACTGATGATTAGTCACGGCTCCTGATACAACCTTGTGCATTATTTCAGTCATCTTCTGGATAGCTTCTTCTTCACCACCGTCGGGCAGCTCAGGTTGGTGATGAGGAACAACCTTCGGGAACGTCTGCTAATGATAGACCTTGCCACTTTTATTCTTGGAGAAAGTCTCCAAGCATGTGCGCTAGAATTCATCACAAGCCCGTTGCACCAAATCCTTTGATTCTGGCGGCAATTCATCCATGGTCACATCGAAGGTTTGATCCTCGCTGATCTCAGGCATCTTGAAATGAAATGTCCCACCGGGCGTGCCAAAAAGTGTGTTGACGCAAAACGTGACACCCAGCGCCAGGCACACAGCAAGCCGAACGAGGCTGGCTTCAATCGGGAGCACGGAGTATTCCGAATCTGGAAGTGTGCCAGTCGGTTTGACCTGAGAACCAACAAGGGATAAAAATATGAGAATACCTTGGAACATGCTGGGTAAGACCAGGCAGTTCCATATGTACGGCTTTGAAAGTCAATCATGACGGCACACAGATATAAAAGTTGTTTGTCGAAACAGGTTTATAATGTCATTCGACAAGTATAAAGATGGAGCTCATAAACATGTTGAATGCCGAACACATGAATAACAGAAGGGTAAAAAGGGTAATTTGTAAATATAAATCTATTCAAATAACATATGCATAGGCTAATCCAACTAATCTGCCGCGCGTTTAGCCTTCATGAACCCGTCAAGTATAAACTCAAGCAAAGCTAATCCACCGCATGATACCACTTGCTATAAGTCCACACCACTCCTTATAATTAGATTAATCCACCGCATGATACGATCTAATTATAAGAAGCTAAAAGCATACATATATCTGAAAAGATCTATAAAAACCCATTACTCATGTAAGCTTAACCAGAGTCGGCAAACTAGCCGAACTGGGGTCCATGAAGAAGGAACATACAAGCAAAGCATGATTAAACTAATCTATAACCTACGCCTGCCGCACGTTACCCAGCTCCATCAAAGCCTAAGCATGGTTGACATGCATGAACCCACAACATGTGACAATCTGGATTGAAAGTTAATTCGGCCATCATGATCTTATAATTAACGAAGCACAAATAAACTCATGCAGCAAGGCCGAACAAAGATCAATCTAGATTGGACAAAGAGTGTTATAGGAATTAAATAAATAAAACATATAACACATGGTAACTTAATGAATCTATTAGATCTGCCAAATCTAACAGAGCCGATAACTATTTTTACTCATGACTTAATCCGCCACACGATACAAGGCATATGCAAAAACTTCCTGTCATAAGCTTAAATCCGCCGCATGATACTAAGCTTAACATACGAGACTACTTGCATCGTATCTAAATCCACCGCATGATACTAGACATGATAGCAAGGTTGCCGGTACTTACGGAGGTCGATGGATCGATGATTCCTCTCGAAGAACTCGATGACATGACTTAGGGACTCGAAAGGTGGCACGAGGCCGGTTGTATTGATATGGTTGTGAACAGTTTTACAATGATCGAGGGCTTATATTTATACCCTAGACGAAACACGAATCCTAGACAATTACGACTTAAAAAACAAGGAAAGATATAAATCATATTCCTAATCCTTTCAGCGTCTTCCATCGTCACGTATCTTCTCGTGCAAGCCGGCTTTACCTGCATCATCCATTTCCCGAATGGGGCTACTGCTTCACGAAATAGCTGACCACGCAGGTATTCACCGAAAGTCTTAAGGACCAAATAGCCGTCCGAATGCTTGCCGAATCCTTCTCTTCTCTGCTGGCTGGACCCACCTGTCATATCCTCGTGTGTGCGAAAATCTGGTGTTAATAGAGCCTTTGCCTCTTTCTTGAGGAACTAGAACTTTTGCCTTTATGCTCTTCAGTTGGTATCGAGCTTCCTCGCTAGTGGTGTTGAGCCCGTTCTTCCTCTTCTTGAGGGCTAGCTGTGTTTTGCTTGAATTTTAGTTGATTCTTCAATTGGTATCAAGTTTTCTCGCTAGCGGTGTTGAGCCTGTTCTACCTCTTCTTGAGAGCTAGCTTTGCTTTGCTTGGTTGCGTCGAGCCGTTGCCCATATCTTTGGGAACCAAGTAGGTTTGCTCTTTCCACTTGACCTTCTTCGGCTTTATTATGCTTTTGGGTCATTTGGTCGAGTTCTCTCTCTTTCTTCCTTCCTCTATTCTATTATGATTTGTGTTGGTAGTTGACAATGCACTTATCAAGGGGGAGATTGTGGATACATGGGTGTATGCCGAGTCTCTGAGTGATGAGTGATTGTCAACTGGGATAATGCGCATGTTCGTTGGCTTGTGTTGTGCAGGTGTCGAGCACGGATACAGTGATCGAAGGCAAGGTGAAGGTCAAGTAGAGACGTGTCGTGCCGATGAACCGAGAGTGGCGAAGGGCGGACGTGAGGCTTGGACTAAGGGACCGGTGGCCTGAGGATCAGCTGTGGTGGCTGACAGCCTGGGACAGCGACGAGCGAAGACTTGCAGACACGGTGTTGGTGGACTGGGTGCACGGGCGGTGCATCCCTTCTATGGCTCGGTTTGGTGGTTGAGCCACAGAAAAACCACCGAGTGGACGGTTTCCAGGTTTGGGCCTCAAAACCTGGGCGCTGACGGTTTCCGAGTTTGGCCACAAAACTCAGGCTGAGGACGGTTTCCAGGTTTGGGCCTCAAAACCTGGGTGCTGCGGGTTTCTGAGTTTGGGCCACAAAACTCAGGCGATGGTCGTCTGGTTTCCCGGTTTGGGCCTCAAAACCGGGGGTTGGTCATGAAGGCTGGTTTCCCGGTTTGGGCCACAAAACCGGGGGCTAAGTCCGGGAAAAGGACAAGCAGAGCGGTGGCGGCATGTGGCGGTGATCGGTGAGGTTGCGTCGAGGCAACGCTACCAGTTGTGCGGGCGTGGCCGTCGGATCACCACCTACCACGAGTTGTTCCGGAATAACCCTAGGGTTTAGCTGGTTCAGTCTGTAATTAGTTAGGGGTAGAGTGGGAAGTAGAATTAGGATAACTAGAGGGAGACACCCACCTCCCATCCCATCTCAGTCATTTGCTCTTTGCCTTCTAGGTTTTCCTACTCTCTCAATCCCCTACTGTAGCAACTGAGATCCGCAGAGAACCATACCTCTGTGTAGTGGAGATTTTGAGGAAGTGAGACCGTAATCTCACTATTGTAGCGTGTGGTAGCCACACGGTTGCAGATCGATGTGTTGATTCGCGTTTTGTTCGTGTTCTTTGTTTCTCCGCGTTTTCCCGTCACTCGATCTCCCACTCTACTGCATCTTTTCGAAATCCATTTGAATCCACTTGTTCTTTATAGTGAGGAGATCATTTCCACCGAAGGAATTCATCTAACTCCTCACGAACAAGTAGATCGGGTTGATTTCGTTTTCGTGGCACTTTTTCGTTCATACTCCTTCCCTTTTGATTTCCCGGGGATTGAGTTGATTTGAGCGGATGATTTCTTGGGGATAGTCTCCTAACTACCTTGTGATCATCTTCTCCAAGTTTGGGAACGTGGGATTGTGATTTGATTTGGATTTGGGAAGTTGTGTGTGAAGGGCGACTGAATTCGCCTTCACTGAGTGGTCGCGGACAGTCCGCGGTTTGACCGACGGACAGTCCGCGCGTCGGGGGCAAGCCGGACCAGTGGCTGTGTTCCTCGACTGTGTTGCTTCGGTTTGAACGGTGGACAGTCCGCAGTTGCAGGTCGCGGACAGTCCGGGAGTCGAGCAGAATGGTTCAGCAACCTTGTTGTTTTGATCTTTTGGTCGGTGGACAGTCCGCCACAGGTTTGCGGACAGTCCACAGTAGGCGCGCACAGTCCGGGACTTGGAGTCCGGACAGTCCGGGAATCGGCTGTAGGCTGAGCTTTAGTGCATTCGCTCTCCCGACTTCTTCGCTTGGTTTCCGGACTTCTCGTTTGGTCCTAGAGTTGACCAAGGAACCTCTCTAGGTATCTTTGCTACTTGTTAGCATTGGTATTTGGACATTTCTCGACGTAGCCTTCCATCTACGTTCGGGACTTGGTTTTCGAGGGTCGAACTTGTGCCGGTGCTTTTGGCGCTTGGTTCGCTTTCGCTTTGTGGTGCCTCGCTGTGATCCTAGGGATCATTCACCCTCTTCCAAGGGTCGTGGGCATCACGGTTTCGATCAAAGCTTTTGGGGTTGATTTTGGGGACAAAAGGCCAAAGTTTCGAGAGAAATTTTTGAGCTCCCATTCACCCCCCCTCTGGTCGCCTTGCTATTGCATTCTCGGTCCTTCACCGGGTACCTTCCGTGAAGCCGAGTAAGGTTATTCGAGCCGGTGATGGAGATGTTGAGGCCTAACACCCAGGGCCTCAGATGTACCATGGGAAACTATTCTGAGCAACCTGACATGGTCCATGGACAGGCGGGGCCTGACTGACCTGGCATGACCGTGGGCAATTATAGCTTGAGCGACCTGGCATTGAGATAACCCCCGGTGTAGAAGGGCCCATGGCTGTCCCACGCGTTGTGTTCTCGAATTTCCTGAGTGGCAGCTTATGACTGCCATGGCCGGATGTGTCGGGCGAGTGTGCGACATTTTATCCCCAGCTGGTAGGAATCGATTATAATCGCCATCACTCCTGAACAGTGAGTAACTTGACTGGCCATGTGTTACCGTAGTAACTTGTGGAACTAAAGATGGTTATGATGTTGAACTTGAAAAGGCTATTGATGAAATTGTCACTCTTGCTTGATTAATTAGCCAAGTAATTTCTCTAGATCATGTGCAAATCTAGTTAATCAGGATTAACTATAAAAGTGACTGCCAACACCAAAAATTGTGTTATTTCGCAAGAAAGCTTTCATGCAAAATGGTATGTTTAGCGAAGCCCAGATATAGCCTTCATGAATCCTTGGAGTCTTATTATTTCTGGTTTATGACGGGTAAGTCTAGCTGAGTACCTTCTTGTACTCAGGGTTTTATCCCTTGTTGTTGCAAATGGACAATGCTTCTATGGCTACTGTGAGAACTACTTGTACCCCGTTACGGGTGATGACTAGATCATGGGCATGGTCCACTCTTATCCTTACCTGATGCTTTTGCTAGACTGATCAGGTTGATGGCACAGTATTATGAACCAATTAAACTTGTGTTTCAAAACTATGTTGCTTCCGCTACTGTTTCAAACTACGGTTTGTAATATTGTTTTGAACTCCGATGTATTTGAACCATGTGTGAACTGTGATGTATCTTGTGGACATGTACGCTAAATTATTACGATCTTGGCTGTTGTTGAAATGTTTGAAATCCTTTGATATTTCCGGACTACCGGGTTTGTACAAGCTTAAGTACCTGATAGTCTTTGTGAAAGCAGAGATTTCGGTGCTTAATCTGGTATAAATTGGTCGGTTCTGTCACAGCTGGCATCGGAGCATGGTTTAGCGTTATTGTTCATAAGGGTATTTGAAAACCCGTATTTTCCAAATAAGATTTTTTATTTGCCAACTTATAGTTATAATAGGATTTGAAAATCTTAAGGAAAAAAATTCAGGTGTGCCATTGATCATGTCCTTATGCCCCGCTAGGAGTCTAGGTGGCTAATTATGTACTGACTTGGGGGCTCTGCATCATATTTAAATCCTATTGTATACTGTCGTCCATACGGCAATGGGGAATTGTATTGGTGCTATTCTTCGGAATAGTAATATATGGATCATTTTGCCTCTACGCCAAGGTACTAAGTGAGTTAGGAGTGCATGACCAAACAAACATTGGTCAAGGGGAGAGCTAGTTTGGTACTGGAACCTATACACGTAGACACACGGGTACAAGTGAAAGTATTTAATTGCGGGTAGATTTAAGAAATGAGTAGAGTAAAGTGAGTGAGAGCATGATCGGACAATCACTGATCTAGGGGTGTGCTAGATTGGTATTGGAACGTATACATGTTACACACAGGTATATGTGAAGGTATTTAATTGTGGGAGTAAGATTATTCTGATGGGTGCATATACTACTTACGTGTATACAGGGTGTACACCTAAGTTACTATCTAGATTTAAATTTCAGCAATGCATTATATTCATACTGTGGGCAGGGCTGAAATGATTTTTTTTCTGTAGGTACACTAACTTGCGAACGTGTAGTTTGACTAGTTAACGCTATGAGTGAACGTTGTATGCCACCGTCTAGCCGTTAGATTGTTAGACAGTGAGGACGTATGTTACGTGCATGCATCATGATCATATAATCTTGCATTAATCTTACTTCCTTCCTGATGATATTCGTCCCATTTTCTTAATAAAAATTGTTCTCAACTAATTAAAACACTATGTGAATAAACTTCTTTCAGATGGCCCGTACCGAGCGAACCGCTCGTAAGTCAGCTGGAGGCAAGAGGCCTAACTACATGTTGGGACCGTGGACTGCTGAGGGATCGGAGGACTTCCTGGACGAGTTTGTCATGCCTACCATCATTTGGAGGGTACTGCACTTGGTTGGATACTAGGAGGGTCAGGAGCCACAATACGACTGGCATCGTGTGCAGTTCTCTGAGGACCGTCACATGTATACAGTGGATGTGGACGTGCCTAGTCGTGATGAGCAGGATCACGTGTGCTACCGCCGGGTGTTCGCACTACAGGGTAGGACCCCATGGGAAGGAGCTAACAGAGTTGCCTATATTGTTCTTCGCGACATTATGGAGGATCACCCGGAGGTGGTTGCGCAAGCCACTGCTAGCATCTTCCAGACGGCGGACCCTTACCAGTCAGTGTGGCGTCAGCCGAAGCCGCTGTGCTCGAGACCAGTTCACTGGAGAGGGAGCACTTGCTGGACCAGCTGGAAGTGTTATGGCTGCACTCATGGCTACCTATGGGTGTCTGTCGCGCAGCTACGACCAGTTGGACCACATTCTCAGTGAGGAGATGGCTGCACAGCACCGGAGGCAGCAGGAGCATACCACCGAGATAGACCGTCTTACTGCAGAGCTAGCACGTATGACTGTGGAGAGGGACCAGGCACTTCAGAGAGAGCAGGAGACCGCCCACCAGCTTAGTGTGTAGCAGGGGTCAGCAACCCTCTTGGCCTTGGTCATGAGGGAGACTGAGGAGGCTCTTCGTGGTGTATGTGTGGAGGGCATACGCACTACTGAGGAGAACAGGCTTCTGAGGCTTAAAGTGGGAAACTTAGAGCTGCAGCTTCACCATCTTCAGGACTACAATGACCGCTTGCATGAAGAGATCCATCGCCGAGAGAATGAGAGGAACCCCATCTTTCCTCAGGAGGACCCAGATCCGCGAGACTCTTCTAGTGGTTCTTCGGACGTGTCTAGTGACGATGGTGACGATGACAATGCCGCTAGAGAGTAGGCTGGATCACGTGTATTAGTACCTAGCGCTCTTTTGTGTCATGTTGCCCGAACTTGATCTTTTGTTGTGGTCATGGGTTGGATGTAAGGTTGAGTAGTGAACCTATGTGCATGTGGTACAAGACCTTTGGAAAGTCCTATATGTATGGGCATCTATGGATGTTTTCATGTTGGCTTTTGCATGTTATGTTAATGAGCGATCTTATTATGTGATGTTGCGATGTGGATTGAAATTTATTATTCCTCTGTAATTGTTTGGCGAATTCATTTTCCGAATAAATTCAGTATGGCATGGTTTATTGTTCTCTACAATTACTGCACACATCACCTAATGATCACTTGCTATCAGCATATGGAGATGACGCCAACCCGCAGTGGAGCTGGCAGTAGTGGTGGTAATGAGGATAACAGAGACAACCGCAATCCACCACCTCCTCCACCAGCTGAAGGACCGAGAATGCAATAGCAAGGCGACCAGAGGGGGGGGGGGTGAATGGGAGCCACAAAAATTTCTCTCGAAACTTTGGCCGATTGTCCCAAAATCAACCCCCAGAAGCTATGACCGAAACCGAGATGCCCACGACCCTTGGAAGAGGGTGGATGATCCTTAGGATCACAGCGAGGCACGACAAAACGATAGCGAACCAAACACCAAAAGCACCGGCACAAGTTTGCCCCTTGAAAACCGAGTCCTGGATGTAGATGGAAGGCTACGTCGAGAAATCACCAAATACCGATGCTAACAAGTTGCAAAGATACCTAGAGAGGTTTCTTGGTTAACTATAGGATCAAACGAGAAGTCCGAAAACCAAGTGGAAAAGCCGGGAGAGCAAACGCACTAAAACGCAACCTTCAGCAGGATCCCGGACTGTCCGCCGGTATGGTCCCGGACTGTCCGGCCCTACTGCGGACTGTCCGCGAGCAGGTGGCGGACTGTCCGCCGGCTGAAAGTGCAAAACTGCACAGCTGCTGAAGTCCCCTAGTCGACTCGCGGACTGTCCGCGATCGACTACGGTGGACTGTCCGCCCGTCTAACAGTAGCAAAGTGTCCGAGCCGCGCAGCCACTGACCAGGCTGAAGCCCAACGCGCGGACTGTCCGCGCCCCCAGTGGCGGACTGTCCGCGGATGAACAGAGAGGGCGATTTCAGTCGCCCTTCTCCCAAATCCTCCCAAAATCGATCCAAATCAAAATCCCTTGATCCCAAACTTGGAGAGGATGATCACGAGGTAGTTAGGAGACCATCTCCAAGAAATCAACCGCTCAAATCAACTCAATCAACGGGAAATCAAAAGGGAAGGTGTATGAACCGAAAAGGCGCCACGAAATTGAAATCGACCCGATCTACTTGTTCGTGAGGAGTTAGATGAATTCCTTTGGTCGAAATGACCTCCTCACTATAAAGAACAAGTTGATTCAAACGGATTTCGCAAAGACGCAGTAGAGAGGGAGATTGAGTGACGGAAAAATCGCGGAAAAACGAAGAACGCGAAGAACACGAACAAAACGTGAATCATGTCATCGATATGCAACCGTGTGGCTATTACACGCTACAACAGTGAGATTACAGTCTCACTTCCTCAAAATCTCAAGTACAAGAGGTATGGTTCTCTGCGGATCTCAGCTAGCTACAGCAGGGGATTGGGAGAGCAGGAAACCCTAGAAGCAAAGAGCAAATGGCTGAGATGGAATGGGAGGAGGGTGTCTCCCTCTACTTATCCTAATTCTAATTCCTACTTTACCCCTCAATAATTACAGAGCGAACCAGATAAATCCTAGGGTTATTCTGGACCAACTCATGGTAGGTGGTGATCCGACGGCCACGCCCGCACAACTGGTAGCGTTGCCTCGACGCAACCTCACCGATTGCCGCCACGTGCCGCCACCGCTCTGCTTGTCCTTTTCCCGGACGTCGCACCCCCGGTTTTGTGGCCCAAATCGGGAAACCAGCCTTCACAGCCAACCCCCGGTTTTGAGGCCCAAACCGGGAAACCAGCCTTCACATCGCCTGAGTTTTGTGGCCCAAACTCAGAAACCCGCAACACCCAGGTTTTGAGGCCCAAACCTGGAAACCGTCCTCAGCCCGAGATTTTTGGCCAAACTCGGAAACCGTCCTCATCCAGGTTTTGAGGCCCAAACCAGGAAACTGTCCACTCGGTGGTTTTTCTGTGGCTCAACCACCAAACCGAGCCATAGATGGGATGCACCGCCCGTGCACCCCGTCCACCGACACGTGTCCTCAAGTCCTCGACTCAGGCAACACCATGCCTGCAAGTCTTCGCTCGTCGCTGTCCCAGGCTGTCAGCCACCATAGCTGATCCTCGGACCACCGGTCCCTCAGTCCAAGCCTCACGTTCGCCCTTCGCCACTCTCGGTCCATCGGCACGGCACGTCTCTACTTGACCTTCACCTTGCCTTTGATCACTGTATCCGTGCTCGACAACTGCACAACACAAGCCAAAGAACATGCGCTTTATCCCAGTTGACAATCACTCATCACTCAAAGACTCGGCATACACCCATGTATCCGCAATCTCCCCCTTGATGAGTGCATTGTCAACTACCAACACAAATCATAATGGAAACAGAAGAAGGAAGGAAGAAGGAGAGAGAACTCGACCAAATGACCCAAAAGCATGTCAAAGCCGAAGAAGGTCAAATGGAAAGAGCAACACAACTTGGTTCCCAAATACATGGGCAACGGCTCGACGCAACCAAGCAAAGCAAAGCTAGCCCTCAAGAAGAGGTAGAACAGGCTCAACACCGCTAGCAAGAAAACTTGATACCAATTGAGAGATCGAACGAATTTCAAGAAAAATAGAGCTAGCACTCAAGAAGATGCAGAATGGGCTCAACACCGCTAGCGAGGAAGCTCGATACCAACTGTTACCAACTCAAAACCAAAAGAGTTCAATACCAATTGAAGAGCTGAAAAGAGCTGAAAGTGTTTGCTAGTTCCTCAAGATAGAGGCAAAGGCTCAACACAACTAGCAAACTCCCCCTCAAATAGTGCACACAACCCAGGGAACTCACATGATTTGTCAAAATTTTCTCCCCCTTAGTTGAAAATGCACCATCAAGCAAATGTGCACAAGCACTCAAATTTCTCCCTCTTGACAGAAGATCTCCTTCCAAAAATGCATATGAGTAAAAATGCAAGTTAGCAGCTTCAGGAATATAATCAAGAGAGTGCAAAGTTGCTCTACACAATTCTGATCCGATGACTAAACAACATCCATAAGAAGCCAGCAAAGGCTCAAACTGATCACTAAGTACGAAATGTGAACATGAGAGCAGAATGAACAGTTTTTAGCGAAAAAGGTATTCACCATCAAAATAGCACAAAGCATGTGTAGACAGGAAGTCAGACAAGTGCTAAACATGTATACAAGGTGAACTACCCCTAGCACAGTTCAATCATCATTCTATAGAATGAAACATAGACTTGTGTATAAAATTTTATCGGAGTTGCAGCGGTTAAATTACACAAGTTTAAAATTTCAGCATGCTATTGCGAGAGGTTGAAAGCTTGTCATTGCCTAACTTTTGAACTGTGCGAAGCCTATGCAGAAGCAATCAGAAGCTTAAGGCAACAGTTTCGGTCATGCACTACACAGCTCAAGTTTAACTCAAAGTGCAATGAGAGACAGTCTCGAAACTGTGATGTGCTGACAAGCAATCCCATCTCGATCTTTCCAATTCACTTAACTTGGTTCAGATTTTAAAACATAATATGAACATATCAAGCAAGTGAATGACTCAACACTAGAGACATAGCAACCTAGCATATATGAAGAGCACAAGTGATTTCAACACATTCTACACATGCTAGTTGCATATCTCAATGGTGAACATTTGCAAGTTTTATGTTCATTAAGCAAATTCACCATTCATAAAATAGCTCAGCTCACAACATGTATCAGTGATCAGAAAGAGCATAAGCTACAACCTCATCATAAAGCATCGGAGCAAAGACTATACAGAGCATAGTTACATTCTAAAGATTATATACATGAAGCTCTGAATGTAAGTATGCAAGATGAAATGCAAAGATGCATGAAGAAACCAACTGAAAAACACAAAGTCAGTTTATAGTACAAGAGTCAAAATGTTTCCCCCATCTAAAAGGGGAAACACACACCAAGCTCACCTCTCAACCTAGAAAAAGTTGATTGGTCCAAAGGCTTGGTGAAAATATCAGCCAACTGATGATGAGTATTGACATGGCGAAGGTCGATATCACCCTTCTCATAGTGGTCTCGCAGAAAATGAAAGCGCACATCAATGTGTTTGGTCTTTGAGTGCAGCACGGGGTTCTTAGCAAAGCTAATCGCACTCGTGCTGTCACAAAGCAAAGGAACACGAGAAAAGCTTAGACCAAAATCACGCAAAGTGGCCATCATCGAGAGCAACTGGGAACAATAGCTAGCCGCAGCAACATACTCAGCCTCCGTGGTAGACTGGGCGACACTAGACTGCTTGCGAGAAGACCACGATACAAGAGAAGAACCAATAAACTGGCAAGTCCCAGAAGTGGACTTGCGATCAATGCGACAACCAGCAAAATCAGCATCGGAATAACCGCAAAGGGAGAGGGTGGAGGAAGCAGAATACCAAATCCCAAATTCTGGAGTGAAGGATAAGTACCTCATAATGCGCTTGACCGCCTGACGGTGCGAGGTGCGCGGCGACGACTGAAATCGCGCGCAAAGACACATCGCGAACTGAATGTCCGGGCGTGTCGCCGTCAGGTACAGCAGCGACCCGATCATACTCCGGTACTCCTTCTGGTCCACAGCTTCTCCATCCACATCCGCATCCAGGGCCGTCGTGGTCGACATGGGTGTTGGAAGAGGCTTGGCCTCACCCATATCAAACTTCTTCAATATGTCCTTGGTATACTTACCCTGGTGCACGAACGTCCCTTCCCGGGATTGCTTGATTTGCAACCCAAGGAAAAACGTCAACTCGCCCATCATGCTCATCTCAAACTCCCTGCTCATACTGTCTGCAAACTTGGCAACCAAAGCGTGAGAAGAACCACCAAAAATGATATCATCCACGTAAATCTGGACCAAGAGAGTATCATTGCCTTGCTTGAGGAGAAAGAGCATTTTATCGACACATCCCATTTTAAAACCCTTAGCAAGCAAAAAGGTTTTCAACCTATCATACCAGGCTATAGGGGCTTGTTTCAAACCATATAAAGCTTTGTGAAGATTAAAAACATGGTTTGGAAACTTGGGATTTTCGAAACCGGGGGGTTGTTTTACATACACCTCCTCTTCTATGTAGCCGTTTAAGAAGGCGCTCTTGACATCATTTGAAAAAGTTTAAACCCTTTGGATGTAGCAAAAGCCAAGAGTATCCTAATCGCCTCCAAATGAGCTACAGGAGCAAAAGTCTCCTCATAGTTTATCCCCTCCTTCTGACTATATCCCTGGGCTACAAGTCTAGCCTTGTTTCTCACAACATGGCCATCTTCTCCTTGTTTGTTTTTGAAGACCCATTTTGTCCCAATAGGATGACACTCAGGAGGAAGAGGAACAAGAACCCAAACCCGATTTCTCTCAAAGTTCTCAAGATCCTCATGCATGGCATTGACCCAATCTGGATCAGATAAAGCATGTCCAACATCTCGAGGTTCAAAATCAGCAACAAATGCAGAATGAGCAAAGTGAGAGATTTGTTGTGACCTTGACCGAGTGACACATTCGCCGATGCTGCCGATCATCTGCTGAGGCGGGTGTTGGCGCTGGATGTGTCGTGGAGCCTCCCGAGCTGATGTAGCCTCCCCCTCAACAGCAGCTGGTGCCTCCTCGGGTACAAAAGGTACCACGCGAGGTGGCGGATCCCACGGCCCCCATGTAGTAGAGGAAGAAGGGTCTGGGCTGTGAGTCATGGTAGAAGCCGCTCCTTGCGGCATGGCAGGTGGAGGAGGTGCTGGGTCATCCATCCGTTTAGCACCTTCGTCGTCATCATCAAAAAGAGGTTCTCCAACCTCATGATCACCCTCACGCTCAAAACGAGAAGAAGGACAAACCATGGTCTCGTCGAAGGTGACATCTGATGTCTCCATGACTCAGTTAGTATCAAGGTTAAGTACACGATATGCACGAGTGTGAGTGCCATAACCCAAAAATACACCGTCTGAAGAACGAGACTCAAATTTGTCCAGGTTGCCTTTCTTGAGTACAAAATAGTGGCAACCAAAAAGTCTAAAATAACTCACCTTGGGGAGTTTTCCAAAACGCAACTCATAAGAAGTCTTTTTCAAGAAAGCTCGGATAAAAATGCGATTGGAAATATAGCATGCATTGCTCATAGCTTCGGCCCAATATCGCCTAGGAGTCCTATGCTCATCGAGCATCGTCATGGCCATCTCTACTAGGGTCCGATTCTTCCTTTCTACAACACCATTTTGAGGCGGTGTGTAGGGAGAAGAAAACTGATGCTCCAAACCCAAAGAGTTACAAAACTTCTCAAAATCTGAATTCTTGAATTCGGAACCATTATCACTCCGAATTGCTCGCATTGAGTTCAAAGGGAACTCATTCTGAAGATGCAAAATGAGATTGTGAGCAAAGGAGAAAGTCTCGGTCTTCTCAGCTAAAACGAAGACCCACGAATATCTCAAAAAATCATCAACAACAACAAGCACATACCACTTCCCCCCAACCGAGCTCACCCGAGCCGGACCAACAAGGTCCATGTGCAAAAGCTCTCCAGGGCGCATGGTCATGACCTGAGTCACTGGATGGTGGGGAGCGGCTACCATCTTCCAATGTCTAAAAGAATGGCAAACAGGATCCTTCTCCATGGACAACTTGGGCAATCCTCGGATTAAGCCAAGTGAGCTAAGTCTTGCAAGCAAGTCGAAGCTCAGGTGACCGAGTCTCCTATGCCACTTCCAAAGATCAGAGGAGGAAGGTCCAGCCAAAAGACATCGGGAAATTCCAAACGACTCCGAGAAATCCGCACGAAAGACTTTTCCAAAGGGCAAAATCAAACATACAAGATTGCCCTGAGGATCCAAAATGCGACTTAGATTCGGTTTAAAATGAATCTCATAGTCATCATCAAAAAGTTGCGAAACAGAGAGAAGGTTAAAATGCAAGTTAGAAACAAGAGCAACATCGCGCAACACAAAGTGCTCATTAACTCGCACCGACCCACGAGACAATACCTTACCTTTGCTATTGTCGCCGAAGGTGATAAACTCCTTTCCGGCGACCGGACTAAGACTGGAGAACCACTTGGAGTTTTCAGTCATGTGCCTCGAACACCCGGAATCCACCAACCAAACGTTCTCCAATCATTTTACCTACATCAATAAAAAGACATAGGGTGAGCATACGGTCCAACACTGGGGTTAGTGAAGTAGGAGGAATACCATTGTTGGGCCGGCTGCTCAAAAGAACGGTTAGCAGAAAAACCATTCCTAGCACGCCTACGGGAAGAGCGATCACCACATTGAGGAAAACATGGTCCGCTAAGGGAGGAGCATCAATCGCGATACTCAAAACGCGGTGGGGGAAAACGCTCAACTACAAAGCCACCGCCACGGGGTCCATAGCCTACAACTGCAGGCTCCCGCCGCGCACGTCCTCTCCGCTGCCTAGGCCTAGGAACTTGAGGTTCTGGACCTCTAGGCCTAACAGCACGCCTCTGAACATTTGGCACATGTACATCATGGAAAGGATGGTACATGTCCATGTTGTTCATCTCCTTTGCGCGGCGCCTCTCTCTTGCGCCGAAACCAAAACTCACTCAAGTGTCCATCTCTCCCACAATGCTCACAATGTGAAAGCTCTAGTTTGGTTTTGGATAATTGATGACACCTATGTGTACTAACTATTGCAACGAGTGTTGTGGTATGAGATAGGTTGGTACACACCAAGTGATGGAGCTAGAGAATTATCATGGTGATGGAGGTGAACAAAAAGATGATATATGTGAGCTCCGTCTTGTAAAAGAATTAAGGGAAAAAATAAAATCCTATGGACTTAAGGCAAAGGTATAAAAATAGAATATTTGTTTTGCCTATCAAGACGCAATAGAGTGCGTGATCGGGTTTAGGTTAGATAACCGTACTATAAAGGGGAGAAATCTTTATGTGCAATGGTTATGTAGTGCCACTATATGTGAGTCTCATTTGCATCCTTTTTTAGTGCGCCTAGTGATGTGGTGAGATGCATGAGGAAGCCTGAAAATTTTATTTATGAAAATACTAACTTTAGTGTCCAATTTATTTTGGAATATTATGTTGAAGTTAGCACTTGGAAAGGCTCGAAAAGGTGCTAGTTTGTCTCAGACTGCTGTCCAGTTTAAGTAGTTGCAAGCAATCGGGGGGGCTTTAAAATTGAGTTGGAACTGGTCCGTTCTATGTGTTCAAACTGGTCCGTTCTTTGAGTTAGAACTGGTCTGTTTTGAGCTTTTGGACCGGTCCGTTTTGGCTTTCGGACTAGTCCGATTTTGCTCTGAGAGAGGGAGCAGACATAGGTCTGAACCTGCTGTTTTATATAAAAAAGGGGAAGCTACATGCATGTTCTTTGACTTGTATGTGTGAGAGAAAGAGAGATGCATGGTGCTCTTTATTTCATGGTGTCGTACATGTTCTTCTGACCTTGCTTGTGTGGGACCCTTGCCCAAGTAAATGGCAAACAGGAGGCGTGTTTTGCTTCTTGCATCTTGTGCAAGTGATGAGAGAGAGCATGGGGCCTGCTCTTGCATGTCATCATTGTTTCAAGTTTGGCTGGTTACGGCAGTAGTAGTAGCTGGTGCTCAAGTGCGCTGCCTTTCCTATGCCGCTATGCAGCTCTCTGGTCCGTTTTCGATTCGTGGCTGGTCCGTTTTTGTTTGTGGTTATGAACGCATCTGGACGGCCACTCACGCAGCTTCACGGAAGCTTCCTGCTGCGGCCGCTGCTGCCCGTTGTCGATCAGCGCGTAGGACCCATGTGGTTTTGCCCGTTGGGGAGCGGCTTGGATAAGGTTTAGCCTTTCTCGTCCCTGTGCGTGCTTTTTTTGTGAACCCCAGAACTTTTGACTCTCTGTTTGCTGCTCGTCCCCAACAAAAGAACAGAGAAACAGAAAAAGTTTTTTTTTCGTCTCTCTCTCACTCAGTGATTTGAGCTCGATTCCTGTGAGAGTTTGGGTGCTCTAGCGTCGATCTAGAGAGCTGCAAGAGATCCACCTCCCTCTCCTCTCCATTCTCAGTACAGTGCTATTTTCCAGAGAGGATTTTGAGGGAAACTCTAGGTGCATTTGAGATTGCATATTCTTGTGGCACTAGGTGATTATTGCAATTGTGGATTTCTTATTACTCTTGGTGATTGTCGTCACCTAGACGGTTCATGGTGATTGGATTGATTGGTGAGGGGATTTGGTGATTGTGTCCACCCCCAAGGTGCTATTTGTGAGGGGTTGTTGTGGTTCCCCGGGGGAGTGCCAAATTCCAACTCTAGTGGATTGCTCGTGTCATCCAACTTCTCTCCATTGGTAGGTTCTTGTGGCGCCTATTGAGAGGCTCGGTGTGTGATACCGATTAGCCACCAAACCACGTGGTGTAGAGGGACACAACGGGGAGTAGCTTGCCGGCAAGCAAGTGAACCTCGGGAGAAAAATTAATTGTGTCATATCTTGTCTCCCGGAGAATTGGATTGATTGAAATATTTATTGTTGGAATTAAATATTTGGTGATTGGCATCATCCACTACTCTTCACTGTCGGTATTGAAATTAATCATCTCTCTTTCATACTTGCTATTTATATACCTTGTGTTGTAGTAGTGATATTTTGTAAGTAGAGTAACTTAGCATATTTAGTTGTTTTATTTTGCTCTCTAGATTGCTCACTTGTATAAAAGTAGTGACATAGTGTTGAAGCAATTTATTTATCTTGTTAGCTCTCTAACTAGATAAAGTAGAGACATAGCTTGTGTGCCATAGAGATATTAAATTACCAGAATTGCAAATAGGTGGCTTGCCTAACATTTAGAGCTAGAGCAAACTGCTTTTGGCCATTTGTAATACAAATACTTTGCTCTATTGAGATTGTAGAATTTTTTTTATTTAGGCTATTCACCCCACCTCTAGCCAATTAGGACCTTTCAAGTGGTATCGGAGCTGTGGTCACCATAATTAGCAAGGCTTAACAGCCTCGGTGTCAAGAAATGGCTCAAATAGTGTTTAACCATGTGGGGGGCAAACCACCGTTCTTTGATGGTACAAGCTCATTTGATTATTGGAAGAGAAAGATGAAAATGTATCTTGGTTCCATTCATCCTAAAATATGGGAGGTCACCGAAAATGATTTTGTAGTGCTTGATGCCGCCTCAACCACACCAAGAGAGCAAGAGAACTTGCAATGCAATACTATGGCTCTCAACACTTTGTATAATGGTATGGATTCAAAAGTGTTTGAACAAATAAAAGATCTTGAGAGAGCAAGTGAAGTGTGGACAAGATTGGAAGAAATATATGAGGGCACCACAACTGTGAAGATGGCAAAGCTTTATATGCTCTAGCATCAACTCTCTAATTTCGAGATGAAGGATGATGAGAGCATTCCGGAGATGTTCTACCGGTTGCAAGTGATTATTAATGATCTCAAGGCTTTGGGTGAGAAGACAAAAGATGAAGATTTCTCTCACAAATTTTTGATGTGCTTGCCCAAGAAATTCAAGATGTTGAGAACTATCATGTTTAGAGGAGGCTTGAAGGGCATCTCTCCAAATGAGGTACTTGGAGATGTCATGACCGAGGAGGAGTACAACAAGGATAGTGATGATGAGAATGAAAAGAAGAAGGATGAAGACAAAAAGAAGAAAAGTGTGGCTTTCAAGACCGATGCTTCTTCCTCCAAGAACAAGGACAATGGCAAGGCAAAGAAAGAAGAATCAAGTGAAGGTGAAGGCTCTACCATGGATAGTGATGATGAGAATCTAGCTCTCTTTGTTCGCAAGTTTGGCAAAATGATGAAGAAGAAGGGTTATGGTGCAAGAAAGAGAAGAGACAACTTCAAGAACAAGAACTTTGTGAGGTTATGTTACAAATGCAAGAGCCCGGATCATGTTGTGGCGGATTGTCCCTATGCTAGTGACAATGAAGAAGATAAAAAGAAAAGCATGAATCAGAAGAAAGACAAGAAGGAGAAATATGTATTCAAGAAAAATAAGAAGGGTGGTTCATATGTTGTTACATGGGATAGTGATGCCTCTACCGATAATGATGATGATGATGACAAGGCATCCAAAAAGAAAGCATTGGCTACCTTCACCAACAACAAGGCTTCTCTATTTGACTCACCATCATACTTCATGGCCAAGGGCCCTAAGGTAAAATATGATGATGATGATAGAGATGATAATGGTAATGCTAATGCTAGTGATGATGATGATGAACCTAGTATAGAACAACTTATGGACATGCAAGAACAAGTCGAATACCTTATTAGATCTAAAAGCAAGAAGTGTAAAGAATTGTCTAAGAAGTTAAAAGATCTTGAACAATCCTTGAATGAGCTAAGTGCATCTCATGAGAGTCTAAAGGAAGACCATGAGGAACTTGAGAAGGCTCACACCAAGCTTGAAAAAGCTCACTCCTTGCTCCTTAGTGAAAATAAGGAAAATGTTGTTGTATCATGTGATGTGGGATTAACTTGTGATATAATTGATGAATCTTTTTACAAACCTATTGTTATGTCACCTTCTAATCCTTCATTTAGCACATCAATATCTACTTCTACCTCACCTAGTGATGATTTTACTTGTGATGCTACATTAATGGTAGAGAATGATAACTTAAAGAAAGAGGTAGATAAGCTCACTACTGCTTTAGGTAATGCATATGGTGGTGATGCCCGCTTGCTAAAGTGCTTGGGTAGCCAAAGGTTCTCTCATGCAAAAGAGGGATTGGGCTACACCCCCAAGAAAGGCAAGGTGGCCTTTATTACTCATAAAGCTAGCTTTGTGAGGAACAATGGTTAGTTTTGCTCTAATTGCAAGCAAGTTGGGCATGTAGAAAACCATTGCAAGAACAAAATGAAGAAACAAACTTTTGCATCTTCCATTATGTTTGATTCTTGCTATATGCTTACTAAAGGTGAGAATGGTATCAAGGTCAAGTACATTGGTGCACCCATGGTTGGCCCAAAGAAGAAGGCTATTTGGGTGCCCAAAAGCTTGGTCACTAACCTTGGAGGACCCAAACAAGTATGGGTACCTAAGAAACATTATATTGTTTTGTAGGTTAATTATAAAGCCGGAGGAAGGCATTGGGTTCTTGATAGTGGGTGCTCTCAACACATGACCAGTGATAGTAAAATGTTCAACTCTCTCTCATCAAGTGTCAATGACTATGATTCTATCACTTTTGGTGATAATAGCAAAGGCAAAGTAAAGGGGCTTGGTAAGATTGCAATATTAAATGACATGAGTATTTCAAATGTGCTACTAGTAGAGAGCTTGAACTTCAATCTATTGTCACTAGCTCAACTTTGTGACCTTGGTTTCAAATGCATATTTGGTGTTGATGATGTAGAGATCATAAGTGTAGATGGTTCTAACTTGATTTTCAAAGGCTTTAGATATGAGAACCTCTACTTGGTTGATTTTGGTGCTAGTGAAACTCAGTTATCAACATGCTTGCTCACTAAATCTAGTATGGGTTGGCTTTGGCACAGAAGGCTTGGTCATGTTGGCATGAAACAATTAAACAAGCTAGTGAAGCATAACTTGGTTAGAGGCTTGAAAGATGTTGAATTTGAAAAGGACAAGTTATGTAGTGCATGTCAAGCCGACAAACAAGTTGGAAACACTCATCCTAAAAAGAGCATAATGAGTACTTGCAAGGCATTTGAATTGTTGCATATGGACTTGTTTGGACCAACTACCTACACAAGTATTGGAGGTAACAAATATGGATTTGTCATTGTGCATGATTTCACTAGATATACTTGGATGTTCTTTCTTAGTGATAAAAGTGATGCATATTCAACTTTCAAATCTTTTGTCAAGAGAGTTTGCAATGAATTTGAAAGAACTATCAAGAGAGTTCGAAGTGACAATGGTAGTGAATTCAAGAACACTAGAGTTGATGAATTATGTGATGAATATGGCATTAAACATCAATTCTCTCCAAAGTACACACCTCAATCCAATGGCTTGGTAGAGAGGAAGAATAGAACTCTTATTGATATGGCTAGATCAATGTTGAGTGAATATGATGTTAGTCATTCTTTTTGGGCCGAAGCAATCAAAACGGCTTGTTACTACATCAATAGACTCTATTGCCATCCTATGTTGGAAATGACCCCATATGAACTCTTGAATGGAAGAAAGCCCAATATTGCATATTTTCGGGTTTTTGGTTGCAAATGCTATATTCTCAAGAAGGGCACTAGATTGAGCAAATTTGAGAAGAAGTGTGATCAAGGTTTCTTGCTTGGTTATTCTACAACTAGCAAAGCATATAGAGTATGGAATTTGGGAAGTGGTCAATTGGAAGAAGTTCATGATGTGGAATTTGATGAAACCAATAGGTCACAAGAATAAGAAGAAAATCTTGATGATGTGAGAGGAACTCAATTAGTGAATGCTATGAAGAACATGGACATTGGTGATAATAGGCCAAAGCAAGTGATTGATATTCAAGATAACAAAGATCAAGTGCTCTCTTCTCCTATTGTGCAAACTAGTGGTTCTCTAGTGCAAGATCAAAAAGATGATGGTGCTAGTTCATCTCCAATGGTTCAATCCAATGTGCAAGCTAATGCAAGTCAACAAGTTCAAGTGCTCCAACCCACTCATATTGCAAGAGATCATCCCCTAGACCGTGTAATTGGTGATATTACAAGTGGTGTGCAAACAAGATCAAGATTGGCATCTTTTTGTGAACATTATTCATTTGTATCATCCATTGAGCCTACAAGAATAGATGAAGCTTTGGAAGATGTTGATTGGGTAAATGCTATGCATGAAGAATTAAACAATTTCACAAGGAACCAAGTTTGGGAATTGGTAGAAAGACCAAAGAATCATAATGTAATTGGTACCAAATGGGTGTTTATAAACAAGCAAGATCAAGATGGCATAGTAGTGAGAAACAAAGCAAGACAAGTTGCTCAAGGTTACACTCAAATTGAGGGTCTTGACTTTGGTGAGACTTATGCACCAGTTGCAAGATTGGAGGCAATTAGAATCTTATTAGCCTATGCTTGTGCCCACAACATTAAGCTCTATCAAATGGATGTGAAGAGTGCATTTTTGAATGGTTACATAAATGAGCTAGTGTATGTTGAACAACCTCCCGGTTTTGAAATTGAGAAGAAGCCCAACCATGTTTACAAGTTGAGGAAGGCATTGTATGGATTAAAGCAAGCACCTAGAGCATGCTATGAGAGATTAAGAGATTTCTTACTCTCTAAAGGGTTTAAAATGGGAAAGGTAGACACTACTCTCTTCACTAAAAAGATTGGAAGTGATTTGTTTGTCTTGCAAATCTATGTTGATGATATCATATTTGGCTCAACAAATCAAGACTTTTGTGAAGAATTTGGGAAAATGATGGCAAATGAATTTGAAATGTCTATGATTGGTGAACTTAGCTACTTCCATGGTCTCCAAATTAAACAAATGAAGAGTGGCACATTTATCAGTCAAGGAAAGTACATAAAGGACATGATAATGAAATTTGGCTTGCAAGATGCTAAATCAATTAGTACACCTATGGGCACCAATGGTCATTTAGATAGTGATGCAAGTGGCAACATGGTTGATCAAAAGCTCTATCGGTCCATGATTGGAAGTTTGCTATATGTTACCGCTTCTAGACCGGATGTCATGTTTAGTGTGTGCATGTGTGCAAGATTTCAAGCCTCTCCAAGAGAAAGTCATTTGAAGGCTACAAAGAGAATTTTGAGTTACTTGAAGCATACACAAAATGTTGGATTGGGGTATCCAAAGGGGTCAAACTTTGAATTGATTGGATATTCGGACTCTGACTATGCGGGTTGCAAAGTGGATAAAAAGAGCACCAGTGGCACATGTCAATTACTTGGAAGATCACTTGTGTCTTGGTCATCAAATAAGCAAAATAGTGTGGCACTCTCTACCGCCAAAGCCGAATATATTAGTGTCAGTAGTTGTTGTGCTCAATTGTTGTGGATGAAAGCTACTTTGGATGATTTTGGGATCAAATTCAAGGAAGTGCCATTGCTATGTGATAATGAAAGTGCAATCAAGCTTACCAACAACCCGGTTCAACATTCTAGAACCAAGCACATTGACATTAGACATCATTTTATTAGAGATCACCAACAAAAAGGGGATATATCAATTGAGAGTGTTGGCACCGATGATCAACTAGCGGATCTATTCATTAAGCCACTTGATGAGAAGCGATTTTGCAAGTTGAGAAATGAATTGAACATTCTTGATTTCTCCAATATGGGTTGAGCACACCCCACATATATATGACATGCCTCTCCTTCGACAACGTAAGGTAAAGTTGGTTGACATAGCATTCATACATTTGTAAGGACATGTTTAGTTCATATAGACATACAAGTGATATTTTAGAATCATTCATGGAAACAAAATGAATTTGATGTATATATGTTACCACTATTGCCTTCTATGTTTACATGATCTAGTGGTGGCATATGACATGTTTGTGGGCTTGCAAACCTAGTGTTGAATCTAGAATATCAGCTCAAGATGTGTAACTTAACATGGTCAAGATATCCCTCCTACTTATTGAGAGGTGTGACGAAAGCTTGCCCTTGGATCAAACCTAGTTACATATTCTAGGCAAGTAATCTAGATTGAACCAATGTGAAATAACTTTCTTACCAAATCAAATGAACTTGCTATTTCTAGGTGGTATTTCTCTCCAACTAATATGAACCTTTTTGAGCAATTGTTGACAAAGGGGGAGAAATAAGTCACAAAGATAGATATGATCATGGAAAGGGATAAATTAAAAAAATATTTTTTGAGCACAAAAATAGGCGGAGCAAGCTCATAAATAAGTTGTTTGCATTTGTATGTGCATATTCATATGAAATGGTGCATTGCAAACTTTAAATTCATCTACATGCTTGATTGGTGTATGCTAGTACTACAAATTGTATGGTGATTGAAATACTAGTATGCATAGGTTGGTAACTAGACTTTCATGCTTCCAAGTGAATCAAGTACTCTCTTTACTTATAATGTTGATCTCAAGGGGTACTTGAGTTTTTGATGTATGTCTAGTTACCTATGGTGCTAAAGATGGTATATATTCGCAACTCCGATGTATGTCTAGTTACCTAGGTTGGTACACACCAAGTGATGGAGCTAGAGAATTATCATGGTGATGGAGGTGAACAAAAAGATGATATATGTGAGCTCCGTCTTGTAAAAGAATTAAGGGGAAAAATAAAATCCTATGGACTCAAGGCAAAGGTATAAAAATAGAATATTTGTTTTGCCGATCAAGACGCAATAGAGTGCGTGATCGGGTTTAGGTTAGATAACCGTACTATAAAGGGGAGAAATCTTTATGTGCAAAGGTTATCTAGTGCCACTATATGTGAGTCTCATTTGCATCCTTTTTTAGTGCGCCTAGTGATGTGGTGAGATGCATGAGGAAGCTTGAAAAAATTATTTATGAAAATGCTAACTTTAGTGTCCAATTTATTTTGGAATATTATGTTGAAGTTAGCACTTGGAAAGGCTCGAAAAGGTGCTAGTTTGTCTCAGACTGTTGTCCAGTTTAAGTAGTTGCAAGCAGTCGGGGGGGGGGGGTTTAAAATTGAGTTGGAACTGGTTCGTTCTTTGAGTTAGAACTGGTCTGTTTTGAGCTTTTGGACTGGTCCATTTTGGCTTTCGGACTGGTCCAATTTTGCTCTGAGAGAGGGAGCAAACATAGGTCCGAACCTGCTGTTTTATATAAAAAAAGGGGAAGCTACATGCATGTTCTTTGACTTGTATGTGTGAGAGAAAGAGAGATGCATGGTGCTCTTTATTTCGTGGTGTCGTACAAGTTCTTCTGACCTTGCTTGTGTGGGGCCCTTGCCCAAGTAAATGGCAAACAGGAGGCGTGTTTTGCTTCTTGCATCTTGTGCAAGTGATGACAGAGAGCACGGGGCCCGCTCTTGCATGTCATCATTGTTTCAAGTTTGGCTGGTTACGGCAGTAGTAGTAGCTGGTGCTCAGGTGCGCTGCCTTTCCTGTGCCGCTGTGCAGCTCTCTGGTCCGTTTTCGATTCTTGGCTGGTCCATTTTTGTTTGTGGTTATGAACGCATCTGGACGGCCGCTCACGCAGCTTCGCAGAAGCTTCCTGCTGCGGCCGCTGCTGCCCGTTGTCGATCAGCGCGTAGGACCAATGTGGTTTTGCCCGTTAGGGAGTGTAGGGAGCGGCTTGGATAAGGTTTAGCCTTTCCCGTCCCTGTGCGTGCTTTTTTTCTGAACCCCGGAACTTTTGACTCTCTGTCGGCTGCTCGTCCCCAATAAAAGAACAGAGAAACAAAAAAAGCTTTTTTCGTCTCTCTCTCACTCCCAGTGATTTAAGCTTGATTAATGTGAGAGTTTGGGTGCTCTAGCATCGATCTAGAGAGCTGCAAGAGATCCACCTCCCTCTCATCTCCATTCTCAGTACAATGCTATTTTTCAGAGAGGATTTTGAGGGAAACCCTAGGTGCATTTGAGATTGCATATTCTTGTGGCACTAGGTGATTATTGCAATTGTGGATTTCTTATTACTCTTGGTGATTGCCGTCACCTAGATGGTTCATGGTGATTGGATTGATTGGTGAGGGGATTTGATGATTGTGTCCACCCCCAAGGTGCTATTTGTGAGGGGTTGTTGTGGTTCCCCGGCGGAGTGCCAAATTCCAACTCTAGTGGATTGCTCGTGTCATCCAACTTCTCTCCATTGGTAGGTTCTTGTGGCGCCTATTGAGAGGCTCGGTGTGTGATACCGATTAGCCACCGAACCACGTGGTATAGAGGGACACAACGGGGAGTAGCTTGCCGGCAAGCAAGTGAACCTCGGGAGAAAAATTAATTGTGTCATATCTTGTCTCCCGGAGAATTGGCTTGATTGAAATATTTATTGTTGGAATTAAATATTTGGTGATTGGCATCATCCACTACTCTTCACCGTCGGTATTGAAATTAATCATCTCTCTTTCATACTTGCTATTTATATACCTTGTGTAGTAGTAGTGATATTTTGTAAGTAGAGTAACTTAGCATATTTAGTTGTTTTATTTTGCTCTCTATATTGCTCACTGGTATAAAAGTAGTGACATAGTGTTGAAGCAATTTATTTATCTTGTTAGCTCTCTAACTAGATAAAGTAGAGACATAGCTTGTGTGCCGTCGAGATATTAAATTACTAGAATTGCAAATAGGTGGCTTGCCTAACATTTAGAGCTAGAGCAAACTGCTTTTGGCCATTTGTAATACTAATACTTTGCTCTAGTGAGATTGTAGAATTTTTTTATTTAGGCTATTCACCCCCCCTCTAGCCAATTAGGACCTTTCACAATGGTACCTCACCACTCTCATAGGGGGATGTTGGTACTCACGGTAGTGGGTATGGATCACTTTTCCCTTCTGTGCCATAAGCTCCTCCTGGATGGGTGGCATGGTGTCAAGCTTGTTCTTGAGGTGGTTTGGTTTTGGAGCCCATGATTGTTTCTTTGGTGGAGCTCTCGGAGGTTCAACAAAGACCCCATCCTTGGTCTTAGGCTTGAGAGGCTCTTTGGGTGGAATCATGGTAAGCTTGGGAGTAGTGGTGGAGTTGGGCTTCTCACATGGGTTAAGACCACTCGACTCTCCAATCTTCCCAAAAGACGAAACATCAACACCCGGAGCAAAGCCTACACCTGGACCTCCAGCAGCTCGCTTGAATTGGGAGATCATCATCCCGAGTTGTGGCTCACCACTAGACACCCATGACAAGATGGTCCGAAGGTATGTGTTTTCCTCCTCGGTTTGCATCTTGTCATGCTTCACATTAGCGATCTCCATCTCCAAACCCTCACAAAGAATACACCTAGCCACACATGTGCTACCCGAGTTGGCCTCTTCAAGAGACACAATCTTGGCATTCTTCTCTGCCAACTCAGATTGCAAGCCCGCACAGGACTTGCACACACCCAACAGCGAAGATCTAGCCTTTAGCTCATCCACCTCTCCTACCAACAAAGCATACTTACCTCTCAAAGTGAGAAGGTCAGTCATGTGTGTGGTGCACATCTCACAATCCTCCTCCTCAGTAACAACTATGGTGGACTTGATAGATTCAAGTTCCTTGACCGTATCCTCCCACTTCTGCCTAAACTCCTTGCGCTCTCTAGCAGCACGCCTAAGCAACATATCCTGACTAAGGAGCGCAGTAGTAAGTTTCTCGACCACGACAGAAAGCTCGTCGGGGGTCTGAGATACCTGGGAGGTGTCGTCGTCGTCGTTCCGAGGGGTGTCCTCCAGCTTGCCGTCGACCTCCTTGCCGAGGGCCATGGTGCAAAAGCCCTCGTCGTCGGCGAAGAAGCAGAGGCCATTCAACTTGTCCTCGATCCTCTTCTTCTTCTCAGACTCGTCGTCACTTGAGGAAGCGGAGTCGTCATCCGAGTCGTCGACGTCGCTGAGTGTGGCGAAGAACGCACGTTGCTCAGTCTGGGCCTTCTCCAAGTACTTCGTCTTGATGTACTCCTTGTCGAAGCCGCCCTTCCGCTTGTGCTTCATGGGGACGTACTTCTCCTTGCGCTTGCCGGAGTCGTACTTGTGCCCATGATCCGCCTTGCCGAAGACTTGCTTGTTCTTCTTCGGGCAATTGGCGATGATGTGGTTGGGGTCGCCGCACTCAAAGCATCCCGCGCGTCCTCCTCCGCGGCGACGGTTCATGCGGTTGTTATGGAACCGCGAGAACCAGTTGGCGAGCAAAGCCAACTCGTCATCCCCCATGAACTCCAGCTGCCCCTCTGTGACAGAAAGAAGAGAAGAGAGTGCAAAGCCTCCAGAGGGGTTAGCAGAAGAGCCAGAAACCAAAGCCATGGATGGGCCAGAAGGATTTTCATAAGAAGCCCACGCCATGGCATCGATCTCACTGGACTTGAGCTTACAGAAGAGCTCGTCACATGTGAGGGTCTCATAGTTAGGCGATTCGATGATCGTCTGAACCTTGGAATCCCACACCGACCGATCGAGAGTGTGCAAAAGCTTCAAAGCTCTCTCATGATCGTCGAAAGGCAATAGCTCCTTGTTAGCCCTCATCCTGTTGACAATCACCTGAAAGCGAGCGAATAAACTCTCTATGCTCTCGCCAGGCATATGTCGAAAGTTCTCGTACTCTCGCTTGTGCGACTCGTAGAGATGGGTTTTGACTTGAGAGGTTCCTTCATGGAAACGCATGAGGGATGCCCAAATCTCCCGAGCCGTAGCGAGGTGAGAAACACGATCAAACTCTGTCATGCTCAAGCATGAGAAAAGAGAATTACTGGCTCGGCTATTGGCATCGTGATCATCGATCTGACGCTGAGTCACACGTGCAGCCAAGACCACGTAATCAGCAGAGTTGCAAATATCCCAGATGGAGGCTCCCATGCTCTGCAGATAGGCCGACATGCGTATATTCCAATACGCATAGTTCGTCCCATCGAAAAATGGCAGTTTGCCCACGCCGCGATCCATGTCGCCTTCCGTGGAACCGGCTAAGGTGGAAGATCCATAACCCGCTCCGATACTAATTGAAGGACCGAGAATGCAATAACAAGGCGACCAGAGGGGGGGGGGGGTGAATGGGAGCCACAAAAATTTCTCTCGAAACTTTGGCCGATTGTCCCAAAATCAACCCCTAGAAGCTATGACCGAAACCGAGATGCCCACGACCCTTGGAAGAGGGTGGATGATCCTTAGGATCACAGCGAGACACCACAAAACGATAGCGAACCAAACACCAAAAGCACCGGCACAAGTTTGCCCCTTGAAAACTGAGTCCCGAACGTAGACGGAAGGCTACGTCGAGAAATCTCCAAATACCGATGCTAACAAGTTGCAAAGATACCTAGAGAGGTTTCTTGGTTAACTATAGGATCAAACGAGAAGTCCAAAAACCAAGTGGAAAAGCCGGGAGAGCAAACGCACTAAAACACAACCTTCAGCAGGATCCCGGACTGTCCGCCGGTATGGTCCCGGACTGTCCGGCCCTACTGCGGACTGTCCGCGAGCAGGTGGCGGACTGTCCGTCGGCTGAAAGTGCAAACCAGCACAGCTGTTGAAGTCCCCTGGTCGACTCGCGGACTGTCCGCGATCGACTACAGCGGACTGTCCGCCGGTCTAACAGCAGGAAAGTGTTTGAGCGCGCAGCCACTGACCAGGCTGAAGCCCGACGCGCGGATTGTCCGCGCCCCCAGTGGCAGACTGTCCGCGGATGAACAAAGAGGGCGATTTCAGTCGCCCTTCTCCCAAATCCTCCCAAAATCGATCCAAATCAAAATCCCTTGATCCCAAACATGGAGAGGATGATCACGAGGTAGTTAGGAGACTATCCCCAAGAAATCATCCGCTCAAATCAACTCAATCAACGAGAAATCAAAAGGGATGATGTATGAACCGAAAAGGCGCCACGAAAACGAAATCGACCCGATCTACTTGTTCGTGAGGAGTTAGATGAATTCCTTTGGTCGAAATGACCTCCTCACTATAAAGAACAAGTTGATTCAAATGAATTTCGCAAAGACGCAGTAGAGAGGGAGATCGAGTGACGGAAAAATCACGGAAAAACGAAGAACGCGAAGAAAATGAACAAAACGTGAATCAAGTCATCGATCTGCAACCGTGTGGCTACCACACGCTACAACAGTGAGATTACGGTCTCACTTCCTCAAAATCTCCAGTACACAGAGGTATGGTTCTCTGCGGATCTCAGCTCGCTACAGCAGGGGATTGGGAGAGCCGGAAACCCTAGAAGCAAAGAGCAAATGACTGAGATGGAATGGGAGGAGGGTGTCTCCCTCTAGTTATCCTAATTCTAATTCCTACTTTGCCCCTCACTAATTACAGAGCGAACCAGCTAAACCCTAGGGTTATTCAGGACAAACTCATGGTAGGTGGTGATCCGACGGCCACGCCCGCACAACTTGTAGCATTGCCTCGACGCAACCTCACCGATTGCCGCCACGTGCCGCCACCGCTCTGCTTGTCCTTTTCCCGGACATCGCACCCCCGGTTTTGTGGCCTAAACCAGGAAACCAGCCTTCACAGCCAACCCCCGGTTTTGAGGCCCAAACCGGGAAACCAGCCTTCACATAGCCTGAGTTTTGTGGCCCAAACTCAGAAACCCGCAGCACCCAGGTTTTGAGGCCCAAACTTGGAAACAGTCCTCGGCCCGAGTTTTGTGGCCAAACTGGGAAACCTTCCTCGTCCAAGTTTTGAGGCCCAAACCTGGAAACCGTGCACTCAGTGGTTTTTCTGTGGCTCAACCACCAAACCGAGCTGTAGATGGGATGCACCGCCCGTGCACCCCGTCCACCGACACGTGTCCCCAAGTCCTCGACTCAGGCAACACCATGCTCGCAAGTCTTCGCTCGTCGCTGTCCCAGGCTGTCAGGCACCACAGCTGATCCTTGGGCCACCGGTCCCTCAGTCCAAGCCTCACGTCCGCCCTTCGCCACTCTCGGTCCATCGGCACGGCACGTCTCTACTTGACCTTCACCTTGCCTTTGATCACTGTATCCGTGCTCGACACCTGCACAACACAAGCCAAAGAACATGCGCATTATCCCAGTTGACAATCACTCATCACTCAGAGACTCGGCATACAGCCATGTATCCGCACCAGCCACTCCTGAGCAACTCTTCGCCCAGTTTCTGGGGAGTCAGCGCAATATCGAGGCCTTGCTATGTGACAATTTGGCACACGGCAACCAGAGCCCTGAGCCAAACCGATACAATTCTTTCAAGGATTTTCTGGATACCAAGCCACCCATTTTCAAAGAAGCTACTGAACCTCTGGAAGCAGAAGAATGGTTGCATACCATGGAACAAAAGTTTTGGTTGCTCAGGCTCACAAAGGAGCTCAAAGCAGAATATGCCGCGCATCAACTGTACGGACCGGCCAGGATTTGGTGGGGACACCACCGTACCACCTATCCTGCCCGCACGCCTGTCACATGGGAGATGTTCTCGCAAGCTATTCGGGGGCATTATATTCCGCTAGGATTGACTCAGATGAAGGTGGCAGAGTTTATGAGCTTGACATAGGGAACCCGCTCAGTCACCGAATATCACCATATGTTCAATTCCTTATCTCGTTATGCTCTAGAGTTTGTGGACACTGAAGCTAAAAAGATAGCCAGTTTCAAGAGAGGACTGAATAACAAAATGGGAAAATCCATGGGTACATCATCTCGTACCATTTTCAATGATTGTATCAGTGACTGTCTGATCCAAGAGAATCATAACAATAAGCATGCAGCGGGCAAGGCCCGAAAGAGAACTTTGGAGTCTGGACCATCCCAGCCTAGGGGACCACCAGCTTAGTGTTCCCAGTATCAACCACCAGCGCCTGGAGCTCATTTCAGGCCACCCCAGAAGAAAGGTCAGCCACAAGTTCAGCGTAACCACAGGCCATATAAGATAGCAGCAACTCAAGCTCGAGGGGGTCGAGGCAGCTCGACAGGAGGCAAGTCTCTAGTTCGTGGACCGTGCTTCAATTGCAATCAAGAGGGGCACTTCGCAAGGTATTGCCCACACCCAAAGAAGCAGCAGGCCAACTACCCCGCACATCTGCATAACATGACCTCTGAAGAAGCTCATGCAGGAGAGCCCGTGACTGTTGGTATGTGTCTGTTAACCATCATCCTGTAATTGTTTTGTTTGATATTAGATCATCGCATTCCTTCATGAGCAAAGCATTTGCACAAAAGCATAATCTAGAAATGTCTGAAATGGACTATGGGTTTCGTGTAAGCTCCGTGGGGAGTAGTGTGTTATCCAGACAAATGGTTTGTAATGTAACCATCGAGATCGGAGGGCATAAATTCGGAGCTAATCTCGTAGTTTTACCTGAACTAAGCATGGATGTAGTCTTAGGTATGAGTTGGATGAGTATGTGGAACGCGGTGTTAGACACTGCCAATAGGACTCTTACCTTATCAGATGGACAAACTAATAACAAGCTTCGTATATCTCTTCCTCGAGGTGCAGATTTCATTGACTTATCTTGCACTCTGTCCATAGAGGACCTATCTAAAATTCCAGTTGTCCGAGAGTTTCCGGATGTCTTCCTAGATGAGTTACCAGGGTTACCACCCAAGATGGTAGTGGAGTTTGGAATTGAGTTGTTACCAGGAACCGCACCAATCTCTAGAAGACCATACCGTATGCCACCCAATGAGCTAGCTGAACTCAAAACTCAGATCAAGGAACTCTTAGGCAAGGGATTCATTCAATCTAGTGTATCAGAATGGGGTTGTCTAGCGTTGTTTGTTAAAAAGAAGTATAAGTTGTTACAGATGTGTGTGGATTATCGGCCACTCAATGCCATAACTGTCAAGAACAAGTATCTGTTGCCGCGGATAGACATTCTGTTTGACCAGTTACCCAGAGCCAAGGTGTTTTCCAAGATTGATTTGAGGTCAAGTTATCACCAGATCAGAATTCGGCCACAATATATCCCAAAGACTGCTTTCTCGACCAGATATGGATTATATGAGTACCTTGTCATGTCCTTTGGATTGACAAATGCTCCAGCATACTTCATGAGTTTAATGAACTTGGTATTCATTCCAGAATTGGACAAGTTCGTAGTGGTGTTCATTGATGATATTCTAGTATATTCTAAGAACCCAGAAGACCATGCGGAACATTTGAGAGTTGTTCTGACTGGGCTTCAAGAGCATAAACTTTATGCTAAGTTTAGTAAATGTGAGTTTTGATTGAAGAAAGTACATTTCCTTGGTCATATCCTATCAGTGGAGGGAATCTCAATGGACCCCAGTAAGGTGCAGGAAGTAATGGATTGGAAAGCTCCTACTTCTGTTGGTGAAATTCGAAGTTTTATTGGTTTAGCAGGATACTATCACCGTTTCATCCCTGACTTTTCCAAAATTGCAAAACCAATGACAAGCTTGCCATAGAAGGATCAAAAGTTTGAGTGGACAGAGGAGTGTGAAATCGCTTTCCATACCCTGCGGAGGCTATTGACCACTGCTCCTGTTTTGGCTCAACCCCACATTGAAAAGCCCTTTGATGTCTTTTGTGATGCATCAAAAGTTGGTTTAGGTTGTGTCCTTATGCAAGAAGGCAGAGTGGTTGCTTATGCTTCTCGCCAGTTGAAGAATGAAGGACCGAGAATGCAATAGCAAGGCGACCAGAGAGGGGTGAATGGGAGCCACAAAAATTTCTCTCGAAACATTGGCCGATTGTCCCAAAATAAACCCCCAGAAGCTATGACCGCAACCGAGATGCCCACGACCCTTGGAAGAGGGTGGATGATCCCTAGGATCACAGCGAGGCACCACAAAACGATAGCGAACCAAACACCAAAAGCACCGGCACAAGTTTGCCCCTTGAAAACCGAGTCCCGAACGTAGATGGAAGGCTACGTCGAGAAATCTCTAAATACCGATGCTAACAAGTTGCAAAGATACCTAGAGAGGTTTCTTGGTTAACTATAGGATCAAACGAGAAGTCCGAAAACCAAGTGGAAAAGCCGGGAGAGCAAACGCACTAAAACGCAACCTTCAGCAGAATCCCGGACTGTCCGGCCCTACAGCGAACTGTCCGCGAGCAGGTGGCGGACTGTCCGCCAGCTGAATGTGCAAAACTACACAGCTGCTGAAGTCCCCTGGTCGACTCGCGGACTGTCCGCGATCGACTACGGCAGACTGTCCGCCGGTCTAACAGCAGCAAAGTGTCCGAGCCACGCAGCCACTGACCAGGGTGAAGCCCGACGCGCGGACTGTCCGCGCCCCCAGTGGCAGACTGTCCGCGGATGAACAGAGAGGGCGATTTCAGTCGCCCTTCTCCCAAATCCTCCCAAAATCGATCCAAATCAATATCCCTTGATCCCAAACTTGGAGAGGATGATCACGAGGTAGTTAGGAGACTATCCCCAAGAAATCATCCGCTCAAATCAACTCAAACAACGGGAAATCAAAAGGGAAGGTGTATGAACCGAAAAGGCGCCACGAAAATGAAATTGACCTGATCTACTTGTTCATGAGGAGTTAGATGAATTCCTTTGGTCGAAATGACCTCCTCACTATAAAGAACAAGTTGCTTCAAATGGATTTCGCAAAGACGCAGTAGAGAGGGAGATCGAGTGACGGAAAAATCGCGGAAAAACGAAGAACGCGAAGAACATGAACAAAACGTGAATCAAGTCATCGATCTGCAACCGTGTGGCTACCACACGCTACAACAGTGAGATTACAGTCCCACTTCCTCAAAATCTCCAGTACCCAGAGATATGGTTCTCTGCGGATCTCAGCTAGCTACAGCAGGGGAATGGGAGAGCAGGAAACCCTAGAAGCAAAGAGCAAATGACTGAGATGGAATGGGAGGAGGGTGTCTCTCTCTACTTATCCTAATTCTAATTCCTACTTTACCCCTCACTAATTACAGAGCGAACCAGCTAAACCCTAGGGTTATTCTATACCAACTCATGGTAGGTGGTGATCCGACGGCCACGCCCGCACAACTAGTAGCGTTGCGTCGACGCAACCTCACCGATTGCCGCCACGTGCCGCCACCCCTCTGCTTGTCCTTTTCCCGGACGTCGCACCCCCCGATTTTGTGGCCCAAACCGGGAAACCAGCCTTCACAGCCAACCCTCGGTTTTGAGGCCCAAACCAGGAAACCAGCCTTCACATCGCCTGAGTTTTGTGGCCCAAACTCAGAAACCCGCAGCACCCAGGTTTTGAGGCCCAAACCTGGAAACCGTCCTCAGCCCGAGTTTTGTGGCCAAACTCGGAAACCGTCCTCGTCCAGGTTTTGAGGCCCAAACCTGGAAACCGTCCACTCGGTGGTTTTTCTGTGGCTCAACCACCAAACCGAGCCGTAGATGGGATGCACCGCCCGTGCACCGCGTCCACCGACACGTGTCCCCATGTCCTCGACTCAGGCAACACCATGCCCGCAAGACTTCGCTCGTCGCTGTACCAGGCTGTCAGCCACCACAGCTGATCCTCGGGCCACCGGTCCCTCAGTCCAAGCCTCACGTCCGCCCTTCGCCACTCTCGGTCCATCGGCACGGCACGTCTCTACTTGACCTTCACCTTGCCTTTGATCACTGTATCCGTGCTCGACACCTGCACAACACAAGCCAAAGAACATGCGCATTATCCCAGTTGACAATCACTCATCACTCAGAGACTCGGCATACACCCATGTATCCGCAATCTCCCCCTTGATGAGTGCATTGTCAACTACCAACACAAATCATAATGGAAATAGAAGAAGGAAGGAAGAAGGAGAGAGAACTCGACCAAATGACCCAAAAGCTTGTCAAAGCCGAAGAAGGTCAAATGGAAAGAGCACCACAACTTGGTTCCCAAAGACATGGGCAATGGCTCGACGCAACCAAGCAAAGCAAAGCTAGCCCTCAAGAAGAGGTAGAACAGGCTCAACACCGCTAGCAAGAAAACTTGATACCAATTGAGAGATCAAACGAATTTCAAGCAAAACAGAGCTAGCCCTCAAGAAGAGGCAGAATGGGCTCAACACCACTAGCGAGGAAGCTCGATACCAACTGTTACCAACTCAAAACCAAAAGAGTTCAATACCAATTGAAGAGCTGAAAGTGTTTGCTAGTTCCTCAAGAAAGAGGCAAAGGCTCAACACAACTAGCAAACTCCCCCTCAAATAGTGCACACAACCCAGGGAACTCACATGATTTGTCAAAATTTTCTCCCCCTTAGTTGAAAATGCACCATCAAGCAAATGTGCACAAGCACTCAAATTTCTCCCTCTTGACAGAAGATCTCCTTCCAAAAATGCATATGAGTAAAAATGCAAGTTAGCAACTTCAGGAATATAATCAAGAGAGTGCAAAGATGCTCTACACAATTCTGATCCGATGACTCAACAACATCCATAAGAAGCTAGCAAAGGCTCAAACTGATCACTAAGTATGAAATGTGAACATGAGAGCAGAACGAGCAGTTTTTAGCGAAAAAAGGTATTCACCATCAAAATAGCACAAAGCATGTGTAGACAGGAAGTCAGACAAGTGCTAAACATGTATACAAGGTGAACTACCCCTAGCACAGTTCAATCATCATGCTATAGAGTGAAACATAGACGTGTATAAAATTTTATCGGAGTTGCAGCGGTTAAATTACACAAGTTTAAAATTTCAGCATGAAGGACCGAGAAAGCACTAGCAAGGCGACCAGAGGGGGGTGAATGGGAGCTCAAAAATTTCCTTCAGAAACTATGGCCAAATGTCCCAAAATCAACCCCACGAAACGGCGACCGAAACCGTGATGCTCACGACCCTTGGAAGAGGGTGGATGATCCCTAGGATCATAGCGGAGCACCACCAAGAAGAAGCAAACCAAACTCCAAAAGTTCCGGCTCGAACACAACCCCAAAAACCAAGTCTCGGACGTAGATAGACGGCTACGTCGAGAAACTCTTAAATACCTATGCTAACAAGTAGCAAAGATACCTAGAGAGGTTCCTCGGTCAACTACAGGGCCAAACGAGAGGTCCGAAAACAAAGCGAACAAGCCGGGAGAGCAAACGCACTAAACCGGAGCAAACAGCCAAATCCCGGACTGTCCGCCGGTACGGTCCCAGACTGTCCGCGGTAGTGCCGGACTGTCCGCGGGCGAGTGGCGGACTGTCCGCCGGCAAAACTCGCCAAACAGCAAGGTCGCTGCAAAGTCCCTGGACGTTCCCGGACTGTCCGCGGCCTTGAACTGCGGACTGTCCGCCGTTCAAACAAAAGGAAACTCAGCCGAAGAACAGTGCCACTGGTCTGGCTCATCCCCGACTCGCGGACTGTCCGCGCCCTGAGTGGCGGACTGTCTGCGGTCACACAGGGAGGGCGATTTTGAACGCCCTTCTCCCAAATCTTCTCCAAATCGATTCAAATCAAAATCCCACATTCCCAAACTTGGAGAGGATGATCACGGAGTAGTTAGGAGACTATCCCCAAGAAATCATCCGCTCAAATCGAGTCAATCATCAGGAAATCAAAAGGGGAGGAGGATGAACCAAAAAAGCGCCACAAAAACGAAATCAACTCGATCTACTTGCTCGTAGGGAGATAGATGAATTCCTTCGGTGGAAATGATCTCCTTTCAAATACGAACAAGTTGATTCAAACGGATTTCGCAAAGACGCACGGGAGAGAGAGATCGAGTGACGGGAAAATCGTGAAGAAACGAAGAACGCGAAGAACACGAATCAAAACACGAATCAAGTCATCGATCTGCACTGCAATCGTGAGATTACAGTCTCACTTCCTCACAATCAACAGTACACAGAGGCAAGTCTCTCTGCGGATCTCAGCTAGCTACAGCAGGGGATGGGAGAGCAGGAAACCCTAAGTGCGAAAGAGCAAATGACTGAGATGCATGGGAGGAGGGTGTCTCCCGACTACTTATCCTACTACTAGCCTAAGTCTATTTCCTACTCTACCCCTCTCTATTATAATTACAGAGCGAACCAGCTAAACCCTAGGGTTATTCTGGACCAACTCGGTGGTAGGTGTATCCGACGGCCACGCCCGCACAATTCGAAGCGTTGCCTCGACGCAACCTCCGGATCGCCGCCACGTGCCGCCCTCGCTCTGCACCCCTGGTTTTGTGGCCCAAACCGGGAAACCAGCCTTTTCAAGCCAACCCCCGGTTTTGAGGCCCAAACCGGGAAACCAGCCCACCAGCATCTGAGTTTTGAGGCCAAACTCAGCAAACCCTCAGAGCCCAGGTTTTGAGGCCCAAACCTGGAAACCATCCTCAACCCGAGTTTTGTGGCCAACCTCGGAAACCCACAGCCCGAGTTTTGTGGCCAAACTCGGAAACCGTCCACGCTCTGGTTTTGAGGCCCAAACCTGGAAACCGTCCATCCGATGGTTTTTCCCTGGCTCTACCACCAAACCGACGTCATAGAGGGTGAAGGACCGAGAAGCTACCCGAAAGCGACCAGAGGGGGGGGGGGGTGAATGGGAGCTTTAAAATTTCCTTGCGGAAACTAGATGCCACTGTCCCAAACTCAACCCCAAATGCAAACCCTAGAGCCGACAAGTGTCCACGACCCTAGATGTAGGGTGGATGCTTCCTAGAAGCACAGCGGGACACTAGACAACCCTAGAAAGCCAACCCAAAAGACGGAACTCGAAACCGTTGACGAACGAACGAACCGCGAACGAATCGGCGCGAAACAGCTAAGACCGGACTCTGGCCAGCGTCCGGTCAGCAGAGACCGGACGCGTCCGGTCGTCCAAAATCGGCTCTGGAACCTTACTGTTCGCGACCGGACTCACGAGTACGGAGCGTCCGGTCGTGTACAGTGCGTCCGGTCGAAACCGACAAAGCCAGGAACAGTGCAAGCGTAGCGTCCGGTCGAAATGCAAACAGAGCGTCCGGTCGAGAGCGTCCGGTCAGTACGCAGAAAAGCTTGGCGCCGTGCTCAACGACCGGACTCTGAAAGCGTGCGTCCGGTCAGCCCGACAGAGCGTCCGGTCACCCCGCGACTGCACTGAAACTCCGGCGATTCAACCCGATCTCCTCCGAGTCAAGTGCTCTAGGCTTGGGATTCGATCTGAGGAGTCACAAGGAGGTTAGTGAGCTATCTCTAAGAGATCATGGCTCGAACCTAACTCCAAATCGGTGAATCGAAGGAATTCGGGGGAAAGAAGAAAAAGAGACCCGAAACTAAAACTTGATCGATCTCCTAGACCGTGAGGTTAGAGATGATTTCTTTCGGTGGAAAGAAGTGCCTCACGATCTAGAGCAACTCAGTTCAAACGGAATCGTAAAAGATGAACCGAGCACAAAGATCAAGCGACGGGAAAACTCAAGGCACAAAGCAATCCGCGAAGAACATGATGAACATGAAATCAAAACGCGAATTGACACCAAGAGATGGGATCCAAGGTGAGGATACGGCCTCACTTCCTCGAATCAACAGTACACAGAGTGGAGTCTCTCTGCGGATCTCAACTAGCTAAAGCAGGGGATGGGAGAGTGGAAACCCTAGGTGCTAGGAAGCAAAAGACTGCGCTAACTGAGATGGGGAGGAGGGTGTCTCCCCTGGACTACTTATACTAACCTAGACTAAGTCTATTTCCTACTCTACCCCTCACTACTGTATTTACAGAGCGGACCAGCCTAACCCTAAGGCTATTCTAGTCCACCCGCTGGTGGTAGGTAGATCCGACGGCCACGCCCGCACGGTCTTCCGCGTTGCCTCCACGCAACCTTCAGATCGCCGCCACGTGCCGCCACCACTCTGCTCCCCCGGTTTTGTGGCCCAAACCGGGAAACCAGCCTTTTCCATCAGCCCCCGGTTTTGAGGCCCAAACCGGGAAACCAGCCTCCAGCCCGAGTTTTGTGGCCCAAACTCGGAAACCCTCAGCGCCCGAGTTTTGAGGCCCAAACTCGGAAACCGGCCCACGCCCAGGTTTTGAGGCTCAACCTGGAAACCGTCGCGCCCAGGTTTTGTGGCTCAACCTGGAAACCCAGCACCCAGGTTTTGAGGCCCAAACCTGGAAACCGTCCACCGTTGGTTTTTCCCGGGCTCTACCAACAAACCGGCGTCGTAGAGGGGATGCACCGCCTGTGCACCCCTTCCACCGACATGATCGCACTTCTCCGCTTGTCGCTGTCGCAGGCTGCCAGCCACCACAGCTGATCCTCCGGCCTCCAGTCCATCAGTCCAAGTCCACGTCCGCCCTTCACCGTCCGATACATCGGCATGGCACGTCCGCCGCACGGCACGCCCATCCTTCATCGCGCCCGGTCCGTCGGCACGGCACGTCGCAACTTGACCTTCACCCGCCATCGATCACTGTCTCCGTGCTCGACACCTGCACAACACAAGCCAAAGAACATGCGCATCATCTCCGTTGACAATCACTCATCACACAGAGACTCGGCATACACCCATGTATCCGCAATCTCCCCCTTGATGAGTGCATTGTCAACTCCACAACAAATCATGAATAAGAAGAAGGAGGTAGGAAGGAGTGAGAAGAGAAAACCCAACCAAATGACCCAAAAGCCTAACAAAAGCCAACGAAGGTCAAGTGGATGAAGCGAAAACTTGGTCCCCAAAGACATGGGCAACGGCTCGACGCAACCAAGCAAAGCAAAGCTAGCCCTCAAGAAGAGGTAGAACAGGCTCAACACCGCTAGCAGATACCAATTGAAGATCGGAGGACAACAGAAGCAAAATGCTAGTCCCTCAAGATAGAGGCACAGAGGCTCAACACAACTAGCAAGAAAATCACTCCGAACCAATTGGAAATCAACCCAAACCAAATGGGAATGCACACCAGACGATACCAATTGAAAGCCAAATGAAAAAGCTTATGAAAGCTCATGAAAAGCTAGGAACGTTTGCTAGTCCCTCAAGACAGAGGCAACGGCTCAACACAACTAGCAAACTCCCCCTCGACAAATGCAAGCAACTAGGACAAAAGATTTTCAGGGCATATGATTTGCGTAAATTTCTCCCCCTAGTTGAAAATGCACTTATCAAGGCCAAAAGGTATCGGAGAAGCAACTCTCTTCACATAAACTCCCCCTGAACACAAGATCTCCGTCCACAATGCATATGGAGTCAAAATGCAAGTTAGGAGCTTCAAGTATATAGTCAAAAGAGTGCAAAGATGCTCTAATCAGTATAGCTCCAACATCTCAATTAAGCACTCAAATAGCAAAGGCTCAAACTGATCACTTATACGAAATATGAAGCATATGAGCATGTGAGCAGTTTTAAGCCAAAAGGATAGTCACCATCAAAATAGCACTAGACATGTATAGAAGGAATCCAAACAAGTGCTAAGCATATATACAAGGTGAACTACCCCTAGCAAAGTTCAATCATCATGCATAGGAATGAAACATAAACTTGTGATTTCAAATTCATATCGGAGTTGCAGCGGTAAAAGAATTCACAAGTTCATTTTTAGCATGTGATTGCGAGAGGTTGAAAGCTTGTCATCGCCTAACTTTTCAACCGTGCGAAGCCTATGCCGAAGCAATCAGAAGCTTAAAGCAACGGTTTCGGTCATACACTACATGGCTCAAGTTTAACTCAAAGTGCAATGAGAAACAGTCTCAATACCATGAGGTGTTGACAAGCAATCCCATCTCGATCTTTTCAATTCAACAATACTTGGTTCAGATTTTAAGCAAGTTATGAACAACCAAGCAAGTGAATGACTCAGAACTAGAGACATAGCAACCTAGCATATATGAAAAGCAGGAATGGACTCAACACACCCTACACATGCTAGTTGCATATCTCAATGGTGAACATTTTCAGATTTATATACATTAGGCATAATTCACCATTCCAAAAATAGCTCGCTCATAACATGTAACAGTGATCAGAAAGAGCATAAGCTACAAGCATCATCATAAGTATCGGAGCAATACTAACAAGAGCATAATTACATTCTAGTGAATATAGACATGAAGCTCAGAATGTAAATGCGTATGCCCGACACAAAACTGAAAGAAAGAAGATACCAATTGGAAAGACTCAAGAAACTCAAAAGAAAAGAGCCTCAAAATAAAAGAGTCAGTCTGTACATCTCAAAATGCTTCCCCCATCTAAAAGGGGAAACACACACCAAGCTCACCCCTCAACCTATTGAAGGTTGATTCGTCTAAAGGCTTGGTGAAAATATCAGCCAATTGGTGATGAGTATCGACATGGCGAAGGTCGATATCACCCTTCTCCTGGTGGTCTCGCAAGAAATGAAAGCGCACATCAATGTGTTTGGTTTTCGAGTGAAGCACGGGGTTCTTAGCAACGCTAATGGCACTCGTGCTGTCACAAAGCAAAGGAACTCGAGTAAAGCTCAAACCAAAGTCACGCAAAGTGGCCATCATCCAGAGTAACTGGGAACAGCAGCTAGCCGCAGCAACATACTCAGCCTCCGTAGTAGACTGGGCGACACTAGACTGCTTGCGAGAAGACCACGACACAAGAGAAGACCCAATAAACTGGCAAGTCCCGGAAGTGGACTTGCGCTCAATGCGACAACCAGCAAAATCGGCATCGGAATAACCGCAAAGCGAGAGAGTGGAGGAAGCAGAATACCAAATCCCGAACTCAGGCGTGAAATGAAGGTACCTGAATATGCGCTTCACCGCCTGACGGTGAGAAGTGCGTGGCGAAGCCTGAAAGCGCGCGCACAAGCACACGGCGAACTGAATGTCCGGCCGTGTCGCCGTCAGGTAGAGCAGCGATCCAATCATGCTGCGGTACTCCTTCTGGTCTACTGCTTCTCCATCCGTGTCGGCATCCAGGGCAGTCGTCGTCGACATGGGCGTCGGAAGAGGCTTGGCCTCACCCATGTCAAACCGCTTCAGCAAGTCCCTCGTGTACTTGCCCTGGTGCACAAACGTCCCCTCTCGGGATTGCTTAATTTGCAACCCGAGAAAGAAAGTCAGCTCGCCCATCATGCTCATCTCGAACTCCCTGCTCATAGTATCTGCAAACTTGGCAACCAAAGCGTGAGAAGAACCACCGAAAATGATATCATCCACGTAAATTTGGACCAAGAGAGTATCTTTGCCTTGCTTGAGGAGAAAGAGCGTTTTATCAACACATCCCATTTTAAAACCCTTAGCTAGCAAAAAGGTTTTTAATCTCTCATACCAGGCTCTAGGGGCTTGTTTCAAACCATACAAAGCTTTGTGGAGTTTAAAAACATGGTTTGGAAACTTGGGATTCTCAAAACCGGGGGGTTGCTGGACATAGACCTCCTCCTCAATGTAGCCGTTTAAGAAGGCACTCTTGACATCCATTTGAAAAAGTTTGAAACCCATGGATGCAGCATAAGCCAAGAGTATCCTAATAGCCTCCAAACGAGCTACAGGAGCGAAGGTCTCCTCATAATCTATCCCCTCCTTCTGACTATAACCCTTCGCTACAAGCCGGGCCTTGTTTCTCACAATGTGGCCCTCCTCTCCTTGCTTGTTTTTAAAAACCCATTTTGTCCCAATAGGTTTACAGTCAGAAGGTGGTGGCACTAGAACCCAAACCCGATTTCGCTCAAAGTTCTCTAGCTCCTCATGCATGGCATTGACCCAGTCCGGATCCGTCAATGCGTGTCCAACATCTCGGGGCTCAAAAGACGCAACAAAAGCAGAATGAGCAAAGTGCGAGATGTGTTGTGACCTGGACCGAGTAACTCGCTCGTCGATGTCGCCGATCATCTGCTGAGGAGGGTGCTGGCGCTGGATGTGTCGTGGCGCCTCCCGGGAAGAAGTGACCTCCCCCTCAACAGCAGCTGGTTCCACCCCGGGTACAAAAGGTACCGCGCGAGGTGGAGGATCCCACGGCCCCCAGGAAGAAGAAGTGTCGGGGCCGTGAGTCGTCGTCGAGGCCGCTCTTTGCGGCACGGCAGGTGGAGGGGGTGCTGGATCATCTATACCTTCAGCACCCTCTTCCTCATCATCAAAAAGAGGCTCTCCAACCTCATGATCACCTGCACGCTCAAAACGAGAAGAAGGAGAAACAAGAGTCTCGTCGAAGGTGACATCTGATGTCTCCATGACTCGGTTAGTGTCAAGGTTAAGTACACGATACGCTCGAGTGTGAGTGCCATAACCCAAAAAACACACCGTCAGAAGAACGAGACTCAAACTTGTCCAGGTTGCCCTTTTTCAATATAAAACAGTGGCAACCAAAGACTCTAAAATAACTCACCTTGGGCTGGCGTCCAAAACGCAACTCATAAGATGTCTTCTTCAAAAACGCTCTCAGAAAAATGCGATTCGAAATGTAGCATGCAGTGTTCATAGCTTCGGCCCAAAAACGCCTAGGAGTCCTATGCTCATCAAGCATCGTCCTGGCCATCTCAACAAGGGTCCGATTCTTCCTCTCTACAACACCATTTTGGGGTGGTGTATAGGGGGAAGAAAACTGATGCTCCAAACCAAGGCGGTTACAAAACTTCTCAAAATCCGAATTTTTAAACTCGGAACCATTATCACTTCTAATCGCTCGCATCGAGTTCAAAGGGAACTCGTTCTGAAGACGCAAAATCAGATTGCGAGCGAAGGAGAAAGTCTCGGTCTTCTCAGCTAAAAAGAAGACCCACGAATACCTCGAAAAGTCGTCAACAACAACCAAAACATACCACTTGCCACCAACCGAGCTCACCCGAGCCGGACCAACAAGGTCCATGTGTAAAAGCTCTCCGGGGTGCGAGGTCATGACCTTAGTCACTGGATGGTGGGGAGCGGCAACCATCTTCCCATGTCTGCAAGAATGGCAAACTAGATCCTTCTCCATCGAAAGCTTGGGCAATCCTCGGATTAGGCCAAGTGAGCTAAGTCTTGCAAGCAAGTCGAAGCTTAAGTGACCGAGCCTCCTATGCCACTTCCAAAGATCGGAGGAAGAAGGACTAGCCAAAAGACAGCGAGAAGAACCAAACGATTCCGAGAAATTCGCGCGAAAGACTTTCCCAAAGGGCGAAATCAGACATACAAGATCGCCCTGAGGATCTAAGATGCGACTAAGGTTCGGTTTAAAACGAATCTCATAGTCATCATCAAAAAGTTGCGAAACAGAAAGAAGGTTAAAATGCAAGTTAGAAACAAGAGCAACATCGCGCAACACAAAGTGCTCATTAACCCGCACTGTCCCACGAGACAATACCTTACCTTTACTATTGTCGCCGAAGGTTATGTACTCCTTTCCGGCGACCGGGCTAAGGCTGGAGAACCACTTGGCGTTTCCGGTCATGTGCCTCGAGCAACCGGAATCCACCAACCAAATGTCCTCCAACCGTCTCACCTACATCAATAAAAAGACATAGGGTGAGCATACGGTCCAACACTGGGGTTAGTGAAGTAAGGAGAATACCAGTGTTGGGCCGGCTGCTCAAAAGAAGGGTTAGTGTAAAAACCATTCCTAGCACGTCTACGAGGGAAGCGATCACCACGCTGAGAAAAACGTGGTCCGCTGGGGAAGAAGCGCTCACCGCGATACCCAAACTGCGGTGGGGGAAAGCGCTCAACAAAGCCTCCGCCACGGGATCCGTTACCTGCAAAAGCAGGACCCCGTCGGGCACGCTCTCTACGAGGTCTACGCCTAGGAGCCAGGGGCTCAACTGCTCTAGCGTCTCTCCTCGGAGCTCTCTCCTGCCTAGGCCTAACAAACTGAGGTGCTGGACCTCTAGGCCTAGTCTCCCTCCTCGGGGCTCTCATCTCCTGCCTAGGCCTGGGACCCTGACGTCCGGACCTAGCAGCTCTCCCCTGGGCCTTCGGTACATGTCCACCATGAGCTGGATGGTACATGTCCGGGTTCTCCATCTCCCGAGCCCTGCGCGCCTCTCTCTTGCGCCTAAAGCAGAACTCGCTCAAGTGACCATCTCTCCCACAAAAATCACACTGGTACCTCACCGCACGCACAGGGGGTTGTTGGTGACCAGGGCTGTGGGTGTGGCTCACTTTGCCTTTGCCCTTCTGTGGCAACTCCTCACGAATGGGTGGCATGGCATCAAGCTTGTTCTTGAGGTGGTTTGGCTTGGGTGCCCAAACTGGGTTCTTGGGAGGAGCTCTCGGAGGTTCCTCAACCACTCCATCTTCGGTGATAGGCTTGGCAGGCTCTTTGAGTGGAAGCTTGGCAAGTTTGGGAGTAGTGGTGGAATTGGGCTTCTCACATGGGTTCAGACCACTAGACTCTCCAATCTTCCCAAAAACTGAGAGATCAACACTCTGAGCAAAACCTACACCAGGGGTACCAACAGCTCGCTTGAATTGGGAGATCATCATCCCGAGCTGCGGCTCACTACTGGAGACCCATGACAAGATGGACCGAAGGTATGTGTTTTCTTCCTCGGTTTGCATCTTGCCATGCTTCACATTTGCAATCTCCATCTCCAGCCCCTCACACAAAGCACACCTCGAGACACAAATGCTATCTGAGCTGGCCTTCTCTAAAGACTCAAGCTTGGCATTCTTCTCTGCCAACTCAGATTGCAAGACAGGACAAGTCTTGCACGCACCCAACAGCTGCGGCCTAGCACGGAGCTCATCCACCTCTCCAACCAACGCAGCATACTTACCTCTCAGAGTGAGAAGGTCAGTCATGTGCGCGGTGCACGACTCGCACTCCGTCTCCTCCGACACTACCACGGTGGACCGAGCGAACTCAAGCTCCTTCACCGTGTCCTCCCACTTCTGCCTAAACTCCTTGCGCTCTCTAGCGGCACGCCTAAGCAACTTATCTTGGCTAAGGAGGGCAGCAGTCAACTTCTCAACCTCGGAGGAAAGCTCGTCGTAGGTGAGAGATACCTGGGAGGTGTCGTCGTCGTCGTCGTTCCGAGAGGTACGCTCCGGCTCGCCGTCGACCTCATCTCCGAGCGCCATGGTGCAGAAGCCGTCGTCGTCGGCGAAGAAGCAGAGGCCGTTCAGCTTGTCCTCGATCCTCTTCTTCTTCTCGGACTCGTCATCGCTCGAGCTGGCGGAGTCGTCATCCGAGCCGTCGACGTCGCTGAGCGTGGCGAAGAACGCGCGCTGCTCAGCTTGCTGCTTCTCCAAGTACTTCTTCTTGATGTACTCTTTGTCGAAGCCGCCCCGTTTCTTGTGCCTTGGGGGGACGTGCTTCTCCTTGTACTTGGAGTCGCGCTTGCGCCCATGTTCGCCCTTGCCCAAGTGCTTGTTCTTCTTGGGACAGTTGGCGATGAAGTGGTCGGGGTCGCCGCACTCGTAGCATCCCGTGCGTCCTCCTTCTCGACGGCGGTTCATGCGGTTGTTGTGGAACCGCGAGAACCGGTTGGCAAGCAAAGCCAACTCATCGTCTCCCAAAGACTCCAGCTGGTCCTCTGTCACAGAAAAGAGAGAAGAAAGCGCAAAGCCAGCTGAGGGGTTAGAGGAAGAGCCGGAAACCAAAGCCATGGACGGGCGAGAAGGATTTTCAAAAGAAGCCCTCGCCATAGCATCAATCTCACTGGACTTGAGCTTACTGAAGAGCTCGTCGCAGGTGAGGGTCTCATAGTTCGGCGATTCGATGATTGCCTGAACCTTGGAGTCCCATACCGAACGGTCAAGAGTGTGCAAAAGCTTCAAAGCACGCTCATGATCGTCAAATGGCAACTGCTCTCTGTTAGCCCTCATCCTGTTGACAATCACCTGAAAGCGAGCGAATAAACTTTCTATGCTCTCGCCAGGTTGATGTCTAAAGTTCTCATACTCTCGCTTGAACGACTCGTAGAGTCGGGTTTTGACTTGAGAGGTGCCCTCATGAAAACGCATGAGAGTGTCCCAGATCTCCCGAGCCGTAGCGAGGTGAGAAACACGATCAAACTCACCCATGCTCAAACAAGAGAAAAGAGCATTACGGGCTCGGCTATTGGCATCGTGCTCATCGACCTGCTGTTGAGTCACACGAGCAGCCAAGACCACGTAATCAGGGGAGTTGCAAATATCCCAGATCGAAGCGCCCAAGCTCTGCAAATAGGCCGACATACGTATCTTCCAATACGCATAGTTCGTCCCATCGAAAAACGGCGGTTTGCCCACGCCGCGATCCATGTCGCCTTCGGTGGATCTGGAACCGGCTAAGGTGGAAGATCCTTAACCCGCTCCGATACCAATTGAAGGACCGAGAAGCTACCCGAAAGCGACCAGAGGGGGGGGGGTGAATGGGAGCTTTAAAATTTCCTTGCGGAAACTAGATGCCACTGTCCCAAACTCAACCCCAAATGCAAACCCTAGAGCCGACAAGTGTCCACGACCCTAGATGTAGGGTGGATGCTTCCTAGAAGCACAGCGGGACACTAGACAACCCTAGAAAGCCAACCCAAAAGACGGAACTCGAAACCGTTGACGAACGAACGAACCGCGAACGAATCGGCGCGAAACAGCTAAGACCGGACTCTGGCCAGCGTCCGGTCAGCAGAGACCGGACGCGTCCGGTCGTCCAAAATCGGCTCTGGAACCTTACTGTTCGCGACCGGACTCACGAGTACGGAGCGTCCGGTCGTGTACAGTGCGTCCGGTCGAAACCGACAAAGCCAGGAACAGTGCAAGCGTAGCGTCCGGTCGAAATGCAAACAGAGCGTCCGGTCGAGAGCGTCCGGTCAGTACGCAGAAAAGCTTGGCGCCGTGCTCAACGACCGGACTCTGAAAGCGTGCGTCCGGTCAGCCCGACAGAGCGTCCGGTCACCCCGCGACTGCACTGAAACTCCGGCGATTCAACCCGATCTCCTCCGAGTCAAGTGCTCTAGGCTTGGGATTCGATCTAAGGAGTCACAAGGAGGTTAGTGAGCTATCTCTAAGAGATCATGGCTCGAACCTAACTCCAAATCGGTGAATCGAAGGAATTCGGGGGAAAGAAGAAAAAGAGACCCGAAACTAAAACTTGATCGATCTCCTAGACCGTGAGGTTAGAGATGATTTCTTTCGGTGGAAAGAAGTGCCTCACGATCTAGAGCAACTCAGTTCAAACGGAATCGTAAAAGATGAACCGAGCACAAAGATCAAGCGACGGGAAAACTCAAGGCACAAAGCAATCCGCGAAGAACATGATGAACATGAAATCAAAACGCGAATTGACACCAAGAGATGGGATCCAAGGTGAGGATACGGCCTCACTTCCTCGAATCAACAGTACACAGAGTGGAGTCTCTCTGCGGATCTCAACTAGCTAAAGCAGGGGATGGGAGAGTGGAAACCCTAGGTGCTAGGAAGCAAAAGACTGCGCTAACTGAGATGGGGAGGAGGGTGTCTCCCCTGGACTACTTATACTAACCTAGACTAAGTCTATTTCCTACTCTACCCCTCACTACTGTATTTACAGAGCGGACCAGCCTAACCCTAAGGCTATTCTAGTCCACCCGCTGGTGGTAGGTAGATCCGACGGCCACGCCCGCACGGTCTTCCGCGTTGCCTCCACGCAACCTTCAGATCGCCGCCACGTGCCGCCACCACTCTGCTCCCCCGGTTTTGTGGCCCAAACCGGGAAACCAGCCTTTTCCATCAGCCCCCGGTTTTGAGGCCCAAACCGGGAAACCAGCCTCCAGCCCGAGTTTTGTGGCCCAAACTCGGAAACCCTCAGCGCCCGAGTTTTGAGGCCCAAACTCGGAAACCGGCCCACGCCCAGGTTTTGAGGCTCAACCTGGAAACCGTCGCGCCCAGGTTTTGTGGCTCAACCTGGAAACCCAGCACCCAGGTTTTGAGGCCCAAACCTGGAAACCGTCCACCGTTGGTTTTTCCCGGGCTCTACCAACAAACCGGCGTCGTAGAGGGGATGCACCGCCTGTGCACCCCTTCCACCGACATGATCGCACTTCTCCGCTTGTCGCTGTCGCAGGCTGCCAGCCACCACAGCTGATCCTCCGGCCTCCAGTCCATCAGTCCAAGTCCACGTCCGCCCTTCACCGTCCGATACATCGGCATGGCACGTCCGCCGCACGGCACGCCCATCCTTCATCGCGCCCGGTCCGTCGGCACGGCACGTCGCAACTTGACCTTCACCCGCCATCGATCACTGTCTCCGTGCTCGACACCTGCACAACACAAGCCAAAGAACATGCACATCATCTCCGTTGACAATCACTCATCACACAGAGACTCGGCATACACCCATGTATCCGCAGAGGGGATGCACTTCCCGTGCACCCCGTCCACCGACACGTGTCCCCGAGTCCACGACTCAAGCAACACATGACCGCACTTCTTCACTTGTCATCGTCACAGGCTGCCAGCCACCACAGCTGATCCTCGGGCCTCTGGTCCCTCAGTCCAAGTCTCACGTCCGCCCTTCGCCACTCTTGGTCCATCGGCACGGCACGTCTCTACTTGACCTTCACCTCGCCGTCGATCACTGCATTCGTGCTCGACACCTGCACAACACAAGCCAAAGAACATGTGCATCATACTAGTTGACAATCAATCATCACTCATCACTCAGAGACCTGGCATACACCCATGTATCCGCAATCTCCCCCTTGATGAGTGCATTGTCAACTACTCACACAAATCATAATGGAAAGAAGAAAAGAGGAAGGAAGAAGAAGAGAGAACTCGACCAAATGACCCAAAAGCCTAGCAAAGCCGAAGAAGGTCAAGTGGAAAGAGCAAAAGAACTTGGTCCCCAAAGACATGGGCAACGGCTCGACGCAACCAGGCAAAGCAAAGCTAGCCCTCAAGAAGAGGTAGAACAGGCTCAACACCGCTAGCAAAACACCAATCGAAAATATCGAAGCAAAATGCTAGTCCCTCAAGATAGAGGCACAGAGGCTCAACACAACTAGCAAAGAAAGCTCGATACTGATGCCTTTCGGCCAACAAGAGACAGCAAAGCTCAAGCTCCCCCTCGATTAGTGCAAACAACCAAGAAAACACTCCCCCTCAAATGAGCACTCGGGAAGCACAAATGATTTGCAAATTCTCCCCATTAGTTGAAAATGCACGAATCAAGCAAACGTCTCTCCCCATCAGAAAAGGCACCAACAAAAGTGCTAACAAGGGAGGTTCTCCCCCTTCCAACATGCATATGAGTCAAAATGCAAGTTAGCAGCTTCAGGCATATATTCAGGAGAATGCGAAGATGCTCTAAACAGTATAACTCCAACTCAGCAAAGGCTCAAACTGATCACCAGATATGAAATATGAACATATGAGCAGAAAAAAGCAGTTTTGAGTCAAAAGGTATTCACCATCAAAATAGCACTAGCAATGCATAAACAGGAGTCTGAACAAGTGCTAAACATGTATACAAGGTGAACTACCCCTAGCAAAGTTCAATCATCATGCTTAAGAATGTAACATACACTTGTGAATTCAAATTCAGATCGGAGTTGCAGCGGTGAAATTACACAAGTTCAATTATTAGCATGTGATTGCGAGAGGTTGAAAGCTTGTCATTGCCTAACTTTTCAACCGAGCGAAGCCTATGCCGAAGCAATCAGAAGCTTAAAGCTGCAGTTTCGGTCATACACTACACGGCTCAAATTTAACTCAAAGTGCAATGAGAAACCATCTCGATACCGTGATGTGTTGACAAGCAGTCCCATCTCGATCTTTTCAATTTACTAAAACTTGGTTCAAGGTTTAAACATGATATGAACAGACCAAGCAAGTGAATGACTCAGAACTAGAGACATAGCAACCTAGCATATATGAAAAGCACGAGTAAACTCAACACATCCTACACATGCTAGTTGCATATCTTAATTGTGAACATTTTCAGATTTTAAGTTATTAAGCAAATTCACCATTTCAAAAATAGCTCAGCTCACAACATGTACTAGTGATCAGAAAGAGCATAAGCTACAAGCATCAACATAAGCATCGGAGCATACTACATAGAGCATAGTTACATTCTAGTGATTATAGACATGAAGCTCATAATGTAAATGCGTATGCTAAAATGCAAGAGAAAAGAAAGACAAACAAAAGAAGGTCAGTCTAATATACAAGATCCAAAATGTTTCCCCCATCTAAAAGGGGAAACACACACCAAGCTCACCCCTCAACCGATTAAAGGTTGATTCGTCTAAAGGCTTGGTGAAAATATCAGCCAGTTGATGATGAGTATCGACATGGCGAAGGTCGATATCACCCTTCTCCTGGTGGTATCGCAAGAAATGAAAGCGCACATCAATGTGTTTGGTCTTTGAGTGAAGCACGGGGTTCTTAGCAACGCTAATAGCACTCGTGCTGTCACAAAGCAAAGGAACACAAGTAAAGCTCAGACCAAAATCACGCAAAGTGGCCATCATCCAAAGCAACTGGGAACAGCAGCTAGCCGCAGCAACATATTCAGCCTCTGTAGTTGACTGAGCGACACTAGACTGCTTACGAGAAGACCACGAAACAAGAGAAAAACCAATAAACTGGCAAGTCCCAGAAGTGGACTTGCGCTCAATACGGCAACCAGCAAAATCGGCATCCGAATAACCGCAAAGGGAGAGGGTGGAGGAAGCAGAATACCAAATCCTGAACTCAGGTGAGAAACGAAGGTACCTAAATATGCGCTTCACTGCCTGACGATGAGATGTGCGCGGCGACGCCTGAAAGCGCGCACACAGACACACCGCGAACTGGATGTCCGAGCGTGTCGCCGTCAGGTAGAGGAGCGACCCAATCATGCTTCGGTACTCCTTCTGGTCCACTGCTTCTCCATCCACATCCGCATCCAGGGCAGTCGTCGTCGACATGGGTGTTGGAAGAGGCTTGGCCTCACCCATATCGAACCGCTTCAGCAAGTCCTTGGTGTACTTGCCCTGGTGCACAAACGTCCCCTCTCGGGATTGCTTAATTTGCAACCCGAGAAAGAATGTCAGCTCGCCCATCATGCTCATCTCGAACTCCCTGCTCATAATATCTGCAAACTTGGCAACCAAAGCGTGAGAAGAACCACCGAAAATGATATCATCCACGTAAATCTGGACCAAGAGAGTGTCTTTGCCTTGCTTGAGGAGAAAGAGCGTTTTATCTACACATCCCATTTTAAAACCCTTAGCAAGCAAAAAAGTTTTCAATCTATCGTACCAGGCTCTAGGGGCTTGTTTCAAACAATATAAAGCTTTGTGAAGTTTAAAACCATGGTTTGGAAACTTGGGATTTTCAAAACCGGGGGGTTGCTCAACATACACTTCTTCTTCTTCTATGTAGCCGTTTAAGAAGGCACTCTTGACATCCATTTGAAAGAGTTTAAAACCTTTGGATGCAGCAAAAGCCAAGAGTATCCTAATAGCCTCCAAACGAGCTATAGGAGCAAAAGTCTCCTCAAAGTCTATCCCCTCCTTTTGACTATAACCCTTGGCCACAAGACGTGCTTTGTTCCTCACAATGTGGCCGTCCTCTCCTTGTTTATTTTTGAAAACCCATTTTGTCCCAATAGGATTACAGTTAGGAGGAGGAGAAACTAGAACCCAAACCCGATTTCTCTCAAAGTTTTCTAACTCCTCATGCATGGCATTGACCCAATCCGGATCCGTCAAAGCGTGTCCAACATCTCGGGGCTCAAAATTAGCAACAAAAGCAGAATGAGCGAAGTGAGAGATGTGCTATGACCTGGACCGAGTAACCCATTCGTCGATGCTGCCGATCATCTGCTGAGGCGGGTGCTGGCGCTGAATGTGCCGTGGCGCCTCCCGAGCTGAAGTAGCCTCCCCCTCAACAGCAGCTGATGCCTCCCCGGGTACAAATGGTACCGCTCGGGGTGGCGGATCCCACGGCCCCCAGGAGGAAGAGGTGTCAGGGCCGTGAGTCATCGTAGAAGTAGGTGGAGGGGGTGCTGGATCATCCATACCTTCAGCACCCTCGTCCTCGTCATCAAAAAGAGGCTCACCAACCTCATGATCACCTGCACGCTCAAAACGAGAAGAAGGACAAACCATGGTCTCGTCGAAGGTGACATCGGATGTCTCCATGACTCGGTTAGTGTCAAGGTTAAGTACACGATAAGCTCGAGTGTGAGTGCCATAACCCAAAAACACACCGTCAGAAGAACGAGACTCAAACTTGTCCAAGTTGCCCTTTTTGAGTATAAAACAATGGCAACCAAAAACTCGAAAATAACTCACCTTGGGCAGTTTTCCAAAACGCAACTCATAAGAAGTCTTTTTCAAGAAAGCTCGGAGAAAAATGCGATTTGAAATGTAGCATGCAGTGCTCATAGCTTCGGCCCAATATCGCCTAGGAGTCCTATGCTCATCGAGCATCGTCCTGGCCATCTCAAGAAGGGTCCGATTCTTCCTCTCTACAACACCATTCTGAGGGGGTGTGTAGGAGGAAGAAAACTGATGCTCTAAACCCAAAGAGTTACAAAACTTCTCAAAATCCGAATTCTTGAATTCGGAACCATTATCACTCCTAATTGCTCGCATCGAGTTCAAAGGGAACTCATTCTGAAGACGCAAAATCAGATTGTGAGCAAAGGAGAAAGTCTCGGTCTTCTCAACTAAAAAGAAGACCCACGAATATCTCGAAAAGTCATCAACAACAACAAGCACATACCACTTCCCCCCAACCGAGCTCACCCGAGCCGGACCAACAAGGTCCATGTGCAAAAGCTCTCCAGGGCGCTTGGTCATGACCTGAGTCACTGGATGGTGGGGAGCGGCAACCATCTTCCCGTGTCTACAAGAGTGGCAAACAAGATCCTTCTCCATATGCAACTTGGGTAATCCTCGGATTAGGCCAAGTGATCTAAGCCTTGCAAGCAAGTCGAAGCTCAAATGTCCAAGTCTCCTATGCTACTTCCAAAGATCGGAGGAGGAAGGTCCAACCACAAGACAACGAGAAGTGCCAAAAGACTCCGAGAAATTCGCACGAAAGACTTTTCCAAAGGGCGAAATGAAACACACAAGATTGCCCTGAGGATCCAAAATTCGACTGAGATTCGGTTTAAAACGAATCTCATAGTCGTCATCAAAAAGTTGCGAAACAGAAAGAAGGTTAAAGTGCAAGTTAGAAACAAGAGCAACATCGCGCAACACAAAGTGCTCATTAACCCGCACCGACCCGCGAGATAATACCTTACCTTTGCTATTGTCGCCGAAGGTTATGTACTCCTTTCCGGCAACAGGGCTAAGGCTGGAGAACCACTTGGCGTTTCCGGTCATGTGCCTCGAGCAACCGAAATCCACCAACCAAATGTCCTCCAACCGTTTTACCTACATCAATAAAAAGACATAGGGTGAGCATACAGTCCAACACTGGGGTTAGTGAAGTAGGAAGAATACCAGTGTTGGGCCGGCTGCTCAAAAGAACGGTTAGCAGGAAAACCATTCCTAGCACGTCTACGAGAGGAGCGATCACCACGTAGAGGAAAACGTGGTCCGCTAAGGGAGGAGCGTCCATCGCGATACTCAAAACGCGGTGGGGGAAAACGCTCAACTACAAAGCCTCCGCCACGGGGTCCATAGCCTACAACTGCAGGCTCCCGCCGGGCACTCTCTCTACGAGGCCTAGGCCTAGCAACTTGAGGCACTGCGCCTCTAGGCCTAGCATCTCTCCTCGGAGCTCTCTGCTGCCTAGGCCTGGGAACTTGAGGTTCTGGACCTCTGGGCCTAGCTGCTCTCCTTGGAACACTCCTCTGAACATTCGACATATGTACATCATGGAAAGGATGGTACATGTCCGTGTTGTTCATCTCCCTAGCACGGTGCACCTCTCTCTTGCGCCTAAAGCAGAACTCGCTCAAGTGTCCATCTCTCCCACAGAAATCACAATGATACCTCACCGCACGCAAAGGGGGTTGTTGGTACTCATGGCTGTGGGTGTGGATCACTTTGCCCTTCTGAGGCAACTCCTCCTGGATAGGTGGCATTGTATCCAGCTTGTTCTTTAGGTGGTTGGGTTTGGGATGCCACACTTGGTTCTTGGGTGGAGCTCTCGGAGGTTCCTCAAATACCCCATCCTTGGTGGTAGGCTTGACGGGCTCTTTGGGTGGAAGCTTGGTCAGTTTGGGAGTAGTGGTTGAGTTGAGCTTCTCACTAGGATTCAGACCACTCGACTCTCCAATCTTCCCAAAAGCAGAAAGATCAACACCCTGAGCAAGACCTACACCAGAACCTCCAGCAGCTCGCTTAAATTGGGAGATCATCATCCCGAGCTGTGGCTCACTACAAGAGACCCATGACAAGATGGTCCGAAGGTATGTGTTTTCCTCTTCGGTTTGCATCTTGCCATGCTTGACATTTGCAATCTCCATCTCCAAACCCTCACACAAAGGACACTTAGCCACACAAGTGCTACCTGAGTTGGCCTCCTCAAGAGACACAATCTTGGCATTCTTCTCTGCCAACTCAGATTGCAAGACAGGACAAGTCTTGCACGCACCCAACAGAGAAGGTCTAGCCTTCAGCTCGTCCACCTCTCCTACCAACGCAGCATACTTACCTCTCAAAGTGAGAAGGTCAGTCATGTGCGTGGTGCACATCTCACACTCAACCTCCTCCGACACGACCACGGTGGACTTTGCAAACTCAAGCTCCCTCACCGTGTCCTCCCACTTCTGCCTAAACTCCTTGCGCTCTCTAGCGGCACGCCTAAGCAACTTATCTTGACTAAGAAGCGCGACAGTAAGCTTCTCGACCTCAGCAGAAAGCTCGTCGTGGGTGACGGATACCTGGGAGGTGTCGTCGTCGTCGTCGTCCCGAGGAGAGTGCTCCAGCTTGCCATCGACCTCATCACCAAGCGCCATGGCGCAGAAGCCGTCGTCGTCGGCGAAGAAGCAGAGACCGTTCAGCTTGTCCTCGATCCTCTTCTTCTTCTCGGACTCATCATCGCTTGAGCAAGCGGAGTCGTCATCCGAGCTGTCGATGTCGCTGAGCGTGGCGAAGAACGCACGCTGCTCAGCCTGGGCCTTCGCCAAGTACCTCTTCTTGATGTACTCCTTGTCGAAGCCGCCCCTCCGCTTGTGCCTCGCGGGGACGTACTTCTCCTTGCGCTTGCCGGAGTTGTACTTGTGCCCATGATCGCCCTTCCCAGATAAATGCTTCTTCTTGGGGCAGTTGGCGATGAAGTGGTCGGGGTCGCCGAACTCATAGCATCCTGAGCGTCCTCCTCCGCGGCGACGGTTCATGCGGTTGTTGTGGAACCGCGTGAACCGGTTGGCGAGCATTGCCAACTCGTCATCCCCCAACGACTCAAGCTGGTCCTCTGTGACATAAAGAGAGACGAAAGAGCAAAGCCAACAGAAGGGTTAGCAGAAGAACCAGAAACCAAAGCCATAGTCGGGCCAGAAGGATTCTCATAAGAAGCCCTCGACATGGCGTCAATCTCACTAGACTTGAGCTTACTAAAGAGCTCGTCGCAAGTGAGGGTCTCATAGTTAGACGATTCGATGATCGCCTGGACCATTGAGTCCCACACCGACCAATCAAGAGTGTGCAAAAGCTTCAAAGCCCTCTCATGATCGTCAAAAGGCAACAGCTCCTTGTTCGCTCTCATCTTGTTGACAATGACCTGAAAGCGAGCAAATAAACTCTCTATGCTCTTGCCAGGCATATGTCGAAAGTTCTTATACTCCCGCTTGTGCGACTCATAGAGGTGAGATTTGACTTGAGAAGTTCCCTCACGAAAGCGCATGAGGGTAGCCCAAATCTCACGAGCCGTGGGGAGGTGAGAAACGCGATCGAACTCAGACATGCTCAAACAGTAGAACAAGGCGTTACCTGCCCGGCTATTGGCCTCGTGCTCATCGATCTGGAGCTGAGTGACACGAGCAGCCAAGACAACGTAATCGTCCGTGTTGCAAATCTCCCAAACAGAAGAGCCCATGCTCTGAAGATAGGCCGACATGCGTATCTTCCAATACGCATAGTTCGTCCCATCAAAGAACGGCGGTTTGCCCACGCCGCGATCCATGTCGCCATCTGTGGATCTAGAACCGGCTAAGGTGGAAGATCCTTAACCCGCTCCGATACCAATTGAAGGACTGAGAAAGCACTAGCAAGGCGACCAGAGGGGGGGGGGTGAATGGGAGCTCAAAAATTTCCTTCAGAAACTTTGGCCAAATGTCCCAAAATCAACCCCAAGAAACGGCGACCAAAACCGTGATGCTCACGACCCTTGGAAGAGGGTGGATGATCCCTAGGATCACAGCGGAGCACCACCAAGAAGAAGCAAACCAAACTCCAAAAGTTCCGGCTCGAACACAACCCCAAAAACCAAGTCCCGGACGTAGATAGACGGCTACGTCGAGGAACTCTTAAATACCTATGCTAACAAGTAGCAAAGATACCTAGAGAGGTTCCTTGGTCAACTACAGGGCCAAACGAGAGGTCCGGAAACCAAGCGAACAAGCCAGGAGAGCAAACGCACTAAACCGGAGCAAACAGCCAAATCCCGGACTGTCCGTCGGTACGGTCCCGGACTGTCCGCGGTAGTGCCGGACTGTCCGCGGGCGAGTGGCGGACTGTCCGCCGGCAAAACTCGCCAAACAGCAAGGTCGCTGCAAAGTCCCTGGACGTTCCCGGACTGTCCGTGGCTTTGAACTGCGGACTGTCTAGCCTTCAAACAAAAGGCAACTCAGCCGAAGAATAGTGCCACTGGTCTGGCTCGTCCCGGACTCGCGGACTGTCCGCGCCCTGAGTGGCGGACTATCCGCGGTCACACAGGGAGGGCGATTTTGAACGCCCTTCTCCCAAATCTTCTCCAAATCGATTCAAATCAAAATCCCACGTTCCCAAACTTGGAGAGGATGATCACGGAGTAGTTAGAAGACTATCCCCAAGAAATCATCCGCTCAAATCGAGTCAATCACCGGGAAATCAAAAGGGGAGGAGGATGAACCGAAAAAGTGCCACGAAAACGAAATCAACTCGATCTACTTGCTCGTAGGGAGATAGATGAATTCCTTCGGTGGAAATGATCTCCTTTCAAATACGAACAAGTTGATTCAAACGGATTTCGCAAAGCCGCACGGGAGAGAGAGATCGAGTGACGGGAAAATCATGAAGAAACGAAGAACGCGAAGAACACGAATCAAAACACGAATCAAGTCATCGATCTGCACTGCAATCGTGAGATTACGGTCTCACTTCCTCACAATCAACAGTACACAGAGGCAAGTCTCTCTGCGGATCTCAGCTAGCTACAGCAGGGGATGGGAGAGCAGGAAACCCTAAGTGCGAAAGAGCAAATGACTGAGATGCATGGGAGGAGGGTATCTCCCGACTACTTATCCTACTACTAGCCTAAGTCTATTTCCTACTCTACCCCTCTCTATTCTAATTACAGAGCGAACCAGCTAAACCCTAGGGTTATTCTGGACCAACTCGGTGGTAGGTGTATCCGACGGCCACGCCCGCACAATTCGAAGCGTTGCCTCGACGCAACCTCCGAATCGCCGCCACGTGCCGCCCTCGCTCTGCACCCCCGGTTTTGTGGCCCAAACCGGGAAACCAGCCTTTTCAAGCCAACCCCCGGTTTTGAGGCCCAAACCGGGAAACCAGCCCACTAGCATCTGAGTTTTGAGGCCAAACTCAGCAAACCCTCAGAGCCCAGGTTTTGAGGCCCAAACCTGGAAACCATCCTCAGCCCGAGTTTTGTGGCCAAACTCGGAAACCCACAGCCCGAGTTTTGTGGCCAAACTCAGAAACCGTCCACGCCGAGGTTTTGAGGCCCAAACCTGGAAACCGTCCATCCGATGGTTTTTCCCTGGCTCTACCACCAAACCCACGTCGTAGAGGGGATGCACTTCCCGTGCACCCCGTCCACCGACATGTGTCCCCGAGTCCACGACTCAGGCAACACATGACCGCACTTCTTCACTTGTCATCGTCACAGGCTGCAAGCCACCACAGCTGATCCTCGGGCCTCTGGTCCCTCAGTCCAAGTCTCACGTCCGCCCTTCGCCACTCTTGGTCCATCGGCACGGCACGTCTCTACTTGACCTTCACCTCGCCATCGATCACTGCATCCGTGCTCGACACCTGCACAACACAAGCCAAAGAACATGCGCATCATACCAGTTGACAATCACTCATCACTCAGAGACCCGGCATACACCCATGTATCCGCACAGCATGCAATTGCGAGAGGTTGAAAGCTTGTCATTGCCTTACTTTTCAACTGTGCGAAGCCTATGCAGAAGCAATCAGAAGCTTAAGGCAACAGTTTCGGTCATGCTCTAGACAGCTCAAGTTTAACTCAAAGTGTGAAGGACCGAGACGCAACCAGAAAGCGACCAGAGGGGGGGTGAATGGGAGCTTCAAATTTTCCTCTCGGAAACTAGTAGCCACTGTCCCAAGAATCAACCCCCAAAGCAAACCCTAGAGCTTCCTAGTGTCCATGACCCTAGTTGTAGGGTGGATGCTTCCAAGAAGCACAGCGGGACACTACACAACTCTAGAAAGTCAACGCAAAAGATGGAAATCGAATCCGACCAAGAACGAGCCAACCGCGAACAAAACAACGCAGCACAGTCTCGACCGGACTCTGGACTGCGTCCGGTCAGTGAGCACCGGACGCGTCCGGTCGTTAGAAAACAAGTTTTGGACCTTACTGTTTGTGACCGGACTCTGGCCTGCGTCCGGTCGCAGAGCACCGGACGCGTCCGGTCAGACAAAAGCCGATTTCGGAGCTCTCTGAGTTGGACCGGACTCACGGAGTCAGAGCGTCCGGTCACAACACGCAGCGTCCGGTCAACACATAAAACGCAGGTGAACAGTAGCACAGTCGAGTCCGGTCACACTGGGAATGGAGCGTCCGGTCAAGACCAAAAAGGGGCACAGCGAGTGTTCAACCACCGGACGCACACCCCCAGCGTCCGGTCATCTCGAGCCAGCGTCCGGTCACCCCGCAGCAGTACTGCTCGTCCACCGATTTGAATCAAACTCTCCCAAAACGAAACCTCTAGGGTTCAAACTTGGAGAGATGAGTCACAAAAAGTATAGTGACCTATCTCTAAGAGATCATGGCTCGAACCTATCTCCAAATCGATGAATCGAAGAATTTCGGGGGAAGGGAGAAAACTTGACCCGAAACGAAAATCGATCGATCTCCTAGACTGTGAGGTTGGAGGGGAATTCCTTCAGTGGAAAGAAGTGCCTCACGATCTAGAACAACTTGGTTCAAACGGATTTGCAAAAGATGAACCGAGCAAAGAGATCAAGCAAAGGAAAAATCGTGGAGAAAAAGGATTCCGTGAAGAACACGAACAAAACGCGAATCACAACCACGATCTGCAGCCGTAGCGCAAACACACGCTACAACCGTGAGGTTACAGCCTCACTTCCTCGAAATCAACAGTACACAGAGGTGAGTCTCTCTGCGGATCTCAGCTAGCTACAGCAGGGGATGGGAGAGCAGGAAACCCTAAGTGCGAAAGAGCAAATGACTGAGATACTAACTGAGATGAAGGGAGGAGGGTGTCTCCCCGACTACTTATTCTAATTCTAGTCTAAGTACAATTCCTACTCTACCCCTCTCTATTATAATTACAGAGCAAACCAGCTAAACCCTAGGGTTATTCTGGACCAACTCGGTGGTAGGTGTATCCGACGGCCACACCCGCACAACTCGTCTGCGTTGCCTCCACGCAACCTTCCGATTGCCGCCACGTGCCGCCCACGCTCTGCACCCCCGGTTTTGTGGCCCAAACCGGGAAACCAGCCTTTTCCAGCCAACCCCCGCTTTTGAGGCCCAAACCGGGAAACGAGCCCACCAGCTTCTGAGTTTTGAGGCCAAACTCAACAAACCCTCAGCGACCAGGTTTTGAGGCCCAAACCTAGAAACCGTCCTCAGCCCGAGTTTTGTGGCCAAACTCGGAAACCCTCAGCCCGAGTTTTGTGGCCCAACTCGGAAACCGTCCACGCCCAGGTTTTGAGGCCCAAACCTGGAAACCGTCCATCCGATGGTTTTTCTCTGGCTCTACCACCAAACCGAAGCTATAGAGGGGATGCACCGCCCGTGCACCCCGTCCACCGACACGTGTCCCCAGGTCCTCGACCCGAGCAACACCGTGCCCCGCAAGTCTTCATTTGTCGCTGTCCCAGGCTGCCAGCCACCACAGCTGATCCTCAGGCACTCTGGTCCCTCAGTCCAAGCCTCACGTCCGCCCTTCACCGCTCGGTTGATCGGCATGGCACGTCCGCCGCACGGCATGCCCATCCTTCACCGCACCCGATCCGTCGGCATGACCCGTCTCAACTTGACCTTCACCTTGCCCTCGATCACTGTCTCCGTGCTCGACACTTGCACAACACAAGCCAAAGACCCTGCGATCAAACCCGTTGACAATCACTCATCACTCAGAGACTCGGCATACACCCATGTATCCGCAATCTCCCCCTTGATGAGTGCATTGTCAACTACTCACACAAATCATAATGAAAAGAAGAAGAAGGAAGAAAGAGAAGAGAGAACTCGACCAAGTGACCCAAAAGCATAGCAACGCCGAAGAAGGTCAAGTGGAAGAAGCAAAACAACTTGGTCCCCAAAGACATGGGCAACGGCTCGACGCAACCAAGCAAAGCAAAGCTAGCCCTCAAGAAGAGGTAGAACAGGCTCAACACCGCTAGCAGATACCAATTGGAAACTCCAGAGAAAAGAGCTCAAAACCAATTGAAGCCGAATGAAAATCGAAGCAAAATGCTAGTCCCTCAAGATAGAGGCACAGAGGCTCAACACAACTAGCACAGAAAGCTCAAAACCAATGCCTTTTGGCCAAACATGCTCCGAACCAATTGGAATGACTCCAAACCAAAAGAGAACCAATCGATCGAAAAAACCCTGAAAATGTTTGCTAGTCCCTCAAGATAGAGGCAAAGGCTCAACACAACTTGCAAACTCCCCCTCGACAAGTGCAAGCAACTAGGAAAACTCCCCTTAGTTGAACATCCAAGAGTATATGATTTGCAAAAACTCTCCCCCTTAGTTGAAAATGCACTTATCAAGAAAGGCATCAAGGCAAGAAACTCCCCCTTCCAACATGCATATGAAGTCAGAAATGCAAGTTAGTAGCTTCAGGCATATATTCACAAGAGTGCAAAGATGCTCTAAACAGTAGAACTCCAATGACTCAACTAGGCACTCAAATAGCAAAGGCTCAAACTGATCACACATACGAAATATGAACATATGAGCATGTGAGCAGTTTTTAGCCAAAAAGGGAGTCACCATCAAAATAGCACTACACATGTATAGACAGGAATCCAAACGAGTGCTAAACATGTATACAAGGTGAACTACCCCTAGCAAAGTTCAATCATCATGCATAGGAATGAAACAGACACTTGTGATTTCAAATTAATATCAGAGTTGCAGCGGTGAAAATTTCACAAGTTCAATTATTAGCATGTGATTGCGAGAGGTTGAAAGCTTGTCATTGCCTAAGTTTTCAACCGAGCGAAGCCTATGCCGAAGCAATTAGAAGCTTAAAGCTGCGGTTTCGGTCATACACTACACGGCTCAAGTTTAACTCAAAGTGCATTGAGAAACTGTCTCGATACCGTGATGTGTTGACAAGCAGTCCCATCTCGATCTTTTCAATTCACTAAGACTTGGTTCAAATTTTAAGTAAGATATGAACAGACCAAGCAAGTGAATGACTCAAAACTAGAGACATAGCAACCTAGCATATATGAAAAGCACGAGTGAACTCAACACATCCTACACATGCTAGTTGCATATCTCAATGGTGAACATTTTCAGATTTTAAGTTATTAAGCAAATTCACCATTTCAAAAATAGCTCAGCTCACAACATGTACTCGTGATCAGAAAGAGCATAAGCTACAAGCATCAACATAAGCATCGGAGCATACTACATAGAGCATAGTTTCATTCTAGTGATTATAGACATGAAGCTCAGAATGTAAATGTGTATGCTAAAATGCAAGAGAAAAGAAAGACAAACGAAAGAAAGTCAGTCTACTATACAAGATCCAAAATGTTTCCCCCATCTAAAAGGGGAAACACACACCAAGCTCACCCCTCAACCGGTTAAAGGTTGATTCGTCTAAAGGCTTCGTGAAAATATCAGCCAGTTGATGATGAGTATCGACATGGCGAAGGTCGATATCACCCTTCTCCTGGTGGTCTCGCAGAAAATGAAAGCGCACATCAATGTGTTTGGTCTTCGAGTGAAGCACGGGGTTCTTAGCAACGCTAATAGCACTCGTGCTGTCACAAAACAAAGGAACACGAGTGAAGCTCAGACCAAAATCACGCAAAGTGGCCATCATCCAAAGCAACTGGGAACAGCAGCTAGCCGCAGCAACATATTCAGCCTCTGTAGTGGACTGAGCGACACTAGACTGCTTGCGAGAAGACCACGAAACAAGAGAAGAACCAATAAACTGGCAAGTCCCAGAAGTGGACTTGCGCTCAATACGGCAACCAGCAAAATCGGCATCCGAATAACCGCAAAGGGAGAGGGTGGAGGAAGTAGAATACCAAATCCTGAACTCAGGTGAGAAACGAAGGTACCTGAATATGCGCTTCACTGCTTGACGGTGAGATGTGCGCGGCGACGCCTGAAAGCGCGCACACAGACACACCGCGAACTGGATGTCCGGGCGTGTCGCCGTCAGGTAGAGGAGCGACCCGATCATGCTTCGGTACTCCTTCTGGTCCACTGCTTCTCCATCCACATCCGCATCCAGGGCAGTTGTCGTCCACCTGGGTGTTGGAAGAGGCTTGGCCTCACCCATATCGAACCGCTTCAGCAAGTCCTTGGTGTACTTGCCCTGGTGCACAAACGTCCCCTCTCGGGATTGCTTAATTTGCAACCCGAGAAAGAATGTCAGCTCGCCCATCATGCTCATCTCGAACTCCCTGCTCATAATATCTGCAAACTTGGCAACTAAAGCGTGAGAAGAACCACCGAAAATGATATCATCCACGTAAATCTGGACCAAGAGAGTGTCTTTGCCTTGCTTGAGGAGAAAGAGCGTTTTATCTACACATCCCATTTTAAAACCCTTAGCAAGCAAAAAGGTTTTCAATCTATCATACCAGGCTCTAGGGGCTTGTTTCAAACCATATAAAGCTTTGTGAAGTTTAAAAACATGGTTTGGAAACATGGGATTTTCAAAACCGGGGGGTTGCTCAACGTACACTTCTTCTTCTATGTAGCCGTTTAAGAAGGCACTCTTGACATCCATTTGAAAGAGTTTAAAACCTTTGGATGCAGCAAAAGCCAAGAGTATCCTAATAGCCTCCAAACGAGCTACAAGAGCAAAAGTCTCCTCATAGTCTATCCCCTCCTTCTGACTATAACCCTTGGCCACAAGACGTGCTTTGTTCCTCACAATGTGGCCGTCCTCTCCTTGTTTGTTTTTGAAAACCCATTTTGTCCCAATAGGATTACAGTTAGGAGGAGGAGGAACTAGTACCCAAACCCGATTTCTCTCAAAGTTTTCTAACTCCTCATGCATGGCATTGACCCAATCCGGATCCGTCAAAGCGTGTCCAACATCTCGGGGCTCAAAATTAGCAACAAAAGCAGAATGAGCGAAGTGAGAGATGTGCTGTGACCTGGACCGAGTAACCCGTTCGTCGATGCTGCCGATCATCTGCTGAGGCGGGTGCTGGCGCTGAATGTGTCGTGGCGCCTCCCGAGCTGAAGTAGCCTCCCCTCAACAGCAGCTGGTGCCTCCCCGGGTACAAATGGTACCGCTCGGGGTGGCGGATCCCACGGCCCCCAGGAGGAAGAGGTGTCAGGGCCGTGAGTCGTCGTAGAAGCCGCTCTTTGCGACACGGCAGGTGGAGGGGGTGCTGGATCATCCATACCTTCAGCACCCTCGTCCTCGTCATCAAAAAAAGGCTCACCAACCTCATGATCACCTACACGCTCAAAACGAGAAGAAGGACAAACGAGAGTCTCGTCGAAGGTGACATCTGATGTCTCCATGACTCGGTTAGTATCAAGGTTAAGTACACGATATGCGCGAGTGTGAGTGCCATAACCCAAAAATACACCGTCAGAAGAACGAGACTCAAATTTGTCCAGGTTGCCTTTCTTCAATATAAAACAATGGCAACTGAAGACTCTAAAATAACTCACTTTGGGCTGTCTACCAAAACGCAACTCATAAGAAGTCTTTTTCAAGAACGCTCTCAGAAAAATGCGATTGGAAATATAGCATGCAGTGTTCATAGCTTCAGCCCAATATCGCCTAGGAGTCATATGCTCATCGAGCATCGTCCTGGCCATCTCAACAAGGGTCCGATTCTTCCTCTCTACAACACCATTCTGAGGGGGTGTGTAGGAGGAAGAAAACTGATGCTCTAAACCCAAAGAGTTACAAAACATCTCAAAATCCAAATTTTTGAATTTGGAACCATTATCACTCCTAATTGCTCGCATCGAGTTCAAAGGGAACTCGTTCTGAAGACGCAAAATCAGATTGTGAGCAAAGGAGAAAGTCTCGGTCTTCTCAGCTAAAAAGAAGACCCACGAATATCTCAAAAAGTCATCAACAACAACAAGCACATACCACTTCCCCCCAACCGAGCTCACCCGAGCCGGACCAACAAGGTCCATGTGCAAAAGCTCTCCAGGGCGCTTGGTCATGACCTGAGTCACTGGATGGTGGGGAGTAGCAACCATCTTCCCGTGTCTACATGAGTGGCAAACAAGATCCTTCTCCATATGCAACTTGGGCAATCCTCGGATTAGTCCAAGTGAACTAAGCCTTGCAAGCAAGTCGAAGCTCAAATGTCCAAGTCTCCTATGCCACTTCCAAAGATCGGAGGAGGAGGGTACAGCCACAAGACAACGAGAAGTGCCAAAAGACTCCGAGAAATCCGCACGAAAGACTTTTCCAAAGGGCAAAATCAAACACACAAGATTGCCCTGAGGATCCAAAATATGACTGAGATTCGGTTTAAAACGAATCTCATAGTCGTCATCAAAAGGTTGCGAAACAGAAAGAAGATTAAAATGCAAGTTAGAAACAAGAGCAACATCGTGCAACACAAAGTGCTCATTAACTCGCACCGACCCGTGAGACAATACCTTACCTTTGCTATTGTCGCCGAAGGTTATGTACTCCTTTCCGGCGACAGGGCTAAGGCTGGAGAACCACTTGGCGGTTCCGGTCATGTGCCTCGAGCAACCGGAATCCACCAACCAAATGTCCTCCAACTGTCTTACCTGAGAGGTGTCGTCGTCGTCGTCGTTCCGAGGGGTGTGCTCCAGCTCGCCTCCGACCTCATCACCAAGCGCCATGGTGCAGAAGCCGTCGTCGTCGGTGAAGAAGTAGAGACCGTTGAGCTTGTCCTCGATCTTCTTCATCTTCTCAGACTCGTCGTCGCTTGAGGAAGCGGAGTCGTCATCCGAGTCGTCGACATCGCTGAGCGTGACGAAGAACGCACGCTGCTCAGCCTGGGCCTTCTCCAAGTACTTCTTCTTGATGTACTCTTTGTCGAAGCCGCCCCTCTTCTTGCGCCTTGGGGGGACGTGCTTCTCCTTGCGCTTGGAGTCGTACTTGTGCCCATGATCGCCCTTCCCCGAATGCTTCTTCTTCTTGGGGCAGTTGGTGATGAAGTGGTCGGGATCGCCGCACTCATAGCATCCTAAGCGTCCTCCTCCGCGGCGACGGTTCATGCGGTTGTTGTGGAACCGCGTGAACCGGTTGGCAAGCAAAGCCAACTCCTCATCTCCCAAAGACTCCAGCCGATCCTCTGTGACAGAAAAGAGAGATGAAAGCGCAAAGCCAGCAGAGGGGTTAGCGGAAGAACCAGAAACCAAAGCCATAGTCGGGCCAGAAGGATTCTCATAAGAAGCCCTCGCCATGGCATCAATCTCACTGGACTTGAGCTTACTGAAGAGCTCGTCGCACGTGAGGGTCTCATAGTTAGGCGATTCGATGATCGCCTGAACCTTGGAATCCCACACCGACCGATCAAGAGTATGCAAAAGCTTCAAAGCTCTCTCATGATCGTCGAAAGGCAACTGCTCCTTGTTAGCCCTCATCCTGTTGACAATCACCTGAAAGCGAGCGAATAAACTCTCTATGCTCTCGCCAGGCTGATGTCGAAAATTCTGATACACTCTCTTGAACGACTCGTAGAGTCAGGTATTGACTTGAGAGGTGCCCTCATGAAAGCACATGAGGGTGGCCCAAATCTCCCGAGCCGTAGAGAGGTGAGAAACGCGATCAAACTCACCCATGCTCAAACAGGAGAACAAGGCATTACGTGCCCGGCTATTGGCCTCATGCTCATCGATCTGGAGCTGAGTGACCCGAGCAGCCAAGACAACGTAATCATCCCTGTTGCAAATCTCCCAAACAGAAGAGCCCATGCTCTGGAGATAGGCCGACATGCGTATCTTCCAATACGCATAGTTCGTCCCATCAAAGAACGGCGGTTTGCCCACGCCGCGATCCATGTCGCCTTCCGTGGATCTGGAACCGGCTAAGGTGGAAGATCCTTAACCCGCTCCAATACCAATTGAAGGACCGAGAAGCAACCAGAAAGCGACCAGAGGGGGGGGTGAATGGGAGCTTCAAATTTTCCTCTCGGAAACTAGTAGCCACTGTCCCAAGAATCAACCCCCAAAGCAAACCCTAGAGCTTCCTAGTGTCCACGACCCTAGTTGTAGGGTGGATGCTTCCAAGAAGCACAGCGGGACACTACACAACTCTAGAAAGTCAACGCAAAAGATGGAAATCGAATCCGACCAAGAACGAGCCAACCGCGAACAAAACAACGCAGCACAGTCTCGACCGGACTCTAGACTGCGTCCGGTCAGTGAGCACCGGACGCGTCCGGTCGTCAGAAAACCGGTTTCGGACCTTACTGTTCGTGACCGGACTCTGGCCTGCGTCCGGTCGCAGAGCACCGGACGCGTCCGGTCAAACAAAAGCCAATTTTGGAGCTCTCTGAGTTGGACTGGACTCACGGAGTCAGAGCGTCCGGTCAACACATAAAACGCAGGTGAACAGTAGCACAGTTGAGTCCGGTCACACCGGGAATGGAGCATCCGGTCAAGACCAAAAAGGGGCACAGTGAGTGTTCAACCACCGGACGCACACCCCCAGCGTCCGGTCATCTCGAGCCAGCGTCCGGTCACCCCGCAGCAGTACTGTTCGTCCACCGATTTGAATCAAACTCTCCCAAAACGAAACCTCTAGGGTTCAAACTTGGAGAGATGAGTCACAAAGAGTATAGTGAGCTATCTCTAAGAGATCATGGCTCGAACCTATCTCCAAATCGATGAATCGAAGAATTTCGGGGGAAGGGAGAAAACTTGACCCGAAACGAAAATCGATCGATCTCCTAGACCGTGAGGTTGGAGGGGAATTCCTTCGGTGGAAAGAAGTGCCTCACGATCTAGAACAACTTGGTTCAAACGGATTTGCAAAAGATGAACCGAGCAAAGAGATCAAGCAAAGGAAAAATCATGGAGAAAAAGGATTCCGCGAAGAACACGAACAAAACGCGAATCACAACCACGATCTGCAGCCGTAGCGCAAACACACGCTACAACCGTGAGGTTACGGCCTCACTTCCTCGAAATCAACAGTACACAGAGGTGAGTCTCTATGCGGATCTCAGCTAGCTACAGCAGGGGATGGGAGAGCAGGAAACCCTAAGTGCGAAAGAGCAAATGACTGAGATGAAGGGAGGAGGGTGTCTCCCCGACTACTTATCCTAATTCTAGTCTAAGTACAATTCCTACTCTACCCCTGTCTATTCTAATTACAGAGCGAACCAGCTAAACCCTAGGGTTATTCTGGACCAACTCGGTGGTAGGTGTATTCGACGGCCACGCCCGCACAACTCGTCTGCGTTGCCTCCACGCAACCTTCCGATTGCCGCCACGTGCCGCCCTCGCTCTGCACCCCCGGTTTTGTGGCCCAAACCAGGAAACCAGCCTTTTCCAGCCAACCCCCGGTTTTGAGGCCCAAACCGGGAAACCAGCCCACTAGCTTCTGAGTTTTGAGGCCAAACTCAGCAAACCCTCAGCGCCCAGGTTTTGAGGCCCAAACCTGGAAACCGTCCTCAGCCCGAGTTTTGTGGCCAAACTTGGAAACCCTCTGCCCGAGTTTTGTGGCCAAACACGGAAACCGTCCACGCCTAGGTTTTGAGGCCCAAACCTAGAAACCATCCATCCGATGGTTTTTCTCTGGCTCTACCACCAAACCGAAGCTGTAGAGGGGATGCACCGCCCGTGCACCCCGTCCACCGACACGTGTCCCCAGGTCCTCGACCCGAGCAACACCGTGCCCTGCAAGTCTTCACTTGTCGCTGTCCCAGGCTGCCAGCCACCACAGCTGATCCTCAGGCAATCTGCTCCCTCAGTCCAAGCCTCGCGTCCGCCCTTCACCGCTCGGTTCATCGGCATGGCACGTCCGCCGCACGGCACGCCCATCCTTCACCGCACCCGGTCCGTCGGCACGACCCGTCTCAACTTGACCTTCACCTTGCCCTCGATCACTGTCTCCGTGCTCGACACCTGCACAACACAAGCCAAAGACCCTGCGATCAAACCCGTTGACAATCACTCATCACTCAGAGACTCGGCATACACCCATGTATCCGCAAAGTGCAATGAGAGACAGCCTCGAAACTGTGATGTGCTGACAAGCAATCCCATCTCGATCTTTCCAATTCACTTAACTTGGTTCAAATTTTAAAACAGAATATGAACATACCAAGCAAGTGAATGACTCAACACTAGAGACATAGCAACCTAGCATATATGAAGAGCACAAGTGATTTCAACACATTCTACCCATGCTAGTTGCGTGTCTCATTGGTGAACATTTGCAAGTTTTATGTTCATTAAGCAAATTCACCATTCATAAAATAGCTCAGCTCACAACATGTATCAGTGACCAGAAAGAGCATAAGCTACAACATCATCATAAAGCATCGGAGCAAAGACTATACAGAGCATAGTTACATTCTAAAGATTATATACATGAAGCTCTGAATGTAAGTATGCAAGATGAAATGCAAAGATGCATGAAGAAACCAACTGAAAAACACAAAGTCAGTTTATAGTACAAGAGTCAAAATGTTTCCCCCATCTAAAAGGGGAAACACACACGAAGCTCACCTCTCAACCTAGCAAAAGTTGATTGGTCCAAAGGCTTGGTGAAAATATCAGCCAACTGATGATGAGTATCGACATGGCGAAGGTCGATATCACCCTTCTCATAGTGGTCTCGCAGAAAATGAAAGCGCACATCAATGTGTTTGGTCTTTGAGTGCAGCACGGGGTTCTTAGCAACTCTAATCGCACTCGTGCTGTCACAAAGCAAAGGATCACAAGAAAAGCTTAGACCAAAATCACGCAAAGTGGCCATCATCCAGAGCAACTGGGAACAGCAGCTAGCCGCAGCAACATACTCAGCCTCCGTGGTAGACTGGGCGACACTAGACTACTTGCGAGAACACCACGATACAAGAGAAGAACCAATAAACTGGCAAGTCCCAGAAGTGGACTTGCGATCAATGCGACAACCAGCAAAATCGGCATCAGAATAACCGCAAAGGCAGAGGGTGGAGGAAGCAGAATACCAAATCTCAAATTCTGGAGTGAAGGATAAGTACCTCATAATGTGCTTGACCGCCTGACGGTGCAAGGTGCGCGGCGATGACTGAAATCACGCGCAAAGACACACCGCGAACTGAATGTCCGGGCGTGTCGCCGTCAGGTACAGCAGCGACCCGATCATACTCTGGTACTCCTTTTGGTCCACAACTTCTCCATCCACATCCGCATCCAGGGCTGTCGTGGTCGACATGGGTGTTGGAAGAGGCTTGGCCTCACCCATATCGAACTTCTTCAATATGTCCTTGGTATACTTGCCCTGGTGCACGAACGTCCCTTCCCGGGATTGCTTGATTTCCAACCCAAGGAAAAACGTCAACTCGCCCATCATGCTCATCTCAAACTCCCTACTCATAGTGTCTGCAAACTTGGCAACTAAAGCGTGAGAAGAACCATCGAAAATGATATCATCCACGTAAATCTGGACCAAGAGAGTATCATTGCCTTGCTTGGGGAGAAAGAGAGTTTTATCGACACATCCCATTTTAAAACCCTTAGCAAGCAAAAAGGTTTTCAACCTATCATACCAGGCTCTAGGGGCTTGTTTCAAACCATATAAAGCTTTGTGAAGTTTCAAAACATGGTTTGGAAACTTGGGATTTTCGAAACCGGGGGGTTGTTTTACATACACCTCCTCTTCTATGTAGCCATTTAAGAAGGCGCTCTTGACATCCATTTGAAAAAGATTAAACCATTTGGATGCAGCAAAAGCCAAGAGTATCCTAATCGCCTCCAAATGAGCTACAGGAGCAAAAGTCTCCTCATAGTCTATCCCCTCCTTCTGACTATATCCCTGGGCTATAAGTCTGGCCTTGTTTCTCACAACATGGCCATCTTCTCCTTGTTTGTTTTTGAAGACCCATTTTGTCCCAATAGGATGACACTCAGGAGGAAGAGGAACAAGAACCCAAACCTGATTTCTCTCAAAGTTCTCAAGCTCCTCATGCATGGCATTGACCCAATCTGGATCAGATAAAGCATGTCCAACATCTCAAGGTTCAAAATCAGCAACAAATGCAGAATGAACAAAGTCAGAGATTTGTTGTGACCTTGACCGAGTGACACGTTCGCCCATGCTGCCTATCATCTGCTGAGGTGGGTGTTGGCGCTGGATGTGTCGTGGCGCCTCCCGAGCTGATGTAGCCTCCCCCTCAACAGCAGCTGGTGCCTCCTCGGGTACAAAAGGTACCGCGCGAGGTGGCGGATCCCACAACCCCCATGTAGTAGAGGAAGAAGGGTCTGGGCCGTGAGTCGTGGTAGAAGCCGCTCCTTGCGGCATGGCAGGTGGAGGAGGTGCTGTGTCATCCATCCCTTCAGCACCTTTGTCCTCATCATCAAAAAGAGGTTCTCCAACCTCATGATCACCTGCACGCTCAAAACGAGAAGAAGGACAAACCATGGTCTCGTCGAAGGTGACATCTGATGTCTCCATGACTCGGTTAGTATCAAGGTTAAGTACACGATATGCACAAGTGTGAGTGCCATAACCCAAAAATACACCGTCTCAAAAACGAGACTCAAATTTGTCCAGGTTGCCTTTCTTGAGTACAAAACAATGGCAACCAAAAACTCTAAAATAACTCACCTTAGGGAGTTTTCCAAAACACAACTCTTAAGAAGTCCTTTTCAAGAAAGCTCGGAGAAAAATGCGATTGGAAATATAGCATGCAGTGCTCATAGCTTCGGCCCAATATCGCCTAGGAGTCCTATGCTCATCAAGCATCGTCCTGGCCATCTCTACAAGGGTCCGATTCTTCCTTTCTACAACACCATTTTGAGGCGGTGTGTAGGGAGAAGAAAACTGATGCTCCAAACCCAAAGAGTTACAAAACTTCTCAAAATCCGAATTCTTGAATTCGGAAACATTATCACTTCGAATTGCTCGCATTGAGTTCAAAGGGAACTCATTCTGAAGATGCAAAATCAGATTTCGAGCAAAGGAGAAAGTCTCGGTGTTCTCAGCTAAAAAGAAGACCCTTGAATATCTCGAAAAATTGTCAACAACAACAAGCACATACCACTTCCCCCCAACCGAGCTCACCCGAGCCGGACCAACAAGGTCCATGTGCAAAAGCTCTCCAGGGCGCTTGGTCATGACCTGAGTCACTGGATGGTGGGGAGCGGCTACCATCTTCCCAGGTCTACAAGAATGGCAAACAAGATCCTTCTCCATGGACAACTTGGGCAATCCTCGGATTAAGCCAAGTGAGCTAAGTCTTGCAAGCAATTCGAAGCTCAGGTGACCGAGTCTCCTATGCCACTTCCAAAGATCAGAGGAGGATGGTCCAGCCAAAAGACATCGAGAAATTCGAAACGACTCCGAGAAATCCGCACGAAAGACTTTTCCAAAGGGCGAAATCAAACATGCAAGATTGCCCTGAGGATCCAAAATGCGACTGAGATTCGGTTTAAAACGAATCTCATAGTCATCATCAAAAAGTTGCGAAACAGAGAGAAGGTTAAAATGCAAGTTAGAAACAAGAGCAACATCGCGCAACACAAAGTGCTCATTAACTCGCAACGACCCACGAGACAATACCTTACCTTTGCTATTGTCGCCGAAGGTGATAAACTCCTTTTCGGCGATCGAACTAAGACTGGAGAACCACTTGGAGTTTCCGGTCATGTGCCTCGAACACCCAGAATCCACCAACCAAACGTTCTCCAATCATTTTACCTACATCAATAAGAAAGACATAGGGTGAGCATACGGTCCAACACTAGGGTTAGTGAAGTAGGAGGAATATCAGTGTTGGGCCGGCTGCTCAAAAGAATGGTTAGCAGAAAAACCATTCCTAGCACGCCTACGGGAAGAGCGATCACCACGTTGTGGAAAACATGGTCCGCTAAGGGAGGAGCGTCCATCGAGATACTCAAAACGCGGTGGGGGAAAATGCTCAACTACAAAGCCACCACAACGGGGTCCATAGCCTACAACTGCAGGCTCCCGCCGGGCACGTCCTCTCCGCTGCCTAGGCCTAGGACTTGAGGTTCTGGACCTCTAGGCCTAACATCACGCCTCTAAACATTCGGCACATGTACATCATGGAAAGGATGGTACATGTCCGTGTTGTTCATCTCCTTTGCGCGGCGCGCCTCTCTCTTGCGCCGAAAGCAAAACTCACTCAAGTGTCCATCTCTCCCACAATGCTCACAATGGTACCTCACCACTCTCATAGGGGGTTGTTGGTACTCACGGTAGTGGGTATGGATCACTTTTCCCTTCTGTGGCATAAGCTCCTCCTGGATGGGTGGCATGGTGTCAAGCTTGTTCTTGAGGTGGTTTGGTTTTGGAGCCCATGATTGTTTCTTTGGTGGAGCTCTCGTAGGTTCAACAAAGACCCCATCCTTGGTGTTAGGCTTGAGAGGCTCTTTGGGTGGAATCTTGGTAAGCTTGGGAGTAGTGGTGGAGTTGGGCTTCTCACATGGGTTAAGACCACTCGACTCTCCAATCTTCCCAAAAGACGAAACATCAACACCCGGAGCAAAGCCTACACCTGGACCTCGAGCAGCTCGCTTGAATTGGGAGATCATCATCCCGAGCTGTGGCTCACCACTAGACACCCATGACAAGATGGTCCAAAGGTATGTGTTTTCCTCCTCGGTTTGCATCTTGTCATGCTTCACATTAGAGATCTCCATCTCCAAATCCTCACAAAGAATACACCTAGCAACACATGTGCTACCCGAGTTGGCCTCTTAAAGAGACACAATCTTGGCATTCTTCTCTGCCAACTCAAATTGCAAGCCCGCACAGGACTTGCACGCACCCAACAGCAAAGATCTAGCCTTCAGCTCATCCACCTCTCCTACCAACACAGCATACTTACCTCTCAAAGTGAGAAGGTCAGTCATGTGTGTGGTGCACATCTCACACTCCTACTCCTCGGTAACAACTGCAGTGGACTTGACAGATTCAAGTTCCTTCACCGTATCCTCCCACTTCTGCCTAAACTCCTTGCGCTCTCTAGCAGCACGCCTAAGCAACTTATCCTGACTAAGGAGCGCAGCAGTAAGTTTCTCGACCTCAGTAGAAAGCTCGTCGGGGGTCTGAGATACCTGGGAGGTGTCGTCGTCGTCGTCGTTCCGAGGGGTGTCCTCCATCTCGCCGTCGACCTCCTTGCTGAGGGCCATGGTGCAGAAGCCCTCGTCGTCGGTGAAGAAGCAGAGGCCGTTCAGCTTGTCCTCGATCCTCTTCTTCTTCTCGGACTCGTCGTCGCTTGAGGAAGCGAAGTCGTCATCCGTGTCGTCGACATCGCTGAGCGTGGCGAAGAACGCACGCTGCTCAGCCTGGGCCTTCTCCAAGTACTTCATCTTGATGTACTCCTTGTCGAAGCCGCCCTTCCACTTGTGCTTCGCGGGGACGTACTTCTCCTTGCGCTTGCCGGAGTCGTACTTTTGCCCATGATCCGCCTTGTCGAAGACTTGCTTGTTCTTCTTCAGGCAATTGGCGATGAAGTGGTTGGGGTCGCCGCACTCGAAGCATCCCGAGCGTCCTCCTCCGCGGCGACGGTTCATGCGGTTGTTATGGAACTGTGAGAACCGGTTGGCGAGCAAAGCCAACTCATCATCCCCCATGAACTCCAGCTGCTCCTCTATGACAGAAAGAAGAGAAGAGAGTGCAAAGCCTCCAGAGGGGTTAGCAGAAGAGCCAGAAACCAAAGCCATCGACGAGCCAGAAGGATTTTCATAAGAAGCCCTCGCCATGGCATCGATCTCACTGGACTTGAGCTTACTGAAGAGCTCGTCGCACGTGAGGGTCTCATAGTTAGGCGATTCGATGATCGCCTGAACCTTGGAATCCCACACCGACCGATCGAGAGTGTGCAAAAGCTTCAAAGCTCTCTCATGATCGTCGAAAGGCAACAGCTCCTTGTTAGCCCTCATCCTGTTGACAAACACCTGAAAGCGAGCGAATAAACTCTCTATGCTCTCGCCAGGCATATGTCAAAAGTTCTCGTACTCTCGCTTGTGCGACTCGTAGAGACGGGTTTTGACTTGAGAGGTTCCCTCATGGAAATGCATGAGGGATGCCCAAATCTCCCGAGCCGTAACGAGGTGAGAAACGCGATCAAACTCAGTCATGCTCAAGCATGAGAAAAGAGCATTACGGGCTCGGCTATTGGCATCGTGATCATCGATCTGACGCTGAGTCACATGTGCAGCCAAGACCACGTAATCAGCTGAGTTGCAAATATCCCAGGTGGAAGCTCCCATACTCTGCAGATAGGCCGACATGCGTATCTTCCAATACGCATAGTTCGTCCCATCGAAAAACGGTGGTTTGCCCACGCCGCGATCCATGTCGCCTTCTATGGATGTGGAACCGGCTAAGGTGGAAGATCCTTAACCCGCTCTGATATCAATTGAAGGACCGAGAATGCAATAGCAAGGCGACCAGAGGGGGGGTGAATGGGAGCCACAAAAATTTCTCTCGAAACTTTGGCCAATTGTCCCAAAATCAACCCCCAGAAGCTATGACCGAAACCGAGATGCCCACGACCCTTGGAAGAGGGTGGATGATCCCTAGGATCACAGCGAGGCACGACAAAACGATAGCGAACCAAACACCAAAAGCACCGGCACAAGTTTGCCCCTTGAAAACCGAGTCCCGAACGTAGAAGGAGGGCTACGTCGAGAAATCTCCAAATACCGATGCTAACAAGTTGCAAAGATACCTAGAGAGGTTTCTTCGTTAACTATAGGATCAAATGAGAAGTCCGAAAACCAAGTGGAAAAGCCGGGAGAGCAAACGCACTAAAATGCAACCTTCAGCAGGATCCCGGACTGTCCGCCGGTATGGTCCCGGACTGTCCGGCCCTACTGCGGACTGTCCGCGCGCAGGTGGCGGACTGTCCGCCGGCTGAAATTGCAAAACTGCACAGCTGCTGAAGTCAAAAGGGAAGGTGTATGATCACGAGGTAGTTAGGAGACTATCCCCAAGAAATCATCCGCTCAAATCAACTCAATCAACGGGAAATCAAAAGGGAAGGTGTATGAACCGAAAAGGCGCCACGAAAACAAAATCGACCCGATCTACTTGTTCGTGAGGAGTTAGATGAATTCCTTTGGTCGAAATGACCTCCTCACTATAAAGAACAAGTTGATTCAAACGAATTTCGCAAAGACGCAGTAGAGAGGGAGATCGAGTGACGGAAAAATCACGGAAAAATGAAGAACACGTACAAAACGTGAATCAAGTCATCGATCTGCAACCGTGTGGCTACCACACACTACAACAATGAGATTACGGTCTCACTTCCTCAAAATCTCTAGTACACAGAGGTATGGTTCTCTACGGATCTCAGCTAGCTACAGTAGGGGATTGGGAGAGCAGGAAACCCTAGAAGCAAAGAGCAAATGACTGAGATGGAATGGGAGGAGGGTGTCTCCCTCTACTTATCCTAATTCTAATTCCTACTTTACCCCTCACTAATTACAGAGCGAACCAGCTAAACCCTAGCGTTATTCTGGACCAACTCATGGTAGGTGGTGATCCGACGGCCACACCCGCACAACTGGTAGCGTTGCCTCGACGCAACCTCACCGATTGCCGCCACGTGCCGCCACCGCTCTGCTTGTCCTTTTCCCGGACGTCGCAACGCCAGTTTTGAGGCCCAAACCGGGAAACTAGCTTTCACAGCCAACCCCCGGTTTTGAGGCCCAAACCGGGAAACCAACCTTCACATTGCCTGAGTTTTGTGGCTCAAACTCAGAAACCCGCAGCACCCAGGTTTTGAGGCCCAAACCTGGAAACCGTCCTCAGCTCGAGTTTTGTGGCCAAACTCAGAAACCGTCCTCGTCCAGGTTTTGAGGCCCAAACCTGGAAACCGTCCACTCGGTGGTTTTTCTGTGGCTCAACCACCAAACCGAGCCGTAGATGGGATGCACCGCCCGTGCACCCCGTCCACCAACACGTGTCCCCAAGTCCTCGATTCAGGCAACACCATGCCCACAAGTCTTCGCTCATCGCTGTCCCAGGCTGTCAGCCACCACAGCTGATCCCTCAGTCCAAACCTCACGTCCGCCCTTCGCCACTCTCGGTCCATCGGCACGACACGTCTCTACTTGACCTTCACCTTGCCTTTGATCACTGTATCCGTGCTCGACAGCTGCACAACACATGCCAAAGAACATGCGCATTATCCCAGTTGATAATCACTCATCACTCAGAGACTCGGCATACACCCATGTATCCGCAAAGAAACATTAACTAAATTATCCTACACATGATTTGGAGTTAGCCGCAGTGGTGTACGCTATGAAGATATGGAGACATTATTTGCTCGGTAATGTCTGTAATATGTACACGGATCACAAAAGTCTCAAGTATATCTTCACTCAACCTGAGTTGAATATGAGGCAGAGAAGATGGCTTGAATTAATCAAGGACTACAATCTGCAAATACATTACCATCCACGAACGACAAATGTATTTGCCGATGCGTTAAGTCAGAAATCACATTGCAACACTCTGAGGTTACTACCAGAAGATGAGTTCAATCTTATGCATCCTGCAATTCTGCACAATATCAAGCTGCAAAGCACGTTAGTTAACCAAATTCTTGAAGGGCAAAAAACAGATAAGGGGATTTATCATATCAAAGAGAAGCTGAAGGCTGCAACTGAACCGATAAAACATTTTTGAGTTGATGACAATGGAGTTCTATGGTTTGACAAGCGCTTGGTAGTACCCAAGAATAGAGAGCTCAGAAATCAGATTATGGATGAAGTGCATTTGTCCAAGTTATCTATTCATCCTGGTAGTACCAAAATGTATCAAGATTTACGTCCAAGATTTTGGTGGACTAAGATGAAGAAGGAAATTGCTGCTTATGTGGCTATACGTGATACATGTTGTCAGGTGAAAGCTATTCACCTGAAACCAGCCGGAATGCTTCAACCGTTATCTGTACCCGAGTGGAAATGGGAAGAAGTGAGTATGGATTTTATCACCGGATTACCAACTACCCAGAAAGGGAATGATTCAATTTGGGTAATAGTGGATCGTCTTACCCAGACCGCACATTTCATTCCAGTCATGACTCGTTATCGAGCGCCAGATTATGCAGAGATTTATATCAATCAGATTTTTTGACTGCATGGTATACCCAAGACCATAGTCTCAGATCAAGGATCGCAGTTTACTGCGCCATTTTGGGAGAAACTGCAAAAGGAATTAGGCAGACAACTAGTCCGTAGTTCAGCCTATCATCTACAAACGTCAGGACAAACAGAAAGAGTGAAGCAAGTTTTGGAAGATATGTTAAGAGCCTGCGTAATTTCAGCAAAAGGTTCATGGGAGAAATGGTTACCATTAGCAGAATTCTCCTACAACAACAGTTATCAAGAGAGCATTCAGATGGCACCTTTTGAAGCTCTATATGGTAGAAGGTGCAGAACACTGGTAAATTGGGTTGAACTGGGAGAATGTCGATACTATGGAATAGATTTCATTAAAGAAGCAGAAGAACAAGTTAGAACAATTCAACAGCATATAGCGGCTACACAGTCTCGACAGAAGAGCTATGCTAATAAGCGTAGAAGACCGCTTGAATTCAGTGAAGGTGATTATGTTTACCTGAAAGTTTCACCCATGAAAGGTGTCAGACGCTTTGGAGTTAAAAGAAGGTTAGTGCCAAGATTTGTGGGGCCGTATAGGATTGTGGGAAGGAGGGGAGAAGTAGCTTATCAACTACAATTGCCAGAACATTGGAAAGCTATATTCCCTGTATTCCATGTGTCGCAATTGAAGAAATGTCTTCGAGTACCAGAAGAAGAAGTGCAACCAGCTAATATCAAGTTGCAATCTGACCTTACTTACTCTGTACAGCCGCACCAAGTACTTGATGAAAAAGAGAGAGTAACTCGGGGGAGAGTGGTTAAGCAATACAAGGTAACGTGGAGTGAGCAGGACGATCGAGTTCCACTTGGGAAACGGAAGCTATTTAAGAGAAGTGTATCCACAATTTTACAAAGACCGGTTAGTAACTCAAATCTCGGGACGAGATTTCTTTAAGGAGGGCAGGGCTGTAACACCTCTGGTGTTAAGCAACCCTAAATGCATAACTTGACATCTCATGAGCATAAAGCATTTTCATATGTTTTCCTCTTTTCATGAAAACTGTCATTTCATGTGATAATTGCTACTGGTCATGCAATGGTGTGATGCTTGTTTGGCTTGTTTGTGGAGTGGTTTGAGTTTCTTAGTAATCTAACCTTGTTGAGAAGTCAAAATGAAGCCATGTTTATGTGGACCATTTTGGTTAATCAAGTCTCTAACCCTAGTTGACCAAATAGAGCCCTAGGAGTCCTTTTGTTTGACTAACAAAGACCTCCTTGATAGAAGCTTTGTATGGCTGAGTGCCCTAAACCAAAAGTGTGTAGAATTTAGAGTAGAACAAAAGTTGTTTTTGGGTCAACTCATGAAAATGGGTCTAACATGGTGTTTTGAGGCCTACAAGGCAGAATTGAGGGAGTTTAGACTTGGAAAATTTTCCTAAGTCTTTAACTGCAAACCGGTTTCATCTAGTGAACTTTGGAGCTTTTCTGAGAAATATCCAAGCCGAACCAGTGCTCGAGCCTTTAACCAAAGTTGTAGTTTACACATAGCTCTACTAAATGGAACAAGTGGTTTAGTGTTTCATCGAGTGGATTAAGAGATAATCGCACTCAAAAACCGGCTGTCAGTCGGCCTGATGGCCACTGAACCAGGCCGTTTCAGTGCAGCGCGCGCGCGCGTGGTGGCCGACCGTGTCGGGCATCGCCCGCCACGTGGCGCACGGCGGCCGGCCGAGCATGCAACGCACGCGGTGTGTCGAGCACAAAGCCCACCCGCACGCACTTGCCCCGCCAGACGACTCATCCCCTTTTGCCTTGCCTCCTCCTTGCTCTCGCCGGCGCTCGGGCGGAAGAAGAGCAGAGCCGAGCGTTCGCCGCCGTCTCGTCACGCCACCGCCAACCCACGCCACCGCCAACCCAACCACCAAGCCATCTTTGCCTTGAGCTTCCGCATCGTTTGCTGCAGTTAGCGCTCCGTGAAAGGCCCTAGGTAAGCCACGGGGTGAGCTCCCGCTATGGCTGCCATGACCGCCGAGCTCGGTCCGCCATGGTCGGCCCTCTCTCCGTGTGAATCCTTCTGTTCTAGCTCGCGTTCGTGGGTCAGTGAGGCTCGTGGATGGAGTAGTGGGTGTTGGTTTAGCCGATTACGGTTTGGTGGTAGCAGTACGCTATCGTCCGCCGTCCGCCATGGTCGCCGTGGAGGGCATGGTCGTGGTCTCGGGTGTTCGGAGTGGAAACCCTAGCTTCCAAGCCCCGCGTTAGGTTCCTGGAGGTCACCGGAGTAGGAATCGGGGGTTGGTTTGCCGTGAGATGGCCGGAGTCGACCGGTGTGGTGGAGTCGTGCCGCCGTGGCCGCCATTCCAGCCGCCGAGCTTCGCCGTGACAATGCCGAGCAAGAGAGTAGTACCAATCGACGCGGGAGGTTGAGAGGAGTCCGGTGGTGGTGTTGGTTTCGCCGGAGAGGCCGCCGTCGACGAGCTCCGACGAGGTCAACGACCTCCCCTGCTCTGTGAGTATGGCAGGTGGGGTCAGTTTGACTCGGGGGCCCGCTGGTCAGTTGCTTGCGTGGGTTGGAACCGTGTGCGTGTAGCAGTTTGAGTTAGGTTTAGTTTGTTTAAATGTTTTCCAGAAATAGGAATAATGCTTGTTTAAATTATATCTAAAGTTGCAGAGATCCAAATGAGGTGAAATAAATTTTGTTAGATTTTTCTTGATGAGATCTACCTAGGAAAAATATGATATGTACACTTTGTGATGATTTTATATGCAGTTGCAATTAATTTGTGTTTGGGATGATATCTTGTTAAATGCATAATAAATTGTATATCGCTCAAAAAAATATGATTTTTGTTTTGTTAGGTTTGTGTTGAAGAATAGTATCTGGGAAAAATATAATATGAGTATATTCTATGAAAAATATTGGCAGTAGCATTTAAAGTGATTAAATGTTGTTTTCTTGTATGATTTTTAGTAAATAGGATATAAATGATATGAGCCTAGAAATTTTGACAGACTCCTCTTGTGCTAAGAAATTTAGAAGAAAAATGTGAAATCTGTTGTTTGAAACTTTTTACTATGATGTGTAGTTCAAAGCACTTTTTCACCATGTTGTTTTTCTTTTTCATAGAGAACAATGATTAAGTCCAAATGGCTTGAAATTTATGCAGTGAGCTAAATTTCATGCTGTTAACCTACAGTATTTTTGTAGATTTTTCTGAGGTTGTTATCTAAAGGTTGCTGTTGTAGGCTTGTTTGAATAAATTATTTGGTTAGGCAAATACTCAACGGGTAAGGTTGAATAAGTTAAGTAAGGCTGTTATGTTAAAATATCTTAAGTGGCTGTGTAGAAAAGTTAAATGAATTATTAGATGGTAAAGTTGTAGCAAGGTAGTTAATGGTCAATAGGATGATGTTGACTACCTTGTTGAAGAAAATGAAGTAGATGACATGTGCTTATCTCCTGAATTGTCTTGTTCCATGTTGCATCACAAAAGCATCCCATGTGCATTCATCCTATTTATGCATGTTTATGCATCATACAGGACCGGTAGAGGAGACTCAGAACCCGCTGCAGCAGGAGGAATCGAGTCCGGAGGAGACCCTGTTCGAGAAGACCGAAGGAGTCGACATCGAAGACATGCCCGAGTGTCAAGATCACCGACCATCTGACTTCGAGAGAGGCAAGCCCCGGAGCATATAACTCCTTATGGTTTGCAAATTAATTTACGAATGAACCTGACATGTTGTTGCATTAGGTTGATAAGGGTTGATTGCTACCGTTGTTGCATTAATTACTTATCCTTGTGCACCACAATTAATATCTTGATATCCCTATTTAAGTCTAGGTGCGAATATGCTTAGCCTGCTTAGACCGCTAAAAGTCGGGTGATTTCCTGTCTCCCGCATATAGGTGGATACTGATCATGACTAGTCTAGTGCTATCATGGAATAACCATGTGATAATTAATCTGAGACCGGGCGGGATGTAGGAGCAACAGAACATGGGTTTTGTGTGCAAGTAGTCTCCTGTCTGTGTTGCTTAGGACCCGACAAAGGCAGACCACAGTCATTTTGAACACGTCAACCACTTAACGGAGTAGGTCCGGGTACCTCCCGTGAAGCCGAGTAAGGTTATTCGAGCCGGTGATGGAGATGTTGACGCCTGACACTCAGGGCCTCAAATGTACCGTGGGCAACTATTCTGAGCAATCTGGCATGCTCCGTGGACAGGCGAGGCCTGACTAACCTGGCATGGCCGTGGGCAGTTATAGCTTGAGCAAGCTGGCATTGAGATAACCCCCGGTGTAGAAGGGCCCATGGCCATCCCGCGCGTTGTGTTCTCGAATTTTGTGAGTGGCAGCTTACGACTGCCATGGCCGGATGTGTCGGGTGAGTGTGCGACATTTTATCCCCAGCTGGTAGGAACCGATTATAATCGCCATCACTCCTGGACAGTGAGTAACTTGAGTGGGCATGTGTTACCGTAGTAACTTATGGAACTAAAGATGTTGAACCTGAAAAGGCTATTGATGAAATAGTCACTCTTACTTGATTAATTAGCCAAGTGATTGCTCTAGATCAGGTGCAAATCTAGTTAATTAGGATTAACTATAAAAGTGACTGCCAACACCAAAAATTGTGTTATTTCGCAAGAAAGCTTTCATGCAAAATGGTATGTTTAGCGAACCCCAGATATAGCGTTCATGAATCCTTGGAGTCTCATTATTTCTGGTTTATGATGGGTAAGTCTAGCTGAGTACCTTCTTGTACTCAGTGTTTTATCCCTTGTTGTTGCAGATGGACAGTGCTTCTATGGCTACTATGAGAACTGCTTGAACCCCGTTACGGGTGATGGCTAGATCGTGGGCATGGTCCACTCTTATCCTTACCTGATGCTTTTGCTGGACTGATCAGGTTGATGGCACAGTATTATGAACCAAGTGAACTTGTGTTTCAAAACTATATATGTTGCTTCTGCTACTGTTTCAAACTATGGTTTTGTACTATGTGTTTTTCAAACTCCGATGTATTGAACATTTGGCGAACTGTGATGTATCTTATGGACATGTACGCTAATTATTATGATCTTGGCTGTTGTTGAAATGTTTGAAATCCTTCGAGATTTCTGCTATACCGGGTTTGGTACGAGCTTAAGTACCTGACAGTCTTTGTGAAAGCAGAGATTTCGGTGCTTAATCTGGTATAAATTGGCGGTTTGTCACATTGTGTTTCTTGGTTATGCTTCACATTTGCGTGCTTATCGAGTCCTTAACCTTGAGACTAATCGGATAGTGGAGACCTGTGAGGTCACATTCGATGAGACTATGCCTTGTGTTTCTTCTGCTTTTTGATTGTTGCATTTGCAGGGGAACAGGAGCTGGGAGAGACAATCTTTGTGGAGGAGGAGCAGGAAGATGCCGATTGGGGTGATCCCGAGCCAACTCGACTGGCTGCCCCCGTCGACCCTGCGACAACTACTTCAGCTCGAGGACCCGATCCCACAACTTCTTCCTCTTGGGGTCCTCTTGAGCCACCTCTCCAGCGAGCACCGCCAGCTATGGATACATGGGTGTATGCCGAGTCTCGAGTGATGAGTGATTGTCAACTGGGATAATGCGCATGTTCTTTGGCTTGTGTTGTGCAGGTGTCGAGCACGAATAAAGTGATCGAAGGCAAGGTGAAGGTCAAGTAGAGACGTGCCGTGCCGATGGACTGAGAGCGGTGAAGGGCGGACGTGAGGCATGGACTGAGGGACCGGTGGCCTGAGGATCAGCTGTGGTGGCTGACAGCCTGGGACAACGACGAGCGAAGACTTGCGGGCACGGTGTTGCTTGGGTCGAGGACCTGGGGACATGTGTGGGTGGACGGGGTGCACGGGCGGTGCATCCCTTCTACGGCCCGGTTTGGTGGTTGAGCCACAGAAAAACCATTGTGTGGATGGTTTCCAGGTTTGGGCCTCAAAACCTGGGCGCTAACGGTTTCCGAGTTTGGGCCACAAAACTCGTGCTGAGGATGGTTTCCAGGTTTGGGCCTCAAAACCTGGGCGTTGCGTGTTTCTGAGTTTGGGCCACAAAACTCAGGCGATGGATGGCTAGTTTCCCGGTTTGGGCCTCAAAATCGGGGGTTGATCGTGAAGGCTGATTTCCCGGTTTGGGCCACAAAACCGGGGCGAGGTCCGTGAAAAGGACGTGCAGAGCGTTGGCAGCACGTGGTGGCAATCAGTGAGGTTGCGTCGAGGCAACGCTACCAGTTGTGCGGGCGTGGCTGTCGGATCACCACCTACCATGAGTTGGTCCAGAATAACCCTAGGGTTTAGCTGGTTCACTCTGTAATTAGTTAGGGGTAGAGTGGGAACTAGAATTAGGATAAGTAGAGGGAGACACCCACCTCCCATCCTATCTCAGTCATTTTGCTCTTTGCCTTATAGGTTTTCCTGCTCTCCCAATCCCCTGTTGTGGCAACTGAGATCCGCAGGGAACCATACCTCTGTGTACTGGAGATTTTGAGGAAGTGAGACCGTAATCTCACTGTTGTAGCGTGTGGTAGCCACACGGTTGCAGATCGATGCGTTGATTCGCGTTTTGTTCGTGTTCTTCGCGTTCTTCGCTTCTCCGCATTTTTCCCGTCACTCGATCTCCCTCTCTACTACGTCTTTTCAAAATCCGTTTGAATCAACTTGTTTTTTATAGTGAGGAGATCATTTCCACCGAAGGAATTCGTCTAACTCCTCATGAACAAGTAGATCGGGTTAATTTTGTTTTCGTGGCGCTTTTTCGTTCATATTTCTTCCCTTTCGAATTCCCGTTGATTGGATCGTTTTGAGCGGATGATTTCTTGGCGATAGATCTCACTCCTACATCTCTACTCTCAGTCTGATTGAATTAAGTTGGGATTAGGGATTTTGAGTTGAATTGGTTTTGGGGAGATTTGAGTTGAGGGTGACCAAAATCGCCCTCACTGGGCACTCGCGGACAGTCCGACGTTGGGGGCGCAGACAGTCCGCGCGTTGGGCTCCTACCGAAGCAGTGATCGCGCGGCTTGGCTGTGTTGACTCGGATTGACCGGCGGACAGTTCGCAGTGCACGATCGCGGATAGTCCGGGAAGAGTCCAGGGGACTTCAGCAGCAGTGCTGTTTCGGGGATTTTGCCAGCAGACAGTCCGCGGTTGAGCCGGACAGTCCAGGACAGGAACGCCGGACAGTCCGGGATCCTGCTGAAGCTTGAGTTTTAGTGCGTTTGCTCTCCCGGCTTCTTCGCTTGGTTTCCAGACTTCTCGTTTGGCCCTATAGTTCACCTAGGAACCTCTCTAGGTATCTTTGCTACTTGTTAGCATTGGTATTTAGGGATTTCTCAACGTAGGCTTCAATCTACGTTCGGGACTAGGTTTTAGAGGTCAAACCTGTGCCAGTGCTTTTGGCGTTTTGATTTGCTATCGCTTGGTGGTGCCTCGCTATGATCCGAGGGATCATCCACCCTCTTCCAAGGGTCGTGGGCATCACGGTTTTGGTCAATGCTTTTGGGGGTTGATTTTGGGAACAAAGGGCAAAGTTTCGAGAGAAATTTTTGTGCTCCCATTCACCCCCCCCCTCTGGTCACCTTGCTATTGCATTCTTGGTCCTTCAATTGGTATCGGAGCAGGTTAAGGATCTTCCACCTTAGCCGGTTCCAGATCCATCGAAGGCGACATGGATCGCGGCGTGGGCAAACCACCATTTTTCGATGGGACGAACTATGCGTATTTGAAGATACGCATGTCAGCCTATCTTCAGAGTTTGGGTGCTTCCATCTGGGATATTTGCTTCTCTGTTGATTACGTGGTCTTGGCTGCTCGTGTTACTCAGCATCAGATTAATGAGCACGATGCCAATAGCCGAGCCCGTAATGCTCTTTTCTCATGTTTGAGCATGATGGAGTTTGATCCCGTTTCTCACCTCGCTACGGCTCAGGAGATTTGGGCTACACTCATGCGTTTCCATGAGGGAACCACTTAAGTCAAAACCCATTTCTACGAGTCACACAAGCAAGAGTATGAGAACTTTCGACACATGCCTGGCGAGAGCATAGAGAGTTTATTCGCCCGCTTTCAGGTGATTGTCAACAGGATGAGGGCTAACAAGGAGTTGTTGCCTTTCGACGATCATGAGAGGGCTTTGAAGCTTTTACACACTCTCTATCGATCGGTGTGGGACTCAAAGGTTCAGGCGATCATCGAATCACCTAACTATGAGACCCTCACATGCGACGAGCTCTTCAGTAAGCTCAAGTCCAGTGAAATTGACGCCATGGCAAGGGCTTCTTATGAAAATCCTTCTGGCCCGTCGATGGCTTTGCTTTCGGGCTCTTCTGCTAACCCCTCTGGAGGATTTGCACTCTCTTCTCTTCTTTCTATCACAGAGGAGCAGCTGGAGTTCATGGGGGATGACGAGTTGGCCCTGCTTGCCAACCGGTTCTCGCGGTTCCACAACAATCGCATGAACCATCGCTATTCACTTGAAACCAGCCGGAATGCTTCAGCCATTAGCTATACCCGAATGGATGTGGGAAGAAGTGAGCATGGATTTTATCACTGGTCTGCCTACTACCAAAAAGGGAAATGATTCGATTTGGGTAATCGTGGATCGTTTTACCAAAACAACACATTTCATACCAGTCAAGACCAACTATAAAGCACCAGATTATGCGGAGATTTACTTGAGTCAGATTGTTCGACTCCATGGGGTACCGAAGATCATAGTTTTAGATCGAGGACCCCAATTCACTGCACCATTTTGGGAAAAACTGCAAAAACAATTAGGTACGGATTTGATCCAAAGCTCAGCCTATCATCCGCAAACGTTAGGACAGACTAAAAGAGTAAACCCAGTGTTAGAAGATATGCTAAGAGCCTGTGTAATATCAGCAAAGGGTTCTTGGGAGAAATGGTTGCCATTGGCAGAGTTTGCCTACAACAACAGTTATCAAGAGAGTATTCGGATGGCACCTTTTGAAGTTCTATATGGCAGAAGATGTAGAACACCAATAAATTGGGTTGAACCAGGAGAACGTCGGTATTATGGATATGATTTTGTTAGAGAAGCAGAAGAACAAGTTAGAATCATTCAGCAACATATTGCAGCTGCACAGTCTCGACAGAAAAGCTATGCCGATAAATGTAGAAGACCACTGGAGTTCAACGTCGGAGACTATGTCTACCTAAAAGTTCACCCCATGAAAGGTGTTAAGCGCATCAGAGTTAAAAGAAAGTTAGCACCAAGATTTGTGGGGCCCTATAGAATCATGGAAAAGAGGGGAGAAGTAGCTTATCAGCTGCAGTTGCCAGAGCATTTGAAAGCTATATTCCCTGTATTCCATGTGTCGCAACTGAAGAAATGTCTCTGTATACCTGAAGAAGAAGTGCAACCAGCAAATATCAAGCTGCAGTCAGACCTTACTTACTCCGTAAAGCCGCGATGTGTACTCGATGAAAAAGAAAGAGTAACTAGTGGGAGAATAGTGAAGCAGTACAAATAACCTGGAGTGAGCAGGACGATCGGGATGCTACTTGGGAGATGAATAACTATCTAAAGGAGGTGTATCCACAATTTTATGAAGAATGGTTAGTAACTCAAATCTCGGGATGAGATTTCTTTAAGGATGGGGGGCTGTAACACCCTAGGTGATAAGCAACCCTAAAATGCATAACTTGACATAGCATGAGCATAGCATCTCATCATTTCATGTGCATTTGTGTGTTTGATTGTTTAAGTTCTTATTTAGCATCTAGTATAGTTATGTTTTGCCTTCTGTTTCTAACCAAGTGCCTTAAGCCAAAGTTGTAGATCTTGAGGAAAAAAACAACTTTGCTTAAAAGCCCTTTTTCAGAAAAGTCTTTACAATGTTATTTAGTGCATTAGAAAATTGGGTTAGGAGTAAAATTCTTTTTCTAAGCAGAATTTGGACTTGAGCCTTAAAGTTGATTTGTTCCTTGCAAAATTCTAAGCAACTTTGCTTTTAGGACCTTTTCCTAATTCGGCTTAGTTTGGGAGTTATGGAGCAGCAAAGAATTAGGCAAAAACCTCATTAGTTTAGACCCTAGCGGGACCCACCTGTCGACCTCCTTCTTCCTCCCCTGCGCGCGCCGTCGCCCGTACGCCCGCAGAAACCGCCCCGCCGCCGCGAGACCGCTTCGCCGGTCGACCAAACCACCGTCTTCGTCGCCCGTGGTTTGCGCCGAGGTCGCCACGTCGCCCCGTTGCCCTCAGCCTGCTCGCCGTGTGGCCGCCGATGCCTGACGCCGTCGCGCCGGTCGGAGCCCGTCCCCGACGGGAAGTGGCCAGGTGCAATGCACGGAGCCCTCCATCTCTTTTGCCTCTTCTCCGTTTCGCGCTTACGGCCAGGAGCTCACTCTCTCACTCGCGCGCTCGTCTCCTCCATCCACTCCATCTTCTCCAATTCATAGCGCCGCTGCCGCCCGCCGAACTCCGGCGAGCGATTGCTCGCTGCTCACCGCACCACCGCCCGATTCCTTCCGTCAACACCTCCGCCCTAACCTCCTCTTTCACCAGCATGGGTTGGTTTCCCCTCTCCTCCTCTCTAGCCGGCGGAACACCGAGCGCCATCCTCGGGTTCTTGCCATGGCCGCCGCCATGACCATCACGTCGTCCGGTCATCTCCTGACAAACCATCCCCAACCAAGCCTCGTTCTCACTTCCTCTACCTCTGTGGTAGCTTAGGGTTAGATGGAGACCCTTCTCTCGTCGTGTTTCAACAGGAACCGAGCCGTGCCACGACCATGTCCACCGCGGACCGCCGCCGTGCGTGGCGCCGGGCAATGCCGAGGTCGGCAGGGCTCGATAGTCGCTCGGGTAGGTAGCTTAGGGTTTGCTTAAGCTAATGCTTGCGTCACCAAGCCTCGAAATAGCCAGGCAAGGCCTCAACGCCGAGTTGCCACGCCGCCGCTCCGCCATTGTCGCCGTTGTTGATGGTCCTTAAACACCTGTTTTACCATCAACATTTTACCCTAAAATTCACCAAAAAGGCATGAAATGTAGTCAAATAGGTTTCAAACTAACCAAATTTCACATGTCCATAGATTTTTATTTGAATGCAGGATTTGATCCAAATTTGGATATTTGAACCACCAGAGGCCAAGCCCACTCAGCAGGGCCCAATTGGGCCTCAGGGGGGTGGCGCCCGCCACACCTAGGTGGCGCCCACCACCCCAATGTGGCGCCCGCCACTTGGGTTGGCCCAAGTCCACTCCCTGCCACGTCACCGATCCGTGTGACCATCCCAAGGCCAAATCTTGGCCCTTGGTCACTAGGTCAGTGGCATCGGACGGCTCAGGAGTGAGTGGCGTCGACGCCGTTGAAGCAAAGGCGGTGCATCCAACGGTGATGGGGGTGGCGGCCGCCACCTAGGGCTGGCGCCCGCCACTAGGGTTAGCCCTAGGTCGGCTGGCTGCCCCCTATAAGTACCCCCCTCACTCCTCAAAGCTATAAATACCCCCCCTGAGGCATCACTTCATTCATATCCCAGAGAAACACCACACCAAGAAGCAACACAAGCAAGAGAAGCAAGTGAGAGTTAGGTTAGAAGCTCAGAGAGCTTAGGCAAGTAGGTAGCTAGTAGAGCAAGGCATCTTTGCCCTCGCGGAAGCGCTGCTCAAGGCATAGCTCAAGAGTAGAGGCGTGCGAGTGATCGGTCCTGGAGCTGGGAAGAGTGTTCCTTCATCTCCAGTTCAGGTTTTGCTCATGTATCTCAAGCACTTTACTATATTCTAGTTCATCATTTCAAGTATTACTTTATTCTACTTATCAGTATTGAGTGGTATACTTGATTGATTGCTTGAGTGCCTAGCTATCCTACAGTTCAATTCACTTAGCCATAATAGTTAATCTCTAGTGAGCTTAGTGTTTAATCTTTGCCAAAAGGTTGCTTAGTTAGTTTAGTGTTTATCTTATTAAGTCAAGTGTTTGCTCTGACGTCCGCAAGGGTGTCTCTATTCAAAGCTAGGGTAGAGATAGTTAGAATATAGTTAAGCGTGGTGCTTAGTTATAGACTTACCTTTAGATACGGCTGGACCCCCGGATAGCTGTGGTAGCAAGCAGGTGGTGACAGCCCTGTGCGCCATGAATTCCACCACGTAGTTGGCCCAGTTTAACAGTAAGGCTCGTTGTGCTAGCGTTCAACCTAAGTCAGTGGTAAAGGCTAGTACGCCTCGATACTTGACAAGATAGGAATAAAACTTTACTTAACTTGGTTGCTTTATTGACATTTGCCTGTCCTGCTTCGTAGTTATCTTGCTCTGTGGTCATCTAGGAGTAGTTATTAGTTAGTAGTTAGTTATCTTAGTTACCCTTAGTTACCCCTTTATGTACCTATCCATCCACCTTACCTTAGCCATCCATTTCATCCTTACCTATCCACCCACATATTCTTTCTAGCCTTCCATCCCCTCTTTTCCCTTCTCTCCCTTTTCCTTTTCTCTTTTCTTCGACTCTCATCCCCTCCTTGACTCGACTCATACACCACCCTAGCCTTCCCTTGGGATCAAATAAATCGACACCTGGTACTCCCATGCGAAGTGCTACTACGATAGTTCTGTGCGCTTGCAGAATCTCCTCCTGGTAGATTGCAATCTCTCTAGCTAGCTCCTACTAGTGTCGGGATTGACAACCCTGCTTGGCATTAGTAGATAGCTGCTTTAGCTTCACTCCTTTAGGTATAGTGACCGGACTTGCTTCAAGCACTTCTGACACCGTTGCCTGGACTAGATTCCATAGTCTGCTCCTAGTAATGATGTTGGCTAGTGCCAACAAGCATTCTTGGGCCGTTACCGGGGATAGTTGCCTAGCTCTATCTCTAGTGAAGCTAAGAACTACCAACAAGCATTTCTGGCGCTGTTGCCGGGGAAGGCATTCGGTGTATCGGTTGAGTCCGTGTCGAATTTATCTTCGCTTAAGCTCCCGCTTAGCGTATCCCATCTGCGGATACATGGGTGTATGCCGAGTCTCTGAGTGATGAGTGATTGTCAACGGGTTTGATCGCAGGGTCTTTGGCTTGTGTTGTGCAGGTGCCGAGCACGGAGACAGTGATCGAGGGCAAGGTGAAGGTCAAGTTGAGACGGGTCGTGCCGACGGACCGGGTGCGGTGAAGGATGGGCGTGCCGTGCGGCGGACGTGCCATGCTGATGAATCGAGCGGTGAAGGGCGGACGTGAGGCTAGGACTGAGGGACCAGAGTGCCTGAGGATCAGCTGTGGTGGCTGGCAGCCTGGGATAGCGACAAGTGAAGACTTGCGGGGCACGGTGTTGCTCGGGTCGAGGACCTGGGGACACGTGTCGGTGGACGGGGTGCACGGGCGGTGCATCCCATCTACAGCTTCAGTTTGGTGGTAGAGCCAGAGAAAAACCATCAGATGGACGGTTTCCAGGTTTGGGCCTCAAACCCTGGGCGTGGACGGTTTCCGAGTTTGGCCACAAAACTCGGGCTGAGGTTTCCGAGTTTGGCCACAAAACTCGGGCTGAGGACAGTTTCCAGGTTGGGGCCTCAAAACCTGGGCTCTGAGGGTTTGCTGAGTTTGGCCTCTAAACTCAGATGCTGGTGGCTGGTTTCCCGGTTTGGGCCTCAAAACCGGGGGATAGCTGGAAAAGGCTGGTTTCCCTGTTTGGGCCACAAAACCGGGGGTGCAGAGCGAGGGCGGCACGTGGCGGCAATTGGAAGGTTGCGTGGAGGCAACGCGGACGAGTTGTGCGGGCGTGGCCGTCGGATACACCTACCACCGAGTTGGTCCAGAATAACCCTAGGGTTTAGCTGGTTCGCTCTGTAATTAGATTAGAGAGGGGTAGAGTAGGAATTGTACTTAGGTTAGAATTAGGATAAGTAGTAGGGAGACACCCTCCTCCCATCCATCTCAGTTAGTCATCTCAGTCATTTGCTCTTTCGCACTTAGGGTTTCCTGCTCTCCCATCCCCTGCTGTAGCTAGCTGAGATCCGCAGAGAGACTCACCTCTGTGTACTGTTGATTTGAGGAAGTGAGGCCGCAACCTCACCGTTACAGTGCAGATCGATGACTTGATTCGCGTTTTTGATTCGTGTTCTTCGCGTTCTTTGTTTCCTCGCGATTTTCCCGTCACTCGATCTCCCTCTCTAGTGCGTCTTTGCGAAATCCGTTTGAATCATTTTTTCGTATCATTGAGGAAGTCATTTCGACCAAAGGAATTCATCTAACTCCTCATGATCGAATAGATCGTGACGATTTCGTTTTCGTGGCGCTTTTTCCGTTCATCCACCTTCCCTTGTGATTTCCCGTTGATTGGATTGATTTGAGCGGATGATTTCTTGGGGATAGTCTCCTAACTACCCCATGATCATCTTCTCCATGCTTGGGAACTTGGGATTTTGATTTGGATCGGATTTGGAGAGATTTGGGAGAGGGGCGATCAAAATCACCCTCTCTGCAGGGCCGCGGACAGTCCGCCACTTGGCCCGCGGACTGTCCGGGCGTCGGGGTCCGACCGAGCAGTGGTCGCGCAGCCTTGACTGTTCTTGCCTCGGGTGACCGGCGGACAGTCCGCAGGTCAAAGTCGCGGACAGTCCGCGAGTCGTCCAACAAGGGTTCGGCAACCTTGCTGTTTTTTTCTTTCTGCCGGCGGACAGTCCGCCAGTGAACCGCGGACAGTCCGGCGGTACCGCGGACAGTCCGGGACTCCAGGTCCGGACAGTCTGTGATCCTGCTGATTGCTCCGGTTTAGTGCGTTTGCTCTCCCGTCTTGTTCGCTTGGTTTCTGGACTTCTCGTTTGGCCCTGTAGTTGACCAAGGAACCTCTCTAGGTATCTTTGCTACTTGTTAGCATAGGTATTTAGGAGTTTCTCGACGTAGCCGTCTATCTACGTCCGGGACTTGGTTTTTGGGGTTGTGATCGAGCCGGAACTTTTGGAGTTTGGTTTGCTTCTTCTTGGTGGTGCTCCGCTGTGATCCTAGGGATCATCCACCCTCTTCCAAGGGTCGTGAGCATCACGGTTTCAGTCGCCGTTTCTCGGGGTTGATTTTGGGACATTTGGCCAAAGTTTCTGAGAAGAATTTTGAGCTCCCATTCACCCCCCCTCTGGTCGCCTTGCTAGTGCTTTCTCGGTCCTTCAATTGGTATCGGAGTGGGTTAAGGATCTCTCCACCTTAGCCGGTTCCAGATCCACAGAAGGCGACATGGATCGCGGCGTGGGCAAACCGCCATTCTTTGATGGGACGAACTATGCGTATTGGAAGATACGCATGTCGGCCTATCTTCAGAGCATGGGCTCTTCTGTTTGGGAGATTTGCAACAGGATGATTACGTTGTCTTGTGCTCGCTGTCGTGTCACTCAGCTCCAGATCGATGAGCACGAGGCCAATAGCCGGGCACGTAACGCCATGTTCTCCTGTTTGAGCATGTCTGAGTTCGATCACGTTTCTCACCTCCCCACGGCTCGCGAGATTTGGGCTACCCTCATGCGCTTCCATGAGGGAACTTCTCAAGTCAAATCTCACCTCTATGAGTCGCACAAGCGGGAGTATGAGAACTTTTGATATATGCCTGGCGAGAGCAAAAAGAGTTTATTCGCTCGCTTTCAGGTCATTGTCAACAAGATGAGAGCGAACAAGGAGCTGTTGCCTTTTGATGATCATGAGAGGGCCTTGAAGCTTTTGCACACTCTTGATCGGTCAGCGTGGGACTCAAAGGTCCAAGCGATCATCGAATCGTCTAACTATGAGACCCTCACTTGCGATGACCTCTTTAGTAAGCTCAAATCTAGTGAGATTGACGCCATGTCGAGGGCTTCTTATGAGAATCCTTCTGGCCCGACTATGGCTTTGGTTTCTGGTTCTTCTGCTAACCCCTCTGCTGGCTTTGCACTTTCATCTCTCTTTTCTGTCACAGAGGATCAGCTGGAGTCTTTGGGAGACGCGGAGTTGGCTTTGCTTGCCAACCAGTTCACGCGGTTCCACAATAACCGCATGAACCGTCGCCGCGGAGGAGGACGCTCAGGATGCTATGAGTGCGGCGATCCCGACCACTTCATCGCCAACTGCCCCATGAAGAACAAGCATTCGGGGAAGGGCGATCATGGGCACAAGTACGACTCCAAGCGCAAGGAGAAGCACGTCCCCCCAAGGCGCAAGAAGAGGGGCGGCTTCGACAAAAGTACATCAAGAAGAAGTACTTGGAGAAGGCCCAGGCTGAGCAGCGTGCGTTCTTCACCACGCTCAGCGACGTCGACAGCTCGGATGACGACTCCGCTTGCTCAAGCGATGACGAGTCCGAGAAGAAGAAGAGGATTGAGGACAAGCTGAACGGTCTCTGCTTCTTCGCCGACGACGACGGCTTCTGCACCATGGCGCTTGGTGATGAGGTCGGAGGCGAGCTGGAGCACTCCCCTCGGAACGACGACGACGACGACACCTCTCAGGTATCTCTCACCTACGACGACCTTTCCGCTGAGGTTGAGAAACTTACTGTTGCCCTCCTTAGCCAAGATAAACTGCTTAGGCGTGCTGCTAGAGAGCGCAACGAGTTTAGGCAGAGAGTGGGATAGGTCACAGCTGAGGTAGCTCGGTCACCGTGCTAGGCCGGTGAAGCGATCGTGTCCGTGGTTGTGTCGGAGGAGAGTGAGTGTGAGTCGTGCACCAAGCACATGACTGATCTTCTCACTTTGAGGAGCAAGTATGCTGCTTTGGTTGGAGAGGTGGATGAGCTCCGTGCTAGGCCGCAGCTGTTGGGTGCATGCAAGACTTGTCCTGTCTTGCAATCCGAGTTGGCAGAGAAGAATGCCAAGATTGAGTCTTTAGAGAAGGCCAACTCGGGTAGCACTTGTGTCACGAGGTGTGCCTTGTGTGATGGCTTGGAGACGGAAATTGCGAATGTCAAGCATGGCAAGATGCAAACCGAGGAGGAAAACACATACCTTCGGACCATCTTGTCATGGGTCTCTTGTAGTGAGCCGCAGCTCGGGATGATGATCTCCCAATTCAAGCGAGCTGCTGGAGGTCCTGGTGTAGGTTTTGCTCCGGGTGTTGATCTTTCTGCTTTTGGGAAGATTGGAGAGTCGAGTGGTTTGAACCCGAGTGAGAAGCCCAACTCCACCACTACTCCCAAACTTACCAAGCTTCCACCCAAGGAGCCACCTAAGCCTACCACCAAGGATGGGGTGTTTGAGGAACCCCCGAGAGCTCCGCCCAAGAACCAAGTGTGGGCACCCAAGCCAAACCACCTCAAGAACAAGCTTGACACAATGCCACCCATTCAGGAGGAGTGCTTGCCACAGAAGGGCAAAGTGAACCATACCCACAGCCTAGCGTACCAACAACCCCTTTGCGTGCGGTGAGGTACCAGTGTGACTTCTGTGGGAGGGATGGTCACTTGAGCGAGTTCTGCTTTCGGCGCAAGAGAGAGGCGCGCCGTTCTCGGAGATGGACAACCCGACATGTACCACCCTTTCCATGGTGTGCATGTGCCGAATGTCCAGAGGAGAGCTGCTAGGCCGGGAGGTCAAGTTCCCAGGCCTAGGGAGAGGAGAGCTCCGAGGAGAGAGGCTAGGCCTAGAGGTCCTGAACTCAAGCTCCTAGGTAGGCCTCGTAGAGAGCGTGCCCGACGGGGTCCTGCTTTTGCAGGCTACGGACCCCGTGGCGGTGGTTTTGTTGAACGCTTCCCCCCCCCGGCATTTGGAGTATCGCGGTGAGCGCTTCTTCCCCAGCGGACCACATTTTCCTATGCGTGGTGATCGCTATCCTCGTAGACAGTCTAGGAATGGTTTTTACACTGACCGTTCTTTTGAGCAGCCGGCCCAACACTGGTATTCTTCCTACTTCACTACCCCAGTGTTGGACCGTATGCTCACCCTATGTCTTTTTATTGATGTAGGTAAAACGGTTGGAGGACATTTGGTTGGTGGATTCCGGTTGCTCGAGGCACATGACCGGAAACGCCAAGTGGTTCTCCAGCCTTAGCCCTGTTGCCGGAAAGGAGTACATAACCTTCGGCGACAATAGCAAAGGTAAATTTTTGTCTCGCGGGTCGGTGCGGGTTAATGAGCACTTTGTGTTGCGCGATGTTGCTCTTGTTTCTAACTTGCATTTTAACCTTCTTTCTGTTTCGCAACTTTTTGATGACGACTATGAGATTCGTTTTAAACCGAATCTCAGTCGTATTTTGGATCCTCAGGGCAATCTTGTGTGTTTGATTTCGCCCTTTGGAAAAGTCTTTCGTGCGAATTTCTCGGAGTCTTTTGACACTTCTTGTTGTCTTGTGGCTGGACCTTCCTCCTCCGATCTTTGGAAGTGGCATAGGAGACTTGGACATTTGAGCTTCGACTTGCTTGCAAGGCTTAGTTCACTTGGCCTAATCCGAGGATTGCCCAAGTTGCATATGGAGAAGGATCTTGTTTGCCACTCGTGTAGACACGGGAAGATGGTTGCTGCTCCCCACCATCCAGTGACTCAGGTCATGACCAAGCGCCCTGGAGAGCTTTTGCACATGGACCTTGTTGGTCCGGCTCGGGTGAGCTCGGTTGGGGGGAAGTGGTATGTGCTTGTTGTTGTTGATGACTTTTCGAGATATTCATGGGTCTTCTTTTTAGCTGAAAAGACCGAGACTTTCTCCTTTGTTCGCAATCTGATTTTGCGTCTTCAGAACGAGTTCCCTTTGAACTCGATGCGAGCAATTAGGAGTGATAATAGTTCCGAATTCAAAAATTCAGATTTTGAGAAGTTTTGTAACTCTTTGGGTTTGGAGCACCAGTTTTCTTGCCCTTACACACCGCCTCAAAATGGTGTTGTAGAGAGGAAGAATCGGACCCTTGTTGAGATGGCCAGGACGATGCTCGATGAGCATAGGACTCCTAGGCGTTATTGGGCCGAAGCTATGAACACTGCGTGCTATATTTCCAATCGCATTTTTCTGAGAGCGTTCTTGAAAAAGACTTCTTATGAGTTGCGTTTTGGTAGACAGCCCAAAGTGAGTTATTTTAGAGTCTTCGGTTGCCATTGTTTTATTTTGAAGAAAGGCAACCTGGACAAATTTGAGTCTCGTTCTTCTGACGGTGTATTTTTGGGTTATGGCACTCACACTCGCGCATATCGTGTACATAACCTTGATACTAACCGAGTCATGGAGACATCAGATGTCACCTTCGACGAGACTCTCGTTTGTCCTTCTTCTCGTTTTGAGCATGCAGGTAATCATGAGGTTGGTGAGCCTCTTTTTGATGACGAGGACGAGGGTGCTGAAGGTATGGATGATCCAGCACCCCCTCCACCTGCCGTGCCGCAAATAGCGGCTTCTACGACGACTCACGGCCCCGACACCTCTTCCTCCTAGGGGCCGTGGGATCGGCCACCCCGAGCGGTACCTTTTGTACCCAGGGAGGCACCAGCTGCTATTGAGGGGGAGTCTACTTCAGCTCGGGAGGCGCCATGACACATTCAGCGCCAGCACCCGCCTCAGCAGATGATCGGCAGCATCGACGAATGGGTTACTCGGTCTAGGTCACAGCACATCTCTCACTTCGCTCATTCTGCTTTTGTTGCTAATTTTGAGCCCCGAGATGTTGGACACGCTTTGACGGGTCCGGATTGGGTCAATGCCATGCATGAGGAGTTAGAAAACTTTGAGAGAAATCGGGTTTGGGTTCTAGTTCCTCCTCCTCCTAACTGTATTCCTATTGGGACAAAATGGGTTTTCAAAAATAAACAAGGAGAGGATGGCCACATTGTGAGGAACAAGCGCGTCTTGTGGCCAAGGGTTATAGTCAGAAGGAGGGGATAGACTTTGAGGAGACTTTTGCTCCTGTAGCTCGTTTGGAGGCTATTAGGATACTCTTGGCTTTTGCTGCATCCAAAGGTTTTAAACTCTTTCAAATCGATGTCAAGAGTGCCTTCTTAAACGGCTACATAGAAGAAGAAGTGTATGTTGAGCAACCCCCCCGTTTTGAAAATCCCAAGTTTCCAAACCATGTTTTTAAACTTCACAAAGCTTTATATGGTTTGAAACAAGCCCCTAGAGCCTGGTATGATAGATTGAAAACTTTTTTGCTTGCTAAGGGTTTTAAAATGGGATGTGTAGATAAAACGCTCTTTCTCCTCAAGCAAGGCAAAGACACTCTCTTGGTCCAGATTTACGTGGATGATATCATTTTCGGTGGTTCTTCCCACGCTTTGGTTGCGAAGTTTGCAGATATGATGAGCAGGGAGTTCGAGATGAGCATGATGGGCGAGCTGACATTCTTTCTCGGGTTGGAAATTAAGCAATCCCGAGAGGGGACGTTTGTGCACCAGGGCAAGTACACCAAGGACTTGCTGAAGAGGTTCGATATGGGTGAGGCCAAGCCTCATCCAACACCCATGTCGACGACGACTGCCCTGGATGCTGATGTGGACGGAGAAGCAGTGGACCAGAAGGAGTACCGAAGCATGATCGGGTCGCTCCTCTACCTGACGGTGACACGCCCGGACATCCAGTTCACGGTGTGTCTGTGTGCGCGCTTTCAGGCGTCGCCGCGCACCTCTCACCGTCAGGCGGCGAAGCGGATTTTCAGGTACCTTTGTTTCTCACCTGAGTTCGGGATTTGGTATTCTGCTTCCTCCACCCTCTCCCTTTGCGGTTACTCGGATGCCGATTTTGCTGGTTGCCGTATTGAGCGCAAGTCCACTTCTGGGACTTGCCAGTTTATTGGTTCTTCTCTTGTTTCGTGGTCTTCTCGTAAGCAGTCTAGTGTCGCTCAGTCCACTATAGAGGCTGAATATGTTGCTACGGCTAGCTGCTATTCCCAGTTGCGTTGGATGATGGCCACTTTGCATGATTTTGGTCTGAGCTTTACTCGTGTTCCTTTGCTTTGTGACAGCACGAGTGCTATTAGCGTTGCTAAGAACCCCGTGCTTCACTCGAAGACCAAACACATTGATGTGCGCTTTCATTTCTTGCGAGACCACCAGGAGAAGGGTGATATCGACCTTCGCCATGTCGATACTCATCATCAACTGGCTGATATTTTCACCAAGCCTTTAGACGAATCAACCTTTAATCGGTTGAGGGTGAGCTTGGTGTGTGTTTCCCCTTTTAGATGGGGGAAACATTTTGGATCTTGTATAGTAGACTGACTTTCTTTCATTTGTCTTTCTTTTCTTTTGCATTTTAGCATACGCATTTACATTCTGAGCTTCATGTCTATAATCACTAGAATGTAACTATGCTCCTATGTAGTATGCTCTGATGCTTATGTTGATGCTTGTAGCTTATGCTCTTTCTGATCAGTACATGTTGTGAGCTGAGCTATTTTTGATATGGTGAATTTGCTTAATAACTTAAAATCTGAAAATGTTCAACATTGAGATATGCAACTAGCATGTGTAGGATGTGTTGAGTTCACTCGTGCTTTTTCATATATGCTAGGTTGCTATGTCTCTAGTTCTGAGTCATTCACTTGCTTGGTCTGTTCATATCTTGCTTAAAATTTGAACCAAGTCTTAGTGAATTGAAAAGATCGAGGGGATGGGACTGCTTGTCAACACATCACGGTATCGAGACAGTTTCTCATTGCACTTTGAGTTAAACTTGAGCCATGTAGTGTACGACCGAAACCGCAGCTTTAAGCTTCTGATTGCTTCGGCATAGGCTTCGCTCGGTTGAAAAGTTAGGCAATGACAAGCTTTCAACCTCTCGCAATCACATGCTAATAATTGAACTTGTGAAATTTTCACCGCTGCAACTCCGATATTATTTGAAATCACAAGTATATGTTTCATTCCTATGCATGATGATTGAACTTTGCTAGGGGTAGTTCACCTTGTATACATGTTTAGCACTCGTTTGGATTCCTGTCTATACATGTGTAGTGCTATTTTGATGGTGACTCCCTTTTTGGCTAAAAACTGCTCACATGCTCCTATGTTCATATTTCATATGTGTGATCAGTTGAGCCTTTGCTATTTGAGTGCCTAGTTGAGTCATTGGAGTCTACTGTTTAGAGCATCTTTGCACTCTTGTGAATATATGCCTGAAGCTACTAACTTGCATTTCTGACTTCATATGCATGTTGGAAGGGGGAGTTTATTGCCTTGATGCCTTTCTTGATAAGTGCATTTTCAACTAAGGGGGAGAGTTTTGCAAATCATATACTCAGGGAGTTTTCCTAGTTGCTTGCACTTGTCGAGGGGGAGTTTGCTAGTTGTGTTGAGCCTTTGCCTCTATCTTGAGGGACTAGCAAACATTTTCAGGGTTTTTCGATCGATTGGTTCTCTTTTAGTTTGGAGTCATTCCAATTGGTTCGGAGCATGTTTGGCCGAAAGGCATTGGTTTTGAGATTTTTCTGTGCTAGTTGTGTTGAGCCTCTATGCCTCTATCTTGAGGGTCTAGCATTTTGCTTCGATTTTCATTCGGCTTCATTGGTTTTGAGCTCTTTTCTCTGGAGTTTCCAATTGGTATCTGCTAGCGGTGTTGAGCCTGTTCTACCTCTCTTGAGGGCTAGCTTTGCTTTGCTTGGCTGCGTCGAGCCGTTGCCCATGTCTTTGGGGACAAGTTCTTTTGCTCTTTCCACATGACCTTCTTCGGCCTGCTAGGCTTTTGGGTCATTTGGTCGGTTCTCTCTTCTTCTTCCTTCCTCTTTTCTTCTTTCCATTATGATTTGTGTGAGTAGTTGACAATGCACTCATCAAGGGGGAGATTGCGGATACATGGGTGTATGCCGAGTCTCTGAGTGATGAGTGATTGTCAACGGGGTTTGATCGCAGGGTCTTGGCTTGTGTTGTGTAGGTGTCGAGCACGGAGACAGTGATCGAGGGCAAGGTGAAGGTCAAGTTGAGACGGGTCGTGCCGATGGACGGGGCGCGGTGAAGGATGGGCGTGTCGTGCGGCGGACGTGCCATGCCGATGAACCGAGCGGTGAAGGGCGGACGTGAGGCTTGGACTGAGGGACCAGAGTGCCTGAGGATCAGCTGTGGTGGCTGGCAGCCTGGGACAGCGACAAGTGAAGACTGTGGGGCACGGTGTTGCTCGGGTCGAGGACCTGGGGACACGTGTCAGTGGACGGGGTGCACGGGCGGGCATCCTCTCTACAGCTTCGGTTTGGTGGTAGAGCCAGAGAAAAACCATCAGATGGACGGTTCCAGGTTTGGGCCTCAAAACCGGGGCGTGGACGGTTTCCGAGTTTGGCCACAAAAACTCGGGCTGAGGTTTCCGAGTTTGGCCACAAAACTCGGGCTGAGGACGGTTTCCAGGTTTGGGCCTCAAAACCTGGGCTCTGAGGGTTGCTGAGTTTGGCCTCAAAACTCAGATGCTGGTGGGCTGGTTTCCCGGTTTGGGCGTCAAAACCGGGGGATAGCTGGAAAAGGCTGGTTTCTCGGTTTGGGCCACAAAACCGGGGATGCAGAGCGAGGGCGGCACGTGGCGGCAATCGGAAGGTTGCGTGGAGGCAACGCGGACGAGTTGTGCGGGCATGGCCGTCGGATACACCTACCACCGAGTTGGTCCAGAATAACCCTAGGGTTTAGCTGGTTTGCTCTGTAATTAGATTAGAGAGGGGTAGAGTAGGAATTGTACTTAGGTTAGAATTAGGATAAGTAGTAGGGAGACACCCTCCTCCCATCCATCTCAGTTAGTCATCTCAGTCATTTGCTCTTTCGCACTTAGGGTTTCCTGCTCTCCCATCCCCTGCTGTAGCTAGCTGAGATCCGCAGAGAGACTCACCTCTGTGTACTGTTGATTTGAGGAAGTGAGGCCGTAACCTCACCGTTACAGTGCAGATCGATGACTTGATTCGCGTTTTTGATTGGTGTTCTTCGCGTTCTTCGTTTCCTCGCGATTTTCCCGTCACTCGATCTCCCTCTCTAGTGCGTCTTTGCGAAATCCGTTTGAATCATTTTGTTCGTATCATTGAGGAGGTCATTTCGACCAAAGGAATTCATCTAACTCCTCATGATCGAATAGATCGGGACAATTTCGTTTTCGTGGCGCCTTTTCTGTTCATCCACCTTCCCTTGTGATTTCCCGTTGATTGGATTGATTTGAGCGGATGATTTCTTGGGGATAGTCTCCTAACTACCCCGTGATCATCTTCTCCAAGTTTGGGAACTTGGGATTTTGATTTGGATCGGATTTAGAGAGATTTGGGAGAGGGGCGATCAAAATCACCCTCTCTACAGGGCCGCGGACAGTCCGCCACTTGGCCCGCGGACTGTTCGGGCGTCGGGGTCTGACCGAGCAGTGGTCGTGCAGCCTTGACTGTTCTTGCCTCAGGTGACCAGCGGACAGTCCGCAGGTCAAAGTCGCGGACAGTCCGCGAGTCATCCAGCAAGGGTTCAGCAACCTTGCTGTTTTGAGTTTTCTGCCGGCGGACTGTCCGCCAGTGAACCGCGGACAGTCCGGCGGTACCGCGGACAGTCCGGGACTCCAGGTCCGGACAGTCCGGGATCCTGCTGATTGCTTTGGTTTAGTGCGTTTGCTCTCCCGGTGTTAACACCGAGTTTTCGCACTATGACAAGTGGACCGGCACTATGAAGATTCGGCGAACGCCGCCGCTTGAAGGATTCGACAGACAGCGAACGCGGTCGGCTAACTCAATGTATTCGGCAAGGCTGTGAAAACAACTAGTTAACGGCGAGCAGATTTGGCAACGTGACGCTGCGGTCGGCTACCTCAAGCCAAGTCGGTTTGCGTTAGAAGATGACAAGTACGGCATGCCAATAAGACTTAGCGATGGGGATTTCGTCATTTTAGTACATGCCGGTTATTAAAGGAAGCTTGGAGCAAAAGGCATCATGATTTTGATAAGTTTCCTAATTCTATCATTGTAATCGTATCCTTCTAGGACTCAGAGAACACCAGGGTATAAATATAAACCCTGAGACTATTGTAAAAAAGGTTCACAATCAATACAACCAACCCGGCCCCGTGCCGTCTTCGAGTCCAAGTCGTGTCGTCGTGTTCTTCAAGAGGGGCTATCGATCCGTCGACCTCCGTAAGTTCCGGCAACCTTGTTATCATGTATAGTATCGTGCGGCGGATTTAGATATGGTGCAAGTAGTCTCGTACGTTAAGCTTAGTATCGTGCGGCGAATTTAAGCTTATGACGGGAGGTTTTTTGTTATGCCTTGTATCGTGCGGCGGATTGAGTCATGAGTAAAAATAGTTATCGGCTCTGTTAGATTGGCAATCTGATAGATTCATTAAGTTACCTTGTGTTATATGTTTTGTTATGTTTATTCATCATAACACTTTTGCCCAATACAGATACCGTCCGGTTCGGCTTCATCTTTATAGATCTGCTCTGTTCTTTCACGTTCATTATTGAAAGGTCTTTTATGCAGTAGATCTATTGTTCGTAATAGCTGATCGGATCGTATCTGGATTGCCACTTGGTGAGGGTTCATGCATGTTAAGTGTGTTTGATCTATGACAAGGCTAGGTGTCGTGCGGCAGGCGCAGGCTTTAGATTAGCTTAGTCATGCTTAGTTTGTATGTTCAATCTCCATGGATCCCAACTCGGTTGTACAATCGAGATTGGTTAAGTTTTAACTTAATCTAATACATGATGCAAGTACGATTCTTATGCAAACGTGTTCGGCAACCTGTTATTCACGTGACTTTGTTCATATTGCCGAATTATCTTTAAACCTGTTGACAGATAGCTTTCATAGCTATATGTCGTTGTAAGTGGCTTCAGGGCCGTATATTTTGGAACTGTCTGGTCATACCGGCATGTTCCAGCTTTGTATTTAACAGTTTATCTCCCTTGTTAGTTGCAGGGCAAACTGACTGGCACGCACCGGACTCCTGAGCACCCGGGCCACGTTTGAAGTCAGCTTCTTCGGCTTGCTGTGTGATTGGCACAGTGCGCCACTTTTGCTGCCAACACACTTTTTGGCACGCCCGATGGGACACCCTTTTTCCTGCAGCGATGGTCGAAGTCACTGAAGCCGAGGCAGCAACAAGGCGGGGCTCGTGCAGGTGCAGCTCGCTGAACCGACGAGTACAGAGACAGGCGGAGTCGTAGTGGTCAGAATTCAGAGCAGGCAGGTGAAGTGCTTGTGCCGAATTCCAGGCCAAGTGCCTAGAAGCCTTTCCAAGAACAAAAGCGGAAAGGTTCGCCGTTTGCACGATCTGCCGAAGCCCGTCCAGCCTAACCCGAATGATCCGGGGGGAAGCAGAGGCAGTGTTGAAAATGTCTCATATGATCAACGAAGCTGTCTCTGGTGCCATCGGTCGCATGCATGGGGCGTTTCTCAAACTTTTCCGCACCATCATGATCGCCCAATTCGGCCCCAAGGCCGATGAACTTATGGAGGCCGAGTTCGGCCCTATAGCAGGACCACATCTTTTCAATCTGCCGAATCACCTCAAGGGGCAGAGAGCTGCCGGTGAGGAGACCCCGCCTAAGGCTCAATCAAGCGGGATGACCATTCAGGAGAAGCACACGCCAGAAGGCCAGTTGCCGACCATGGGGCAGCTCACGTTCGGCACTATGGGTCAGCCGCCAGAGTCAACACGCAAGATCTCCCCGCAAACCTATAGGCTCATAAAGGACTACTATGGAAATGGGTACCATGAGATGCTTGAGCCTCACAATATAGAGGGTGCCCCGCATCCAGGATATGGGAAGCCGACGGCCGAGAAAACCGCCGACTCTAATGTCGATGTCATGCTAGAGAAGATGGCGGATATGATGCAGCGCACTTTCGGCCTGAAGCCTAAGGGCACGTATGCTTACAGGTCTCCGTTCCCCGAATGGTTCCACCGTGTGGCTCTACCTCCCAGAGTCAAAGTGCCGACGGACCTATCCAAGTTCTCCAGCTTAGACGACACCAGTTCGGTGGAGCACGTCAGTCGTTATCTGCTCCAGCTCGGGGAGGCCAATACCGAAGACGCCTTCAGGGTTCGGTACTTCCCGTCGTCACTCACTGGACCGGCATTCGCATGGTTCACGTCACTACCGCCGGGCTCTATTCTCTCTTGGGCGGACTTGGAACAAAAGTTCCATACACACTTCTACACGGGCACCAAGGAGAAGAAAACTGGTGGACATCATGTACGTACGCCAGAAGCCAAATGAGGCACCGCAGGACTACCTGCGCAGGTTCAGAGAGGTCAAGAGCCGTGCTTCGGCAGTGCACCTGCGACGATAGCTTCCACCATTGGCCATGGGAGCATGCGCCCGGCATCAGGGACAAACTGTTCGGTCAGGAGTTTGAAGACTTGGGTCATCTCTCCCGCCGGCTGAATGAGATGACTATCCCAAGCGCAAGGCTTCCGGAGGGAAGGGCGTTTCCAGAGGACAATGTCGCGGCACAGATGTATCAGTCTTTCCTGGACGAAGCCGATGACTATATACCGACGCGGAGATGAGGTGGCCGCTGCAGAGCTCAACTGGGACAAGGAGCCGACCCAAGCCAACAAGCAATGGTTGCGCCAGCAGAAGGGGGCATACGACTTCGACGTCACCAAAGCTGACAAGCTCTTCGAATTCCTAGTTGCCGAAGGAAGAGTCAGGCTACCCCCGGATCACCCGATGCTGCGTCCTGGAGGAGTCAAGGACAAGAAGTACTGCGGTTTTCATAACACTAACACTCATTCTATTAATGATTGCCGTGTGTTCAAGACGAGAATCCAGAAAGCCATCCAGGACGGCCACATCAAGTTCAATGGCAAGATGAAGATCGATGCAAACCCCTTTTCCCAGAACGCCGTGTTCTTCTCGGTGAACATGGTAACCCCAGCGGATCCCAGAGGTAAGGGTAAAGTCAAAGTCCTCACCTCCGACAAGGCGCGCGAATCTGGCGCAGTGGATCCCGATCGGCAAATCACTGGCGATGAGCTCCGGCAGCGCGCCCAAGCCACGAATAGCCGATACGAGCACGGAGAGTCATCTTCCAGGCGCAGGCCTACTCGCAGAGATCTCCTTAACAAATGGCGCCGACAAAATGAGAAAGAGCAGAGGCGTCTCCAACGCGAAGAGCGAGAACTCGAGGAAGAACACCAGCGTGAAGACGGTCACACGGGAGAGCACTGGTATCGTCTGGAGGAGAAGGCTTACCACAGGGAACAGGCCCATCGTTGGGAGCAAGAACACCGCCAAGAGCGGGAGCAAGAGCACTGGGGTTGCCCGTTCTTCCGCCACTGCTGGAACGAAGGCTTGAAATTGCCTGCCGTCAACAACTGCCCCGAATGCAGCGATCAGTACAGGGGGTATAGGCAGGATCGGGTCAACCGCCGTCCCGTTCACGAAAGGTTGGGAACTCGCATCCCGATGAGCGATCGACGCCTGAAAACGGAAAGCCCGGGCCGGCAAGCTAAGAGATATGCCGATCGAGAGTGGGGGCACCACCAGGACGACGGCGAGGAGGCACAGCCTCGCCCATATAGACGGCAAAAGGGGCAGTGGTGCCCACCAGGGCTCAGAAAAAGCCAGAAAAGGAGAGTGCAGCGCCTCCGGAACAGGGAGTTGGAAGAAGTAGCCGCCAATGGGAAGAAGCAAGAATGGCGCCCGAAGGAAAAACCAGATGACACCGACAAAGGCGCTGACGTGGCCATGACTTTCTTCCTTCCCCTGAAGTTCATGGCTCCTGCCGGCCGGAGGGCACAGGACGAAATGTATTCGGATTCCGACGAGGCCGAGCACGACGAACTCGCGGCACAGCTCATGTTGTCTCAGAAGGCAGCATTTGACAAGCCAGCCAAGCATCGGCATTTGAAGCCGTTGTATGTCATGGGGTACGTCAACGGGAAGCCGCTAACCAAGATGTTTGTTGACGGCGGCGCAGCAATCAACATCATGCCTTACGCCACGTTCAGAAAGCTGGGCATGGGTGATGAAGACCTACTCAAAACAGATATGATACTCCGCGACTTTGCCGGCAATCCCTCCGACACTCGGGGTGCCGTGCACGTGGAACTGATGATTGGATCCAAGACGCTCATTACGACCTTCTTTGTCATTGATGGCAAGGGGGCATATAGCTTGCTTCTGGGCAGGGATTGGATCCACGCCAACTGCTGCATACCTTCAACCATGCATCAAATACTCATACAATGGGTTGGAGATGACATCGAGATTGTCCAAGCTGATGACTCGGTGAGTGTTGCCACTATTGAGCCCACCTACTGGGAATTCGACGGGGTAGACTGCTTCTCTGATCGCGTGTGGGGGGAGGGTCCTGTCAACGTCTACGGCAGGGATCAACAGCCGATCCAAGCAATCGGCTCTCAAAGCTTCTTTTAGATGGACAACCCAACCGACAGCAGCGAGGGCAAACTGGGACGTGGTTTCACGTCGGCCGACAAGTTAGAGGAGGTGGATATTGGTGATACGAGTAAGAAGAGGCCGATGTTTGTAAGTTCCAGTTTAGACCCTGATTTCAGAGTGCAGCTAGTAGATCTTCTAAGGGAGTTCAAAGACTGTTTTGCGTGGGACTATACAGAGATGCCCGGATTAGATCGGTCCATTGTTGAGCATAAGTTGCCGATCAAGCCTGGATACCGCCCATACAAACAACCTCCGTGCATGATCATCAAGGAGGAGGTATTGGCCGACGTGAAAAAGGAAGTGGAACGATTACTAGAAGCTAACTTCATTCGGCCGTGTCGATATGCGGAATGGATCTCCAATATTGTCCCAGTGTACAAGAAGAACGGGAAGATGAGAGTCTGCATCGACTTCAGGAACCTCAACAAAGCCACTCCTATGGACGGTTATCCAATGCCGGTGGCCGATTTGCTAGTAGATGCTTCGGCCGGTTTTGAAATCATAAGCTTTATGGAAGGCAACGCAGGTTACAACAGATCTTCATGGCTGCAGAGGATGTGGCAAAGACCGCCTTCAGGTGCCCCGGTCATATAGGATTGTTTGAATGGATGGTCATGACTTTTGGTTTGAAAAATGTCGGTGCCACTTACCAGCGAGCCATGAATTACATATTCCATGAGCTGATTGGCAAAATCGTAGAGATCTACATTGATGACGTGGTGATCAAATCCAGAGGCAAAGAAAGACACTTAGCCGATTTAAGGAAGACCCTGGAATGCACAAGGAAACATGTTTAAAGATGAATCCAACCAAGTGTGCATTTGGGGTGTCGGCTGGTGAGTTTCTGGGATTCCTGGTCCACAAAAAGGGGATCAAAGTCGGCAAGAAGAGCATGGAAGCAATTGATAAGTTAGTGCCGCCGACCAATCTCAAAGAACTTCAATCACTACTCGGCAAAATCAACTTTGTCAGAAGGTTCATATCCAACTTGTCCGAGCGCGTGCTGCCATTTTCTCCACTGTTGAAGCTCAAGAAAGATCAGGAGTTCGTGTGGGGTGACGTGCAACAAAAGGCTTTCGATGAGATCAAGGAATACATGAAGGCACCACCGGTATTGGTTCCTCCACAACTCGACAGGCCTTTCAAGTTGTACGTGGCGGCCGACAACCTAACAATAGGGTCGGCCCTCATGCAGGAATTCGAAGGAAGAGAGAGAGTCATAGCCTATCTTAGCCAAAAGCTACTGGACCCCAAGACAAGGTATTCGGCTACGGAAAAGTTGTGCTTGTGTGTTTTCTATTCTTGTACTAAGTTTCGGCACTATCTATTGAATGCCGAATGCGTGGTAGTATCAGAGTTTGATGTAATCAAGCACATGTTGTCAATGCCGATTTTAAGTGGAAGGATCGGCAAATGGGTTTTAGCTCTTTCTGAATTTGATTTGCGCTTTGAATCGGCAAAGGCTGTTAAAGGCCAGATTATGGCTGATTTCGTCACTCACCATCGTGATCCTAACGCTAACATAGTAACCATTGCCCCCTGGGCATTGTTTTTTGATGGATCATCGTGTAGCAAAGGTGGTGGAGTCGGGATCATGTTGATTTCTCCCAAGGGGCACCTTTCAAATACTCTATACCGATCGAGTACCCGGTGACTAATAATCAAGCGGAGTATGAGGCACTGCTTCGAGGATTGCGGTTGCTTGTGGACGTTAAGGCAGATGCCGTGGAGATCTTCGGTGACTCGGAGTTGGTGATCAGGCAGCTGACAGGTGAGTACGAGTGCAAAAACGACACGCTGCAGGAATATCTCAAAGGTTGCCAAGAGCTCCTGAGACAGTTTCGATCAGCAACCTTGCAACATATTCCTAGGGGGCAAAACGAAGAAGCAAACCAGTTGGCTCAGGCAGCGTCCGGGTATAGGGAGAATCAAAACATTTTTGCACTTGAGAAAGAGCAAGCAACCCCAGAAGATGATCAAGCAGTCCCAAGTGATAATCAGGCAATTGAAGACTGGAGAGACAGCATTGCCGATTACCTCAGGGACCCATCCAGGAAAGTCTTCCGAAAGCTCAGGTACAGGGCTCTTAAGTTCATGCTCTTAGACAATCAATTGTACTACAAATCCATCGATGGGGTTTTGCTTAAATGCCTGAACCAAGACGGGGCTAGGAAACTGATGTATGAGGTGCACGAAGGCGTATGTGGTGCACACCAGTCGGCTCACCGTATGAGATGGTTAATCAGGAGGACTGGATATTTTTGGCCGACTATGCTCGAGGATTGCTTTGAGTACTACAGAGGTTGTCGGGATTGCCAGCGATTCGGCAATGTGCAAAGGGCCCCAGCATCGGCCATGAATCCGATCATCAAGCCTTGGCCTTTCAGAGGTTGGGGCATTGATTTGATCGGCCAGATCCACCCTCCATCTAGCAAGGGACATAAGTTTGTTCTGTTAGCCACGGATTACTTCACTAAGTGGGTTGAAGCCATCCCATTGAAGAAGGTGACGTCAGAGAACATGGTGTCTTTTGTCAGGGAGCATATCGTTTACCGATTCAGCATTCCTCAGTCCATCACTACCGATCAGGGAACTCAGTTCACTTCCTCGGAGTTTTGTGACTTTGCCGAAGAGATGGGGATTAAACTCTATAATTCTTCCCCTTATTATGCACAGTCCAATGGGCAGGCAGAGGCTTCTAACAAAATCATGATTAAGATCATTCAAAAGAAGATCGAAGAGAAACCTAAAAGGTGGCACTTGGTACTCAACGAAGCTTTATGGGCTTACCGAATGGCTTGTCATGGGTCGACTCAGACGTCGCCATACGAGTTGGTCTACGGGCATCACGCAGTGCTACCATGGGAATTGCAATCGGGGTCAAGACGAGTTACATTGCAGAACGATCTAACCAAAGGGAATTATAAAGATTTGATGATGGATGAGCTAGAGGATTTGCATTTGATTCGTCTCAAAGCCTTGGAAAATATTGAAAGGAACAAGATACGCGTTGCCAAGTACTACAACTCGAAAGTGAAAGAAAAAGGATTCGAAGAAGGAGACTTGGTTTGGAAAATTATCTTGCCAATCGGTACCAAAGACAAGGTATTCGGCAAATGGTCCCCTAACTGGGAAGGGCCTTTTCGGGTTCTGAGGTGTGTTCCCGGTAACGCGTACATTCTAAAAACCCTCCAAGGAGAAGAGTCTGCTAGGGCAATTAATGGACGCTATCTAAAGAGATTTCATCCTAGCGTGGAGGTCGGTGCATAACGGAATCAAGGACCAGCGGGCACCGACGGCCGATACAAGGTTGTATCGCCCTTAGCACAAAAAATGGCCGATAGGTTCTATCGCCCTTAGAACAAAAAACAGCCGGCACGGCATGTGTCGCCTCTAGCGCAAAAAACGCAGAAATACAGGGCCAAGTGCACGCGGTGCTGTGCAATCGGCTAGATAAATCAAACACTCAACGAGCACAGAACGGGAGAACAGATTGTGCGCATGAACATAGCAGAATAGAACATTGTTCATAAGTTGGGGCGGTACGAAAGTGCAGATCAGTTACCAAACACATTGTTGATGACCGTCTGCGGATTGGTGACTGCGGCGAGGGCGCGAGCATGATCCTCGTAGGAGTCTAGAAAATCGTCGATCTGCTCGACGTCCTCCGGACATGCCCCGCCGGGGAAGCCAACCGGCGTCACGGAGAAGTCCTCCTCTGTGCGGACCTTTAGCGCCGACAGCCCCAGCGCCACGCCATGGTGCACACCCTGCAGGGCGACCTGCTCGACGCGGCCGTGCACATTGGCCAGGCGCGCCTCGGTGGTGTCGCCCTGGGCGTTCACCCTGTCTGCGACGGCGTTCGCCGCCATCTTCAGGCGCTCCAGCTCTTCAGACAGTGCTGTGAACGACGAGTTGAAATGGATCGGTTAAAAGATCAACAAGAACGACCGAGAGCCGATCTAGGATTGGGTGTTCATACCCGTGATTGCGTCACAGAACTGCCGGCGCTGGTCCTCCCACTCCAGCTGATCGATCCCGTACTGCTTCGAGACGGCGGCCAGCTCTTCCCGGGACTCGTCCCGCAGCGCCATGAAGTTCAAGGCGTCGTTGTGGTCGTAGAGGCCGCCATCGGAGTCCCGGTCCGGGCTCGCCTCCCAAGGATGGGAGTGGTAGGAGAGGCTGTCGGAGGAACTCGACGAGCCCGATGGTGGAGCCTCTGGCCTCCTCGGTGCTGGAGAAGGCCGAGCATGCCCGCCGGCGGAAGAGATAACGGGGACCCTGTCGGCGAACAGTAACAGAGCGTGAGCGAGGTTTTCAAGAAACTGCCACAAAGGACGTAAGCAGGGAGTCCTACCCGCGCTGACGGAGGTGCCGAGCGCGACTCCCTTCGGCCTCCTCAGTCGCCGGGCGCTTGCCACGGTCATCATGGCTCGCCATTGCACCCGGAAGGTTAGAGTTTTCTGGGGCGGAGCAAGCAAGGAAGTCGAGGCGGCGAGAGTACTAGAGGAGCGGATGCAAGATTGGGAGAAGGCAGGCCTCCAAGGACGATTTATGTCGAATATCAACCGACGGATTGGGGTTTTTCTGCTTCCCAAGATGGGCCTCTACAGTAATGGGCTGTGCAGGCTGTCTGAGTGCACTCACGTACGTGTTCGGCGGGGAATAGAGCGCCTGGCTTCAGCAAAACTGCCGATTTAGATGTTCGAGACAAACATTGGCCAGATTGCCGAACAGGTTCACACGGTTAAACACGATGTCATCAGAACGGTAACCGATTGGATGCAAAATGCATATATGTTACAAATGGCCAAGTACATGGAATAGAGTACGCCTTGATCCCGAAAGATCAGTCACAGATTGATTTCAAGAAAATAGATAAAAGGACTTCTTATCCACATAACTGGAGTCGATTACAAATGAAGGATCAGTTCGTCCATGTCATTCTATTTCTAATCGGAAGATCAGAATCGAAGGAGTCGGCCAAGTCTATTCCGGCTTCTTTCATATCCTCAACAGAACGTGCTATCCTAAATTCTAGTCCTCGCTCACAAACGTCAAAATGGCGATAGTCGGCGCCAGAATGGATCCGAACGGCATTGAAAGCAAGTGCTGCGCCGTAGCTCATGCCGGCCCTAGAAATGTCAGGAAGGACCCGCTTGATCTCATTCACCTGCCTTAGAGCCACCGTGCCTGGCACATTGGCTGAAGTAGCAAGGTCGGCAATAGCGGCTTCGAGGGAGTGGAGCCTAGTCTCCAGAACTGAAAGAAAGAGGGGTCGAGCAGAAGGAAGGGATAAGAAAAGGACAGTTGAGGGATGCTTACCGATGGCTTGTTCCCGAAAGGCATCGCGCTCCTGAGAGATTTGAATAATCTCCCGATTCTTCTTTCCTAGATCAGACTGGAGGTCTGTGACCTTCTGGGCCAGGTCCTCGATGAGGTCGTCGCCAGTCCTCCTGAAGGGGAAACAAAATGAGGCATAAACATCCAAAGCGAAAAGATCAAAGCAGAAACAACCTTCTCTTAGAAGTGTTGGTGTCGCCGAGCTCGAGACTGTAATGGCTTGCTTGGGAAGACATTTTCCGGTTCAGGGCAAGAGAAGAGAGGGTTTTTCTAGATGAAGAAGCTGAACAGAGGAATTCGGGAAGCTCAGGCCAAAATGGAATAGAGAGGAAGTTTTAAAGGATCTCGAGTGCATCGGGAGGCGAGTCGGCAGCTGTGATGATTAATGACGTAGGAAGTCGGATGCTTCCAGAGACTCTACAGTGGTGCGAAAAGGAGAAAATGAATTTTAGAATAAAACATTTATCCCAAAATTAGGGGCCATGTGTTAACACCGAGTTTTCGCACTATGACAAGTGGACCGGCACTATGAAGATTCGGCGAACGCCGCCGCTTGAAGGATTCGGCAGACAGCGAACGTGGTCGGCTAACTCAATGTATTCGGCAAGGCTGTGAAAACAACTAGTTAACGGTGAGCAGATTTGGCAACATGACGCTGCGATCGGCTACCTCAAGCCAAGTCGGTTTGCGTTAGAAGATGACAAGTACGGCATGCCAAGAAGACTTAGCGATGGGGATTTCGTCATTTTAGTACATGCCGGTTATTAAAGGAAGCTTGGAGCAAAAGGCATCATGATTTTGATAAGTTTCCTAATGCTATCATTGTAATCGTATCCTTCTAGGACTCAGAGAACACCAGGGTATAAATATAAACCCTGAAGGACCGAAAATGCTAAAGCAGGGCGACCAGAGGGGGGGTGAATGGGAGCCTAAAAATTTCTTCTCAGAAATGCCGGCCTCTGTCCCAACAAAATCAACCCCAAGAGCAAAGCCGACACACGTGATGTCCACGACCCAAGAGAATGGGTGGATGTTCCCTAGGAACACAGCGGGACACCACAAAAGCTCCCTCTTCCAAATCCACGCGAGTCAACTAGTGACAGGATGGAGTTTGGGTAACCTCAACCTCCCCCGAGCAACGCGAGGGGGATTCAGGCAATCTCGCAAAGCGGGAAGCCCGGTTTCTGTAGAGCACAGAGTCGGGAATCCAACGCAAAAAGCGGATCTCAAATCGGAGCTCGAACGCAAAAGATACGGGCGAAAACGCGCAAACACTGCACTGACCGGACTCTGAGGTGCGTCCGGTCAGTGACGATCGGACGCGTCCGGTCAGAGAAAAACCTCTCTGGATGCTCTCTGTTCACGACCGGACTCACGGTGATCAAGCGTCCGGTCGTTTCAACTGAGCGTCCGGTCAAGCACCGAGGAGGCAATGAACAGTGCCTTCAGTGCGTCCGGTCACGCGAAACCCTAGCGTCCGGTCAGAATCTCGCACAGTATTTCGCTCGGCCTTCAACGATCGGACGCACGGGATAGCGTCCGGTCGATATGAGGCGTGCGTCCGGTCAAGTCACGAAGGAGACGCAGAGAACGTGTTCAACGACCGGACTCACGACCAAGCGTCCGGTCGGTGCGACTCGTGCGTCCGGTCACCGCGATGCACCTCTGTTCATCCACCGAATCAACCCGATCTCCCTCAAATCAAAAGCACTAGGGCTCCAACTTCGTGTGAGGGATCACAAGGATGTTAGTGAGCTACTCCTAAGAGATCATGGCTCGAACCTAACTCCAAATCGGTGAATCGGAGAAAAAGGATGAAGAACGGCAAGAACTTGATCCCAACACTAAATCCGCCCGATCTGTGAGTTCGTGAGGTATTAGAGAAATTCCTTCGGTAGAAAGAAGACTCTCACAAAGCTACACAAGATGGTTCAAACGGATTTGCGAATCTTCCCTCGAAACAAGAATTCTCGTGAAGAACGAAAGAGGGGAAAACGTGCAAACGCGAAGAACAAACTCGCAAGACAAATTAAAGCACGAATTTGATCCTTGGACTCAGAGGAATGGATGATTCATTAAGCACTTGGTGTACGGGCTACAAGCCACTCCAGCAGATCAAAGCTTGGATGGCGAAAAGCTCAAGAACAAGAGCCAACTCTCCTAACCCTAGCCTACTCTCACAGGAACAAAATGAGAGAGACACCACCACTAGTCTGCCAAGGATGCGGCTGCCCTAGCAGCCCTCTCCATATATATAGGCGCACGTCCTAATGACCAAGGCGCCCTTACATTAAGCACTCATCCCAAATACCCCCCAGGGGTAAAACCGTCCAGACTTGACAGTCTTCATCCGACGGCCACGCCCGCACATCCGGTAGCTTCGCCTCGACGCGACCTCACCCGATGCCGCCACGTGCCGCCACTGTCGACCGCCGCGCCTTCTCACCGATAGCTTCGCCGCAACGCAAACCTCTCGGTGCCGCCACGCGTCGACCGTCCTTTCGGACCAACCCCCTGGTTTTGAGGCCCAAACCAGGCAAACCGGCCACCCCGAGTTTTGAGGCCCAAACTCGGAAACCCGCAAGCCCAGGTTTTGAGGCCCAAACCTGGAAACCGTCCATCCCGAGTTTTGAGGCCAAACTCGGAAACCGTCGATGATAGCTTTTTGAGGCTCAGCTACCGAACCCGCACCGCAGACGGGATGTGGTTCGCACACCCCGACCACCGGCACCGATGCCGATGCATGTCCAGCCTCCACGCCGGGCACAACGCCTTCGCCTTCCTTCTTGACTCGGCCGACGGCACTTGCGCCGCACGCAAGCCCGTGTCCGACCTCCCGCCAAGCGACACGACTCCAGCGCCTTCCTCCCGACTCGACCGATGCACCGCACATCCCCATGTGCTCTTGCCCGCCGATGCCACGTGCCAGCTACCACAGCTGGTCCTCTGGCCCTCTGGTCCCTCAGTCCAAGCCTCCCGTCCGCCTTTCACCGCTCGGTTCGTCGGCATGGCACGTCCGCCGCACGGCACGCCCATCCTTCACCGCACCCGGTCCGTCAGCACGGCACGGCTCAACTTGACCTTCACCTCGCCATAGACCACTGTCTCCGAGCTCCACACCTGCACATCAACACAGCCAAGAGACACATGTCGCACACACACTCCAACACATAAACACCACACAACTCACGCCACCGGTTAGTCATAACATTAAGCGCATAGCAAGATAATGACTCAACCGGGTAAAAGCCTCAAACCTTCCTCAACACAGTCAATCATTCATCATATGTATTCTCAATCTCCCCCTTGATGAATGCATTGACTGACAATAAAATCAAAAAGGAAGGGTTTGAAGACCAGTCTCACTCAAGTGCCCAAAAGCCAGGTAAAAGCAAACACAAGGCCACTTGAGAGAGGGAGGATCATGAATACTCCAAATAAAAGCTCTCGGTCCCGAAAGAAATGGGAAAAGCGGGCAAAGCCTCCACATAACCGAAGAGTCAAGAGAAGACAAGAGTTTCATGAATCCCAAAAGGCACTCGAAAACCAATCTCAAAAATTGTCAAACAATCATCACAAAAAGAAACCAAGGTACTTATCCACTTGGATTCACTTGGGTTACTCCCCCTTACTTGGGTTTCTAAATTTCTCCCCCTTGATGATTGAATTGACAAAAACTCGGCACAAGAGATGGTTTGAGATACCAACACCGAAAACTTGGTCCCCAAAGACATGGGCAACGGCTCAACGCAACCAAGCGAAGGATCGAAGCAACAACTCAACAAAGAGCAAAAGACTTGGTTCCCAAAGACATGGGCAACGGCTCGACGCAACCAAGTCAAAAATGAGCTAGTCCTCAAGAAGAGGCAGAAAAGGGGCTCAACACCGCTAGCTCAAGGCTCGACACCAAATGAGGCTGAAACTGCGCATAAGAAGCAAACCTGCTAGTCCCTCAAGATAGAGGCACAGAGGCTCAACACAACTAGCAGAAGATTTGATACCATTCAAAATCAGCCACAAATTGGTGAAAACAGCTAGTTCCTCAAGACAGAGGCAGAATGGCTCAACACAACTAGCTGAGGGCTCCAATCCAATCAAAAATACCAAGCAAAAAACTGCTAGTCCCTCAAGAGAGAGGCAAATCGGCTCAACACGACTAGCAAGCTCGATACCAATGCCTTACGGCCAAACATGCTCCGCACCAATGGAAAACCAATCAAAGCGTACCAATTCAAGGAACACAAGAAAGGTTCAATTCCAATTGAAAAAGCCCAAAGAAAAGGCTCAAAGCGAAATGGAGCACAAACACTCAGAGCACGCGGAGAAGCAGCAAGACAAAAGCGACTCCCCCTGAAAGCAAGCCTATTTACAAAAGCTATGCAATACAGCTCATGACATCAATTGCATTCCATACCGAAAGATGGATACCAATTGGAACACCTAAAAGAGCTATACCGAGTGAAGATACCAATTGAAGAAGAAACCAAAAGAGCTAAAACTCCCCCTCGCTCAAAGCTTTCCCCAAAATGCATGACTCTCCCCTTTGTGCCAACACTTAAGCCCCCCCTTGAAAACAGCTTCTCCCCCTTGACAAAAGGGAACATGCTGAGGGGTTTTGACATTTTCCACAAAATTGACACAAACACAAGACAAGTCATCCAAAAGCATATGGGGGCAGTGAGAAGCATTAAAAGAGCCCGAAACCAATTGAAGGTGACCACAAAGAATATCGGAGCTGGGGGTATGCACACTAAGCTAAAAATGCATGAAATGCACAATGCAACAGCTTCAAGTGTATAGCAATCAGAATGAAAAGATGCTCAAAAAGAGTGCTGCCCTGAAAATGTAGCAATCAATACAAATGCTAGCTAAGGCTCAAACTGATCAAATGAATACGAAATATGAACAATTAAGCATATGAGCAGTTTTAAGCCATTCGAAAAGGTGTTCACCACTAAAATAGCACTTAGCATGGATAGACAGGAAATCAACCAAGTGCTAACTCAGGTATAAAAGGTGAACTACCCCTAGCAAAGTTCAATCATCATGCAATAGAATGAAGCATAGACTTGTGTTATTTTTTTTTTCAAATTTTATTGGAGTTTGCAGCGGTATTAACACAAGTTCATATTAAAGCATGTGATTGCGAGAGGTTGAAAGCATGGTCATTGCCTAACTTTTCAACCGGGCTAAGCCTATGCAAGAAAAGCAATCAGAAGCTTAAAGCACCGGTTTCGGTCTTACACTACACGGCTCAAGTTTAACTCAAATGTGCAATGAGAAACAGTCTCGATACCGTGAGGTGCTGACACATGCAATCCCATCTCGATCTTTTCATTTCACTAATACTTGGATCAAGATTTTAAGCACAATGTACATATGAACAATCCAAGCAAGTGAATGACTCAGTGCAAGAGACATAGCAACCTAGCATACAAAAGATAGCATAAGTGATCTCAACACATCCTACCCATGCTAGTTGCCAATCTCAATGGTGAACAAATTAAAGGTTTCATAGTTGATTAGTCAAGTTCACCATTTGCAAAAATAGCTTAGCTCATAACATGTATCAAGTGATCAAAAAGAGCCTAAGCTACAAGCATCATCATGAATAAACAGGGCATACCAAAAAGAGCATAGTCTCATTTTCATTACTATATACATGAAGCTCTAAAATGCAAGATGTACATGATGAAATGCATGCAAAAGCTAGTCTATCAAAAACTAAGCAAAAACTAGCCTAAGAGTAAAGACCCAAAACAAAAGGGGGTATCGGAGAAGACCAACTAAGATACAACAAGCAAAATGCTTCCCCAACTAAAAGGGAAACACACATCCAGCTCACAAGCGAAGAGCCAGGAAATGCTCAAGCGACAGGCAGCAAAATCCACATCGGAAAGACCACACAGCAGAAAAGGGGTCGAAGAAGAAGTGTACCAAAAACCGAACTCAGAAGTGTGTCGGAGGTACCTCATGAAGCACATGACCGCCTGCTGGTGTGATGCCCGAGGGGACGCCTGATGCTGCTGAACTCCGGGGCGCCTGCCTCGCCGAAGTCGTCTCCCCCTCGCCTGATGCTGTCGCTCCCCCAGGTGCTGCTAGTGCTCGTTGGAGAGCTGCTCGAACGGAACCCTAAGTCGTGGAAGAAGTGGGATCGGGTCCGTGAGCCGAAATGCTCTCTCCAGGCTCCTGTTCTCCTGCACACTCAAAAGCAGAAGAAAACACAAGGCATTGTCTCGTCCAGTGTGACCTCAAGGTCTCCACGAAAACGGTTAGTCACATAAAAGCATAAGGTAAGCTCTCAACAAAAAGAGGTCTACCCATGAATGATACCGCAAGGAGATATGAATCCAAACTAGACAAGACTACCATGCAACAGGATAAAGCACTATGGAGCAAAATGCATCCTAAGGACATGATTAACTCAAACGCAGCCTAAACCTCAACACATGCTACAATGCAAGATAATGATAGCAATAGATCCAAAAGCATGTAACATGATAAAATCGAGGAAAGACTAGTGCTCAAACTAATCATATCAACAGGATACATGTAGCTAACCAAAACTAGCACCTGAAAAGTGACACCTAATGAACATCACACCTCTACAAGTAAAGCTCATGGAGAGGTATGGTAAAACATGACATAATGTTCATAAGGATCACAGACTAGCATGAAAAGTGGATAATCCACAAAAGCTATACACAAAGCTAGCAAGACATGATATACAAGATAGCACATGCTAGACTAAAGCAAAACATGATACAAAAGAAAATGTACATGTAAAAGCTATACAAGTAAGCACATGAAGAACCATCTCATACCACAAGACATAAATCATGGATGAACAAGGTATGAGTGTATAAGAAAGCTCACCAAGCTATACAAACCTCTTTGGAGGCAAATCTAAGCGGGATGCAGAGAACCATCAAAACTTGATCACATCTAAAAGATCAAGCTCCATTCGGCGCATGTCCTCCACCCCGCGTCCTCATATCTACACACAAGAGGACAAAGTAACCCGAGCCTTGGATCCCGAAGGGTTAGCAAGCATGTACTTGGGAATCCAGGACTTGGTCACAAATCTCAACTTCTCATGTGGGTTAGCATGATGCAAATGCTGGTTCAAAAGCGATTTTGAAACACCCTTGGAAGCCTTCCTCAAAAGGACAACTCGAGGAGAAGAACGAGTCGTACCACAGGAAAAGAGGCAAACATCATCCAAGGTCTTTGTAGAAGAACCAATAGAAGCATCATGAACAGCATGACGTGGACGAAGAGAAGAAGCACTAGAAGCATGTCCACGACCATGACCTATCCCACTAGAAAAGGAGTCATAAATCCCATCAACAAAAATGGGCTTCTTACTAGGAACACAAGCGTTCATGCCATGAGACGGGCTATGAATCACCATCTTCCTAGAAGAGCGAGCTTGGCGCAAGCGTTTGGCACGCCGATAGCAAAAGCTTTCTTGATGCCCATCTTTCTCACAAAAAGAGCAATGGTACAAAGGCCTACTGGAAGGCACACCATTCTCCGACAAGTGAGAAGTCCCTTGGGACTTAGAGCAAGAAACATCTACAGCCATCTTGGGGCCAACACTAGGAGCACACGTGCCATGGGAAAGGCTACGCGGCTTCCTAAACGCCTTAGCTCGAATTCGCCGTTCATGCTTGACACGACGAAAACAAAAATCGAGCGAATGTCCCTCCTTCTTGCAAAAGGTGCAATGGAAAACCGGATTGGGAGGACGAGTCCCAAAAATGTGAGAAGCACCCTTGTCAAGAGAAGTCTCTTGGACATCACTCGAAGAACTAGCAAGGTTAGGAGTAGCTATGAAAGAGCTATCCGAAGCCTTGGCACTAGTGCTATCGTCAAAAGACTCACGCGCAACACAAGAACTCAACTCCGATCGCAAAGATGCAGACTTGGAAACTTCGACAACAGAGTTGGAAGAAAAGCGTGACTCAAAAGACTTAGCACAAAGGCTCTTGCATCTTGTGGCCAAAACCTCATTTTCAAACTTGAGGCGATCACAAGTACCACATGGAGCATTTTTAAGATTCTCCATCTCCTCTCTAATGCACTCGGCATATGTGGTACGCAAGAGCTCAACTTCCCTCTCAAGGTTGGCACTCATATCATTGTGCTCAACCAACTTAGCGCTCATATCATCGCGCATTTGCTTCAAAACCAAAACTTCTTTTTCCAAATCAATGCAAGATGTGCAAATGAAATCGGTGGAAGAAACATCACCATTTACATCAAGCAAAGGATCATGAATATCACTAGAAGTATGGCAAGCATCTTTATTCAAAGAGCATGAGCTACAAGGCCTAGCATTTAATTCATCAATTTTAGCCCTAGCATGCTCAAGGTCATCTACACATGTCCTGTGAATCAGACTATATTCTCTAAGTCTAGCAACAAAAGATTCACAGTTGACACATGGCAGAGAAGCATTTGACTTTAACAAGGCTATTTCATTTTTAGCACAATCAAGATCCTTGCCCAAGTCAATGCAAACTAAACATGGTTTGGAGGCATTGGATTTCAACATTTTATTTTCAGATTTTAAGCTAGCAAGAGAAAAGCGTAGCTCATCAACCTTCCTAACCATGTCACTACAGGAGGTGCAAGGTAAAGAGATACTAGACTTCAAATCACAAAGCTTGTGCAAGCTCACAAGTCCACGAGCAAGTATACCTCTCTTGACCTTGCCAAGTTGACATAGGAGATCCTCCGGTGAAAGCTCATCATGTCGCAGAAGGTTCAGCATATCATTCACCTCGCGATCCCTCTCATCAACTGCACTCCTCCTTCTTCCCAAGATGTCGTCCATGGAACCGTTCATGCTGAAAGACAAAGACATACTTGAAGAAGAACTTGGTGCACTCCAAAAGCACCGTTAGTGTTAGCAAGATAAAAGCTTAACACCTCGACAAGCAAAGTCGGAAACAGAACCGCTCTCAAAAGGTCGCCTTCGCGGATCCGGAACCGGTTAAGGTAGAGAGATCCTTAACTGGCTCCGATACCAATTGAAGGACCGAAAATGCTAAAGCAGGGCGACCAGAGGGGGGGTGAATGGGAGCCTAAAAATTTCTTCTCAGAAATGCCGGCCTCTGTCCCAACAAAATCAACCCCAAGAGCAAAGCCGACACACGTGATGTCCACGACCCAAGAGAATGGGTGGATGTTCCCTAGGAACACAGCGGGACACCACAAAAGCTCCCTCTTCCAAATCCACGCGAGTCAACTAGTGACAGGATGGAGTTTGGGTAACCTCAACCTCCCCCGAGCAACGCGAGGGGGATTCAGGCAATCTCGCAAAGCGGGAAGCCCGGTTTCTGTAGAGCACAGAGTCGGGAATCCAACGCAAAAAGCGGATCTCAAATCGGAGCTCGAACGCAAAAGATACGGGCGAAAACGCGCAAACACTGCACTGACCGGACTCTGAGGTGCATCCGGTCAGTGACGATCGGACGCGTCCGGTCAGAGAAAAACCTCTCTGGATGCTCTCTGTTCACGACCGGACTCACGGTGATCAAGCGTCCGGTCGTTTCAACTGAGCGTCCGGTCAAGCACCGAGGAGGCAATGAACAGTGCCTTCAGTGCGTCCGGTCACGCGAAACCCTAGCGTCCGGTCAGAATCTCGCACAGTATTTCGCTCGGCCTTCAACGATCGGACGCACGGGATAGCGTCCGGTCGATATGAGGCGTGCGTCCGGTCAAGTCACGAAGGAGACGCAGAGAACGTGTTCAACGACCGGACTCACGACCAAGCGTCCGGTCGGTGCGACTCGTGCGTCCGGTCACCGCGATGCACCTCTGTTCATCCACCGAATCAACCCGATCTCCCTCAAATCAAAAGCACTAGGGCTCCAACTTCGTGTGAGGGATCACAAGGATGTTAGTGAGCTACTCCTAAGAGATCATGGCTCGAACCTAACTCCAAATCGGTGAATCGGAGAAAAAGGATGAAGAACGGCAAGAACTTGATCCCAACACTAAATCCGCCCGATCTGTGAGTTCGTGAGGTATTAGAGAAATTCCTTCGGTAGAAAGAAGACTCTCACAAAGCTACACAAGATGGTTCAAACGGATTTGCGAATCTTCCCTCGAAACAAGAATTCTCGTGAAGAACGAAAGAGGGGAAAACGTGCAAACGCGAAGAACAAACTCGCAAGACAAATTAAAGCACGAATTTGATCCTTGGACTCAGAGGAATGGATGATTCATTAAGCACTTGGTGTACGGGCTACAAGCCACTCCAGCAGATCAAAGCTTGGATGGCGAAAAGCTCAAGAACAAGAGCCAACTCTCCTAACCCTAGCCTACTCTCACAGGAACAAAATGAGAGAGACACCACCACTAGTCTGCCAAGGATGCGGCTGCCCTAGCAGCCCTCTCCATATATATAGGCGCACGTCCTAATGACCAAGGCGCCCTTACATTAAGCACTCATCCCAAATACCCCCCAGGGGTAAAACCGTCCAGACTTGACAGTCTTCATCCGACGGCCACGCCCGCACATCCGGTAGCTTCGCCTCGACGCGACCTCACCCGATGCCGCCACGTGCCGCCACTGTCGACCGCCGCGCCTTCTCACCGATAGCTTCGCCGCAACGCAAACCTCTCGGTGCCGCCACGCGTCGACCGTCCTTTCGGACCAACCCCCTGGTTTTGAGGCCCAAACCAGGCAAACCGGCCACCCCGAGTTTTGAGGCCCAAACTCGGAAACCCGCAAGCCCAGGTTTTGAGGCCCAAACCTGGAAACCGTCCATCCCGAGTTTTGAGGCCAAACTCGGAAACCGTCGATGATAGCTTTTTGAGGCTCAGCTACCGAACCCGCACCGCAGACGGGATGTGGTTCGCACACCCCGACCACCGGCACCGATGCCGATGCATGTCCAGCCTCCACGCCGGGCACAACGCCTTCGCCTTCCTTCTTGACTCGGCCGACGGCACTTGCGCCGCACGCAAGCCCGTGTCCGACCTCCCGCCAAGCGACACGACTCCAGCGCCTTCCTCCCGACTCGGCCGATGCACCGCACATCCCCATGTGCTCTTGCTCGCCGATGCCACGTGCCAGCTACCACAGCTGGTCCTCTGGCCCTCTGGTCCCTCAGTCCAAGCCTCCCGTCCGCCTTTCACCGCTCGGTTCGTCGGCATGGCACGTCCGCCGCACGGCACGCCCATCCTTCACCGCACCCGGTCCGTCAGCACGGCACGGCTCAACTTGACCTTCACCTCGCCATAGACCACTGTCTCCGAGCTCCACACCTGCACATCAACACAGCCAAGAGACACATGTCGCACACACACTCCAACACATAAACACCACACAACTCACGCCACCGGTTAGTCATAACATTAAGCGCATAGCAAGATAATGACTCAACCGGGTAAAAGCCTCAAACCTTCCTCAACACAGTCAATCATTCATCATATGTATTCTCAAACCCTGAGACTATTGTAAAAAAGGTTCACAATCAATACAACCAACCCGGCCCCGTGCCGTCTTCGAGTCCAAGTCGTGTCGTCGTGTTCTTCGAGAGGGGCTATCGATCCGTCGACCTCCGTAAGTTCCGGCAACCTTGTTATCATGTCTAGTATCGTGCGGCGGATTTAGATATGGTGCAAGTAGTCTCGTACGTTAAGCTTAGTATCGTGCGGCGGATTTAAGCTTATGACGGGAGGTTTTTGCTTATGCCTTGTATCGTGCGGCGGATTGAGTCATGAGTAAAAATAGTTATCGGCTCTATTAGATTTGGCAATCTGATAGATTCATTAAGTTACCTTGTGTTATATGTTTTGTTATGTTTGTTTCATCATAACACTTTTGCCCAATACAGATACCGTCCGGTTCGGCTTCATCTTTATAGATCTGCTCTGTTCTTTCAGGTTCATTATTGAAAGGTCTTTTATGCAGTAGATCTATTGTTCGTAATAGCTGATCGGATCGTATCTGGATTGCCACTTGGTGAGGGTTCATGCATGTTAAGTGTGTTTGATCTATGACAAGGCTAGGTGTCGTGCGGCAGGCGCAGGCTTTAGATTAGCTTAGTCATGCTTAGTTTGTATGTTCAATCTCCATGGATCCCAACTCGGTTGTACAATCGAGATTGGTTAAGTTTTAACTTATATCTAATACATCATGCAAGTACGATTCTTATGCAAACGTGTTCGGCAACCTGTTATTCACGTGACTTTGTTCATATTGCCGAATTATCTTTAAACCTGTTGACAGATAGCTTTCATAGCTATATGTCGTCGTAAGTGGCTTCAGGGCCGTATATTTTGGAACTGTCTGGTCATACCCGGCATGTTCCAGCTTTGTATTTAACAGTTTATCTCCCTTGTTAGTTGCAGGGCAAACTGACTGGCACGCACCGGACTCCTGAGCACCCGGGCCACGTTTGAAGCCAGCTTCTTCGGCTTGCTATGTGATTGGCACAGGGCGCCACTTTTGGTGCCAACACCCGGCTTGTTCGCTTGGTTTCTGGACTTCTCGTTTGGCCCTGTAGTTGACCAAGGAATCTCTCTAGATATCTTTGCTACTTGTTAGCATAGGTATTTAGGATTTTCTCGACGTAGCCGTCTATCTACGTCCGGGACTTGGTTTTTGGGGTTGTGTTCGAGCCGGAACTTTTGGAGTTTGGTTTGCTTCTTCTTGGTGGTGCTCCGCTGTGATCCTAGGGATCATCCACCCTCTTCCAAGGGTCGTGAGCATCATGGTTTTGGTCATCGTTTCTCAGGGTTGATTTTGGGACATTTGGCTAAAGTTTCTGAGAAGAATTTTGAGCTCCCATTCACCCCCCCCTCTGGTCGCCTTGCTAGTGCTTTCTCGGTCCTTCACCATCTTACCCCATTCTTTCTTTCCTTAGTCCTTCTTATCTTTTTCCTTTATCTTCTTCAACTTCTTTCTTTCTTATCTCGTTCTATCTTCACGGTGGCCAATAAGACCATTCGTGAGTTTTCTGCTCCTTCTGCCGCTAATGTAGCGATAGGACCAGATGTGATCGATGCTAACCTAAATTTTGAGTTGAAACCGGCTCTGATCATGATGGTCCAAGCTAGCCCGTTCTGTGGCAAAGCTCATGAGGATGCCAATGCTCACCTCCAACAATTTTTAGAGATTTGCGGCACCTTCACCATTAAGGGGATAACCCAAGAAGCCATCCGTCTTTGTCTCTTTCCTTTCTCTTTGCTAGAAAAAGTGAAGCAATGGTTCTATACCAGTCGCAACGTTGTAGACACATGGGACAAGTGTTCCAATGCTTTTCTCGCCAAATTCTTTCCTATGGGCAAGACGAATGCTCTGCGCAACAAAATCTCCAGCTTCACGCAACAAGCCGAGGAATCTATTCCCGAGGCTTGGGAGATGTTGCAAGAGTATGTCGCTGCTTGTCCGCACCATGGTATGGAGGACTGGCTATTGATCCAGAACTTCTACCATGGCCTAACCCCACTCTCTAGAAGCCATTTGGATGCCGCCGCCGGCGGTGCATTCTTTTCTCTGAATGTTGCAGATGCTAAGGCTCTCATAGAGAAGAGGGTGTCGAACCAAGGATGGAATGACGAGAGACTGCAGCCTCGTAAGCGTGGTACACATTCCCTTAAGGAGGTCGATATGATCGTGGCCAAGATGGACCTGCTGGCAAAGAAGCTGGATAGCTGTGAGAAGATGAACCAACAAGAGAGTGTCCAATCTCTGGAATCCTACATGACTTGTGAAGTCTGTGGAGAAACCGGACATTCTGGGAGCCACTGCCCCGAGCTACATGAAGATTTGAACTTCATCAACAACAACAACGGTTTCCGTCAACAGAATCAAGGATGGAATCAGCCTGCAAACTCTCAAGGTAACAATCCATTCCCCCGCTCTAATTTTCATAATTCTGATGATTTCTCATTCTTAAAGAATCTAGTCTACTCTCAAGGTAGAACTACTGAATTTTTGAATAAGAAATTAATGACGAATGATAAAACCCTTGAGAATATAAATGCTAAATTGGAAGATTTCTCATCTGCTCTGAAAAATCAATTAAGCTTTAATAAGATGTTAGAAACCCAATTAGCTCAACTTGCTGCTATCATACCATCTTTTGAATCTGGCAAAATTCCTGCTAAACCTGACATGGAAACTACAAACATGGTTGTAATAAAATATTATAACTATTATGAAGATCAAACCATGACTGTTAAAAAGGGTGATCCTGGTAGTCCCATAATTAGATGCTCAATCTTTGGTGAAGTCTTTAAAAATGTCATGTGTGATTTAGGATCGAGCGTGAACATTCTATCTAAAGATTTTTATGAAAAGTCGTTCATTCCACCCATGTCATCCACATCTGCCTATGTTGTGCTAGCTGATCAGTCCACTTGCTATGTAGATGGAATAGTCAATGATTTACCTGTTCATATTAGAGGCTCCTATGTTCCTACTGATTTCATAATACTAGATATGGGAAATAGGAAAGATGTGCCTTTAATTTTGGGTAGACCCTTCTTGAACACTGTTGATGCCTGCATATATGTGGGAAGTGGTAAAATTCAAATGACATTAGGAGGTAGGAAGGAAATATTCTCCTTTTTCCGTGGTCCCGCATATGCCGCTAACATGCAGGAAGCAAAACCCGTTCATACCAAGAAGAGGCGCCTAAGAACAAGGTGGAGCAGACAGAAAGAACCACCTCCTCCTGAGTTGTGTAATTCACATAACAAGGGAGAGGTGCCAAAAGAAGAAGAACCAGATGGAGCACTTGAAGAAGAAGCACCCAAGGAAGAAGATCCACCCGATAAGGATGAAACTCCATGGACCTAAGGTAAGGTTTTACTTTTAATTTTTATTTCCCTTCAAATTTCCATTTTTCGAATAAATAACATATGTCATGCATGTAACTAAAAAAAATCACCAATTATCATTAGTTATATGCATAGGTATATGTTAACTTAGCTAGAATAATAAAATATCATAATAGGATAGTTTCCCTTTTTCACAACATTAGATAGTTTTCCTTTTAATAAAATGAGAACAAGAGCTCCGACCGAGAAAGAAGAAGACCCTTCACCAAGCAAGAAGCCAGCTAGGGGGAGACTCCCACTCCAATAAGGTATGTCTCAAGCCTACACTTTACATTCAATTCTTAAATTCTATACCTTTTGAATGTTATATGCTTGCCTAAGTAACCATTCCATGAATAAAATTGATAAAATCTGCTTAAACAAGTTGAATCCTGAATAAGATTTGAAATATGTCATGCAAATGCTATTGTTATGGTTTGAATGACTGGTCTTATCTAAATTGTAGCTTTTGTGGGTTGCACATGCTTAAACTGAAATCATGCTTAGTGAGTAAAGTTAGTAAGAAATGAAGTAATTCTTTAAACTTGCTAAGGTGAAATTAGGACCTAATCTGGAGGATTTCTTTTAAAAATTATGAAAACCTTGCTAAAAAGTTCCTCCTAGATTTTGTCCCATCCCACCACCAGCCAGATATTTGTTAGTCAAAACCACAAAGAGCTTTGTCTGTGTTGAGCTTTGTTAGACCTCATAGATCTTAGTAGAGAAGCTTATCATATCTTTTGAATCAAGATTCACACACCCACCATAAATTGCCTACTTTCCACTTTGGAAGTTTGCAACCACCAAATAAATTGCTCATTCTCTACACTTGAGATATGCAATACCTTGCCAAACGTCCCATTGCTAGCCTTATGCTATTCCTACACTGGGAATAAGCATTTCTCTCCCTTTCCCTACTCATTTCAAAAATCCTTTCCTATAGATAACCTAGGGAAATCTAGAGCTAAAAAAAGAGAGATAGAAAAAAATGAGCAAAGTAGCTCAAGAAAGGACTAAGTCCTGAAAAAAAGAGTGAGCAAAGTAGATCAAAACAGGACTTTGTCCTAAGAAAATGTGAGGACACATCTTTTGTCTACTCACTATGTTTCCAAAAGAGAGAGAGAGAGAGAGAGAGAGAGAGAGAGTTGTCATTAGCTCTAGACCCCAGAAATTAACTAGGAAGGATTATGAAATATCTCTCTATACACTTCCACATAACCACACATGCACATCTTGATCAATTTTTATGATTTGCTGCTCCTTATGATCTGAGTGTCTAGCTTAGCAATAAACATCAGGCAATTTGCTCATGGTTCTTAGCCTTCCTATAACTCCACATATCATTCTTTAGATGTAGGAAAGGCTACATTTTGGCCTAAGTGAGGATTTAAACACCATTGAGTGATTGAGTGAATCTTGGAGGGCTTAAGCATGTTGTTATCTTTTGAAAACTTTGAAAAAACTCCAGACAGAATCCTAGTCAAACCTAAGCAAGATAAAAGTTTCCTATCTACTGCTTTATTTCACTCGTGCATGTTTGAAGTGAAAAGCTATAAGCCCCACATTGCTATGATTAGTGATATATGCTAAGTTATTTCTCACTATACAATATGCACTTGCATACATCTTAAGTTGCTATCCATTTCATGCTCAATGCTTAAACCGCATTGTTGCTCGAGGACGAGCAACAGGTTAGCTTGGGGGAGCTTGTTGATGGTCCTTAAACACCTTTTTTACCATCAACATTTTACCCTAAAATTCACCAAAAAGGCATGAAATGTAGTCAAATAGGTTTCAAACTAACCAAATTCCACATTTCCATAGATTTTTATTTGAATGTAGGATTTGAACCAAATTTGGACATTTGAACCACCGGAGGCCAAGCCCACTCAACATGGCCCAATTGGGCCTCAGGGGGGTGGCGCCCGCCACCCCTAGGTGGCACCCGCCACCCCAAGGTGGCGCCTGCCACTTGGGTTGGCCCAAGTCCACTCCCTGCCATGTCACCGATCCGTGTGACCATCCCAAGGCCAAATCTTGGCCCTTGGTCACTAGGTCAGTGGCATCGGACAGCTCAGGAGTGAGTGGCATGGATCAAGGCTGAATGGCGATTACTTGGACATGCAACCGACCTACCAACCGCCTCCCTGTAGCTCCTGGATTTCGTTGAAGCAAAGGCGGTGCATCCAACGATGATGGGGGTGGCGGCCGCCACCTAGGGCTAGCGCCCGCCACTAGGGTTAGCCCTAGGTCAGCTGGCTGCCCCCTATAAGTACCCCCCTCACTCCTCAAAGCTATAAATACCCCCCTTAGGCATCACTTCATTCATATCCCAGAGAAACACCACACCAAGAAGCAACACAAGCAAGAGAAGCAAGTGAGAGTTAGGTTAGAAGCTCAGAGAGCTTAGGCAAGTAGGTAGCTAGTAGAGCAAGGCATCTTTGCCCTCGCAGAAGCGCTACTCAAGGCTTAGGTCAAGAGTAGAGGCGTGCGAGTGATCGGTCCTGGAGCTGGGAAGAGTCTTCCTTCATCTCCAGTTCAGGTTTTGCTCTTGTATCTCAAGCACTTTACTATATTCTAGTTCATCATTTGAAGTATTACTTTATTCTACTTATCAGTATTGAGTGGTATACTTGATTGATTGCTTGAGTGCCTAGCTATCCTACAGTTCAATTCACTTAGCCATAGTAGTTAATCTCTAGTGAGCTTAGTGTTTGATCTATGCCAATAGGTTGCTTAGTTAGTTTAGTATTTATCTTATTATGTCAAGTATTTGCTCTGACGTCCGCAAGGGTGTCTCTATTCAAAGCTAGGATAGAGATAGTTAGAATATAGTTAAGCGTGGTGCTTAGTTATAGACTTACCTTCAGATATGGCTGGACCCCCCGATAGCTGTTGTAGCAAGCAGGTGGTGACAGCCCTGTGCGCCTTGAATTCCACCACGTAGTTGGCCCAGTTTAACAGTAAGGCTCGTTGTGCTAGCGTTCAACCTAAGTCAGTGGTAAAGGCTAGTACGCCTCGATACTTGATAAGATAGGAATAAAACTTTACTTAACTTGGTTGCTTTATTGACATTTGCCTGTCCTGCTTCGTAGTTATCTTGCTCTGTGGTCATCTAGGAGTAGTTATTAGTTAGTAGTCAGTTATCTTAGTTACCCTTAGTTACCCCTTTATCTACCTATCCATCCACCTTACCTTAGCCATCCATTTCATCCTTACCTATCCACCCACATATTCTTTCTAGCCTTCCATCCCCTCTTTTCCCTTCTCTCCTTTTTCCTTTTCTATTTTCTTCGACTCTCATCCCCTCCTTGACTCGACTCATACACCACCCAAGCCTTCGCTTTGGATCAAATAAATCGACACCTGGTACTCCCAGGCGAAGTGCTACTATGATAGTTCTGTGCGCTTGCAGAATCTCCTCCTGGTAGATTGCAATCTCTCTAGCTAGCTCCTACTAGTGTCGGGATTGACAACCCCGCTTGGCAATAGTAGATGGCTGCTTTAGCTTCACTCCTTTAGGTATAGTGACCGGACTTGCTTCAAGCACTTCTGACACCGTTGCCTGGACTAGATTCCATAGTCTGCTCCTTGTAACGACGTTGGCTAGTGCCAACAAGCATTCATGGGCCGTTACCGGGGATAGTTGCCTAGCTCTATCTTTAGTGAAGCTAAGAACTACCAACAGCCGTCGAGCTTGCTCCGGTGGACCCCTAGCCAAGAAACCTAGCCAACCGTGTTCGCCTTGCAAAGGTGAGTCTAGCTGTGTAGATGGTTGTGCCCGAAGCCTCTCCGTCGGCGAGCTAGCGCCGGTCAACTCTGGCGGGGGTGCTCTGTCTCCGACGCGTGGGTCCGTTGACCAGGTGACGTGGGGTCGCCTGACTAGCGGGGCCCACTGGCAGTGAGAGGGAGAGAGAAGGAGAAGTCTGGGTACGCAATCGCTCGGGTTAGCCGGGTGCACCTAGCGTTTTGCCCTAGGTCTGCTGGTGTATGAAGTGGGGTACTCGTAGCAGTTTAGGTCGGGTTTTCTTTTAAATCAGTTATTGCAGAATTTGTGTAAAGGCTTCAAAAATTCATACAAGGCTCATTTTATGTCCAAATGTTGTGAAACAAATTTTCGTGTGTTAAGAATGAATAGGGCTACCTGTGAAAAATGTTAAATGCATTTTTGGTGATAGTTTTATATGCAGTTTAAATTGATTTAGGATTTTGCTGTTAACTTAGAAAAGGCATAACTAATTCTGTGTAGCTCAGAAAAATATGATTCCAATTTTGTTAATTCTGTGTAGATGAGTAGTTTCTGGAAAAAATGTAATATGGAGGTGCTCTCTGAAATATTTTGGCAGTAGCATTTAAAATGGTTAAATATTGTTTTCTTGTATAATTTGTAGTAATTAAAATATGATGGATATGAACCTGATAATTTTTGTAGACTGCTCTTATGCTAAGAAGTTCAGAGGAAAAATATGAAATTTGTTGTTTGACACTTTCTGTTATGATGTGTAGTACAAAGCAGCTTTTCATCATGTTATTTGTCTTTTTCATAGAGAACAGTGCTTCAATCCAAATGACTTGAAAACTTGATAGTGAGTTGTTTTGCATGTTGTTAATCCCAAGTAATTTTTGTAGATTTTTCTGAAACTATTTAGGATAGGTTGCTATCATAAGCATGTTTAAATAGGATTATTAAAGCAAGAAAGTAGATGAAAATATTTTAAATAAGTAGGTAATGCTGTCATAATTATGTGTCTTAATTGGTTAATTAGGAAAGTTAAATGATTGTTAGATGCTAGGGTCTTTCATAATCATTAAGATGATGTTAACTACCTTGTTAAAGATAATGAAGTAGATGACATGTGCTTATCTCCTGAAGTGTTATTAGCTCTGTTGCATCCCGTATGCATTCTATGTGCATTCATCATATTCATACATATTATGCATCATACAGGATCGGCAGAGGAGGCCCAGAACCAACCGCAGCCGGAAGAGCCCATCCAGGAGGAGATTCTGCTCGAAGAGACCGGAGGCACCGACGCCGAGGAACTGCCCGAGTGCCGCGATCACCATCTGTCTGACTTTGAGAAAGGCAAGCCCCGGAGCATTTTAACTCCTACGGTTTCCGAATGATTTACGATTAACCTGATAATGACTGTTGCATTAGGTTATAGGAATTGATTGCTACCGTTGATGCATTATTACTATATCCTTGTCCACCAGCAATTATTATCTTGATATCCCTGTTAGGTCTAGGCTCGATTATATGCTTAGCCCTGCTTAGATCGGCAAAAGTCGAGTGATTTCCTGTCTCCCGCATATAGGTGGATACTGATCATGACTAGCCTGGTGCTATCATGGAGATAACCGTGTGATAATTAATCTGAGACCGGGCGGAACGTAGGAGCAGCAGGACATTGGTTCTGTGTGCTAATAGTCTTCCGTTTGTGTCGCATAGGACCCGTTCGGGAATGTCCCTTCAGTCAAATTGAACGCGTCAAACACTTAATGGAGCAGGTGCGGGTACCTCCCGTGAAGCCGAGTAAGGTTATTCGAGCCGGTGATGGAGATGTTGACGCCTAACACCCAGGGCCTCGGCTGTACCGTGGGCAACTATTCTGAGCAACTTGGCATGGTCCGAGGGCAGACATGTCCTGATCGACCTGGCATGACTGTGGGCAGCTATAGCTTGAGCGACCTGGCACTGAGATAACCCCCAGTGTAGAAGGGCCCATGGTCATCCCGCGAATTGTGTTCTCGAATCTTGTGAGTGGCAGCCGACGGCTACCGAGCGCAGGTGTGATCCGATGAGTGTGCGACATTTTATCCCCAGCTGGGTAGGAATCGATTATAATCGCCATCGCTCCTAGACAGTGAGTAATTGACTGTAGATCATCACCCGTAGAACTTATGGAACTAAATATGGTTATGGTATGGAATCTGAAAGGCTATTGATGAAATAGTCACTCTTGCTTGAATAATTAGTCAAGTGCTTGTTTTAGATCAGGAGCAAACCTAGTATGGTAGAATAAATTACTAAAAGTGACTGCCATCACCCTAAGTTGAGTTTTACTTACAAAGATATTTCATGCAAAAAGGGTATGTACAGCCAACCCCACATATAGCCTACATGATCCTTGGTGTCTCATTATTTCTGGTTTGTGACAGGTAAGTCTATCTGAGTACCTTCTCGTACTCAGGGTTTTATCCCCTTGTTGTTGCAGATGGTCAGTGCTTCTTTGGCTACTGCGAGAACTGCCTGTACCCGGTTATGGGAGATGACTAGACCAAGGGCATGGTCACTACTTATCTTATCTGATGCTTTTGTGGACCTGATCAGACTGATGGCACTGTATTAAGAACACTCCAAACTTATGTTTAAAACTATGTTGCTTCCGCTACTGTTCAAACTATGGTTTGTAATATTATTTCGTACTCCGATGTATTCGAACTATGTGCAACTGTGATGTAACTTGTGGGCATGTTCGCTGAACTAGTACGATCTTGGCTGAATGTTGAAATGATTTGAAATCCTTCAAGATTTCTGGACTACCGGGTTTGTACGAGCTTAAGTACTTGATAATTTTTTGCGATAAGCGGAGGTCTCGGTACTTAATCTGGTGCAAATTGGTTGGTTCTGTTACAGCTGGCATCAGAGCATGGTTCAGTGTACTGTTCATAAGTGTATTTGAAAAATAGTATTTTTCACAAGAATAAAGTTGTATTTGCCAACCTATAGTATAGTAGGATTTGGAAATCTTAAGAATAAAAACTAAGGTGTGCCAGTGATCAAGTACTTATGCCCAATAGGATCTTAGGTGGCTATTTAAGTACTAACTTGGGGGTCGTGCATCATGTTTAAATTCTATTATTTACTGTCGTCCATACGGCAAGGGTGAAATTGTATGAGTGCTATTCTTCGGGAGAGTAATGTATGGATCAATTTTCCTCTATGCCAAGGTAATGAGGGAGTTGTGAGAGCATGGTTGGACAACCGCCAATCTAGGGGAGTGATAGACCGATACCGGAATGTATGCTTGTTGCACACGGGTATATATGAAAGTATTTAATTGTGGGAGTATCCTATTCGATGGGTGCATATACTACTTACATGTATACCGGGTGTGCACCTAAGTTAGTATTAGATTTAATTTCAGCAATGCATAATATTCATACTGTGGGCAGGGCTGAAATAATTTTCTGCAGGTACGCTAACTTGCGAACATTTAGTACGTTTGTTAACGCTATGAGTGAACGTTATATGCCACCGTCTAGCCGTTAGAATGTTAGACAGTGAGGACGTATGTTACACACATGCATCATGATCATACAATCTTGCATTAATCTTACTTCCTTCCTTATCATATCCGTCCTGTTTTCTACTATGTGGATAAACTTCTTTCAGATGGCTCGTACCAAGCGCACCGCCCGTAAGTCGACCGGAGGCAAGAGGCCTAACTATATGCTGGGACCCTGGACTGCTGAGGGATCGGAGAACTTTCTGGATGAGTTCGACATGCCTACTATTCTGTAGAGAGTGCTGCACTTAGTGGGAAACCAGGAGGGCCAGGAGCCGCAGTACGACTGGCATCGTGTGCAGTTTTCAGATGACCGCTACATGTACACAGTGGAGGTGGACGTGCCTAGCCGCGATGCTCAGGATCTTGTATGGTGCCGCCGGGTGTTCGCACTGCAGGGTAGGACCCCGTGGGATGGAGCTAACAGGGTTGCCTATACTGTTCTTCGGGACATTATGGAGGACCACCCGGAGGTGGTTGCGCAGGCCACTGCTAGCATCTTCCATACGGCGGACCCTTACCAGTCGGGGTGGCGTCAGCCAGGTGCCACTATACTGGAGGCCAGTTCCTTGGAGCGAGAGCATTGTGCGGGACCAGCTGGGATTGCTATGGCTGCACTCATGGCTACCTATGGGTGTTTGTCGTGCAGCTACGATCAACTAGACCATATTCTCAGTAAGGAGATAGCTGCACACCACCAGAGTCGAGAGGAGCATACTGTAGAGATGGACCATCTCACCATAGAGCTAGCTCACATGACTGTCGAGAGGGATCAGGCTCGTCAGAGGGAGCAGGATACAGCAAAGCCGCTTAGTGATCAGCAGGGGATGACGACTTTCTTGTCCACGATCATGGCTGAGACTGAGGAGTCACTTTGAGGTGTGTGTCTTGAGGGCATACGTGCGACTGGGCAGAACAGGATTCTCAGGCTTCAGGTAGGAGACTTGGAGCTACAACTTCATCACCTCCAGGACTATAATGATCGCCTGCATGAGGAGATCCATCGCCGAGAGAACGAGAGGAACCCTATCTTTCCTCCGGAGGACCCGGATCCTCGTGCTTCTTCTAGTGGTTCTTCAGATATCTCGAGCGACGATGATGATGATGGTGCCGATGGAGAGTAGGCTAGCTGGTTGTTTAGCGCTTGGTGACCTTGTGTCACATGTCCTTTGCGCTTGGTCTTTTGTAGTTATCATGGGATGTTGTACTGTTGTGTTGCGAACCTATATGCGCGTGGTGCAAGACCTTTAAAAGTCCCATATGTATGGGCACCCATGGATGATATGTTGGCTTTTGCAAGATATGTGATGAGCACTCTTATTATGTGATGCTGCAATGTGGATTGAAATTTATTATGCCTCTGTAATTGTTTGGCGAATTCATTTTCCGAATAATTTCTGTTGGCATGGTTTATTGTTCTCTACACTAATGGCAACGTCGCCTAATGATTATTGCTATCGATATATGCAGATGATGATGACTCGCAGTGGGGCTGGCGGTAGTGGTGGTAACGATGATAACAGAGAGAACCGCAATCCACCACCTCCTCCATCGGCCACACCCGAGCAACTCTTCGCCCAATTTCTGGGGAGCCAGCGCAATATCGAAGCGCTTCTGTGGGAGAATTTGGTGCATGACAATCATCGCCCGGAGCCAAATCAGTACAGCTCTTTCAAGGATTTTCTGGATACAAAGCCACCAATCTTCAAGGAAGCTACTGAACCTCTAGAAGCAGAAGAATGGCTGCACACTATGGAGCAAAAATTTTGGCTACTCAGGCTCACAGAGGAGCTGAAGGCATAATATGTTGCACACCAGCTGCAAGGACCGACCGGAATCTGGTGGTGACATCACCGCACCACTTATCCTGCCCGAACGCCTATCACATGGGGGTTGTTTTCGCAAGCTGTTCGGGGGCATTATATTCCGCCGAGCTTAACTCAGATGAAGGTGGCAGAGTTTATGAGCTTGACGCAGGGAACTCGATCTGTTACCGAGTATCATCATGTGTTCAATTCTTTGTCCCGGTACGCTCCGGACTTTGTGGAAACTGACGCTAAAAAGATAGCTAGTTTCAAGAGAGGGTTGAATACCAAGATGGGAAAAAATCAGTGGGTACTTCGTCTTGTGCCGTCTTCAAAGACTTCATCTGTGACTGTTTGATTCAAGAGAATCATAACAACAAGCATGCAGCGGGCAAGGCTCGAAAGAGGACATCGGAATCTAGACCTTCCCAGCCGAGAGGGTCACCAGCTCAGCATTTCCAATACCGACCACTGGCGCCTGGAGCTCGTTTCAGGCCGCCTCAGAAGAAAAGTCAGCAACAAGCTCAACGTAGTCAACAGCCGTACAAGATAGCAGCAAATCAAACTCGAGGGGGTCAAGGCAGCTCAGCTGGAAGCAAGTCTCTAGTTCGTGGGCCATGCTACAATTGCAACCAAGAGGGACATTTTGCGAGGTATTGCCCACACCCAAAGAAGCAGCAGACCAACTACCCCGCACATCTGCATAACATGACTGCCAAAGAATCTCATGCAGGAGAGCCCGTGACTGCCGGTATGTGTCTCGTTAACCATCATCCTGCAGTTGTTTTGTTTGATACTGGATCATCGCATTCTTTCATGAGCAAGGCATTTGCACAAAAGCATAACCAAGAAATGTCTGAAATGGATTATGGGTTTCGCGTGAGCTCCGTTGGGAGTAGCGTGTTATCTAGACAGATGGTTTGTAATGCGACCATCGAAATTGGAGGGCACAAATTTGGAGCTAATTTAGTGGTTTTGCCTGGACTAAGCATGGATGTAGTCTTGGGAATGAGTTGGATGACCATGTGGAACGCGGTGTTAGACACTGCAAATAGGACTCTTACCTTATCCGATGGTCGGACGGGTAACAAACTTCGCGTATCTCTTCCCCGAGGTGCCGATTTTGTTGACCTATCCTGTACTCTTGCTATAGAAGACCTTTCCAAAATTCCCGTTGTCCAAGATTTCCCAGATGTCTTCCTGGATGAGTTACCTGGGTTACCACCCAAGAGAGCCGTGGAATTTGTAATTGAGTTGTTACCAGGGACTGCACCAATCTCTAGGAGACCGTATCGTATGCCACCCAATGAACTAGCAGAACTCAAGACCCAAATCAAGGAACTCTTAGAAAAGGGGTTTATTCAACCTAGTGTGTCTGAATGGGGTTGCACAACCCTGTTTGTCAAAAAGAAGGATAAGTCACTTCGCATGTGTGTGGATTATCGGCCGCTCAACGCCGTGACGGTAAAGAACAAGTATCCGTTACCACGGATAGATATTCTCTTTGACCAGTTATCTCAAGCCAAGGTGTTTTCCAAGATTGACTTGAGGTCCGGTTATCATCAAATCAGAATTAGGCCACATGATATCCCAAAGACCATTTTTTCGACCAGATATGGGTTGTATGAGTACCTTGTCATGTCCTTTGGATTGACAAATGCTCCAGCATACTTCATGAGTTTGATGAACTCAGTGTTCATGCCAGAGCTAGATAAGTTTGTGGTAGTATTCATTGATGATATTTTAGTCTATTCAGAAAAAGAAGAGGACCAAGCAGAGCATCTAAGGATTGTTTTGACCAGACTTAGGGAGCATCATCTCTATGCTAAGTTTAGTAAGTGTGAGTTTTGGATGAAGAAAGTACATTTCCTTGGTCATATTTTATCTGAAGAGGGAATCTCAGTTGATCCCAGTAAAGTACAGGAAGTAATGGATTGGAAAGCTCCTACATCGGTCGGTGAGATTCGGAGTTTCTTAGGCATGGCAGGATACTATCGCCGATTTATTCCGGATTTCTCCAAGATTGCCAAACCTATGACCAGTTTGTTACAAAAGAACCAAAAGTTTGAATGGAGAGAAGAGTGCGAAACTGCTTTCCGTACCTTGCGAAAACTGTTGACCACTACTCCTGTTTTAGCTCAACCGGACATCAAGAAGCCCTTTGATGTCTTTTGCGATGCATCAAAGGTTGGCTTAGGTTGTGTTCTTATGCAAGAAGGTAGGTAATTGCTTATGAGTCTTGACAATTAAGGAAGCATGAAGTGAACTATCCTACACATGATCTGGAATTAGCTGCAGTTGTACACGCTCTGAAAATCTGGAGACATTATTTACTTGGTAATGTCTGTAATATGTACACGGATCACAAAAGTCTTAAGTATATTTTCACTCAGCCAGAGTTGAACATGAGGCAGAGAAGATGGCTTGAATTGATTAAAGATTATAATCTGCAGATTCACTACCATCCTGGTAAGGCGAATGTGGTAGCCCATGCTTTGAGTCGAAAATCACGTTGTAATGCTATGAAGTTGCTACCAAAAGATAAGTTCAGTTTAATGCATCCTGCAGTACTACATGACATAGAGTTACGCAGCACGTTGGTTGATTAAATCTTAGAGGGGCAGAAAACCGATAAGGGGATTCATCATATTAAAGAAAGACTAAAAGCTGCGACGGAACCAGTTAAGCATTTTCGAGTCGATGACAATGGAGTTCTATGGTTTGACCAGCGCCTAGTGCTACCTAAGGATAGGGAACTCAGAAACCGAATCATGGATGAAGCACATTTGTCTAGGTTATCTATTCATCCTGGAAGTACTAAAATGTATCAAGACTTACGTCTGCGGATACATGGGTGTTTGCCGAGTCTCTAAGTGATAGCACATGTTCTTTGGCTTGTGTTGTGCAGGTGTCGAGCACGGATACAGTGATTAGAGGAAAGGTGAAGGTCAAGTAGAGACGTGCCGTGCCGATGGACCAAGAGTGGCGTAGGGCGGACGTGAGGCTTGGACTGAGAGACCAGTGGCCCGAGGATCAGCTGTGGTGGCTGACAGCCTAGGACAGCGACGAGCGAAGACTTGCGGGCATGGTGTTGCCTGGGTCGAGGACCTGGGGACACGTGTCGGTGGACGGGGTGCACGGGCGGTGCATCCCCTCTACAGCTCGGTTTGGTGGTTGAGCCACAGAAAAACTACCGAGTGGACGGTTTCTAGGTTTGGGCCTCAAAACCTGGGTGCTGATGGTTTCCGAGTTTGGGCCACAAAACTCGCGCTGAGGACGGTTTCTTGGTTTGGGCCTCAAAACCTGGGCGCTGCGGGTTTCTGAGTTTGGGCAGAAAAACTCAGGCGATGGTCGGCTGGTTTCCCGGTTTGGGCCTCAAAACTGGGGGTTGGTCGTGAAGGCTGGTTTCCCAGTTTGGGCCACAAAACCGGGGGTGCGACGTCTAGGAAAAGGACAAGCAGAGCGGTGGCGGCACGTGGCGGTGATCGGTGAGGTTGCGTCGAGGCAACGCTACCAGTTGTGCGGGCATGGCCGTTGGATCATCAACTACCATGAGTTGGTCCAGAATAACCCTAGGGTTTAGCTGTTCGCTCTGTAATTAGAGAGGGGTAGAGTAGGAATTAGAATTAGGATAAGTAGAGGGAGACACCCTCCTCCCATTCTATCTCAGTCATTTGCTCTTTGCTTCTAGGGTTTCCTGCTCTCCCAATCCCCTACTATAGCTACTGAGATCCGCAGAGAACCATACCTCTGTGTACTGGAGATATTGAGGAAGTGAGGCCGTAACCTCACTGTTGTAGCGTGTGGTAGCCACACGATTGCAGATCGGTGTGCCAATTCGTGTTTTGATTCGTGTTCTTCGCGTTCTTTGTTTCTCCGCGATTTTCCCATCACTCGATCTCCCTCTCTACTGCGTCTTTGCGAAATCCATTTGAATCAACTTGTTCCTTATAGTGAGGAGATCATTTCCACTGAAGGAATTCATCTAACTCCTCATGGACAAGTAGATCGGGTTGATTTCGTTTTCGTGGCGCTTTTTCGTTCATACTCGTTCCTTTTTGATTTCCCAGTGATTGAGTTGATTTGAGCGGATGATTTCATGGGGATAGTCTCCTAACTACCTCATGATCATCTTCTCCAACTTTGGGAACGTGGGATTGAGTTTTGATTCGAATTTGGGAAGATTCGTGAGAGGGGCGACCAAAATCGCCCTCTCTGTTCATCCGCGGACAGTCCGCCGTTTGGGTCACGGACAGTCCGCGCGTCGGGGTCGGTCAGACCAGTGGCCTAACTTCGCACTGTAGGACGAGTCCTTTTTGAACCGCGGACAGTCCGCCGTTGGAACTCGCGGACAGTCCGGGAACGTCCAGGGACTGTTCAGCAACCTTGCTGTTTCTGGTATTTGGCCGGCGGACAGTCCGCCAACCCCTCACGGACAGTCCGTAGTAGGGGCAGACAGTCCGGGACCCAGGGCCGCACAGTCTGGGATTTGGCTGAAGCCTCCGGTTTTGTGCGTTTGCTCTCCCGGCTTCTTCGCTTGGTTTCCGGACTTCTCGTTTGGTCCTAGAGTTGACCAAGGAACCTCTCTAGGTATCTTTGCTACTTGTTCGCATCAGTATTTGGGGATTTCTTGGCGTAGCCGTCTATCTACGTTCGGGACTTGGTTCTTAGGTGGCAAACTTGTGCCGGTGCTTTTGGTGTTTGGTTTGCTATCGTTTTGTGGTGCCTCGCTGTGATCTTAGGAATCATCCACCCTCTTCCAAGGGTCGTGGGCAACACGGTTTTGATCAAAGCTTTCGGGGGTTGATCTTGGGACAAAAGGCCAAAGTTTCGAGAGAAATTTTTGAGCTCCCATTCACCCCCCCCCTCTGGTCGCCTTGCTATTGCATTCTCGGTCCTTCAATTGGTATCGAAGCAGGTTAAGGATCTTCCACCTTAGCCGGTTCCAGATCCACAGAAGGCGACATGGATCGCGGCGTGGGCAAACCGCCGTTTTTCGATGGGACGAACTATGCGTATTGGAAGATACGCATGTCGGCCTATCTGCAGAGTTTGGGTGCTTCCATCTAGGATATTTGCAACTCTGCCGATTACGTGGTCTTGGCTGCTCGTGTCTCTCAGCTTCAGATCGATGAGCACGATGCCAATAGCCGAGCCCGTAATGCTCTTTTCTCATGTCTGAGCATGAGTGAGTTTGATCACGTTTCTCACCTCGCCATGGCTCGGGAGATTTGGGCTACCCTCATGCGTTTCCATGAGGGAACCTCTCAAGTCAAAACCCCACTCTACGAGTCGTTCAAGCGAGAGTATGAGAACTTTCGACATATGCCTAGCGAGAGCATAGAAAGTTTATTCGCTCGCTTTCAGGTGATTGTCAACAGGATCAGGGCTAACAAGGAGTTGTTGCCTTTCGACGATCATGAGAGGGCTTTGAAGTTTTTGCATACCCTTGATCGGTCGGTGTGGGATTCCAAAGTTTAGGCGATCATCGAATCACCTAACTATGAGAGCCTCATGTGCGACGAGCTCTTCAGTAAGCTCAAGTCCAGTGAGATTGACGCCATGGCGAGGGCTTCTTATGAAAATCCTTTTGGCCCATCGATGGCTTTGGTTTCTGGCTCTTCTGCTAACCCCTCTGGAGGTTTTGCACTCTCTTTTCACTTTTCTATCACAGAGGAGCAGCTGGAGTCTTTGGGGGATGACGAGTTGGCTTTGCTCGCCAACCGGTTCTCGCGGTTTCACAACAACCGCATGAACTGTCGCCGCAGAGGAGGACGCTCAGGATGCTTTGAGTGCGGCGACCCCAACCACTTCATCGCCAATTGCCCGAAGAAGAACAAGCAGACCTTCGGCAAGGCGGATCATGGGCACAAGTACAACTCCAGCAAGCGCAAGGAGAAGTACGTCCCCGCGAAGCACAAGCGGAAGAGCAGCTTCAACAAGGAGTAGATCAAGACGAAGTACTTGGAGAAGGCCCAGGCTGAGCAGCGTGCGTTCATCGCCACGCTCAACGACGTCGACGACTCGGATGACGACTCCACTTCCTCAAGCGATGACGAGTCCGAGAAGAAGAAGAAGATCGAGGACAAGCTCAACGGCCTCTGCTTCTTCGCCGATGACGAGGGCTTCTGCACCATGGCTCTCGGCAAGGAGGTCGACGGCGAGCTGGAGGACACTCCTTAGAACGACGACGACGACGACACCTCCCAGGCATCTCAGACCCCCGACGAGCTTTCTACTGAGGTCGAGAAGCTTACTGCCGCGCTCCTTAGTCAGGATAAGTTGCTTAGGCGTGCTGCTAGAGAGCGAAAGGAGTTTCGGCAGAAGTGGGAGGATACGGTGAAGGAACTTGAATCTGTCAAGTCCACCGTAGTTGTTACCGATGAGGAGGAGTGTGAGATGTGCACCACACACATGACTGACCTTCTCACTTTGAGAAGCAAGTATGCTGTGTTGGTAGGAGAGGTGGATGAGCTGAAAGCTAGATCTTCGCTATTGGGTGCATGCAAGTCCTGTGCGGGCTTGCAATCTGAGTTGGCAGAGAAGAATGCCAAGATTGTGTCTCTTGAACAGGCCAACTCAGGTAGCACATGTGCGGCTAGGTGTGTCTTTTGTGAGGGTTTGGAGATGGAGATTGCAAATGTGAAGCATGACAAGATGCAAACCGAGGAGGAAAACACATACCTTCAGACCATCTTGTCATGGGTGTCTAGTGGTGAGGCACAGCTCGGGATGGTGATCTCCCAATTCAAATGAGCTATTGGAGGTCCTGGTGTAGGTTTTGCTCCGGGTGTTGATGTTTCGTCTTTTGGAAAGATTGGAGAGTCAAGTGGTCTTAACCCATGTAAGAAGCCCAACTCCACCACTACTCTCAAGCTTACCAAGATTCCACCCAAAGAGCCACTTAAGCCTAACACCAAGGATGGGGTCTTTGTTGAACCTCCGAGAGCTCCACCAAAGAAACAATCATGGGCTCCAAAACCAAACCACCTCAAGAACAAGCTTGACACCATGCCACCCATCCAAGAGGAACTTATGCCACAGAAGGGCAAAGTGATCCATACCCACTACCGTGAGTACCAACAACCCCCTATGAGAGCGGTGAGGTACCATTGTGAGCACTGTGGGAGAGATGGACACTTGAGTGAGTTTTGCTTTTGGCGCAAGAGAGAGGCGCGCCGTGCAAAGGAGATGAACAACACGGACATGTACCATCCTTTTCACGATGTACGTGTGCCGAATATTCAGAGGCGTGCTGCTAGGCCTAGAGGTCCAAAACCTCAAGTTCCTAGGCCTAGGCCACGGAGAGAGCATGCCCGGCGGGAGCCTGCAGTTGTGGGCTATGGACACCGTGGCGGTCGCTTTGTAGTTGAGCGTTTTCCTCCACCGCGTTTTGAGTATTGCGATGGACGCTCCTCCCTTAGCGGACCACGTTTTCCTCTACGTGGTGATCGCTCTTCTCGTAGACGTGCTAGGAATGGTTTTTCTGCTAACCGTTCTTTTGAGCAGCCGGCCCAACACTGGTATAATCCCTATATCACTCACCCCAGTGTTGGACCGTATGCTCACCCTATGTCTTTTTATTGATGTAGGTAAAACGATTGGATAACGTTTGGTTGGTGGATTCCGGGTGTTCGAGGCACATGACCAGAAACGCCAAGTGGTTCTCCAGTCTTAGTCCGGTCGCCGGAAAGGAGTTTATCACTTTCGGCGACAACAGCAAAGGTAAGGTGCTATCTCGTGGGTCTGTGCGAGTTAATGAGCATTTTGTGTTGCGCGATGTTGCTCTTGTTTCTAACTTGCATTTCAACCTTCTTATTGTTTAGCAACTTTTCGATGATGACTATGAGATTCGTTTTAAACCGAATCTCAGTCGCATTTTGGATCCTCAGGGCAATCTTGTTTGTGTGATTTCGCACTCTGGAAAATTCTTTCGTGCGGATTTCTCGGAATCGTTTGGCATTTCTCATTGTCTTTTGGCTGGACCCTCCTCCTCCGATCTTTGGAAGTGGCATAGGAGACTAGGACACTTGAGCTTCGACTTGCTTGCAAGGCTTAGTTCACTTGGCCTAATCCGAGGATTGCCCAAGTTATCCATGGAGAAGGATCTTGTTTGCCATTCTTGTAGACATGGGAAGATGGTTGCCGCTCCCCACCATCCAGTGACTCAGGTCATGACCAAGCGCCCTGGAGAGCTTTTACACATGGACCTTGTTGGTCCGGCTTGGGTGAGCTCGGTTGGGGGGAAGTGGTACGTGCTTGTTGTTGTCGACGATTTTTCGAGATATTCGTGGGTTTTCTTTTTAGCTAAGAAAACCGAGACTTTCTCCTTTGCTCGCAATCTAATTCTGCGTCTTTAGAGTGAGTTCCCTATGAACTCAATGAAGGATCGAAAGTGCTACCAGAAAGCAACCAGAGGGGGGGTGAATGGGAGCTTCAAAATTTCCTTTCGGAAACTAGTAGCCACTGTACCGTAAAACAAATCCAAGAGCAAACCCTAGAGTTCATAAGTGTCCACGACCCTAGAGATAGGGTGGATGCTTCCAAGAAGCACAGCGAGACACTTCAGGACTCTAGAAACCCAACGCAAAAGTCGGAAATCAAAACTGACAACAGACGAACGAACCACGGTCGAAACTGCGCGAAACAGCACTGACCGGACTCTGCCTGCGTCCGGTCAAGCACCACCGGACGCGTTCGGTCGTGGGAAAACTGATTTGAGACCTTACTGTTTCTGACCGGACTCTCAGAGGATGTGCGTCCGGTCAGGCGTCCAGAGTCCGGTCGAAACAAACAAAAACCGGAAACAGTAACGCAGTCGAGTCCGGTCACTGAGCCAAGCGAGCGTCCGGTCAGTCACAGGAAAAATGCGCTGAGCATTCAACGACCGGATGCACGGGGTCAGCGTCCGGTCCACCCGTGCCCAGCGTCTGGTCACCCCGACTCAGCACCGTTCGTCCACCGATTCGACTCAATCTCACCCAAAACAAATCCTCTAGGGATCAAACTTGGTGAGAAGAATCACAAGGAGGATAGTGAGCAACTCGTAGGAGATCATGGCTCGAACCTATCTCCAAATTGATGAATCGAAGAATTTTGGGGGAAAGGAGAAACACTTGACCCGAAACGAAAATCAACCGATCTACTAGCTCGTGAGGTTAGAGGTGAATTCCTTCGGTGAAAAGAAGTGCCTCACGAACTAGAACATATCTATTCAAACGGATTTGCAAAAGACGCAACAAACAAAGAGATCAATCGACGGGAAAATCGTGGAGAAAAGCAACCTGCGAGGAACACGAACCAAACGCGAATCACAACCACGAATTTGCAACTGTGTGGCTACCACACGCTACAATAGTGAGATTACGGTCTCACTTCCTCAAAATCTCATGGGCACAGAGGTATTGTTCTCTTCTCTATGGATCTCAGTTCGCTACAGCAGGGATGTGGAAGAGCTGGAAACCCTAGAAGCAAAAGAGCAAATGACTGAGATACAATGGGAGGAGGGTGTCTCCCTCTACTTATCCTAATTCTAATCCCTATTCTACCCCTCTCTAATTATAGAGCGAACCAGCTAAACCCTAGGGTTATTCTGGACCAACTCAGGGTAGGTGGTGATCCGACGGCCATGCCCGCACAACTGGTAGCGTTGCCTCGACGCAACCTCACCGATTGCCGCCACGTGCTGCCAACGCTCTACTTGTCCTTTTCCCGGACGTCGCACCCCCGGTTTTGTGGCCCAAACCAGGAAACCAGCCTTCACAGCCAACCCCCGGTTTTGAGGCCCAAACCGGGAAACCAGCCGTCCATCGCCTGAGTTTTGTGGCCCAAACTCAGAAACCCGCAGCACCCAGGTTTTGAGGCCCAAACCTGGAAACTATCCTCAGCCCGAGTTTTGTGGCCAAACTCGGAAACCATTAGTGCCCAGGTTTTGAGGCCCAAACCTGGAAACCATCCACTCGGTGGTTTTTCTGTGGCTCAACCACCAAACCGAGACGTAGAGGGGATGCACCGCCCGTGCACCCCGTCCACCGACACGTGTCCCCAGGTCCTCGACCCAGGCAACACCGTGCCCGCAAGTCTCCGCTCGTCGCTATCCCAGGCTGTCAGCCACCACAGCTGATCCTCGGGCCATCGGTCCCTCAATCCAAGCCTCACGTCTGCCCTTCGCCACTCTTAGTCCATCGGCACGACACGTCTCTACTTGACCTTCACCTTGCCTCTGATCACTGTATCCGTGCTCGACACCTGCACAACACAAGCCAAAGAACATGCGCATAATCCCAGTTGACATTCACTCATCACTTAGAGACTCGGCATACACCCATGTATCCGCAATCTCCCCCTTGATGAGTGCATTGTCAACTACCAACACAAATTATAATGGAAACAGAAGAAGGAAGGAAGAAAGAGAGAGAACTCAACCATATGACCCAAAAGCATAGCAAAGCCGAAGAAGATCAAGTGGAAAGAGCAAGACAACTTCGTTCCCAAAGACATGGGCAACGGCTCGACGCAACCAAGCAAAGCAAAGCTAGCCCTCAAGAAGAGGTAGAACAGGCCCAACACCGCTAGCGAGAAAGCTCGATACCAATTGGAAAATCAACTGAAAATCAAGCAAAACAGAGCTAGCCCTCAAGAAGAGGCAGAACGGGCTCAACACCGCTAGCGAAGCAGCTCAATACCAACTGTTACCAACTCAAAACCAAATGAGTTCAATACCAATGGAAGAGCTGAAAATGAGCTGAAAACGTTTGCTAGTTCGTCAAGAAAGAGGCAAAGGCTCAACACAACTAGCAAACTCCCCTTCAACTAGTGCACACAACCCAGGGAACACATGATTTGTCAATATTTTCTCCCCCTTAGTTGAAAATGCACCATCAAGCAACTGTGCATATGCACTCAAATATCTCCCCCTCGACTGAATATCTCCCTCCAAAAATGCATATGAGTAAAGAATGCAAGTTAGCAGCTTCAGGAATATAACCAAGACAGTGCAAGTATGCTCTAAACAGTTTTGATCCGATGACTCGACAATATCCATAAGAAGCTAGCAAAGGCTCAAACTGATCACTAGATATGAATGCTGAACATTGGAGTAAAAAGAGCAGTTTTGAGCCAAAAGGTATTCACCATCAAAATAGCACTAAGTATGTGAAGACAGGAATTCAGACAAGTGCTAAACATGTATACAAGGTGAACTACCCCTAGCACAGTTCAATCATCATGCTATAGAATGAAACATAGACTTGTGTATCAGATTTTATCGGAGTTGCAACGGTTAATTTACACAAGGTCAAAAATTTCAGCATATGATTGCGAGAGGTTGAAAGCTTGTCATTGCCTAAATTTTCAACTGTGCGATGCTATAATCCTATATAGAGCATAGTTACATTCTTTAGATTATATACATGAAGCAATGAAAGTAAAAGCGTATGCTGAAATGCAAAAGAGAACAAGACGAACGAAAAATAGTTAGTTTATGGTACAAGAACCAAAATGTTTCCCCCATCTAAAAGGGGAAACACACACCAAGCTCACCTCTCAACCTAGCAAAAGTTGATTGGTCCAAAGGCTTGGTGAAAATATCAGCCAACTGATGATGAGTATCGACATGGCGAAGGTAGGTATCACCCTTCTCATAGTGGTCTCGTAGAAAATGAAAGCGCACATCAACATGTTTGGTCTTAGAATGCAGCACGGGGTTCTTAGCAACGCTAATAGCACTCGTGCTGTCACAAAGCAAAGGAACGCGAGAACAGCTCAGACCAAAATCACGCAAAGTGTCCATCATCCAGAGTAACTGGGAACAGCAGCAAGCCGCAGCAACGTACTCAGACTCCGTGGTAGACTGGGCGACACTAGACTGCTTGCGAGAAGACCACGAAACAAGAGAAGAACCAATAAACTGGCAAGTCCCAGAAGTGGACTTGTGATCAATGCGGCAACCAGCAAAATCGGCATCGGAATAACCACAAAGGGAAAGGGTGGAGGAAGCAGAATACCAAATCCCAAATTCTGGAGTGAAGGATAAGTACCTCATAATGCGCTTGACCGCCTGACGGTGAGAAGTGCGCGGCGATGACTGAAAGCGTGCGCAAAGACACACCGTGAACTGAATGTCCGGGCGTGTCACCGTCAGGTACAGTAGCGACCCGATCATACTCCGGTACTCCTTCTGATCCACAACTTCTCCATCCACATCCGCATCCAGGGCCGTCGTGGTCGACATGGGTGTTGGAAGAGGCTTGGCCTCACCCATATCGAATTTCTTCAATATGTCCTTGGTATAGTTACCCTGGTGCACGAATGTCCCTTCCCGGGATTGCTTGATTTGCAACCCGAGGAAAAACGTCAACTCGCCCATCATGCTCATCTCAAATTCCCTGCTCATAGTGTCTGCAAACTTGGCAACCAAAGCGTGAGAAGAACCACCGAAAATGATATCATCCACGTAAATCTGGACCAATAGAGTATTAGTGCCTTGCTTGAGAAGAAAAAGCGTTTTATCCACACATCCCATTTTAAAACACTTAGCAAGCAAAAAGGTTTTCAACCTATCATACCAGGCTCTAGGGGCTTGTTTCAAACCATACAAAGCTTTGTGAAGTTTAAAAACATGGTTTGGAAACTTGGGATTTTCGAAACCAGGGGGTTGTCTAACATACACCTCCTCTTCTATGTAGCCGTTTAAGAAGGCACTCTTGACATCCATTTGAAAAAGTTTGAAACCTTTGGATGCAGCAAAAGCCAAGAGTATCCTAATTGCCTCCATACGAGCTACAGGAGCAAAAGTCTCCTCATAGTCTATCCCCTCCTTCTGACTATACCCCTGGGCTACTAGTCTGGCCTTGTTTCTCACAACATGGCCATCCCCTCCTTGTATGTTTTTGAAAACCCATTTTGTCCCAATAGGGTGACACTCAGGAGGAGGAACAAGAACCCAAACCCGATTTCTTTCAAAATTCTCTAACTCCTCATGCATGGCATTTACCCAATCTGGATCAGATAAAGCATGTCCAACATCTCGGGGTTCAAAATCAGCAACAAATGCAGAATGAGCAAAGTGAGAGATTTGTTGTGACCTTGACCGAGTGAAACGTTCGCCGATGCTGCCGATCATCTGTTGAGGCGGGTGTTGGCGCTGGATATGTCGTGGCGCCTCCCGAGCAGAAGTGATCTCCCCCTCAACAGCAGCTGGTGCCTCCCCGGGTACAAAATGTACCGCTCGGGGTGGCGGATCCCACGACCCCCAAGATGAAGAAGTGTCTGGGCCGTGTGTCGTAGTAGAAGCCGCTCCTTGTGGCACAACAGGTGGAGGGGGTGCTGGATCATCCATACCTTCAGCACCCTCATCCTCATCATCAAAAAGAGGCTCTCCAACCTCATGATCACATGCACGCTCAAAACGAGAAGAAGGACAAACCATGGTCTCGTCGAAGGTGACATCGGATGTCTCCATGACTCGGTTAGTGTCAAGGTTAAGTACACGATAAGCATGAGTATGAGTGCCATAACCCAAAAACACCCCGTCAGAAGAATGAGACTCAAACTTGTCCAAGTTTCCCTTTTTGAGTATAAAACAATGGCAAAAAAAACTCAAAAATAACTCACCTTGGGGAGTTTTCCAAAACGCAACTCATAAGAAGTCTTTTTCAAGAAAGCTCGGAGAAAAATGCGATTGGAAATATAGCATGCAGTGCTCATACCTTCGGCCCAATATCGCCTAGGAGTCCTATGCTCATCAAGCATCGTCCTGGCCATCTCTACAAGGGTCCGATTCTTCCTCTCTACAACACCATTCTGTGGCGGTGTGTAAGGAGAAGAAAACTGATGCTCTAAACCCAGAGAGTTACAAAACTTCTCAAAATCCGAATTCTTGAATTCGGAACCATCATCACTCCTAATAGCTCGCATCGAGTTCAAAGGGAACTCATTCAGAAGACGCAAAATCAGATTGCGAGCAAAGGAGAAAGTCTCGGTCTTCTCAGCTAAAAAGAAGACCCACGAATATCTCGAAAAATCGTCAACAACAACAAGCGCATACAACTTCCCCCCAACCGAGCTCACCGGAGCCGGACCAACAAGGTCCATGGGTAAAAGCTCTCTAGGGTGCTTGGTCATTACCTGAGTCACTGGATGGTGGGGAACGACAACCATCTTCCCATGTCTACAAGAATGGCAAACAAGATCCTTCTCCATGGATAACTTGGGCAATCCTTGGATTATGAGAACATATATGATGAATAATTGACTTTGATGAGGAAGGTTTGAGGCTTTTACCCGGTTGAGTCTATATCTAGCTATGCGCTTATTGTTTATGACTAACCGGTGGCGTGAGTTGTGTGGTGTTTCTGTGTTGGTGTGCGTGTGCGACATGTGTCTCTTGGCTGTGTTGATGTGCAGGTGTGGAGCTCGGATACAGTGGTCTATGGCGAGGTGAAGGTCAAGTAGAGACGTGTCGTGCCGACGGACCGGGAGCGGTGAAGGATGGGCGTGCCGTGCGGCGGACGTGCCATGCCGAGGTACCCAGAGCGGTGAAGGGCGGACGTGAGGCTTGGACTGACGGGCCAGAGGGCCAGAGGACCAGCTGTGGTAGCTGCCACGTGGCATTGGCAAGCGAGAGCACATGGGATGCGCGGTGCATCGGCCGAGTCGGGAGGAAGGCGCTGGAGTCGTGTCACTTGGCGGGAGGTCGGACACGGGCTTGCGTGCGGCGCAAGTGCCGTCGGCTAAGTCAAGAAGGAAGACGAAGGCGTTGTGCCCGGCGTGGAGGCTGGACATGCATCGGCATCGGTGCCGGTGGTCGGGGTGTGCGAACCACATCCCGTCTACGGTGCGGGTTCGGTAGCTGAGCCTCAAAAAGCTACCATCGACGGTTTCCAGGTTTGGGCCTCAAAACCTGGGCGCACGGGTTTCTGAGTTTGGGCCTCAAAACTCGGGATGGACGGTTTCCAGGTTTGGGCCCCAAAACCTAGGCTTGCGGGTTTCCGAGTTTGGGCCTCAAAACTCGGGGTGGACGGTTTCTCGGTTTGGGCCTCAAAACCGGGGGTTGGTCGAAAGGACGGTCGACGCGTGGCGGCACCGAGAGGCTTGTGTTGCGGCGAAGCTATTGGTGAGAAGGCGCGGCGGTGGACGGTGGCGGCACGTGGCGGCATCAGGGAGGTCGCGTCGAGGCGAAGCTACCGGATGTGCGGGCGTGGCCGTCGGATCGAAACTATCAAGTCTGGACGGTTTTACCCCTGGGGGGGTATTTGGGACAAGTGCTTAATGTAAGGGCGTTTTGGTCTTCGGACATGCGCCTATATATATGAAGGGGGCTGCTAGGGCAGCCGCCATCCTTGGAGCGGTGTCACTCTCATTTTGCCGTTTGTGAGAGGAGGCTAGGGTTAGGGAGAGACAGGCTCTTGTTCTTGAGCTTTTCGCCATCCAAGCTCTGATTTGCTGGAGTGGCTTGTAGCCCGACACTGAGTGCTTAATGAATCATCCATTCCTCTGAGTCCAAGGATCAAATTCGTGCTTTGATTTGTCTTGCGATTTTGTTCTTCGCGTTTGCACGTTTTCCCCTCTTTCGTTCTTCACGAGAATTCTTGTTTCGAGGGAAGATTCGCAAATCCGTTTGAACCATCTTGTGTAGCTTCGTGAGAGTCTTCTTTCTACCGAAGGAATTTCTCTAATACCTCACGAACTCACAGATCGGGCGGATTTAGTTTTGGGATCGAGTTCTTGCCCGTTCCTCACCGTTTTCTTCGATTCACCGATTTGGAGTTAGGTTCGAGCCATGATCTCTTAGGAGTAGCTCACTAACATCCTTGTGATCCCTCACACGAAGTTTGAGCCCTAGTGCTTTTGATTTGACGAAGATCGGGTCGATTCGGTGGACGAACAGGGGACTGGTCGGGGTGACCGGACGCTGCCTCATAGCGACCGGACGCACCGAGCCAGAGTCCGGTCGTTGAACACCCGCGCTGTCCAGCTCACGCGTGGTGACCGAACGCTGACTGGGATTCGACCGGACGCACCTCCACGCAGAGTCCGGTCCAACACAGAGAGCTCCCGAAACAAGTTTCTGTGGACCGGACGCGTCCGATCGTTCCTGACCGAACGCACCTCAGAGTCCGGTCAATGCTGTCAGAAAACGTTTTGTGCGACCGGACGCTAGGGTTTTGCATGACCGGACGCACTGAAGGCACTGTTCATTGCCCCCTCGGTGCTTGACCGGACGCTCAGTTGTAACGACCGCACGCTTCTTCACCATGAGTCCGGTCGTGAACAGAGAGCTCCCAGAACGCAGTTCAGCTGACCGGACGCGTCCGGTGCCTATCGACCGGACGCACCAGTGAGTCCGGTCAGTGCTAACAGAACGCGTTTTCGTCCGTATCTTTTGCGTTCGAGCTCCGATTTGAGATCCGCTTTTTGCGTTGGATTCCCGACTCTGTGCTCTACAGAAACCGGGCTTCCTGCTTTGCGAGATTGCCTGAATCCCCCTCGCGTTGCTCGGGGGAGGTTGAGGTTACCCAAACTCCATCCTGTCACTAGTTGACTTGCGTGGATTTGGAAGAGGGAGCTGTTGTGGTGTCCCGCTGTGTTCCTAGGGAACATCCACCCATTCTCTTGGGTCGTGGACATCACGTGTGTCGGATTTGCTCTTGGGGTTGATTTTGTTGGGACAGAGGCCGTAATTTCTGAGAAGAAATTTTAGGCTCCCATTCACCCCCCCCCCCCTCTGGTCGCCTTGCTTTAGCATTTTCGGTCCTTCAATTGGTATCGGAGCCAGTTAAGGATCTCTCTACCTTAACCGGTTCCGGATCCGCGAAGGCGACCTTTTGAGAGTGGTTTTTTGTTTCCGACTTTGCTTGTCGAGGTGTTGAGCTTTTGTTTGGCTGACACTAATGGTGCTTTTCGAGATGGCACCAAGTTCTTCTTCCAGTGTGTCTTTGTCCTTAGGTTTGAGTCTTGGACATGTGATCGAGGATGACACTTTGGCAAGAAGGAGGAGTACGGCTCTTGAGGCGGAACGCGAGGTGGATGCTATGTTGGGCTTCCTAGGAGATGATGAGCATTCGACGGAGGATCGCATACGCGAACTTGGCAAAGCCAAGAAAGGTATTCTTGCTGCTTGTCTTGGGACCTTATCCCAACAATTTGAAGCTTGTTGTGATGATAACTTGAGATATGATGAGCTTTGTGATACCTTGCATAGAATGATCAAGAAGTTGAAATGCTCCATTGATAGGTTAAAATGTGGCCTTTTTCATTGGAAGTCTAGTGCATCTTTACCTTGCACCTCTTGTAGTGACATGGTTAGGAAGAATGATGAGCTATGCTTTTCTCTTGCTAGCTTAGAATCTGAAAATGAAACTTTAAAATCAAATGCTTCCATACCATGTCTTGTTTGCTTTGACTTGCGCAAGGACCTTGTTTATGCTAAATCTGAAATAGCCTTGCTTAGGTCAAAAGCTTCTTTGCCATGTGGTTCTTGTGAGTTTTTGCATGCTGAAATTGATAAACTAAAATTGACTCACACCACATGTGTAGATGAACTTGAGCATGCTAGGGCTGAAATTATTGAGATAAATGCTAGGCCTTGTAGCTTATGCTTTTTGAATAAAGATGATTGCCATACTTCTTGTGCTAACCATGATTCTTTGCTTGATGTGAATGGTGATGTTTCTTCCACCAATTTCATTTGTAAATCATGCATTGATTTAGAAAAAGAAGTTTTGGCTTTGAAGGTTTTGCGCGATGATATGAGCGCTAAGTTGGTTGAGCACAATGATATGAGTGCCAACCTTGAGAGGGAAGTTGAGCTCTTGCGTACCACATATGCCGAGTGCATAAAAGAGGAGATGGAGAATCTGAAAAACACTCCTTGTGGTACTTGTGATCGCCTCATGTTTGAGAATGAGGTTTTAGCCAAAAGGTGCAAGAGCCTTTGTGCTAAGTCGTTTGAGTCACGCATTTCTTCCAACTCTGATGTTGATGCTTCCAAGTCTGCATCTTTGCAACCGGAGTTGAGTTCTTGTGTTGCGCGTGAGTCTGTTGACGATAGCACTAGTGTCAAGGTTTTGGATAGCTCCTTCATAGCTACTCCTAACCTTGCTGCTTCTTCGAGTGATGTCCAAGGGACTTCTCTTGACAAGGGTGCTTCTCATATTCTTGGGACTCGTCCTCCCAATCTGGTTTTTCATTGCACCTTTTGCAAGAAGGAGGGACATTCGCTCGATTTTTGTTTTCGCCGTGTCAAGCACGAATGGCGAATTCGAGCTAAGGCTTTTTGGAAGCCTCGTAGCCTTTCCCATGGCACGTGTGCTCCTAGCATTGGCACCAAGTTGGTGGTTGATGCTTCTTGTTCTAAGCCCCAAGGGACTTCTCACTTGTCGGAGAATGGTGTGCCTCCCGGTAGGCCTTTGTACCATTGCTCTTTTTGTGAGAAAGATGGGCATCAAGAAAGCTTCTGCTATCGGCGTGCCAAACGCTTGCGCCAAGCTTGCTCTTCTAGGAAGATGGTGATTCATAGCCCGTTTCATGGCATGAACGCTTGTGCTCCTAGTAAGAAGCCCATTTTTGTTGATGGGTTTTATGACTCCTTTTCTAGTGGGATAGGTCATGGTCGTGGACATGCTTCTACTGTTTCTTCTCGTGGTCCACGTCATGCTTTTCATGGTGCTTCTATTGGTTCTTCTACAAAAACCTTGGAAGATGTTTGCCTCTTTTCCCGTGGTACGACTCGTTCTTCTCCTCGAGTTGTCCTTGTGAGGAATGCTTCCAAGGGTGTTTCACAATTGCATTTGAACCAACTTTTGCATCATGCTAACCCACAAGATAAGTTGAGATTTGTGACCAAGTCTTGGGTTCCCAAGTACATGCTTGCTAACCCTTCGGGATCCAAGACTCGGGTTACTTTGTCCTCTTGTATGTAAATATGAGGACGCGGGGTGGAGAACATGCGCATGATGGAGCTTGATCTTTTAGATGTGATCAAGAGTTGATGGTTCTCTACACCCCGCTTAGATTTGCCTCCAAAGAGGCTTTTGCTACTCGGTGAGCTTTCATATGCACTCATACCTTGTACATCCATGATCTATGTCTTGTGGTATGAGATGGTTCTTCATGTGCTCACTTGTATAGTTGTTACATGTACATTTTCTTTTGTGTCATGTTTTCGCTTTAGTCTAGCATGTGCTATCTTGTATATCATGTCATGCTAGCCTTGTGTATAGCTTTTGTGGAATATCCACTTTTCATGCTAGTCTGTGATCCATATGAACTTTATGCCATGCTTTACCTGATTTCTCCATGAGCTTTACTTGTAGAGGTATGATGTTCATTAGGTGTCACTTGTCAGGTGCTAGTTTTGGTTAGCTACATGTACCCTGTTGACATGTTTAGTTTGAGCACTAGTCTTTCCTCAATTTTATCATGTTACATGCTTTTGGATCTATTGCTATCGTTATCTTGCTTTGTAGCATGTGTTGAGGTTTAGGCTGTGTTTGGGTTGATCATGTCTCTAGGTTGCATTTTGCTCCATAGTGTTGTATCCTGTTGCATGGTAGTCTTGTCTAGGTTGAGTTCAGATCTCCTTGCGGTATCATTCATAGGTAGATCTCTTTTTGTTGAGAGTTCACCTTATGCTTATTATGTGACTAACCGTTTTCGTGGAGACCTTGAGGTCACACTAGACGAGACAATGCCTTGTGTTTTCTTCTGCTTTTGAGTGTGCAGGAGAACAGGAGCTTGGAGAGAGCTTTTCGGCTCATGGACCCGATTCCACTTCTTCCACGTCTTGGGGTTCCGTTCGAGCAGCTATCCAGCGAGCACTAGCAGCACCTGGGGGAGCGACAGCATCAGGCATGGTGGAGACGACTTCGGCGAGGCAGATGTCCCGAAGATTTCAGCAAGTTCAGGCGTCCCCTCGGGTATCACACTAGCAGGCGGTCATGCGCTTCATATGGTACCTCCGACACACTTCTGAGTTCGGTTTTTGGTACTCTTCTTCCTTGACCTCTCTTTGCTGTGTGGTCATTTCGATGTGGATTTTGCTGGCTGTCGCTTGAGCATTTCTTGGCTCTTTATTTGTGTCTTTGGTGCGTGTTTCCCTTTTAGTTGGGCAAGCATTTTGCTTGTTGTATCTTAGTTGGTCTTCTTCGATACCCTTTTGTTTTGGGTTTTCCTTATAGGCTAGCTTTGCATGCATTTCATCATGTATATCTTGCATTTTAGAGCTTCATGTATATAACAATGAGAATGAGTTTGTGCTCTTTTTGGTATGCCCTGCTTATTCATGATGATTCTTGTAGCTTAGGCTCTTTTTGATCACGTGATACATGTTATGAGCTAAGCTATTTTTGCAAATGGTGAATTTGACTAATCAACTATGAAATCTTTAATTTGTTCACCATTGAGATTGGCAACTAGCATGGGTAGGACGTGTTGAGATCACTTGTACTATCTTTTGTATGCTAGGTTGCTATGTCTCTTGCATTGAGTCTTTCACTTGCTTGGATTGCATATTTACCTTGTGCTTAAAATTTGATCCAAGTCTAAGTGAATTGAAAAGATCGAGATGGGATTGCATGTGTCAGCACCTCACGGTATCGAGACCGTTTCTCATTGCACATTTGAGTTAAACTTGAGCCGTGTAGTGTAAGACCGAAACTGGTGCTTTAAGCTTTCGATTGCTTTTCTTGCATAGGCTTAGCCCGGTTGAAAAGTTAGGCAATGACAATGCTTTTAACCTCTCGCAATCACATGCTTTAATATGAACTTGTGTTAATACCGCTGCAATCTCCGATAAAATATTGAAAATAACACAAGTCTATGCTTCACTCTATTGCATGATGATTGAACTTTGCTAGGGGTAGTTCACCTTGTATACTTGAGTTAGCACTTGGTTGATTTCCTGTTTATCCATGCTAAGTGCTATTTTAGTGGTGAACTCCTTTTCAAATGGCTTAAAACTGCTCATATGCTCTACTATTCATATTTCTCATTCATTTGATCAGTTTGAGCCTTTGCTAGCATTTGTATTGATTGGTACACTTTCAGGGCAGCACCCTCTTGAGCATCTTTTCATTCTGATTGCTATACACTTGAAGCTATTGCATTGTGCATATCATGCATTTTTAGCTTAGTGTACATACCCCTAGCTCCGATACACTTCTTGGTCACTTTCATTGCTTTTCTCAGCCCCCATATGCTTTTGGTTGATGACTTGTCTTGTGTTTGTGTCAATTTTGTGAAAAATGTCAAAACCCCTCAGCATGTTCCCTTTTGTCAAGGGGGAGAAGCTGTTTGCAAGGGGGAGTTTTAGTGTTGGCACAAAGGGGAGAGTCATGCATTTTGGGGAGAGCTTTGAGCAAGGGGGAGTTTTGTTTTTTTTATGTTCTTCTTCACTCGGTTTAGCTCTTTTATGTGTCTCAATTGGTATCCATCTCTTGGTATGGAATGCAATTGGTGTCATGAGCTTTGTGCATAGCTTTTGTGTATAGGCTTGCTTTCAGGGGGAGTCGCTTTTGTCTTGCTGCTTCTCCGCGTGCTCCGAGTGTTTGTGCTCCATTTAGTGTTGAGCTTCTCTTGTGGTTTTCTCAGTCGGTATCGAGCCTGCTAGTCGTGTTGAGCCGTTTTTGCCTCTGTCTAGAGGGACTAGCAGTTTTTGCTTGGTATTTTCGATTGGTATGGACCCTTCAGCTAGTTGCGTCGAGCCTATGTTCCTCTGTCTTGAGGAACTAGCTGTTTTCACCAATTCTTGGCTGTTTGTGATCAGTTTTGCATTCTTATGCGTTGATTCAGCCTCAATTGGTATTGAGCCTTGAGCTAGTGGTGTTGAGCCATTTTCTGCCTCTTCTTGAGGGCTAGCTCATTTTTGACTTGGTTGCGTCGAGCCGTTGCCCATGTCTTTGGAAACCAAGTCTTTTGCTCTGTGTGATCGAGTTTTGCTCTTTGTTGAGTTGTTGCTCCGATCCCTTGCTTGGTTGCGTTGAGCCGTTGCCCATGTCTTTGGGGACCAAGTTATGTCCATTTCAAAATTGCCCCTTCTTTAGATTTTTCGGTCCTTCAATCGGTCCTTCAATGGTCCTTCAATTGGTATGGCATTTGAATGGATAATCTTCTCATGACAAGTGACTTTGTTTTTGCCCTCCGATGGCTTTTGATCACTTGAATGAGATTTTCGGTTGTGGTATCTCAAACCATCTCTTGTGCCTAGTTTTTGTCAATTCAATCATCAAGGGGGAGAAAGAGAAAGAGAAAGAAAAAAGGGGGAGAATTTGACCCAAAACCAAGTGGATAAGTACCTTGGTCTCTCTTTTGTGATGATTGATTGACCAAGTGGATAAGTACCTTGGTCTCTCTTTTGTGATGATTGATTGATAATTTTATTTGAGATTGGTTTTCGAGTGCCTTTTTGGGATTCATGAAACTCTGGTTTATCTTGACTTTTTGGTTGTGTGGAGGCTTTGCTCTCTTTTCCCGTTTCTTTCGGGACCGAGAGCTTTTATTTGGAGTTTTCATGATCCTTCCTCATCTCAAGTAGCCTTCTGTTCGCTTTTGTTTGGCTTTTGGGCACTTGGATGAGGCTTGCCTTCAAACTCTTCCTTTGTGGTTTATTTTTAAGTTAATGCATTCATCAAGGGGGAGATTGAGAACATATATGATGAATGATTGACTTTGATGAGGAAGGTTTGAGGCTTTTACCCGGTTGAGTCTATATCTAGCTATGCGCTTAATGTTTATGACTAACCGGTGGCGTGAGTTGTGTGGTGTTTCTGTGTTGGTGTGCGTGTGCGACATGTGTCTCTTGGCTGTGTTGATGTGCAGGTGTGGAGCTCGGATACAGTGGTCTATGGCGAGGTGAAGGTCAAGTAGAGACGTGTCGTGCCGACGGACCGGGAGCGGTGAAGGATGGGCGTGCCGTGCGGCGGACGTGCCATGCCGAGGTACCCAGAGCGGTGAAGGGCGGACGTGAGGCTTGGACTGACGGACCAGAGGGCCAGAGGACCAGCTGTGGTAGCTGGCACGTGGCATTGGCAAGCGAGAGCACATGGGATGCGCGGTGCATCGGCCGAGTCGGGAGGAAGGCGCTGGAGTCGTGTCACTTGGCGGGAGGTCGGACACGGGCTTTCGTGCGGCGCAAGTGCCGTCGGCTAAGTCAAGAAGGAAGACGAAGGCGTTGTGCCCGGTGTGGAGGCTGGACATGCATCGGCATCGGTGCCGGTGGTCGGGGTGTGCGAACCACATCCCGTCTACGGTGCGGGTTCGGTAGCTGAGCCTCAAAAAGCTACCATCGACGGTTTCCAGGTTTGGGCCTCAAAACCTGGGCGCACGGGTTTCCGAGTTTGGGCCTCAAAACTCGGGATGGACGGTTTCCAGGTTTGGGCCTCAAAACCTGGGCTTGCGGGTTTCCGAGTTTGGGCCTCAAAACTCGGGGTGGACGGTTTCTCGGTTTGGGCCTCAAAACCGGGGGTTGGTCGAAAGGACGGTCGACACGTGGCAGCACCGAGAGGCTTTCGTTGCGGCGAAGCTATTGGTGAGAAGGCGCGGCGGTGGACGGTGGCGGCACGTGGCGGTATCAGGGAGGTCGCGTCGAGGCGAAGCTACCGGATGTGCGGGCGTGGCCGTCGGATCGAAACTATCAAGTCTGGACGGTTTTACCCCTGGGGGGGTATTTGGGACAAGTGCTTAATGTAAGGGCGTTTTGGTCTTCGGACATGCGCCTATATATATGAAGGGGGCTGCTAGGGCAGCCGCCATCCTTGGAGCGGTGTCACTCTCATTTTGCCGTTTGTGAGAGGAGGCTAGGGTTAGGGAGAGACAGGCTCTTGTTCTTGAGCTTTTCGCCATCCAAGCTTTGATTTGCTGGAGTGGCTTGTAGCCCGACACCGAGTGCTTAATGAATCATCCATTCCTCTGAGTCCAAGGATCAAATTCGTGCTTTGATTTGTCTTGCGATTTTGTTCTTCGCGTTTGCACGTTTTCCCCTCTTTCGTTCTTCACGAGAATTCTTGTTTCGAGGGAAGATTCGCAAATCCGTTTGAACCATCTTATGTAGCTTCGTGAGAGTCTTCTTTCTACCGAAGGAATTTCTCTAATACCTCACGAACTCACAGATCGGGCGGATTTAGTTTTGGGATCGAGTTCTTGCCCGTTCCTCACCGTTTTCATCGATTCACCAATTTGGAGTTAGGTTCGAGCCATGATCTCTTAGGAGTAGCTCACTAACATCCTTGTGATCCCTCACACGAAGTTTGAGCCCTAGTGCTTTTGATTTGAGGGAGATCGGGTCGATTCGGTAGACGAACAGGGGACTGGTCGGGGTGACCGGACGCTGCCACATAGCGACCGGACGCACCGAGCCAGAGTCCGGTCGTTGAACACCCGCGCTGTCCAGCTCGCGCGTGGTGACCGGACGCTGACTGGGATTCGACCGGACGCACCTCCACGCAGAGTCCGGTCCAACACAGAGAGCTCCCGAAACATGTTTCTGTGGACCGGACGCGTCCGATCGTTCCTGACCGGACGCACCTCAGAGTCCGGTCAATGCCGTCAGAAAACGTTTTGTGCGACCGGACGCTAGGGTTTCGCATGACCGGACGCACTGAAGGCACTGTTCATTGCCCCCTCGGTGCTTGACCGGACGCTCAGTTGTAACGGCCGCACGCTTCTTCACCGTGATTCCGGTCGTGAACAGAGAGCTCCCAGAACACAGTTCAGCTGACCGGACGCGTCCGGTGCCTATCGACCGGACGCACCAGTGAGTCCGGTCAGTGCTAACAGAACGCGTTTTCGTCCGTATCTTTTGCGTTCGAGCTCCGATTTGAGATCCGCTTTTTGCGTTGGATTCCCGACTCTGTGCTCTACAGAAACCGGGCTTCCTGCTTTGCGAGATTGCCTGAATCCCCCTCGCGTTGCTCGGGGGAGGTTGAGGTTACCCAAACTCCATCCTGTCACTAGTTGACTTGCGTGGATTTGGAAGAGGGAGCTTTTGTGGTGTCCCGCTGTGTTCCTAGGGAACATCCACCCATTCTCTTGGGTCGTGGACATCACGTGTGTCGGCTTTGCTCTTGGGGTTGATTTTGTTGGGACAGAGGCCGTAATTTCTGAGAAGAAATTTTAGGCTCCCATTCACCCCCCCCCCCTCTGGTCGCCTTGCTTTAGCATTTTCGGTCCTTCAGATTAGGCCAAGTGAACTAAGCCTTGCAAGCAAGTCGAAGCTCAAATGTCCAAGTCTCCTATGCCACTTCCAAAGATCAGAGGAGGAAGGTCCAGCCACAAGACAACGAGAAATGCCAAAGGACTCCAAGAAATCCGCACGAAAGACTTTACCAAAGGGCAAAATCACACAAACAAGATTGCCCTGAGGATCCAAAATATGACTGAGATTCGGTTTAAAATGAATCTCATAGTCATCATCGAAAAGTTGCGAAAAAGAAAGAAGGATGAAATGCAAGTTAGAAACAAGAGCAACATCGCGCAACACAAAGTGCTCATTAACTCGCACAGACCCACGAGACAATACCTTACCTTTGCTATTGTCGCCGAAGGTGATAAACTCCTTTCCGGCGACCGGACTAAGACTGGAGAACCACTTGGCACTTCCGATCATGTGCCTCGAACACCCGGAATCCACCAACCAAACGTTCTCCAATCGTTTTACCTACATCAATAAAAAGACATACGGTGAGCATACGGGCCAACACTGGGGTTAGTGAAGTATGGAGAATACCAGTGTTGGGCCGGCTGCTCAAAAGAACGGTTAGCAGAAAAACCATTCCTAGCACGCCTATGAGAAGAGCGATCACCATGTAGAGGAAAACGTGGTCCGCTAAGGGAGGAGCGTCCATCGCGATACTCAAAACGCGGTGGGGAAAAGCGCTCAACTACAAAGCCACTGCTACGAGGTTCATAGCCTACAACTGTAGGCTCCCACTGGGCATGACCTCCTAGCGGCCTAGAACTAGGAACTTGAGGTTTTGGACCTCTAGGCCTAGCAGCACGCCTCTGAACATTTGGCACATGTACATCATGGAAAGGATGGTACATGTCCGTGTTGTTCATCTCCTTTGCACGGCGGGCCTCTCTCTTGCGCCGAAAGCAAAACTCACTCAAGTGTCCATCTCTCCCACAATGCTCACAATGGTACCTCACCGCTCTCAAAGGGGGTTGTTGGTACTCACGGTAGTGGGTGTGGATCACTTTGCCCTTCTGTGGCATAAGCTCCTCTTGGATGGGTGGCATGGTGTCAAGCTTGTTCTTGAGGTGGTTTGGTTTTGGAGCCCATGATTGTTTCTTTGGTGGAGCTCTCGGAGGTTCAACAAAGACCCCATCCTTGGTGTTAGGCTTGAGAGGCTCTTTGGGTGGAATCTTGGTAAGCTTGGGAGTAGTGGTGGAATTGGGCTTCTCACATGGGTTAAGACCACTCGACTCTCCAATCTTCCCAAAAGACGAAACATCAACACCTGGAGCAAAACCTACACCTGGACCTCCAGCAGCTCGCTTGAATTGGGAGATCATCATCCCGAGCTGTGGCTCACCACTAGACACCCATGACAAGATGGTCCGAAGGTATGTGTTTTCCTCCTCGGTTTGCATCTTGTCATGCTTCACATTAGCGATCTCCATCTCCAAACCTTCACAAAGAACACACCTAGCCACACATGTGCTACCTGAGTTGGCCTCTTCAAGAGACACAATCTTGGCATTCTTCTCTGCCAACTCAGATTGCAAGCCTGCACAAGACTTGCATGCACCCAACAGCGAGGATCTAGCCTTTAGCTCATCCACCTCTCCTACCAATGCAACATACTTACCTCTCAAAGTGAGAAGGTCAGTCATGTGCGTGGTGCACATCTCACACTCCTCCTCATCGGTAACAACTATGGTGGACTTGACAGATTCAAGTTCCTTCACCGTATCCTCCCACTTCTGCCTAAACTCCTTGCGCTCTCTAGCAGCACGCCTAAGCAACTTATCCTGACTAAGGAGCGCGGCAGTAAGCTTATCGACCTCAGCAGAAAGCTCATCGGGGGTCTGAGATATCTGGGAGGTGTCGTTGTCGTCGTCGTCGTTTCGAGCAGTGTCCTCCAGCTCGCCGTCGACCTCCTTGCCGAGGGCCATGGTGCAGAAGCCGTCGTCGTCGGCGAAGAAGCAGAGGCCGTTCAGCTTGTCCTCGATCCTCTTCTTCTTCTCAGACTCGTCGTCGCTTGAGGAAGCAGAGTCGTCATCCGAGTCATCGACGTCGCTGAGCGTGGTGAAGAACGCACGCTGCTCAGCCTGGGCCTTCTCCAAGTACTTCATCTTGATGTACTCCTTGTTGAAGCCGCCCTTCCGCTTGTGCTTCGCGGGGACGTACTTCTCCTTGCGCTTGCTGGAGTCATACTTGTGCCCATGATCCGCCTTGCCGAAGACTTGCTTGTTCTTCTTCGGGCAATTGGCGATGAAGTGGTTGGGGTCGCCGCACTCAAAGCATCCTGTGCGTCCTCCTCCGCAGCGACGGTTCATGCGGTTGTTGTGAAACTGCGAGAACCGGTTGGCGAGCAAAGCCAACTCGTCATCCCCCGAAGACTCCAGCTTCTCCTCTGTAACAGAAAAGAGAGACGAGACTGCAAAACCTCCAGAGGGGTTAGCAGAAGAGCTAGAAACCAAAGCCATCGACGGGCTAGAAGGATTTTAATAAGAAGCCCTTGCCATGGCATCGATCTCACTGGACTTGAGCTTACTGAAGAGCTCGTCGCACGTGAGGGTCTCATAGTTAGGTGATTTGATGATCGCCTGAACTTTGGAATCCCACATCGATCGATCAAGAGTATGGAGTAGCTTGAGAGCTCTCTCATGATCATCGAAAGGCAACAGCTCCTAGTTAGCCCTCATCCTGTTGACAATCACCCGAAAGCGAGCGAAAAAACTTTCTATGCTCTCGCCAGACATATGTCGAAAGTTCTCATACTCTCGCTTGAATGACTCATAGAGACAGGTTTTGACTTGAGAGGTTCCCTCATGGAAACGCATGAGGGTACCCCAAATCTCCCGAGCCGTGGCGAGGTGAGAAACGCGATCAAACTCACTCATGCTCAAACATGAGAAAAGAGCATTACGGGCTCGGCTATTGGCGTCGTGCTCATCGATCTGAAGCTGAGAGACACGAGCAGCCAAGACCACGTAATCGGCAGAGTTGCAAATATCCCAGATGGAAGCACCCAAACTCTGCAGATAGGCCGACATGCGTATCTTCCAATACGCATAGTTCGTCCCATCGAAAAACGGCGGTTTGCCCACGCCGCGATCCATGTCGCCTTCTGTGGATCTGGAACCGGCTAAGGTGGAAGATCCTTAACACGCTCTGATACCAATTGAAGGATCGAAAGTGCTACCAGAAAGCGACCAGAGGGGGGTGAATGGGAGCTTGAAAATTTCCTTTCGGAAACTAGTAGCCACTGTCCCGTAAAACAACCCCAAGAGCAAACCCTAGAGTTCGTAAGTGTCCACGACCCTAGAGATAGGGTGGATGCTTCCAAGAAGCACAGCGAGACACTTCATGACTCTAGAAACCCAATGCAAAAGTCGGAAATCAAAACTGACAACAGACGAACGAACCGCGGACGAAACTGCGCGAAACAGCACTGACCGGACTCTGCCTGCGTCCGGTCAAGCACCACCGGACGCGTCCGGTCGTGGGAAAGCTGATTTGGGACCTTACTGTTTCTGACCGGACTCTCAGAGGAGGTGCGTCCGGTCAGGCGTCCAGAGTCCGATCGAAACAAACAAAAACCGGAAACAGTAACGCAGTCGAGTCCGGTCACTAAGCCAAGCGAGCGTCCAGTCAGTCACAAGAAAAATGGGCTGAGCATTCAATGACCCGACGCATGGGGTCAGCGTCCGGTCCACCCGTGCCCAGCGTCCGGTCACCCCGACTCAGCACCGTTCGTCCACTGATTCGACTCAATCTCACCCAAAACGAATCCTCTAGGGATCAAACTTGGTGAGAAGAATCACAAGGAGGATAGTGAGCTACTCCTAGGAGATCATGGCTCGAACCTATCTCCAAATCGACGAATCGAAGAATTTCGGGGGAAAGGAGAAACACTTGACCCGAAACGAAAATCAACCGATCTACTAGCTCGTGAGGTTAGAGGTGAATTCCTTTGGTGAAAAGAAGTGCCTCACGAACTAGAACATCTCTGTTCAAACGGATTTGCAAAAGACGTAACGAACAAAGAGATCAATCGACGGGAAAATCGTGGAGAAAAGCAACCCGCGAGGAACACGAACAAAACGCGAATCACAACCATGAATTTGCAACCGTGTGGCTACCACACGCTACAATAGTGAGATTACGGTCTCACTTCCTCAAAATCTCACGGGCACAGAGGTATTGTTCTCTTCACTGTGAATCTCAGTTCGCTACAACAGGGATGTGGGAGAGCAGGAAACCCTAGAAGCAAAAGAGCAAATGACTGAGATACAATGGGAGGAGGGTGTCTTCCTCTACTTATCCTAATTCTAATTCCTATTCTACCCCTCTCTAATTACAGAGCGAACCAGCTAAACCCTAGGGTTATTCTGGACCAACTCAGGGTAGCTGGTGATCCGACGGCCACGCCCGCACAAATGGTAGCATTGCCTCGACGCAACCTCATCGATTGCCGCCACGTGCCGCCAACGCTCTGCTTGTCCTTTTCCCGGACGTTGCACCCCCGGTTTTGTGGCCCAAACCGGGAAACCAGCCTTCACAGCCAACCCCCAGTTTTGAGGCCCAAACCTGGAAACCAGCCGTTCATCGCCTGAGTTTTGTGGCCCAAACTCAGAAACCCGCAGCACCCAGGTTTTGAGGCCCAAACCTGGAAACTGTCCTGAGCCTGAGTTTTGTGGCCAAACTCGGAAACCATCAGCGCCCAGGTTTTGAGGCCCAAACCTGGAAAACGTCCACTTGGTGGTTTTTCTGTGGCTCAACCACCAAACCGAGCCGTAGAGGGGATGCACCGCCCGTGCACCCCGTCCACCGACATGTGTCCCCAGGTCCTCAACCCAAGCAACACCGTGCCTGCAAGTCTCCGCTCGTTGGTGTCCCAGGCTGTCAGCCACCACAGCTGATCCTCAGGCCACCGGTCCCTCAGTCCAAGCCTCACGTCCGCCCTTCGCCACTCTCGGTCCATCGGCACGACACGTCTCTACTTGACGTTCACCTTGCCTCTGATCACTGTATCCGTGCTCGACACCTGCACAACACAAGCCAAAGAACATGCACATAATCCCAGTTGACAATCACTCATCACTCAGAGACTCGGCATACACCCATGTATCCGCACTCAATGCGAGCAATTCGGAGTGATAATGGTTCCGAATTCAAGAATTCGGAATTTGAGAAGTTTTATAACTCTTTGGGCTTAGAGCATCAGTTTTCTTCCCCCTACACACCGCCTCAGAATGGTGTTGTAGAAAGGAAGAATCGGACCCTTGTAGAGATGGCCAGGACGATGCTCGATGAACATAGGACTCCTAGGCGATATTGGACCGAGGCTATGAGCACTGCATGCTACATTTCCAATCGCATTTTTCTCCGAGCCTTCTTGAAAAAGACCACTTATGAGTTGCGTTTTGGAAAACTGCCCAAGGTGATTTATTTTAGAGTCTTTGGTTGCCACTGTTTTATACTTAAGAAAGGCAACCTGGACAAATTTGAGTCTCGTTCTTCTAACGGTGTATTTTTGGGTTATGGCACTCATACTCGCGCATATCGTGTACTTAACCTTGACACTAACCGAGTCATGGAGACATCAGATGTCACCTTCGACGAGACCATGGTTTGTCCCTCTTCTCGTTTTGAGCGTGCAGGTGATCATGAGGTTGGTGAGCCTCTTTTTGATGACGAGGACGAAGGTGCTGAAGGGATGGATGATCCAGCACCCCCTCCACCTGCTATGCCGCAAGGAGTGGCTTCTACTACGACTCATGGCCCCGACACTTCTTCATCTTGGGGGCCGTGGGATCCGCCACCTCGAGTAGTACCTTTTGTACCCGAGGAGGCACCAGCTACTGTTGAGGGGGAGGCTACATCAGCTCGGGAGGCACCACGACACATCCAGCGCCAACACCCGCCTCAACAAATGATCGGCAGCATCGGCGAATGTGTCACTCTGTCAAGGTCACAACATATCTCTCACTTTGCTCATTCTGCATTTGTTGCTGATTTTGATCCCCGAGATGTTGGACACGCTTTGACGGATCCAGATTGGGTCAATGCCATGCTTAAGGAGTTGGAAAATTTTGAAACAAATCGGGTTTGGATTCTAGTTTCTCCTCCCTCTGAGTGTCACCCAATTGGGACAAAATGGGTTTTCAAAAACAAACAAGGAGAGGATGGCCATGTTGTGAGAAACAAGGCCAGACTTGTAGCCCAGGGATATAATCAGAAGGAGAGAATAGACTATGAGGAGACTTTTGCTCCTGTAGCTCGTTTCGAGGCTATTAGGATACTCTTGGCTTTTGCTACATCCAAAGGGTTTAAACTTTTTCAAATGGATGTCAAGAGTGCCTTCTTAAACGGCTACATAGAAGAGGAGGTGTATGTGAGACAACCCCCCCCCGGTTTCAAAAATCCCAAGTTTCCAAACCATGTTTTTAAACTTCACAAAGCATTGTATGGTTTGAAACAAGCCCCTAGAGCCTGGTATGATAGGTTGAAAACCTTTTTGCTTGCTAAGGGTTTCAAAATGGGATGTGTGGATAAAACACTTTTTCTCCTCAAGCAAAGCAATGATACTCTCTTGGTCCAGATTTACGTGGATGATATCATTTTCGGTGGTTCTTCTCATGCTTTGGTTGCCAAGTCTGCAGATACTATGAGCAGGGAGTTTGAGATGAGCATGATGGGCGAGTTGACGTTTTTCCTCGGATTGCAAATCAAGCAATCTCGAGAGGGAACGTTTGTGCACCAGGGTAAGTATACCAAGGACATCCTGAAGAAATTCGATATGGGTGAGGCCAAGCCTCTTCCAACACCCATGTCGACCACGACGGCCCTGGATGCGGATGTGATGGAGAAGCTGTGGACCAGAAGGAGTACCGGAGTATGATCGGGTCGCTGCTGTACCAGACGGCGACACGCCCAGACATTCAGTTCGCGGTGTGTCTTTGCGCGCGATTTCAGTCGTCGCCGCGCACCTCGCACCGTCAGGCGGTCAAGCGCATTATGAGGTACTTATCCTTCACTCTAGAATTTGGGATTTGGTATTCTGCTTCCTCCACCCTCTCCCTTTGCGAGTGTTCCGATGCCGATTTTGCTGGTTGTCGCATTGATCGCAAGTCCACTTCTGGGACTTGCTAGTTTATTGGTTCTTCTCTTGTTTTGTGGTCTTCTCGCAAGCAGTCTAGTGTCGCCCAGTCTACCACGGAGGCTGAGTATGTTGCTACGGCTAGCTGCTGTTCCCAGTTGCTTTGGATGATGGCCACTTTGCGTGATTTTGGTCTCAGCTTTTCTTGCGTTCCTTTGCTTTGTGACAGCACGAGTGCTATTAGCGTTGCTAAGAACCCCGTGCTGCACTCCAAGACCAAACACATTGATGTGCGTTTTCATTTTCTGCGAGACCACTATGAGAAGGGTGATATCGTCCTTCGCCATGTCGATACTCATCATTAGTTGCCTGATATTTTCACCAAGCCTTTGGACCAATCAACTTTTGCTAGGTTGAGAGGTGAGCTTGGTGTGTGTTTCCCCTTTTAGATGGGGGAAACATTTTGGCTCTTGTCTTATAAACTGACTTTGTGTTTTTCTTTTGATTTCTTCATGCATCTTTGCATTTCATCTTGCATTTTTTCATTCAGAGCTTCATGTATATAATCTGAAGAATGTAACTATGCTCTGTATAGTATTTGCTCCGATACTTTATGATGATGTTGTAGCTTATGCTCTTTCTGATCACTGATACATGTTGTGAGCAGAGCTATTTTATGAATGGTGAATCTGTTTAATGAACATAAAACTTGAAAATGTTCACCATTGAGATATGCAACTAGCATGTGTAGAATGTGTTGAAGTCACTTGTGCTTTTCATATATGCTAGGTTGCTATGTTTCTAGTTCTGAGTCATTCATTTGCTTAGTCTGTTCATATACTGCTTTAAATCTGAACCAAGTTAAAGTAAAATGGAAAGATCGAGATGGGATTGCTTGTCAGCACATCACAGTTTCAAGACTGTTTCTCATTGCACTTTGAGTTAAACTTGAGCTGTGTAGTGTATGACCGAAACTGTTGCTTTAAGCTTCTGATTGCTTCTGCATAGGCTTCGCACAGTTGAAAAGTTAGGCAATGACAAGTTTTCAACCTCTCGCAATCACATGCTAAAATTTGAACTTGTGTAATTTTACCGCTGCAACTCCGATAAAAATCTGAACACACAAGTCTATGTTTCATTCTATAGCATGATGATTGGACTGTGCTAGGGGTAGTTCACCTTGTATACATGTTTAGCACTTGTCTGATTTCCTGTCTTCACATACTTAGTGCTATTTTGATGGTGAATACCTTTTGGCTGAAAACTGCTCTTTTTGCTCCAATGTTCATAATTCATATTTGGTGATCAGTTTGAGCCTTTGCTAGCTTCTTATGGATATTGTTGAGTCATCGGATCAAGACTGTTTAGAACATCCTTGCACTCTCTTGTTTATATTCCTAAAGCTGCTAACTTGCATTTTTACTCATATGCATTTTTGGAGGGAGATATTCTGTCAAGGGGGAGACATTTGAGTGCGTGTGCACATTTGCTTGCTGGTGCATTTTCAAATAAGGGGGAGAAAATATTGACAAATCATGTGTTCCCTTGGGTGTATGCACTAGTTGAGGGGGAGTTTGCTAGTTGTGTTGAGCCTTTGCCTCTTTCTTAAGGGACTAGCAAAAATTTTCAGCTCATGTTCAGCTCTTCAATTGGTATCGAACTCTTTTGGTTTTTGAGTTGGTAACAATTGGTTTCGAGTTGCTTCGCTAGCGTTGTTAGTTGGTATCGAGTTGCTTCGCTAGCGGTGTTGAGCCCGTTTCTGCCTCTTCTTGAGGACTAGCTCTGTTTTGCTTGAATTTCAGTTGATCTGTCAATTGGTATCAAGTTTTCTCGCTAGTGGTGTTGAGCCTGTTCTACCTCTTCTTGAGGGCTAGCTTTGCTTTGCTTGGTTGCATTGAGCCGTTTGCCCATGTCTTTGGGAACCAAGTTGAGTTGCTCCATCCACTTGACCTTCTTCGGCTTTGACATGCTTTTGGGTCATTTGGTTGAGTTCTCTTTCTTCCTTCCTTCCTTCTTCTGTTTCCATTATGATTTGTGTTGGTAGTTGACAATGCACTCATCAAGGGGGAGATTGCGAATACATGGGTGTATGCCGAGTCTCTGAGTGATGAGTGATTGTCAACTGGCATAATGCGTGTTGGTAGTTCTTAATTTCACTAAAGATAGAGCTAGGCAACTATCCCTGGTAACGGCCCAGAAATGCTTGTTGACACTAGCCAACGTCGTTACTAGGAGCAGATTATGGAATCTATTCCAGGCAACTGTGTCAGAAGTGCTTGAAGCAAGTCCGGTCACTATACCTAAAGGAGTGAAGCTAAAGCAGCTATCTACTAATGTCAAGCGGGGTTGTCAATCCCGACACTAGTAGGAGCTAGCTAGAGAGATTGCAATCTACCAGTAGGAGATTCTACAAGCGCACAGAACTATCATAGTAGCACTTCGCCTAGGAGTACCAGGTGTCGATTTATTTGATCCCAAGAGAAGGCTAGGGTGGTGTATGAGTCGAGTCAAGGAGGGGATGAGAGTCGAAGAAATAAGAAAAAAGAAAAGGGGAGAAGGGAAAAGAGGGGATGGAAGGCTAGAAAGAGTATATGTAAGGATGAAATGGATGGCTAAGGTAAGGTGGATAACTAGATAAATAGATAGAATGTGATAACTAAGGATAACTAACTACTAACAAACTACTAACTACTAACTACTAACTACTCCTAGATAACCACAGAGCAAGATAACTACGAAGCAAGATAGTTATGAAGCAAGGCAGGCAAAAGTCAATAAAGCAACTAAGTTGAGTATAGTTTTATTCCTATCTTGTCAAGTATCGAGGCCTACTAGCCTTTTCCACTTACTTAGGTTGAACACTAGCACAACGAGCCTTACTGTTAAACTGGGCCAACTACGTGGTGGAATTCAAGGCGCACAGGGCTGTCACCACCTGCTTGCTACTACAGCTATCCGAGGGTCGAGCTGTATCTGAAGGTAAGTCTATAACTAAGCACCACGCTTAACTATATTCTAACTATCTCTACCCTAGCTTTGAATAGAGACACCCTTGCGGACGTCAGAGCAAATACTTGACTTAATAAGATAAACACTAAACTAACTAAGCAACCTATTGGCAAAGATCAAACACTAAGCTCACTAGAGATTAACTACTATGGCTAAGTGAATTGAACTATAGGATAGCTAGGTCACACTCAAGGTACTTGATAAAGTAATACTGTAAGTAATACTGAAAGTAATGCTTAAAGTAATACTGCGATAAAGATAAATGTACCTGAGATACAAGAGAGCAAACCAGACCAGAGACGCCGGGAAATCAACCAACCTCTGATGCCAGTCGCTCGCACCCGCTTCTCTCTTAGCAAGCTCTACGCTCCTTTTACCAAGGACTTAGGCTGAGCTGTGCTAAACTAACAGCTGTGCTGTAGCGATGGCACTAGAGCTATACTCTCTCTACTAGCTAACCTACTTGCATAAGCTCTCTGAGCTTCTAACCTAACTCTCACTTGCTTCTCTTGCTTGTGTTGCTTCTTGGTGTCGTATATCTGGGATGGTACTTGATGGTACAAATGGAATGGTGCCACCAGGGGGGTATTTATAGTCTTGATGAGTGAGGGGGGTACTTATAGGGGGCAGCCAACAGACCTAGGGTTAGGTCAGGTGGCGGGCGCCACCCCCTACTGGCGGCCGCCAGTCCCCTGGTCGTTGGATGCATCGTCATTGATCCTACAGCCTCCAGGTGGTTGTCCAAGGCGGTTTGTAGGTCGGTTGCATGTCCTAGCAACCGACTTAGGTCATGATCCACGCCACTCCCCTCCGTAGCCCTTCGATCAAACTGACCTAGTGACCAAGGGCCAAGTTTTGGCCTTGGCGTGGTCACATGGATTAGTGACGTGGCAGGGGGGATGGTTTTGGCCAACCCAAGTGGCGGGCGCCACCTAGGGGTGGCGGGCGCCACCCTCCTAAGGCCCAATTGGGCCCTGCTGAGTGGGTTTGGCCTCTGGTGGTTCAAATGTCCAAATTTGGTCCAAATTCCTGCATTCAAATAAAAATCTATGGACATGTGGAATTTGGTTAGTTTGAAACCTATTTGACTACATTTCATGCCTTTTAAGTGAATTTTAGGGTAAAATGTTGATGGTAAAACAGGTATTTAAGGACCATCAACAAGCTCCCCCAAGCTAACCTGTTGCTCGTCCTCGAGCAACAACGCGGTTTAAGCATTGAGCATGAAATGGATAGCAACTTAAGATGTCTGCAAGTGCATAATGTATAGTGAGAAATAACTTAGCATATATCATTAATCATAGCAATGTGGGGCTTATAGCTTTTCACTTCAAACATGCAAGAGTTAAGTAAAGCAGTAGATAGGAAACTTTTATCTTGCTTAGGTTTGACTAGGATTCTGTCTTGAGGTTTTTCAAGGTTTTCAAAAGATAACAACTTGCTTATGTCCTCCAAGATTCACTCAATCACTCAATGCTGTTTAAATCCTCACTTAGGCCAAAATGTAGCCTCTCCTATTTCTAAAGAATGATATGTGGGGTTATAGGTAGGCTAAGAATCATGAGCAAATTATCTGATGTTTATTGCTAAGCTAGACACTCAGATCATAAGGAGCAGCAAATCATAAAAATTGATCAAGATGTGCATGTGTGGTTATGTGGAAGTGTATAGAGAGATATTTCATAATCCTTCCTAGTTAATTTCTGGGGTCTAGAGCTAATGATTATTCTCTCTCTCTTTTTTTTGGATACATAGTGAGTAGACAAAAGATGTGTCCTAACATTTTCTTAGGACATAGTCCTCTTTTGAGCTACTTTGCTCATATTTTTTTTAGGACATAATCCTTTCTTGAGCTACTTTGCTCATTTTTCTCTCTATTTCTCTTTTTTTTAGCTCTAGATTTCCCCAGACAACTATAGGGAAGGATTTCAGAAATGAAAAAGGGGGAAGAGGGAGAAATGCTTATTCCCAGTGTAGGAATAGCATAAGGCTAGCAATGGGATGTTTGGCAAGGTTTTGCATATCTTCGGTGTAGAGAATAAGCAATTTATTTGGTGGTTGCAAACATCCAAAGTGGAGAGTAGGCAATTTATGGTGGGTGTCTGTGAATCTTTATTCAAATGATATGATAAGTTTCTCTATTAAGATCTATGAGGTCTAACAAAGCTCAACACAAACAAAGCTCTTTGTGGTTTTGACTAATGACTAACAAATATTTGGCTGGTGGTGGGATGGGATAAAATCCAGGAGGAACTTTTAGCAAGGTTTTCATAATTTTTGAAAGAAATCCTCCAGATTAGGTCCTAATTTCACCTTAGCAAGTTTAAAGAATTACTCCATTTCTTACTAACTTTATTCACTAAGCATGATTTCAGTTTAGGCATGTGCAACCCACAAAAGCTACAACTTAGATAAGACCAGTTATTCAAACCATAACAATAGCATTTGCATGACATATTTCAAATCTTATCCAGGTTTCAACTTGTTTAAGCAGATTTTATCAATTTTATTCATGGAGTGGTTATTTAGGCAAGCATGTGACATTCAAAAGATATAGAATTTAAGAACTGAATGTAAAGTGTAGGCTTGAGACATACCTTATCGGAGCTGGAGTCTCCCCCAAGTTGGCTTCTTGCTTGGTGAAGGGTCTTCTTCTTTCTCGGTCGGAGCTCTTGTTCTCATTTTATTAAAAAGGGAAACTATCTAATGTTGTGAAAAGGGAAACTATCCTATTTTAATATTTTATTGTTCTAACTAAGTTAACATATACCTATGCATAAGACTAATGATAACTGATTTATTTTTTAGTTTCATGCATGACATATGTTATTTATTCGAAAAAGGAAAATTTGAAGGGAAAAAATTAAAAGTAAAACCATACCTTAGGTCCATGAAGTTTCATCCTTATCGGGTGGATCTTCTTCCTTGGGTGCTTCTTCTCTTAGTACTCCATCGGGTTCTTCTTCTTTTGGCACCTCTCCTTTGTCATGTGAATCACACAACTCAGGAGGTGGCTCTTTCTTTCTGCTCCACCTTGTTCTTGGGCGCCTCTTCTTGGTACGAATGGATTTTGCTTCCTACATGTTAGCGGCATATGCGGGGCCTCGGGAGAAGGTGAATATTTCCTTCCTCCCTCCTAATGTCATTTGCATTTTACCACTTCCCACATATATGCAAGCATCAACAGTGTTCAAGAAGGTTCTACCTAAGATTAGAGGCACATCTTTCCTGTTTCCCATATCTAGTATTATGAAATCAGCAGGAACATAGGAACCTCTAATATGAACAGGTAAATCATTAACTATTCCTTCTACATAGCAAGTGGATTGATCAGCTAACACGACATAGGCAGATGTGGATGACATGGGTGGAAAGAACGAGTTTTCATAAAAATCTTTAGATAGAATGTTCACACTCGATCCTAAATCACAAATGGCATTTTTAAAGACTTCACCAAAGATTGAGCATCTAGTTATGGGACTACCAGGATCACCCTTTTTAACAGTCATGGTTTGATCTTCATAATAGTTAAAATATTTTATTTCAACCATATTAGCAGTTTCCATGTCAGGTTTAGCAGGAATTTTGCCAGTTTCAAACGATGGTATGATAGCAGCAAGTTGAGCTAATTGGGTTTCTAACATCTTATTAAAGCTTAATTGATTTTTCAGAGCAGATGAGAAATCTTCCAATTTAGCATTTATATTCTCAAGCGTTTTATCATTTGACATTAGTTTCTTATTCAAAAATTCAGTAGTTCTACCTTGAGAGTAGACTAGATTCTTTATGAACGAGAAATCATCAGAATTATGAAAATTAGAGCGGGGGAATGAATTGTCACCTTGAGAGTTTGCAGGCTGATTCCATCCTTGATTCTGTTGACGGAAACCGTTGTTGTTGTTGATGAAGTTCAAATCTTCATGTAGCTCGGGGCAGTGGCTCCCAGAATGTCCGGTTTCTCCACAGACTTCACTAGTCATGTAGGATTCCAGAGATTGGACACTCTCTTGTGGGTTAATCTTCTCATAGCTATCTAGCTTCTTTGCTCGCAGGTCCATCTTGGCCACGATCATGTCAGCTTCTTTAAGGGAATGCATACTTCTCTCACGGGGCTGCAGTCTCTCGTCATTCCATCATTGGTTCGACACCATCTTCTCTATGAGAGCCTTAGCATCTGCAACATTCAGAGAAAAGAATGCACCGCCGGCGGCGGCATCCAAATGGCTTCTAGAGAGTGGGGTTAGGCCATGGTAGAAGTTCTGGATCAATAGCCAGTCCTCCATACCATGGTGTGGACAAGCAGCGACATACTCTTGCAACCTCTCCCAAGCCTCGGGAATAGATTCCTCGGCTTGTTGCATAAAGCTGAAGATTTTGTTGCGCAAAGCATTCGTCTTGCCCATAGGGAAGAATTTGGCGAGAAAAGTATTGGAACACTTGTCCCATGTGTCTACAGCGTTGCGATCGGTATAGAACCATTGCTTCGCTTTTCCTAGCAAAGAGAAAGGAAAGAGACGAAGACGGATGGCTTCTTGGGTCATCCCCTTAATGGTGAAGGTGCCGCAAATCTCCAAAAATTGTTGGAGGTGAGCATTGGCATCCTCATGAGCTTTGCCACAGAACGGGCTAGCTTGGACCATCGTGATCAGAGCCGGTTTCAACTCAAAATTGAGGTTGGCATCGATAACGTCTGGTCCTATCGCTATATTAGCGGCAGAAGGAGCAGAAAATTCACGAATGGTCTTGTTGGCAATCGTGAAGATAGAACGAGATAAGAAAGAAAGAAGATGAAGGAAAAAGATAAGAAGGACTAAGGAAAGAAAGAATGGGGTAAGATGGGATTCACTAAGCGGGAGCTTAAGCAAACATAAATTCGACACGGACTCAACTGATACACCGATTGCCTTCCCCGGCAACGGCGCCAGAAATGCTTGTTGGTAGTTCTTAGCTTCACTAAAGATAGAGCTAGGCAACTATCCCCGGTAACGGCCCAGAAATGCTTGTTGAGACTAGCCAACGTCGTTACTAGGAGCAGATTATGGAATCTATTCCAGGCAACTGTGTCAGACGTGCTTTGTGGCAGAACCGTCCTGATTATAAGAGCTCAAGTATTATCTTAGCCAAATCCGTCTGACTTCGACTGATACTTGAACCCATATAACCCCGGTAGTCCGGAAATCTCGAAGGATTTCTAACACCATACATCATACAGGATCGCATCATTCAAGGATTACATTCGTAAAGATACATCATAGCGAAAACGAAACCGAATCTAAAATATCAGAGTGCAATTTAAAACGGAGTTATTACAATACTGAATTTAAAAGTGCGGAAGCTGAAATAGTTTGAAACACGACCACTACACATGTGGTCCAAATAAAACCAACTCACACAACTCACTCTTCCCTTTTTAGATAATGTGCCACTAGAAGTCTCAGACCAGCAAAAGAAAAAGGGAAGCTTCTGGACGACCCTGCCCTGGGCCTACTCCTCATCACCTTCCACTGGGTAGAGGCAGTGCTTACAATAGCCGAAGTAGACCTGGCCATCTGCAACAATGGGATAAACCCTGAGTACGGGAATGTACTCAGCTAGACTTACCCGTCCAACTAAAAATAAAGACTCCAAGGGTATGCAAGGTCTTTTGGGTGGAGCTGGGACCTTTTGGTTGCGAAAAGCTCAATTTCAGATAAGAGGTAATTGATGATAAAGATGAGCTGCCATTTTTAGACCTATTCCTTAATTCTAGGTTTTTCACCTGTACTAGAGCACTCACTTGAATCTATCAATCAATAATATAACCATATCCAGTTGACTTATCCACATTTTAGTTGAACCTTAAATCATCACATGGAGTTGTATCGTGGTGAAGCTCACCATAGTTTCCCACTAACCGGGGGAGACGGCTACTCGAATCGAATTCCAAATCAGCTGGTGAAAGACCTTTAATACCAGCCCACACTTTCCCCGTCGGGTCCATGCATTGGGCAACCGCTTGATGCTTGTTCGTGGTGGTAATCGTCGCGGCTCACAGCACGGACCGCCCAATTGGAACCTGGCGATGGCCTCACGCGGCAGATCGCAATTTCCATACTAGAGGGCACGACACGGGTTGAGACCGGCCCGAACAGCTTCTAACCGGCTTTGGGGTCGATGATTACGGCACCGACATATCCCTAAGTAAAAGGGCGCGTTCAAAAATGAACGAGGGCCAACATCGATACAAACCTACACGATCCAACGGACGGACTGCCCCAAGTTTCCAAACTTGTGCCTTGCCTTCCTGTTGACCGTATTTCACTACAACTCAGGTTCTTTTTCACGATAGCAAATATAGCCAACCGTGATCTGGTAACTACCCATCAGGGTATTACGGAAACATTCTTAACTACTACTTTTATTAAGCAAGCTAAGCAATTCTACACTATAAATAAGTAACAGGATAACAAGGTAGATATTAATCAATAACCAAGGAATGGTAATGCAGCAAGTAGGATTCATTCCAACTCCTAACCTAATGCATCACAATATAAAAGGACTCAAGTAAATTAATTTGCAAAAGATAGGAGGCTTAATATGCTCCGGGGCTTGCCTTGGGTGAAGACCGAGGCCTCGTGGGAGGGGCACTCGGGCAAGTTAGCGTCGCTGGCGGGGTCGACCTCCTCGGCTTGCGGAAGCTCCGGAATCTGCTGCTCGGCGTTTGTCTCTGGCTCCTGGTCGGGCTCCGGAGGGGTCGATCCTATTGCATGCGATGATTAATAAATAATTACAATGCGGGTGCAAGATGTGTGGTATGAAAAGAGCATTTCTTGCAAACCAACAAATCCAACTTGTTGAACCACTTTTGACATTGAGGTAAATACTTATTTAATTCATAAAACAAGATCCATTTATTCACCTTTTTCTTATTTAATAATTCAAAAGAAACTTAGGTTTGAACTGCATGTGCACTTTTCTAGACTCAGAAAAATCTACGAAAATTCCAGAAGGCAAACAACAGTTGCTGGACTCCACTGAATGAATTTCAGCCAAAAATAAAATACAGAACTGCAGATATAAAAATGACAAGCAAACTGCCCAAAAAGGTCCTTTGAACTAGCTCCTCATTCAAAAAGTATCAAACAGCAGATTTCATAATTTTCCTGGCTTCTTCTACTCATACACATCCTACTGTAGAGAACTTGTGGCAAGAGCATAAACATACAAGCCTACACAAAATAAACAAATTTATTCCAATATAAACTATTTGAACTACAACCCTACTGCAAAAGGGTGCTAGGCTCAATTTCATATTTTTCCCAGATTCTACTTTACATTCTATGCTTGTCAAGAAAGTTCCATGAACAGAAACATTATATTATTTCTTACATGAATTTCCAAAGGAAAACACAGAAAAGTACATTTGTAAAGCAACTTCAGATTTCTCCATACAACAGTTCATGCTTACATTTTTTTCTTAGCTTGAACATCATGAACAGAGACTTCACAAATTTTCTCACATTTTATTTCGGCATATAAAACACCTTAATATTTATTCTAAGAAATCAGCCAAAAAGGACTTTTAACCATAACAGAAACTTTTTGTACATAAATAGTGCATCATATATTTTTCACAGGTGTAAAACATGATAATAAACTTACACAAAATTTTTCGGGAATTATCTCAACCAGAAAACATATATAACCATTTATCTAAACAAAAGCTCATAAACTGAATTAAATAAAAACAGTAATAAAAACTTCTACGAAAAATACTTTCATATTTTTCCATGATAGATCTACTCACAAGCAAGCTAGCAAAACTGAAAGCACTCCATATGGACTTTTAAAACGAGCTACACAAAAATAACAAGCATTTCTGGAAAATAAAAGTAAAAGAAAAACATTTCAAACTCATCCCGGCCACTGCGTACACCCGGTCCATAGACCAGTGAGGGGCTGACGCGCGGGGTCCAGCGGGCCAATGGCCCCACCTGTCAACGAGGGTAAAACAGAGCATGGCTCTGACCGGCGATACCTCGCCGACGGTGAGCTCGCCGGCGGTGAGGGTGGTATGGCTGAGCTCGTCTCATCAAGGCGAGTCGGGTGGTGGTGATGGTTTGGCCGGCGCACCACCTGAGCTAGCCGGCGGCGAGTGGTGGCGCACGGCGGCGGCAGCAACACACGGCTTCGCCATTTCCGGCGGTCGCCGGTGGAATTGGGGGAGGCAAGGGCTCACTCGAACCCTAGGGAGTGAGACTTGGTGGTTGGGTTGGCTTGGGGAGCGTCGGAGGAGCTTGACCGCGTGCACAGACCACGGCGGCGGCCATGGCGCTCGGCCGGGGAAGAAGAGGTGGGAGAGAGCGGTAGCGTTGAAGTTAGGTGGTGTTCTCACCTTGTCTTGGCTTGGTGATGCTTGACGGCGAAGGAGGGAGACGGTGGAGGTCGGGTCGGGGAGGAACGACGATGCGGGCTCTGCGGTGGCGACGACGAACCGAAGGGGGCGCTTCGTCCTCCGGCGGCGATGGGGCTTGGTCGGGGAGGACGACGTGCGCACGACGTGTGCACGGTGTAGGCGGAGAAGCTGGCGAGAGGGATTGGGTGGTGGTGGTCGGGTGTGGCCGGAACGGCGGAGGGGAGTGATGGTGGTGAACGGTCGGCGAGGGTGGCGGACGCTTGCGCGTTCGTGGGAGCGGAGAGGGAGAGCGGGAGTGAGAGCGGGCGAGTGGAATGGCAGTGGGGAGAGGGGAGTGCGGTGCGCTCGGGGTTTTGGCTCGGTTTGGCCGGCCAGTGGTCGTGGCGGGGCCACGGCGGCACGGTCGGCGAGGCAGCGCGGGCGATGCCGTGCACGGCGAGCGGGGGCGGCAGGCGAGGCGAGCGGAGAGTGGCCGGGGAAGATAGCTTGCGTGCTCGGATGAGAGGGGATCGAGCGAGGAGTGGCCGGCGACGATCCTCGGCAGGATACGGCGGCCACGTGGCGGTTGCGGCCGGCATACGGCGCGGCGGCGCTGTTGCGCGCGGCGCGCGCGCGCGTGCAAGCGGGCGAGGGCGCTAGGCCGGCTGCGGCGCGGGGCGCGCGGCTGGGCCGGTGCGGTGCGGGCGCGGGAGCGGGCCGGCGCGGGCGCTGGCTGGGCCGGCGCTGCGCGGGCGCGGGAGCGGGCTGGCGCGGCGCTCGCTGGGCCGAAAGGCCAAACGGGCCGAAAGTGGGGCGCGGGAGAAATTCGTTTTTCTTTTTCTTTTTCCCAAAAACTTTTCAAACTTTGACCACTCAAAAACAGTTTTAAAAACTCCAAACTAGGTTTTGACCCAAATATAAAAGTTGCTCAAAATAATTTTCTCTACAACTTTCATATAGGACACTTTTTCTAAAAGCAATTTTTAAATCCTCCACATAAATAAAGCCAATTTTGAAATATAAACCATTTTATTTGACTTATTTTTTTATTTAACAAACTATTTTGAACTAGGTCAAAACTCCAACATGAAAAGCACTCTACTCAATGCTCTCTATTTTGTAAAACTCTTTGCCAAAACAGAAATCCACTTAGATTATCAAGTCCAATAGAAATCCAAAATCCAACAATTAAACAAAGGCAAAATGCACTCTTATACCCATGAAATGATGCAATGCATTGCTTATGCTTTCTTAGTATCTAATTGCAGTGCCTAATGCAGTGCTTGACACTAGGGTGTCACATGCTTGAAGCAAGTCCGGTCATTATACCTAAAGGAGTCAAGCTAAAGCAGCTATCTACTAATGCCAAGCGGGGTTGTCAATCCCGACACTAGTAGGAGCTAGCTAGAGAGATTGCAATCTACCAGGAGGAGATTCTGCAAGCGCACAGAACTATCGTAGTAGCACTTCGCCTGGGAGTACCAGGTGTCGATTTATTTGATCCCAAGGGAAGGCTAGGGTGGTGTATGAGTCGAGTCAAGGAGGGGATGAGAGTCGAAGAAATAAGAAAAAGGAAAAGGGGAGAAGGGAAAAGAGGGGATGGAAGGCTAGAAAGAGTATATGTAAGGATGAAATGGATGGCTAAGGTAAGGTGGATAACTAGATAAATAGATAGAATGTGATAACTAACTACTAACTAACTACTAACTACTCCTAGATAACCACAGAGCAAGATAACTACGAAGCAAGATAGTTACGAAGCAAGGCAGGCAAAAGTCAATAAAGCAACTAAGTTGAGTATAGTTTTATTCCTATCTTGTCAAGTATCAAGGCGTACTAGCCTTTGCCACTTACTTAGGTTGAACGCTAGCACAACGAGCCTTACTGTTAAACTGGGCCAACTACGTGGTGGAATTCAAGGCGCACAGGACTGTCACCACCTGCTTGCTACCACAGCTATGCGGGGGTCCAGCCGTATCTGAAGGTAAGTCTATAACTAAGCACCACGCTTAACTATATTCTAACTATCTCTACCGTAGCTTTGAATAGAGACACCCTTGCGGACGTCAGAGCAAATACTTGACTTAATAAGATAAACACTAAACTAACTAAGCATCCTATTGGCAAAGATCAAACACTATGCTCACTAGAGATTAACTACTATGGCTAAGTGAATTGAACTGTAGGATAGCTAGGTCACACTCAAGGTACCTGATAAAGTAATACTGTAAGTAATACTGAAAGTAATGCTTAAAGTAATACTGCGATAAAGATAAATGTACCTAAGATACCAGAGAGCAAACCAGACTAGAGACGCCGGGAAATCTACCGACCTCCGATGCCAGTCGCTCGCACCCGCTTCTCTCTTAGCAAGCTCTACGCTCCTTTTACCAAGGACTTAGGCTGAGCTGTGCTAAACTAAGAGACGCGCTGTAGCGAGGGCACTAGAGCTATACTCTCTCTACTAGCTAACCTACTTTCCTAAGCTCTCTGGGCTTCTAACCTAACTCTCACTTGCTTTTCTTGCTTGTGTTGCTTCTTGGTGTGGTATATCTGGGATGGTACTTGATGGTCAAATGGAATGGTGCCACCAGGGGGGTATTTATAGTCTTGAGGAGTGAGGGGGGTACTTACAGGGGGCAGCCAACTGACCTAGGGTTAGGTCAGGTGGCGGGCGCCACCCCCTACTGGCGGCCGCCAGTCCCCTGGCCATTGGATGCATCGTCATTGATCCTACGGCCTCCAGGTGGTTGTCCAAGGCGGTTTGGAGGTCGGTTGCATGTCCTAGCAATTGACTTAGGTCATGATCCATGCCACTCCCCTCCGTAGCCCTCTGATCAAACCGACCTAGTGACCAAGGGCCAAGATTTGGTCTTGGGGTGGTCACATGGATCAGTGACGTGGCAGGGGGGATGGTTTGGGCCAACCCAAGTGGCGGGCGCCACCTAGGGGTGGCCGGCGCCACCCCCCTAAGGCCCAATTGGGCCCTGCTGAGTGGGTTTGTGCTCTGGTGGTTCAAATGTCCCAATTTGGTCCAAATTCCTGCATTCAAAAAAAAAATCTATGGACAAGTGGAATTTGGTTAGTTTGAGACCTATTTGACAACATTTCATGCCTTTTTGGTGAATTTTAGGGTAAAATGTTGATGGTAAAACAGGTGTTTAAGGACCATCAACAAGCTCCCCCAAGCTAACCTGTTGCTCGTCCTCGAGCAACAATGCGGTTTAAGCATTGAGCATGAAATGGATAGCAGCTTAAGATGTCTGCAAGTGCATATTGTATAGTGAGAAATAACTTAGCATATATCATTAATCATAGCAATGTGGGGCTTATAGCTTTTCACTTCAAACATGCAAGAGTGAAGTAAAGCAGTAGATAGGAAACTTTTATCTTGCTTAGGTTTGACTAGGATTCTGTCTTGAGGTTTTTCAAGGTTTTCAAAAGATAACAACTTGCTTATGTCCTCCAAGATTCACTCAATCACTCAATGGTGTTTAAATCCTCACTTAGGCCAAAATGTAGCCTCTCCTATTTCTAAAGAATGATATGTGGAGTTATAGGTAGGCTAAGAATCATGAGCAAATTGTCTGATGTTTATTGCTAAGCTAGACACTCAGATCATAAGGAGCAGCAAATCATAAAAATTGATCAAGATGTGCATGTGTGGTTATGTGGAAGTGTATAGAGAGATATTTCATAATCCTTCCTAGTTAATTTCTAGGGTCTAGAGCTAATGATTATTCTCTCTCTCTTTTTTTTTGGATACATAGTGAGTTGACAAAAGATGTGTCCTCACATTTTCTTAGGACATAGTCCTCTTTTGAGCTACTTTGCTCATATTTTTTTTCAGGACATAATCCTTTCTTGAGCTACTTTGCTCATTTTTTCTCTCTTTCTCTTTTTTTTTAGCTCTAGATTTCCCCAGACATGTATAGGAAAGGATTTCAGAAATGAAAAAGGGGGAAGAGGGAGAAATGCTTATTCCCAGTGTAGGAATAGCATAAGGCTAGCAATGGGATGTTTGGCAAGGTTTTGCATATCTCCGGTGTAGAGAATTGTGACAGAACCGACCAATTTATACCAGATTAAGCACCGAATCGCTGCTTGCGCAGAGACTACAAGTACTTAAGCTCGTATAAACCCGGTAGTCCGGAAATCTCGAAGGATTTCAAGTCATTCAACTTTAACCAAGATCGTAATAGATTAGCGTACATGTCCACGATCTGCATTCAGTTCGCATATAGTTCAAATACATCGGAGTTCAACAGTTATTACAAACCATAGTTTGAATTTAAAAGCGGAAGCAACATAGTTTTGAAACACAAGTTCTTAGTTCACAATACAGCGCCATATGCTTGATCAGTCCACAAAAGCAGCAGGGAAGATAAGAGTTGACCATGCCCATGGTCTAGTCACTGCCCTCGACGGGGTACAGACAGTTCTCGCAATAGCCGAAGAAGCATTGCCCATCTGCAATAACAAGGGATAAAACCCTGAGTATGAGAAGGTACTCAGCTAGACTTACACGTCATAAACCAGAAATAAATGACACCAAGGATTATGCAAGGCTGTATCTGGGGTTGGCCACACTTACCTTTTTGCATAAAAGCATTTTATTATTAAATAATCATCATTAGAGTATTAGCAGTCACTTTTATGTAATCAGCCTGATTATCTAGATTTGCACCTGATCTAGAGCAAACACTTGACTACTTATTCAAGCAAGAGTGACTATTTCATCAATAGCCTTTCAGATTCACCAACCATAACCATCATTAATTCCATATATTACTACGGTAACACATGCTCAGTCAAGTTACTCACTAACCAGGAGCGGTGGCGATTATAATCGATTCCTACCAACTGGGGACAAAATGTCGCACACTCGTCCGACACACCCTGCCAGGTGGCCGTTGGCGACCACTTCAGGAGGTTCAAGAACCCAAACCGCGGGACGGCCATGGAGCCTTCTACACCGAGGGTTATCTCAATGCCAGGTCGCTCAAGCTATTAACTGCCCACGGTCATGCCAGGTCGATCAGGCCCTGTCTGCCCTCGGACCATGCCAGGTCGATCAGAATAGTTGCCCACCGTACATGTAAGGCCCTGGGTGTTAGGCGTCAACGTCTCCATCACCGGCTCGAAAAACCTTACTCGGCTTCACGGGAGGTACTCCGAGCTACTCCGTTAAGTGATTGACGCGTTCAAAATGACTGAGGTGTGCCTTTGTCAGGTCCTAATCGACACAGACGGGAGACTACTAGCACACAGAACCCATGTCCTGCTGCTCCTACATCCCGCCCGGTCTCAGATTAATTATCACATGGTTATAACCCACGATAGCACGAGGCTAGTCATGATCAGTATCCACCTATATGCGGGAGACAGGAAATCACCCGACTTTTACCGGTCTAAGCAGGCTAAGCATATACGAGCCTAGACCTAAACAGGGAAATCAAGATATATTGCGGGTGGACAAGGATAAGTAATAATGCATCAACGGTAGCAATCAATTCCTATAACCTAATGCAACATCCATCATCAGGTTAAATAGAAAACATTTGCAAACCGTAGGAGTTAGAATGCTCCGGGGCTTGCCTCGCTCGAAGTCGGCGGGGCGATGATCACAGCACTCCGGCAGATCCTCCGCGTCTCCTTCCGGAATCCTCTCCTCGGGTGTCTCCTCCTGACGTTGCTCCTCCGGCGTCTCCTGGGCTTCCACTACCGATCCTGCATGATGCGGTACATGAATGAATAACATGAATGCACATGGGATGCATGGTGATGCAACATGGAGTAACAATTTAGGAGATAAGCACATGTCATCTACTGCTACTCACTTACTTAATTTAACATACTAGTTACTAAGTCTTGTTGTCACCACATCAAAGTTGCTTAACGGGTTTGTTACCCTCTAATTATTTGTAGAATTAAATCTAGTTAAATAGGCCTATAACAGTAACCTGTCCTAGACAGCTTCACAAAAATCTATAAAAATTACTGGAGATTTACAACACTTAATCTAATCCTCTGTCCAAATTTCACCCCATTTGGACCTAGACTCTACCCCCTATGAAAAAGACAAATTCTATCATGAAAAGGTACTTTGAACTACACCCCCTAGCACAAAGTATCAAACAACAGATTTCATAATTTTTTTCTGAACTTCTTAGCACAAGAGCAGTCAGTAAAAATTACCAAGCTCATACTCTTCATATTTTAACTACTACAAAATAAACAAGAAAACAGCATTTAATCATTTTAATTACTACTGCCAAATTATTTCACAGAGCATCCTCATTTTACATTTTTCCCAGAAACTATTCCTCAACACAAACCTAACAAAACAAGAATCACATTTTTCTGAGATAAATACAATTTACTATGCATTTAACAAGATTTCAGCCTAAACATGAATTAAATATAACTACACAGAAAATCACCACAAACTGGACATATTATATTTTTCATGCATAGACCTCAACATAACAATCCTAACAAAACTTGTTTTACCTTCTTAGCATTTATATTTAGCAAGATATGAATTAAACAAGCATTACAACAATTTCTGGAAACTATTTAAACAAACCCTGAAAACATTCAAACCTAAACTGCTACGGGTACCCGAACTAGTGCACACAGACAAACTAGACTCGCTGACACGCGGGCCCTCGGGTCAAACCGACCCCACGCGTCAGACACACAGAACAGGGGGAGGTTGACCGCGGCGGAGCTCACCGACGGCGAACTCCGTGGCGAAACCATCCCCACCGGCGGACTCCCCTCAACCTTCCGCACCCGACGGTACCCTCAGCTGGCCCAGCGCACACACGGATCGAGCTCGCTGACGGCGATGGCGGACACGGCGGCGCGGGCGAGCTACGTCGGCCGGCTCCGGCCACGACGGGCTCATCCGACCCTCGAGATCTACTCCGGCGACCTTCATAACCCTAGCCCAGGGCTCGGAAGCCAGGGCGCAAGCTCCGAGCACCCATGTCCACGGCGGTGCCACTCCGGCGACCTTGGCAAGCGGCGGACGACGACGTACTCGAGCTTCCAGACCCTAATCGGCCTAACCGTCACCACCACTAGCTCCGGCAAGTCGAGGCGACTCACGAACGCTAGCTAGGGTAGATGGTTGAGCTCGGGAAGAGGGTTGGCCACGGCGGACCGAGCGCGCCGGCCATGGCGGTCATGGCGGACGGCGGCGTTCCGCGGGCTCTTAACCCTAATCGACCAAACCAACACCCTCTACCCTCTCCTCGGACCTCACTAACCCCTATACGGGCGCTAGGGTGACATGACAACCACGGGAAGGTGGCCGGCCACGGCGAACCGAGCTCGGCGGTCATGGCGGCCATGGCGGCGGCTCATCCCGAGGCTTACCTAGGGCTTCCTAGGGAGCGCTAAGGACAGCACGGGGTGCGGGGGCTCACGGCGAGGCTTGGCAGCTGGTTGGGTGGACGGTGCGGCGGCGGGACGGCGGCGAACGGCGGCGGCGCTCGCAGCTTTTCCCCTTTCTCCCCGCTCAGGCTCCGGCGAGAGGAACAAGAGCGAGAGAGGGACAGAATGGAGGGAGGAGCGGCATGGCTTCGGGCAGCGGGGCGAGCGGCAGCTTATGCTTGCCACGCCGCGCGCGGACGCTGCGTCCCCGGCCAGAACGCGCCACGCGGCGAGCAAGCTCTGCGCGCGGTCGGCCACGACCGGCTGATTCAAACTGAATCGCCCGATTCAGTTAACGGTGGCCGACTGACGGCCGAACTTTGAGCGCGATTAACTCCTAATCCGCTTGGTGAAAAGCTAAACCACTTGTTCCATTGAGTAGAGCTACATGCCAGCTACAACTTTGGTTACAAGATTGGTCTCTGGTTCGGCCTAGATTGCTCCCGAGAAAGCTCCAAAGTTGGCTCCACGAAACTGTTTGGTCAGTTAGAGACTTAGAAAATTTTCTAAGTCTAAACTCCCTCAAATCTGCCTTGTGGGTCCTAAAACACCTTGTTAAGCCCATTTTCATGGGTTGGGCCTTAAACAACTTTTGTTCTACTCTAAATTCTACACACTTTTGGTTAAGGGCCCATAGCCATGCAAAGCTTCTATCAAGAAGGTCTTAGTTAGTCAAACAAAAGGACTCCTAGGGCTCTATCAAGGCAACTAGGGTTAGATACTTGGTTAGCCAACATGACCAACATAAACCTAGCTTCATTTTGACTCCCCAACAAGGTTCATCTACTTAGAAGACTCTAACACTCCACAACCAAGACAAACAAGCATTCCAACAAGCAGAGCATCATATGAGCACACATGAAATGACACTAAAAAGAAAGAATGCAACATGAGATGATGATGCTTTATGCTCATGAGATGACAAGTTATGCATTTAGGGTTTCTTAACACCTAGGGTGTTACAGCCCTCCCCTCCTTAAAGGTATCTCATCCCGAGATTTAAGTTACTAACCATTTCTTAAAGAAGTGGGGATATACTTCTCTTAGATAGTCTTCTGTTTCCCAAGTGGCATCTCGATCATCTTGCTCACTCCAAGATACCTTATACTGCTTCACTATTCTTCCGCGAGTTATCCTTTCTTTTTCATCAAGCACTCAGTGCGGTTCTACTGAGTAAGTGAGGTCGGATTGTAACTTGATGTTGGCCGGTTGTACTTCCTCTTCTGGAACTCGAAGACATTTCTTTAATTGTGACACATGGAATACAGGGAATATAGCCTTTAAATGTTCAGGTAACTGTAGTTGATAAGCCACTTTTCCCCTCCTTTCCATTATCCTGTAGGGTCCCACAAACCTTGGCGCTAACTTTCTCTTCACGCCAAAACGTCTAACTCCTTTCATGGGTGATACTTTTAAATACACATAGTCACCCACTTTAAATTCAAGCGGCCTTCTTCACTTATCGGCATAGCTTTTCTGTCGGGACTGTGCCGCTGCGATATGTTGTTGAATTATTCTAACTTGTTCTTCTGCTTCCCTAACGAAGTCAATTCCATAGTAGCGACGTTCTCCTGGTTCAACCCAACTCACTGGTGTTCTGCATCTCCTGCCATACAGAGCTTCGAAAGGTGCCATATGAATGCTTTCTTGATAACTGTTGTTGTAAGCAAATTCTGCTAATGGCAACCACTTCTCCCAAGATCCCTTCGCGGATATCACACATGCTCTCAACATATCCTCTAAAACCTGATTTACCCTTTCAGTTTGCCCTGAAGTCTGGGGATGGTAAGCTGAACTATGGATTAACTTAGTGCCTAATTCTTTTTGCAGTTTCTCCCAGAATGGTGCAGTAAACTGCGTTCCACGATCCGAAACTATGACTTTGGGTATACCATGCAATCGGACAATCTGATTGATATAAATCTCTGCATAGTCTGGTGCTCGATAACAAGTTTTAACTGGTATGAAATGAGCGGTCTTGGTGAGACGGTCTACTATTACCCATATTGAATTGTTTCCCTTCTGAGTGGTAGGCAAACCGGTGATAAAATCCATACTCACCTCTTCCCACTTCCATTCAGGTATTGATAAAGGTTGAAGTGTTCCGGCTGGCTTCAGGTGAATGGCCTTCACTCGACAACACGTGTCGCATCTGGCTACATATGCGGCAATTTCCTTCTTCATTTTGGTCCACCAAAATCTTGGACGCAAATCTTGATACATCTTAGTGCTCCCGGGATGGATAGACAATTTAGAAAGATGAGCCTCATCCATAATCTGATTTTTGAGTTCCCTATTCTTGGGTACCACTAAACGATTATCAAACCATAACACTCCCTTATCATCAACTCGGAAATGTTTTACAGGTTCAGTGGCAGCTCTTAGCTTTTCCTTGATATAATAGATTCCCTTGTCTGTTTTCTGCCCTTCTAGAATCTGATCAACTCAGGTGCTCTGTAGCTCGATGTGACGCAGGATCACAGGGTGTACGAGACTAAACTCGTCCTCTGGTTGTAACCTCAAGTTGTTACAGTGCGATTTCCGACTCAAAGCATCAGCAACTACATTTGCTTTTCCTAGATGATAATATATCTGCAAATTGTAATCCTTAATCAATTCAAGCCATCCTCTCTGCCTCATGTTCAACTCCGGTTGAGTGAAGATATACTTGAGACTTTTGTGGTCCGTGTACATGTTACAGACGTTACCAAGTAGATAATGTCTCCATATTTTTAGAGCGTGTACCACAGCAGCTAATTCCAAGTCATGCGTAGGATAATTAACTTCATGTTTTCTCAACTGACGTGAAGCATAAGCAATCACTCTGCCTTCTTGCATAAGAACACAACCTAAACCAACTTTCGATGCGTCGCAGAAGACATCAAATGGCTTCTCGATATCTGGTTGAGCTAAGACAGGAGCAGTGGTTAATAGTTTCCGCAAGGTACGGAAAGCTGTTTCACACTTCTCTGTCCACTCAAACTTCTGATCCTTCTGAAGCAAACTTGTCATGGGCTTGGCAATCTTGGAGAAATCGGGAATGAAACGACGATAATACCCTGCTAAACCGAGAAAACTCCGAATCTCCCCAACTGAAGTTGGAGCTTCCCACTCCATCACTTCTTGTACTTTGCTAGGGTCCACAGAGATTCCTTCTTCTGACAGGATGTGACCAAGGAATTGTACTTGCTTCAACCAAAACTCGCATTTACTAAACTTTGCGTAAAGTTTATGTTCCCGGAGTCTTGTCAAGACGATCCTCAAATGTTCTGCATGGTCGTCCGGGTTCTCAGAATAAACCAAAATATCATCAATGAACACCACTACAAACTTATCTAGTTCTGGCATGAATACCGAGTTCATCAAACTCATAAAGTAAGCTGGAGCATTTGTCAATCCAAAAGACATGACTAAATACTCGTATAGGCCATATCTGGTTGAAAAAGCAGTCTTTGGGATATCTTGTGGTCGGATTCTAATTTGATGATAGCCTGATCTCAGATCGATCTTGGAGAATACTTTGGCTCTGGATAACTGGTCAAACAAAATATCTATTCGTGGCAACGGATATTTGTTCTTAACGGTCACGGCATTAAGTGGTCGATAATCCACACACATCCGCAGAGACTTGTCCTTCTTCTTGACAAACAAAGCTGGACATCCCCATTCTGACACACTAGGTTGAATGAAACCCTTGTCCAAAAGTTCCTTAATCTGCGTCTTGAGTTCAGCTAATTCATTGGGCGGCATACGATAAGGTCTTCTCGAGATCGGTGCAGTCCCTGGTAACAGCTCAATGGTAAACTATACAGCCCGCTTGGGCGGTAAACCCGGCAATTCATCTGGAAAGACGTCTGGGAAATCCCGAACAACTGGAATTTTTGACAGGTCCTCTATAGATAAGGTACAAGATAGATCAACAAAATCAGCCCCTCGAGGAAGAGAGATACGTAACTTGTTGTCCATCCTTGGATCAGACAAGGTAAGAGTTCTTCCTGCAGTGTCTAACACCGCTTTCCACATACTCATCCAACTCATTCCTAGGACTACATCCATATTGAGTCCTGGCAAAACTACTAAATTAGCCCCAAACTTATGCCCTCCGATGTCGATGGTTGCATCACGGACCATCTGCCTAGACAACACACTACTCCCCACAGAGCTTACGCGAAACCCATAATCCATTTCAGACACCTCTTGATCATGCTTTTGTGCAAATGCTTTACTCATGAACGAATGCGATGATCCAGTATCAAACAAAACAGCTGCAGGATGATGGTTAACAAAACACATACCAGCAGTCACGGGTTCTCCAGCACGAGCTTCTTCAGCGGTCATGTTGTGCAGGCGTGCGGGGTAGTTGGCATGTTGCTTCTTTGGGTAGGGGCAGTATCTTGCGAAGTGCCCCTCTTGGTTGCAGTTGTAGCATGGTCCCCGAACCAATGGTTTGTTCCCTGAAGAACTGCCCTGACCTCCACGAGCCTGAGCAGCAGCTATCTTGTATGGCTTCTGATTGCGCTGAGCTTGTGGCTGATTCTTCTTCTGCGGCGGCCTAAAACGTGCCCCCGGCGCTGGTGGTCGATACAGATTTCGCTGAGCTAGTGGTCCTCTGGGTTGTGATGATCCTGATTCAAAGGTCCTCTTCCGGGCCTTGCTAGCAGCATGCTTGTTGTTATGATTCTCTTGAATCAGACAGTCACTTATGAAGTCACTGAAATTGGTACGGGACGATGTACCCACTGACTTTCCCATTTTAGTGTTCAAGCCTCTCTTGAAACTAGCAATCTTCTTAGCGTCTGTGTCAACGAAGTCTGGGACATAGCGAGCCAGTGAATTGAATATGTGATGGTACTCTGTAACAGATCGAGTCCCCTGTGTCAGGTTCATGAACTCGGCCACCTTCATCTGGGTCAAACCCGGCGGAATGTAATGACCTCGGACAGCAGCAGTAAACACCCTCCAAGTGATGGGAACATTGGCAGGGTAGGTGGTGCGGTGATGCCCCCACCAAATCCCGGCTGGTCCCTGCAACTGGTGCGCGGCATATTCTGCTTTTAGTTCTTCTGTGAGCCTGAGCAAACGAAACTTCTGCTCCAGAGTATGCAGCCATTCTTCTGCCTCCAACGGTTCCGTAGCTTCCTTGAAGATAGGCGGTTTAGTATCCAAGAAATCCTTGAAAGAACTATATTGGTTCGGCTCCGGGCGTTGATGTCCCTGGGCCAAGTTCTCCCTCAGCAAAGCTTCGATGTTGCGCTAGCTTCCAAGAAATTGAGCAAAAAGTTGCTCAGCCGTCGGGGGTGGAGGAGGTGGTGGATTGCGGTTTTCTCTGGGGTCCTCATTTCCACCACTACCGCCTGCTCCACTACGAGTTGTCGTCATCTGCATAGAGGATAGTAAGCGACCATTAGGCGAAGTTGCAACTTGTAGAGAACAATAAATCATACCCACTGAAATTATTCGGAAAAATTCACCAAACAATGACAGAGGTACAATGAATTTCAATCCACATCGCATCAACACATAACAAGATCACTTAACACATCATGCAAAAGATAACATAACATCCATAGCTTTGTCCATACATATGGGTCTTTCCAAGGTCTCTCACACATCACATAAGTCTGCTACCCATGCTTACATTCAGCCCAACACACCAAAAGATCGGGCGTGCCAACATACGCAAAAGACCATCTAGACGCTAAGCATACGATCTAGACTACTCTCTAGCGATCTCACCAACGTCACCGTCCTCACTAGACATATCTGAAGAACTACTAGAAGAACTACTTGGCTCCGGATCCTCCTGGGGAAAGATGGGGTTCCTCTCATTCTCCCTGCGATGGATCTCCTCGTGCAGACGGTCGTTGTAGTCCTGCAGGTGATGGAGTTGCAGCTCTAGGTCTCCCACTCGCAACCTCAGCAGCTTGTTCTCTTCTGAAACATGAATGCCCTCAACGCAAACTCCTCGAAGCGCCTCCTCAGTCTCCCTCATGACTGAGGCCAAGAAAGTCGTCGACCCCTGCTGAATGGCAAGCTGATGACCAGTCTCCTGCTCCCTCTGAAGTGCCTGGTCTCTTTCTACTGTCAACTGAGCTAGCTGTGTAGTGAGGAGGTCTATCTCTATAGCGTGCTCCTCCTGTCGGCGATGTTGTGCAGCCATCTCCTCGCTAAGAATATGATCCAGATGATCGTAGCTGCGCGATAGGCACCCGTAAGTAGCCATCAGAGCAGCCATCGCACTCCCTGCTGGTCCAGCACAATGCTCCCTCTCAAGAGAGCTAGCCTCAAGTACGGTAGCGCCTGGCTGACGCCACACTGCCTGGTAAGGATCTGCCGTCGGGAAGATACTGGCGGTAGCTTGGGCAACCACCTCTGGATGGTCCACCATGATGTCACGGAGAACTGTGTATGCGACCCTGTTGGCTGCATCCCAGGGGGTCCTCCCCTGCAAGGCAAACACTCGACGGCACCAGACGTGATCCTGCTCATCACGGCTGGGTACGTCCACCTCCACCGTGTACACGTGACGATCCTCTGACAACTGCACACGGTGCCAGTCGTACTGCGGCTCCTGGTTCTCCTGATATCCGACCAGGTGCAGAACTCTCCAGAGGATAGTGGGCATCCCAAATTCTCCCAAAAAGTCCTCTGATCCCTCATCGGTCCATGGCCCCAGCATGTAGTTAGGCCTCTTGCCTCCCGTGGACTTGCGAGCAGTGCGCTTGGTGCGTGCCATCTGTAAGAAGTGTACCCACATATAGATTTTTATTAGTTTGAGAACAACTTTTATTAGGAAAACGGGACGGAAACCATAAGGAAGGAAGTAAGATTAATGCAAGATTATATGATCATGATGCATGCACGTTTCATACGTCCTCACTGCCTAACAATCTAACGGCTAGGCGCAACAACAAGGGATAAAACCCTGAGTACGAGAAGGTACTCAGCTAGACTTACCCGTCATAAACCAGAAATAAATGACACCAAGGATTATGCAAGGCTGTATCTGGGGTTGGCCACACTTACCTTTTTGCATAAAAGCATTTTATTATTAAATAATCATCATTAGAGTATTAGCAGTCACTTTTATGTAATCAGCCTGATTATCTAGATTTGCACCTGATCTAGAGCAAACACATGACTACTTATTCTAGCAAGAGTGACTATTTCATCGATAGCCTTTCAGATTCACCAACCATAACCATCATTAATTCCATATACTACTACGGTAACACATGCTCAGTCAAGTTACTCACTAACCAGGAGCGATGGCGATTATAATCGATTCCTACCAGCTAGGGACAAAATATCGCACACTCACCCGACACACCCTGCCAGGTGGCCGTTGGCGACCACTTCAGGAGGTTCGAGAACCCAAACCGCGGGACGGCCATGGACCCTTCTACACCGAGGGTTATCTCAATGCCAGGTCGCTCAAGCTATTAACTGCCCACGGTCATGCCAGGTCGATCAGGCCCTGCCTGCCCTCGGACCATGCCAGGTCGATCAGAATAGTTGCCCATGGTACATGTAAGGCCCTGGGTGTTAGGCGTCAACGTCTCCATCACCGGCTCGAAAAACCTTACTCGGCTTCACGGGAGGTACTCCGACCTACTCCGTTAAGTGATTGACGCGTTCAAAATGACTGAGGTGTGCCTTCGTCGGGTCCTAATCGACACAGACGGGAGACTACTAGCACACAGAACCCATGTCCTGCTGCTCCTACATCCCGCCCGGTCTCAGATTAATTATCACATGGTTATAACCCACGATAGCACGAGGCTAGTCATGATCAGTATCCACCTATATGCGGGAGACAGGAAATCACCCGACTTTTACCGGTCTAAGCAGGCTAAGCATATACGAGCCTAGACCTAAACAGGGATATCAAGATATATTGCAGGTGGACAAGGATAAGTAATAATGCATCAACGGTAGCAATCAATTCCTATAACCTAATGCAACATCCATCATCAGGTTAAATAGAAAACATTTGCAAACCGTAGGAGTTAGAATGCTCCGGGGCTTGCCTCGCTCGAAGTCGGCGGGGCGATGATCACGGCACTCCGGCAGATCCTCCGCGTCTCCTTCCGGAATCCTCTCCTCGGGTGTCTCCTCCTGACGCTGCTCCTCCGGCGTCTCCTGGGCTTCCACTACCGATCCTGCATGATGCGGTACATGAATGAATAACATGAATGCACATGGGATGCATGGTGATGCAACATGGAGTAAGAATTTAGGAGATAAGCACATGTCATCTACTGCTACTCACTTACTTAATTTAACATACTACTTACTAAGTCTTGTTGTCACCACATCAAAGTTGCTTAACGGGTTTGTTACCCTCTAATTATTTGTAGAATTAAATCTAGTTAAATAGGCCTATAACAGTAACCTATTCTAGACAGCTTCACAAAAATCTATAAAAATTACTGGAGATTTACAACACTTAATCTAATCCTCTGTCCAAATTTCACCCCATTTGGACCTAGACTCTACCCCCTATGAAAAAGACAAATTCTATCATGAAAAGGTGCTTTGAACTACACCCCCTAGCACAAAGTATCAAACAACAGATTTCATAATTTTCTTCTGAACTTCTTAGCACAAGAGCGGTCAGTAAAAATTACCAAGCTCATACTCTTCATATTTTAATTACTACAAAATAAACAAGAAAACAGCATTTAATCATTTTAATTACTACTGCCAAATTATTTCACAGAGCATCCTCATTTTACATTTTTCCCAGAAACTATTCCTCAACACAAATCTAACAAAACAAGAATCACATTTTTCTGAGATAAATACAATTTACTATGCATTTAACAAGATTTCAGCCTAAACATGAATTAAATATAACTACACAGAAAATCACCACAAACTGGACATATTATATTTTTCATGCATAGACCTCAACATAACAATCCTAACAAAACTTGTTTTATCTTCTTAGCATTTATATTTAGCAAGATATGAATTAAACAAGTATTACAACAATTTCTGGAAACTATTTAAACAAACCCTGAAAACATTCAAACCTAAACTGCTACGGGTACCCGAACTAGTGCACACAGACAAACTAGACTCGCTGACACGCGGGCCCTCGGGTCAAACCGACCCCACGCGTCAGACACACAGAACAGGGGGAGGTTGACCGCGGCGGAGCTCACCGACGGCGAACTCCGTGGCGAAACCATCCCCACCGGCGGACTCCCCTCAACCTTCCGCACCCGACGGTACCCTCAGCTGGCCCAGCGCACACACGGATCGAGCTCGCTGACGGCGATGGCGGACACGGCGGCGCGGGCGAGCTACGCCGGCCGGCTCCGGCCACGACGGGCTCATCCGACCCTCGAGATCTACTCCGGCGACCTTCATAACCCTAGCCCAGGGCTCGGAAGCCAGGGCGCAAGCTCCGAGCACCCATGTCCACGGCGGTGCCACTCCGGCGACCTTGGCAAGCGGCGGACGACGGCGTACTCGAGCTTCCAGACCCTAATCGGCCTAACCGTCACCACCACTAGCTCCGGCAAGTCGAGGCGACTCGCGAACGCTAGCTAGGGCAGATGGTTGAGATCGGGAAGAGGGTTGGCCACGGCGGACCGAGCGCGCCGGCCATGGCGGTCATGGCGGACGGCGGCGTTCCGCGGGCTCTTAACCCTAATCGACCAAACCAACACCCTCTACCCTCTCCTCGGACCTCACTAACCCCTATACGGGCGCTAGGGTGACATGACAACCACGGGAAGGTGGCCGGCCACGGCGAACCGAGCTCGGCGGTCATGGCGGCCATGGCGGCGGCTCATCCCGAGGCTTACCTAGGGCTTCCTAGGGAGCGCTAAGGACAGCACGGGGTGCGGGGGCTCACGGCGAGGCTTGGCAGCTGGTTGGGTGGACGGTGCGGCGGCGGGACGGCGGCGAACGGCGGCGGCGCTCGCAGCTTTTCCCCTTTCTCCCCGCTCGGGCTCCAGCGAGAGGAACAAGAGCGAGAGAGGGACAGAATGGAGGGAGGAGCGGCGCGGCTTCGGGCAGCGGGGCGAGCGGCAGCTTATGCTTGCCACGCCGCGCGCGGACGCTGCGTCCCCGGCCGGAACGCGCCACGCGGCGAGCAAGCTCTGCGCGCGGTCGGCCACGACCGGCTGATTCAAACTGAATCGCCCGATTTAGTTAATGGTGGCCGACTGACGGCCGAACTTTGAGCGCGATTAACTCCTAATCCGCTTGGTGAAAAGCTAAACCACTTGTTCCATTGAGTAGAGCTACATGCCAGCTACAACTTTGGTTACAAGATTGGTCTCTGGTTCGGCCTAGATTGCTCCCGAGAAAGCTCCAAAGTTGGCTCCACGAAACTGTTTGGTCAGTTAGAGACTTAGAAAATTTTCTAAGTCTAAACTCCCTCAAATCTGCCTTGTGGGTCCTAAAACACCTTGTTAAACCCATTTTCATGGGTTGGGCCTTAAACAACTTTTGTTCTACTCTAAATTCTACACACTTTTGGTTAAGGGCCCACAGCCATGCAAAGCTTCTATCAAGAAGGTCTTAGTTAGTCAAACAAAAGGACTCGTAGGGCTCTATCAAGGCAACTAGGTTTAGAGACTTGGTTAGCCAACATGACCAACATAAACCTAGCTTCATTTTGACTCCCCAACAAGGTTCATCTACTTAGAAGACTCTAACACTCCACAACCAAGACAAACAAGCATTCCAACAAGCAGAGCATCGTATGAGCACACATGAAATGACACTAAAAAGAAAGAATGCAACATGAGATGATGATGCTTTATGCTCATGAGATGACAAGTTATGCATTTAGGGTTGCTTAACACCTAGGGTGTTACAAGAATAAGCAATTTATTTGGTGGTTGCAAACATCCAAAGTGGAGAGTAGGCAATTTATGGTGGGTGTGTGTGAATCTTTATTCAAAAGATATGATAAGTTTCTCTATTAAGATCTATGAGGTCTCACAAAGCTCAACACAAACAAAGCTCTTTGTGGTTTTGACTAATGACTAACAAATATTTGGCTGGTGGTGGGATGGGATAAAATCCAGGAGGAACTTTTAGCAAGGTTTTCATAATTTTTAAAAGAAATCCTTCAGATTAGGTCCTAATTTCACCTTAGCAAGTTTAAAGAATTACTCTATTTCTTACTAACTTTATTCACTAAGCATGATTTCAGTTTAGGCATGTGCAACCCACAAAAGCTACAACTTAAATAAGACCAGTTATTCAAACCATAACAATAGCATTTGCATGACATATTTCAAATCTTATCCAGGTTTCAACTTGTTTATGCAGATTTTATCAATTTTATTCATGGAGTGGTTATTTAGGCAAGCATGTGACATTCAAAAGATATAGAATTTAAGAACTGAATGTAAAGTGTAGGCTTGAGACATACCTTATCGGAGCGGGAGTCTCCCCCAAGCTGGCTTCTTGCTTGGTGAAGGGTCTTCTTCTTTCTCGGTCGGAGCTCTTGTTCTCATTTTATTAAAAAGGGAAACTATCTAATGTTGTGAAAAGGGAAACTATCCTATTTTAATATTTTATTGTTCTAACTAAGTTAACATATACCTATGCATAAGACTAATGATAACTGATTTTTTTAGTTTCATGCATGACATATGTTATTTATTCGAAAAAAGGAAAATTTGAAGGGAAAAAATTAAAAGTAAAACCATACCTTAGGTCCATGGAGTTTCATCCTTATCGGGTGGATCTTCTTCCTTGGGTGCTTCTTCTCTTAGTACTCCATCGGGTTCTTCTTCTTTTGGCACCTCTCCTTTGTCATGTGAATCACACAACTCAGGAGGTGGCTCTTTCTTTCTGCTCCACCTTGTTGTTGGGCGCCTCTTCTTGGTACGAATGGATTTTGCTTCCTGCATGTTAGCGGCATATGCGGGGCCTCGGCAGAAGGTGAATATTTCCTTCGTCCCTCCTAATGTCATTTGCATTTTACCACTTCCCACATATATGCAAGCATCAACAGTGTTCAAGAAGGGTCTACCTATGATTAGAGGCACATCTTTCCTGTTTCCCATATCTAGTATTATGAAATCAGCAGGAACATAGGAACCTCTAATATGAACAGGTAAATCATTAACTATTCCTTCTACATAGCAAGTGGATTGATCAGCTAACACGACATAGGCAGATGTGGATGACATGGGTGGAAAGAACGAGTTTTCATAAAAATCTTTAGATAGAATGTTCACACTCGATCCTAAATCACAAATGGCATTTTTAAAGACTTCACCAAAGATTGAGCATCTAGTTATGGGACTACCAGGATCACCCTTTTTAACAGTCATGGTTTGATCTTCATAATAGTTAAAATATTTTATTTCAACCATATTAGCAGTTTCCATGTCAGGTTTAGCAGGAATTTTGCCAGTTTCAAAAGATGGTATGATAGCAGCAAGTTGAGCTAATTGGGTTTCTAACATCTTATTGAAGCTTAATTGATTTTTCAGAGCAGATGAGAAATCTTCCAATTTAGCATTTATATTCTCAAGGGTTTTATCATTGGCCATTAATTTCTTATTCAAAAATTCAGTAGTTCTACCTTGAGAGTAGACTAGATTCTTATGAACGAGAAATCATCAGAATTATGAAAATTAGAGCGGGGAAATGAATTGTCACCTTGAGAGTTTGCAGGCTGATTCCATCCTTGATTCTGTTGACGGAAACCGTTGTTGTTGTTGATGAAGTTCAAATCTTCATGTAGCTCGGGGCAGTGGCTCCCAGAATGTCCGGTTTCTCCACAGACTTCACAAGTCATGTAGGATCCAGAGATTGAACACTCTCTTGTGGGTTCATCTTCTCATAGCTATCCAGCTTCTTTGACAGCAGGTCCATCTTGGCCACGATCATGTCAGCTTCCTTAAGGGAATGCATACTTCGCTCACGGGGCTGCAGTCTCTCGTCATTCCATCATTGGTTCGACACCATCTTCTCTATGAGAGCCTTAGCATCTGCAACATTCAGAGAAAAGAATGCACCGCCGGTGGTGGCATCCAAATGGCTTCTAGAGAGTGGGGTTAGGCCATGGTAGAAGTTCTGGATCAATAGCCAGTCCTCCATACCATGGTGTGGACAAGCAGCGACATACTCTTGCAACCTCTCCCAAGCCTCGGGAATAGATTCCTCGGCTTGTTGCATAAAGCTGAAGATTTTGTTGCGCAGAGCATTCGTCTTGCCCATAGGGAAGAATTTGGCGAGAAAAGCATTGGAACACTTGTCCCATGTGTCTACAGCATTGCGATCGGTATAAAACCATTGCTTCGCTTTTCCTAGCAAAGAGAAAGTAAAGAGACGAAGACGGATGGCTTCTTGGGTCATCCCCTTAATGGTGAAGGTGCCGCAAATCTCCAAAAATTGTTGGAGGTGAGCATTGGCATCCTCATGAGCTTTGCCACAGAACGGGCTAGCTTGGACCATCGTGATCAGAGCCGGTTTCAACTCAAAATTGAGGTTGGCATCGATCACGTCTGGTCCTATCGCTATATTAGCGGCAGAAGGAGCAGAAAATTCACCAATGGTCTTGTTGGCCATCGTGAAGATAGAACGAGATAAGAAAGAAAGAAGTTGAAGAAGATGAAGGAAAAAGATAAGAAGGACTAAGGAAAGAAAGAATGGGGTAAGATGGGATTCGCTAAGCGGGAGCTTAAGCAAAAATAAATTCGACACGGACTCAACTGATACACCGATTGCCTTCCCCAGCAACGGCGCCAGAAATGCTTGTTGGTAGTTCTTAGCTTCACTAAAGATAGAGCTAGGCAACTATCCCCGGTAACGGCCCAGAAATGCTTGTTGACACTAGCCAACGTCGTTACTAGGAGCAGATTATGGAATCTATTCCAGGCAACTGTGTCAGACGTGCTTGAACTAAGTCCGGTCATTATACCTAAAGGAGTGAAGCTAAAGCAGCTATCTACTAATGCCAAACGGGGTTGTCAATCCCGACACTAGTAGGAGCTAGCTAGAGAGATTGCAATCTACCAGGAGGAGATTCTGCAAGCGCACAGAACTATCGTAGTAGCACTTTGCCTGGGAGTACCAGGTGTCGATTTATTTGATCCCAAGGGAAGGCTAGGGTGGTGTATGAGTCGAGTCTAGGAGGGGATGAGAGTCGAAGAAATAAGAAAAAGGAAAAGGGGAGAAGGGAAAAGAGGGGATGGAAGGCTAGAAAGAGTATATGTAAGGATGAAATGGATGGCTAAGGTAAGGTGGATAACTAGATAAATAGATAGAATGTGATAACTAAGGATAACTAACTACTAACTAACTACTAACTACTCCTAGATAACCACAGAGCAAGATAACTACGAAGCAAGATAGTTACGAAGCAAGGCAGGCAAAAGTCAATAAAGCAACTAAGTTGAGTATAGTTTTATTCCTATCTTGTCAAGTATCAAGGCGTACTAGCCTTTACCACTTACTTAGGTTGAACGCTAGCACAACGAGCCTTACTGTTAAACTGGGCCAACTACGTGGTGGAATTCAAGGCGCACAGGGCTGTCACCACCTGCTTGCTACCACAGCTATCCGGGGGTCCAGCCGTATCTGAAGGTAAGTCTATAACTAAGCACCACGCTTAACTATATTCTAACTATCTCTACCCTAGCTTTGAATAGAGACACCCTTGCGGACGTCAGAGCAAATACTTGACTTAATAAGATAAACACTAAACTAACTAAGCAACCTATTGGCAAAGATCAAACACAATGCTCCCTAGAGATTAACTACTATGGCTAAGTGAATTGAACTGTAGGATAGCTAGGTCACACTCAAGGTACTTGATAAAGTAATACTGTAAGTAATACTGAAAGTAATGCTTAAAGTAATACTGCGATAAAGATAAATGTACCTGAGATACAAGAGAGCAAACCAGACCAGAGACGCCGGGAAATCAACCGACCTCCGATGCCTGTCGCTCGCACCCGCTTCTCTCTTAGCAAGCTCTACGCTCCTTTTACCAAGGACTTAGGCTGAGCTGTGCTAAACTAAGAGACGCGCTGTAGCGAGGGCACTAGAGCTATACTCTCTCTACTAGCTAACCTACTTTCCTAAGCTCTCTGGGCTTCTAACCTAACTCTCACTTGCTTCTCTTGCTTGTGTTGCTTCTTGGTGTGGTATATCTAGGATGGTACTTGATGGTACAAATGGAATGGTGCCACCAGGGGGGTATTTATAGTCTTGAGGAGTGAGGGGGGGTACTTATAGGGGGCAGCCAACTAACCTAGGGTTAGGTCAGGTGGCGGGCGCCACCCCCTACTAGCGGCCGCCAGTCCCCTGGCCGTTGGATGCATCGTCATTGATCCTACGGCCTCCAGGTGGTTGTCCAAGGCGGTTTGGAGGTCGGTTGCATGTCCTAGCAATCGACTTAGGTCATGATCCATGCCACTCCCCTCCGTAGCCCTACGATCAAACCGACCTAGTGACCAAGGGCCAAGATTTGGCCTTGGGGTGGTCACATGGATCAGTGACGTGGCAGGGGGGATGGTTTGGGCCAACCCAAGTGGCGGGCGCCACCTAGGGGTGGCGGGCGCCACCCCCCTAAGGCCCAATTGGGCCCTGCTGAGTGGGTTTGTCCTCTGGTGGTTCAAATGTCCCAATTTGGTCCAAATTCCTGCATTCAAAAAAAAATCTATGGACAAGTGGAATTTGGTTAGTTTGAAACCTATTTGACAACATTTCATGCCTTTTTGGTGAATTTTAGGGTAAAATGTTGATGGTAAAACATGTGTTTAAGGACCATCAACAATGCACATGTTCTTTGGCTTGTGTTGTGCAGGTGTTGAGCACGGATACAGTGATCAGAGGCAAGGTGAAGGTCAAGTAGAGACGTGGCGTGCCGATGGACCAAGAGTGGCGAAGGGCGGACGTGAGGCTTGGACTGAGAGACCAGTGGCCCGAGGATCAGCTATAGTGGCTGACAGCCTGGGACAACGACGAGCGAAGACTTGCGGGCACGGTGTTGCCTGGGTCGAGGACCTGGGGACACGTGTCGGTGGACGGGGTGCACGGGCGGTGCATCCCCTCTATGGCTCGGTTTGGTGGTTGAGCCACACAAAAACCACCAAGTGGACGGTTTCCAGGTTTGGGCCTCAAAACCTGGGTGCTGATGGTTTCCGAGTTTGGGCCACAAAACTCGGGCTGAGGACGGTTTCCAGGTTTGGGCCTCAAAACCTGGGCGCTGCGGGTTTCTGAGTTTGGGCCATTGTTGGTAGTTCTTAGCTTCACTAAAGATAGTGCTAGGCAACTATCCCTGGTAACAGCCCAGGAATGCTTGTTGGCACTAGCTAACGTTGTTACTAGGAGTAGACTGTGGAGTCTATCCCCGGCAACAGTGTCTGAAATGCTTGAAGCAAGACCGGTCACTATACCTAAAGGAGTGGAGCTAAAGCAGCTATCTACTAATGCCAAGCGCGGTTGTCAATCCCGACACTAGTAGGAGCTAGCTAGAGAGAATGCAATCTACCAGGAGGAGATTCTGCAAGCGCACAGAACTATCGTAGTAGCACTTCGCCTGGGAGTACCAGGTGTCGATTTATTTGATCCCAAGGGATGGCTAGGGTGGTGTATGAGTTGAGTCAAGGAGGGGATGAGAGTCGAAGAAATAAGAAAAGAGAAAAGGGGAAAAGGGAAGAGAAGGGATGGAAGGCTAGAAAGAATGTATGGGTGGATAGGTAAGGATGAAGTGGATGGTTAAGGTAAGGTGAATAGATAGGTAGATGGTAAATAAGGGTAGCTAAGGATAACTAAGATAACTAACTACTAACTAATCCTAGATAACTACAAAGCAAGATAACTACGAAGCGAGATAGTTACGAAGCAAGGCAGGCAAAAGACAATAAAGCAACTAAGTTGAGTATAGTTTTATTCCTATCTTGTCAAGTATCGAGGCGTACTAGCCTTTACCACTTGCTTAGGTGGAACGCTAGCACAACGAGCCTTACTGTTAAACTAGGCCAACTATGTGGTGGAATTCAAGGCGCACAGGGCTGTCACCACCTGCTTGCTACCACAGCTATCCGGGGGTCCAGCCGTATCTGAAGGTAAGTCTATAACTAAGCACCACGTTTAACTATATTCTAACTATCTCTACCCTAGCTTTGAACAGAGACACCCTTGTGGACGTCAGAGCAAACACTTGACTTAATAAGATAAACACTAAACTAACTAAGCAACCTATTGGCAAAGATTAAACACTAAGCTCACTAGAGATTAACTACTATGGCTAAGTGAATTGAACTGTAGGATAGCTAGGCACTCAAGCAATCAATCAAGTATACCACTCAATACTGATAAGTAGAATAAAGTAATACTTGAAATGATGAACTAGAATGTAGTAAGTGCTTGAGTAACAAGAGCAAAACCTGAACTGGAGATGAAGGAAGACTCTTCCCAGCTCCAAAGCCGATCACTCGCACGCCTCTACTCTTGAGCTAACCCTTGAGTAGCAGTACCGCGAGGGTGAAGATGCCTTGCTCTACTAGCTACCTACTTGCCTAAGCTCTCTAAGCTTCTAACCTAACTCTCACTTGCTTCTCTTGCTTTGCTTCTCTTGGAAGTGTCACCTTGGTTGTTGTTTGATAAGATATAGAAGTGGTAATTGAAATTGCATTAGTACTCTGCTACAACCTTGGGAGTTTTTATTTTGAAAACCAAAATCACCATGGTTCATGATCTGTCTTTCCTATCCACCTACCAGAGCCAAAATATTAGAGTATAGGAAAACAGCCCACAAAGCCTTCTAAATCAATCTTTGAGCTTTGTCAAGAATAGTTGATCTAGGTAGAAGAGTTCAGTCATGCTCTAAAAGCCAAGGCAAACCATGCCTTTTTGAGAGAACTCTCACACTGAGAGTATACTCATGTAGTTCTCCTCCAAAATTTTGTTCTAAAAGAATTGTATAAATTTTCTCATTCCTTCAAAGGACATGGCTATATAGTATCTAAAAAAAGAGAGAGAGAGCAAATGCTCTAAAAAGGACAAGTGTCCAAGTATTCAAAAAAAAAGATAGAGCAAATGCTCTAAAAAGGGGACAAGTGTCCAAGTATTCAAAAAAAAGAGAGAGAGATGCATATAGCCATGATCCTTGAGAAGAGAAGAGATTCAAAAAGGAAACAAAGGAGTTGAGTTAGTCCACCCTATACCTTGGCTAGTGTATGACTATACTCTCCCATGATCCTAAACTTGACTTAGCAATAAAAGAGAGATAGAAGTGCCTTACATTCATTCCTTTCCCTATAAACTCCACATAAACCATAGGATAGACTCTGGCATTTTCTTTTGCCATAAAGTGAGGATATACACCATGAGTGCCTTGAGATTTAAAGAGAGATTCAATGAACCATGTTTTTCATTTTGAAAATATCCTGAAACCCCAAGGTATGTAAAAGAGGAAATTGTGTTTCTCTTGCTTGCAAGCTATTCTATCTCTCAACCGCCATAGGTATGATTTATTAGCCACATGGAAAGGTTACTAACATGAGTATAGGTAGTTGAACATCTTATGTGAATGCTTAGTTCAATAAAATTGTTTCAATTCTTAAAGTCCATGCTTGCTCGGGACGAGCAAGAGGTTAGTGTGGGGGAGCTTGTTGACGATGCTTAAAGCATGATTTCACCATCAACATTTCACCCAAAACCAAGGTAAAAAAAATAAAAAGTAGAAGATTTGGTTTATAACTAACCTATTTCCACATGTGCAAAGTTTCTTATCTTAATGCAGGTAATAATGGAAATTGGGCCAAACAAGTGCACCAGGAGCAAGGCCAAGCCACTCTGGCCCATTTGGGCCTGAGTAGGGTGGCGGCCGCCACCTATTACTGGCGGCCGCCAGGTCACTCATGCCAAAAGTGGCCCAAGCCACGTCATCGATCCGTGGGAGTCACCTCAAGCTCAAATCTTGGCCATTGCACATTAAGGCGGTTTGATCCAAGGGCTAAGAAGAGTGTCACCTGGATAGTGGGCTTTGGACACGTGTCTAAACCCTAACCGGCCCTCAAACCGACTTGGGAGAGCAATTGAAGACCGTTGGATGAATGGCGGTTGCAACGGACGGCAGTGAGGTGGCGGGTGCCAGGGTTTGGTGGCGGGCGCCACCCCCCTAAACCCTAACCGACCTCCCCTCACTCTATAAGTACCCTCCTAGCTCCCTAGCACTATAAATAGGCCCCCTTGAGCTCTCATTCGGAGAGCCTCACACCATTCCTCACCATTTGCTTAGAGTAGCACACTTGCTATGATAGAGAGATTAGAGAGAGTGTGAGCGCCTCAATAGAAGAGGAGCTGGAGAGGAGAAGAGTAGAAGTCTGGAGAGCTCCGGAGTTGTTGGAGACCCCTGCTTCTCTCTGCTCTGCGCTTCAACTTTGGTAACTTAGTATCTTATTCTATCTTCCAGTATTACTTTCAGTACTTGTGTGTTTGTTTCATTGCTTGATATTACTTTCAAGTGCTCTAGTTCTAGTACAGGGCTAGTAGTAGTAGTATATAGATTAAGTGTGGTACTTAGGCTATATATTGCCAGTGAATACGGCTGGGCCCCCGGATAGTTGTGGTAGCAAGCAGGTGGTGACAGCCCTGTGCGCCTTGAATTCCACCACGTAGTTGGTCTAGTTTAACAGTAGGGCTCGTTGTGCTAGCGTTCAACCTAAGTCAGTGGTAAAGGCTAGTACGCCCACAATACACTAGTAAAGAACTTAAATCACTAGAAGTCTAATAGAACTAGGATCTACCCCAGTAGATAGTGCCCATTCCCTTCATCTATCCTAGATATCCTTACCCCCCTAGTTCTCTCAAAATCACTTCGCGTTCCTCGTGGATTCGATACCCCAGAATACTCTGAGGTGAAAAGCTACAACTGATTGCCGTGCGCTTGCGGTTTCTTCTGCGTGCCACCCCAGGTGTCAACAGCAGGCGCCCCGAAGCATTCAGTAGGCTCATCCCCCATTGTAGATGATCGGCGGCATCGACCATCGAGTCACGTGATCGCGAGCGTTTGAGATCTCTCACTTTGCTCATTCTGCATTTGTTGCTTCTTTTGAGCCCAAAGATGTTGGACACGCTCTTTCTGATCCTAACTGGGTTAATGCCATGCATCAGGAGTTAGAGAACTTTGAGCGAAACCAATTTTGGACCCTAGTTCCACCTCCACCAGAATGCCACCCTATAGGTACCAAATGGGTTTTCATAAACAAACATGGTGAGGATGGGATGGTAGTGAGGAACAAGGCTAAGCTAGTAGCCCAGGGTTTTTGCCAGAAAGAGGGGATAAATTATGAGGAAACCTTTGCCCCTGTAGCCCGTTTAGAAGCCATTAGGATCCTTCTAGCTTTTGCTGCTTCGAAGGGTTTTAAGCTTTACCAAATGGACGTCAAGAGTGCTTTCTTAAACTGGTATATAGAGGAAGAGGTTTATGTTAGGCAACCCCCTGGTTTCGAGGATCCAGAAACTTCACTAAAGATAGAGCTAGGCAACTATCCCCAGTAACGGTCCAGAAATGCTTGTTGGCACTTGCCAACATCGTTACTAGGAGTAGACTATGGAATCTATTCCTGGCAACAACGTTAGAAATGCTTGTAGCATGTCCAGTCACTATACCTAAAGGAGTGAAGTTAAAGCAGCTATCTACTTATGCCAAATGGGGTTGTCAATCTCGACACTAGTAGGAGCTAGCTAGAGAGATTGCAATCTACCTAGAGGAGATTCTGCAAGCGCACAGAACTATCGTAGTAGCACTTCGCCTGGGAGTACCAGGTGTCGATTTATTTGATCCCAAGGGAAGGCTAGGGTGGTGTATGAGTCGAGTCAAGGAGGGGATGAGAGTCGAAGAATAAGAAAAGGGAAAAGGAGAAAAGAGGAGATGAAAGGGAGAGGATGAGAGGCTAGAAAGAATATATGGATGGATAGGTAAGGATGAAATGGCTAAGGTAAGGTGGATGGATAGATAGATAGGGGATAACTAAGGATAACTAACTAATTAAATAATAACTACTCCTAGATAACTACGAAGCAAGATAACTACGAAGCAGGATAGGCAAATGTCAATAAAGCAACCAAGTTAAGTATAGTTTTATTCCTATCTTGTCAAGTACCGAGGCGTACTTGCCTTTACCACTAACTTAGGTTGAACGCTAGCACAACGAGCCTTACTGTTAAACTGGGCCAACTACGTGGTGGAATTCAAGGCGCACAGGGCTGTCACCACCTGCTTGCTACCACAGCTATCCGGGGGTCCAGCCGTATCTGAAGGTAAGTCCATAACTAAGCACCACGCTTAATTATATTCTAACTATCTCTACCCTAGCTTTGAATAGAGACACCCTTGCGGACGTCAGAGCAAATACTTGACTTAATAAGATAAACACCAAACTAACTAGGCAACCTATTGACAAAGATCAAACACTAAGAACACTAGAGATTAGTTGTAACAGAACCGACCAATTTATAAGAGCACAAGTGCGAAAACCTCCGCCGAAGCAGCTGAATTAGCACACTTGAGCCCATATAAACCCGGTAGTCCGGAAATCTCAAAGGATTTCAAACATTTCAACACTCAGCCAAGATCGCATGGTCAAGCAAATACAAATCATGTCCACGGAGCTTGCAGCGGGAATAATATTACAATAGAGTTCACAAATAATGATACAAGTTGAGTTCCATTTAATTTAGAAGAAACAACATAGCTTTGAAATTAATACCATATCATAAGTTGAAATACTTTGCTAGCTTGAGTGACATCCTCCAACAACAGCATAAGAGAAGAAGTATGGGACTGCCGAGCCCACCGGCACTGGCCATCACCTTCCGGCAGGCCTAACCTTCACCTGCAACAAGGTGGGATAAACCCTGAGTACTCGAATGTACTCAGCTAGACTTACCCGTCATAAACCAGAAATAAAGTGACACCAAGGAGTATGCAAGGCTGTATCTGGGGTTGGCCATACTTACCTTTTTGCATAAAAGCATTTTCATTATTAAATAATCATCATTAGAGTATTAGCAGTCAATTTTATATAATCAACCTGATTAACTAGATTTGCACCTTATCTAGAGCAAGCACTTGACTACTTATTCAAGCAAGAGTGACTATTTCATCAATAGCCTTTCAGATTCAATATCATAACCATCTTTAGTTCCATAAGTTCTACGGGAGATGATCTACAGTCAATTGCTCACTGTCCAGGAGCGATGGCGATTATAATCGATTCCTACCCAGCTGGGGATAAAATGTCTCACACTCGCCCGGCACATTCCGGCTACGGCAGTCGTAAGCTACCGGTCAGGAGATTCGATAACACAATGCGCGGGATGGCCATGGGCCCTTCTACACCGGGGGTTAATTCAGTGCCAGGTCGCGCAATCTATAACTGCCCACGGTCATGCCAAGTCGATCAGGCCCTGCCTGCCCTCGGACCATGCCAGGTTGATCAGAATAGTTGCCCACGGTATAGCTGAGGCCCTGGGTGTTAGGCGTCAACATCTCCATCACCGGCTCGAATAACCTTACTCGGCTTCGCGGGAGGTACTCAGACCTACTCCGTTAAGTGATCGACGCGTTCAATTTGACTGAAGTTACATTCCCGAATGGGTCCTATGCGACACAGACGGGAGACTACTAGCACATAGAACCCATGTCCTGCTGCTCTTACATCCCGCCTCTGTCTCAAATTAATTATCACATGGTTATCTCCATGATAGCATAGGCTAATCATGATCAGTATCCACCTATATGCGGGAGACAAGAAATCACCCGACTTTTATCGGTCTAAGCAGGGCTAAGCATATAAATCGAGCCTAGACCTAACAGGGATATCAAGATAATAATTGCAGGTGGACAAGGATAAGTAAGTAATGCATCAACGGTATCAATCAACTCCTATAACTTAATGCAACAATCATTATATTGACTCGATTGCATTTATAAAAGATTGATAGGAGACTTAGAATGCTCCGGGACTTGCCTGGGAAACAACACTTAAGCTAGTGTTAGATGGCACCACTTCGGGATCATCGCTGCTCCAGGAACTTGCGGGGTTCGCCACACCTTCTTCGGGATGGCCACCCAACACCATCTTCGGGTTGAGCCTCACCGTCACCTCTTTCACGATGCATCTATCGTACCTAGATGGGATGCATAGTGCAAGCGTATGAATGCAGGGTAAACACTCACGATGCAACATAAGACATATAAGACAACTATGATAAGGTCTATCGACATACTACCTAAGTTAATTAACTTACGCTAGTGCAAGACACTAACAATCATAGCCTAAGTAAGCCGACCAACAAACAACCAGCAGGTTACACACATTTAAGGGTTATTTAGCTTACTAATTAACTCATTAAAGTTAGACCTAACAAGCAATCAAGTTGCACACACAAGTCACACATCAAACTCTGGACAGCAGGACAGTGGTTCACTAATTTAAACATAACTCGAGCTACAGACATCCAAATAAGGTAAACTAAGACTTTATGGAAAGCCAAAAAGATTACCTACAACTTTGCTATTCAACACAAGAGCTAATTCAGAGGTAATCTAACTCAAAAACAGATAACAATGCAGCTCTGTCCAGCTGTTGGACAGCAGGACAGACAGAGCTTCAGAGAAGCATAACTCAAGATACAAACATCACATGAGCATGCAATTAGACATTCTAGAAAGCTTACAAGATTATATAAATCTTTATTAATGTTATCTCAAGGTGAATCAATCATTAACAAGGTCAAACAATATGATTAGTGCAGCACTGTCCACACTTGGGTAGAACTAGCCACACATCACAACAGTAATTTAAGACAATCATAACTAAAGATCTATAATACCTGGGAACTTGCCCCTAGACTTTTTAGAAAGGTTATTAAGTTTTCTACAAATCATCTATAATCATCTTAAGATGATTCACAAGTTAATAAGGTCCAATTAACATAAATAGGCATCTCTGTCCATACTTGGACAGATTTAGCCATCTGCACTAAAACAGTCATAACTCAAGTTATATAACTCCAATAGACATGAGCTAAGATAATTTAGAAAGCTTATGAAAAGCACTACAACTCATTTATAAGCACCTAAGCATGAATCATAAGTTAACTAGGTGAAACAATCCAAACATTCAGATCTGGACAGAATGTTGGCAAAACATGACAGCAATCTTGCAACAGCCATATCTCTTAAATTATTAAGCCTATGGCCATGCAATTTGGTGACAAGCTATATTAAGATGTTATCTACAACTTTTGTATAGACCACATCTACAGAAAACAAGATTTACATTACAAATTAATCACCACAACAAGAACTACTCATGCAGCCACATTTCAGCAAAACTGGACATACACATAGCAGTTAAGTAATTAAATCACAGCTAGAGCTACACAACTCTAAATGACACGCAACAAGACATTATAGAAATCTTATGAAATCTCATACAAATTATATTTAAACACCTCAGCATGATTTGTAAGTTAACATGGTCAAACTAATACATTCCTCAAATCTGGTCCAGAGATTCCAGAGAGCACCTATTTCTGAACTAAACTTTGAACAGCCATAACTCATAATCCATTTGACCAAAAATCATGAAACTTTAACACAAGCTAGATATGTATGTTATCTACGACTTTGTTATAGACAAGCTTCACAGAAAATATCATTTACAAGAGACAACTATTTAAGTCCCATAAACTGTCCAAAACATCCCGAAATGAAACATAGAGAGAAGATAAATCTAAAACTCTATGCTTTGCATGACCACTGACCATAATAAAATTATCTAAGCTACAAAAATACCCTAGAAAGTCAGAGGAACCATCAATTCTATTTTTACATGCAAACATTTATCAAAAATCAATTTAATTCATTTAATGAGCTGAAAGCAAGATAAATGCATAACTAATTCATACATGCACCAATAAATCTGAAATTTTTATCACAGCACACACATGACCAGAGGAGTCTACCATAAACATTTCACAGCATTTCAAGCAACATAACAGCAGATATCATTTTCTCCCTATTTAAGCCTACTTAACAAAGATAAATTATCACAGCACAAAACTTCCACTAACACCCAACATATTATGCATCCACTTGACAGATCTACTCACAAGGATTCCAAAAAGTGCTCATTTGTAATTTTTCGACAAACATACAATTTACCACGCAATTTAAAATTTCAGCCAGATTTGCTAATTAATCAAAAACGAAAATAAAAACTGATTTTGCAGTTAGCACCCCTGGATCTGCAGAAAACAATTAAGGAGCAATTAGTAAATCTAATGAGTCATGTAGCTTTGCACAAAAACACTTATAAAGAGTTTCAGCTTTACTAGATGGTCCTCACCATGGTTTTTACGGGACAATGCTCGGGAAGCCGTGGGGATGGCCGGCTCTGCTGGGAGGAGGAGGCAGGCGCTAGGGTTGGGGCTTGGCTGGCAGCCGGCCCTGCTGCTGGGCGCCACCGGCGCTGCTGCTGCCTGCCTCAGCGCTAGCTGCCGCTGCCTGCTGCCGCGGCCAGGAAAGGGAGCGCGCCGAATCCCGCGAAGCCGCGCGGTTTCTGGCGAGTGCGCCCAGGAAGGAGGAGCAGAGGGAGAGAAAAGAATGGAGGAGAGGGCGCCAGGGCTGCTGGCGCTGCTCACTGGTCTGCTGCCATGGACGACGGTGACGAGGAGAAGCCATGGCTGGCTCTGCCATGGACGACGAGAGGGAGAGACCGGAGAGGAGGAGTTCGGTCCTTTTTTTTTTGCGTGAAGAGGCGAAGGAGGAGGAGACCCGAGAGGAGACCCGCTCGGTCCTTTTATTGGCGCGGGCAGAGGAGGAGCTCGGCAATTTTTTTCCCAAAATTTCTTTCTCAAAATGGCAAGTTTCCGGAAACTTTCGGTCAAACTCCAAATTTGGGAACACTGCTCAAACGAACTCCGATTTCGACGAAACTAATTTTGTTGTCGTCGTCTCGCCGAGTACTCCGACTTTCGTTAAAGGTACTTGGTCAAATTCCCAACGGTGTGCCCGGTAATGATCGTCGACGGTAGCTTCGCGGCGACCGAAATTCCAATTTCGCAGTACAGACTTAACTGATTTCTGGAACCTGAAAACTGCGCGGTACTCCATCTTGCGAGCTCGTTTTCACCATTTTCGGCATCGATCCAGGTCTCGGCCATAAAACGAAATTTGTTCCTCTCGATTTGTACTACAACTTTCGTTTAAGGCGCGTCGACATGCGAACATCCCAAAATACCGTTCAACACCGGTCAAAGCAATCACCCGGTAGGATCCGAATCTGGTTTTCTTGCCGGTCGAAACGTTTTCTGGCCATCTGCTCAACTCGGAACTTTCATAACTTTTGACCGTGCGTTCATATATAGTTGATTGGGCATAATCGCAACACTTGGTTGGACCCGAATGATTTTCTTCTGTTAACCAGCCAGTACTGGCAAAGCTGCGACTCGTCATTTCATGTGAGTTTTTGATTCCAAACTTTACGAAACTTTTTCACCAGTTACTATAGACAGGAACTGAGATGGGTCACATGAAAAATCCATGTTTGGCATTAATCTTGAATATTCATAATTTGGCAATCATTGTTATCTGGCTCCATTAAATATTTCCTAAATAATTCAAACTGAGACTCTGCCTCTGAGATTGATCCTGACACTTCTGTCATCACCGACTAACCTTGAATTTAGTTCTTCATCATTGTTTGATATACCAAGTCTGTGCTCAACTAACGGCCTAACTGACGGCGAACACCTGGGGTGTTACAGCCCTCCCCCCTTAAAAGAATCTCGTCCCGAGATTCCGGACGAAAGACTTTTCAAGGGAAGAGAAGCATAGCACCCATCCTTAATCACAGGTTATTAACAACTCAAGATACTGACTTCTTGACAAAACAGAAACCGTTAGGAACAGAACAACTTTTCGATCTTTCATGCCATTTTCTATTTACTCTTATTTGAAGAATTTTCCTCACTGACTTCCATCGAGCATTGACGTACACTCACAATATCATTATCGGGTTAAAAGGAAACCAAAACTGCATTATTACTTTGGGTGGAATCCAAGATAATATTACTGCCAATATTGGATCTTCGTCTGGTTGACACTATACAACCAACATCCGTGGAGACTAGGAGGAACTGACTGACTGCAATCATTGTTTGTACTACTATGGACATCTGTCCCATCAAATAGCAATCAACGGAAAGCTGCATAAGGTTCCACGTGTGCAATTCTCTTTCTCTAATGATGACATTGTATTATCTGAATCTGATGAGAGAGCGGTGAATGTGATAGCTGACTCCACCAATTCCACGTTTTCACTAATCCTTCTGTACAGAAATCTCAGCCCCAAACAGCGACAGTCATTCGGTTTGAATTTGATGCAACCTCCTGGGTAAAAATACCGAGCTACTGAATCTCTGTACTACCAAGCAGATCAATATCATTCTTCTTCATGGTGTAGTTGCAATTCAGTGAGGCTGACTTGCTGTACTACTTGAGTCATAGAGCGATCTTCTCAAATTCACTCAACAGTGCAGGAACATAATCTGGGATCTGACGTTTGACACTTCAATTGCCATCAATCTGCACTTCTAAGAGTTGATTTTTGGTAGGACACCTTGACTGCTCATGAATAAGAGACTGATTCTGAGTGTCCTTCTTAGCTTCATCCAAAATAATCTGAAATAACCTTTTTATAGTAGCCAAACGTATCAACAGGCAGTCCTTACTCCACGGACAATCCTGACTGGGTTACTAGGCTGACGTACCGTCTTGTATTACCATTGAAAATTTTCCTAGATAGAGTTGGCTGGAAGATGTCAGGGACTTGGATGTACGAGTGCCACAAACAATATCAGTGGGTTTACAGACTTCTGGCATAACATTGTTCTGTGAGACATAGCCTTCATAGCTACCAAAGAGTCATTTCTGGACTGGAGATTAGCTTTTCAATGACCGAAACTAATCAGTTGCCTCTCAACACTAAAAAGTTCCAAGATTTCAGCTTTACTACAAGCACTATCGAATCTCAGTGCACATAGTCACCACCAAGCCAGTAGAGAATCAGAGACACGTGAAAGGTTGGGTTGACTACCAGATCACCATGCAGATAAATGTATTAGGTTTAGACAGAAAGCTTCGGGACCTCAGGTATCTGGTTCAATAACACACCATTTTTGTTACTTATCCTTCAGCTGATACTTGTCCACTTTTAAGAATTCAGTGCCACCTTGCTTCACTATGACCACACACGATGCTCACTCTTGTTGTTGATCAAACACAGTCCCTTGTCTGCCACTTCTTACAGTATGTTACTGCTTTCATCTTTCTTGCCATTTTCAGAAAAAAACACTGCTTTATCCGAGCCAACATAAGGATATTTTTGAAGGAACATAGGAGATAATCAAGGAGGAAGCTTCATGAAAGATAACACATTGGCGTAGTTCTATAATAGATCTTGATTATAACCCACGGTACCAACGCGTGCCGAGCAGCACAAACTTGTGTCGGTCGCCACAAGAGGCTCTCGGTTTCGTCGCGGCACCATTAGTTCTTAACCAAGACGCTATTACCGAATCCACAACCAGTGAGGAATCCCACATGATGCAGATAAATCTTGCATGGATAGACGTCACACGCAAGGCATAAGTTGGCAAAATAAGAATAATTACAAGGTTTGGAAACCAACAAGGAAGTGATTTCAAGAACAGAACATGGCACAAGACAACAAGAATTCGTCTGGTGCACATCAAGGTCATGACAAGACGAAAGATTTCATGAGCTTGATTTGGCCAAGCAGCAACAAAGGAGCAACCGAGGGGATACATGGTTTTGGGCTTGGTCTCGACAACTGGGCAACACAAGCTATGGTCAAAGGCTGAGGTTAACAGGAACTAAACTTGGCTGGTCAAACAAACAAAAGCTGTTACAACAAAAAAAAGGGTACCAAACATCTATGGCTTTGGCAACACTTAAGACCAAACTTGGGTCTACAGGTTGGTTAAAGGCATGGCTACACAACAAGCATAGACATACCACGGTTTGGGAATCTAGGATTTGGAAGGTTAGCTAGGGCCAACTGGTCTAACAAAGGGCATGGACAAACTTGGTTTAGGTTTTTGGCATGATCATTCTAAACCATCAAGACTGGACGCAGAAAACATAGGCCTTTAAGCAACCAAGGTTCAACTAAAGGCATCTTGGAAGGTCAGGAGGGCTCGGGCAACACCTCTAACCGATGGCTGACCAACCACTCATGCACTCACCGAGGACAAAGGTTGACTAACCAAGGCATCACTTAGATAACAGCACATCTACACACAGCCTTAACAAACATTTGGAACACGCAACCAATCAGCTTAAGCAATCAAAACTAATCACCAAGCTCACACCAGTCAAGCATCTATCTAAAGCACACAAGTGAGCATAGACATGCAAAACATGGTAAACAGATGTTATCATTCTTTTACTTCCTGTTTACTAGATTGGAGCACAACTCTATATCTAGGAGCAAACATACCAAGCAACTAGGGCACACTTGTCTGTTAACTATAACAGTCACAACCTTAAGTTAACTCACTTATCTAGCATATGAAGCTATCAATCAAGCAACAAGCTCATGCATAGGCCACATTCCCAAAAGGGATAAACAGACACTAGGTAGCAACAACTAACAAGCAGCATGCAACACTTGCTTTTTGGGTACAAGCAAGTGTAATCAACAGTTTAAAACATTTTAAACATGTTAGAAAAGCTAAATTGCAGCCACTTAAATTAGTTGCAAGCTTTTAGTTCTTACAAGCATATGGCTAGCAAAGATTAGCGCTAGGTTAGGGAGCAATTTTAAAGAATGGTGCACATAAAAACATAATTCTAGGCATAATCATGTATGAAAAAAAACAGTTTGTATACATCTTAAATATGTTACAGAATTCATGATTGACCCAAATTAAGTTTCTTACATGCACCTATTAATTTACCTACTTTAGCAAGGTGAGACATAGAGCTGTTTTAGTCTACTCCCAGAGAATTCTAGGAAGATTATGGCAGCTCTCTAATGCATTTAATAGGCTATTACTAGCATTTCAGCATGTTTGAGCAAGTAAAATAGCCTACACAATTCTTAGCAACCAACATGCCTACAACAACTTAAACAAGTTTATGTTATTTAACGTTGCCAAGCAACAAATTTCACATTTTCCTTGCAGCAACATGATACTAGTGAGGTATGAAAATTAGTTTTACAGACTTTTGATTCATATAACTCTAGTTCTCATGTTTGCAAGAAAATAAGCCTGAAACATAATTACATAATTATAACATGATAAAGCAACTAAACAATAGGTTTTAGTACATTCTCTTGCTAAAGCATGTTAAAGCTAACAAAACTAGAATTACATGTTTTAGGAAGCACTTAGCATACCCAAAGAAAACTGTATACTAACAGTCTCAAACAACAAGTTCTATGGTTTCTTTGGGTGGAGCATTTCAAAACAAAACTAACCCGATTGGTTTCACCCAAAAGGGAGTTTCCTAACTCAAAACATGGAACTACAAACTTAGCATAGCTTTGCCACACAAGCAGGATACACACAAGCCATTTAGTTACTACAAGGCATTTCAACATAGGGGAAAATTTTAACAGTTAGAAGCTTGTTGTCTAACCACTCTTCTAACATACAGGAAGCAGATCAAGACAACACACCATCATGATGAGAAAGACAACACACAATCATGATGAGCTAGCAGGGTTATCTAAACAACATCATACATGCATTTACTTCTAGTCTAAACAAGCAATCACTTATCTAGACGACATGGAAACACTCATATAAAACCTTGCTCACTACCAACATTATGAACAAGACCATATTACATCTAATCCAGGCAACATATAACACCAGACAGAAGATTTATTTCCAACTTTTACAAGCAAGCTAGCACATCCTATTGAAGCACTAGTTCCTAACAACTTTACCATTACAGGAACAAGGGTAGGGAAGCATTTGATGCACAAACAACTATCAAGTTTTATTATTACATTAGTCACACTTGACAACAAGTTGTTTATTATTAGAACAAAGGTGAGAGAAGCATGTTCATGAGCAATGCACAAGAAGATGTATGCTCGTCCTATACGTCCTCACGAATTGCCAACCTAAGGCGACAATCACGTTCTAGATCGGTGGCATAACACACACTCTCGATATAACTAGTCGCCAACTATGCATACGCATTCGAGGTTAGCGTACCTGCAGAAAATCTCATTTCAGCCCAGCCCACAGTATGAATATCATGCATTGCTGAAAGTAAATCTAATACTAACTTAGGCGCACACCCAGTATACACGTAAGTAGTATATGCACCCATCATAAAAGTATTACTCCCATAATTAAATACCTTCACCCGCATTCGTGTGCTTACGAGTACAGGTTCCAGTACCAAACTAGCTCTTCCCTAGACCAACGGTTGTTTGGTCATGCTCTCACAACTCACACTTACCTTGGCGTAGAGGCAATTGATCCATACATTACTATTCCGAAGAATAGCACCCATACAATTTCACCCTTGCCGTATGGACGACAGAAAACAACAGAAATTAAACATGATGCACGACCCCCAAGTTAGTACTTAAATAGCCACCTAAAAGTCCTAGTTGGGCATAACTGGAGGTTGTCGCTAGCACATAGTTTACAAATTAGATTTTGACAAACTTGCCTACTAACTAAAGCTTTTTAGATAAAATAGGCTTTTCAGAACAAAACTTTGTTTTAAAACCATGCACATGACAGTATTATGCTTAACCTTGCTCCGATGCCAGCTGTAACAGAACCGACCAATTTATAAGAGCACAAGTGCGAAAACCTCCGCCGAAGCAGCTGAATTAGCACACTTGAGCCCATATAAACCCGGTAGTCCGGAAATCTCGAAGGATTTCAAACATTTCAACACTCAGCCAAGATCGCATGGTCAAGCAAATACAAATCATGTCCACGGAGCTTGCAGCGGGAATAATATTACAATAGAGTTCACAAATAATGATACAAGTTGAGTTCCATTTAATTTAGAAGAAACAACATAGCTTTGAAATTAATACCATATCATAAGTTGAAATACTTTGCTAGCTTGAGTGACATCCTCCAACAACAGCATAAGAGAAGAAGTATGGGACTGCCGAGCCCACCGGCACTGGCCATCACCTTTCGGCAGGCCTAACCTTCACCTGCAACAAGGTGGGATAAACCCTGAGTACTCGAATGTACTCAGCTAGACTTACCCGTCATAAACCAGAAATAAAGTGACACCAAGGAGTATGCAAGGCTGTATCTGGGGTTGGCCATACTTACCTTTTTGCATAAAAGCATTTTCATTATTAAATAATTATCATTAGAGTATTAGCAGTCAATTTTATATAATCAACCTGATTAACTAGATTTGCACCTTATCTAGAGCAAGCACTTGACTACTTATTCAAGCAAGAGTGACTATTTCATCAATAGCCTTTCAGATTCAATATCATAACCATCTTTAGTTCCATAAGTTCTACGGGAGATGATCTACAGTCAATTACTCACTGTCCTGGAGCGATGGCGATTATAATCGATTCCTACCCAGCTGGGGATAAAATGTCTCACACTCGCCCGGCACATTCCGGCTACGGCAGTCGTAAGCTACCAGTCAGGAGATTCGAGAACACAACGCGCGGGACGGCCATGGGCCCTTCTACACCGGGGGTTATCTCAGTGCCAGGTCGCTCAATCTATAACTGCCCACGGTCATGCCAGGTCGATCAGGCCCTGCCTGCCCTCGGACCATGCCAGGTTGATCAGAATAGTTGCCCACAGTACAGCTGAGGCCCTGGGTGTTAGGCGTCAACATCTCCATCACCGGCTCGAATAACCTTACTCGGCTTCGCGGGAGGTACTCAAACCTACTCCGTTAAGAGATCGACGCGTTCAATTTGACTGAAGTTACATTCCCGAACGGGTCCTATGCGACACAGACGGGAGACTACTAGCACACAGAACCCATGTCCTACTGCTCTTACATCCCGCCTCTGTCTCAAATTAATTATCACATGGTTATCTCCATGATAGCATAGGCTAATCATGATCAGTATCCACCTATATGCGGGAGACAGGAAATCACCCGACTTTTATCGGTCTAAGCAGGGCTAAGCATATAAATCGAGCCTAGACCTAACAGGGATATCAAGATAATAATTGCAGGTGGACAAGGATAAGTAAGTAATGCATCAACGGTATCAATCAACTCCTATAACTTAATGCAACAATCATTATATTGACTCGATTGCATTTATAAAAGATTGATAGGAGACTTAGAATGCTCCGGGGCTTGCCTGGGAAACAACACTTAAGCTAGTGTTAGATGGCACCACTTCGGGATCATCGCTGCTCCAGGAACTTGCGGGGTTCGCCACACCTTCTTCGGGATGGCCACCCAACACCATCTTCGGGTTGAGCCTCACCGTCACCTCTTTCACGATGCATCTATCGTACCTAGATGGGATGCATAGTGCAAGCGTATGAATGCAGGGTAAACACTCACGATGCAACATAAGACATATAAGACAACTATGATAAGGTCTATCGACATACTACCTAAGTTAATTAACTTACGCTAGTGCAAGACACTAACAACCATAGCCTAAGTAAGCCGACCAACAAACAACCAGCAGGTTACACACATTTAAGGGTTATTTAGCTTACTAATTAACTCATTAAAGTTAGACCCAACAAGCAATCAAGTTGCACACACAAGTCACACTTCAAACTCTGGACAGCAGGACAGTGGTTCACTAATTTGAACATAACTCGAGCTACAGACATCCAAATAAGGTAAACTAAGACTTTATGGAAAGCTAAAAAGATTACCTACAACTTTGCTATTCAACACAAGAGCTAATTCAGAGGTTATCGAACTCCAAAACAGATAACAATGCAGCTCTGTCCAGCTGTTGGACAGCAGGACAGACAGAGCTTCAGAGAAGCATAACTCAAGATACAAACATCACATCAGCATGCAATTAGACATTCTAGAAAGCTTACAAGATTATCTAAATCTTTATTATTGTTATCTCAAGGTGAATCAATCATTAACAAGGTCAAACAATATGATTAGTGCAGCACTGTCCACACTTGGGTAGAACTAGCCACACATCACAACAGTAACTTAAGACAATCATAACTAAAGATCTATAATACCTGGGAACTTGCCCCTAGACTTTTTAGAAAGGTTATTAAGTTTTCTACAAATCATATATAATCATATTAAGATGATTCACAAGTTAATAAGGTCCAATTAACATAAATAGGCATCTCTGTCCATACTTGGACAGATTTAGCCATCTGCACTAAAACAGACATAACTCAAGTTATATAACTCCAATGGACATGAGCTAAGATAATTTAGAAAGCTTATGAAAATCACTACAACTCATAATCCAAACATTCAAACATTCAGATCTGGAATCACAAGTTAACTAGGTGAAACAATCCAAACATTCAGATCTGGACAGAATGTTGGCAAAACATGACAGCAATCTTGCAACAGCCATATCTCTTAAATTATTAAACCTATGGCCATGCAATTTGGTGACAAGCTATATTAAGATGTTATCTACAACTTTTGTATAGACCACATCTACAGAAAACAAGATTTACATTACAAATTAATCACCACAACAAGAACTACTCATGCAGCCACATTTCAGCAAAACTGGACATACACAGAGCAGTTAAGTAATTAAATCACAGCTAGAGCTACACAACTCTAAATGACACGCAACAAGACATTATAGAATGCTTATGAAATCTCATACAAATTATATTTAAACACCTCAGCATGATTTGTAAGTTAACATGGTCAAACTAATACATTCCTCAAATCTGGTCCAGAGATTCCAGAGAGCACCTATTTCTGAACTAAACTTTGAACAGCCATAACTCATAATCCATTTGACCAAAAATCATGAAACTTTAACACAAGCTAGATATGTATGTTATCTACGACTTTGTTATAGACAAGCTTCACAGAAAATATCATTTACAAGAGACAACTATTTAAGCCCCATAAACTGTCCAAAACATCCCGAAATGAAACATAGAGAGAAGATAAATCTAAAACTCTATGCTTTGCATGACCACTGACCATAATAAAATTATCTAAGCTACAACAATACCCTAGAAAGTCAGAGGAACCATCAATTCTATTTTTACATGCAAACATTTATCAAAAATCAATTTAATTCATTTAATGAGCTGAAAGCAAGATAAATGCATAACTAATTCATACATGCACCAATAAATCTGAAATTTTTATCACAGCACACACATGACCAGAGGAGTCTACCATAAAAATTTCACAGCATTTCAAGCAACATAACAGCAGATATCATTTTCTCCCTATTTAAGCCTACTTAACAAAGATAAATTATCACAGCACAAAACTTCCACTAACACCCAACATATTATGCATCCACTGGACAGATCTACTCACAAGGATTCCAAAAAGTGCTCATTTGTAATTTTTCGACAAACATACAATTTACCACACAATTTAGAAATTTCAGCCAGATTTGCTAATTAATCAAAAACGAAAATAAAAACTGATTTTGCAGTTAGCACCCCTGGATCTGCAGAAAACAATTAAGGAGCAATTAGTAAATCTAATGAGTCATGTAGCTTTGCACAAAAACACCTATAAAGAGTTTCAGCTTTACTAGATGGTCCTCACCATGGTTTTCACTAGACAATGCCCAGGAAGCCGTGGGGATGGCCGGCTCTGCTGGGAGGAGGAGGCAGGCGCTAGGGTTGGGGCTTGGCTGGCTGCCGGCCCTGCTGCTGGGCGCCACCGGCGCTGCTGCTGCCTGGCTCAGCGCTGGCTGCCGCTGCCTTGCTGCCGCGGCCAGGAAAGGGAGCGCGCCGAATCCCGCGAAGCCGCGCGGTTTCTGGCGAGTGCGCCCAGGAAGGAGGAGCAGAGGGAGAGAAAAGAATGGAGGAGAGGGCGCCAGGGCTGCTGGCGCTGCTCACTGGTCTGCTGCCATGGACGACGGTGACGAGGAGTGAAGGACCGAGAATGCAAAAGCAAGGCGACCAGAGGGGGGGTGAATGGGAGCCAATAAAATTTCTCACGAAACTTTGTTCAAGTGTCCCAAAATCAATCCCCAAGAGCTACTACCAAAAATGTGATGCCCACGACCCTTGGAAGAGGGTGGATGATCCCTGGGATCACAGCGAGGCACCACAAAAACTTCCTCACCCAAGTTCACGCAAGTCAACTAGTGACGGGATGGGTTTTGGGTAACCTCAACCTCCCCGAGCAGCGCGAGGGGGATTCAGGCTATTTTGTAAAGCGGGAAGCCCAAATTCTGTAGAGCACGAAGTTAGGAATCCAACGCAACAAACGAATCTCGAATCGAAAGACGAACGAACAAACTGCGGACGAAAACGCGTCGAACCAGCACTGACCGGACTCTGCCTGCGTCCGGTCGCTGACCACCGGACGCGTCCGGTCGTGCAAAAACAGTTTTCGGAGCTTACTGTTTCTGACCGGACTCACCAGAGACGAGCGTCCGGTCGAGAGCAGTGCGTCCGGTCACAAAATACAAGCCAAGTGAACAGTACAATGAGCGAGTCCGGTCACTTAGCGAAAGGTGCGTCCGGTCAAGTCACGAACCGAACACAGCGAAGGTGTTCATCGACCGGACTCACTGACAGCGTCCGGTCGTTGAACAGGCAGCGTCCGGTCACCCCGATTCAGGCTGTTCATTCACCGATTCGACTCGATCTCACCCAAAACAAATCCTCTAGGGATCAAACTTGGTTAGAAGAGTCACAAAGAGTATAGTGAGCTATCTCTAAGAGATCATGGCTCGAACCTATCTCCAAATCGATGAATCGAAGAATTTCGGGGGAAGGGAGAAAACTTGACCCGAAACGAAAAATCGATCGATCTCCTAGACCGTGAGGTTAGAGGATGATTCCTTCGGTGGAAAGAAGTGCCTCACGATCTAGTACAAACCAGTTCAAACGGAATTGCAAAAAATGAACCGAGCAAAGAGATCAAGCGACGGGAAAATCGTGGGGAAAAAGGATTCCGCGAAGAACACGAACAAAACGCGAATCACACCCACGAATTGCAAGCCGAAGCGCAAACACACGCTACGACAAGGAGGTTACGGCCTCCTTTCCTCAAAATCAACAGTACACAGAGTTGCAAGTCTCTCTGCGGATCTCAGCTACAGCAGGGGATGGGAGAGCAGGAAAACCCTAAGTGCAGGAAGCAAATGAGATGGCTAAAACTGAAATAACTGAGATAGGGAGGAGGGTGTCTCCCCTGGACTACTTATACTAACCTAGACTAAGCCTATTTCCTACTCTACCCCTCTCTAAACTAATTGCAGAGCGAACCAGCTAAACCCTAAGGTTATTCTGGACCAACTCAAGTGGTAGGTAGATCCAACGGCCACGCCCGCACAACTCGACCGCGTTGCCTCCACGCAACCTTCCGATTGCCGCCACGTGCCGTCCTCGCTCTGCACCCCCGGTTTTGTGGCCCAAACCGGGAAACCAGCCTTTTCCAGCAACCCCCGGTTTTGAGGCCCAAACCGGGAAACCAGCCTCCAGCCTGAGTTTTGTGGCCCAAACTCAGAAACCCGCAGCGCCCGAGTTTTGAGGCCCAAACTCGGAAACCGGCCCATCACCCGAGTTTTGTGGCCAAACTCGGAAACCATCCGCGCCCAGGTTTTGTGGCTCAACCTGGAAACCGAGCACCCGAGTTTTGAGGCCCAAACTCGGAAACCGTCCACCCGGTGGTTTTTCCCTGGCTCAACCACCAAACCGGAGCTGTAGAGGGGATGCACCGCCCGTGCACCTCGTCCACCGACACGTGTCCCCAGGTCCTCGACCCGAGCAACACCGTGCCCCGCAAAGCTCCGCTCGTCGCTGTCCCAGGCTGCCAGCCATCACAGCTGATCCTCAGGCACTCCGGTCCCTCAGTCCAAGCCTCACGTCCGCCCTTCACTGCTCGATACATCGGCATGGCACGTCCGCCGCACGGCACGCCCATCCTTCATCGCACCCAGTCCGTCGGCACGGCACGTCTCAACTTGACCTTCACCTTGCCCTCGATCACTGTCTCCGTGCTCGACACCTGCACAACACAAGCCAAAGAACATGCGCATCAAACCCGTTGACAATCACTCATCACTCAGAGACTCGGCATACACCCATGTATCCGCAATCTCCCCCTTGATGAGTGCATTGTCAACTACACACACAAATCATAAAATGAAAGAAGAAGGTAGGAGGAAGGAGAGGAAGAGAACTCAACCAAATGACCCAAAAGCATAGCAAAGCCGAAGAAGGTCAAGTGGAAGAAGCGAGAACTTGGTCCCCAAAGACATGGGCAACGGCTCGACGCGACCAAGCAAAGCAAAGCTAGCCCTCAAGAAGAGGTAGAACAGGAACAACACCGCTAGCAGAAAACCAATTGAAAATCAGAGCTAAAAAATGGCAAAGTGCTAGTCCCTCAAGATAGAGGCACAGAGGCTCAACACAACTAGCACGAAAACCACTCCGAACCAATTGAAAAACAATCGAAAAGTCTTCGAACCAATCGAAATCAAACTCGATGCCAAATGAGGAAAATGTTTGCTAGTCCCTCAAGATAGAGGCAACGGCTCAACACAACTAGCAAACTCCCCTCGACAAGTGCAAGCAACCCGGGACTCCCCCTTAGGTCCAACAAGAGAAGAGCATAAAGATCTAAAAATCTCCCCCTTAGCAAAAACTCCCCCTTAATTGAACGCCAGGAGACATATGATTTGCAAAAACTCTCCCCCTTAGTTGAAAATGCACTTATCAAGCACAAACTCTTCCCTTGAGCCAACAAAACTCCCCCTTCTAAAATGCATATGAAGTCAGAAATGCAAGTTAGCAGCTTCAGGCATATAATCAAAAGAGTGCAAAAATGCTCTAATCGGTATAGCTCCAATGGCACAACTAAGCACTCAAATAGCGAAGGCTCAAACTGATCACACATACGAAATATGAAGCATATGAGCAAGTGAGCAGTTTTTAGCCAAAAAGATAGTCACCATCAGAATAGCACTACACATGTATAGATAGGAATCCAGACAAGTGCTAAACATGTATACAAGGTGAACTACCCCTAGCAAAGTTCAATCATCATGCATAGGAATGAAGCATATACTTGTGATTTCATTTTTATATTGGAGTTGCAGCGGTGAAGACTTCACAAGTTCAATTATTTAGCATGTGATTGCGATAGGTTGAAAGCTTGTCTTTGCCTAACTTTTCAACCGAGCGAAGCCTATGCCGAAGCAATCAGAAGCTTGAAGCTACGGTTTCGGTCATACACTACACGGCTCAAGTTTGACTCAAAGTGCAATGAGAAACAGTCTCGATACCGTGAGGTGTTGACAAGCAATCCCATCTCGATCTTTTCAATTCACTAAAACTTGGTTCAAATTTTATACATGATATGAACAGACCAAGCAAGTGAATGACTCATAACTAGAGACATAGCAACCTAGCATATATGAAAAGCACGAGTGAACTCAACATATCCTACACATGCTAGTTGCATATCTCAATGGTGAACATTTTCAGATTGTAAGTTATTAAGTAAATTCACCATTCCAAAATAGCTCAGCTCATAACATGTACTAGTGATCAGGAAGAGCATAAGCTACAAGCATCCATATAAGCATCGGAGCATACTAAATAGAGCATAGTTACATTCTAGTGATTATAAACATGAAGCTCAGAATGTAAATGCATATGCTAAAATGCAAAAGAAAAGAAAGGCAAAAGAGTCAGTCAAATATACAAGATCCAAAATGTTTCCCCCATCTAAAAGGGGAAACACACACCAAGCTCACCCCTCAACCGATTAAAGGTTGATTCGTCTAAAGGCTTGGTGAAAATATCAGCCAGTTGATGATGAGTATCGACATGGCGAAGGTCGATATCACCCTTCTCCTGGTGGTCTCGCAGAAAATGAAAGCGCACATCAATGTGTTTGGTCTTCGAGTGAAGCACGGGGTTCTTAGCAACGCTAATGGCACTCGTGCTGTCACAAAGCAAAGGCACGCGAGAAAAGCTCAGACCAAAATCACGCAAAGTGGCCATCATCCAAAGCAACTGGGAACAGCAGCTAGCCGCAGCAACATATTCAGCCTCCGTAGTGGACTGAGCGACACTAGACTGCTTGCGAGAAGACCACGAAACAAGAGAAGAACCAATAAACTGGCAAGTCCCAGAAGTGGACTTGCGCTCAATACGACAACCAGCAAAATCAGCATCCGAATAACCGCAAAGGGAGAGGGTGGAGGAAGCAGAATACCAAATCCCGAACTCAGGCGTGAAACGAAGGTACCTAAAAATCCGCTTCACCGCCTGACGGTGAGAGGTGCGCGGCGACGCCTGAAAGCGCGCACACAGACACACCGCGAACTGGATGTCCGGGCGTGTCGCCGTCAGGTAGAGGAGCGACCCGATCATGCTGCGGTACTCCTTCTGGTCCACTGCTTCTCCATCCACATCTGCATCCAGGGCAGTCGTCGTCGACATGGGTGTTGGAAGAGGCTTGGCCTCACCCATATCGAACCGCTTTAGCAAGTCCTTGGTGTACTTGCCCTGGTGCACAAATGTCCCCTCTCGGGATTGCTTGATTTGCAACCGGAGAAAGAATGTCAGCTCGCCCATCATGCTCATCTCGAACTCTCTGCTCATAGTATCTGCAAACTTGGCAACCAGAGCATGAGAAGAACCACCGAAAATGATATCATCCACGTAAATGTGGACCAAGAGTGTGTCTTTGCCTTGCCGGAGGAGAAAGAGCGTTTTATCTACACATCCCATTTTAAAACCCTTAGCAAGCAAAAAGGTTTTCTGCGGATACATGGGTGTATGCCGAGTCTCTGTGTGATGAGTGATTGTCAACGGAGATGATGCGCATGTTCTTTGGCTTGTGTTGTGCAGGTGTCGAGCACGGAGACAGTGGTCGATGGCGGGTGAAGGTCAAGTTGCGACGTGCCGTGCCGACGGACCGGGCGCGATGAAGGATGGGCGTGCCGTGCGGCGGACGTGCCATGCCGATGTATCGGACGGTGAAGGGCGGACGTGGACTTGGACTGATGGACTGGAGGCCGGAGGATCAGCTGTGGTGGCTGGCAGCCTGCGACAGCGACAAGCGGAGAAGTGCGATCATGTCGATGGAAGGGGTGCACAGGCGGTGCATCCCCTCTACGACGCCGGTTTGTTGGTAGAGCCCGGGAAAAACCAACGGTGGACGGTTTCCAGGTTTGGGCCTCAAAACCTGGGTGCTGGGTTTCCAGGTTGAGCCACAAAACCTGGGCACGACGGTTTCCAGGTTGAGCCTCAAAACCTGGGAGTGGGCCGGTTTCCGAGTTTGGGCCTCAAAACTCGGGCGCTGAGGGTTTCCGAGTTTGGGCCACAAAACTCGGGCTGGAGGCTGGTTTCCCGGTTTGGGCCTCAAAACCGGGGGCTGATGGAAAAGGCTGGTTTCCCGGTTTGGGCCGCAAAACCGGGGGTGCAGAGTGGTGGCGGCACGTGGCGGCGATCTGAAGGTTGCGTGGAGGCGACGCGGAAGACCGTGCGGGCGTGGCCGTCGGATCTACCTACCACCAGCGGGTGGACTAGAATAGCCTTAGGGTTAGGCTGGTCCGCTCTGTAAATACAGTAGTGAGGGGTAGAGTAGGAAATAGGCTTAGGCTAGGTTAGTATAAGTAGTCCAGGGGAGACACCCTCCTCCCCATCTCAGTTAGCGCAGTCATTTGCTTCCTAGCATTAGGGTTTCCACTCTCCCACACCCCTGCTTTAGCTAGTTGAGATCCGCAGAGAGACTCCACTCTGTGTACTGTTGATTCGAGGAAGTGAGGCCGTATCCTCACCTTGGAGCACTGATCGATGGTTTGATTTGCGTCCTTGATTCGAGTTCGTGGCTGTGATTTCCGTTTTGCTTGTGTTCTTCGCGGAATCCTTTTTGCTCCACGATTTTCCCGTCGCTTGATCTCTTTGCTCGGTTCATCTTTTGCAATTCCGTTTGAACCAAGTTGTTCTAGATCGTGAGGCACTTCTTTCCTCCGAAGGAATCATCCTCTAACCTCACGGTCTAGGAGATCGATCGATTTTTCGTTTCGGGTCACTTTTCTTCCCTTCCCCCGAAATTCTTCGATTCACCGATTTGGAGTTAGGTTCGAGCCATGATCTCTTAGAGATAGCTCACTAACCTCCTTGTGACTTCACTCACCAAGTTTGATCCCTAGAGGATTTGTTTTGGGTGAGCTCTAGTCGAATCGGTGGACGAACAGTGAATTCGCGGGGTGACCGGACGCTTCATTCAACGACCGGACGCTGCTACAGTGCGTCCGGTGGTTGAATTCTGTCTGAGTTCTTTTGCTTGACCGGACGCTCTGTTCAAATCGACCGGACGCTCCCTTCAGTGAGTCCGGTCAGAAACAGAAAGGTTCCAGAAACGTTTTTCTGTGACCGGACGCGTCCGATGCCCAGTGACCGGACCCTCTGGTGAGTCCGATCGTTTTTCGGTGTTTCGTTTTGCTCGACCGGACGCTGGTTTTTGGAACTGATCGGACGCGCTGCTCGCACTGTTCCCGTGTTTTTGACTCATCTGACCGGACGCTCAGTGAACGACCGGACGCTTGAGCTCCGTGCGTCCGGTCGCGAACAGAGAGCTCCCAGAGCTGTTTTCTGACGACCGGACGCGTCCGGTCCCTGCTGACCGGACGCAGGCCAGAGTCCGGTCGCTGCTGTTTCGCGCGTTTTCGTTCGCGGCTCGTTCGTTCTTGATCGGATTTGAGTTCCGTCTTTTGGGTTGGCTTTCAAGGGTTGTCTAGTGTCCCGCTGTGCTTCTAGGAAGCATCCACCCTACATCTAGGGTCGTGGACATTAGCAAGCTCTAGGTTTCGCTTTTGGGGTTGATCTTGGGACAGTGGCATCTAGTTTCCGAAAGGAAATTTTGAAGCTCCCATTCACCCCCCCTCTGGTCGCTTTCGGGTAGCTTCTCGGTCCTTCAATTGGTATCGGAGCGGGTTAAGGATCTTCCACCTTAGCCGGTTCCAGATCCACCGAAGGCGACATGGATCGCGGCGTGGGCAAACCGCCGTTTTTCGATGGGACGAACTATGCGTATTGGAAGATACGTATGTCGGCCTATTTGCAGAGCTTGGGCGCTTCGATCTGGGATATTTGCAACTCCCCTGATTACGTGGTCTTGGCTGCTCGTGTGACTCAACAGCAGATCGATGAGCACGATGCCAATAGCCGAGCCCGTAATGCTCTTTTCTCTTGTTTGAGCATGGGTGAGTTTGATCGCGTTTCCCACCTCGCTACGGCTCGGGAGATCTGGGACACTCTCATGCGTTTTCATGAGGGCACCTCTCAAGTCAAAACCCGACTCTACGAGTCGTTCAAGCGAGAGTATGAGAACTTTAGACATCAACCTGGCGAGAGCATAGAAAGTTTATTCGCTCGCTTTCAGGTGATTGTCAACAGGATGAGGGCTAACAGAGAGCAGTTGCCATTTGACGATCATGAGCGTGCTTTGAAGCTTTTGCACACTCTTGATCGTTCGGTGTGGGACTCCAAAGTTCAGGCAATCATCGAATCGCCGAACTATGAGACCCTCACCTGCGACGAGCTCTTCAGCAAGCTCAAGTCCAGTGAGATTGATGCTATGGCGAGGGCTTCTTTTGAAAATCCTTCTCGCCCGTCCATGGCTTTGGTTTCCGGCTCTTCCTCTAACCCCTCAGCTGGCTTTGCGCTTTCTTCTCTCTTTTCTGTGACAGAGGACCAGCTGGAGTCTTTGGGAGATGACGAGTTGGCTTTGCTCGCCAACCGGTTCTCGCGGTTCCACAACAACCGCATGAACCGCCGTCGAGGAGGAGGACGCACGGGATGCTACGAGTGCGGCGACCCCGACCACTTCATCGCCAACTGCCCCAAGAAGAACAAGCACTTGGGCAAGGGCGAACATGGGCGCAAGCGCGACTCCAAGTACAAGGAGAAGCACATCCCCCCAAGGCACAAGAAACGGGGCGGCTTCGACAAAGAGTACATCAAGAAGAAGTACTTGGAGAAGCAGCAAGCTGAGCAGCGCGCGTTCTTCGCCACGCTCAGCGACGTCGACGGCTCGGATGACGACTCCGCCAGCTCGAGCGATGACGAGTCCGAGAAGAAGAAGAGGATCGAGGACAAGCTGAACGGCCTCTGCTTCTTCGCCGACGACGACGGCTTCTGCACCATGGCGCTCGGAGATGAGGTCGATGGCGAGCCGGAGCATACCCCTCAGAACGACGACGACGACGACACCTCCCAGGTATCTCTCACCTACGACGAGCTTTCCTCTGAGGTTGAGAAGTTGACTGCTGCCCTCCTTAGCCAAGATAAGTTGCTTAGGCGTGCCGCTAGAGAGCGCAAGGAGTTTAGGCAGAAGTGGGAGGACACGGTGAAGGAGCTTGAGTTCGCTCGGTCCACCGTGGTAGTGTCGGAGGAGACGGAGTGCGAGTCGTGCACCGCGCACATGACTGACCTTCTCACTCTGAGAGGTAAGTATGCTGCGTTGGTTGGAGAGGTGGATGAGCTCCGTGCTAGGCCGCAGCTGTTGGGTGCATGCAAGACTTGTCCTGTCTTGCAATCTGAGTTGGCAGAGAAAAATGCCAAGCTTGAGTCTTTAGAGAAGGCCAGCTCAGATAGCACTTTTGTCTCGAGGTGTGCTTTGTGTGAGGGGCTGGAGATGGAGATTGCTAATGTGAAGCATGGCAAGATGCAAACCGAGGAAGAAAACACATACCTTCGGTCCATCTTGTCATGGGTCTCCAGTAGTGAGCCGCAGCTCGGGATGATGATCTCCCAATTCAAGCGAGCTGTTGGTACCCCTGGTGTAGGTTTTGCTCAGAGTGTTGATCTCTCAGCTTTTGGGAAGATTGGAGAGTCTAGTGGTCTGAACCCATGTGAGAAGCCAAATTCCACCACTACTCCCAAACTTGCCAAGCTTCCACTCAAAGAGCCAGCCAAGCCTATCACCCAAGATGGTGTGGTTGAGGAACCCCCGAGAGCTCCTCCCAAGAACCCAGTTTGGGCACCCAAGCCAAATCACCTCAGAAACAAGCTTGATGCTATGCCACCCATTCGTGAGGAGTTGCCACAGAAGGGCAAAGGCAAAGTGAGCCACACCCACAGCCCTGGTCACCAACAACCCCCTGTGCGTGCGGTGAGGTACCAGTGTGATTTTTGTGGGAGGGATGGTCACTTGAGCGAGTTCTGCTTTAGGCGCAAGAGAGAGGCGCGCAGGGCTCGGGAGATGGAGAACCCGGACATGTACCATCCAGCTCATGGTGGACATGTACCGAAGGCCCAGGGGAGAGCTGCTAGGTCCGGACGTCAGGGTCCCAGGCCTAGGCAGGAGATGAGAGCCCCGAGGAGGGAGACTAGGCCTAGAGGTCCAGCACCTCAGTTTGTTAGGCCTAGGCAGGAGAGAGCTCCGAGGAGAGACGCTAGAGCAGTTGAGCCCCAGGCTCCTAGGCGTAGACCTCGTAGAGAGCGTGCCCGACGGGGTCCTGTTTTTGCAGGTAACGGATCCCGTGGCGGAGGCTTAGTTGAGCGCTTTCCCCCACCGCAGGTTGGGTATCGCGGTGAGCGCTTCTTCCCTAGCGGACCACGTTTTCCTCAGCGTGGTGATCGCTTCCCTCGTAGACGTACTAGGAATGGTTTTTTCACTAACCCTTCTTTTGAGCAGCCGGCCCAACACTGGTTTTCCCCCTATTTCACTAACCCCAGTGTTGGACCGTATGCTCACCCTATGTCTTTCTATTGATGTAGGTAAGACGGTTGGAGGACGTTTGGTTGGTGGATTCCGGTTGTTCGAGGCACATGACCGGAAACACCAAGTGGTTCTCCAGCCTTAGCCCGGTCGCCGGAAAGGAGTACATAACCTTCGGTGACAATAGTAAAGGTAAGGTATTGTCTCGTGGGACCGTGCGGGTTAATGAGCACTTTGTGTTGCGCGATGTTGCTCTTGTTTCTAACCTGCATTTTAACTTGCTTTCTGTTTCGCAACTTTTTGATGATGACTATGAGATTCGTTTCAAACCGAACCTTAGTCGCATCTTAGATCCTCAGGGCGATCTTGTATGTCTGATTTCGCCCTTTGGGAAGGTCTTTTGCGCGAATTTCTCGGAGTCGTTTGGTTCTTCTCGCTGTCTTTTGGCTAGTCCTTCTTTTTCCGATCTTTGGAAGTGGCATAGGAGGCTCGGTCACTTGAGCTTCGACTTGCTCGCAAGACTTAGCTCACTTGGCCTAATCCGAGGATTGCCCAAGCTTTCGATGGAGAAGGATCTAGTTTGCCATTCTTGCAGACATGGGAAGATGGTTGCTGCTCCCCACCATCCGGTGACTAAGGTCATGACCTCGCACCCCAGAGAGCTTTTACACATGGACCTTGTTGGTCCGGCTCGGGTGAGCTCGGTTTGTGGCAAGTGGTATGTTTTGGTTGTTGTTGACGACTTTTCGAGGTATTCGTGGGTCTTCTTTTTAGCTGAGAAGACCGAGACTTTCTCCTTCGCTCGCAATCTGATTTTGCGTCTTCAGAACGAGTTCCCTTTGAACTCGATGCGAGCGATTAGAAGTGATAATGGTTCCGAGTTTAAGAATTCGGATTTTGAGGTGTTTTGTAACCGCCTTGGCTTGGAGCATCAGTTTTCTTCCCCCTATACACCACCCCAAAATGGTGTTGTAGAGAGGAAGAATCGGACCCTTGTTGAGATGGCCAGGACGATGCTCGATGAGCATAGGACTCCTAGGCGCTTTTGGGCCGAAGCTATGAACACTGCATGCTACATTTCGAATCGCATTTTTCTGAGAGCGTTTTTGAAGAAGACCTCTTATGAGTTGCGTTTTGGTCGCCAACCCAAGGTGAGTTATTTTAGAGTCTTTGGTTGCCACTGTTTTATATTGAAAAAAGGCAACCTGGACAAGTTTGAGTCTCGTTCTTCTGACGGTGTGTTTTTGGGTTATGGCACTCACACTCGAGCTTATCGTGTACTTAACCTTGACACTAACCGAGTCATGGAGACATCAGATGTCACCTTCGACGAGACTCTTGTTTGTCCTTCTTCTCGTTTTGAGCGTGCAGGTGATCATGAGGTTGGAGAGCCTCTTTTTGATGACGAGGACGAGGGTGTTGAAGGTACAGATGATCTAGCACCCCCTCCACCTGCCGTGCCGCAAGGAGCGGCCTCGACGACGACTCACGGCCCCGACACTTCTTCTTCCTGGGGGCCGTGGGATCCTCCACCTCGCGCGGTACCTTTTGTACCCGGGGTGGAACCAGCTGCTGTTGAGGGGGAGGTCACTTCTTCCCGGGAGGCGCCACGACACATCCAGCGCCAGCACCCTCCTCAGCAGATGATCGGCGACATCGACGAGCGAGTTACTCGCTCCAGGTCACAGCACATCTCGCACTTTGCTCATTCTGCTTTTGTTGCGTCTTTTGAGCCCCGAGATGTTGGACACGCATTGGCGGATCCGGATTGGGTCAATGCCATGCATGAGGAGCTAGAGAATTTTGAGCGAAATCGGGTTTGGGTTCTAGTGCCTCCACCTCCTGACTGTAAACCTATTGGGACAAAATGGGTATTTAAAAACAAGCAAGGAGAGGAGGGCCACATTGTGAGAAACAAGGCCCGGCTTGTAGCGAAGGGTTATAGTCAGAAGGAGGGGATAGATTATGAGGAGACCTTCGCTCCTGTAGCTCGTTTGGAGGCTATTAGGATACTCTTGGCTTATGCTGCATCCATGGGTTTCAAACTTTTTCAAATGGATGTCAAGAGTGCCTTCTTAAACGGCTACATTGAGGAGGAGGTCTATGTCCAGCAACCCCCTGGTTTTGAAAATCCCAGGTTTCCAAACCATGTCTTTAAACTCCACAAAGCTTTGTATGGTTTGAAACAAGCCCCTAGAGCCTGGTATGAGAGATTAAAAACCTTCTTGATAGCTAAGGGTTTTAAAATGGGATGTGTTGATAAAACGCTCTTTCTCCTCAAGCAAGGCAAAGATACTCTCTTGGTCCAAATTTACGTGGATGATATCATTTTCGGTGGTTCTTCTCATGCTTTGGTTGCCAAGTTTGCAGATACTATGAGCAGGGAGTTCGAGATGAGCATGATGGGCGAGCTGACTTTCTTTCTCGGGTTGCAAATTAAGCAATCCCGAGAGGGGACGTTTGTGCACCAGGGCAAGTACACGAGGGACTTGCTGAAGCGGTTTGACATGGGTGAGGCCAAGCCTCTTCCGACGCCCATGTCGACGACGACTGCCCTGGATGCCGACACGGATGGAGAAGCAGTGGACCAGAAGGAGTACCGCAGCATGATTGGATCGCTGCTCTACCTGACGGCGACACGGCCGGACATTCAGTTCGCCGTGTGCTTGTGCGCGCGCTTTCAGGCTTCGCCACGCACTTCTCACCGTCAGGCGGTGAAGCGCATATTCAGGTACCTTCGTTTCACGCCTGAGTTCGGGATTTGGTATTCTGCTTCCTCCACTCTCTCGCTTTGCGGTTATTCCGATGCCGATTTTGCTGGTTGTCGCATTGAGCGCAAGTCCACTTCTGGGACTTGCCAGTTTATTGGATCTTCTCTTGTGTCGTGGTCTTCTCGCAAGCAGTCTAGTGTCGCTCAGTCTACCACGGAGGCTGAATATGTTGCTGCGGCTAGCTGCTGTTCCCAGTTACTCTGGATGATGGCCACTTTGCGTGATTTTGGTTTGAGCTTTACTCGAGTTCCTTTGCATTGTGACAGCACGAGTGCCATTAGTGTTGCTAAGAACCCCGTGCTTCACTCGAAAACCAAACACATTGATGTGCGCTTTCATTTCTTGCGAGACCACCAGGAGAAGGGTGATATCGACCTTCGCCATGTTGATACTCATCATCAATTGGCTGATATTTTCACCAAGCCTTTAGACGAATCAACCTTTCATAGGTTGAGGGGTGAGCTTGGTGTGTGTTTCCCCTTTTAGATGGGCGAAGCATTTTGAGATGTACCGACTGACTCTTTTATTTTGAGGCTCTTTTCTTTTGCGTTTCTTGAGTCTTTCCATTTGGTATCTTCTTTCTTTCAGTTTTGTGTCGGGCATACGCATTTACATTCTGAGCTTCATGTCTATATTCACTAGAATGTAATTATGCTCTTGTTAGTATTGCTCCGATACTTATGATGATGCTTGTAGCTTATGCTCTTTCTGATCACTGTTACATGTTATGAGCGAGCTATTTTTGGAATGGTGAATTATGCCTAATGTACATAAATCTGAAAATGTTCACCATTGAGATATGCAACTAGCATGTGTAGGGTGTGTTGAGTCCATTCCTGCTTTTCATATATGCTAGGTTGCTATGTCTCTAGTTCTGAGTCATTCACTTGCTTGGTTGTTCATAACTTGCTTAAAATCTGAACCAAGTATTGTTGAATTGAAAAGATCGAGATGGGATTGCTTGTCAACACCTCATGGTATTGAGACTGTTTCTCATTGCACTTTGAGTTAAACTTGAGCCATGTAGTGTATGACCGAAACCGTTGCTTTAAGCTTCTGATTGCTTCGGCATAGGCTTCGCACGGTTGAAAAGTTAGGCAATGACAAGCTTTCAACCTCTCGCAATCACATGCCAAAAATGAACTTGTGAATTCTTTTACCGCTGCAACTCCGATTTGAATTTGAAATCACAAGTATATGCTTCATTCCTATGCATGATGATTGAACTTTGCTAGGGGTAGTTCACCTTGTATATATGCTTAGCACTTGTTTGGATTCTTTCTATACATGTCTAGTGCTATTTTGATGGTGACTATCTTTTTTGGCTTAAAACTGCTCACATGCTCATACGCTTCATATTTCGTATAAGTGATCAGTCTGAGCCTTTGCTATTTGAGTGCTTAATTGAGATGTTGGAGCTATACTGATTAGAGCATCTTTGCACTCTTTTGACTATACACTTGAAGCTCCTAACCTGCATTTTGACTTCATATGCATTTTGGAAGGAGATCTTGTGTTCAGGGGGAGTTTATGTGAAGGGAGTTGTTTCTCCGATACCTTTTGGCCTTGATAAGTGCATTTTCAACTAGGGGGAGAAATTTATGCAAATCATATGCTCCTGTGTTGACCAACTAAGGGGAGAATCATTTGTCCTAGTTGCTTGCATTTGTTGAGAGGGAGTTTGCTAGTTGTGTTGAGCCGTTGCCTCTGTCTTGAGGGACTAGCAAACGCTCCTAGCTTTTCATGAGCTTTCATAAGCTTGTTCATTTGGCTTTCAATTGGTATCGTCTGGTGTGCTTTCCCATTTGGTTTGGGTTAAATTCCAATTGGTTCGGAGTGATTTTCTTGCTAGTTGTGTTGAGCCTCTGTGCCTCTATCTTGAGGGACTAGCATTTTGTTTCTGTTGTCCTCCGATCTTCAATTGGTATCTGCTAGCGGTGTTGAGCCTGTTCTACCTCTTCTTGAGGGCTAGCTTTGCTTTGCTTGGTTGCGTCAAGCCGTTGCCCATGTCTTTGGGGACCAAGTTGTCGCTTCATCCACTTGACCTTCTTTGGCTTTTGTTAGGCTTTTGGGTCATTTGGTTGGGTTTTCTCTTCCCACTCCTTCCTACCTCCTTCTTCTTATTCATGATTTGTTGTGGAGTTGACAATGCACTCATCAAGGGGGAGATTGCGGATACATGGGTGTATGCCGAGTCTCTGTGTGATGAGTGATTGTCAACGGAGATGATGCGCATGTTCTTTGGCTTGTGTTGTGCAGGTGTCGAGCACGGAGACAGTGGTCGATGGCGGGTGAAGGTCAAGTTGCGACGTGCCGTGCCGACGGACCGGGCGCGATGAAGGATGGGCGTGCCGTGCGGCGGACGTGCCATGCCGATGTATCGGACGGTGAAGGGCGGACGTGGACTTGGACTGATGGACTGGAGGCCGGAGGATCAGCTGTGGTGGCTGGCAGCCTGCGACAGCGACAAGCGGAGAAGTGCGATCATGTCGATGGAAGGGGTGCACAGGCGGTGCATCCCCTCTACGACGCCGGTTTGTTGGTAGAGCCCGGGAAAAACCAACGGTGGACGGTTTCCAGGTTTGGGCCTCAAAACCTGGGTGCTGGGTTTCCAGGTTGAGCCACAAAACCTGGGCACGACGGTTTCCAGGTTGAGCCTCAAAACCTGGGAGTGGGCCGGTTTCCGAGTTTGGGCCTCAAAACTCGGGCGCTGAGGGTTTCCGAGTTTGGGCCACAAAACTCGGGCTGGAGGCTGGTTTCCCGGTTTGGGCCTCAAAACCGGGGGCTGATGGAAAAGGCTGGTTTCCCGGTTTGGGCCGCAAAACCGGGGGTGCAGAGTGGTGGCGGCACGTGGCGGCGATCTGAAGGTTGCGTGGAGGCGACGCGGAAGACCGTGCGGGCGTGGCCGTCGGATCTACATACCACCAGCGGGTGGACTAGAATAGCCTTAGGGTTAGGCTGGTCCGCTCTGTAAATACAGTAGTGAGGGGTAGAGTAGGAAATAGGCTTAGGCTAGGTTAGTATAAGTAGTCCAGGGGAGACACCCTCCTCCCCATCTCAGTTAGCGCAGTCATTTGCTTCCTAGCATTAGGGTTTCCACTCTCCCACACCCCTGCTTTAGCTAGTTGAGATCCGCAGAGAGACTCCACTCTGTGTACTGTTGATTCGAGGAAGTGAGGCCGTATCCTCACCTTGGAGCACTGATCGATGGTTTGATTTGCGTCCTTGATTCGAGTTCGTGGCTGTGATTTCCGTTTTGCTTGTGTTCTTCGCGGAATCCTTTTTGCTCCACGATTTTCCCGTCGCTTGATCTCTTTGCTCGGTTCATCTTTTGCAATTCCGTTTGAACCAAGTTGTTCTAGATCGTGAGGCACTTCTTTCCTCCGAAGGAATCATCCTCTAACCTCACGGTCTAGGAGATCGATCGATTTTTCGTTTCGGGTCACTTTTCTTCCCTTCCCCCGAAATTCTTCGATTCACCGATTTGGAGTTAGGTTCGAGCCATGATCTCTTAGAGATAGCTCACTAACCTCCTTGTGACTTCACTCACCAAGTTTGATCCCTAGAGGATTTGTTTTGGGTGAGCTCTAGTCGAATCGGTGGACGAACAGTGAATTCGCGGGGTGACCGGACGCTTCATTCAACGACCGGACGCTGCTACAGTGCGTCCGGTGGTTGAATTCTGTCTGAGTTCTTTTGCTTGACCGGACGCTCTGTTCAAATCGACCGGACGCTCCCTTCAGTGAGTCCGGTCAGAAACAGAAAGGTTCCAGAAACGTTTTTCTGTGACCGGACGCGTCCGATGCCCAGTGACCGGACCCTCTGGTGAGTCCGATCGTTTTTCGGTGTTTCGTTTTGCTCGACCGGACGCTGGTTTTTGGAACTGATCGGACGCGCTGCTCGCACTGTTCCCGTGTTTTTGACTCATCTGACCGGACGCTCAGTGAACGACCGGACGCTTGAGCTCCGTGCGTCCGGTCGCGAACAGAGAGCTCCCAGAGCTGTTTTCTGACGACCGGACGCGTCCGGTCCCTGCTGACCGGACGCAGGCCAGAGTCCGGTCGCTGCTGTTTCGCGCGTTTTCGTTCGCGGCTCGTTCGTTCTTGATCGGATTTGAGTTCCGTCTTTTGGGTTGGCTTTCAAGGGTTGTCTAGTGTCCCGCTGTGCTTCTAGGAAGCATCCACCCTACATCTAGGGTCGTGGACATTAGCAAGCTCTAGGTTTCGCTTTTGGGGTTGATCTTGGGACAGTGGCATCTAGTTTCCGAAAGGAAATTTTGAAGCTCCCATTCACCCCCCCTCTGGTCGCTTTCGGGTAGCTTCTCGGTCCTTCATTTTCAACCTATCATACCAGGCTCTAGGGGCTTGTTTCAAACCATATAAAGCTTTATGAAGTTTAAAGACATGGTTTGGAAACTTGGGATTTTCAAAACCGGGGGGTTGCTCAACATAAACCTCCTCCTCTATGTAGCCGTTTAAGAAGGCACTCTTGACATCCATTTGAAAAAGTTTGAAGCCTTTGGATGCAGCAAAAGCCAAGAGTATCCTAATAGCCACCAAACGAGCTACAGGAGCAAACGTCTCCTCATAATCTATCCCCTCCTTCTGACTATAGCCTTTCGCTACAAGCCGGGCCTTGTTTCTAACAACGTGGCCATCCTCTCCTTGCTTGTTTTTGAAAACCCATTTTGTCCCAATAGGCTTACAGTCAGGTGGAGGTGGAACTAGAACCCAAACCCGATTTCGCTCAAAATTTTCTAACTCCTCATGCATGGCATCAACCCAATCCGGATCCGTCAAAGCGTGTCCAACATCTCGGGGCTCAAAATTAGCAACAAAAGCAGAATGAGCGAAGTGCGAGATTTGCTGTGACCTGGACCGAGTGACCCGTTCGTCGATGTTGCCGATCATCTGCTGAGGCGGGTGCTGGCGCTGGATATGTCGTGGCGCCTCCCGAGCTGAAGTAGCCTCCCCCTCAACAGCAGCTGGTGCCTCCCCGGGTACAAATGGTACCGCTCGGGGTGGCGGATCCCACGGCCCCCAGGAAGAAGAGGTGTCGGGGCCGTGAGTCGTCGTCGAGGCCGCTCTTTGCGGCGCGGCAGGTGGAGGGGGTGCTGGATTATCCATACCTTCAGCACCCTCATCCTCGTCATCAAAAAGAGGCTCACCAACCTCATGATCACCTGCACGCTCAAAACGAGAAGAAGGACAAACCATGGTCTCGTCGAAGGTGACATCGGATGTCTCCATGACTCGGTTAGTGTCAAGGTTAAGTACACGATAAGCTCGAGTGTGAGTGCCATAACCCAAAAACACACCGTCAGAAGAACGAGATTCAAATTTGTCCAAGTTGCCCTTTTTGAGTATAAAACAATGGCAACCAAAAACTCGAAAATAACTCACCTTGGGCAGTTTGCCAAAACGCAACTCATAAGAAGTCTTTTTCAAGAAAGCTCTCAGAAAAATGCGATTGGAAATATAGCATGCAGTGTTCATAGCTTCGGCCCAATAGCGCCTAGGAGTCCTATGCTCATCAAGCATCGTCCTGGCCATCTCAACAAGGGTCCGATTCTTCCTCTCTACAACACCATTTTGGGGCGGTGTGTAGGGGGAAGAAAACTGATGCTCCAAGCCAAGGCGGTTACAAAACTTCTCAAAATCCGAATTTTTGAATTCGGAACCATTATCACTTCTAATAGCTCGCATCGAGTTCAAAGAGAACTCGTTCTGAAGACGCAAAATCAGATTGCGAGCGAAGGAGAAAGTCTCAGTCTTCTCAGTCAAAAAGAAGACCCACGAATATCTCGAAAAGTCGTCAACAACAACCAAAACATACCACTTGCCACCAACCGAGCTCACCCGAGCCGGACCAACAAGGTCCATGTGTAAAAGCTCTCCGGGGTGCGAGGTCATGACCTTAGTCACTGGATGGTGGGGAGCGGCAACCATCTTCCCATGTCTGCAAGAATGGCAAACTAGATCCTTCTCCATCGAAAGCTTGGGCAATCCTCGGATTAGGCCAAGTGAGCTAAGTCTTGCAAGCAAGTCGAAGCTTAAATGACCGAGCCTCCTATGCCACTTCCAAAGATCGGAGGAAGAAGGACTAGCCAAAAGACAGCGAGAAGAACCAAACGACTCCGAGAAATTCGCGCAAAAGACTTTCCCAAAGGGCGAAATCAGACATACAAGATCGCCCTGAGGATCTAAGATGCGACTAAGGTTCGGTTTAAAACGAATCTCATAGTCATCATCAAAAAGTTGCGAAACAGAAAGAAGGTTAAAATGCAGGTTAGAAACAAGAGCAACATCGCGCAACACAAAGTGCTCATTAACCCGCACCGTCCCACGGGATAATACCTTACCTTTACTATTGTCGCCGAAGGTTATGTACTCCTTTCCGGCGACCGGGCTAAGGCTGGAGAACCACTTGGCGTTTCCGGTCATGTGCCTCGAGCAACCAGAATCCACCAACCAAATGTCCTCCAACCGTTTCACCTACATCAATAAAAAGACATAGGGTGAGCATACGGTCCAACACTGGGGTTAGTGAAGTAAGGAGAATACCAGTGTTGGGCCGACTGCTCAAAAGAACGGTCAGTGTAAAAACTATTCCTAGCCTGTCTACGGGGGTAGCGATCACCACGTACAGGAAAATGTGGTCCGCTGGGGAAGAAGCGCTCATCGCGGTACTCACACTGCGGTGGGGAAAAGCGCTCAACAAAGCCTCCGCCACGGGGTCCGTTACCTGCAGAAGCAGGACCCCGACGGGCACGCTCTCTACGAGATCTACGCCTAGGAGCCTGGGGCTCAACTGCTCTAGCGTCTCTCCTCGGAGCTCTCTCCTGCCTAGGCCTAACAAACTGAAGTGCTGGACCTCTAGGCCTAGTCTCCCTCCTAGGGGCTCTCATCTCCTGCCTAGGCCGGGGACCTTGACGTCCGGACCTAGCAGCTCTCCCTTGAGCCTTCGGCACATGTCCACCATGAGCTGGATGGTACATGTCCGGGTTGTCCATCTCCCGAGCACGGCGCGCCTCTCTCTTGCGCCGAAAGCAGAACTCCCTCAAGTGACCATCCCTCCCACAGAAATCACACTGGTACCTCACCGCACGCAAAGGGGGTTGTTGGTGACCAGGGCTGTGGGTGTGGTTCACTTTGCCCTTCTGAGGCAAACACTCCTCTCTAATGGGTGGCATAGCATCAAGCTTGTTCTTGAGGTGGTTTGGCTTGGGTGCCCAAATTTGGTTCTTGGGAGGAGCTCTCGGGGGTTCCTCAACCACACCATCTTTGGTGGTAGGCTTGGCAGGCTCTTTGGGTGGAAGTTTGGCAAGCTTGGGAGTAGTGGTGGAGTTAGGCTTCTCACATGGATTCAAACCACTCGACTCTCCAATCTTCCCAAAAGCAGAAAGATCAACACCCTGAGCAAAACCTACACCAGGAGCCCCAGCAGCTCGCTTGAATTGGGAGATCATCATCCCGAGCTGCGGCTCACTACAGGAGACCCATGACAAGATGGTCCGAAGGTATGTGTTTTCTTCCTCGGTTTGCATCTTGCCATGCTTCACATTGGCAATCTCCAGCTCCAAGCCCTCGCACAAAACGCACCTCGCCACTCCAGTGCTACCTGAGCTAGCCTCCTCAAGAGACACAATCTTGGCATTCTTCTCTGCCAACTCAGATTGCAAGACGGGACAGGTCTTGCATGCACCCAGCAAAGAGGGTCTGGCCCTCATCTCATCCAGCTCTCCAACCAACGCAGCATACTTTCCTCTCAAAGTGAGAAGATCAGTCATGTGCGTGGTGCACGACTCACACTCAACCTCTTCCGACACAACCACGGTGGACTTGGCAAACTCAAGCTCCCTCACCGTGTCTTCCCACTTCTGCCTAAACTCCTTGCGTTCTCTAGCGGCACGCCTAAGCAACTTGTCCTGACTAAGGAGCGCGGCAGTAAGCTTCTCGACCTCAGCAGAAAGCTCGTCGTGGGTGAGAGATACCTGGGAGGAGTCGTCGTCGTCGTCGTTGTTCCGAGGGATGTGCTCCAGCTTGCCGTCGACTTCATCACCAAGCGCCATGGTGCAGAGGCCGTCGTCAGCGGCGAAGAAGCAGAGACCGTTCAGCTTGTCCTCGATTCTCTTCTTCTTCTCGGACTCATCATCGCTTGAGCAAGCGGAGTCGTCATCCGAGCCATCGACGTCGCTGAGCGTGGCGAAGAACGCACGCTGCTCAGCCTGGGCCTTCTCCAAGTACTTCTTCTTGATGTACTCCTTGTCGAAGCCGCCCCTCCGCTTGTGCCTCGCGGGGACGTACTTCTCCTTGCGCTTGCCGGAGTCGTACTTGTGCCCATGATCGCCCTTCCCAGATGAATGCTTCTTCTTGGGGCAGTTGGCGATGAAGTGGTCGGGGTCGCCGCACTCATAGCCTCCTGAGCGTCCTCCACCGCGGCGACGGTTCATGCGGTTGTTGTGGAACCGCGTGAACCGGTTGGCGAGCATTGCCAAGTCGTCATCCCCCAATGACTCAAGCTGGTCCTCTGTGACAGAAAAGAGTGAAGAAAGTGCAAAGCCAGCAGAGGGGTTAGAAGAGCCAGAAACCAAAGCCATAGTCGGGCCAGAAGGATTCGCATAAGAAGCCCTCGACATGGCGTCAATCTCACTGGACTTGAGCTTACTAAAGAGCTCGTCGCAGGTGAGGGTCTCATAGTTAGGCGATTCGATGATCGCCTGAACCTTGGAATCCCACACCGACCGATCAAGAGTGTGCAAGAGCTTCAAAGCACGCTCATGATCGTCAAAAGGCAACTGCTCCTTGTTAGCCCTCATCCTGTTGACAATCACCTGAAAGCGAGCGAATAAACTTTCTATGCTCTCGCCAGGCTGATGTCGAAAGTTCTCATACTCACGCTTGAATGACTCGTAGAGTCGGGTTTTGACTTGAGAGGTGCCCTCATGGAAACGCATGAGGGTGTCCCAGATCTCCCGAGCCGTAGCAAGATGAGAAACACGATCAAACTCACCCATGCTCAAACAAGAAAAGAGAGCATTACGGGCTCGGCTATTGGCATCGTGCTCATCGATCTGTTGCTGAGAAACACGAGCAGCCAAGACCACGTAATCAGCAGAGTTGCAAATATCCCAAATAGAAGCACCCAAACTCTGCAGATAGGCCGACATGCGTATCTTCCAATACGCATAGTTCGTCCCATCAAAGAACGGTGGTTTGCCCACGCCGCGATCCATGTCGCCTCCTGTGGATCTGGAACCGGCTAAGGTGGAAGATCCTTAACCCGCTCCGATACCAATTGAAGGACCGAGAATGCAAAAGCAAGGCGACCAGAGGGGGGGTGAATGGGAGCCAATAAAATTTCTCACGAAACTTTGTTCAAGTGTCCCAAAATCAATCCCCAAGAGCTACTACCAAAAATGTGATGCCCACGACCCTTGGAAGAGGGTGGATGATCCCTGGGATCACAGCGAGGCACCACAAAAACTTCCTCACCCAAGTTCACGCAAGTCAACTAGTGACGGGATGGGTTTTGGGTAACCTCAACCTCCCCCGAGCAGCGCGAGGGGGATTCAGGCTATTTTGTAAAGCGGGAAGCCCAAATTCTGTAGAGCACGAAGTTAGGAATCCAACGCAACAAACGAATCTCGAATCGAAAGACGAACGAACAAACTGCGGACGAAAACGCGTCGAACCAGCACTGACCGGACTCTGCCTGCGTCCGGTCGCTGACCACCGGACGCGTCCGGTCGTGCAAAAACAGTTTTCGGAGCTTACTGTTTCTGACCGGACTCACCAGAGACGAGCGTCCGGTCGAGAGCAGTGCGTCCGGTCACAAAATACAAGCCAAGTGAACAGTACAATGAGCGAGTCCGGTCACTTAGCGAAAGGTGCGTCCGGTCAAGTCACGAACCGAACACAGCGAAGGTGTTCATCGACCGGACTCACTGACAGCGTCCGGTCGTTGAACAGGCAGCGTCCGGTCACCCCGATTCAGGCTGTTCATTCACCGATTCGACTCGATCTCACCCAAAACAAATCCTCTAGGGATCAAACTTGGTTAGAAGAGTCACAAAGAGTATAGTGAGCTATCTCTAAGAGATCATGGCTCGAACCTATCTCCAAATCGATGAATCGAAGAATTTCGGGGGAAGGGAGAAAACTTGACCCGAAACGAAAAATCGATCGATCTCCTAGACCGTGAGGTTAGAGGATGATTCCTTCGGTGGAAAGAAGTGCCTCACGATCTAGTACAAACCAGTTCAAACGGAATTGCAAAAAATGAACCGAGCAAAGAGATCAAGCGACGGGAAAATCGTGGGGAAAAAGGATTCCGCGAAGAACACGAACAAAACGCGAATCACACCCACGAATTGCAAGCCGAAGCGCAAACACACGCTACGACAAGGAGGTTACGGCCTCCTTTCCTCAAAATCAACAGTACACAGAGTTGCAAGTCTCTCTGCGGATCTCAGCTACAGCAGGGGATGGGAGAGCAGGAAAACCCTAAGTGCAGGAAGCAAATGAGATGGCTAAAACTGAAATAACTGAGATAGGGAGGAGGGTGTCTCCCCTGGACTACTTATACTAACCTAGACTAAGCCTATTTCCTACTCTACCCCTCTCTAAACTAATTGCAGAGCGAACCAGCTAAACCCTAAGGTTATTCTGGACCAACTCAAGTGGTAGGTAGATCCAACGGCCACGCCCGCACAACTCGACCGCGTTGCCTCCACGCAACCTTCCGATTGCCGCCACGTGCCGTCCTCGCTCTGCACCCCCGGTTTTGTGGCCCAAACCGGGAAACCAGCCTTTTCCAGCAACCCCCGGTTTTGAGGCCCAAACCGGGAAACCAGCCTCCAGCCTGAGTTTTGTGGCCCAAACTCAGAAACCCGCAGCGCCCGAGTTTTGAGGCCCAAACTCGGAAACCGGCCCATCACCCGAGTTTTGTGGCCAAACTCGGAAACCATCCGCGCCCAGGTTTTGTGGCTCAACCTGGAAACCGAGCACCCGAGTTTTGAGGCCCAAACTCGGAAACCGTCCACCCGGTGGTTTTTCCCTGGCTCAACCACCAAACCGGAGCTGTAGAGGGGATGCACCGCCCGTGCACCCCGTCCACCGACACGTGTCCCCAGGTCCTCGACCCGAGCAACACCGTGCCCCGCAAGTCTCCGCTCGTCGCTGTCCCAGGCTGCCAGCCACCACAGCTGATCCTCAGGCACTCCGGTCCCTCAGTCCAAGCCTCACGTCCGCCCTTCACTGCTCGATACATCGGCATGGCACGTCCGCCGCACGGCACGCCCATCCTTCATCGCACCCAGTCCGTCGGCACGGCACGTCTCAACTTGACCTTCACCTTGCCCTCGATCACTGTCTCTGTGCTCGACACCTGCACAACACAAGCCAAAGAACATGCGCATCAAACCCGTTGACAATCACTCATTACTCAGAGACTCGGCATACACCCATGTATCCGCAAGGAGAAGCCATGGCTGGCTCTGCCATGGACGACGAGAGGGAGAGACCGGAGAGGAGGAGTTCGGTCCTTTTTTTTTGCGTGAAGAGGCGAAGGAGGAGGAGACCCGGGAGGAGACCCGCTCGGTCCTTTTATTGGCGCGGGCAGAGGAGGAGCTCGGCAATTTTTTTCCCAAAATTTCTTTCTCAAAATAGCAAGTTTCCGGAAACTTTCGGTCAAACTCCAAATTTGGGAACACTGCTCAAACGAACTCCGATTTCGACGAAACTAATTTTGTTGTCGTCGTCTCGCCGAGTACTCCGACTTTCGTTAAAGGTACTTGGTCAAATTCCCAACGGTGTGCCCGGTAACGATCGTCGACGGCAGCTTCGCGGCGACCGAAATTCCAATTTCGCAGTACAGACTTAACTGATTTCTGGAACCTGAAAACTGCGTGGTACTCCATCTTACGAGCTCGTTTTCACCATTTTCGGCATCGATCCAGGTCTCGGCCATAAAATGAAATTTGTTCCTCTCGATTTGTACTACAACTTTCGTTTAAGGCGCGTCGACATGCGAACATCCGAAAATACCGTTCAACGCCGGTCAAAGCAATCACCCGGTAGGATCCGAATCAGGTTTTCTCGCCGGTCGAAACATTTTCTGGCCATCTGGTCAACTAAGAACTTTCATAACTTTTGACCGTGCGTTCATATATAGTTGATTGGGCATAATCGCAACACTTGGTTGGACCCGAATGATTTTCTTCTGTTAATCAGCCAGTACTGGCAAAGCTGCGACTCGTCATTTCATGTGAGTTTTTGATTCCAAACTTTACGAAACTTTTTCACCAGTTACTATAGACAGGAACTGAGATGGGTCACATGAAAATCCATGTTTGGCATTAATCTTGAATATTCATAATTTGGCCATCATTGTTATCTGGCTCCATTAAATATTTTCTAAATAATTCAAACTGAGACTCTGCCTCTGAGATTGATCCTGACACTTCTGTCATCACCGACTAACCTTGAATTTAGTTCTTCATCATTGTTTGATATACCAAGTCTGTGCTCAACTAACGGCCTAACTGACGGCGAACACCTGGGGTGTTACATTAACTACTATGGCTAAGTGAATTGAATAGTAGGATAGCTAGGTCACACTCAAGGCACTTGATAAAGTAATATTGAAAGTAATACTGAAAGTAATACTAAAGTAATATTGGAATAATTATAAGTATACCTGAGATATAAGAGAGCAAACCAGACCATAGACGCCGGGAAATCAACCGACCTCCGAAGCCAGTCACTCGCATCTGCTTCTCTCCTAGCAAGCTCTACGCTGATATACCACTGGTCAGGGCTGAGCTGTGCTAAACTAGGAGCCGCGCTATAGCGAGGGCACTAAAGCTATGCTCTCTCTACTAGCTAACCTACTTGCCTAAGCTCTCTGAGCTTCTAACCTAACTCTCACTTGCTTCTCTTGCTTCCTGGCTTGATTGCCTCTTGCTTGAAATGAAGTGACGCCTCAAGGGGGGTATTTATAGCCTTGTGGAGTGAGGGGGGTACTTATAGGGGGCAGCCAACCGACCTAGGGCAAACCCTAGTGGCGGGCGCCAGCCCTAGGTGGCGGCCGCCACCCCCCTGGCCGTTGGATGCACCGTCATTGATCCTACGGCCTCCAGGGACTCCACCAAGGCGGTGGTTAGGTCGGTTGCATGTCCAGATAACCGTCATTCGGTCATGATCCACGCCACTCCCCTCCTGAGCCGTCCGATGCCACTGACCTAGTGACCAAGGGCCTAGATTTGGCCCTGGGGTGATCACACGGATCAGTGACATGGCAGGGGGGAGGTTTGGGCCTCTCCTTGTGGCGGGCGCCACCTAGGGGTGGCGGGTGCCACCCCCCTGAGGCCCAATTGGGCCCTGCTGAGTGGGCTTGGCCTTTGGTGGTTCAAATATCCAAATTTGGTTCAAATCCTGCATTCAAATCAAAATCTATAGACATGTGGAATTTGGTTAGATTGAAACCTATTTGACTACATTTCATGCCTTTTTGGTGAATTTTAGGGTAAAATGTTGATGGTAAAACAGGTGTTTATGGACCATCAACAGATCCCAAGTCTCCAAACCATGTCTTTATACTTTCAAAAGCTTTGTATGGTTTGAAACAAGCCCCGAGAGCATGGTATGAGCGTTTGAAAACCTTTTCACTCTCCAAGGGTTTTAAAATGGGACGGGTAGATAAGACTCTATTTCTCCACAAGCAAGGCAATGACACCCTTTTAGTTCAGATTTACGTGGATGATATCATCTTTGGTGGCTCCTCTCATGCACTTGTTGCCAAGTTTGCAGATACTATGAGCAGGGAGTTTGAGATGAGTATGATGGGTGAGTTGACCTTCTTCCTCGGGTTGCAAATCGAGCGAACGCGAGACGGGACGTTCGTGCATCAAGGCAAGTAAACGAAGGACATTCTGAAGAAGTTCGACATGGGCGAGGCCAAGCCTCTTACAACGCCCATGGTGACAACTGCGGCGATGGACGCGGACCAGGATGGAGAGGCAGTTGACTAGAAGGAGTACAGGAGCATGATCGGCTCGCTCCTATACCTGATGGCAACGGGGCCGGACATACAATTTTCTGTGTGTTTGTGAGCTCATTTTCAGGCGTCCCCTCGGACTTCCCACAAGCAAGCGGTCAAGCGCATCATGAGGTACCTCCAATACACTCCTAAGTTCGGACTTTGGTACTCTTCTTCTTTGACCCTTTCGCTTTGTGGTTATTCCGATGTGGATTTTGCTGGCTGTCGGCTTGAGTGCAAGTCTACTTCTGGGACTTGTCAGTTTCTTGGCTCTTCAGTGGTTTCGTGGTCTTTTCGCAAATAGTCGAACGTTGCCCAGTCTACTACTGAAGCCGAGTATGTTGCCGCTGCTTCTTGTACTTCGTAGCTTTTATGGATGGTTTCTACATTGCGTGATTATGGTCTAGATTTCAGTCGGGTCCCTTTGCTTTGCAACAACACTTCTGCCATTAGTGTAGCAAAGAACCCTGTTCTTCACTCCAAGACCAAGCACATCGATGTTCGCTTTCACTTTCTTCGTGATCACTACGAGAAAGGCGACATTGACCTTAGGCATGTAGACACCCATAACCAGGTTGCGGATATTTTCACCAAGCCTTTGGATCTCTCAACTTTTGCTAGGTTGAGAGGTGAGCTTGGTGTGTATTTCCCCTTTTAGATGGGGGAAGCATTTTGTTTGATGGACCATAGACTAACTTTCTGATCCTTTTTGTTTTTGGGTCTTGAGTCTGTTTGATCTTATCTTTGCTCTGATTCTGACTACATCATGTATACATCTTGCATTTTCCAGCTTCATGTCTATATTCCTTAGAATGAATTTATGCTCTGGTTAGTGCTTGCTTTGATGATATATGATGATGCTCGTAGCTTCGGCTCTCTTTGATCGCTGATACATGTTGTGAGCTAAGCTATTTTTCAGAATGATGAACATGCTTGATAAACTTAAAACTTGATACATGTTCACCATTGAGATTGGCAACTACCATGTGTAGGATGTGTTGAAGTCATTTGTGCTATACATATATGCTAGGTTGCTTGGACTGTTCATACTCTGCATAAAATGAACCAAGTTTTAGTGAATTGAAAAGATCGAGATGGGATTGCTTGTCAGCACATCACGGTATCGAGACTGTTTCTCATTGCACATTGAGTTAAACTTGAGCCGTGTAGTGTAAGACCGAAACCGATGCTTTAAGCTCCTGATTGCATATGCATAGGCTTAGCTTGGTTGAAAAGTTAGGCAATGACAAGCTTTCAACCTCTCGCAATCACATGCTCAAATTGAACTTGTGTAATAACCGCTGCAAATTCTCTGATAAAATCTGAAAACACAAGTCTATGTTTCCTTGTATAGCATGATGATTAAACTTTGCTAGGGGTGGTTCACCTTGTATACATGTTTAGCACTTGTTTGACTTCCTGTTTATGCGTGTTCAGTGCTATTTTGATGGTGAAACCTCTTTCTAAATGGCTAAAAACTGCTCACTTGGCTTATGTCTCCATATTTTGTATTTGGTGATCAGTTTGAGCCTTTGCTAGCACCTTTGCTTTCTGCTTAGTAGTCAGATCAGCACTCTTTAGAGCATTCAATCGCTCTATCGATTATATACCTAAAGCTGCTATCATGCATTTTTGACTCATATGCATCTGCTTGACTCCGATAGGCTTGGCCTAGCTTCGTTTTCGCTAGATTGAGCTAATTACCCTTCTCTTTTGATTGCAAATTGCCTCCAAGGGGGAGAATTTTTCCAAGGGTGAGAACTTTAACTTTTTATGTTAATGTGGTGACAATTTGCAACTTCTGAGTTTCATTTGTTGAGGGGGACCATTTCTGTCTTGCTCCGAGTCGTCTTTCATTGGTATCGATCTTTTCAGCTAGTTGTGGCGAGCCTCTGTGCCTCTGTCTTGAGGGACTAGCTATTTTTCACCATGTTTTTGTTGCTTCTTGATTGGTATCGAGCTTACTGCTAGTTGTGTTGAGCCTCTGTGCCTCTATCTTGAGGGACTAGCAGTGATTGCTCTTTATGCAGTCTTCATTTGGTATCGATCTTTTCAGCTAGTGGTGTTGAGCCCCTTCTGCCTTTTTTTGAGGACTAGCTTGATTCTAACTTGGTTGCGTCGAGCCTTTGCCCATGTCTTTGGGAACCACGTCTTGTGCTTTGATTTTGATCGAGTTTTTGCTCCTTGATGAGTTGTTGCTCCAATCTTTTGCTTGGTTGTGTCGAACCATTGCCCATGTCTTTGGGGACCAAGCTCTGCTTATCTCGATTTGTTCTTCTTCAGCCTTTCTTTTGGCTTTTGGACATTTTTGAGTGAGTTTTCTCCTTCTACCTATTTCTGTTTTTCCATTATTTTATTTACGGTTACTATGAGTTGACGATGCACTCATCAAGGGGGAGATTGCAAACACAAGGTTGATATGTGCCCTTGTGGTTCCCTTCCTGAGTGATGAGTGATCGGTCAACGGGCAACATGTCTCTTGGCAGTGTGGATGTGCAGGTGTTGAGCTCGGAGACAGTGGTCGAAGGTGAGGTGAAGGTCAAGTAAAGACGTGCCGTGCCGACGGACCGGGAGCGGTGAAGGGCGGACGTGAGGCTTGGACCGACGGACCGGGAGACTTGAGGACCAGCTGTGGTAGCTGGCACGTGGCATCGACAAGCAAGAGCACATGGGGATGTGCAGTGCATCGGCCGAGTCGGGAGGAAGGTGATGGCCCTGAAATTCTTCGATTCACTGATTTGGAGTTAGCCTTGAGCCATGATCTCCTAGGAGTAGCTCACTAACCTCCTTGTGACCTCTCAGATCGAGTCTTGGCCTTAGAGCTTTTGATTCGGAGGAGATCGGGTTGAATCACCGAAGAACTGTGCAGTTTTCGGGGGCATTGGATGCTGAGCACGGGAGCATCGGACGCTGCTGTTCATAGCATCGGACGCTCCGGTGACACGTGTCACTTTCTGTGATTTTTAGTGAACATCGGAAGCTCAGCATCGGACGCTCCGTTGGCCATCAGAAGCATAGATGCTGACACATCGGACGTTGAGTGGTTACTGTAGCAGCGTCCGATGGTCAAGCAGTAAGGTTCCAGGAAGGGCCTGTTTGCATCGGACGCGTCCGCCAAGTTGGCATCGGACGCTGCCAGCATCCGATGCAGTGACAGTTTCACTGTTTTGTCTGTGGTTCGTTCGTCTGGCTTCGTATTTGGTTTCTGGCTTCTGCGTTGGACTTTTTGGGTTGTGTAGTATCCCGCTGTGCTTCTAGGAAGCATCCACCCTACATCTAGGGTCGAGGATACTAGCAAGCCCGAGACTTGCTTTTGGGTGACTTTTTGGGACAAGGGCCATCTATTTCATGAGTTGAAATTTGAGGCTCCCAGTCGCCCCCCCCTCCCTCTGGTCGCCACTTCGGTCCTTCAAAGAGTCGATCCACCCTTGCCTGAGACCAAAGCCATGGAATGTGTAGATGAGTTCTTCAGCTTGGCCTGAGTCAAGTGATCGATCTCGGTGGACTTGAGCTTGCTGAATAGCTCGTCCACGGCGAGGGTGTCATAGGCAGGAGACTCTATGGTGGTCCACACCTTCACCTCCCATAACTTCTGATCTAGGGCATATAGCAACTTCAGTGCCCTTTCATGATCATCATAAGGTAGGTTGGCCCGATTGGCACGCATCTTGTTCACAATCATTTGGAAACGAGCGAACATAGCGTCAATCATCTCTCCCTCCATCTGAACAAAGTTCTCGTACTCACGCTTGTACGTCTCGAAGAGTCTGGTCTTGACCTAGACGGTCCCCTCGTGATAGCTCTAAAGCTTCACCAAGATCTCTCATGCCGTCTCAAGCTCGGAGACACGCTCAAACTCAGGAAGGGAGATGTTGGACAAAAGAGCGTTACGGGCCTTAGCATTCGCCTCGTGCTGGTCAATCTGGATCTGACCCACAAAAGCTGCAAGGACCTCGTACTCAACATTCTCACCTATCTCCAAGACAGAAGATCCAATGCTATTGAGATAAGCACGCATCCGAATCTTCCAATAGGGATAGTTCATCCCATCGAAATAGGGAGCCTTGTCATTCCCTCGATCGATGCCACCCCTAGGATCTAAAACCGATTAAGGTAGAGAAGATCCTTAACCAGCTCTGATACCAATTGAAGGACCAAATTGGCGACCAGAGGTGGTGAATGGGGGCCTCATCTTTCTTCTCGAGAAATGATGGCCCTTGTCCTAGAAAATCACCCAAAAGGCAAATTGACGAATGTGATGTCCACGACCCAAGTGATTGGGTGGATGTTCCCTAGGAACACAGCGGGACACCACAAGAAAGCTACCACAAAAGCCGAATCACAAGTCGGACAAACACCGAAGAAACCACGGATGAAAATGTGCAAAACTACATCGACCGGACTCTGACCAGCGTCCGATCAAAAGGGACTGGACGCGTCCGGTCAGCTGAAAGTTGTTCTGGAACTTCTTTGTTCGTGACTAGACTCCACACCAGGGAGCGTCCGGTCAAGTGAATAGAGCGTTCGGTCACAGCGTAGCCATGGTGAAAAGTGCTACCTGTGCGTCCGGTCACGTTGACCGAGTGCGTCCGGTCGCCTTTATAACTGTGTGTCCGGTCAAGTCTGCACGAATTGAACAGTGCAACCTTCAAAGACCGGACTCACCAGTCAGCGTCCGGTCAACCCGCGGCCAGCGTCCGGTCACCCTAAAATCCCTATGTTCGTCCACCGATTTGACTCAATCTCCCACAAATCGAGAGCACTAAGGCTCAAACTCGGTGAGGGGAGTCACAAGGAGGATAGTGAGCTACTCCTAGGAGATCATGGCTCGAACCTATCTCCAAATAAGTGAATCGAAGAAGTTCGGGGGAAAGAGGAGAAGAACACGATCCGAAACAAAAACTGATCGATCTACTAGCTCGTGAGGTTAGAGAGGAATTCCTTTAGTGAAAAGAAGGGACTCACGATGTAGAACAAGCAGGTTCAAGCGAAATCGAAAACCATCTCTCGGAGAGGGAGAATGAGGCAAATCTCCAAGAAGGCAAACAACCAAAACGCGATTACGGTCTCGTTTCCTCAAAATCCCATGTACACAGAGGTATTGTCTAGCTCTCTGCGTATCACAGGCAGCGGTATGGAAGAAAACCAAGCGGATGCTAAGAGAATGAAAGCTGCAAGGATGGGGAGAGAGGAGGGGCTGCCTCTCTTATTTATAGCCTAATACACTTATTCCCCTTCTACCCCTAAATACAAGAGCGAACAGGCCAACCCTAGGGGTTTCCCGGTCCAACTCTGCCAAGTCTTCATCCTTAGCTTCGCCTCGACGCAAGCCTTAGGATGCCGCCATGTGCCACCCTATCGACCGTCGTGCCTTCCTCACCGATAGCTTCACCTCAATGCAAGCCTCTTAGTGTCGCCACGCGTCGACCGTCCTTTTTGAACCTCCCCCGGTTTTGAGGCTAAAATCAGGAAAGGAGTCCTCAGGCTGAGTTTTGTGGCCCAAACTCAGAAACCCGCCAGCCCAGGTTTTGAGGCCTAAACCTGGAAAACCGTCCACCCCGAGTTTTGAGGCCCAAGCTCGAAAACCGTCGAGGGTAGTTTTTCGAGGCTCAGCTACCAAACACGCGCCATAGATGGGATGTGGTTCACACACCCCGACCACCGGCACTGATGCCGATGCATGTCCAGCCTCCACGCCGAGCACAATGCCTTCAACTTCCTTCTCAGCCTCCCGCCAAGTGTCACGACCCCATCGTCTTCCTCCAGACTCGGCCGATGCACCGCACATCCCCATGTGCTCTTGCTCATTGATGCCACATGCCAACTACCATAGCTGGTCCTCCGGCCTCCTGGTCTGTCGGTCCAAGCCTCACGTCCGCCCTTCACCGCTCCCGGTCCGTCGACACGGCACGTCTCTACTTGACCTTCACCTCACCATCAACCATTGTCTCTGAGCTCCACACCTGCACATCAACACAGTCAAGAGACACATGTTGCCACTCACCCCCTACCGGTGAGACTATTGATCGATCGCTCATCACTCAGGAAAGGAACCACAAGGGCACATTGCGGATACATGGGTGTATACCGGATCTTGAGATGATGAGTGATTGTCAACTGGGATGATGCGCATGTTCTTTGGCTTGTGCTATGCAGGTGTTGAGCACGGATACGGTGATCAAACGCAAGGTGAAGGTCAAGTAGAGACGTGTCGTGCCGATGGACCCAGAGCGGTGAAGGGCGAACGTGAGGCTTGGACTGACAGACCAGTGGCCTGAGGATCGGCCGTGGTGGCTGACAGCCTGGGACAGCGACATGTGAAGACTTGCGTGTGGACGGGGTGCACGGGCGGTGCATCCCCATCTATGGCTCGGTTTGGTGGTTGAGCCAAAGAAAAACCACCGAGTGGACGGTTTCCAGGTTTGGGCCTCAAAACTTGGGTGCGGCCGGTTTCCGAGTTTGGGCCACAAAACTCGGGCTGAGGACGGTTTCCAGGTTTGGGCCTCAAAACCTAGGAGCTGGCGGGTTTCTGAGTTTGGGCCACAAAACTCAGGCGACGGACGATAGGTTTCCCGGTTTTGGCCTCAAAACCGGGGGATGGCCCAGGTTTCTCGGTTTCGGCCCCAAAACTGGGGGGGTCCGTGAAAAGGATGAGCAGAGCGGTGGCGGCAATCGGTGAGGTCGCGTCAAGGCGAAGCTACCAGTTGTGCGAGTGTGGCCGTCAGATCACCATCAACTTCGAGTTGGTCAGGAATACTCTTAGGGTTAGCCTGCTCGCTCATTAGCAATAGGGGTAGAAGGGGAATAATTGTATTATGCTATATAAGGAGAAGCAACCCCTGCCTCCAGACTATCTCAGCCATTGCTATTTTCATTCTAGGGTTTCCTGCTTCCCATTCCCTGCTGTAGCTACTGAGATCCGCAGAGACGGTGAACAATACCTCTGTGTATTTGGATTTTGCGGAAACGGGATCGGATTCCCGTTGTCTCCTCGTGGGGACAAACTTCGGCTGGCAATTCGTGGTCTAGATTCGCGTTTTGAACATGTTCTTTGCGTTCTTCGTTTCTCCACGATTTTCCTGTCACTCGAGCCCCCTCCTCGCTGTGTCTTTTTCGAAACCACTTGAATCAACTTGTTATTTGATGTGAGGAGAACATTTCCACTGAAGGAATTTAACTCTACCCTCACGAACAAGTAGATCGGGTCGATTCAAGTTTCGTGGCAACTTTTTCGTTCCTACACCTTGCCTTTCGATTTCCCGTGGATTGAGTTGATTTGTGCGGATGATTTCTTGGGGATAGTCTCCTAACTATTTTGTGATCATCTTCTCCATGTTTGGTATCAAGGGATTTTGATTTGGATCGATTTTGGGAAGATTTAGGAGAAGGGCGACCGAAATCGCCCTCTCTAGGGATGTTGGCGGACAGTCCGCCACCCAGGGTGCGGACAGTCCACGCATCGGGGCCGAGCCTATTCAGTGGCTGCGTGTCTCGGTGAACAGTGTCGAAATTTGATCGGCGGACAGTCCGCCGTTCTGATCCGCGAACAGTCCAGGATCACCCAGGGAGGTTTCAACAGCAGTGTTGTTCTGCACATTTGACCAGCGGACAGTCCGCCAACCATTCGCGGATAGTCCGCAGTAGGGCCGGACAGTCCGGAGCCGTATCCGCGTACAGTCCGGGACTCGGTTGTGTGCTGATTTTTAGTGCTTTTGCTCTCCCGGCTTTACGGTTTGGTTTTCGGACTTCTCGTTTCACCTTAGAGTTAATCAAGGAACCTCTCTAGGTATCTTTGCTACTTGTTAGCATAGGTATTTAGAGTTTTCCCGACGTAGCCTTCCATCTTCGTTCGGGAGTCGGTTCATGGGGTCGAACTTGAGCCGGAGCTTTTGGCGTTTGGCTTGCTCTTGTTTGGTGGTGCCTCACTGTGATCCTAGGGATCATCCACCCTCTTCCAAGGGTCGTGGGCATCACGCTTCGGTCGAAGCTTTTGGGGGTTGATTTTCAGGACAAAGGCCAAAGTTTTGAGAGAAATTTTTAGGCTCCCATTCACCCCCCCCCCCTCTGGTCGCTTTCTGGTAGAATTCTTGGTCCTTCAATTGGTATCAGAGCGGGTTAAGGATCTTTCACCTTAGCCGGTTCCAGATCCACAGAAGGTGACATGAATCGCGGCGTGGGCTAACCGCCATTTTTCGATGGGATGAACTATGCGTTTTGGAAGATACGTATGTCGGCCTATCTTCAGAGTATGGGTGCTTCTGTCTGGGAGATTTGCAACAAACCTGATTATGTGGTCATGGCTGCTCGTGTGACTCAGTTACAGATCGACAAGGATGATGCCAATAGTCGAGCCCGTAATGCTCTTTTCTCATGTTTGAGCATGTCTGAGTTTGATCGCGTTTCTCACCTCCCCACGGCTCAGGAGATTTGGGCAACCCTCATGCATTTCCATGAGGGAACCACTCAAGTCAAATCCCGTCTCTATGAGTCGCACAAGCGGGAGTATGAGAACTTTCAACACATGCCTGGCGAGAGCATAGAAAGTTTATTCACTCGCTTTTAGGTTATTGTCAACAGGATGAGGGCTAACAAGGAGCTGTTGCCTTTCGACGATCATGAGAGGGCTCTCAAGCTTTTACACACTCTCGATCGGTCGGTGTGGAACTCTAAGGTTCAGGCGATCATCGAATCACCTAACTATGAGACTCTCACATGCAATGAGCTCTTTAGTAAGCTCAAGTCCAGTGAGATTGACGCCATGGCGAGGGCTTCTTATGAAAATCCTTCTGGCCCGCCGATGGCTTTGGTTTCTGGCTCTTCCGCTAACCCCTTTGGAGATTTTGCTATGTCATCTCTTCTTTCTATTACAGAGGAGCAGCTGAAGTTCATGGCGGACGACGAGTTGGCCCTGCTTGCCAACCGGTTCTCGCGGTTCCACAACAACCGCATGAACCATCGCCGCGGAGGAGAATGAGGTGGCTGCTACGAGTGTGGAGGATCGGACCACTTCATCGCCAATTGACCGAAGAAGAACAAGCAAGTCTTCGTTAAGGCGGATCATGGCCACAAGTACGACTCCGGCAAGCACAAGGAGAAGTACATTCCCGCCAAGCACAAGCGGAGGGGTGGCTTCAACAAGGAGTACATCAAGGAGAAGTACTTGGAGAAGGCCCAGGCCGAGTAGCGTGCCTTCTTCGCCACTCACAGTGACGTCGACGACTCGGATGACGACTCCGCTGCATCAAGCGATGACGAGTCTGAGAAGAAGAAGAAGATTGAGGACAAGCTGAACGGCCTCTATTTCTTCACCGACAACGAGGGTTTCTGCACCATGGCCCTCGGCGATGAGGTCAACGGTGAGCTGGAGGAGATCCCTCGGAACGATAATGACGACGACGACACCTCCCAGGTATCTCAAACTCCTGACGAACTCTCTGCTGAGGTTGACAAGCTTACTACTGCTCTTCTTAGTCAAGACAAACTGCTTAGGCTTGCCGCTAGAGAGAGAAAGGAGTTTAGGAGGAAGTGGGAGGACACGGTGAAGGAGCTTGAATCTGTCAAGTCCACCGTTGTCGTAACTGAGGAGGATGAGTGTGAGATGTGCTCCAAGCACATGACTGACCTTCTCACTTTGAGGTGAAAGTATGTTGCTTTGGTTGGAGTGGTGGATGAGCTTAGAGCTAGATCCTCAGTGCTTGGTGCGTGTAAGTCTTGTGCAGGCTTGCAATCCGAGTTGGCAAAGAAGAATGCCAAGATTGTGCCTCTTGAGAAGGCCAACTCGGTAGCACTTGTGTGTCCAGGTGTGCTTTGTGTGAGGGCTTGGAGATGGATATTGCAAATGTGCAGCATGACAAGATGCAAACCGAGGAAGAAAACACATACCTTCGGACCATCTTGTCATGGGTGTCTTGTGGTGAGCCGCAGCTTGGGATGATGATAGCCCAATTCAAACGTGCTGCTGGAGGTCCTGGTGTTAGTTTTGCTCGTGGTGTTGAATGTGCTTCATCTTTTGGTAAGGTTGGAGAGTTTAGTGGTCTTAAGCCGAGTGAGAAGCCCAACTCCACCACTACTCCTAAACTGACCAAGATTCCAACTAAAGAGCCTCTCAAACCTAACACCAAGGATGGAGTGTTTGTGGAACCTCCAAGAGCTCCACCCAAGAAACAGACATGGGCTCCAAAACCAAACCACCTCAGGAACAAACTAGACACTATGCCACCTATCCATGAGGAGCTCATGCCACAAAAGGGCCAAGTGATCCACACCCACTACCGTGAGTACCAACAACCCCCTATGAGAGCGGTGAGGTATCACTGTGAGCACTGTGGGAGAGATGGACACTTGAGGGAGTTTTGCTTTCGGCGCAAGAGAGAGGAGCGCCGTGCAAAGGAGATGAACAAAACAGACATGTACCATCCTTTCCATGATGTACATGTTCCGAAGGTTCAGAGGAGAGCTACTATGAATGAGAGCATTTGCTCTTTTGGATATTCTCTTCTTTCTAGAGCACTTGCTCTTTTGAATTTTCTTTTCTTTCTAGAGCACTTGCTCTTTTTTTTAACTACTATAGCCATGTCCCTGAGATTTCATTATGGAGCATGATATTTTGCCATGGAGTATTCCTAACAATGAATGGAAATAAAGGCATGTTGTGAGCGTATTCTCAGTGTAAGAATATCACTATATAGGTGGGTGCAAGTGAATTCCTTGGTCTAAAAATATGACAAGTTTCTCTACCATGAGTATCAACAAAAGTCTAACTAGCTCAACACTAACATGCAGCAAGTGGAAGCTCCTACTCTAAGAGTAAAATGCTCCTACTCTAAGAGTAAAAATTATTTGGCTTTGGTAGGACTTTCTTTGCCACAGAAGTACTTAGAGCAAGTTTTTAAATTTTTCAAAATACTTACTCCACAAACTTGACTTGCTCAAGTCAAAGTAGAAACTTACTTCCCCTTTACTTAGTCTAATGCTCATGTCTCAAGTTTAGTTCTAGCATACGTTCTCCTATGATAACTCTAATGCATGACATACATTTTTATTTATTAGAAAGACTTACGATGAGAGCGTTTCATTTATTACTATTTATTTATTATTTTTTTTCTTTTTTTTTAAAAAAAAATTAATTGAGCTGGAAGTTAACCAAGATAAAACTAACAGAAATAAAGACGGTAGTGATACTTACCTCTTTGACGGGGGTCCTCCCCCAAGCTGTCTTTTTGCGTGGTTGGGCTACATCCATCCCTGACGACGGTACATGTCGTCCCAGTTCTACTGGTTCTGCTGCAGGAGAGAAGAAATATTACCCAGTTCTCCACCAGTTTCCTGGCCGAATTCTTGGAAATTTTGGTTCAATTCGCTCAAGTCCTGACGAATTTCAGCAGTATCCATGGTGAGTCCATTGATTTGGTGCTGAAGATATCCCATATCGCGCATCCACTCGTCCTGATGATAGGACGAATGGCGAGCGGCCTGTGGCGAGATTCCCCAATGGAAGGACTCATCACCACGGGCAGTGTACCGGGTGGATCCTCCCAAGAGTGGGATGAACTCCCCAACTGGGATGAGTGAAAGGACGCCTCCTGGCCGTATTCCCACCGCGGATGTTGCGGTTGCTGCCAGTTCGACCCTCCTGCTTGGTGCGAGCCAGGGGGTGTCAAATGACCATAGTGTGCTGCTTCTTCATACTGCCCTGCATGAAAAGGGTCAAACTCCTGTGCCGCTGCTGCGGCTCTTACGGCCTCTTATGTTGCACGGGTCTGCGCTCGCGTCCTCCTCCTGGGAACCTGCATGGTGTTCTCTCGAGCCAACCTGGGGCTTCGTTCTACCTCGGTTTCCAGGGCCAAAAGTAACGTTGGTGCATTCACCAACCAAAGTGACAAGTCAGGAAGAGCGATTTTATTCACATAATCTTGGTAGATCATGTGAATGTCACTGGTCTCCTGGTTCTCACGCAAGAGGTGCCCTTGCGAGAAGTGCTCCATGGTCAAAAGGTCTCGGTCACTAGGAATGTAGGAGTATATAGCGGTGTTTTGCAGACCCATGTTAAAAGCCACTCTAGTTATCCATGATGTCATTTCAATATTTTCAGTGCGTTGATTAAATTTAGACCAGTAGTCCACTATGGCCTTGGCGGGTGATACTTTTATGTGGTTTACTAGAGCATAAAGCAGCAACATTTTGGGCTTTTTGATTGGTCTTAAGTCAGGTCTTGGAAAGAGTGTGAAACTAATATATTTGTGGAAAACCTGAGCGTGGGGTTGTGGATATTACTTGTACGGGACAAGCCTGGGTCTCTGTTCCCAGCAATACTTTTCCAGAATTCATTTCTATTGAATCCCGTACAGGTAGATTCCAAGCTCAGCAAGCATGAATCATTAAAGTTTAGATTCTTGCTGAACTGCCTCCACGTTAAAGAATGTTCTTCATTAAAAAGCCAAAATGTTATGTGATTAGCAGATATTTGCATTGTGGCCAGAAATTCCATTGTGAGGGGAAGGATTCCCTCCTCATTAACCTTCCATGCATCTTCCCACCCCAAGGTTCGAAAAATATAGAGAAACTCATTATCCATACCAGTGTGACTTAGCAAGTCGCCGTCGATGTGACGGGTGTGAACGAACTCCCTCTCACTGAGGATGTTCCAGGCCTGCCGTTCCCGATCACTCTCCAGATGATATCATTAACGGAGTTCAGGACGCGGATGGTCGGTCCAGCCTGGTGTGTGGGCGGAGAGTCCCGATCCACCGACATTTCGTTGGTGGATGGAGTACCCCACCCGGCGCTCTCCTCATCACTCCCAGCAAAGCGAATGTGAGTGTTTGCCCTCGACGAACTTCCCTCACCCTTACCCTTCTTCTTCTTGCCGGTGAAGAAGTTCTTGAGAGGGCCCATGACTTCCTTGCTAGTGCTCAAGGTGGCTGGTGTTTTTGTGTTTTGAGTGAGGTGTAAGAACTTGCATGGGGTGTGGGTAGTATTTATAGGCTGAGGATGGATGGGGGAAGGATAAGAGCCCCTCCCACCTGGCGGGTGCCACCCCACCTTGCCCAAAATGATCTGCAACCGACACATGAGGTTTCCTTTGTAATGTCCACTGAAATTCCTAGTGGGGAATAAAGTGGTAGTGTCGGTGCAAAGTGGAAAGAGTGTAACCTCCTAAATGGGGCATGTGGGCTGAAAATTTCAAAGACCACTTCTTCATCCTGGTCATACTTTATACCAAGGATGGTGGGAAACTTACTCAGGAGCAGTTTCGTGCAGAAATGTGAAAATTGAGGTGGCGGGCGCCAGGAAAAAGTGGCGGGCGCCACCCCTTTATGGGTAATTTCCACTCAAGGCCACACCTTCTTTCACCATGTGCCCTCCTCATCACTCCTCACCAGAATTTTTGAGTGGAGAAGTGTCCAAAAGTTGGAGTGAAGTTGAAGAGAGAGGAGGAGACATGGGAGTGAATGGGTGCATTGAAAAGGCATGGGTCTCTCCTGGTGTTATTTGAGTCTATGAGGTAGGGATAATGGTCTAGTTGATTGGCTAGGTGGAAAAGAGCCAAAAGGGTGGCGGGCGCCAGCATGGGGTGGCGGGCGCCACCCCTAAGGCTGCCCTAAGCCCCCTAGGCTTCACCTAATCTCCCTACTAAGTATCTACTTTGCAGAAAATTAATTTGCTTAAATAAAAAAACGAAAATTTAAATGGGGGATAAAGACTTACCTTAGCCTAACTTACCTTGGTTAGCCGCTTTGGATTCCCGATTAGTGTCGCCTTCACGGTGGTTGTGGATGAATGTCGGCACCGACGAACCTTGATGACGGGTGTTTTTCCGGTCGCGGTGTGAACTGGAATTTCTCCTCCTTTCCACTGATGTGGAGCTGAATTTCTCCAGCTCCTACATCATTGGTGGCTTTTGCAGTGCTCAGAAATGGCTGTCCCAAGATCAATGGTGTCCGGTGGTCAGGATTAATATCCAGAACCACGAAATCGACCGGGACAAAGAGATTCCGGATTTTCACCGGAATATTCTCTGCTATTCCCGCGGGATTTCAGAGCGATTGATCGGCTAGCTGCAAACACATAGAAGTAGGGGACAATGTATGATGATTTAATTTATCATATATTACCTTGGGCATGACGCTGACGCTTGCTCCCAGATCACTGAGTGCATGCTCGAAGTGCTGCTCTCCAATTGAACATGCGATCGTTGGGTTTTCTGGGTCCTTCTTCTTTTCTGGGAGTTGGTTTAAAATGACCGCACTGCAATCTTCGGTCAATTTAACCACAACCCTACTTGGAATTGGTTTCTTCTTATTGAGCATGTCTCTCAAGTATTTTGCATAAGTTGGAACCTGCATAGCGTCAATAAATGGCACATGTATATATAATTTTTGAATTACCTCGACGAATTTCTTGAATTGGTCGTCTTCCGTCGGATTTCTGTTTTGATCTGGAAAAGGTAATACATGTGTATCATAGAATTCATGAGGAGCAGTTCGTACCTTGGATGAAGGTTTCGCTGGGGTCTCCTCTTCTTCGTCTTCTTCAACATTAACGATATTTTTCTTTGTAGCAGCATTACTACTAGGAACTAAATTAGGATGAGGTGGATCACGAGTGGATTTACCACCTCTCGTGGTTACAGCTTTTAATTCCTCATAGTATTTAATTTGAGATTTAATGTTATCTACTATTTGCTCTAATCTCTTATTAAAATTAATTTGTTCCTTAAATGCTTCAGAAAAATCTTTTAGTTTAGCATAAATTCCTTCTAACATTTTATCATGTTTAATTAATTTATTATTTATGCTATCATTAATTCTACCTTGATTAGAAACTAATTTTCCAATAGGAGAATTAAATACGGAGGTTTGAGGCATACCTTTATTATTCCATTGTTGGATCATTGGAATTGGAGGTTCTCTGTAGCCACCATTATTAAGAAGGGATTTTGCATCCTCTTTCTTAGTTTCTTCTTGGCCTTCAGTTGACGAAGCGGCTCTTTGCTTGGCGTAGTACTCTTTTGCAGCACGATCTCTCTTCTCATTTATTCTTTGCTCTAGCAATTTTACCAAAGTTTGCAGGGTAACAGAATCAACTTGCTTAATTTCAGACATACCTCTAGCACGTTTTTCTATCCATCCTTGATTTGCCACCATTGTCTCGATCAGTTTGGTTGCCTTCTCTACAGTGAGAGAGAGGTATGCACCTCCGGCGGCAGCATCAATGTGTTGTCGAGATTCTTGTTGGAGTCCATGGTAGAAGCTCTGGATCAAGTACCAGTCTTGCATACCATGGTGGGGACAGTATTCAACATACTCTTGTAGTCTCTCCCAAGCTTCAGTGATTGTTTCTTCGTCTCCCTGTCCAAAGTTGGAAATCTTGCTACGGAAAAGAATAGTCCGACTTATCGTGCAGAACTTGTTGAGGAATTGATCCGCGCATCTCACCCACGTCAGCAGGTGTCTAGAGTTGAAGAGGAACCACTGCTTCGCTTTTTCCACTAATGAAAATGGAAAAAGACAAAGCCTAATGGCATCCTGCGAAACTCCCTACACAGAAATTGTACTACATATCTCCAGAAAATTCCGGAGGTGAGCATTGGCATCCTCAGAAGGTTTGCCATTAAATGCAATAGCTTGAGCCATTCGTATTAGATGAGGTTTAACCTCAAAATCTACATTACTAGTATAAGGTAACACTGGAATGTGAGCAAGAGTAGGCATGGAATACTCACAGATTGTTTTGGTCGACGTCGATGTTGATTGATCGTTGGAGCAGCTTGGTTCGTCAGTCACTTTTAACTGGGATTCTTGTCTTGACGAACTCCTCTCGCGAAGCTCCGGGTTCTTCCTCGGAGGAGTGAGATTAGCTCTCGCTCTCATAAGAATGGCATCAGGATCTTCTTGATAGTCGCTCAGAAGATTGAATCCTGCAATGACTACTTGAACGATCACAAACAACGAACAATATATATACCCGCTAGAACTACGGGGGTTAATTCAATAGAAATCACGAATAATTAATTCTAGCCAATTGCTTCCCTGGCAACGGCGCCAGAAATGCTTGTTGACTCTTGCTAACGTCGTCACTAGGAGTAGACTATGAAATCTATCCCTGGCAATGGCACTAGAAAGGTTTGTTGATACTTCTTAATGTAAGAAGTATAACTAACTATTCGTATGACTATTGGTAGGTTCCGCAAGCGCACAGAATAAGTCTATTGTAGGACTTCACCCGGGAGTAACCGAGTATCGTATTTATTTCCACAGGGAAGCTACTATGGCAGAACTAACACTAGGACCGCTATGAACAACTAGTGATTCTAGCAGGGTTGATCGAAAAGTATGAATGGGGGTTGATATCTACAACTACTAAAAAGAAAGAAAGACTAACTACTACTAAACTAAATCGGCGGGGTCTGGCCGATGAACAGATTAATGTTTTCCTACACACTTACGATCACAACTAACTTAGCAGTAAAGAGTTTATCTAGTTCTTCGAACCGTACACACCCTCTGGACTATTTACCTCAGACGTGCACAACGAGGTTTATGATTTAAGAACTAACCCAACTACGTGGTGGAATTCAAGGCTCCCAAGGCTGTCACCACCTGTTTGGTACCACAGCTATCCGGGGGGCTAGCCAAAAACTATGGTATAACTAGTCTAAGCACCGCGCTTACACTAATATATACTACTCTAATCTTGCGTCCAAAACTAGAGCACTGATTACTCAGCGAAGAACCCAAACTAGATGCAAACTAAATACTAAGTTATCTATGATCGAAAGCACTCAACAAGAACAATAAGTAAAGAACTTAAAGTAAATGTTGAAAGTAGAAGAACACTAAGATAAATGAAGAAAGACTTGGAATTATACCAGAGACTTGGAAGATCCTTATTACAACTCTAGCTCTTCTCTTCTTCACTCTCGCTCTCACTCTAAGTCTCTCAACTAGAGTGTTCCTTCACCAGAGCTTCGCTTACAAGAGAGCGGGACTAATGAGGTGAGGTCTGAGTACAAATGAGCTCGGGGGGTCCTATTTATAGCCTAAGGGACCTAGGGGGTACTTATGGACCTAGGGTTAGGTCAGGGGGGTGAGTGTGCTGGCGGGCGCCAGCCCTAGGTGGCGGCCGCCACCCCCCTGGCCGTTGGATCCACCGACCATGCTTCAACGGCATCCAGGAGCTCCAGGGAGGCGGTTCCAAGGTCGGTTGCATGTCCAAATAACCGTCACATGGGCAATTGGGACATGATCCATGTGACATCCCTTCTTGGCCCTTGGATGCAATGACCTAAGTGATCAATGGCTGCAAATGAGTGTGGCATGCCTCCCCTGGATCAGTGACGTGGCAGGGGAGGAGTTTGGGCCTCACTCCCCTGGCGGCCGCCAGTGATGGGTGGCGGGCGCCACCCCACCTTGGCCCCAAGTGAGCCTAGGTGAGCGTGCTCGCCTCCTGGTGGGTCCTCTTGGTCATTTTGCTCAAAAACCCTGCAATTTTCTACATTCAAATAAAACTCAAGGACAAGTGGAAATTGTTTGTTTATAAAAGGTTTTTGGTTGATTTTAGGTCCTTGTGTTGCGTTATATGACCTTGTTGATGCTAAGAATATGACACTTAGTGAGCGTCAACAATGACTATGAGATTCGTTTTAAGCCGAATCTCAGTCGTATTTTGGATCCTTAGGGCAATCTTGTGTGTTTGATTTCGCCTTTTGGGAAAGTCTTTCGTGTGAATTTCTCGGAGTCTTTTGGCATTTCTCATTGTCTTTTGGCTGGTCCTTCCTCCTCTGATCTTTGGAAGTGGCATAGGAGACTCGGTCACTTGAGCTTCGACTTGCTTGCAATGCTTAGTTCACTTGGCCTAATCCGAGGATTGCCCAAGTTGCACATGGAGAAGGACCTTGTCTGCCATTCTTGTAGACATGGGAAAATGGTTGCCGCTCCCCACCATCATGTGAACCAAGTTATGACCAAGCACCCTAGAGAGCTTTTGCATATGGACCTTGTTGGTCCGGCTCGGGTGAGTTCGGTTGGTGGGAAGTGGTATGTGCTTGTTGTTGTTGATGACTTCTCGAGATATTCGTGGGTTTTCTTTTTAGCAGAGAAAACTGAGACTTTCATTTTTGTTCGCAATTTGATCTTGCGACTTCAGAACGAGTTCCCTAAGAACTCGATGAGAGCTATTCGTAGCGATAATGGTTCCGAGTTTAAGAACTCGGATTTTGAGAAGTTTTGTAACTCTTTGGGTTTAGAGCACCAATTTTCTCCCCCCTACACACCGCCACAAAATGGTGTTGTAGAGAGGAAAAATCGGACCCTTGTTGAGATGGTCAGGACGATGCTCGATGAGCATAGGACTCCCATGCGGTATTGGGCCGAGGCTATAAACACTGCATGCTACATTTCCAATTGCATTTTCCTCCGTGCTTTCTTGAAGAAAACTTCTTATGAGTTGCGATTTGGGAAGCAACCCAAAGTGAGTTATTTTAGAGTTTTTGGTTGCCACTGTTTTATACTCAAGAAAGGCAACTCGGACAAGTTTGAGTCTCGCTCTTCGGACGTTGTATTTTTGGGTTATGGTAATCATACTCGTGCATATCGTGTACTTAACCTTCATACTAACCAAGTCATGGAGACATCCGATGTCACCTACGACGAGATTGTGCTTTGTCCTTCTTCTAGTTTTGAGCGTGTAGGTGATCATGAGGTTGGAGAACCACTTTTTGATGATGAGGAAGAAGGTGCTGGAGGGATTGATGATCCAGCACTTCCTTCACCTGCGGTGCCGATTGGGTCGACTTCGACCACGACTGCACGCAGCCCCGACCCTTCTTCCTCTACTACATGGGGGTCGTGTGATCCACCACCTCGGGCTGTACCACTACTACCCGAGGAGGCACCAGCTACTGTTGAGGGGAGGTCACTTCAGCAAGGGAGGCGCCACGACACATCCAACGCCAACACCCTCCTCAACAGATGATTGGAGACATCCACGAACGCGTCACTCGGTCTAGGTCACAACAAATCTCTCACTTTCCTCATTCTGCATTTGTTGCTGATTTTGAGCCTCGAGATGTTGGACACGCTTTATCTGATCCGGATTGGGTCAATGCCATGCATGAGGAGCTTGAAAATTTTGAGAGAAATCGGGTTTGGGTTCTTCTTCCTCTTCCTCCTGAGTGTCATCCTATTGGGACAAAATGGGTTTTCAAAAACAAACAAGGAGAAGACGGCCATGTTTTGAGAAACAAGGCCAGACTTGTAGCCCAGGGGTATAGTCAGAAGGAGGGGATATACTATGAGGAGACTTTTGCTCCTGTACCTCGTTTGGAGGCAATTAGGATCCTCTTGGCTTTTGCTGCATTCAAAGGTTTCAAACTTTTTCAAATGGATGTCAAGAGTGTGTTCCTAAATGGCTACATAGAAGAGGAGGTGTATGTGAAACAACTGTAACACCCCTGGTGTTAAGCAACGCTAAATGCATAACTTGACATCTCATGAGCATAAAGCATTCTCATATGTTTCCTTCTTTTATGCAAAGTGTCATTTCATGTGATAGTTGCTACTAAACATACTATGGTATGATGCTTGTTTGGCTTGATTGTGAAGTGGTTTGGTATTCTTAGTAGTTTAACCTTGCTGAGAAGTCAAAATGAAGCCATGTTTATGTGGACCATTTTGGCTAATCAAGTCTCTAACCCTAGTTGCCCTAATAGAGCCCTAGGAGTCTTTTTGTTTGACTCATGAAGACCTCCCTGATAGAAGCTTTGTATGGCTGAATGCCCTAAACCAATAGTGTGTAGAATTTAGAGTAGAGCAAAAGTTGTTTTTGGGTCAACTCATGAAAATGAGGCTAACATGGTGTTTTGAGGCCCACAATGCAGAATTGGATGAGTTAGACTTGGAAAATTTTCCTAAGTCCTATAACTGTCAAAACAGTTTCGGCTAGGGATGTTTGGAGCTTTCTTGAGCAAAACCTAGGCCGAACTAGTGCATGATCCTATAAGCAAAGTTGTAGTTGGCACATAGCTCTACTCAATGGAGCAAGTGGTTTAGCGTTTCATTGAGTGGATTAGGAGATAATCGCGCCCGAAGTTTGGCTATCAGTCGGCTAATGGCCGATTGAATCGGCTGTTTTCAGCCGAGTGCGCGCAGCATCGTGGCCGACCGCATCAGGCATCGTTCGCCGCGTGGCGCATGATGGCCGGCTGGGCAAGCAACGTGCGTGGCGTGGCGAGCACAAGGCCCGCCCGCACGCCATCGACCAGCCCAGACCGCTCCATCCCCTCTGCCTTGCCTTCTCCTCGCCGTCGCTGGTGCTCGGGCGGAAAGGGAGAGAAAACCGAGCGCTCGTCGGCGTTTGTCGTTGTTCCGCCGCACCACCGCCAACCCAGCCACCCAGCCGGCATCGCCGTGAGCTCCCGCACCTTTTGTCGCCGTTAGTGCTCCGTAGAAAGCCCTAGGTGAGCCCCGGGATGAGCTCCCGCCATGGCCATCATGACCGCCATGCTCGGTTCGCCATGGTCGACCTCGTTCCCATGGGTTTCGTGTTGTCCTGGCTCGCGTTCGTAGGTCAGTGAGGTCCGTGGAAGGAGTAGCGGGTGATGGTTTAGCCGATTAGGGTTTGGTGATGGCGGTACGCCGTTGCTCGCCGTCCGCCATGGTCGTCGTGGACGGCATGGTCGTGGTCTCGGGTGTTCGGGGTAGGAGCCCTAGCTTCCGAGCCTCGGGTCTGGTTTGTGGAGGTCGCCGGAGTAGAAGTCGGGGGATGGTTTGCCTCGGAGTGGCCGGAGTCGGCCGGCGTAGCGAAGCCGCGCCGCCGTGTCCGCCTTTTTCGACGGCGAGCTTCGTCCGTTGCAATGTCGGGCCGGTGACTAGCACCAATCGACGCGGGAAGGTGAGAGGAGTCCGAGGGTGGTGATGGTTTCGTCGGAGAGGTCGCTGTCGGTGAGCTCCGACGAGGTCAACGACCTCCCCTGCTCCTGTGTGTATGGTAGGTGGGGCCCGCTAGTCAGTCTCTTGTGTGCAGTGGCGCTGGGTGCCTGTAGCAGTTAGGGTTTGGGTGTTTTTGTTTAATGTTTTTTCAGAAAATGTGTTAATGTTCTTTAATTCATATCTGGAGTTGCTTTAGTCCAAATGAGGTGAAATAAATTTTGTTAGGTTTGTCTTGGTGAGATCTATCTAGGAAAAATATGATATGTCCAGTTTGTGATAATTTTATATGCAGTTATATTTAATTTATGATTAGGCTGATATTTTCTTAAATGCATAATAAGCTGTATATTGCTCAGAAAAATGTGATTCTTGTTTTGTTAAGTTGGTGTTGATGAATAGTATCTGGGAAAAATATGATATGGGTATGTTGTGTGAGGAATGTGGGCATTAAGAATTAAAATGATTAAATGTTGTTTTCTTGTATGATTTTCAGTAAATAGAATATAGAGGATATGAGCTTGGAAATTTTTATGGACTGCTCTTGTACTAAGAAGTTCAGTAGAAAAATATGAAATTTGTTGTTTGACACCTTTTGCTAGAGTGTGTAGTTCAAAGCACCTTTTCACCATGATGTTTGTCTTTTTCATAAAGAATAGGGTTTAAGTCCAAGTAGCTTGAAATTTGGACAGTGGGCTGGATTGCATGTTGTCATCTTATAGTAATTTTTGTAGATTTTTCTAAAGCTATTATCTAAGGGTTTGCTGTTATAGGCTTGATTAAATAGTAAAGTAGTAGCAAAGTAATTAATGGTAAATAGGATGATGTTGACTACCTTGTTGAAGAAAATGAAGTAGATGACATGCGCTTATCTCCTGAGTCACCTTACTCCATGTGGCATCACCAATGCATCCCATGTGCCTTCATTTTATTCATACATGTTTATGCATCATACAACATCGGTAGAGGAGACCCAGAACCCGCACCCGCAGGAGGAACCAAGACCGGAGGAGACCCCGATCGAGAGGACCGAAGGAGGAGACGTCGAAGACTTGCCTGAGTGCCAAGACCACCGACCCTCTGACTTCGAAAGAGGCAAGCCCCGCAGCATCTAACTCCCTATGGTTTGCAAATTCATTTCAAATAAACCTGATGTGTGTTTCATTAAGTTTATAGGAGTTGGATGATACTGTTGTTGCATTAATTACTTATCTTTGTCCACCGCGATTTATCTCTTGATATCCATGTTTAAGTCTAGGTACGAATATGCTTAGCCTGCTTAGACCGGTAAAAGTCGGGCGATTTCCTGTCTCCCGCATATAGGTGGATACTGATCATGACTAGCCTGGTGCTATCATGGAGATAACCAAGTGATAATTAATCTGAGACCGGACGGGATGTAGGAGCAGCAGGACATGGGTCCTGTGTGCTAGTAGTCTCCTGTCTATGTCAATTAGGACCCGACGAAGGCACACCTCAGTCATTTTGAACACGTCAATCACTTAATGAAGTAGGTGCGGGTACCTCCCGTGAAGCCGAGTAAGGTTATTCGAGCCGGTGATGGAGATGTTGACGCCTAACACCTGTGACACACTAGTGTCAAGCACTGCATTAGGAACTGCATTTAGCTACTAAAGAGCATAAGTAATGCATTGCATCATTTCATGTGCATAAGTGTGCTTTTTGCCTTTGTTTATTTATTTGGATTTCGGATTTCTATTGGACTTGATGGTTAAAGTGAAATCCTGTCTTGGCAAATAGTTTTATAAAATAAAGATTTTTGAGCTAAGTGCTTTTCATGTTGGCATTTTGACCTAGTTCAAAATAGTTTATCAAATAAAAATGAGTTAAACAAAATGGCTTATGTCTCAAATTTGGTTTTATTTATGTGGAAGTTATGAAAAAATGGTTTTCAGAAAAAGTGCCCTATATGAAAGTTGTAGAGAAAATTATTTTGAGCAACTTTTATTTTTGGGTCAAAACATAGTTTGGAGTTTTTGAAACTATTTTTGAGTGGTCAAGTTTAAAAGGTTTTTGGAAAAAGAAAAAGAAAAACGATTTTTACCCGGCGCTTCCCTTTCGGCCCATTCGGCCTTTTCGCCCCAGCCCACGTGCTCGCCCGCACCGCGCCGCACCGGCCCAGCCCACGCGCTTGCCCGCACCGCGCCGCACCGGCCCAGCCGCGCTCACCCGCGCTCGCCGCGCGCGCGCGCCGCGCGCGACAGCCACACCGCGCCGTACGCCGGCCGGCCTGCCGCGTGGCGCCCAGCCTCTGCGCCGTATCCGCCTTCGCCACTCCCCGCTCGATCTTCGCGTGCCCGAGCAAGCAAGCGATCCCGCTCGCCCACTCCGCGCTCGCCTCGCCTGCCGCGCCACCCTAGCTCGTCGCGCCGTCGCCCGCCACACGCCACGCCGTGGCCCCCGCCACGACCGGCCATCCTTCGCCCCGCCGAGCAAAACCGAGCACTTCCCCTTCGCTCGTTCACTCACCCGCGCACACACGCTCTCCCACTCTCGCTCCCACTCTCCTCCCCGCGCCACCGAGCAAGAACGAGCGCTCTGCTCGCTCTCGCCGCGACCACCACCACAAACCCCCTCCGCCGTTCCGGCCACACCCGACCACCACCATCCAATCCCTCTCGCCACCCTCTCCGCCTACGCCGTGCACACGCCGTGCGCACGTCGTTTTCCCCGACCAAGCCCCATCGCCGCCGGAGGACGAAGCGCCCCCTTCGGTTCGCCGTTCGCCACCGCGGAGCCCGCGTCGTCGTTCCTCCCTGACCCGAGCTCCACCGCCTCCCTTCTTCGTCCTCGAGCCTCACCGAGCCAAGGCAAGGTGAGAACACACCTCTGCGAGGTCTCTACCGCTCCCCAACCCCCTCTTCTCCTTCGACCGAGCACCGCCACCGTCCGCCATGGCCGCTCGCGTGGCCAAGCTTCCTCGGAGCTTGCCGAGCCAAACCAACCACCTAGCCTGTTCCCCTAGGGTTAGTGGAGTGTGACGCACCCGGTAATTTCACCGGCGACCGCCGGAAACGGCGTAGCCGTATGTCGCCGCCGCCGCCGTCTGCCACCGCTCACCGCCGGTACGCTGCGGCCGTGCGCTGGCCAAACCATCCACACCAGCCGATGCGCCTCGTCGAGACGAGTCCATTAAGCACCACACCGCCGCCGGAGACCTCGTCGCCGGCGAGCAATCGCCGGTCAAACCTCCCCCCTGCTTCGCCCTCTCTGACGGGTGGGTCCCGTTGACCAGCGGACCCCGTGCGTCAGCCTCACCCGGTCCATGGACCACGTTCACGCAAGGCCGAGCCGGGAAGATTCAAATGTTTTCTTTTTGTTTTATTTTCCAGAAATGCTTGTTATTTTTGTGTAGCTCGTTTTAAAAGTTCAAATGAAGTACTTTCAGTTTTGCTAGCTTGTTTATGAGTAGATCTATCATGGAAAAATATGAAAGTATTTTTGGTGAAAGTTTTTGTTACTGTTTTTATTTATTTCATTTTATATGCTTTTATAGAGATAAATGGAAATAAGTGCTTTCTGATTGAGATAATTCATGGAAAATTTTATGAAAGTTTATTATCATGTTTTGCACCTATGAAAAATATATAAGGCACTGTTTATGTGGAAAAAGTTTCTGTTATGGTTTAAAGTCCTTTTTGACTGATTTCTTAGAATAAATGTTAAGATGCTTTATGTGTAAAAATAAATTATGGGAAAAATTATACAGTCTCTGTGTATGATGTTTTAGTGAGCAAAAATGTAAGCATGGATTGTTATGTGAAGAAATATGGAGTTGCTTTACAAATGTACTTTTCTGTGTGTTTCTTTGGAAATTCATGTAAGAAATAATATAATGTTTCTGCTCATGGAACTTTCTTGATAAAAATGAAATGTGGAGTAGAATCTGGAAAAAATAGGAAATTGAGTTTAGCACCCTTTTCCAGTAGGGTTGTAGTTCAATAGGATTAATTTGGAATAGATTTGTTTATTTTGTGTAGGCATGTATGTTTATGCTCTGTCAGTAAATTTTCTGCAGTAAAGTGTTCATGAGTAGATGCAGCTAGGAAAATTATGAAATCTGCTGTTTGACACTTTTTGAGTGAAAAGTTAGTTTAAAGTGCCTTTTGAGCAGTTTATTTGTTCTTTTTATATCTGCTGTTCTATACTTTATTTCTAGCTGAAAAATTTTCAGCGAAGTCCAGCTCGTGTTAATTGCCTTCTGAAATTTTTGTGGATTTTTCTAAGTTTAGAAAAATGCACTTGCAGTTCAAACCTAAGTTCTTTTGAATTATTAAATAAGAAATAGGTGAATTAATGGATTTTGTTTTATGAGATAACTCAGTATCTACCTCAATGTCAAAAGTGGTTCAACAAGTTGGTTTTGTTGGTTTGCAAGAAATGTTACTTTTCTTACCACCGCATCTCGCACCTCGTATTATTTATTTTTTATTTTCAACCGCATTGCAATAGGATCGACAGTTCAAGAGCAAGACCAGGAGCAGGAGACAATCGTCGAGCAGAAGATCCCGGAACTTCATCAAACCGAGGAAGTCGACCCCGCGGCCGACACTAACCTGCCTGAGTGCCCCTCCCACGAGGCCTCAGTCTTCTCTCAAGGCAAGCCCCGGAGCATTCTAAGTCTCCTCGTTTTACAATTAAATTACTTGAGTCCTTTTATATTGTGATGCATTAGGTATAGGAGTTGGCTGAATCCCACTTGCCGCATTACCATTCCTTGTTATTGATTAACATCTGCCTTGTATCCTGTTGTTTATTTATAATGTAGAATTGCTTAGCCTGCTTAAAAAAAGTAGTAGTTAAGGATGTTTCCGTAATACCCCTGATGGGTAGTTACTGGATCACGGTTGGCTATATTTGCTATCGTGGTAAAGAACCTGAGTAGTAATAAAATACGGTCAACTGGAAGGCAAGGCACAAGTTGGAAACTTGGGGCAGTCCGTCCGTTGGATTGTGTAGGTTTGTATTGATGTTGACCCTCGTTCATTTTTGAACGCGCCCTTTTACTTAGGGATATGTCGGTGCCGTAATCATCGACCCCAAAGCCGGTTAGAAGCTGTTCGGGCCGGAATCAACCCGAGTCGCGCCCTCTAGTATGGAAATGTGATCTGCCGTGTGAGGCCATCGCCAGGTTCCAATTGGGCGGTCCGTGCTCGAAACGCGACGATTACCACCACGAACAAGCATCGAGCGGTTGCCCAATGCATGGACCCGACGGGGAAAGTGTGGGCTGGTATTAAAGGTCTTTCACCAGCTGGTTTGGAATTCGATTCGAGTCGCCGTCTCCCCCGGTTAGTGGGAAACTATGGCGAGCTTCACCACGATACAACTCCATGTGATGTTTTAAAGGTTCAACTAAAAATGTGGATAAATCAACTGGATATGGTTATATTATTGTTTGTTAGACTCAAGTGTGTGCAATAGTTCAGGTGCAAACCTAGAGTAAGAGATAGGTCTAAAAGCTGACAGCTCACCAATGTCACTAACATTCCTTATCTTAAATTGAGCTTTTCGCAACTAAAGATCCCAGCTCCACCCAAAAAGGCCTTGCATATCCTTGGTGTCTTTATTTTCAGTTGGACGGGTAAGTCTAGCTGAGTACATTCCCGTACTCAGGGTTTATCCCGTTTGTTGCAGATGGCCAGGTCTACTTTGGCTATTGTAAGCACTGCCTCTACCCAGTGGAAGGTGATGAGGAGTAGGCCCAGGGCAGGGTCGTCCAGAAGCTTCCCCTTTTCTTTTGCTGGTCTGAGACTCCTAGTGGCACATTATCTAAAAAGGGAAGAGTGAGTTGTGTTGAGTTGGATTTATCAAACAATGTTTTATTTGGACCACATGTGTAGTGGTTGTGTTTCAAAACTTATTTAAGCTTCCGCACTTTTAAATTTGGTATTGTAATAACTCTATCTTAAATTCGTACTCTGATGTTTTAAATCCGGTTCCGTTTCCCTGTGATGTATCTTTGCGAATGTAATTCTTGAACAATGCGATCCTGTATGTTGTAAGATGATAGAAATCCTTCGAGATTTCCGGACTACCGGGGTTATATGGGTTCAAGTATGAGTCGATGTCAGACGGATTTGACTAAGACGGTACTTGAGCTCTTATAATCAGGACGGTTCCGCCACAACACCCAGGGCCTCAGATGTACCGTGGGCAACTATTCTGAGCAACCTGGCATGGTTCATGGACAGGCGGGGCCTGACTGACCTGGCATGACCGTGGGCAGTTATAGCTTGAGCGACCTCGCATTGAGATAACCCCAGGTGTAGAAGGGCCCATGGCCGTCCCGCGCGTTATGTTCTTGAATTTCCTGAGTGGCAGCTTACGACTGCCATGGCCGGATGTGTCGGGCGAGTGTGCGACATTTTATCCCCAGCTGGGTAGCAATCGATTATAATCGCCATCGCTCCTGGACAGTGAGTAACTTGACTGGGCATGTGTTACCGTAGTAACTTATGGAACTAACGATGGTTATTGTACTGAATCTGAAAGGCTATTGATGAAATAGTCACTCTTGCTTGATTAGTTAGCCAAGTGATTGCTCTAGATCAGGTGCAAATCTAGTTAATTAGGGTTAACTATAAAAGTGATTGTCGACACTCAAATTTGGGTTTCTCTATAAGAAAGCTTTCATGCAAATTGGTATGTTTAGCCAACCCCAGATATAGCCTTCATGAATCCTTGGAGTCTCATTATTTCTGGTTTATGACGGGTTGAAGGACCGAAAGCGCAACCAGAAAGCGACCAGAGGGGGGGTGAATGGGAGCTTCAGATTTTCCTTTCGGAAACTTGTCGCCACTGTCCTGAGAGCCGACCCCAAGAGCAAACCTTAGAGCTTGCAAGTGTCCATGACCCTAGATGCATGGTGGATGCTTCCAAGAAGCACAGCAGGACACAACACAACTCTAGAAACCCAACGCAAAAGCCGGAAATCAAAACCGACAACGGACGAACGAACCGCGGACGAAAACGTGCTGAAGACACAGCATCAGACGCTGGCAGCGTCCGATGGTTAGGCACCTGACGCGTCCGATGCAAACCGTACAGGTCTGGGACCTTACTGCATGGACATCGGATGCTAGCTACAGTGAAACTCTAGCGTCCGATGCTGAACCCCCGGCGCGTCCGATGGCAACGGACGCTCCGATGGTCAGCGTCCGATGCTCCTTAGAAAACACTGTCAAGTGACACGTGGCATCGGACGCGTTCGCTAGTATGAATCAGCATCCGATGGTCCCGACACCAGTGTCCGATGCTCCCAGACTAGAACCGTTCTTCCGTGAAAATCACCCAATCTCCCTCGAATCAAAAGCACTAAGGCTTAGACTTGGTATGAGGAGTTCCTAGGAGGTTAGTGAGCTATCCCAAGGAGATCATGGCTCGAACCTAACTCCAAATCGGTGAATTGGAAGAATTCGGATCAAAAGGAGCAAACTCGATCCAAAACGAAAATCGACTGATCTACTAGCTCGTGAGGTTAGAGATGATTTCCTTCAGTGGAAAGAAGTACCTCACGATCTAGAACAACTCAGTTCAAACGGATTTGCAAAAGACGCACCGAGTAGAGAGATCGATCAACGGGAAAAACGTAGAGAAAAGCAACCTGCGAAGAACATGAACAAAACACGAATCACAACCACGAATTTGCAGCCGTGTGGCTACCACATGCTACAACAGTGAGATTACGGTCTCACTTCCTCAAATTCTCACGTACACAGAGGTATTGTTCTTCTCTGTGGATCTCAGTTCGCTATAGCAGGGAATGGGAAAGCAGGAAAACCTAGAAGGCAAAGAGCAAATGACTAAGATGGAATGGGAGGAGGGTGTCTCCCTCTACTTATCCTAATTCTAATTCCTACTCTACCCCTCACTAATTACAGAGCGAACCAGCTAAACCCTAGGGTTATTCTGGACCAACTCATGGTAGGTGGTGATCCGACGGCCACGCCCGCACAACTGGTAGCGTTGCCTCGACGCAACCTCTACGATCACCACCACGTGCCGCCACCGCTCTGCTTGGCATTTTCTCGGACGTCGCCCCCGGTTTTGTGGCCCAAACCGGGAAACTAGTCTTCACAGCCAACCCCCGATTTTGAGGCCCAAACCAGGAAACCAGCCGACCATCGCCTGAGTTTTGTGGCCCAAACTCAGCAAACCCGCAGCACCCAGGTTTTGAGGCCCAAACCTAGAAACCGTCCTCACCCGAGTTTTGTGGCCAAACTCGGAAACCGTCAGCGCCTAGGTTTTGAGGCCCAAACCTGGAAACCGTCCACTCGGTGGTTTTTCTGTGGCTCAACCACCAAACCGAGCCGTAGATGGGATGCACCGCCCGTGCACCCCGTCCACCGACATGTGTCCCCAAGTCCTCGACATAGGCAACACCATATCCGCAAGTCTTTGCTCGTCGTTGTCCCAGGCTGTCAGCCACCACAGCTGATCCTCGGGCCACCGGTCCCTCAGTCCAAGCCTCACGTCCGACTTCGCCACTCTCGGTCCATCGGCACGGCACGTCTCTACTTGACCTTCACCTTGCCTTTGATCACTGTATCCGTGCTCGACACCTGCACAACACAAGCTAAAGAACATGCGCATTATCCCAGTTGACAATCACTCATCACTCAGAGACTTGGCATACACCCATGTATCCGCAATCTCCCCCTTGATGAGTGCATTGTCAACTACCAACACAAATCATAATGAAACAGGAGATGGGATGAAGAAGAAGAGAGAACTCGACCAAATGACCCAAAAGCATATTAAAGCCGAAGAAGGTCAAGTGGAAAAAGCAACACAACTTGGTTCCCAAAGACATGGGCAACGGTTCGACGCAACCAAGCAAAGCAAAGCTAGCCCTCAAGAAGAGGTAGAACAGGCTCAACACCGCTAGCGAGAAAACTCGATACCAACTGAGGAGCATAAAGACAAGGTTGCTAGTCCCTCAAGAAAGAGGCAAAGGCTCAACACAACTAGCTACCAAAACTGCTCTGAACCAATTGGACAACAAAGCCAAAAATGCTAGTCCCTCAAGACAGAGGCACAGAGGCTCAACACAACTAGCAGAAAAACTCCGAACCAATTGGGGGATTCAAACAACCTCAAAATCCGAGCCAACTCCAACTCAAGCTCCCCCTCCAATAGTGCACACAACCAAGAAATCTCTCGAACATAGAGAGCACAAATGAGTTGTCAATATTTTTCTCCCCCTTAGTTGAAAATGCACTATCAACCAAATTTCTCCCCCTTGACAGAGGAACTCGCCCTCCAATTGCATATGTGTCAGAATGCAAGTTAGCAGCTTCAGGAATATAGTCAATAGAGTATGAAGATGCTCAAAAGAGTGCTGATCCGATGACTCGTAAAATGCACAGACTGCTAGCCAAGGCTCAAACTGATCACAAAATACGAAATATGGACATGCGAGCAACGTGAGCAGTTTTTAGCCAAAAAGGTATTCACCATCAAAACAACACTAAACATGTATAGACAGGAAGTCAAACAAGTGCTAAGCATGTATACCAGGTGAACTACCCCTAGCAAAGTTCAATCATCATGCTATAGAATGAAACATAGACTTGTGTATCCAAATTTTATCGGAGTTGCAGTGGTTAAATTACACAAGTTCAAATTTCAGCATGTGATTGTGAGAGGTTGAATGCTTGTCATTGCCTAACTTTTTAACTGTGCGAAGCCTATGCAGAAGCAATTAGAAGATTAAAGCAACAATTTTGGTCATACACTACACAGCTCAAGTTTAACTCATAGTGCAATAAGAAACAGTCTCGATACTGTGATGTACTGACAAGCAATCCCATCTCGATCTTTCCAATTCACTTAACTTGGTTCAAATTTTAAAGCAGAATATGAACACACCAAGCAAGTGAATAACTCAGAACTAGACACATAGCAACCTAGCATATATGAATAGCACAAGTGATTTCAACACATTCTACACATGCTAGTTGCATATCTCAATGGTGAATATTTTTCAAGTTTTATGTTTATTAAGCAAAATTCACCATTCATAAAATAGCTCAGCTCACAACATATATCAGTGACCAGAAAGAGCATAAGCTAAAAGCATCATTAAATTGCATCGAAGCATACACTAAACAGAGCAGAGTCGCATTCTAAAGATTATATTAATGAAGCTCTGAATGAAAATATGCATGATGACATGCAAAGATGCATGAAGAAACCAAAAGAAAGAAAATAGTCAGTTTATGATACACAAACCAAAATGATTCCCCCAACTAAAAGGGGAAACACACACCAAGCTCACCTCTCAACCTAGGAAAAGTTGATTGGTCCAACGGCTTGGTGAAAATATCAGCCAACTGATGATGAGTGTCGACATGGCGAAGGTCGATATCACCCTTCTCATAGTGGTCTCGCAGAAAATGGAAGCGCACATCAATGTGTTTGGTCTTCGAGTCCAGCACGGGGTTCTTATCAACACTAATCATGTTGGGGCGGCACCCAGACCGCAGGCGCCTCCGACCCACATTTTACCGAAAGATGACGGTGCTTTCGTGCGGAAGGTACCGTTCGCGCGAAAGCAAGCGCTTCCGACCCGCAACACCGAGCGACGACGGTCTCTGAGCGGAAGGCAACATTCGCGCGGTAGCACGACACTCGCGCGGTGGCGCGCCCTTCGGCTCGCTGGCCAAGTTAAGGCGTCGCCTTCGTGCGGAGGCGCAACATTTGTGCGATAGCGCGCCTTTCGGCCCGCGGATCGAGGGAAGGCAACGCCTTCGCGCGAAAGGGTGTTTTCGCGCGGTAGCGCGCCTTTCGGCTCGCGGCCGGGCGTACGACGGAGGCTTCGTGCGGAAGGGAGCATTCGTACGAAAGGAACCCAGCGTCTCCGGCGGGAGATTTCGTCTTTACGACTTTGTTTGTCCGTGAGTTTTCGCAAGTCGCCGGAAGCATGGGTCAGGGAGAGTGGGCCCACCGGTCGGGAAGAGAGCCGGGGGCGCTGGGCCCACCCGAGGCCGAAGTGACAATGGTGCCCCCAGCGCCGGGAGGGAGCGCTGAACGGCTACAGAGTAGTTGGACAGGGCATCTTTGTAATTATAGTAGAGTGATTGAGAAGGGCAATCTTGTACTTTCATGTGGATCTAGTTCAATATAAAAAGCTCCCGACCTCCCCGCGGGAGGGGGGGAGAACACTGTTCACTTGACTTGATTCCTTCTTTTACTGCGTTTACTTCCACTTTCGTTCCGTGCATTCGCTCATGCGACAACCCGCTGTTTCGGGGCTTCGGACCCGAAACAACATTGGCGCCCACCGTGGTTGTCGCCCGAGCTTACCATGCCGCCAAGGAAAGCGCCGAAGACGGTCGACAATCCGGAGACGATCGCCGCGAGAAAGGATGCTTTCGGCACCATCGCATTTTCAGTCCCAGCTAGCCAGGTTCCACCAAACGTAGTCGCAGAGCCACCACCTTTCGGTGGCGCTCTGTCGATAGAAGCGCAGCCACCGCCAGGAGCATCGACGAGCCAGGGCGTGCAGCCTCAGGATCAGCGGATTTTGGGCAGAGATGGCACGCCGGATGGGCACGTCGAGGACGAGTTCGATGATGAGGATGAAGACGATGACGAAATCACAAGACACGCCCAAGCAATCAAGACGCTGGCCCAGCAGCAAGGGGAAATCGAAAGGCTGTTGTTGCAAAGAGACCAGCTGCAGCAGCAGTTGGCGGCGAAAGCAAGAGAAGACGAGACTCGCAACGCCATTCGGCGAGCTGAGGCGCAGAGGAGGCAACTCAAGAAGGAAATTCAGGAGCTGCAAAGGGCCAGGGCGGACCCAAATCCGATAGCACAAGAAAACGCATTCATACCAAGGCGAGAGCAACCACCAGCTTTCGGCAACGCCATCGACGAAACCTCTCCGCTCTCGAGGGAGTTGCAAACTCATCCGTGGCCACTCAATTACAAGCCCCGCATTCCGACTTTCGACGGTAAAGCGAACCCACGCAAGTTCTTGGCAAGCTACGAGACAGCTATTTTTTCGGCAGGCGGAGACAATCAGGCTTTAGCAAAATCTCTCATCCTGGCAGTCGAAGACGTGGCCCACGATTGGTACACTACCCTCAAGCCATTGTCTATCTATTCGTGGGCACAGCTGAAGGCCGAACTGCTGGCCACTTTCCAAGGATTCCGACCGGATGTCAAGACCACGTGGGATCTCATGAATTGCACCCAGCAAGACGACGAGCCACTTTCGGAGTACCTCAAGTGTTTCATCCAGCTGAAAGCTCAAGCCCCGAATGTGCCGGAAGCCGCGGTGATCGCAGCAGCCATCGAAGGCTTGGGGACTGGGCAGTGCGCCGCTCATTTATCCAGGGAGCCACCGAAAGATATTAAGGAATTGTTCGACGTAATGAATGCGTACGCGAGGTCGGATGATGACTTTCGGCGACGCAAGGCCGCGCGCCTGACGCAGAGGCAAGCGACGAAAGCAAGTAGGCCACCGCCCGTGCCGAATCAAAGGATTGTCAGGCCTTTTCGTTCAATCAACAATTTGCAGGAAGAACCAGCATAATCAGCGACAGGCACGGAGAGGCCTGACATGGCTGACTCTCGCCCCAAAGGGGGCTTGACCAACCGTTCCACGGAGGGAGCGGTGGAAGGACAGGACGCGGCGGGCGAGACGGTAGAGGACGCGGAAGAGGACCCAGGCCACCATATTGCGTCATTTGTGACGGCAATTTCGGTCACACCACTCGGGACTGCAAATACAGCAAGATGGCGAAAGAGCTGAAAGATAAGGATCAAGTTTCAGCCTCTGCCGAAAGCTCAAAGCATGTTTTTCACAATTCGCAAGACCCGACAGCATTGGCGGCAGCATGCAGCAATTACGCAGGCGCACCCATGCATCCTCCGCAGTACATGCATCCCCAAAATTTACATTGGTACAATCTGGCGTATCAGGGCTATCAGCTTCCGGTCTTTGCGCCGCAGTCGGTGGCAGTTTCGTCACCTATGCATTATCAGCGTCATCCAACGCCGCCACCAATGCTTCCGGCTCAAACCCAACCTCAGGGACAGCAAGCACAGCCAGGCTACCAGCAGGGTTAGGAAATGGAAAACGAAACTAGCGCAGTCAACAACATCCTTCCATCAAGAGGCCACATTTTCGCCATCACGGGCGGATCTAATCTCGAGCACGAAAGTAAGAGAGCAAGAAGGGACTATCAACGAAGAGTCCAGACGGTATCACCAAGACTCCCACTGAATAGGCCAGCTTGGTCGCTAGCGCCGATATGCTTTGACGAATCCGATTTCAAAGTCCGCGACTACCCGCATTGTGACACTTTCGTCGCCACGGCCAATGTGGCCGGTTTCACCTTGCATAACATTCTGATTGACACCGGAAGTTCAGCAGACATCTTGTTCGTCAAAGCCTTCAAGGCGATGGGATTCGACAGGCGCAGTTTGGACCCCGCCAGCAATTCACTGTACGGGTTCGGAGGAAGAAAGATCGATGCTATCGGCAAAAAGCAAATCCCTGTATCCTTCGCCGAAGGGGAAAGAGTCCGCACCGAAACACTGACATTCGACATAGTAAACATGGACTATCCGTATACTGCCATTTTCGGCAGAGGTTTCACCAACAAGTTTAACGTTGTCATCAAGCAAAGCTACCTGTGCATGAAGATGCCATCCCCTTTCGGCATTATTGCTATACATGGAGATCAGCAAGCTTCTAGAAGAATTGAGGGAAAACCAACCCCAGGCTACAGCCTTATCAATGAGGTGGCCAATAAAGACGAAATGCAAACAACCACCGAAGAGCATGCTATCATCAGCCCATCGGAATGCAAGGTTGGAGCAGCCGAAGAAACGGTAAGAATTTCGCTCGCGGCCTCCAGGCCCGAAAGAGTCGTGCACATTGGGTCAAGCATGCCGGAAGAAGAAAGGAATGCTTTGGCATCCTTCCTTGCGAACAACAATGACATTTTCGCTTGGTCAGCAAGCGACTTGCAAGGCGTCAGCAGAGATCTCGCCCAACACAGTTTGAACATCGCAAGCGGCGCTAAGCCCAAAAAGCAAAAACTGAGAAAAATGTCAAACAAAAGGGCAGACGCGGCGAAAGCCGAAGTGGAAAGATTACTCGATGCGGGAGTAATCCGACCAGTCCAGTACCCCGAATGGCTGACGAATGTTGTCTTGGTGAAAAAGAAGAATGGGAAATGGCGAATGTGCGTCGATTTCACCGACCTCAACAAATGCTCCCCGAAGGATCCGTATCCTTTGCCTCGTATCGACAAGCTTGTCGACATTGCATCCGGATGCGAGATAATGAGCTTGCTAGATTGTTTTTCTGGCTATCACCAGATTTGGCTTCATCCCGACGATGAGGAGTAAACCAATTTCATCACCCCTACGGGTACATACTGCTACCGACGAATGCCGGAAGGGCTGCGGAATGCAGGCCCAACATTCTCGCGGATGACTGACAAGGTGTTCGAAAACCAGAAGCAAAAGAAAAATTTGTTGGCTTACGTTGACGATATAGTGGTCAAGAGCGATAGACAGGAAGATCATCAGGCAGACTTGCTCGAGACTTTCGGCAATCTCCGAAAGAGTGGTTTGAAGCTTAACCCTGACAAGTGCATTTTCGGCATCAAGAAAGGCAAGCTCCTCGGTTGCCTGGTATCGGCAAGAGGAATTGAAGCTAATCCCGACAAGATAGCGGCAATCATCAACATGCAACCGCCCTCAAACCAAAAGCAAGTGCAAAAGTTGACAGGAAGGCTGACTTCTTTGAACAGATTCATCGCAAGGTCCGCTGAAAAAGGGCTGCCTTTCTTCCGAACTCTGCGTAGCTCCGACCCTTTCGACTGGGGGGACGAGCAGCGGCAGGCTTTTCAGCAACTAAAGGAGTACTTGATAAAACTGACCACGCTATCTAAACCGTCGCCGGAAGCAACGCTTTTGCTGTACCTCGCATCATCCCACACCACCGTAAGCGCAGTACTGGTGGAGGAGAAGGAACATCGAAACAAGATGACACAGTTCCCCATCTACTTCGTTTCCGAGGCCCTTTTGGGAGCAAAACTGAATTACTCAGAGCTGGAGAAGATAGCCTACACAGTAGTAATGGCTTCTAGAAAGCTAAAGCACTACTTTCAGTCTCACCACATCATAGTTCTTTCGGCTCAGCCATTGGAAGCCCTGTTCCGCAACAACGAAGCTATCGGCCGAATTGGCAAGTGGGCGGCGAAGCTAAACGAATATGTGATCGACTTCCAACACTGATCCGCAATCAAGTCGCAGGCATTGGCGGATTTCATAGCAGATTGGACCCCGCCGCTTTCGACACAACACTTGAATTCGAGGAGCCCGTGTGGACAGTGAACTATGACGGCGCATGGGGAATGGCTGGAGCCGGAGTCTCGGCGATCCTTACACCACCAAGAGGACCGAAGGTCAGATTTGCCGCAAGGCTGCAATTCCTCACAACAAACAACACCGCCGAATATGAAGCCGTATTGTTGGGTTTACGAAAGCTCTGAGCAATCGGAGCGAGAAGATGCATAGTCAAGTCGGACTCCCAAGTCGTTGTTGGTCACGCCAAAAAGGATTTCACAGCAAGAGAACCAGAGCTAGCCAAGTATCTGGCAGCAATCAGAAGAATGGAGAAGTATTTCGCTAGTTTCACCTTACGTCACATTCCAAGGGCCGAAAACACAGAGGCAGACGAACTGGCCAAAGCCGCAGCACAAAATCTACCACTTCCACCAGACGTCTTCTATCAAGTGCTTTCGGCCAAAGCAGTGAAAGAGGAGGAAGAACATCCAAGTTCGGTACATGCTATCGCCAGTGATGACTGGAGGTCGCAGATATTCGCCTATCTATCCGGGACATACGAGCCAGAGTCGAGGAAGGATGCCGAAAGGATGGCCAGAAGAGTGAAAGGTTAATCAATCATCGGAGAGCAATTGTTCAAAAATGGGATAACAGCTCCTCTTCTAAAATGCATAAGCAAGCGCGAAGGCATTCAACTACTCGAAGAAATGCACGCCGGAATGTGCGGAGCGCACAGAGGGCCTCACGAAATAGCGCATAGAGCAATGAGGCAAGGATTTTATTGGACTTCCGCCGCATCAGACGCCATAGAGTTGGTAAAATGTTGCAAAGGTTGCCAAATGTTCGCAAAAAATCAGAAAGCCCCAGCAAATGAAACCACGTCGATAGTACCGACCTGGCCTTTGCAAAGATGGGGCATCGACATAGTCGGCCCGCTACCGGCAGCTTCGGGCAACCTACATTTTGCAGCAGTTGCCCTCGAGTATTTCACCAAGTGGGTGGAAGCGAAGGCTCTTGCTAGCATAACTTCCACCTCCTTAACCAAATTCGTCTGGCAGAGGGTAATCTGTCGCTTCGGTGTTCCGTCATTCATCACCTGCGATAATGGGAAGCAATTCGACTGCGCCGAATTCAGGAATTTCTGTGATGAGCTCAGCATAAAGCTTAACTTCGCCTCAGTAAATTACCCACAGGCAAACGGGGCTGTCGAGAGAGCGAATGGCCTAATCTTCTCGGCAATTTCGAAATTCTTATACGACTCGCCGAAAGGCAAGTGGGCCAACACCTTAACAACGGCTGTGTGGGGACACAACATCTCACGGTCCAGAGCTACCGGCTTCACCCCATTTAGGTTACTTTATGGCGAGGAAGCAGTCACACCGGAAGAGGTAAAGCTGGGTTCCTTCCGAACCGAGTTGGCCCCAACAACCCAAGAACAAAAACACCTCAAACTCGACACTATTGAAGAAGTAAGACTGAAGGCTACAGATAATCTCGAAAAGTACCATGCCGAAACAAAACATCACAGGGACAAGACGATAGTCCAAAAGGATATCAAGCCTGGAGACATGGTCACCATTCGGCAGCCAGTCAAGCAAGGTAAGCTGCAATCGCAATGGCAAGGCCCCTTCATTGTGGCAAGTATGGCAGCACCCGGTGTATTCCGGTTGTTGAATGACAAGGGCGAAGAATCAGCCCACACATGGAATGCGAGCAATCTGCGCCGTTTTTACCCGTAACTTATCTTTTTGAACTTCGATGTAAACTTCTTTTCCATTTTTCACCATTCTTGTAATCAAAGGTCAGCTGCACTCTTTTTCCTCGCCGGGGAAGCCCTTCGTCGGGGTGCGAGGTTTTTTAACGAGGCAGCCGAATGTAAACGCTACATCACGAAAGCAAACATAATTCCCCCAAAACATCGCGTGGCTCGGTAAAAGACGAAGTCAACCAAACATAAGGTTGAGACATTTGTCATGAAAATGTGTTGAAAAGAGAATGTCGCGGAGGTTGGGCAAAAGAGGCCCTTCACATCCAGCGACAATCTCGAAAGCCTGCGGGCTAAGTGAAAACCGACCCTCCGACAAAACGAGAGGGCGGAACAAAAGCCTGCGGGCTATGAAAAAACCGACCCTCCGACAAAACGAGAGGGCGGAACGAAAGCCTTCGGGCTATGAAAAAACCGACCCTCCGACAAAACGAGAGGGCGGAACGAAAGCCTGCGGGCTATGAAAAAACCGACCCTCCGACAAAATGAGAGGGCGGAACGAAAGCCTGCGGGCTATGAAAAAACCGACCCTCCGACAAAACGAGAGGGCGGAACGAAAGCCTTCGGGCTATGAAAAAAAATGACCCTCCGACAAAACGAGAGGGCTGAACGAAAGCCTTCGGGCTATGAAGCAAACCGACCCTCCGACAAAATGCGAGGGCGGAACGAAAGCCTGCGGGCTATGAAAAACCGACCCTCCGACAAAACGAGAGGGCAGAACGAAAGCCTGCGGGCTATAAAGCAATCCGACCCTCCGACAAAACGAGAGGGCGGAACGAAAGCCTTCGGGCTATAAAGCAAACCGACCCTCCAATAAAACGAGAGGGCGGAACGAAAGCCGACAGGCTATAAAGCAAACCGACCCTCCGACAAAACGAGAGGGCGGAACGAAAGCCTTCGGGCTATAAAGCAAACCGACCCTCCAATAAAACGAGAGGGCGGAACGAAAGCCTGCGGGCAAAGCAAACCGTCCCTCCAACATTTCGGGAGGACGGTAAAAGCCAAGCCGAGAAAACACAATGGGGTCCACAACGTCAGCAAAGACACATGGCAAGCACCCGTAGTTGCAAAGGCATAAACGCCACGCTAACTTTTCACCTACCAAGCATTCAGAAGTACAGCCAAGGGATTAAACGCAGTACTTTCATACCAGGGGCAGGGCGATATAAATAAACGCCAAGTTGTAAGCCTCCCAGCCATCCAAAGCTACCGATTCTATTCAAATATCAGCCCCAAAAAGTTGGCTCAAAAGCAAAATGCGAATAGGAGGCAACAGGAACCAGGGTTTCGCTTTGACGACTATGTCACCGGCGTCGCGTCTAGCTACTGTCACCAATCCAGTAACTTTAGGCGAAGGCCCTATCCAGTAACACATCCATCCTAAGCTGCGGCTAGGAGATGAGCGAAAGCAAGCATGCTGCTAGATGACAACCGGAGCAATATCATAATCATAGTCGATTGTACGCCTCCCCATGTTGTGTTCATAAAGACATTTTCGTCAAACCGAATTATCGAGCGAAGTCGCGCGAATGCTAACGCCCCTCGCCTAAGTGAGTGAGGGCGGGCGCGTCTTTGCTATCGGCCGAGGGGCTCGCACAGAAAGTTCCTTCGCGCGAATGCTAACGCCCCTCGCCTAATTGAGTGGTGGCAGGTGCGTTTTTGCTATCGGCCGAGGGGCTCGCACCGAAAGCTCCCTCGCGCAAATGCTAACGCCCCTCGCCTAATTGAGTGGGGGCGGGCGCGTTTTTGCTATCGGCCGAGGGGCTCGCACCGAAAGCTCCCCCGCGCGAATGCTAACGCCCCTCGCCTTATTGAGTGGGGGCTGGCGCGTCTTTGCTATCGGCCGAGGGGCTCGCACCGAAAGCTCCCTCGCTCGAATGCTAACGCCCCTCGCCTAATTGAGTGGGGGCGGGCGCGTTTTTGCTATCGGCCGAGGGGCTCGCACCGAAAGCTCCCTCGCGCGAATGCTAACGCCCCTCGCCTTATTGAGTGGGGGTGGGCGCGTCTTTGCTACCGGCCGAGGGGCTCGCACCGAAAGCTCCCTCGCGCGAATGCCAACGCCCCTCGTCTAATTGTGTAAAGGCAGGCGCGTCCAAGCCTTCGGCCAAAAGGACCCGCAATGGAAGCGCTATCGCGCGAACTAGTAGGACGACAGTGACTAAATCACTCGGCAAAAGATTCCCGCTTCATCTATTGAGCCAAAGACACAGCGAAAATCAGCAATCCGCGCGAGGCACCAAATCATACAATTATCCAAGTAACAAGCGAGCGAGAAAGCGTATCCGCAATCAACTACTAACACCAAAAGACAGAACCCTCGGTGACGCCTTCCATTAAACTGGACCAAGTGAAGTTTGTACAATGTAATTCAGGGCCGCGAATTATTTCCGCGGCCAAGGAAAATGCTGTATCGCCTCTCGTTTGGCGAAGGCACGGCGTCTTCGGGTTCCAACTTAATAAACGCGGCCCCCTCGAAGCCTGGTGGCGCGCGCGAAGCCTCGCGCCTCATTCGCCTCGACTCAAGTTCGCTTGGGTCGAAAGTACCATAAAAAGCGCGTAGCCGCTCTTCTGTGCGTCTAAGTTTCTTAGCGTGTTTTCTCATGTAAGCCGAAAGCGATGCCGTCGGAAACCTAGATCGGAAACTCCTCCACAGGTCACCACCAACACAGATATCGCCGGACCTAATCATTAATGGGCAGATGTCAAGAACGTCCGGCGTTCCCACATCCGCGCCCTGTCCAAGATACAACATTCGAACTTAAGTTCCAAATCTTACACAAGGTCCAAAGAACAAACTACCATCGCATTAAAAACGGGGCCTAGAAAAAGTCACTCGTCTACCGCTGCGTCTTGAGAAGCATTCGCGTCGCGGGAAGCAGTGGCGGCCGAGCTCTCAGGGGCTCCATCATTAGGGGGCGCGGACTCGCCTCGTTGTCTGGCTCCGCCTCGCGCGCTCGTTTTTCGGAAATATAATCCGAAAACACTTGCCGAATGTGCGCCTTCTCCTCCGCAGTCTGCGTAGAGGAGCCAAATCTCAGAAGAGGCAACACTTAAACCCCAGGACGCTGCAGAAAGAGCGATAGTTGACGGAGAAGTCAAGCGAAATCTCAAGTGGTTGGTAGAAAATACGTTTCCGCGAGCCACTGCGGATTGCATGAGTGACATATCATTCCCGCCAGCTAGCGAGAACTCGTCAAAAAATCTTTTCCCTAGGACTTTCGCCGCTTCGGGGGTGCGCCAATAGTAGTCAACTTCCTTGACCGAAAGCTCGGCGATATGGGAGCAGCCAGCGTCCACAAGACTATGGCCGATCGCCTTGATGCCGGTAATGGCGGCGTAGTCTCGGCCAAGGGCCATGTGTCCCTCCAATGACTCCATCTCGGAGCGAATTCAGCCAACGAGGCTATCGACGTTGCGTTCTGAGGGAGCATCCGCCTCAACGCCGATGCTGCGAAGGCATTCGCGGAAGCGAGCCGCAGCCTCTTCAGCAGAAGTTAAAAGAAGATTTTCCCTTTCGGCTTGGCCGGCCCGTAGCTGCGAAAGCTCTTTCTTGAGATTTTCAACCTCTCTCTGACTTGCTTTCCTTGAGGTGCGCTCGGCGTCAGCCCTCTTGGTTTGCTGCTCAACGTCGGTCGTGAGTTTTTTCACTTGTGCATCGAAATTCTTCACTTGGGTATCTAGCTCTTGCTTCTCGCACTCGAGTTTGCGAGTATAGAGGTCCCTTTGGTTGATCTGGCTGCGAGCGACAACAGCGGCCTGCGAATAACTGTAAAACGCAATAAAAAACTCCGAAAAGAGATCAAGAAGAAAACGACGAATGTTCAAAACTTACGCTCGCCACATGAAAGGACAACGCATCGTCGAGTTTCAAGCTGCTCACTTTCAGGAGATCTCTCTCCATCTCCGGTGCAACGAATGCTTTCTGCGAGATCTCCACAAATTTGGTGGCCTCCTCGCTGCTGCCAGGAAGGATTCCGGCTCGGCGATAGTCAAGCCGGCAAGCGAGTTGGGCGTCCAAGGGCGCACCTAAAGAACGAGTAATGCGATAAGATCCCTCTTTCGCCTCGTCAGTATCATTTGACGAGCTCAAGCCAGTATAAAAGCATGGGTTCTCGTAGTCCGATGGCGCCCCGTCGAGAACCAGCCGACCAAAGCCCAAAAGCTGCCCCTCCACCATCTCCTGTGTGAGTCGAATGCAATGTGGCGAAAGGTGTAGCTTACCTTTGTCAACGGCGGCAGGGGCAGGCATCTTCAAGGACGCACTCTGCTTTTCGCTAGCAGCGGCTTTTTCGCCCGCCGCCGGCACAGGCGCATCCGGCCGCGGAGTTTTCGCCTTTTTCGCCGGACGCTCTGTGGTTTCGGTCGGGCCGGAGGGCCTCCGAGCCCCGACCTTCGCGAAGGTTGGCATGTCGGCGACTAAGGCATCGTCGTCAAACGCCGCGCGCGAAAGCGGCACATTTGGCTTCTTCGGAGCCATACCCCCAACGTGTGATGCACTCTGTAACAAAAAGACGTAAAACATAAAAAATGCATATAGTCATTAAGACAATCGATCGAAAGGTTCCAAAACGTTAACAAGATGCGAAAGCCGAATTCAAATGCAAGCGAGGCGAAGCCCAAGCGGAAGCGAAAGGCAAAGAAACTAACCACCCTCGGATGATCGAAAGGATCAACATCGGGGATCGACACCAGCGCTCTCCCTTGGCTCTTAAGCATCGGTGTGGCGATCAATCGCCTGATGCGAATTTCACCGACTTCGGTGCTCTTTCGTCGGGGGACCACGCCGCTCCGCCCACCACGCCGAGCCACGCTTTTCCCTTTAGCCTTCGAACTTTCAGCCTCCTCCTTGCCTTCGTCAACTAGAGGCCTCTCAGCGTAATCGACACCCATAGTGTCGAAAGCTCGGTTCAGGCGGCGACTTCGGCCAAGGTTGCCGAGTTGGAACTCGCTTTCCTTGCGCAAGTACGGCCCGCAAACCTTCCTGGCCTCCTTTTCGATATATTTCACATAGATTTCATCATCATCGAAATCTGCAAGCCTCTCAAGCAGTAGCGTGGGGCCCCAATAACCATCCTTCTCCGAAAAGCCTTCGAATGAAGTTGCTCTGCAGAGCGGATTCATCCCGATGGCCATCCATTCTTCAACCAAATCCCGGCTGATCTAAAACCGCGCAGTGAGCGTGAAAGCATCCCCACTTCGAATGGCTTCCGGGTCCTTTAAAACGACAGGCGGAAGGTGCCTCCCAGGGCATTTCTCCAAGACCGATACAAGCGGAGAACCCTTCTTCGCCCCTTTACTTAGTTCGGTAGCAACGGCTTCGTCCGAGCACACGCGATAGTAGAACCAAAAGCGGTTCCAGTCCGCCCATTTGTTCCGATATGTGAGCGAAATGGAAACACTTCCCCGTGTTTTCCGTGGAACGAAATTGATACACCCAATCTCGCTGGGTAGCACACATCCAAGAAAGGGATCATTCACTTTCGTCGAGCGACGGTGGATGTCGTAGAATCGCACGAAAACGTCAGCCCGAGGGGTGCAATCTAGCATCTTCATTGCATGTGCGAAAACACTGAGCCTGGCAAACGCATTCGGCGTGAGCTGATGAAGCGGTATTTCGAACCCTGACAGAACATCCGAGACGAATTCTTCGAGAGGAAAATCAAGACCAGCTACAAAGTAGTCGCGAAAGACAACGGCTTCGTTATGATGTGGAATAGGCACTTCCTCGTCTCCAGGGACACGGCAATTCGCAAGATGATCTCTCCTTAAAGGCCCTTTTTCGGCCATTGTTTGCAAGCTGGCAGCCGACATTCGCGATACGCCGAGATAAAAAGAACAATCCGTCAGGACCGAAACCAAACCGGAGTCCCCATCGTTAGTCACGCTCCCGCTGTGCTGTGGAACTCGCGGAGCAACCCACGATCCGATGGACACTTCCGCGCTAAGTTCGCGGCGGGAGGACTCGGTATCACCCGTACTTTCACTAGACGAGCTTGAGGTCGACGTCGAGCTGGAAGACGCCATCTAACAGGGCGCGAAAGACAAATAAACAAACTATGCAAGCGAGGAGAAGAAACGAAAAGGACGAAAATAGAAGCGAAATTAAGCAACCTTAAACAACCAATTTGCAGGACTCAAGTCTAAAGGAAATAAAGAGAAGGGAAGTGACATGCGTACCACAAACTATCGCTCAGCGAATGATGAGAAGCAAACAACAAAAAGCATTCGCCAAGGAGAGCGAATGTCGCCAAGCGAATAACGACAGGCTTCGCGAAAGAGGCGGCGAGTGAAGGGAGGCGTTGATTGACCAAGTGCCTCCCTCAACTGAAGCCTCAGCTTTTATATACTATCAGACTCGACACGGTTTCCGAGGGAGACGAAGAGGTGCCCGGGCACAAGATTCGAAGCATCGCAGAGGTTTCACATCATGACACACGGTTTTCGAGGAAGACGAAAAAACGTTTGCGACGCGACTTAAAATAAAAAAAAAATAATCATAATAAAAAATATATATATCTATATTCCAAAAAAAAACCTCAGCTTCAGGACGAAACGAAGGTTTTTTGGGCGGGCGTAGGTGCCTAGCGAAAGGACACGGTCGAACTTCGCGAGCTGCAGATTCAACCGTAAGGGGCTATTGTTGGGGCGGCACCCAGACCGCAGGCGCCTCCGACCCGCATTTTACCGAAAGATGACGGTGCTTTCGTGCGGAAGGTACCGTTCGCGCGAAAGCGAGCGCTTCCGACCCGCAACACCGAGCGACGACGGCCTCTGAGCAGAAGGCAACATTCGCGCGGTAGCGCGGCATTCGCGTGGTAGCGCGACATTCACGTGGTAGCGCGACACTCGCGCGGTGGCGCGCCCTTCGGCTCGCTGGCCAAGTTAAGGCGTCGTCTTCGGGCGGAGGCGCAACATTTGCGCGATAGCGCGCCTTTCGGTCCGCGGATCGAGGGAAGGCAACGCCTTCGCGCGAAAGGGTGTTTTCGCGCGGTAGCGCGCCTTTTGGCTCGCGGCCGGGCGTACGACGGAGGCTTCGTGCGGAAGGGAGCATTCGTACGAAAGGAACCCAGTCTCTCCGGCGGGAGATTTCGTCTTTACGACTTTGTTTGTCCGTGAGTTTTCGCAGGTCGCCGGAAGCATGGGTCTGGGAGAGCGGGCCCACCGGTCGGGAAGAGAGCCAGGGGCGCTGGGCCCGCCAGAGGCCGAAGTGACAATGGTGCCCCCAGCGCCGGGAGGGAGCGCTGAACGGCTACAGAGTAGTTGGATAGGGCATCTTTGTAATTATAGTAGAGTGATTGAGAAGGACAATCTTGTACTTTCACGTGGATCTAGTTCAATATAAAAAGCTCCCGACCTCCCCGCGGGAGGGGGGGAGAACACTGTTCACTTGACTTGATTCCTTCTTTTACTGCGTTTACTTCCACTTTCGTTCCGTGCATTCGCTCGTGCGACAACCCGCTGTTTCTGGGCTTCGGACCCAAAACAACAAATCGCACTCGTGCTGTCACAAAGAAAAGGAACACGAGAAAAGCTTAGACGGAAATCACGCAAAGTGGCCATCTTCTAGAGCAACTGGGAATAGCAGCTAGCTGCAGCAACATACTAGCCTCCGTGGTAGACTGGGCGACACTAGACTGCTGGCGAGAAGACCACGAAACAAGATAAGAACCAATAAACTGGCAAGTCCCAGAAGTGGACTTGCGCTCAATACGGCAACCAGCAAAATCAGCATCGGAATAACCGCAAAGGGAAAGTGTGGAGGAAGCAGAATACCAAATCCCAAATTCTGGAGTGAAGGATAAGTACCTCATAATGCGCTTGACCGCCTGATGGTGCGAAGTGCGCGGTGACGACTGAAAACGCGCGCAAAGACACAGCGACCCGATCATACTCCGCTACTCCTTCTGGTCCACAGCTTCTCCATCCACATCCTCATCCAGGGTCGTCGTGGTCGACATGGGTGTTGGAAGAGGCTTGGCCTCACCCATATCGAACTTCTTCAGAATATCCTTGGTATACTTACCCTGGTGCACGAACGTCCCTTCCCGGGATTGCTTGATTTGCAACCCGAGGAAAAACGTCAACTCGCCCATCATGCTCATCTCAAACTCCCTGCTCATAGTGTCTGCAAACTTGGCAACCAAAGCATGAGAAGAACCACCGAAAATGATATCATCCACGTAAATCTGGATCAAGAGAGTGTCACTGCCTTGCTTGAGAAGAAAAAGTGTTTTATCCACACATCCCATTTTAAAACCCTTAGCAAGCAAAAAGGTTTTCAACCTATCATACCAGGCTCCAGGGGCTTGTTTCAATCCATACAAAGCTTTGTGAAGTTTAAAGACATGGTTTGGAAACTTGGGATTTTCGAAACCGGGGGGGTGTCTCACATACACCTCTTCTTCTATGTAGCCGTTTAAGAAGGCACTCTTGACATCCATTTCAAAAAGTTTAAACCCTTTGGATGCAGCAAAAGCCAAGAGTATCCTAATCGCCTCCAAACGAGCTACAGGAGCAAAAGTCTCCTCATAGTTTATCCCCTCCTTCTGACTATACCCCTGGGCTACTAGTCTGGCCTTGTTTCTCACAACATGGCCATCCTCTCCTTGTTTGTTTTTGAAAACCCATTTTGTCCCAACAGGATGACAATTAGGAGGAAGAGGAACCAAAACCCAAACCCGATTTCTTTCAAAATTTTCCAACTCCTCATGCATGGCATTGACCCAATCCAGATCAGATAAAGCGTGTCCAACATCTCGGGGTTCAAAATCAGCAACAAATGCAGAATGAGCAAAGTGAGAGATTTGTTGTGACCTTGACCGAGTGACACGTTCGCTGATGCTGTCGATCATCTGCTGAGGCGGGTGTTGGCGCTGGATGTGTCGTGGCGCCTCCCGAGCTAATGTAGCCTCCCCCTCAACAACAGCTGGTGCCTCCTCGGGTACAAAAGGTACCGCTCGAGGTGGCGGATCCCACGGCCTCCATGTAGTAGAGGAAGAAGGGTCTGGGCCGTGAGTGGTAGTAGAAGCCGCTCCTTGCGGCACATCAGGTGGAGGAGGTGCTAGGTCATCCATCCCTTCAGCACCTTCGTCCTCATCATCAAAAAGAGGCTCACCAACCTCATGATCACCTGCACGCTCAAAACGAGAAGGACAAACCATGGTCTCGTCGAAGGTGACATCTGATGTCTCCATGACTCGGTTAGTATCAAGGTTAAGTACACGATATGCACGAGTGTGAGTGCCATAACCCAAAAATACACCGTCTGAAGAACGAGACTGAAATTTGTCCAGGTTGCCTTTCTTGAGTATAAAACAGTGGCAACCAAAAACTCTAAAATAACTTACCTTGGGAAGTTTTCCAAAACGCAACTCATAAGAAGTCTTTTTCAAACAGCTCGGAGAAAATTGCGATTGGAAATATAGCATGCAGTGCTCATAGATTCGGCCCAATATCATCTAGGAGTCCTATGCTCATCGAGCATCGTCCTGGCCATCTCTACAAGGGTCTGATTCTTCCTCTCTACAACACCATTCTGTGGCGGTGTGTAGGGGGAAGAAAACTGATGCTCCAAACCCAAAGAGTTACAAAATTTCTCAAAATCCGAATTCTTGAATTCGGAACCATTATCACTCCGAATTGCTCGCATTGAGTTCAAAGGGAACTCATTCTGAAGAAGCAAAATCAGATTGCGAGCAAAGGAGAAAGTATCGGTCTTCTCAGCTAAAAAGAAGACCCACGAATATCTCGAAAAATCGTCAACAACAACAAGCACGTACCAATTCCCCCCAACCGAGCTCACCTGAGCCGGACCAACAAGGTCCATATGCAAAAGCTCTCCAGGGCGCTTGGTCATGACTTGAGTCACTGGATGGTGGGGAGTGGCTACCATCTTCCCATGTCTACAAGAATGGCAAACAAGATCCTTCTCCATGGACAACTTGGGCAATCCTCGGATTAAGCCAAGTGAGCTAATTCTTGCAAGCAAGTCAAAGCTCAGGTGACCTAGTCTCCTATGCCACTTCCAAAGATCAGAGGAGGAAGGTCTAGCCAAAAGACATCGAGAAATTCCAAACGACTCCGAGAAATTCGCACGAAAGACTTTTCCAAAGGGCGAAATCAAACATACAAGATTGCCCTGAGGATCCAAAATACGACTGAGATTCGGTTTAAAATGAATCTCATAGTCATCATCGAAAAGTTGCAAAATAGAAAGAAGGTTAAAATGCAAGTTAGAAACAAGAGCAAAATCGCACAACACAAAGTGCTCATTAACTCGCACCGACCCACGAGACAGCACCTTACCTTTGCTGTTGTCGCCGAAGGTGATAAACTCCTTTCCGGCGACCGGACTAAGACTGGAGAACCACTTGGGGTTTCCGGTCATGTGCCTCGAACACCCGGAATTTACCAACCAAACGTTCTCCAATCGTTTTACCTACATCAATAAAAAGACATAGGGTGAGCATACGGTCCAACACTGGGGCTAGTGAAGTAGGAGGAATACCAATGTTGGGCCGACTGCTCAAAAGAACGGTTAGCAGAAAAACCATTCCTAACACGCCTACGGGAAGAGCGATCACCACGTAGAGGAAAACGTGGTCCGCTAAGGGAGGAGCGTCCATCGCGATACTCAAAACGCGGTGGGGGAAAACGCTCAACTACAAAGCCACCGCCATGGGGTCCATAGCCCACAACTGTAGGCTCCCACCGGGCATGACCTCCTTGCGGCCTAGGCCTAGGAACTTGAGGTTTTGGACCTCTAGGCATAGCAGCACGCCTCTGAACGTTCGACACATGTACATCATGGAAAGGATGGTACATGTCCGAGTTGTTCATCTCCTTTGCACGGCGCGCCTCTCTCTTGCGCCGAAAGCAATACTCGCTCAAATATCCATCTCTCCCACAATGCTCACAATGGTACCTCACCGCTCTCATAGGGGGTTGTTGGTACTCGTGGTAGTGGGTGTCGATCACTTTGCCCTTCTGTGGCATAAGCTCCTCCTGGATGGGTGGCATTGTATCCAGCTTGTTCTTGAGGTGGTTTGGTTTAGGAGCCCACAACTGTTTCTTCGGTGGAGCTCTCGGAGGTTCAACAAACACCCCATCCTTGGTGTTAGGCTTGAGAGGCTCTTTGGGTGCAATCTTGGTAAGCTTGGGAGTAGTGGTCGAGTATGGCTTCTCACATGGGTTTAGGCCACTCGACTCTCCAATCTTCCCAAAGGATGACGCATCAACACCCTGAGCAAAACCTACACCTGGACCTCCAGCAGCACGCTTGAACTGGGAGATCATCATCCCAAGTTGCGGTTCACCACTAGACACCCATGACAAGATGGTCCGAAGGTATGTGTTTTCCTCCTCAGTTTGCATCTTGTCATGCTTCACATTCGCGATCTTCATCTCTAAACCCTCACAAAGAACGCACCTAGTTACACAAGTGCTACCCGAGCTGGCCTTCTTAAGAGACACAATCTTGGCATTCTTCTCTGCCAACTCGGTTTGCAAGCCAGCACATGACTTGCACGCACCCAACAGCGAGGATCTAGCCTTCAGCTCATCCACCTCTCCTACCAACGCAACATACTTACCTCTCAAAGTGAGAAGGTCAGTCATGTGCGTGGAGCACATCTCACACTCCTCATCTGTGACAACAATGGTGGACTTGACAGATTCAAGTTCCTTCACCGTATCCTCCCACTTCTGCCTAAACTCCTTACGCTCTCTAGCAGTGCGCATAAGCAACTTGTCTTGAATAAGGAGAGCGGAAGTAAGTTTCTCGACCTCAGTAGAAAGTTCATCGGGGGTCTGAGATACCTGGGAGGTGTCGTCGTCGTCGTCGTTCTGAGGGGTCTCCTCCAGCTCGCCGTCGACCTCCTTGCCGAGGGCCATGGTGTAGAAGCCCTCGTTGTCGGCGAAGAAGCAGAGGCCGTTCAGCTTGTCCTCGATCCTCTTCTTCTTTTCGGACTCGTCATCACTTGTGGCAGCGGAGTCATCATCCGAGTCATCGACGTCGCTGAGCGTGGCGAAGAAAGCACGCTGCTCAGCCTGGGCTTTCTCCAAGTACTTCGTCTTGATGTACTCCTTGTCGAAGCCGCCCTTCCGCTTGTGCTTCGCGGGGACGTACTTCTCCTTGCGCTTGCCGAAGTCGTATTTGTGCCCATGATCCGCCTTGCCGAAGACTTGCTTGTTCTTCTTTGGGCAATTTGCGATGAAGTGGTTGGGGTCGCCGCACTCGAAACATCCCGAGCGTCCTCCTCCGTGGCGACGGTTCATGCGGTTGTTGTGGAACCGCGAGAACCGGTTTGCAAGCAAAGCCAACTCGTCATCCCCCATGAACTCCAGCTGCTCCTCTATGACAGAAAGAAGAGAAGAGAGTGCAAATCCTCCAGAGGGGTTAGCAGAAGAGCCAGAAACTAAAGCCATCGATGAGCCAGAAGGATTTTCATAAGAAGCCCTCGCCATGGCATCGATCTCACTGGACTTGAGCTTACTGAAGAGCTCGTCGCATGTGAGGGTCTCATAGTTAGGTGATTCGATGATCGCCTGAACCTTCGAGTCCCACACCGAACAATCAAGAGTATGCAAAAGCTTCAAGGCTCTCTCATGATCGTCGAAAGGCAACAGCTCCTTGTTAGCCCTCATCCTGTTGACAATCACCTGAAAGCGAGCGAATAAACTTTCTATGCTCTCGCCAGGCATATGTCGAAAGTTCTCATACTCTCGCTTGAACGACTCGTAGAGACGGGTTTTGACTTGAGTGGTTCCCTCATGGAAGCGCATGAGGGTAGCCCAAATCTCCCGAGCCGTAGCGAGGTGAGAAACGCGATCAAACTCGGACATGCTCAAACAGGAGAAAAGGGCATTATGGGCTCAACTATTGGCATCGTGCTCATCGATCTAACACTGAGTCACAAGAGCAGCCAAGACCACGTAATTAGCAGAGTTGCAAATATCCCAAATGGAAGCACCAATACTCTGCAGATAGGCCGACATGCGTATCTTCCAATACACATAGTTCGTCCCATCAAAAAGCGGCAGTTTGCCCACGCCCCGATCCATGTCGCCTTCTGTGGATCTGGAACTAGCTAAGGTGGAAGATCCTTAACCCGCTCTGATACCAATTGAAGGACCGAAAGCGCAACCAGAAAGCGACCAGAGGGGGGTGAATGGGAGCTTCAAATTTTCCTTTCAGAAACTTGTCGCCACTGTCCTGAGAGCCGACCCCAAGAGCAAACCTTAGAGCTTGCAAGTGTCCACGACCCTAGATGTAGGGTGGATGCTTCCAAGAAGCACAGTGGGACACAACAAAACTCTAGAAACCCAACGCAAAAGCCAGAAATCAAAACCAACAACGGACAAACGAACCGCGGATGAAAACGTGCTGAAGACACAGCATCGGACGCTGGCAGCGTTCGATGGTTAGGCACGTGACGTGTCCGATGCAAACCGTACAGGTCTGGGACCTTACTGCATGGACATCGGTCGCTAGCTATAGTGAAACCCTAGCGTCTGATGCTGAACCCCTGACGCGGCCGATGACAACAGATGCTCGGATGGTCAGCTTCCGATGCTCCTTAGAAAACACTGTCAGGTGACACGTGGCATTGGACGCGTCTGCTAGTATGAATTAGCGTCCGATGGTCCTGACACCAGCGTCCGAAGCTCCCAGACCAGAACTGTTCTTCCACGAAAATCACCCAATCTCCCTCGAATCAAAAGCACTAAGGCTTAGACTTGGTATGAGGAGTTCCTAGGAGGTTAGTGAGCTATCCCAAGGAGATCATGGCTCGAACCTAACTCCAAATCGGTGAATTGGAAGAATTCAGATCAAAAGGAGCAAACTCGATCCAAAATGAAAATCGACCGATCTACTAGCTCGTGAGATTAGAGATGATTTCCTTCAGTGGAAAGAAGTACCTCATGATCTAGAACAACTCAGTTCAAACCGATTTGCAAAAGACACACCGAGTAGAGAGATCGATCAACTGGAAAACCATGGAGAAAAGCAACCCGCGAAGAACATGAACAAAACGCGAATCACAACCACGAATTTGCAGCCGTGTGGCTACCACACGCTACAACAGTGAGATTACGGTCTCACTTCCTCAAAATCTCACGGACACAGAGGTATTGTTCTTCTCTGTGGATCTCAGTTCGCTACAGCAGGGAATGGGAAAGCAGGAAAACCAAGAAGGCAAAGAGCAAATCACTTAGATGGAATGGGAGGAGGGTGTCTCCCTCTACTTATCCTAATTCTAATTCCTACTCTACCCCTCACTAATTATAGAGCGAACCAGCTAAACCCTAGGGTTATTCTGGACCAACTCATGGTAGGTGGTGATCCGATAGCCACGCCCGCACAACTGGTAGCGTTGCCTCGACACAACCTCACCGATCGCCGCCACGTGCCGCCACCGCTCTGCTTGTCTTTTTCCCGGACGTCGCCCCCGGTTTTGTGGCCCAAACCGGGAAACCAGCCTTCACAGCCAACCCCCGGTTTTGAGGCCCAAACCGGGAAACCAGCCGACCATCACCTGAGTTTTGTGGCCCAAACTCAGCAAACCCGCAGCACCCAGGTTTTGAGGCCCAAACCTGGAAACCGTCCTCACCCAAGTTTTTTGGCCAAACTCAGAAACCGTCAGCGCCCAGGTTTTAAGGCCCAAACCTGGAAACCGTCCACTCGGTGGTTTTTCTGTGGCTCAACCACCAAACCGAGCAGTAGATGGGATGCTCCGCCCGTGCACCCCATCCACCGACATGTGTCCCCAAGTCCTCGACTTAGGCAACACCATGTCCGCAAGTCTTTGCTCGTCGCTGTCCAAGGCTTTCAGCCACCATAGCTGATCCTCGGGCCACCGGTCCCTCAGTCCAAGCCTCACGTTCGCCCTTCGCCACACTCGGTCCATCGGCACGGCACGTCTCTACTTGACCTTCACCTTGCCTTTGATCACTGTATCCGTGCTCGACACCTGCACAACACAAGCCAAAGAACATGCGCATTATCCCAGTTGACAATCACTCATCACTCAGAGACTCGGCATACACCCATGTATCCACACGGGTAAGTCTAGCTGAGTACCTTCTTATACACAGGGTTGTATCCCTTGTTGTTGTAGTTGGGCAGTGCTTCTATGGCCACTGTGAGAGTTGCTTGTACCCTGTTACGGGTGATGACTAGACCATGGGCGTGGTCCACTACTATCCTTACCTGATGCTTTTGCTGGACTGATCAGGCTATTGGCACAGTATTATGAACCTTTTCAACTTGTGTTTCAAAACTATGTTGCTTCCGCTACTGTTTCAAACTATGGTTTGTAATATTGTTTCGAACTCCGATGTATTTGAACTATGTGCGAACGGTATTGTATCTTATGGGCATGTACGCTAAATTATTACGATCTTGGCTGATGTTGAAATGTTTGAAATCCGTTGAGATTTTCGGACTACCGGGTTTGTACGAGCTTAAGTAACTGATGATCCTTGTGAAAGCAGAGATGTCGGTGCTTAATCTAGTATAAATTGGTTGGTTCTGTCACAACAACCCCCCGGTTTCGAAAATCCCAAGTTTCCAAACCATGTTTTTAAACTTCACAAAGCTTTGTATGGTTTGAAACAAGCCCCTAAAGCCTGGTATGACAGGATGAAAACCTTTTTGCTTGCTAAGGGTTTTAAAATGGGATGTGTGGATAAAACGCTTTTTCTCCTCAAGCAAGGCAATGACACTTTGTTAGTTCAGATTTACGTGGATGATATCATCTTTGGTGGTTCTTCTCATTCTTTGGTTGCCAAGTTTGCAAATACTATGAGCAAGGAATTTGAGATGAGCATGATGGGCGAGTTGACGTTTTTCCTCGGGTTGCAAATCAAGCAATCCCGAGAGGGGACGTTCATGCACTAGGGCAAGTACACCAAGGACATATTGAAGAAGTTCGATATGGGTGAGGCCAAGCCTCTTCCAACACCCATGTCGACCACGACGGCCCTGGATGCAGACAAGGATGGAGAAGCTGTGGACCAGAAGGAGTACCGGAGTATGATCGGATCGCTGTTGTACCTGACGGCGACACGTCCGGACATTCAGTTCGCGGTGTGTCTTTGCGCGCAATTTCAGATGTCGCCGCGCACTTCTCACCGTCAGGCTGTCAAGCACATTATGAGGTATCTCTGTTTCACACCTGAGCTCGGGATTTGGTATTCTGCTTCCTCCATGTAACACCCCCGGTGTTAAGCATTAATTAAAGCTCTATGTATGGCGATTAGTATGCATAATTATCTAGTGTCATGGCATATAAGCATATCATGTGTGATGATTTCCATGTTTGATTATGTGTGTTGTATGAATGTGTTATGTGTGTCACGTGAAATGACGATCTAAAACAATACTTAACAGACTTTGGTGAACTCTAAAATGAACTTTCTTAAATAAACTTGGGGCAACTAAGGCACCATTTGTTGGGTCAACTTTTATTCTAATCAATAGTAAGGTGGTTGCTAGTAATGAACACCAAAAGACCCCTAATTAAATTCCTCAAATTTGGAAGGTTCTAAATTAGCAAAAACCCTAATTTACGATTTATCAGGATGATCGCATTGACCAGCTTTGAAAGGATATTTAGAGAGCTCGCATGACAGTGAGTCCTAAATGAAAGTTGTAGTAAAAATTAAGAGGAACAAACTTCGTTTAATTGTCAAGACCTGGATCGGTTTCGAAAATAGTGAAACAGGGCTCCCAAGATCAGGTTTAGTGCTGATTTTACGGTTCCAAAAATTGGAATTTCGGGCACCGCAGAGTTTTCGTCGATAATTATTGACTCGCCAACAATTGGGAATTTGACCAAGCCTCTTTAAGAAAAGTCGGAATACTCGTCAAGACGACGACAACAAATCAAGTCTCATCAGAATTGGAGTTCATTTGGACAGTAGTTGCAATTTTGGGAAATAACGAAGATTTTCGGCTGGGAATTAATTTGGAAGGAGTTTATGAAAAAAGAAGATAAAAGGGCAGCACCCTCTTTTCCTTCTTCTCTTGCACGCCATCTCCCTCCCCCTCTTCAGCTGTCCTCCCCTCTCTTCCTCCCTACTCTTCTTTCTTCTCCATGGCAGCAAGCAGCCATGGCTGCTCCTCCCTCTTCTCCCCTCTATTCCTCCCTCCTCTATGGCTGCTGCAGTTTTCCCCTCCTCCATGGTAGCAGATGGCGCCCCATCCCTTCCATCTCCCTGCTCCACTTCTTCTCCCATGGCAACCAAGGCAGCAGCAATAACTCTCTACTTCTCCCTGTCCTTCTCCTCCTTTCCTCCCCATAGCAGCAACCCCAAACCCTAGCCATGGTCGCCTCCCCTTCCTGCTCCTCCTCTCCCATGGTGTGCAGCAAGGCAGCAGCAGCTTTGCCCTCTTCTCCTCTTCCTTCCCCAAACCCTAGGCCGATCTCCTCTCTCCTCCCATGGCGAGCAGGGACAGCAAGAAGGCAGCAGCAGCAACCTCTCAACTCCTCCCTCTTCATGGAGCAGCAGCAATCCTAGGGTTTAGTTGGAGATGAATTTGTTTTTCCCTTAATGCTTAATGTATGGTTGATATTGTTAATAATGTGCTCTGTTCATAAGTGTTGATGTATATATATAGTATAGGAGTGTTCAAATGTAAATCAAACAAGTGATGGATCAATTTACTTATGTGTTGAAATTTTGGCTGCATACATAGTTTCTGTGGGAGTGTTAATTTCGTAATTTAAATCATATTTTCTGTAGGATTGGTCAATACAAAAGTTGTAGATGATTGCATGATCTAGCTTCTGTTAAAATTTGGTGATTTTTGGCCTAGTAGTTTAGGAGTTACATCTGTTTAAAGTTAGGGTTCAGAAATAGTTGTTTTCTGAAATTCCTAGATCAGAATTTGTAAATGTGTTTGCTAGACCCTTTAATTTTATGAATCATGTTGTGGTGATTAAATATAAAAGGTAGATAATTTCATAAGCTTTCAAAAATGTCTTGTTGCATGTCTTTTGAAGTTATGTAGCTCTAGTTATGATTTAATTACTCAGCTGTTTATTGTATGTCTAGCTATGCTGAAATGGCTGCAGAAGCAGTTTCTGTTGTGATCATAGTTTTGAAATACAAATCACGTTTTCTGTGGATAGGTATAATATAAAAGGTGTAGACAACTTACAAATCTAACTTGTGTTAAATTTTCACAATTTTTGGTGAAAAGAATTAGGAGTTATGGTTGTGCAAAGTTCAGTTTCAGAAATAGGTGTTCTCTGAAATCTCTGGACCAGATTTGAGAAATGCATTAGTTCGACCATGTTAACTTGTGAATCATACTTTGATGTTAATAGAAAAGATCATACTTTTTGGTGGTCTAAAACTTGAGTTACAGGTGTTTAAAGTTAAGTGTCCAAATCTGTCCAAGTCTGGATAGATTTGCTTGTTTGAGTTGTTTGGTTTAGATAACTATAGAATCACATGTAGGCGTTTAAAACAAAGTTGTAGTTATTTTGCTAAGCTTTCTAGAAAGTCCAAGAACTCCTTTATTGGACATATAGAGATTGAGTTATAGCTGTTTTAAGATAGATAGCTGAATCTGTCCAAGTCTGGACAGAGATGCCTTCCTTGTTTTGTTTGGCTATGATAACTTGTGAATTACCTTAGGTGGATAGTAAATGATTTAATTAGAACTAATACATGGTTATACTCTGATGATCAACTTAAACATTTTAATGACCTTTGTTAAGTATAGCACTTAGTCACTTAACCACATAATATAATAATAAAAGCTTAAACCTAAATCACTTTGCTAAACGTTCTCTATTAATTAAGATACTTAAAGGATGGTTAGAGATTGACCTATGTTAGAATTAACCTTGTTGTTCTAGTAATCCTTTTCTTCATGATTCTGTGTTGCATAGAATTGGTTGGTTATATATGGCTAGGGTATTAGATCAAGTTATACACTTGATCCCATTGATGAATTGGCATGCCTGCAGGATCAGTTTTTGTTGAGTGGTTGTTTTCACTAAGTAAACCATGTTTTCTGTGAAGGTGTTAAATACCAAAGTTATAGTTAGCCTCTGTATCTAGCTTGTCCTAAAATTTCATGATTTTAGGCTAGCTAGATTAGGAGTTACAGATTTTCTAACTTACTCGATCAAATCTGTTATACTATCTGGACAGGTCTGAGAAAAAGAGCTGTTTAAGTTATTTAACTTGCGAATCACTTGTTACCTATAATAGAAAAGTTGTAGTAAACTTATATGTCTAGTTTTCCCCAAAAGTTTATGATTTTAGGCCTGCTAGACTAAGAGTTATGGATTTTATAAGATTCAGGTCAAATCTGTCCTCCCTTCTGGACTGATCGGAGAAATGAAGTTGTTGAGCTGTTTTAACTAGGAAATCACCTCTTGACCATAAAAAGAAAGTTATAGTACATTTCTTAAGCTTTTTAAATTGTTAAGGATCATATCTTTTAATGACATAGAACTCCAGTTATGGCTGTTTACTGTTGGGTAAGCAAATCTGTCTAGAATCTGGACAGGGATGTTTGCCCGAGTTGTTTGACCTAAATAGCTCTAGAATCAACTCAGGTTCATAATAACAAAAGTGTAGGAAATTAGATAAGCTTTCCGAAAAGTCTAGGTTCATAGTTTGAAATATTTTGAAACTCCAGATATGACTGTTCTTTGTGCAGTGTTGGAATCTGTCCAAATCCTGTACCGAACTTCTTCTTTGCACTATTCGACATTTTTATGTCTAGAATCAACCTTCAGTGCTAATAACAAGTTTGTAGACATTTATATAAGCTTTCCAAATTGTCCTCAACCACCATTTTTGGAGGTCTGGAACTCTAGTTATAGATAGTTCAATTTGATTGTGTAAATCTGTCCAAAATCTGGACAGCAGTGTTTGATTGTATGGTTTGACTTAGTTAACTCCAGAATCACTTAAAGATGATAAAAATAAAGTGATAGTTCACTTAATGGCCTTTCAGAAAAGTTAGTATAAACTTATCCATGCTTATTAAGGTGAACTAGAGTAGTCCGCTCTAACAATTGTAAAAATGGTTAATAAATAATTTAGTTTAGGTTTGCACCTCTGTATGGTTAAAGTCTTGATTGAAAACCATGGGGCATCCCTACACGGAAGTTCTATGGCAGTAGATGATGCTTGTGATACACTCTTAAACACTTTAGTTAATCCATCTATTAATGTTGTATAAAAATGACACACTACACTAGGAACACTAGTTGGTAGGTTATACTCGACCTCCCTTACCTTGCGTTAACTTTTGTTATGCATTTGTTTGTCCTGCACCGTATCATGCATTGTATCATACTAAGCATGCATCATTGTATACGTGTAGTTCATACGAGAGAGTCGATGGACGTGTTGAGCAAGCTTCGGGTCGAGGAGGTCCAGATGATCAAGCCTCAGGAGGAGAACTTCGTCAGACAACCTTCTTCGGGAAGATTAAACTTCAAGTCTCTACGGAACTAACTTTTGTGGGTCTTTCAGAGATCCTAGTCTTCTCTGCAACACAGGCAAGCCCCGGTGCATACTACCCACTCTCTGTTTTACAAATACTTTATTACACTGTAGGTCTTGTGAAATGTGCATTAAGTAAGTAGGAGTTGAATCAAACCGTTGTTGCATGAATATCTTGATTTCCAGATAATCCCCTGATGATATCCCATCAGTAGTGATAAGTCGTTCCCAAATGCTTAGCAATGCTTAGACTTCGGTAGAAGTCAGTCTATGGTTTCATCGTTCGTGAGATATAGGTTTACCTGTTCTCTTTTCGACTCTGTCTACGGGTCGTGAGAACCCTAATATGATGATGATAATTAAACTGAGACCGGGCGGGTAACTTGCACAGGAATGGAGTCCTGGTGTAGTGTTTCCGCCTGTGTCTCTTAGGACCCATCCGTTGTTGGCCCGTTGGATCGAGAACTATATGTTAGTGCTGGTCACATGCTACGGTAAGCCCTACTGTGGCTATGCTCTTACTGGAACGGCGCACCTGCGTACTGGGAGTGGAGAGATGGCGGGAGTAGCGTGTACCCACCTTGCTCGGTCCACTGATGGACTTTACTCATCAAGGCCATTGTAGGGCGGTGGTGTACTGTACTTCCGGGTGGCGCGGCTTCGGTCCGGTCTGAGCGGATCCACGGGGAGGTTGATATATGCAAGTTCGGTCTTGCATATGTCGTATGATAAGGAAGCCCCAGCTGGGTAGATCAAGCGGTTCGAATCGTCATTTGCTCCACGAGAAAAGGAGACTCGTCCTCGCACCTTCAGCATAGTTTAATCAAGTGAAGATGGTGGCAAGAAAAGTTTATCATGAGATGTGATGCTTAAACAAGTGTTTGATTTAGATAGGTGCAAAGTGGATACTGTTTAATAACTTAATGCACCGCTAAAACTTAAAAAAAAAATAGGATGAACTAGTAGAAAGCTTTTTCTGCAAAGCTCTTCTCTTTTGCTAGCCTCACTACATCCCCTAAGCCAGCATGCCCTTGGAGTCTTTTTCTTAGTTGGGTAAGTCTTGTTGAGTACCCTCATGTACTCAGGGTTTGTTAATCCCCCTGTTGCAGGTTTTAGCTTGTGGTGTCTTTCTGGATCATGTTCGTGGGCTCGATATAATCCGGTGGTTCTCTCTTTGACTTGGGTGCTGTACCTAAGTCAGGCTCTATAGTGCTGCTCTTCTTCTGCAATCTGAGTTAAGTTTATTTGAAAAGTAACTTATTCATGCTTTGTAATGTTTATCTTACCTTCCTTCTGCTCTCCGATGTTATTTTTGTATCAAGTGTTGTAATGTTGTTGTTATTTCTCTCGAATAGAGGATGATCCTGTAACTCATGGATTATTCGGGGTTCTTTCAGGGACTCCTGACGGATCTTTCCAGTAACGTGGTACACATGTACGGTCATCACAACTCTGGGAGATGATGATGTGTGCAGGTGGGCCACATTGCCGGGAGGTTCTGCCACACTCCACCCTCTCCCTTTGTGGTTACTCAGATGCTGATTTTGCTGGTTGCCGACTTGAGCGCTAGTCCACTTCTGGGACTTGTCAGTTTTTGGGTTCTTCCCTTGTATCTTGGTCTTCTCGCAAGCAGTCTAGTGTTGCACAGTCTACCATAGAGGCTGAATATGTTGCTGCGGCTAGCTGCTATTCCTAGTTGTTGTGGATGATGGCCAATTTGCGTGATTTTGGTCTGAGCTTTTCTCGAGTTCCATTGCTTTGTGACAGCATGAGTGCGATTAGCGTTACTAAGAACCCCGTGCTGCATTCTAAGACCAAACACATTGATGTGCGCTTTCATACTTGCGAGACCATTATGAGAAGGGTGATATCGACCTTCACCATGTCGATACTCATCTTCAGTTGGCAGATATTTTCACCAAGCCTTTGGACCAATCAACCTTTGCTAGGTTGAGAGGTGAGCTTGGTGTGTGTTTTCTCTTTTAGTTGGGGAAACATTTTGGTTCTTGTATCCTAGTCTGACTTCTTTTGTCTTGATTTTGTTTAGTTTTTGCATTTCATCATATTTGCATCTTTATCTTTTTGAGCTTCATGTCTATAATCTGTAGAATGAATCTATGCTCTGATTAGTGTATGTTCTGATGATACATGATGATGCTTGTAGCTTAGGCTCTTTTTTATCACTGATACATCTTGTGAGTAGAGCTACTTTTTAGAACTTTAATTCAACATAAAATTTGAAACATGTTCACCATTGAGTTTGGCAACTAGCATGTGTAGAATGTGTTGAAGTCACTTGTGCTTTTCATATATGCTAGGTTGCTATGTCTCTAGTTCTGAGTCTCTCACTTGCTTGGTATGTTCATTTTCTATTAAAATTTGAACCAAGTCTAAGTGAATTGAAAAGATCAAGTTGGGATCACTTGACAACACATCACGGTATCAAGACTGTTTCTCATTGCACATTGAGTTAAACTTGAGCCGTGTAGTGTAAAACCGAAACCGTTGCTTCAAGCTTCTGATTGCTTATGCATAGGCTTAACTCGGTTGAAAAGTTAGGCAGTGTCAAGTTTTCAACCTCTCGCAATCACATGCGGAAAATTTAAACTTGTGTAATCATCGCTGCAACTCCGATAAAATCTTGAAAACACAAGTCTATGTTTCATTTCTATAGCATGATGATTGAACTTTGCTAGGGGTAGTTCACTTGTCATACATGTTTAGCACTTGTGTAACTGCATGTCTATACATGTTGGGGCTATTTTGATGGTGAAACCTTTTCTGAATGGCTTCAAAACTGCTCACTTTCCTCATATGTCCATATTTCATACTTTGTGATCAGTTTGAGCCTTTGCTGGCATTTATGCTTGTTGTTGAGTAGTTGGATCCGCACTCATTAGAGCATCTATTCACTCTATGGAATATTTACCTGAAGCTACTAACTTGCATTTGTGACTCATATGCATTTTGCCTTGTTGTGTGCATTTTCAACTAAGGGGAGAAATCTTGACAAATCATGTCCCTAAGTTGTATGCACTATTGAAGGGGGAGTTTGCTCGATTTCTTCTTTGACGAGTTGTTCAATTGGTTTGGAGCGACTTTCAGCCTATATGGTTTTTCAATTGGTTCGAAGCAGTTTTTCAATTGGTTTGGAGCGTTTTTCAGCCTGTGTGGTTTTTCAATGGTTTTGGAGCGATTCTGCTAGTTGTGTTGAGCCTTTTGCCTCTTTTTGGAGGGACTAGCCTGTCTTTGTATCTTTTGCTCTGACTACCTTCTTGCTAGCGGTGTTGAGCCTGTTCTACCTCTTCTTGAGGGCTAGCTTTGCTTTGCTTGGTTTGCGTCGAGCCGTTGCCCATGTCTTTGGGAACCAAGTTGTCTCGCTCACTCCATTCGACTTTTTCCTGGCTTTGCTTCGCTTTTAGTCGACTGGTTGAGTTCGCTTACTTCTTCCTTCTTCTTCTACTTCCATATGATTTGTGTTGGTAGTTAACAATGCACTCATCAAGGGGGAGATTGCAGATACATGGGTGTATGCCGGATCTTGAGATGATGAGTGATTGTCAACTGGGATGATGCGCATGTTCTTTGGCTTGTGCTTTGCAGGTGTTGAGAACGGATACGGTGATCAAAGGCAAGGTGAAGGTCAAGTAGAGACGTGTCATGCCGATGTACCCGGAGCGGTGAAGGGCGGACGTGAGGCTTGGACTGACGGACCGGTGGCCTGAGGATTGGCCGTGGTGGCTGACAGCCTGGGACAGCGACAAGTGAAGACTTGTGTGTGGATGCGGTGCACGGGCGGTGCATCCCATCTATGGCTCGGTTTGGTGGTTGAGCCACAGAAAAACCACCGAGTGGACAGTTTCTGGGTTTGGGCCTCAAAACCTAGGTGCGGCCGGTTTCCGAGTTTGGGCCACAAAACTCGGGCTCAGGACAGTTTCCAGGTTTGGGCCTCGAAACCTGGGAGCTGGCGGGTTTCTTAGTTTGGGGCACAAAACTCAGGCAACAGACGACAAGTTTCCCGGTTTCGGCCTCAAAACCGGGGGATGGCCTAGGTTTCCCGGTTTCGGCCTCAAAACCGGGGGGAGGTCCGTGAAAAGGACGAGCAGAGCGGTGGCGGCACGTGGTGTCAATCGGTGAGGTCGCGTTGAGGTGAAGCTACCAGTTGTGCGAGCGTGGCCGTCGGATCACCATCAACTTCGAGTTGGTTAGGAATACCCTAAGGGTTAGCCTGCTCCCTCATTAGCAGTAGGGGTAGAAGGGGAATAATTGTATTAGGCTACATAAGGAGAGGCAACCCCTCCCTCCAGACTATCTCAGCCATTGCTATTTTCATTCTAGGGTGTCCTGCTTCCCATTCCCTGCTATAGCTACTAAGATCCGCAGAGACGGTGAACAATACCTCTATGTATTTGGATTTTGCGGAAACGGGACCGGATTCCCGTTGTCTCCTCATGGGGACGAATTTCGGTTGGCAATTCATGGTCTTGATTCGCGTTTTGAACGTGTTCTTCGCGTTCTTCGTTTCTCCATGATTTTCCCATCAGTCGATGTCCCTCGTCGCTGCGTCTTTTTCGAATCCACTTGAATCAGCTTGTTCTTTGATGTGAGGAGAACATTTCCACCAAAAGGAATTTAACTCTACCCTCACGAACAAGTAGATTGGGTCGATTCAAGTTTCGTGGCAACTTTTTCGTTCCTACACCTTCCCTTTCTATTTCCCGTGGATTGAGTTGATTTGAGCGGATGATTTCTTGGGGATAGTCTCCTAACTATCTTGTAATCATCTTCTCCAAGTTTGGGATCAAGGGATTTTGATTTGGATTGATTTTGGGAAGATTTGGTAGAAGGGCGACCGAAATCGCCCTCTCTGGGTGTTGGCGGACAGTCCGCCACCCATGGCGCGGACAGTCCGCGCATCGGGGCCGAGCCTGTTCAGTGGCTGCGTGTCTTGGTGAACAGTGCAGAAATTTGACCGGTGGACAGTCTGCCGTTGTGATCCGCGGAGAGTCCAGGATCACCCAGGGACGTTTCAGCAGCAGTGCTATTCTGCACATTTGATCGGCGGACAGTCCGCCAACCATTCGCGGACAGTCCGTAGTAGGGCCGGACAGTCCGGGACTCGGCTGTGTGCGGATTTTTAGTGCGTTTGCTCTCCCGGCTTTACGGTTTGGTTTTCGTACTTCTCGTTTGGCCCTAGAGTTAATCAAGGAACCTCTCTAGGTATCTTTGCTACTTGTTAGCATAGGTATTTAGAGTTTTCCTGACGTAGCCTTCCATCTACGTTCGGGATTCAGTTTTTGGGGTCGAACTTGAGCCGGAGCTTTTGGCGTTTGGCTTGCTCTTGTTTGGTGGTGCCTCGCTGTGATCCTAGTGATCATCCACCCTCTTCCAAGGGTCTTGGGCATCACGCTTCGGTCGAAGCTTTTGGGGGTTGATTTTCGGGACAAAGGCCAATGTTTCGAGAGAAATTTTTAGGCTCCCATTCACCCCCCCCCCCCCTCTGGTCGCTTTCTGGTAGAATTCTTGGTCCTTCACACATATCAACCTTGTGTTCGTAGATTACCACAACTTGGTACTAACTAGTGTAAAGGGGTAAGGTAAATTGGTACGAAGGTAGTGACACTAGTACATTAGGATAACTATAGGACAACTAATAGTGTAGCTAGGTGGGAGGACAACGAGAGAGTATAGCACTCATATGATGCTAACTCTACTTCTATGACTTAACTCAAATGCAAAGACGAAACACAGTAGAACGACGCCTCACGACAAGCAAACTAGGCGACGAGCGGACAGGGAGCATAGATACTCTTACTGTCAGAACGTCATGCTCAGCCTTATCCTTTAAATCCTGCCTATAAACACGTGGTGGACTCTAGAGACCAGATTTAGGGCTGTCACCACCTGCTGGATACCACTATCTATCCGTGCGATAGGCGACAGCCAAGGGTAAGATCTTGTATAAGCACCACGCTTACACCATCTCTCACTACTCTAGCTACATACGAATAACTAGAATACCGTGTTACTGGCAATGATAATTTGCAGGTGTGTTGCGAGGCCAATCACTCTACTATATAACGACTAAACACTAAGGTAAATCACAACAATACTATAACAGGTATAATATTGCACAAAGTAATGACTAAGTAAAGTAGAGAAAGACTAGTATTATAAGTAAAGTCTTAAAAAGTAGAAAGATAAAGATAAAAGCTATACCAGACTCTTCTGAAGACAGCTCCGAAAGACCCAAGCAGAGCTTGCTACTCAACTCTAACTCTGACACAAACTACAACTATAGTGTCTACTCTAACTCTTTCACATTGCTCACATGGTGTCTTGGTGTCTCAAATGAGAGGGGGAGGGCCTCTATTTATAGGTGGAGGTGGAGTAGGGGCTACTCCACCGCCACGTCATCAATCCGCGTGACGTCGATCCTCCTCCACTGTGATGAAGGGTTGCTCACATTGCTCACATATTGTAACCACCTCAAGATGAAGGGTTGCTGTTCCTTGGGCTTAATTCCCTGTGAAGGCACCTTAGCTTCCATGAGAAGGCACCTAGGGGGTACCCCTAGGTCGGGTGACCCATGGGGGGGTCAGGCCACCCCCCTATGATAGGTTGGCTCTATCCTGGTATGTGTAGATGATGTCCCCACTTATCATTTGGTGTTTGTCACGTTGGAATGTGTCATGATCACTTTGGATGCTTCGTTGTGAGACCATTGATCCATGTGACATCATCTTCCACCATTGAGAGATAGCACAATTGTGATCCAAGGGTGGAGAAGCACTTTGGGAGGCTTGACATGGATCATGAATCGTGGCAGAACCCTGGTGGGCTTATAGGGGGTCGGGCGACCCCCTTATGTGGGTCCCACCAGCTCACTTTGCCACTTTTCTTCACTTTGGAGCTTAGCATGGAAGATGCTACTTGGTAGAGCCCTGGTGGGGCCATGTGGGTCAGGCGACCCACTTATGTGGGTCCCACCAACTCACTTTGCCACTTTTCTTCATTATCTGCATAAATACACTTCCAAGTACAAGTGGAGCTGGATATTGATAAAAGTATGTTCATGTCATGTTATTCTTCCTTAATACCGAGCTTGTTGATGGGGTTTTGGGTGTATTAATTTTGTAATATTCCATCATCAACACCCGACTGAGAGCTTGGCCCTTGCGAGGGATTACTTGTGAGGGGCTCCAACGAGGACTAGGGGGAAGCTTGTGCTCTTCTCGATACCTCGGTAAAAATAGTGGAGTCATCGACGGGAGTTTGCATCTCTACCACACTCTTTAGCTTCCGCATTTACCTTGCTACCTTATTTATGTGCTTTACCTTTCCTAGCTTAGTTGATATGCTAGTTGATAGGTTTGGAACCTAGGTCGCATAACTCTTTTGCGGTAGAGATAGCAACACACCTAGCAAAACCATAGTTGCACATTTAGATAGTTTTCTTTCTTGCTTTGGTTTTGACTAGGTGGTAATTAGAGGTCATAGTTTAGAGTATGAAGGACCAAAAATGCTATAGCAAGGCGACCAGAGGGGGGGTGAATGGGAACCTAAAATTTCTTCTCGAAATTATGGCCTCTGTCCCAATAAAATCAACCCCAAAAGCTTCGGACTCAAACGTAATGCCCACGACCCTCGGAAAGAGGGTGGATGATCCCTAGGATCACAGCGAGGCTCTACACAAGAGAGCAAACCAAAACTCTCAAATCCCCGAGTCAAGTTCGTGCCTAAAAGACCCACTCCCAAACGTAGATAGAGGGTTACGTCGGGATTTCTCCAAATACCGATGCTAACTAGTAGCAAGTATACCTAGAGAGGTTCCTAGGTGAACTCTAGGAGCAAACGAGAAGTCCAGAAACGAAACGGAAAAGCCGGGAGAGCAAACGCACTCAACTGCAACCTACAGGCAGTTCCCGGACTGTCCGGACTCTTGGTCCCGGACTGTCCGGTGTGAGCCGGACTGTTCCCCGCTAGGGGGCCGGACTGTCCGCCGGCCAAAGAACAAAAACAGCACCGCTGCTGGACTCCCCTGCGTGACTCGCGGACTGTCCGCGATTAACACAGCGGACTGTCCGCCGGCCAAGTTGCTGAGACAGCAATGCTGCTGGCCTCACACTGCTCGACTTGCGGACTGTCCGCTCCTACTAACGGCGGACTGTCCGCCGGTCAAAGTGACCATGAGCAGTGGGCGCTGCGCTGTTCTGGTCTGGCCGAACCCGATGGCCGGACAGTCCGCCACTGACCAGAGACCCCAAAATCCTCACGGGACAAAACCAAAATCGATTGGATCTTCACCAAATCGAATGGGGCTGCAACCAAACTTCTCCCAAGTGTTGTTTTACGTGTTGGGAAGCTAATCCTAGGATATCATCGCTTCAACCCAACTAATCCATGAGAAATCCGAAGAACACTAGAAAAGGGGAAGAACGAAGAACGAAAACGATTTCGGCCCGATCTACTTGTTCGTGAGGGTAGGGATGAATTCCTTCGATGGAAATGTTCTCCTCACTTCAAAGAACAAGTTGATTCAAACGGAATCGCAAAAGACGCAGCGTAGAGGGACATCGGGAGAGGAGAAAATCGTGCAGAAAAGAAGAACACAAAGAACAAATTCAAAATGCGAATTCAACCATGAATTTGATCCTTGGATTCAGAGGAATGGATGATTGATTAATCATTGGTGTCGGGCTACAAGCCAATCCTAGCAACACAAAGCTTGGATGGCAAAAAGCTCAAGAACAAGAGCCAACTCTCCCTATCCCTAGCCTACTCTCACAGGAACAAAATGAGAGAGACACCACCAAGAGTTCCCCCAAGGATGCGGCTGCCCTAGCAGCCCCCTTCATATATATAGGCGCATGTCCGAAGACCAAAACGCCCTTACATTAAGCACTCAACCCAAATACCCCCAGGGGTAAAACCATCCAGACTTGACAGTTTCGATCCGACGGCCACGCCCGCACACCTGGTAGCTTCGCCTCGACGCGACCTTCCTGATGCCGCCACGTGCCGTCACGTCGACCACCGCGCCTTCCTCGTGGATAGCTACGCCGCCGCGCCAGCCTCTCCACGCCGCCACGCGTCGACCGTCCTTTCGGACCACCCCCGGTTTTGAGGCCCAATCCGGTAAACCCGCCAGCCCAGGTTTTGAGGCCCAAACCTGGCAAACCGTCCAACCCGAGTTTTGAGGCCCAAATTCGGAAACCCGCAAGCCCAGGTTTTGAGGCCCAAACCTGGAAACCATCCACCCCGAGTTTTGAGGCCCAAACTCGGAAACCGTTGATGGTAGCTTTTTGAGGCTCAGCTATCGAACCCGCACCGTAGACAAGATGTGGTTCGCACACCCCGACCACCAGCACCGATGCCGATGCATGTCCAGCCTCCACGCCGGGCACAACGCCTTCGCCATCCTCCTTGACTTGGCCAATGGCACTTGCGCCGCACGCAAGCCCGTGTCCGACCTCCGCCAAGTGGCACGACGCCACGTCTTCCTCCCGACTCGGCCGATGCACCGCACATCCCCATGTGCTCTCGCTCGCTGATGCCACGTGCCAGCTACCACAGCTGGTCCTCTGGCCCTCTGGTCCGTCAGTCCAAGCCTCACATCCGCCCTTCACCGCTCTGGGTACATCGGCATGGCACGTCCGCCGCACGGCACGCCCATCCTTGACCGCTCCCGGTCCGTCGGCACGGCACGTCTCTACTTGACCTTCACCTCGCCATTGACCACTGTATCCGAGCTCCACACCTGCACATCAACACAGCCAAGAGACACATGTTGCACATGCACACCAACACAGAAACAACACACAACTCAACGCCACCGGTTAGTCATAAACATTAAGCGCATAGCGAGATATGGACTAAACCGGGTAAAAGCCTCAAACCTTCCTCATCAAAGTCAATCATTCATCATATATGTTCTCAATCTCTCCCTTGATGAATGCATTGACTAAAAATAAACCACAAAGGAAGAGTTTGAAGGCAAGCCTCATCCAAGTGCCCAAAAGCCAAACAAAAGCGAACACAAGGCTACTTGAGATGAGGAAGGGTCATGAAAACTCCAAATAAAAGCTCTCGGTCCCGAAAGAAACGGGAAAAGCGGGCAAAGCCTCCACACAACCGAAGAGTCAAGATAAAACAAGAGTTTCATGAAATCCCAAAAGGTACTCGAAAACCAATCTCAAATAAATTGTCAAACAATCATCACAAAAGAGACCAAGGTACTTATCCACTTGGGTTTGGGTCAATTTCTCCCCCTTTTTCTCTCTCTTTCTCTTTCTCCCCCTTGATGATTGAATTGACAAAAGCTAGGCGCAAGAGATGGTTTGAGATACCATAACCGAAAATCTCATTCAAGTGATCAAAAGCCATCGAAGGGCAAAGAACAAAATCACTTGTCATGAGACATAACTTGGTCCCCAAAGACATGGGCAACGACTCAACGCAACCAAGCAAGGGATCGGAGCAACAACTCATCAAAGAGCAAAACTCGATCACATAGAGCGAAAAACTTGGTTCCCAAAGACATGGGCAACGGCTCGACGCAACCAAGTCAAAAATGAGCTAGCCCTCAAGAAAAGGCAGAAAATGGCTCAACACCACTAGCTCAAGGCTCAATACCAATTGAGGCTGAATCAACGCATAAGAATACAAAACTGATCACAAACAGCCAAGAATTGGTGAAAACAGCTAGTTCCTCAAGACAGAGGCAAGGAGGCTCGACGCAACTAGCTGAAGGGTCCATACCAATCGAAAATACCAAGCAAAAGCTGCTAGTCCCTCAAGAGAGAGGCTAAAACGGCTCAACACGACTAGCAGGCTCGATACCGACAGAGAAAAACCACAAGAGAAGCTCAACACTAAATGGAGCACAAACACTCGGAGCACGCGGAGAAGCAGCAAGACAAAAGCGACTCCCCCTGAAAGCAAGCCTATATACAAAAGCTATGCAATAAAGCTCATGACACCAATTGCATTCCATACCAAAAGATGGATACCAATTGAAACACATAAAAGAGCTATACCGAGTGAAGAAGAACATAAAAGAGCTAAACTCCCCCTTGCTCAAAGCTCTCCCCAAAATGCATGACTCTCCCCTTGGTGCCAACACACAAACTCCCCCTTGCAAACAGCTTCTCCCCCTTGACAAAAGGGAACATGCTGAGGGGTTTCGACATTTCTCCACAAAATTGACACAAACACAAGACAAGTCATCAACTAAAAGCATATGGGGGCAATGAAAAGCACTGAAAGTGACCACAAAGTGTATCGGAGCTGGGGGATATGTACACTAAGCTAAAAATGCATGATATGCACAATGCAACAGCTTCAAGTGTATAGCAATCAGAATGAAAAGATACTCAAAAGGGTGCTGCCCGGAAAGTGTAGCAATCAATACAAATGCTAGCAAAGGCTCAAACTGATCAAATGAATACGAAATATGAACAATTAAGCATATGAGCAGTTCTAAGCCATTTGAAAAGGAGTTCACCACTAAAATAGCATTTAGCATGAATAGACAGGAAATCAACCAAGTGCTAACTCAAGGATAAAAGGTGAACTATACCCTAGCAAAGTTCAATCATCATGCCATAGAATGAAGCATAGACTTGTGTTATTTTCAAATTTTATCAGAGATTGCAGCGGTATTAACACAAGTTCATATTAAAGCATGTGATTGCGAGAGGTTCAAAGCATGGTCATTGCCTAACTTTTCAACCAGGCTAAGCCTATGCAAGAAAAGCAATCAGAAGCTTAAAGCACCGGTTTCGGTCTTACACTACACGGCTCAAGTTTAACTCAAATGTGCAATGAGAAACAGTCTCGATACCGTGATGTGCTGACACATGCAATCCCATCTCGATCTTTTCATTTCACTAATACTTGGATCAAATTTTAAGCACAAAGTAAATATGAACAATCCAAGCAAGTGAATGACTCAGTGCAAGAGACATAGCAACCTAGCATACAAAAGATAGCACAAGTGATCTCAACACATCCTACCCATGCTAGTTGCCAATCTCAATGGTGAACAAATTAAAGGTTTCATAAATGATTAATCAAGTTCACCATTTGCAAAAATAGCTTAGCTCATAACATGTATCAAGTGATCAAAAATGAGCCTAAGCTACAAGCATCATCATGAATAAACAGGGCATACCAAAAAGAGCATAATCTCATTTTCATTACTATATTCATGAAGCTCTAAAATGCATGATATACATGATGAAATGCATGCAAAGGCTACTCTATCAAAGACAAAGCAAAACTAGCCTAAAGAAAAAGACCCAAAACAAAAGGGTATCGGAGAAGTCCAAGTGAGATACAACAAGCAAAATGCTTCCCAAACTAAAAGGGAAACACACATCAAACTCACAAGCGAAGAGCCAGGAAATGCTCAAACGACAGCCAGCAAAATCCGCATCGGAAAGACCACACAGCGAAGGGGTCGAAGAAGAAGAGTACTAGAAACCGAACTCAGAAGTGTGTCAGGGTACCTCATGATACGCATGACCGCCTGCTGGTGTGATACTCGAGGGGACGCCTGAATCTGCTGAGATCTTCAGGGCACCTGCCTCGCCGAAGTCGTCTCCTCCTCGCATGATGCTGTCGCTCCCATAGCTGCTGCTAGTGTTCGCTAGAGAGCTACTCAAACGGAACCCCAAGTCATGGAAGAAGTGGGATCGGGTCCGTGAGCCGAAATGCTCTCTCCAGGCTCCTGTTCTCCTGCACACTCAAAAGCAGAAGAAACACAAGGTGTTGTCTCGTCCAGTGTGACCTCAAGGTCTCCACAAAAATGGTTAGTCACATAAAAGCATAAGGTAAGCTCTCAACAAAAAGAGGTCTACCTATGAATGATACCGCAAAGGAGATTTGAACTCAAACTAGTCAAGACTACCATGCAAACAGGATAAAGCACTGTATAGCAAAATGCAACCTAAAAACATGATCAACCCAAACACAGCCTAAACCTCAACACATGCTACAATGCAAGATAATGATAGCAATATATCCAGAAGCATGTAACATGATAAAAGTGAGGAAAGACTAGTGCTCAACCTAAACATGTCAACAGGGTACATGTAGCTACACAAAACTAGCACCTGAAAAGTGACACCTAATGAACATCACACCTCTTCAAGTAAAGCTCATGGAGAAGTATGGTATAATGTTCATGAGGATCACCAACCAGCATGAAAAGTGGATAATCCACAAAAGCTATACATAAAGCTAGCATGACATATGATATACAGGGTAGCACATGCTAGACAAAAACAAAACATGATACAAAGGAAAATGTGCATGTAAGAACTATACAAGTGAGCATATGATAGACCATCTCATACTACGAGAAATAGACTAGGAATGTACAAGGTATGAGTGTAAAAGAATGCTCACCAAGCTATAAAAGCCTCTTTGGAGGCAAAACTAAGCGGGGTGTAGAGAACCATCAAATCTTGATCACATCTAAAAGACCAAGTCCCATCAGGCGCATGTTCTCCACCCCGCGTCCTCATATCTACACACAAGAGGACAAAGTAACCCGAGTCTTGGATCCCGAAGGGTTAGCAAGCATGTACTTGGGAACCTAAGACTTGGTCACGAATCTCAACTTATCATGTGGGTTAGCATGATGCAAGTGTTGGTTCAAATGCAATTGGGAAACACCCTTGGAAACGTTCCTCAAAAGGACAACTCGAGGAGAAGAACGAGTCGTACCACAGGAAAAAAGGCAAACATCTTCCAAGGTTTTTGTAGAAGAACCAATAGAAGCACCATGAAAAGCATGACGTGGACCGAGAGAAGAAGCACCAGAAGCATGTCCACGATCATGACCTATCCCACTAGAAAAGGAGTCATAAAACCCATCAACAAAGAGGAGCTTCTTACTAGGAGCACAAGCGTTCATGCCATGGGAAGGGCTATGAACCACCATCTTCCTAGAAGAGCGAGCTTGGCGCAAGCGTTTGGCATGCGGATAGCAAAAGCTTTCTTGATGCCCATCTTTCTCACAAAAAGAGCAATGGTGCAAAGGCCTACCGGGAGGCACACCATTCTCCGACAAGTGAGAAGTCCCTTGGGGCTTAGAACAAGAAGCATCAACGTTCAACTTGGTGCCAACACTAGGAGCACACGTGCCATGGGAAAGGCTACGCGGCTTCCTAAAAGCCTTAGCTCGAATACGCCGCTCGTGCTTGACACGGCGAAAACAAAAATCGAGCGAATGTCCATCCTTCTTGCAAAAGGTGCAATGGAAAACCGGATTGGGAGCACGAGTCCCACAAATATGAGAAGCACCCTTGTCAAGAAAAGTCCCTTGGACATCACTCGAAGACACAACAAGGTTAGGAGTAGCTATGAAAGAGCTATCTGAAACCTTGACACTAATGCTACAGTCAAAAGACTCACGTGCAGCATAAGAACTCAACTCCGGTTGCAAAGATGCAAACTTAGAAATGTCAACATCGGAGTTGGAAGAAATGCGTGACTCAAAAGTCTTAGCACAAAGACTCTTGCATCTTTTGGCTAAAATCTCATTTTCAAACATGAGGCGATCACAAGTACCACATGGAGCATTTTTCAAATTTTCAATCTCCTCTCTAATGCACTCGGCATATGTGGTTCACAAGAGCTCATTTTCTTTTTCAAGGTTGGCACTCATATCATTGTGCTCAACCAACTTGGCGCTCATATCATCGCGCAATTGCTTCAAAACCAAAACTTCTTTTTCCAAATCAATGCATGATGTGCAAATGAAATCGGTGGAAGAAACATCACCATTCACCTCAAGCAAAGAATCATGAATAACACTAGAAGCATGGCAAGCATTTTTATTCAAAGAGCATGAGCTACAAGGCCTAGAATTTATTTCAACAATTTCAGCCCTAGCATGCTCAAGTTCATCTACACATGTGGAGTGAGTCAGTTTTAGTTCATCAATTTTAGTACACAAAGACTCACAAGAACCACATGGTAACAAAGCATTTGACTTAAGCAAGGCTATTGTAGTTTTAGCACAATCAAGGTCCTTACCCAAGTCAATGCAAACTAGACATGGTTTGGAAGCATTCGATGTCAACATGTCATTGTCAGATTTTAAGCTAGCAAGAGAAAAAACTAGCTCATCATTCTTCCTAACCATGTCATTACAGGAGGTGCAAGGCAAAGAGGCACTAGACTTCAAACTAGCAATGGAGCATTTCAACTTTTCGACCTTCCTACGCAAGGTACTACATAGCTCCACATTTCTAGACCGAGCCTCATAAAGATTTTGCAAGGTCACAAGACTCGAAGCGAGAGTACCTTTCTTGGCCTTGCCAAGTTGACATAGAAGATCCTCCGGTGAAAGCTCATCATCTCGTAGAAGGATGAGCAGATCGTTCACCTCGCGATCCCTCTCATCAACTGCACTCCTCCTTCTTCCCAAAATGTCGTCCTTGGAAACATTCATGCTGAAAGACAAAGACATACTTGAAGAAGAGCTTGGTGCTATTTCTAAAAGCACCGTTAGTGTTAGCCAAGCAAAAGCTCAAACACCTCGACAAGCAAAGTCGGAAACAAAAACGCTCTCAAAAGGTCGCCTTCGCGAATCCGGAACCGGTTAAGGTAGAGAGATCCTTAACTGGCTCTAATACCAATTGAAGGACCGAAAATGCTATAGCAAGGCGACCAGAGGGGGGGGGGTGAATGGGAGCCTAAAATTTCTTCTCGAAATTATGGCCTCTGTCCCAATAAAATCAACCCCAAAAGCTTCGGACTCAAACGTGATGCCTACGACCCTCGGAAAGAGGGTGGATGATCCCTAGGATCACAGCGAGGCACCACACAAGAGAGCAAACCAAAACACTCAAATCCCCGAGTCAAGTTCGTGCCTAAAAGACCCACTCCCAAACGTAGATAGAGGGTTACGTCGGGATTTCTCCAAATACCGATGCTAACTAGTAGCAAGAATACCTAGAGAGGTTCCTAGGTGAACTCTAGGAGCAAACGAGAAGTCCGGAAACGAAACGGAAAAGCCGGGAGAGCAAACGCACTCAACTGCAACCTACAGGCAGTTCCCAGACTGTCCGGACTCTTGGTCCCGGACTGTCCGGTGTGAGCCGGACTGTCCGCCGCTAGGGGGACGGACTATCCGCCGGCGAAAGAACAAAAACAGCACCGCTGCTGGACTCCCCTGCGCGACTCACGGACTGTCCGCGATTAACACAGCGGACTGTCCACCGGCCAACTTGCTGAAACAGCAACGCTGCTGGCCTCACACTGCTCGACTCGAGGACTGTCCGCTCCTACTAACGGCGGACTGTCCGCCGGTCAAAGTGACCATGAGCATTGCGCGCTGCGCTGTTCTGGTCTGGCCGAACCCGATGGCAGGACAGTCCGCCACTGGGGGGCCGGACAGTCCGCCACTGACCAGAGACCCCAAAATCCTCACGGGACAAAACCAAAATCGATTGGATCTTCACCAAATCGAATGGGGCTGCAACCAAACTTCTCCCAAGTGTTCTTCTACGTGTTGGGAAGCTAATCCTAGGATATCATCGCTTCAACCCAACTAATCCATGAGAAATCCGAAGAACACTAGAAAAGGGGAAGAACGAAGAACGAAAACGATTTCGGCCCGATCTACTTGTTCGTGAGGGTAGGGATGAATTCCTTCGATGGAAATGTTCTCCTCACTTCAAAGAACAAGTTGATTCAAATAGAATCGCAAAAGACGCTGCGTAGAGGGAGATCGGGAGGGGAGAAAATTGTGGACAAAAGAAGAACGCGAAGAACAAATTCAAAACGCGAATTCAACCATGAATTTGATCCTTGGATTCAGAGGAATGGATGATTGATTAATCACTTGGTGTCGGGCGACAAGCCAATCCTAGCAACACAAAGCTTGGATGGCAAAAAGCTCAAGAACAAGAGCCAACTCTCCCTATGCCTAGCCTACTCTCACAGGAACAAAATGAGAGAGACACCACCAAGAGTTCCCCCAAGGATGCGGCTGCCCTAGCAGCCCCCTTCATATATATAGGCGCACGTCCGACGACCAAAACGCCCTTACATTAAGCACTCAACCCAAATACCCCCAGGGGTAAAACCGTCCAGACTTGACAGTTTCGATCCGACGGCCACGCCCGCACACCTGGTAGCTTCGCCTCGACGCGACCTTCCTGATGCCGCCACGTGCCGTCACGTCGACCACCGTGCCTTCCTCGTGGATAGCTACGCCGCCGCGCCAGCCTCTCCACGTCGCCACGCGTCGACCGTCCTTTCGGACCACCCCCGGTTTTGAGGCCCAAACCGGTAAACCCGCCAGCCCAGGTTTTGAGGCCCAAACCTGGCAAACCGTCCAACCCGAGTTTTGAGGCCCAAATTCGGAAACCCGCAAGCCCAGGTTTTGAGGCCCAAACCTGGAAACCATCCACCCCGAGTTTTGAGGCCCAAACTCGGAAACCGTTGATGGTAGCTTTTTGAGGCTCAGCTACCGAACCCGCACCGTAGACAAGATGTGGTTCGCACACCCCGACCACCAGCACCGATGCCGATGCATGTCCAGCCTCCACGCCGGGCACAACGCCTTCGCCATCCTCCTTGACTTGGCCAATGGCACTTGCGCCGCACGCAAGCCCGTGTCCGACCTCCGCCAAGTGGCACGACGCCACGTCTTCCTCCCGACTCGGCCGATGCACCGCACATCCCCATGTGCTCTCGCTCGCTGATGCCACGTGCCAGCTACCACAGCTGGTCCTCTGGCCCTCTGGTCCGTCAGTCCAAGCCTCACTTCCGCCCTTCACCGCTCTGGGTACATCGGCATGGCATGTCCGCCGCACGGCACGCCCATCCTTGACCGCTCCCGGTCCGTCGGCACGGCACGTCTCTACTTGACCTTCACCTCGCCATTGACCACTGTATCCGAGCTCCACACCTGCACATCAACACAGCCAAGAGACACATGTTGCACATGCACACCAACACAGAAACACCACACAACTCAACGCCACTGGTTAGTCATAAACATTAAGCGCATAGCGAGATATGGACTAAATCGGGTAAAAGCCTCAAACCTTCCTCATCAAAGTCAATCATTCATCATATATGTTCTCAGAGTAAAGTTTTTAGTTTCCTAATTCGCCCCCCTCTTAGGTGTCACAGTCCTTTCAACTGGTATCAAAGCAGGTTGGCTCTTTTGTGGACTCTTGGTTTCACCGCCTTCGAGCCGACGCCCGTAAGAGTGGTTGGGATGGATACCTCTAGGCCTCCGCACTTTGATGGCACAAACTTTCCCTACTATAGTGCTAGAATGGCTTGCTACCTAGAAGCGGTTGATCTAGGTGTTTGGAGAGTCACCCACGATGGGATGAGACCCCCTAAGAATCCAAACATGTTAACTGTGGGTGATCAAAAGGAAATTCATCTTAATGCTAGAGCTAGAAGTGCTTGTTTGAATCTTTAAGCATGGATGTGTTTAACCAAGTTTTTACTTTACAAACATCTCATGAAATTTAGTTAAAACTCCATGAGCTCCATGATGGTACAAGTAATGTCCGTGAGCAAAAACATCACCTAACTAGAACAAGTTATGATTCCTTTAAAATGAATGATAATGAGCTTGTTCGTGATATGTATTCTCGCTTGAATCTAATTATCAATGAGCTCAATTCTATTGGAATTACAAAGCTAGGTGATGCGGATATTGTGAGGAAGATCATCTTTGTGCTTCTAAAGCACAAGTATGCAACCATCATCACCATCCTCCACAACATGGAAGACTTGAGCACCATGACCCCGACCATTGTCATTGGCAAATTGGTGACATTTGAGATGTCACGCAAGATGGGTCAAGAGGAAGCCACTTCATCAAGCAAAGGCATAGCTCTCACATATGATGAGCACAAGAAGATGAACGGCAAGAAGCAAGTTGAGACAAGCTCAAGCGAAAGCTCCTCAAGTGAAGATGAGGAAGAGGAAGAGGATGATGATGATGAAGAATCAAGTGATGATGATCAAGCCTCCACCTCCTAGCTCCAACTCCTCCTTAAATGAAGAGACTATCAAGCTAGTGCATTCAGTGGAGAGGATGATCCGCAAGCTCAATGTCAAGGGTGTGCCCATCATAATTGAAGATTGCCTCTTCACCAATCAAAGAAGAGAGCAAAGAAAAAATGGATGCTATGAATGTGGCAAGAAAGGGCACTTTGTAGAAGATTGTCCAAAGCAAAAGTACACACCCAAGGACAAGAAAAAGAAGGGATGTAAGACCAAAGCCCTCACCAGCATCAAGACATGGGATGATTCAAGTGAAGATGAAGCCCAACACAAGAGGCGTGGCCGCAAGCCCTCATCATCAAGCTCCTCACATGTGTGCCTTATAGCACGAGGTAACGAAAGTCTTATCTCTAGTGATAGTGATAGTGATGATGAGCTACCTTCTTATGATCAACTTCTGCTAGATAATCTTAACTATGCTAAGTCTTGCACTAGTCAACAAAAGAAAATAAATGCTTTGAAAGAAAACTAGATAGTTCTCAACAAGCATATAACACTTTGGTTGATCAATATGAAACTTTTGCTAATTAATCTCATTGTTGAGCTATCTAGTAAAATTGAGAAACTAGAAGCTAGTGCAAGAACAAGTGATAGCACAATTAATGATGAGCAACTTGTTAAGAAAAATGAAAAACTAAAAGCAAAGTTAGCTAGCACACAAGATGCTTACAAAAGTTTGCTTGCTCAAATGGAAATCATGTGCAAACATTGTGATGAGCTAACTAACAAAGTTGCTAATCTTGAGACCATCGAAGCAAACCCAATAGAGGCACCTAAAATGAAAAACTCAATTTTTGATATGCCTAAAAAGGATGCTTGTACTTCTGCAGATACATGGGTGTATGCCAGATCTTGAGTGATGAGTGTTTGTCAACTGGTTTGATGCACATGTTCTTTGTCTTGTGTTGTGCAGGTGTCGAGCACGGAGACAGTGATCGAAGGCAAGGTGAAGGTCAAGTAGAGACGTGCCGTGCCAATGGACCGGGAGCGGTGAAGGGCGGACGTGAGGCTTGGACTGAGGGACCAGTGGCCTGAGGATCAGCTGTGGTGCCTGACAGCCTGGGACAGCGACGAGCGGAGACTTACCGGGCACAGCGTTGCTCGGGTCGAGGACCTGGGGACATGTGTCGGTGGACGGGGTGCACGGGCGGTGCATCACCTCTATGGCGTCGGTTTGATGGTTGAGCCACAGAAAAACCATCCTGTGGACGGTTTCCAGTTTTGGGCCACAAAACCTGGGTGCTGCGGGTTTGCCGAGTTTGGGCCACAAAACTCGGGCTGAGGACGGTTTCCAGGTTTGGGGCCTCAAAACCTGGGAGCTGGCGGGTTTCTGAGTTTGGGCCACAAAACTCAGGCGATGGACAGCGGGTTTCCCGGTTTGGGCCTCAAAAACGGGGGTTGGTCGTGAAGACAGGTTTCCCGGCTTCGGCCTCAAAACCGGGGGCGAGGTCCGTGAAAAGGACGAGCATATGATTCGTAATCGCCCTCACTGTGTGTTTGGGATCAAGGGATTTTGATTTGGTTTGGATTTGGGAAGATTTGGGTGAAGGGCGACCGAAATCGCCATCACTGTGTGTTCCTGGATAGTCCGACGGTGAACCACGGATAGTCCGAGCATTAGGCTTCAGCCTGGTCAGTGGCTGCATGGCTCGGGCGCTTTGCTATTGATTGAATGGCGGACAGTCCACCGTAGTCGATCGTAGACAGTCCGCGAGTCGACCAGGGAGGTTCAGCAGACTTGATGTTTTGGGGATTTTGCCGGCGGACAGTCTGCCCCTTCCTCGCGGACAGTCCGGCAGTACCGCGGACAGTCTGGGACCGTACCCGCGGACTGTCCGGGACTTCGCAGACTTTTCCTGGATAATGCAAATTGCCTCTCGGATTTTCCATTTGGTTTTCGGACTTCTCGTTTGACCCTTGAGTTAACCAAGAAACCTCTCTAGGTATTTGGAGATTTCTCGACGTAGCCTTCAATCTACGTTCGAGGGTAGGTTTTTGGGGGTTGAACTTGAGCCGAAGCTTTTGGTATTTGGTTCGCTCTTGCTTGGTAGTGCCTCGCTGTGATCCTAGGGATCATCCACCCTCTTCCAAGGGTCGTAGGCATCACGTTTCGGTCAAAGCTTTTGGGGGTTGATTTTTGGGACAAAGGCCAAAGTTTTGAGAGAAATTTTTAGGCTCCCATTCACCCCCCCCTCTGGTTGCCTTGCTTTTGCATTCTCGGTCCTTCAATTGGTATCAAAGCGGGTTAAGGATCTTCCACCTTAGCCGGTTCCAGATCCACTGAAGGCGACATGGATCGCGGCGTGGGCAAACCGCCATTTTTCGATGGGACGAACTATGCGTATTGGAAGATACGCATGTCGGCCTATCTGAAGAGCATGGGTGCTTCTGTCTGGAGATTTGCAACAATGCAGATTACGAGGTCTTGGTTGCTCGTGTGACTCAGCTGCAGATCAATGAGCACGAAGCCAATAGCCGAGCCCGTAATGCTCTTTTCTCCTGTTTGAGTATGTTTGAGTTTGATCGCATTTTTCACCTCCCCACGGCTCGTGAGATTTGGGCGACCCTCATGCGCTTCCATGAGGGAACCACTCAAATCAAATCCCGTCTCTACGAGTCACACAAGCGGGAGTATGAGAACTTTTGACACATGTCTGGTGAGAGCATAGAGAGTTTATTCGTTCGCTTTCAGATGATTGTCAACAGGATGAGGGCTAACAAGGAGTTGTTGCCTTTCGACGATCATGAGAGGGCTCTCAAGCTTTTGCATACTCTCGATCGGTCGGTGTGGGACTCAAAGGTTCAAGCGATCATCGAATCGCCTAACTATGAGACTCTCACGTGCGACGAGCTCTTTAGTAAGTGAAGGACCGAGAATGCAATAGCAAGGCGACCAGAGGGGGGGTGAATGGGAGCTCAAAAATTTCTCTCGAAACTTTGGCCTTTTGTTCCCAAAATCAACCCTAAAAGTTTCGATCGAGACTGTGATGCCCATGACCCTTGGAAGAGGGTGGATGATCCCTAGGATCACAGCGAGACACCACAAAGCGATAGCAATCCAAACGCCAAAAGCACCGGTACAAGTTCAACTCTAGAAAACCAAGTCCTGAACGTAGATAGACGACTACGTCAAGAAATCCCCTAATACCGATGCTAACAAGTAGCAAAGATACTTAGAGAGGTTCCTTGGTCAACTCTAGTGCCAAACGAGAAGTCCGGAAACCAAGCGAAGAAGCCGGGAGAGCAAACGAACTAAACCGGAGGCTTCAGCCAAATCCCGGACTGTCCGGCCCTGAGGTCCCGGATTGTCCGCGGCTACTGCGGACTGTCCTCCAGCCAATCCCGGACTGTCCGCCGGCTAAAAACGCAAAACAGCACAACTGCTGCAAGTCCCCTGGACAGTCCCGGACTGTCCGCGGTTTGTACCGGCGGAATGTCCGCCGGTCAACCGAGACCCAAACAACTGAGACTCGCGGCCACTGATCTGGCCAAGTCCCCGACGCACGGACTGTCCGCGGGAGGAAAACCTAGAAGCAAAGAGCAAATGACTTAGATAGGAAAGGAGGAGGGTGTCTCCCTCTACTTATTCTAATTCTAATTCCTACTCTACCCCTCACTAATTACAGAGCGAACCAGCTAAACCCTAGGGTTATTCTGGACCAACTCGCGGTAGGTGGTGATCCGACGGCCACGCCCGCACAACTAGTAGCGTTGCCTCAACGCAACCTCACCGATTGCCGCCACGTGCCACCCACGCTCTGCTTGTCCTTTTCCCGGACGTCGCACCCCCGGTTTTGTGGCCCAAACCGGGAAACCAGCCTTCACAGCCAACCCCCGGTTTTGAGGCCCAAACCGGGAAACCAACCATCCATGGCCTGAGTTTTGAGGCCCAAACTCAGCAAACCCGCAGCACCCAGGTTTTGAGGCCCAAACCTGGAAACCATCCTCAGCCCGAGTTTTGTGGCCCAAACTCGGAAACCATCAGCGCCCAGGTTTTGAGGCCCAAACCTGGAAACTGTCCACTCGATGGTTTTTCTGTGGCTCAACCACCAAACCGAGCTGTAGAGGGGATACACTGCCCGTGCACCCCTTCCACCCGCAAGTCTTCGCTCGTCGTTGTCCCAGGCTGTCAGTCACCACAGCTGATCCTCAGGCCACCGGTCCCTCAGTCCAAGCCTCACGTCCGCCCTTCGCCACTCTCGGTCCATCGGCACGGTACGTCTCTACTTGACCTTCACCTTGCCTTTGATCACTGTATCGGTGCTCGACACCTACACAACACAAGCCCAAGAACATGCGCATTATACCAGTTGACAATCACTCATCACTCAGAGACTCGGCATACACCCATGTATCCGCAATCTTCCCCTTGATGAGTGCATTGTCAACTACCAACACAAATCATAATGGAAACAGAAGAAGGACGGAAGAAGGAGAGAGAACTCGACCAAATGACCCAAAAGCATGTCAAAGCCGAAGAAGGTCAAGTGGAAAGAGCAACAAAACTTGGTTCCCAAAGACATGGGCAACGGCTCGACGAAACCAAGCAGAGCAAAGCTAGCCCTCAAGAAGAGGTAGAACAGGCTCAACACCACTAGCGAGAAAAGCTCGATACCAACTGAAACAGCATACAGACAAGGTTGCTAGTTCCTCAAGAAGGAGACAAAGGCTCAACACAACTAGCTACCAAAACTGCTTCGAACCAATTGGACAACAAAGCCAAAGATGCTAGTCCCTCAAGACAGAGGCACAGAGGCTCAACACAACTAGCAGAAAAGCTCCGAACCAATTGGGAGATTCAAACAACCTCAAAAAACCGAGCAAACTCCAACTCAAGCTCCCCCTTCAATAGTGCACACAACTATGATTTGGAGAATTTCTCCCCCTTAGTTGAAAATGCACCATCAAACAAATTTCTCCCCCTTGACAGAAGAACTCACCTTCCAAATGCATATGAGTCAAAATACAAGTTAGCAGCTTCAGAAATATAGTCGATAGAATATGAAGATGCTTGACAGAATGTGGATCTGATGACTCAACAACATGCACAGGATGCTAGCAAAGGCTCAAACTGATCACTAAATACGAAATATGGACATGTGAGCAAGGTGAGCAGTTCTTAGCCAAAAGGTATTCACCATCAACATAGCACTAAACATGTATAGACAGAAAGTCAAACAATTGCTAAACATGTATACAAGGTGAACTACCCCTAGCAAAGTTCAATCATCATGCCATAGAATGAAACATAGACTTGTGTAGTCAAGTTTTATCGGAGTTGTAGCGGTTAAATTACACAAGTTCAAATTTCAGCAGGTGATTGCGAGAGGTTGAAAACTTGTCATTGCCTAACTTTTCAACTGTGCAAAGCCTATGCAGAAGCAATCAGAAGCTTAAAGCAACAGTTTCAGTCATACACTACACAACTCAAGTTTAACTCAGAGTGCAATGAGAAACAGTCTCAAAACTGTGATGTGCTGACAAGCAATCCCATCTCGATCTTTCCAAAATTACTTAACTTGGTTCATTTTAATCACAGAATATGAACCGACCAAGCAAGTAAAAGACTCAGAACTAGAGACATAGCAACCTAGCATATATGGAAAGCACAAGTAAATTCAACACATTCTACACATGCTAGTTGCATATCTCAATGGTGAACATTTTCAAGTTTTATGTCCTTTAAACAGAATTCACCATTCAGAAAATAGCTCAGCTCACAACATGTATCAGTGATCAGAAAGAGCATAAGCTACAAGCATCATCGAAAAGCATCGGAGCATACACTATATTGAGCATAGTCACATTCTAAGGATTATATAGAAGAAGCTTGAAATGTAGACATGCAAGATGACATGCAAAGATGCATAATGAAAACAAAAGAAAGAAAAAGAGTCAGTCTATAGAACAAGAACCAAAATGTTTCCCCCAACTAAAAGGGGAAACACACACCAAGCTCACCTCTCAACCTAGCAAAAGTTGATTGGTCCAAAGGCTTGGTGAAAATGTCAGCCAACTGATGATGAGTATCGACATGGCGAAGGTCGATATCACCCTTCTCATAGTGGTCTCGCAGAAAATGAAAGTGCACATCAATGTGTTTTGTCGTAGAATGCAGCACGGGGTTCTTAGCAACGCTAATCGCACTCGTGCTGTCACAAAGCAAAGGAACACAAGAAAAGCTCAGACCAAAATCACGCAAAGTGGCCATCATCCAAAGTAATTGGGAACAGCAGCTAGCCACAGCAACATACTCAGCCTCCGTGGTAGACTGGGCGACACTAGACTGCTTGTGAGAAGACCACGATACAAGAGAAGAACCAATAAACTGGCAAGTCGCAGAAGTGGACTTGCGATCAATGCGACAACCAGCAAAATTGGCATCGGAATAACCGCAAAGGGAGAGGGTGGAGGAAGCAGAGTACCAAATCCCAAATTCTAGAGTGAAGGATAAGTACCTGATAATGCGCTTGACCGCCTGACGGTGCGAGGTGCGTGGCGACGACTGAAATCGCGCGCAAAGACACACCGCGAACTGAATGTCCGGGCGTGTCGCCGTCAGGTACAGCAGCGACCCGATCATACTCCGGTACTCCTTCTGGTCCACAGCTTCTCCATCCACATCCGCATCCAGGGCCGTCGTGGTCGACATGGGTGTTGGAAGAGGCTTGGCCTCACCCATATCGAACTTCTTCAGAATGTCCTTGGTATACTTACCCTGGTGCACGAACGTCCCCTCTCGGGATTGCTTGATTTGCAACCCGAGGAAAAACGTCAACTCGCCCATCATGTTCATCTCAAACTCCCTGCTCATAGTGTCTGCAAACTTGGCAACCAAAGTGTGAGAAGAACCACCGAAAATGATATCATCCAATTAAATCTAGGCCAAGAGAGTGTCATTGCCTTGCTTGAGGAGAAAAAGCGTTTTATCCACACATCCCATTTTAAAACCCTTAGCAAGCAAAAAGGTTTTCAACCTATCATACCAAGCTCTAGGGGCTTGTTTCAAACCATACAAAGCTTTGTGAAGTTTAAAGACATGGTTTGGAAACTTGGGATTTTCGAAATCGGGGGGTTGTCTCACATACACCTCTTCTTCTATGTAGTCGTTTAAGAAGGCACTCTTGACATCCATTTGAAAAAGTTTAAACCCTTTGGATGTAGCAAAAGCCAAGAGTATCCTAATCGCCTCCTAACGAGCTACAGGAGCAAAAGTCTCCTCATAGTTTATCCCCTCCTTCTGACTATACCCCTGGGCTACTAGTCTGGCCATGTTTCTCACAACATGGCCATCTTCTCCTTGTTTGTTTTTGAAAACCCATTTTGTCCCAATAGGATGACAATTAGGAGGAAGAGGAACCAAAACCCAAACCCGATTTCTTTCAAAATTTTCCAACTCCTCATGCATGGCATTGACCCAATCCAGATCAGATAAAGCATGTCCAACATCTCGGGGTTCAAAATCAGCAACAAATGCAGAATGAGCAAAGTGAGAGATTTGTTGTGACCTTGACCGAGTGACACGTTCGCTGATGCTGCCGATCATCTGCTGAGGCGGGTGTTGGCGCTGGATGTGTCGTGGCGCCTCCCGAGCTAATGTAGCCTCCCCCTCAACAACAGCTGGTGCCTCCTCGGGTACAAAAGGTACCGCTCGAGGTGGCGGATCCCACGGCCTCCATGTAGTAGAGGAAGAAGGGTCTGGGCCGTGAGTGGTAGTAGAAGCCGCTCCTTGCGGCACATCAGGGGGAGGAGGTGCTGGGTCATCCATCCCTTCAGCACCTTCGTCCTCATCATCAAAAAGAGGCTCACCAACCTCATGATCACCTGCACGCTCAAAACGAGAAGGACAAACCATGGTCTCGTCGAAGGTGACATCTGATGTCTCCATGACTTGGTTAGTATCAAGGTTATGTACACGATATGCACGAGTGTGAGTGCCATAACCCAAAAATACACCGTCAGAAGAACGAGACTCAAATTTGTCCAGGTTGCCTTTCTTGAGTATAAAACAGTGGCAACCAAGAACTCTAAAATAACTCACCTTGGGGAGTTTTCCAAAATGCAACTCATAAGAGGTCTTTTTCAAGAAAGCTCGAAGAAAAATGCGATTGGAAATATAGCATGCAGTGCTCATAGCTTCGGCCCAATATCGCCTAGGAGTCCTATGCTCATCGAGCATCGTCCTGGCCATCTCTACAAGGGTCCGATTCTTCCTCTCTACAACACCATTCTGTGGCGGTGTGTAGGGAGAAGAAAACTGATGCTCCAAACCCAAAGAGTTAAAAAACTTCTCAAAATCCGAATTCTTGAATTCGGAACCATTATCACTCCGAATTGCTCGCATTGAGTTCATAGGGAACTCATTCTGAAGACGCAAAATCAGATTGCGAGCATAGGAGAAAGTCTCGGTCTTCTCAGCTAAAAAGAAGACCCACGAATATCTCGAAAAATCGTCAACAACAACAAGCATGTACCACTTCCCCCCAACCGAGCTCACCCGAGCCGGACCAACAAGGTCCATGTGCAAAAGCTCTCCAGGGCGCTTAGTCATGACCTGAGTCACTGGATGGTGGGGAGCGGCAACCATCTTCCCATGTCTACAAGAATGGCAAACAAGATCCTTCTCCATGGACAACTTGGGCAATCCTCAGATTAAGCTAAGTGAGCTAAGTCTTGTAAGGAAGTCGAAGCTTAGGTGACCGAGTCTCCTATGCCACTTCCAAAGGTCAGAGGAGGAAGGTCCAGCCAAAAGACATCGAGAAATTCCAAACGACTCCGAGAAATTCGCACGAAAGACTTTTCCAAAGGGCGAAATCAAACATACAAGATTGCCCTAAGGATCCAAGATACGACTAAGATTCGGTTTAAAACGAACCTCATAGTCATCATCAAAAAGTTGCGAAACAGAAAGAAGGTTAAAGTGCAAGTTAGAAACAAGAGCAACATCGCGCAACACAAAGTGCTCATTAACTTGCACCGACCCACGAGACAACACTTTACCTTTGCTATTGTCGCCAAAGGCGATAAACTCCTTTCCGGCGACCGGACTAAGACTGGAGAACCACTTGGCGTTTCCGGTCATGTGCCTCGAACACCCGGAATCCACCAACCAAACGTTCTCCAATCATTTTACCTACATCAATAAAAAGACATAGGGTGAGCATACGGTCCAACACTGGGGTTAGTGAAGTAGGGAGAATACCAGTGTTGGGCCGGCTGCTCAAAAGAACGGTTAGCAGAAAAACCATTCCTAGCACGCCTACGAGAAGAGCGATCACCACGTAGAGGAAAATGTGGTCCGCTAAGGGAGGAGCGTCCATCGCGATAGTCAAAACGCGGTGGGGGAAAACGCTCAACTACAAAGCCACCGCCACGGGGTCCATAGCCTACAACTGCAGGCTCCCACCGAGCATGTCCTCTCCTCTGCCTAGGCCTAGGAACTTGGGGTTCTGGACCTCTGGGCCTAGCAGCACGCCTCTAAACATTCGACACATGTACATCATGGAAAGGGTGGTACATGTCCGGGTTGTTCATCTCCTTTGCCCGGTGCGCCTCTCTCTTGCGCCGAAAGCAAAACTCACTCAAGTGTCCATCTCTCCCACAATGCTCACAATGGTACCTCACCGCTCTCAAAGGGGGTTGTAGGTACTCACGGTAGTGGGTGTGGATCACTTTGCCCTTCTGTGGCATAAGCTCCTCCTGGATGGGTGGCATGGTGTCTAGCTTGTTCTTGAGGTGGTTTGGTTTGGGAGCCCATGATTGTTTCTTGGGTGGAGCTCTCGGAGGTTCAACAAAGACCCCATCCATGGTGTTAGGCTTGAGAGGCTCTTTGGGTGGAATCTTGGTAAGCTTGGGAGTAGTGGTGGAGTTGGGCTTCTCACATGGGTTAAGACCACTCGACTCTCCAATCTTTCCAAAAGATGAAACATCAACACCCGGAGCAAAACCTACACCTGGACCTCCAACAGCTCGCTTGAATTGGGAGATCATCATCCCGAGCTGTGGCTCACCACTAGACACTCATGACAAGACGGTCCGAAGGTATGTGTTTTCCTCCTCGGTTTGCATCTTGTCATGCTTCACGTTCGCGATCTCCATCTCCAAACCCTCATAAAGAACGCACCTAGTCACACAAGTGCTACCCGAGCTGGCCTTCTCAAGAGACAATCTTGGCATTCTTCTCTGCCACTCGGTTTGCAACCAGCACATGACTTGCAAAGCACCCACCAAGCGAGGATCTAGCCTTAAGCTCATCCACCTCTCCTACCAACGCAACATACTTACCTCTCAAGTGAGAAGGTCAGTCATGTGCGTGGTGCACATCTCGCACTCCTCCTCATCTGTGACAACAACGGTGGACTTGACAGATTCAAGTTCCTTCACCGTATCCTCCCATTTCTGCCTAAACTCCTTGCGCTCTCTAGCAGCACGCCTAAGCAACTTATCCTGACTAAGGAGCACGGCAGTAAGTTTCTCGACCTCACAGAAAGCTCGTCGGGGGTCTGAGATACCTGGGAGGTGTCGTCGTTGTCGTCGTCGTTCCGAGGGGTGTCCTCCAGCTCGCCATCAACCTCGTTGCCGAGGGCCATGGTGCAGAACCCTTCGTCGTCGGCGAAAAGCAGGCCGTTCAGCTTGTCCTCGATCCTCTTCTTCTTCTCACACTCGTCATCGCTTGAGACAGTGGAGTCATCATCCGAGTCATCGACGTCGCTGAGCGTGGCGAAGAACACACGATGCTCAGCCTGGGCCTTCTCCAAGTACTTTGTCTTGATGTACTCCTTGTCAAAGCCGCCCTTCCGCTTGTGCTTTCGCGGGACGTACTTCTCCTTGCGCTTGCCCGGAGTCGTAATTGTGCCCATGATCCGCCTTGCCGAAGACTTGGTTGTTCTTCTTTGGGCAATTGGCGATGAAGTGGTTGGGGTCGCCGCACTCGAAGCATCCCGAGCGTCCTCCTCTGCGGCGACGGTTCATGCGGTTGGTTGTGAACCGCGAGAATCGATTGACGAGCAAAGCCAACTCATCATCCCCCATGAACTCAAGCTGCTCCTCTATGACAGATAGAAGTGAAGACAAAGCAAAGCCTCCAGAGGAGTTAGCAGAAGAGCCAGAAAGCAAAGCCATCGTCGGGCCATGGATTTTCATAAGAGGCCCTCGCCATGGCGTCAATCTCACTGGACTTGAGCTTACTAAAGAGCTCGTCGCATGTGAGGGTCTCATAGTTCGGTGATTCAATGATCGCCTGAACTTTAGAGTCCCACACCGACCGATCAAGAGTGTGCAAAAGCTTCAAAGCTCTCTCATGATCGTCGAAAGGCAACAGCTCCTTGTTAGCCCTCATCCTGTTGACAATCATCTGAAAGCGAGCGAATAAACTCTCTATGCTCTCGCCAGGCATATGTCAAAAGTTCTCGTAATCTCGCTTGTGCGACTCGTAGAGACTGGTTTTGACTTGAGAGGTTCCCTCATGGAAACGCATGAGGGTGCCCAAATCTCCCGAGCCGTAGCGAGGTGAGAAACGCGATCAAACTCAGTCATGCTCAAGCATGAGAAAAGAGCATTACGGGGCTCGGCTATTGGCATCGTGATCATCGATCTGACGCTAAGTCACATGAGCAGCCAAGACCACGTAATCAGCAGAGTTGCAAATATCCCAAATGGAAGCACCCATACTCTGCAGATAGGCCGACATGCGTATCTTCCAATACGCATAGTTCGTCCCATCGAAAAATGGCAGTTTGCCCACGCCGCGATCCATGTTGCCTTCTGTGGATCTGGAACCGGCTAAGGTGGAAGATCCTTAATCTGCTCCGATACCAATTGAAGGACCGAGAATGCAATAGCAAGGCGACCAGAGGGGGGTGAATGGGAGCTCAAAAATTTCTCTCGAAACTTTGGCCTTTTGTTCCAAAATCAACCCTAAAAGTTTCGATCGAGACCGTGATGCCCATGACCCTTGGAAGAGGGTGGATGATCCCTAGGATCACAGCGAGACACCACAAAGCGATAGCAATCCAAACGCCAAAGCACCGGTACAAGTTCAACTCTAGAAAACCAAGTCCTGAACGTAGATAGACGCTACGTCAAGAAATCCCCTAATACGATGCTAACAAGTAGCAAAGATACTTAGAGAGGTTCCTTGGTCAACTCTAGTGCCAAACGAGAAGTCCGGAAACCAAGCGAAGAAGCCGGGAGAGCAAACGAACTAAACCGGAGGCTTCAGCCAAATCCTGGACTGTCCGGCCCTGAGGTCCCGGACTGTCCGTGGCTGCTGCGAACTGTCCGCCAGCCAATCCTGGACTGTCCGCCGGCTAAAAACGCAAAACAGCACTGCTGCTGCAAGTCCCCTGGACAGTCCTGGACTGTCCGCGGTTTGTACCGGCGGACTGTCCGCCGGTCAACCGAGACCAAAAAAACAGAGACTCGCGGCCACTGATCTGGCCAAGTCCCCTACGCGCGGACTGTCCGCGGGAGGAACGGCGGACTGTCCGCGACCTCCCAGTAAGGGCGATTTCGGTCGCCCCTCACACAACTCTTCCCAATCCGAATCACAACTCAATCCCACGTTCCAAACTTGGAGACGATGATCACGAGGTAGTTAGGAGACTATCCCCAAGAAATCAGCCACTCAAATCAACTCAAACACACCGGAAATCGAAAGGGAGGAGTATGAAAGAAAAAGCGCCATGAAAACGAAATCAAACCCGATCTACTTGTTTGTGAGGAGTGATGAATTCCTTCGGTGGAAGTGATCTCCTCACTATAAAGAACAAGTTGATTCAAATAGATTTCGCAAAGACGCAGTAGAGAGGGAGATCGAGTGACGGGAAAATCGCGGAGAAACGAAGAACGCGAAGAACACAAACAAAACGTGAATCAAGTCTTCGATCTGCAACCGTGTGGCTACCACACGCTACAACAGTGAGATTACGGTCTCACTTCCTCAAAATCTCCTGTACACAGAGGTATGGTTCTCTGCGGATCTCAGCTAGCTACAGCAGGGGATTGGGAGAGCAAGAAACCCTAGAAGCAAAGAGCAAATGACTGAGATAGGAAAGGAGGAGGGTGTCTCCCTCTACTTATCCTAATTCCAATCCTACTCTACCCCTCACTAATTACAACAGCGAACCAGCTAAACCCTAGGGTTATTCTGGACCAACTCGCGGTAGGTGGTGATCCGACGGCCACCCCGCACAACTGGTAGCGTTGCCTCGACGCAACCTCACCGATTGCCGCCACGTGCCGCCCACGCTCTGCTTGTCCTTTTCCCGGACGTCGCACCCCCCGTTTTGTGGCCCAAACTGGGAAACCAGCCTTCACAGCCAACCCCCACCCCCTGTTTTTAGGCCCAAACCGGGAAACCAGCCATCCCTGGCCTGAGTTTTGAGGCCCAAACTCATCAAACCCGCAGCACCCAGGTTTTGAGGCCCAAACCTGGAAACCATCCTCAGCCCGAGTTTTGTGGCCCAACTCGGAAACCATCAGCGCCCAGGTTTTGAGGCCCAAACCTGGAAACCGTCCACTCCATGGTTTTTTTGTGGCTCAACCACCAAACCGAGCCGTAGAGGGGATACACCGGCCATGCACCCCGTCCACCCGCAAGTCTTCGCTCGTCGTTGTCCCAGGCTGTCAGTCACCACAGCTGATCCTCAGGCCACCGGTCCGTCAGTCCAAGCCTCACATTCGCCCTTCGCCACTCTCGGTCCATCGGCACGGTACGTCTCTACTTGACCTTCACCTTGCCTTTGATCACTATATCCGTGCTCGACACCTACACAACACAAGCCCAAGAACATGCGCATTATACCAGTTGACAATCACTCATCACTCAGAGACTCGGCATACACCCATGTATCCGCATTAAGCTCAAGTCTAGTCTATGAGATTGATGCCATGACGAGGGCTTCTTATGAGAACCCTTCTGCTAAGTTGATGGCTTTCTGGCTCTTCTACTCTTCTGCTAACCCCTCTAGAAGCTTTGTACTTTCTCTCTTCTTTCTGTTACAGTGGAGCAGCTGGAGTTCATGGGAGACGATGAGTTGGCTTTGCTTGCCAACCGGTTTCTCGCGGTTCCACAACAACCGCATGAACCATCGCCGCGGAGGAGGACGCTCTGAATGTTTTGAGTGTTGTGACCCAACCACTTCATCGCCAATTGTCCCAAGAAGAACAAGCAAGCCTTTGGGAAGGGCGATCATGGGCACAAGTATGACTCCGGCAAGCGCAAGGAGAAGTACGTCCCCGCGAAGCACAAGCGGAAGGGCGGCTTCAACAAGAAGTACTTGGAGAAGGCCCAGGCTGAACAACGTGCTTTCTTCGCCATGCTCAGCGACGTCGATGACTCCGCTTCATCAAGCGACGATGAGTCCGAGATGAAGAAGAAGATTGAGGACAAGCTGAATGGCCTCTGCTTCTTCACCGACAACGAGGGTTTTTGCACCATGGCCCTCGGCAAGGAGGTCGACAGTCAGCTGGAGGAGACCCCTCGGAACGACAACGACGACGACACCACCTAGGTATCTCAGACCCCCAATGAACTTGCTGCTGAGGTCGAGAAACTTACTGCCGCCCTTCCTAGTCAAGATAAGCTGCTTAGGCGTGTTGCTAGAGAGCGGAAGGAGTTTAGGCAGAAGTGGGAGGATACGGTGAAGGAACTTGAGTTGCCAAGTCCACCATTGTTTTCTCTGAGGAGGGTGAGTGTGAGATGTGCTCCAAGCACATGGCTGACCTTCTCACTTTGAGAGGTAGTATGGCTGCTTTGGTTGGAGAGGTGGATGAGCTGAGAGCTAGGCCCGTGTTGCTTAGTGCATGCAAGTCTTGTGCAGGCTTGCAATCCGAGTTGGCAGAGAAGTATACCAAGATTGTGTCTCTTGAGAAGGCTAGCTCGGGTAGCACTTGTGTGTCTAGGTTCGCTTTGTGTGAGGGTTTGGAGATGGAGATTGCAATGTTAAGCATGACAAGATGCAAACCGAGGAGGAAAATACATACCTTCGGACCATCTTGTCATGGTTGTCTTGTGGTGAGCCGCAGCTTGGGATGATGATTGCCCAATTCAAGCGTGCTGCTGGAGGCCCAGGTGTAGGTTTTGCTCAGGGTGTTGAGTGTGCTTCATCTTTTGGTAAGATTAGAGAGTCGAGTGGTCTAACCCGAGTGAGAAGCCCAACTCCACCACTACTCCAAAACTGACCAAGATTCCACCCAAAGAGCCTTTCAAGCCTAACACTGAGGATGGGGTGTTTGTTGAACATCCAAGAGCTCCACCCAAGAAACAGACATGGGCTCCAAAACCAAACCACCTCAAGAACAAGCTAGACACCATGCCACCTATCCAAGAGGAGCTCATGCCACAGAAGGGCAAAGTGATCCACACCGACTACTGTGAGTACCAACAACCCCCTATGAGAGCGGTGAGGTACCATTGTGAGCACTGTGGAGAGAGGACACTTGAGGGAGTTTTGCTTTCGGCGCAAGAGAGAGGAGCGCTGTGCCAGGGAGATGAACAATGCGGACATGTACCATCCTTTCCATGGTGTACATGTACCAAATGTTCAGAGGAGAGCTGCTAGGCCTAGAGGTCCAATGCCTCAAGGTCCTAGACCTCAGGGAGGTTTTGCCCAGCGGGATCCTGGCTTTGCAGGATATGGACCCCGTGGCTGTGGCTTTGTTGAGCGTTACCCTCCACCGCGTTTTGTGTATCGCGATGGACGCTCTTCCCTTAGCGAACAACGTTTTCCTGTGCGTGGTGATCGTTTTCCCCGTAGGCGTGCTAGGAATGGTTTTTCTACTAATCGTTCTTTTCAGCAGCCGGCCCAACACTGATATTCTTCCCATTTCACTCACCCCAGTGTTGGACCGTATGCTCACCCTATGTATTTTTATTGATGTAGGTAAAACGATTGGAGCACATTTGGTTGGTGGATTCTGGTTGTTCGAGGCACATGACCGGAAATGCCAAGTGGTTCTCCAGGCTTAGTCCATACGCCGAAAAGGAGTTTATCACCTTCGGCGACGATAGCAAAGGTAAAGTGTTGTCTCATGGGTCGGTGCGAGTTAATGAGCACTTTCTGTTGCGCCAGGACGATGGTGTTGTAGAAAGGAAGAATCGGACCCTTGCAGAGATGGCCAGGACGATGCTCGATGAGCATAGGACTCCTAGGCGGTATTGGGCCAAAGCGATGAGCACTGCATGCACATTTCAATCGCATTTTTCTTCGAGCTTTCTTGAAAAAGACCTCTTATGAGTTGCGTTTTGGAAAACTGCCCAAGGTGAGTTATTTTAGAGTCTTTGGTTGCCACTGTTTTATACTTAATAAAGGCAACCTGGACAAATTTGAGTCTCGTTCTTCTGACGGTGTGTTTTTGGGGTTATGGCACTCATACTCGCTCATATCGTGTACTTAACCTTGACACTAACCGAGTCATGGAGACATCAGATGTCACCTTTCGACGAGACCATTGTTTGTCCTTCTCGTTTTGAGCGTGCAGGTGATCATAAGGTTGGTTAGCCTCTTTTTGATGATGAGGATGAGGGTGCTGAAGGTATGGATGATCCAGCACCCCCTCCACCTGTTGTGCCGCAAGGAGCTGCTTCTACTATGACTCACGGCCCTGACACTTCTTCATCTTGGGGGCCGTGGGATCCGCCACCTCGAGCGTACCCTTTGTACCCGAGGAGGTGCCACTGCTGTTGAGGAGGAGGCTACCTCAGTTCGGGAGGCGCCACGACATATCCAGCGCCAACACCCGCCTCAACAGATGATCGGCAGCATCGCCGAATGTGTCACTTGGTCAAGGTCACAATAAATCTCTCACTTTGCTAATTCTGCATTTGTTGCTGATTTTGAACCCCGAGATGTTGGACACGCTTTATCTGATCCAGATTGGGTCAATGCCATGCATGAGGAGTTAGAAAATTTTGAGAGAAATCGGGTTTGGTTTTAGGTTCCTCTTCCTCCTGAGTGTCATCCTATTGGGACAAAATGGGTTTTCAAAAACAAACAAGGAGAGGATGGCCTTGTTGTGAGAAACAAGGCCAGACTTGTAGCCCAGGGTATAGTCAGAAGGAGGGGATAGACTATGAGGAGACTTTTGCTCCTGTAGCTCGTGTTGGCGGTTCTTATCGACATATTTATCCCGCCAACATAGTCCACATAAAAGGCGAAAAGCATGTCTTTTACTCATATAATACATTATTGCTAACCAAGTTTCCACATGTAGTGCAAAGTTATGTTTTGCAGATCATAAACATGCATATAGGTGGATAACAACCAAAAAGGCGCAATCCAACACGCCGAAATGCGCAAAATGAACAAGGACACAAAAAGCCCATATAGAAGTGCAGCAAATTTTAGCCGGGACAAACTCAGGAGCCCAAAAGGAGCAGCCCAGGCTTTTGCCTGGGCTTGTTGGGCCCAGCCAGGGGGCGGCCGCCCCCTGGGTCGACCGCCCCCCTGGAGACGCCACGTGGCCACCGCCTTTGCAGAGGCGGTGCAATCAATGCCCCTAAGGCAGTTTCGGGTGAATTTTGTAGCAAGCCCCCTCCTAAACCGACCTAAAGCACCTATATAAGGAGAGGGGAGGGGAGGCCAAAGTAGAACACAATCACCTCTTGAGCTACACACTTGGGCACTACCTCTTCTTAGTTTTTCCTTGTTCTTGTGCTAGAGAGAGCTAGGCAAAGCTATCAAGGAGGGCTTGGCTCCTTGGAGAGATATTGGGTATGAATAAGATAGATCTGATCTCCAAAGCCCTGTCTTCATTCTTTTGATACAGTTCTTCATATGAACTAGAGTATAGTTCTTGTTCTAGTATTCTGGTATATGACTTAGATCTTAGGTCTTATATCATGTTGCTAGTATATGAACTTATGAATAGTTCTTGTGGAATTAGTATAATATACATTCTAGTGTATAGTTCTTGTAATATATTGCTACCCTAGGGTTAGTAGTGTATTATGTGAATTAGAGCTAAGTGTGTATTGTATTATTCTCACATAGAACCTTAGTCTAATTGCTTCATGCTTGTTATATGATTAGAAATGAGCTTATGTCAAGGGTGGCGGTTTATCATGCTCTTCTGAGTAGGCTCAGGCTTCTTACCTGTCGATCCGTAGGGTCGGGGACCCGAGGGAGTCTGAGTGGGTTCTGTGCATGCAAGCATGATGCTTGGATGTAGAGGCCGGGTAATTGCATGGTCTTAGTCCACGGTAGTGGGGATGGCGGCAGGTGGTGACAGCCCTGTCCGTCCTTGCCATTCCCCCACGAACCATCTGAATTTTACTACGAGAGGTTGCTGCTGGCAGACCAGTACTCGCGTATCTGCCGAACCATCTGAAGCATGAGATTAGTTCTATGTCATATGATTGCATGATTAACTTGTTCTATGAATGACTTGTATCTAGACCATGCCTGCTCTATTAGGTTATTCAATTATTCTTTTATTCATTTATTCTTTTAGTCTCTTTTTACTCTTTGCCCTCTTGCCATGCTCAAGATTGTGTTTCTCCACTATTCAAATCATCACTTTTTATCACCTGTTATGACAATTGATCCATTATTGCTATCATGGTATTTGGTACTATGCTTATCCTAGAACTTGATACATACAAAGCCTTCCTCGAGCGAACCAATAAATCACGATACTCGGTATATCTCCGGGTGAAATGCTACGATATTCCTGTGCACTTGCGGACCTAATCTCCAAACCTACGAACTATCGTAACGATACATGCTTAACACTGTTGCTGCTGGAAACGCGCCATTCTAAGCATCTTGTTAAGAGACATCGTACAGGCACTTCTAGCGCCGTTGCTGGGAATAGATCTTCGGGTCCATTTCTATGCCAATATCCGGCGCCGTTGCCATGGATGGATTGCAAAGTCCATTCTTAGTGACGACGTTAGTAAGTGTCAACGTGCATTTCTGGCGCTGTTGCCGGGGATGGATCGTAAGGTCCATTCTTAGTAATAACGTTAAGAAATGCCAACAAGCATTTCTGGCGCCGTTGCCGGGGAAGGCTAATGTAAAAAGTTCTAGATAAACATAAACCAATATCTGATATGCAAAATGAGTCATTGTTATGCAGGTTAACTCTGCCTGTTTTCCTCCTGTTGTGGATGAAACAGGAATAGTGTATGTCTGGTTTCTCTCTGCCGGAAAACTTCATTAACGATCCGGAGGCACTCCTAAGGGCTAAGCGGATTCGTTCCGTTTCATCTTCTGCTACTCCACCCACCGACAGAGCAACCAGCCGGTTCCGCACCAACCGCAACTGAGGTCATGGCTGAGAAGACACTCCGCGAGTTCTCCGTGCCCGCTGTCACCAACGTGGCTACCGGCCCCGCTGTGGACACGGCCGGAAAGAACTTCGAACTCCGTACAGGCCTGATCACCATGGTGCAGGCAAGCCCGTTCTGCGGTTTGCCTAGCGAGGATGCGAATGCGCATCTGCAACATTTCCTAGAGCTGTGTGACACCATCGTCATCAAGGACATCACCCCAGATGTCATTCAGCTCCGTCTTTTCCCTTTCTCCCTTGTGGGGAAAGCGAAAAGGTGGTTCTACCAGGACAAGGAAGCTGTCAACACATGGGCGAAATGCTCAGCTGCATTCCTCGCTAAATTCTTTCCCATAAGCAAAACCAATGCTTGCGGGGAAGAATCTCCAATTTCAAGCAAGATGCCACTGAATCAATCCCTGACGCGTGGGAAAGGCTCCAGGAGTACATCCTGAGCTGCCCCCACCATGGCATGGAAAATTGGATGGTGCTCCAAAACTTCTACAACGGGCTCACGCCCATGTCGAAGGGGCACCTAGATGCAGCCGCTGGTGGAGCATTCTTATCGCTCACCACCGCCAGGGCTAAGGCCCTGATCGAAAAGATGGTTGAACACCAAGGCTGGAGTGACGAGAGAACTCAACCACAAGCACCAGCCAAAACACAAAAAGGCATGCATACCGTGAAGGAGACAGATTGCTTGCCGCAAAATAGACCTTATGAAACACCTATCTGAGAAAAACAAGAAAACCAAACAAATACGGTGAATGCCATAGAATCACACATGACGTGTGAAGTCTGTGGTGTGTTGGCCATTCGGGGACCGACTGCCCCGAAACCCGTGAAGACGCCGCCTACATCAACAACGGGTTCCGCTAACAAGGAGGCACCAACCAGAACAATGGTTGGAATAACCAGTCACGGCCACCATTCCAAGGTAATTCGAACTCCAATTCGAATCAACCTTCATTAAGAGACTTAGTTGTTGGACAGGCTAAAATTAATGAAAATTTGACTAAAAAGTTGCTATCCAATGATAAAGTTTTTGAAAATTTAAATACAAAAATAGAAAACCTAACGTCCTCCATTCAAAATCAACTGAGCTTCAATAAAATGATAGAATCCCAATTAGCTCAAATCGCCGCTGCTATTCCTACCGAAAGTGCGGGACGACTCCCGGGACAACCCGAGAGTTCTCCCACTAACCATGCAGGGTGAAACTGGAAAACGGAAGGAAAGTCCCACTCAAAGGACTGAAAATAATTTGAGCCTCCACCGAAGGTAATCGGTATGTATCCCAAAAAAAAAACGGCCAAGAGCTAGCTTGGGGGAGGACCCCCACTTCCGAGGTATGTTGCATTGCATATTTAATTCCATGCATTTTTATTTTTCCATTAGCATGTTTACTTAATGCAATTCTAATTTTAAAAAAAATGAATTCCACTCTTATATGTGATGTAAGATATGTGCTTCTTCCTTGTTGAAATGATGAATAGTTGCTCTGTCTTATAATTCACCTGTGCCTAGTTTAAAACTTAGTTTCTACTAAGATTTGAGTTTATTGGTAAATGGCTCACTTAAGAACTTAAAACTTGTGGGATGCACATGCTTACTCAAGTCCAAGGTTACTGCTAGCCATGATCTGGTATAAGCAGAGATTTGCTATGACATTGTTCTAAGAAAGACTTGACATCCGGAGAATTTATTTAAAAACTTAAAATTCAAAAGTTCCTCATGATGATATATCTATCCTACCAGAGCCATATGATGAAAAACTTTTCAAACCATATACTCATATGCTACTTGTATTTGTATTGAGCTTATTCAAATAGTTGTGACCTATGTGTAGACTTCTTTCATGCATTCAAGATCAAGATTCACGTACACCCACCAAATAAAGCTAACTCTTGCATTAAGAGTTACGCAAGACATGCCATGCATTCACCACAAATTAAATGCTCCACTGTTGATCATGATCTTTCTCTCCCAAAAGAATTATGGGCTATCTAAAAAAATGAGAGAGTAAAAAAAAATGGACAAGTGTCCAAATGAAAACAATGGGTACTCCGATGCCCGCCTCTCTCTAAAAAAAAATGAGAGAGTAAAAAAATGGACAAGTGTCCAAATGAAAACAATGGGTACTCCGATACCCGCCTCTCTCGATGAATAAAGATAGCCCATAGTTCCCAATTTTCCAGAAGGAGAAAGACATGAGAAAAGGAGTATTTAAAAAGAAAATATTCCACACACTTGCACTTCTTGATCTAAGTGTATGACTGAAGTCTCCTAAGGTCCAATTCTTTGACTTTGCAATATCTACAATACAAGTATGCCTACTTCCTTCTACCCACAACTCCAGATAAAGCTTTAGTTGGTAGAATGAAAAGAAAGGCAAAAGCCTTTGGTGAGGATCATACACATCTTGAGCGAATGAGTGAATCATTTGAGGAACTTGCTTTGATTTTCAAAACTTCTAGAAACTCCGGATTATAAAGTTGCTCAAGGAACAAAATAAGCACCTCTGCGAAAGCCGATCTAACATGCAGTGACTTAGGATTTGAGGAGGCTAACAAGCCCCATGGGTGACAGGTACTAAGGAGAGTAATGGACCAATTTATTCAATCCATGATAGACACTTTGGTATAGACCTAGCACTTGTGAATAATAATCGGCATTGAAGCAACTCCTGATCAACAACCAAAACCTTAGCTTTTGCTCGGGGACGAGCAAAGGGTAAGCTTGGGGGAGTTTGTTGGCGGTTCTTATCGACATATTTATCCCCGCCAACATAGTCCACATAAAAGGAGAAAAGCATGTATTTTACTCAATATACATTTTTGCTAACCAAGTTCCAAATGTAGTGCAAAGTTATGTTTTGCAGATCATAAACATGCATACAGGTGGATATCAACAAAAAGGCGCAATCCAACACGCCGAAATGCGCAAAATGAACAAGGACACAAAAAGCCCATATAGAAGTGCAGCAAATTTCAGCCGGGAACAAAACTCAGGAGCCCAAAGGAGCAGCTCAGGCTTTTGCCTGGGCTTGTTGGACCCAGCCAGGGGGCGGCCGCCCCCTGGTCGACCGCCCCCCTGGAGACGCCACGTGGCCACCGCCTTTGCAGAGGCGGTGCAATCAATGCCCCTAAGGCGGTTTCGGGTGAATTTTGCAGCAAGCCCCCTCCTAAACCGACCTAAAGCACCTATATAAGGAGAGGGGGAGGGGAGCCAAAGTAGAACACAATCACCTCTTGAGCTACACACTTGGGCACTACCTCTTCTTAGTTTTTCCTTGTTCTTGTGCTAGAGAGAGAGCTAGGCAAAGCTATCAAGGAGGGCTTGGCTCCTTGGAGAGATATTGGGTATGAATAAGATAGATCTGATCTCCAAAGCCCTGTCTTCATTCTTTCGATAGTTCTTCATATGAACTAGAGTATAGTTCTTGTTCTAGTATTCTGGTATATGACTTAGATCTTAGGTCTTATATCATGTTGCTAGTATATGAACTTATGAATAGTTCTTGTGGAATTAGTATAATATACATTCTAGTGTATAGTTCTTATAATATATTGCTACCCTAGGGTTAGTAGTGTATTATATGAATTATAGCTAAGTGTGTATTGTATTATTCTCACATAGAACCTTAGTCTAATTGCTTCATGCTTGTTATATGATTAGAAATGAGCTTATTCAAGGGTGGCGGTTTATCATGCTCTTCTGAGTAGGCTCAGGCTTCTTACCTGTCGATCCGTAGGGTCGGGGACCCGGGGAGTCTGAGTGGGTTCTGTGCATGCAAGCATGGTGCTTGGATGTAGAGGCCGGGTAATTGCATGGTCTTAGTCCACGGTAGTGGGGATGGCGGCAGGTGGTGACAGCCCTGTCCGTCCTTGGCATTCCCCCACGTTCGGCTAGGGTGTAGGAGTCTAAATTGTTACGAGAGGTTGCTGGCAGACCAGTACTCGCGTAATCTGCCGAACCATCTGAAGCATGAGATTAGTTCTATGTCATATGATTGCATGATTAACTTGTTCTATGAATGACTTGTATCTAGACCATGCCTGCTCTATTAGGTTATTCAATTATTCTTTTATTCATTTATTCTTTTAGTCTCTTTTACTCTTTGCCCTCTTGCCATGCTCAAGATTGTGTTTCTCCACTATTCAAATCATCACTTTTTATCACCTATTATGACAATTGATCCATTATTGCTATCATGGTATTTGGTACTATGCTTTATCCTAGAACTTGATACATACAAAGCCTTCCTCGAGCGAACCAATAAATCACGATACTCGGTATATCTCCGGGTGAAATGCTAAACGATAATTCCGTGCGCTTGCGGACCTAATCTCCAAACCTACGAACTATAGTAACGATACATGCTTAACACTGTTGCTGGAAATGCGCCATTCTAAGCATCTTGTTAAGAGACATCGTACAGGCACTTCTAGCGCCGTTGCTGGGAATAGATCTACGGGTCCATTTCTATGCCAATATCCGCGCGTTGCCATGGATGGATTGCAAAGTCCATTCTTAGTGACGACGTTAGTAAGTGTCAACGTGCATTTCTGGCGCTGTTGCCGGGGATGGATCGTAAGGTCCATTCTTAGTAATAACGTTAAGAAATGCCAACAAGCATTTCTGGCGCCGTTGCCGGGGAAGGCTAATGTAAAAAGTTCTAGATAAACATAAACCAATATCTGATATGCAAAATGAGTCATTGTTATGCAGGTTAACTCTGCCTGTTTTCCTCCTGTTGTGGATGAAACAGGAATAGTGTATGTCTGGTTTCTCTCTGCCGGAAAACTTCATTAACGATCCGGAGGCACTCCTAAGGGCTAAGCGGATTCGCTCTGTTTCGTCTTCTGCTACTCCACCGACAGAGCAACCAGCCGGTTCCGCACCAACCCCAACTGAGGTCATGGCTGAGAAGACACTCCGCGAGTTCTCCGTGCCCGCTGTCACCAACGTGGCTACTGGCCCCGCTGTGGACATGGCCGGAAAGAACTTCGAACTCCGTACAGGCCTGATCACCGTGGTGCAGGCAAGCCCGTTCTGCGGTTTGCCTAGCGAGGATGCGAATGCGCATCTGCAACACTTCCTTGAGCTGTGTGCACCATCGTCATCAAGGACATCACCCCAGATGTCATTCAGCTCCGTCTTTTCCCTTTCTCCCTTGTGGGGAAAGCGAAAAGGTGGTTCTACCAGGACAAGGAAGCTGTCAACACATGGGCGAAATGCTCAGCTGCATTCCTCGCTAAATTCTTTCCCATAAGCAAAACCAATGCTTTGCGGGGAAGAATCTCCAATTTCAAGCAAGATGCCACTGAATCAATCCCTGACGCGTGGGAAAGGCTCCAGGAGTACATCCTGAGCTGCCCCCACCATGGCATGGAAATTGGATGGTGCTCCCAAAACTTCTATAACGGGCTCACGCCCATGTCGAAGGGGCACCTAGATGCAGCCGCTGGTGGAGCATTCTTATCGCTCACCACCGCCAGGGCTAAGGCCCTGATCGAAAAGATGGTTGAACACCAAGGCTGGAGTGACGAGAGAACTCAACCACAAGCACCAGCCAAAACACAAAAAGGCATGCATACCGTGAAGGAGACGGATATGCTTGCCGCAAAAATAGACCTTATGAAACACCTATCTGAGAAAAACCAAGAAAACCAAACAAATACGGTGAATGCCATAGAATCACACATGACGTGTGAGTCTGTGGTGGTGTTGGCCATTCGGGGACCGACTGCCCCGAAACCCGTGAAGACGCCGCCTACATCAACAACGGGTTCCGCCAACAAGGAGGCACCAACCAGAACAATGGTTGGAATAACCAGTCACAGCACCATTCCAAGGTAATTCGAACTCCAATTCGAATCAACCTTCATTAAGAGACTTAGTTCTTGGACAGGCTAAAATTAATGAAAATTTGACTAAAAAGTTGCTGTCCAATGATAAAGTTTTTGAAAATTTAAATACAAAAATAGAAAACCTAACGTCCTCCGTTCAAAATCAACTGAGCTTCAATAAAATGATAGAATCCCAATTAGCTCAAATCGCCGCTGCTATTCCTACCGAAAGTGCGGGACGACTCCCGGGACAACCCGAGAGTTCTCTTACTAACCATGCAGGGTGAAACTGGAAAACGGAAGGAAAGTCCCACTCAAAGGACTCAAAATAATTTGAGCCTCCACCGAAGGTAATCGGTATGTATCCCAAAAAAAAACCGGCCAAGAGCTAGCTGGGGGAGGACCCCCACTTCCGAGGTATGTTGCATTGCATATTTAATTCCATGCATTTTTATTTTTCCATTAGCATGTTTACTTAATGCAATTCTAATTTAAAAAAATGAATTCCACTCTTATATGTGATGTAAGATATGTGCTTCTTCTTCTTGTTGAAATGATGAATAGTTGCTCTGTCTTATAATTCACCTGTGCCTAGTTTATAACTTAGTTTCTACTAAGATTTGAGTTTATTGGTAAATGGCTCACTTAAGAACTTAAAACTTGTGGGATGCACATGCTTACTCAAGTCCAAGGTTACTGCTAGCCATGATCTGGTATAAGCAGAGATTTGCTATGACATTGTTCTAAGAAAGACTTGACATCCGGAGAATTTATTTAAAAACTTAAAATTCAAAAGTTCCTCGATGATGATATATCCTACCAGAGCCATATGATGAAAAACTTTTCAAACCATATACTCATATGCTACTTGTATTTGTATTGAGCTTATTCAAATAGTTGTGACCTATGTGTAGACTTCTTTCATTTCATGCATTCAAGATCAAGATTCACGTACACCCACCAAATAAAGCTAACTCTTGCATTAAGAGTTACGCAAGACATGCCATGCATTCACCACAAAATTAAATGCTCCACTGTTGATCATGATCTTTCTCTCCCAAAAGAATTATGGGCTATCTAAAAAAATGAGAGAGTAAAAAAAATGGACAAGTGTCCAAATGAAAACAATGGGTACTCCGATGCCCGCCTCTCTCTAAAAAAATGAATGAGAGAGTAAAAAAATGGACAAGTGTCCAAATGAAAACAATGGGTACTCCGATACCCGCCTCTCTCGATGAATAAAGATAGCCCATAGTTCCCATTTTCCAGAAGGAGAAAGACATGAGAAAAGGAGTATTTAAAAAGAAAATATTCCACACACTTGCACTTCTTGATCTAAGTGTATGACTGAAGTCTCCTAAGGTCCAATTCTTTGACTTTGCAATATCTACAATACAAGTATGCCTACTTCCTTCTACCCACAACTCCAGATAAAGCTTTAGTTGGTAGAATGAAAAGAAAGGCAAAAGCCTTTGGTGAGGATCATACACATCTTGAGCGAATGAGTGAATCATTTGAGGAGCTTGCTTTGATTTTCAAAACTTCTAAAAACTCCAGATTATAAAGTTGCTCAAGGAACAAAAGATAAGCACCTCTGCGAAAGCCGATCTAACATGCAGTGACTAAGGATTTGAGGAGGCTAACAAGCCCCATGGGTGACAGGTACTAAGGAGAGTAATGGACCAATTTATTCAATCCATGGTAGACACTTTGGTATAGACCTGGCACTTGTGAATAATAATCGGCATTGAAGCAACTCCTGATCAACAACCAAAACCTTAGCTTTTGCTCGGGGACGAGGAAAGGGTAAGCTTGGGGAGTTTGTTGGCGGTTCTTATCGACATATTTACCCGCCAACATAGTCCACATAAAAGGAGAAAAGCATGTATTTTACTCATATATACATTTATTGCTAACCAAGTTCCACATGTAGTGCAAAGTTATGTTTTGCAGATCATAAACATGCATACAGGTGGATAACAACCAAAAAGGCACAATCCAACACGCCGAAATGCGCAAAATAACAAGGACAACAAAAGCCCATATAGAAGTGCAGCAAATTTCAGCCGGGAACAAACTCAGGAGCCCAAAGGAGCAGCTCAGGCTTTTGCCTGGGCTTGTTGGGCCCAGCCAGGGGCGCGGCCGCCCCCTGGGTCAACCGCCCCCCTGGAGATGCCACGTGGCCACCGCCTTTGCAGAGGCGGTGCAATCAATGCCCCTAAGGCGGTTTCGGGTGAATTTTGCAGCAAGCCCCCTCCTAAACCGACCTAAAGCACCTATATAAGGAGAGGGGAGGGGAGGCCAAAGTAGAACACAATCACCTCTTGAGCTACACACTTGGGCACTACCTCTTCTTAGTTTTTCCTTGTTCTTGTGCTAGAGAGAGAGCTAGGCAAAGCTATCAAGGAGGGCTTGGCTCCTTGGAGAGATATTGGGTATGAATAAGATAGATCTGATCTCCAAAGCCCTGTCTTCATTCTTTCAATACAGTTCTTCATATGAACTAGAGTATAGTTCTTGTTCTAGTATTCTGGTATATGACTTAGATCTTAGGTCTTATATCATGTTGCTAGTATATGAACTTATGAATAGTTCTTGTGGAATTAGTATAATATACATTCTAGTGTATAGTTCTTATAATATATTGCTACCCTAGGGTTAGTAGTGTATTATATGAATTAGAGCTAAGTGTGTATTGTATTATTCTCACATAGAACCTTAGTCTAATTGCTTCATGCTTGTTATATGATTAGAAATGAGCTTATGTCAAGGGTGGCGGTTTATCATGCTCTTCTGAGTAGGCTCAGGCTTCTTACCTGTCGATCCGTAGGGTCGGGGACCCGAGGGAGTCTGAGTGGGTTCTGTGCATGCAAGCATGGTGCTTGGATGTAGAGGCGGGTAATTGCATGGTCTTAGTCCACGGTAGTGGGGATGGCGGCAGGTGGTGACAGCCCTGTCCGTCCTTGGCATTCCCCCACGTTCGGCTAGGTGTAGGAGTCTAAATTGTTACGAGAGGTTGCTGGCAGACCAGTACTCGCGTAATCTGCCGAACCATCTGAAGCATGAGATTAGTTCTATGTCATATGATTGCATGATTAACTTGTTCTATGAATGACTTGTATCTAGACCATGCCTGCTCTATTAGGTTATTCAATTATTCTTTTATTCATTTATTCTTTTAGTCTCTTTTTACTCTTTGCCCTCTTGCCATGCTCAAGATTGTTTTTCTCCACTATTCAAATCATCACTTTTTATCACCTGTTATGACAATTGATCCATTATTGCTATCATGGTATTTGGTACTATGCTTATCCTAGAACTTGATACATACAAAGCCTTCCTCGAGCGAACCAATAAATCACGATACTCGGTATATCTCCGGGTGAAATGCTAAACGATAATTCCGTGCCTTGCGGACCTAATCTCCAACCCTACGAACTATCGTAACGATACATGCTTAACACTGTTGCTGGAAATGCGCCATTCTAAGCATCTTGTTAAGAGACATCGTACAGGCACTTCTAGCGCCGTTGCTGGGAATAGATCTTCGGGTCCATTTCTATGCCAATATCCGGTGCCGTTGCCATGGATGGATTGCAAAGTCCATTCTTAGTGACGACATTAGTAAGTGTCAACGTGCATTTCTGGCGCTGTTGCCGGGGATGGATCGTAAGGTCGATTCTTAGTAATAACGTTAAGAAATGCCAACAGCTCGTTTGGAGGCAATTATGTTACTCTTGGCTTTTGCTGCATCTAAAGGGTTTAAACTTTTTCAAATGGATGTCAAGAGTGCCTTCTTAAATGGCTACATAGAAGTGGAAGTGTATGTGAGACAACCCCCGGTTTCGAAAATCCCAAGTTTCCAAACCATGTTTTTAAACTTCACAAAGCTTTATATGGTTTGAAACAAGCCCTAGAGCCTGGTATGACAGGTTGAAAACCTTTTTGCTTGCTAAGGGTTTAAAATGGGATGTGTGGATAAAACACTTTTTCTCCTCAAGCAAGGCAATGACACACTTTGGTCCAGATTTACGTGGATGATATCATTTTCGGTGGTTCTTCTCACGCTTTGGTTGCCAAGTTTGCAGACACTATGAGCAAGGAGTTTGAGATGAGCATGATGGGCGAGTTGACATTTTTCCCCGGGTTGCAAATCAAGCAATCCCGGGAAGGGATGTTCGTGCACCAGGGTAAGTATACCAAGGACATATTGAAGAAGTTCGATATGGCTCACTTCTGGGACTTGCCAATTTATTGGTTCTTCTCTTGTTTTGTGGTCTTGTCACAAGTAGTCTAGTGTCGCCCAGTTGCTCCGTATGTTGAATATGTTGCTGCGGCTAGCTGAGTATGTTGCTGCGGCTAGCTGCTGTTCCCAGTTGCTTTGGATGATGGCCACTTTGCTTGATTTTGGTCAGAGCTTTTCTCGCGTTCCTTTGTTTTGTGATAGCACGAGTGCTATTAGCGTTGCTAAGAATCCCGTGCTGCACTCTAAGACCAAACACATTGATGTGCGCTTTCATTTTCTCGAGACCACTATGAGAAGGGTGATATCGACCTTCGCCATGTCGATACTCATCATCAGTTGGCTGATATTTTCACCAAGCCTTTGGACCAATGAACTTTTGCTAGGTTGAGAGGTGAGCTTGGTGTGTGTTTCCCTTTTAGATGGGGGGAAACATTTTGGTTCTTGAATCATAAATGGACCTTTGTTTTTCATTTGGTTTCTTCTTGCATCCTTTCTGCATTCATTTTGCATATTTACATTCACAGCTTCATGTATATAATCTTTAGAATGTGACTATGCTCTGTGTAGTATATGCTCCGATGCTTTACTTGTAGCTTATGCTCTTTCTGATCACTAATACATGTTGTGAGCAGAGCTATTTTATGAATGGTGAATCTGATTAATGAACATAAAACTTGAAAATGTTCACCATTGAGATATGCAACTAGCATGTGTAGAATGTGTTGAAGTCACTTGTGCTTTTCATATATGCTAAGTTGCTATGTCTCTAGTGTTGAGTCTTTCACTTGCTTGGTATGTTCATTTTCTGTTCTAAAAATCTGAACCAAGTTAAGTGAATTGGAAAAGATCAAGATGGGATTGCTTCTCACCACATCACAGTTTCGAGACTATTTCTCATTGCACTTTGAGTTAAACTTGAGCTGTGTAGTGTATGACCGAACTATTGCTTTAAGCTTCTGATTGCTTCTGCATAGGCTTCGCATAGTTGAAAGTTAGGCAATGACAAGCTTTCAACCTCTCACAATCACATGCTGAAATTTTAACTTGTGTAATTTAACCGCTGCAAACTCTGATAAAATTTTGCAAACACAAGTCTATGTTTCATTCTATAGCATGATGATTGAACTGTGCTAGGGGTAGTTCACCTTGTATACATGTTTAGCACTTGTCGGATGTTGGGGAAAAGGGCCCTCGGCAGAGGCACCACGCGGGCTGCTAAACAAAGCGGCCCTCGCGGCCCTTGCGCACCTTCGCTGCCTACCCCCCTATTTCATCCTGTTAAGCCTGTCAGATCACAAATCAAACCTCTGAATACTGACCCAACCTTCGGAGGTGTTCAGGTACCTTTTTGCAGGAAGGGGGTGTGAAGAGCGACGGGAGTGACCCTCGCGCATCCCGCGTACCTTCGCCAAGAGGCCCAGTCCCAACTGGTGGCGGAGGACCTCAGACTCTGCGACTGGACGAATACCTCCGCAAGGCGAGGGTCGGCCCTCGTCTTTGCATCGGAGGGAGCGTGAACCGGGCAGCGGCGGGCGCACGGGAGGCAAGCTAGGGTTTCGGCTCCGGCTGTGTTTGTATGAGTTTGCCCTTCTGTATGAGTAGCGCAGAGGAATCTTTCTTGTACCCTATTGTAATTTGGTCGGCACCCCTTGGTATCCCCTATAAATACCGAGGGGTGAACAGTATAAGGGACACGATTTTTTGGGAACTGAGCCAGAGCGACTTTGTCTTCGTTCCTTAACCTTCGCTGTTACTTCTGACACTTGGTCACCTTCGCCACTCCCCTGCACGAGCGCGGAGGTGGGGCAAGTGTGATTCCAACAGTTTGGCGCCGACCGTGGGGACCAAAAGTTCGAGATGGCGGGGAACAGGCGAACCAACACCACCAGAGACCTTCGCACGGCTAGAGAGACAGCGACGGTGGTCCCACCGGCCGAGGAGATACCAGAACCCTCAAGGGCGCAGGATGTTACCCCGGACACGGAGGTCCCGGGCCCTCAAGCCCGGACCGTGTTGCACCCTCACACCCCCGGGGAGGGAGAGGGAGCTGACGAAGAGGAGTTGGGCCTCGAGGCCCGAAAGCCTTCAGGCTGAGCTGCAGGAGAAGAAAAGGCGTCTGGACCAGCTGGAGAAGCACAATCGGCTGCGCGCCATCAGGCAGAAGGCAGACGAGGCTAGGGAGTAGCTTCACCGAATGGAAGAGTCCCTCGCCGTGGCTGAGCCGAGGCAGAAGGCTGGAACGACGGGAATATGCCCCCGCTGCAGGAGGAAATGAGGAGCGAGATCGAGACAACCTTCGCCATCCACCATCCCCACCACCGCCACTCCAAGAGCCTTACCCAATGAGACAGCAAAACTTTCGCCAACTTTACCTAGATGAGAGAGAGCCAAACCTCCGCATCCAAGAAGACCTCAGCAACACCAAATGCCCTATGACCCGAGGTCACCCCCTCTCCCAGATACTCCAAACTCAACCCTGGCCTCCATGCTACAACCCACAAAACTTACCTCGTTATGACGGGCTTTCCGACCCTCGCCAGTTCATAATGAGCTATGAGGCGGCAGTCGCCGCGGCAGGTGGAGACGAATCAACAATGGCAAAATCTTTTGTCATTATCTTGCGCGACATCGCGCAAACTTGGTACAGCAACCTTCGCCCTGGGACCGTGGATTCCTGGGCCAACCTCAGAGACAGGCTCTGCACAAACTTCAAAGGCATCACACCAGCCCCTCAAACCCCATCGACTTGTTCAATTGCAAGCAAGAGGAGCGAGAACCGCTTCAAGACTACTGGCGAAGGTTCATCCAAATCAGAGCAAGAACTCTGGGGATATCCGATGAAGCTGTAATCCTCACCGCAGTCAGTGGCCTGCGTCCAGGCCCATGCTCATCAAAGTTTGCCAAGAAGCCAGCGAATTAAATCGAGAGTTACACGAAACAATGGAACGATATTGCAGAGCAGACGTGGACATCACAGCGAAGTCTGACACTCGACGCTCACAACTGAAGCCACAGCCGAGGCCTCAAACAAGGGAAAGCAACCCTCGCCAAGAACACAGCAACGTTGGTGCAATCAACAAAGCAACAAATTACGAGGATCAAAGACGGGACGCTCAACCTCCGAGCAACCAAGCCTCTCAGGGTTTGTCACCCCCGTCGAATCAGCGAAACCAGCAACGAGATCCCGCAAAATGTATTGTTACTTCTGTGTGTCTCGGAAAGGGACACATAACAAAACAATGCGAATGCTTCGCCAAGGGAAAAGAATACCAGGAATCCAGGAAAGCTGCTTCGTCAGACACCCGAACCATCAACCACACTAGGAAACCAGCCTCCACCCTTCAAATACCAATTCCATTACACCCCCATAAACTATGGCCTACCCTCGCAACAACCCATTTACCCCCACCACCCACACTTCAGCCAAGCCTCCTACCAGGCAACAACAATCCCACAACGCCAAAACACTCCATACACAGTCACATACCCAACAACCCCCCAAAACCAAATTCCAACAACCCACCAAGCCAGCACGCTCTGCCACCACACACCGCAATTCCCGCTTTAACCAGCACCCCAGCCTGTCAAAGCCGAAGCCCCGAGCCAAACGACCATCAACAATCCAACATCAACCTTCGGTGTGATTCTAGCTTCAACGAGGTTCAAATGAAGACCATGGTAACACACGGCAGAGGAAGGAACATGCCAGACGAGTTCCCACGTGGCCGTCGAAGGACCCCACAGATTCGGTCGTTGGTCTCACATCCCCATAACCTTCGATTCCAACGACATGAAGCTGAGAGATTACCCCCACACACCGATGCTATGGTGATCGAAACCAACCTCGCTGGGTGGACTGTCACCAAAATCTTGGTTGATACAGGAAGCTCCGCTGACATCCTATTCGCCTCAACCTTCGACAGCATGAAGCTCGACAGAAACCTCCTGCAGTGCCCGCTGACAACCCTCTATACGGCTTCGGCGGTCAACAAGTGAGAGCGGTTGGCAAAATATCCTTGCATGTGACTTTCGGCGACCAAACGAACTGCATAACTGAGCACATAACCTTTGATGTTGTCGACATGTTCTATCCATACAATGCCATCTTTGGCCGAGGGGTCTATTGGCATTTCTTAACGTTTATTACTAAGAATGGACCTTACGATCCATCCCCGGCAACAGCGCCAGAAATGCACGTTGACACTTACTAACGTCGTCACTAAGAATGGACTTTGCAATCCATCCATGGCAACGGCGCCGGATATTGGCATAGAAATGGACCCGAAGATCTATTCCCAGCAACGACGCTAGAAGTGTCTGTACGATGTCTCTTAACAAGTTGCTTAGAATGGCGCGTTCCAGCAACAGTGTTAAGCATGCATCTTTACGATAGTTCGTAGGTTTGGAGTTTAGGTCCGCAAGCGCACGGAATTATCGTGTAGCATTTCACCCGAAGATATACTGAGTATCGTGATTTATTGGTTCGCTCAAGGAAGGCTTTGTATGTATCAAGTTCTAGGATAAATATAGTACCAAATACCATGATAGCAATAATGGATCAATTGTCATAACAGGTGATAAACAGTGATGATTTGAATAGTGGAGAAACACAATCTTGAGCATGGCAAAAGGGCAAAGAGTAAAAAGAGACTAAAAGAATAAATGAATAAAAGAATAATTGAATAACCTAATAGAGCAGGCATGGTCTAGATACAAGTCATTCATAGAACAAGTTAATCATGCAATCATATGACATAGAACTAATCTCATGCTTCAGATGGTTCGGGAGATTACGCGAGTACTGGTCTGCCAGCAACCTCTCGTAACAATTTAGACTCCTACACCCTAGCCGAACGTGGGGGAATGCCAAGGACGGACAGGGCTGTCACCACCTGCCGCCATCCCCACTACCGTGGACTAAGACCATGCAATTACCCGGCCTCTACATCCAAGCACCATGCTTGCATGCATAGAACCCACTCAGACTCCCCGGGTCCCCGACCCTACGGATCTACAGGTAAGAAGCCTGAGCCTACTCAGAAAAGCATGATAAACCGCCACCCTTGACATAAGCTCATTTCTAATCATATAACAAGCATGAAGCAATTAGACTAATGTTCTATGTGAGAATAATACAATACACACTTAGCTCTAATTCATATAATACACTACTAACCCTAGGGTAGCAATATATTATAAGAACTATACACTAGAATGTATATTATACTAATTCCACAAGAACTATTCATAAGTTCATATACTAGCAACATGATATAGGACCTAAGATCTAAGTCATATACCAAAATACTAGAACAAGAACTATACTCTAGTTCATATGAAGAACTGTATCGAAAGAATGAAGACAGGGCTTTGGAGATCAGATCTATCTTATTCATACCCATATCTCTCAAGGAGCCAAGCCCTCCTTGATAGCTTTGCCTAGCTCTCTCTCTAGCACAAGAACAAGGAAAAACTAAGAAGAGGTAGTGCCCAAGTGTGTAGCTCAAGAGGTGATTGTGTTCTTGTTCATTTTGCGCATTTCGGCGTGTTGGATTGCGCCTTTTTGGTTGTTATCCACCTGTATGCATGTTTATGATCTGCAAAACATAACTTTGCACTACATGTGGAACTTGGTTAGCAATAAATGTAATATGAGTAAAATACATGCTTTTCTCTTTTATGTGGACTATGTTGGCGGGATAAATATGTCGATAAGAACCGCCAACAAACTCCCCCAGGCTTACCCTTTGCTCGTCCCCGAGCAAAAGCTAAGGTTTTGGTTGTTGATCAGGAGTTGCTTCAATGTCGATTATTATACACAAGTGCCAGGTCTATACCAAAGTGTCTACCATGGTTTGAATAAATTGGTCTATTACTCACCCTAGTACCTGTCACTCATGGGCTTGTTAGCCTCCTCAAATCCTTAGTCACTGCATGTTAGATCGGCTTTCACAGAGGTGCTTAATTTTTGTTCCTTGAGCAACTTTATAATCCGGAGTTTTTAGGAGTTTTGAAAATCAAAGCAAGTTCCTCAAATGATTCACTCATTCGCTCAAGATGTGTATGGTCCTCACCAAAGGCTTTTTGCCTTTCTTTTCAGTCTACCAACTAAAGCTTTATCTGGAGTTGTGGGTAGAAAGAAGTAGGCATACTTGTATTGTAGATATTGCAAAGTCAAAGAATTGGACCTTAGGAGACTTCAGTCATACACTTAGATCAAGAAGTGCAAGTGTGTGGAATATTTCTTTTTGAATACTCCTTTTCTCATGTCTTTCTCCCTTTGGAAAATTGGGAACTATGGGCTATCTTTATTCATCGAGAGAGGCGGGTATCGGAGTACCCATTGTTTTCATTTGGACACTTGTCCATTTTTTTTTACTCTCTCATTCATTTTTTTAAAGAGAGGCGGGCATCGGAGTACCCATTGTTTTCATTTGGACACTTGTCCATTTTTTTACTCTCTCATTTTTTTAGATAGCCCATAATTCTTTTCAAGATTTTTGGGAGAGAAAGATCATGATCAACGGTGGAGCATTTACTTTTGTGGTGGATGCATGGCATGTCTTGTGTAACTCTTAATGCAAGAGTTAGCTTTATTTGGTGGGTGTACGTGAATCTTGATCTTGAATGCATGAAATAAGTCTCCACATAGGTCACAACTATTTGAATAAGCTCAATACAAATACAAGTAGCATATGAGTATATGGTTTGAAAAGTTTTCATCATATGGCTCTGGTAGGATATATCATCATTGAGGAACTTTTGAATTTTAAGTTTTTAAACAAATTCTCGGATGTCAAGTCTTTCTTAGAACAATGTCATAGCAAATCTCTGCTTATACCAGATCATGGCTAGCAGTAACCTTGGACTTGAGTAAGCATGTGCATCCCACAAGTTTTAAGTTCTTAAGTGAGCCATTTACCAATAAACTCAAATCTTAGTAGAAACTAAGTTATAAACTAGGCACAGGTGAATTATAAGACAGAGCAACTATTCATCATTTCAACAAGGAAGAAGCACATATCTTACATCACATATAGGAGTGGAATTCATATTTTGGTTTTTTTTTAAATCTAAAGATGAAGATTGCATTAAGTAAACATGCTAATGGAAAAAAAAAATGCATGGAATTAAATATGCAATGCAACATACCTCGGAAGTGGGGGTCCTCCCCCAAGCTAGCTCTTGGCTATGGACCTGGGAAAAGTACCCTAGCAATGCCCAGTACGCCAACCACTACTCATGTATTGTCGAAGTATTGCTTGCGGCTGGCGGATTTCTTCAAGTGACTGAGCTTGTATGGTGTCGAATCGGTCCTGGGGGGGAGATGACTCCCCAAGCTAGCGTATAAGCTAGCTTCATAGCCATGGTTCTCTTATCCTCTTCTAGACTTCCCCATGGATAGGTGTAGCTTTCTCTTTTGTAACCTGGTATGCGTGGCTTTTTCTCCTCGAGCTGGTGCCACTCTATGTTCTGCTGGTGGTGTGCATCAGTCGTCTGAATGTGCTGCTTGAGGATCTCCTGGATCCTATCTGTGCGCACCACCAATCCCCCAAGCTGGGCTTGGAGGCTCTCAAAAGTCAGCCTGGTCACCTGTGGGAGTCTGTGGGTGCTCATCTGGTGACTCAATCCTCCAGCGCTTGGTCTTCCTCTACTTCATTAACCTCCGGGGATTACCTCATCGCGCGGAGGGCTTCCCCGGGGATCGGGTGTAGTATGAGGAGGTGCTCACATACTGGTGCTTTGAGGATGACCCCGTGGCTTTCTTGAACGCACCAGAAACCTTTCTTCCGATCTTTTTCATGATGCGATGTTTTGCACCGGCGAACCCTCGGGTGAGTGGTGGTGGCTAGGGAAATCTTCCTTGCACCCAAGGGACTTTTGGCTAGCTTGTTATGGGTGTTTTTTATGAGGTTTTCTGCTGTTGGTTGGTTGGAAATGGCAAGAGAGTGGGAGTGGTGCTTGGAGAAGTGAGATAGGGGTGGAGAAGTGTTGTGAAAATGGATGGAGAGGGTCACACCGGAGCCCCTGCTACTTATAGTCGCAAACTGCAGGCGGTTTTGGGTTGAGTTCAGCGGATAGGAGCCTCCCCCTGCTGGCCGTTGGCTAGAGCCGTTGGAGCTGGGGCGGCCGACCCAGGGGGCGACCGCCCCCTGGTGGGCTCAGCTCTGCCTCCTCTTTGGCAGCTTCTCCCAACGGCTATGTCTATGACATAGCCGTTTGAAATTTCAAACTTCTCCTGTCTGAATTATCCTTTTTTGCAATTTCCAATATTTATTTGATAAAAAATTATTTCCAAAAAATGTCGAAAAAATATTTTTTTATGATTATAAACTATTCCCTATCAGAAAATGATTTTTAAATATTTTGATTTTGAAATTTTGAAATTATTATTTTTTGAATACATACCGATTACCTTCGGTGGAGGCTCAAATGTTTTGAGTCCTTTGAGTGGGACTTCCTTCCGTTTTCCGGTTTCACCCTGCATGGTCAGTGGGAGAACTCTCGGGTTGCCCCGGGAGTCGTCCCGCACTTTCGGTAGGAATAGCAGCGGCGATTTGAGCTAATTGGGATTCTATCATTTTGTTGAAGCTTAGTTGATTTTGAACGGAGGATGTTAGGTTTTCTATTTTTGTATTTAAATTTTCAAAAACTTTATCATTGGACAGCAACTTTTTAGTTAAATTTTCATTAATTTTAGCCTGTCAATAACTAAGTCTCTTAATGAAGGTTGATTCGAATTGGAGTTCGAATTACCTTGGAATGGTGGCCGTGACTGGTTATTCCAACCATTGTTCTAGTTGGTGCCTCCTTGTTGGCGGAACCCGTTGTTGATGTAGGCGGCGTCTTCACGGGTTTCGGGGCAGTCGGTCCCCGAATGGCCAACATCAACACAGACTTCACACGTCATGTGTGAATCTATGGCTTTCACCGTATTTGTTTGGTTTTCTTGGTTTTTCTCAGATAGGTTTCATAAGGAGGTCTATTTTTGCGGCAAGCATATCCGTCTCCTTCACGGTATGCATGCCTTTTTGTGTTTTGGCTGGTGCTTGTGGTTGAGTTCTCTCGTCACTCCAGCCTTGGTGTTCAACCATCTTTTCAATCAGGGCCTTAGCCCCGGCGGTGGTGAGCGATAAGAATGCTCCACCAGCGGCTGCATCTAGGTGCCCCTTCGACATGGGCGTGAGCCCGTTGTAGAAGTTTTGGAGCACCATCCAATTTCCATGCCATGGTGGGGGCAGTTCAGGATATACTCCTGAAGCCTTTCCCACGCGTTAGGGATTGATTCAGTGGCATCTTGCTTGAATTGGAAATTCTTCCCCGCAAAGCATTGGTTTTGCTTATGGGAAAGAATTTAGCGAGGAATGCAGCTGAGCATTTCGCCCATGTGTGACAGCTTCCTTGTCTGGTAGAACCACCTTTTCGCTTTCCCCACAAGGGAAAAAGGGAAAAGACGGAGCCGAATGACATCTGGGGTGATGTCCTTGATGACGATAGTGTCGCACAGCTCCAGGAAGTGTTGCAGATGCGCATTCGCATCCTCGCTAGGCAAACCGCAGAACGGGCTTGCCTGCACCATGGTGATCAGGCCTGTACGGAGTTCGAAGTTCTTTCCGGCCGTGTCACAGCGGGGCCGGTAGCCACGTTGGTGACAGCGGGCACGGAGAACTCGCGGAGTGTCTTCTCAGCCATGACCTCAGTTGGGGTTGGTGCGGAAACGGCTGGTTGCTCTGTTGGTGGAGTAGCAGAAGACGAAACGGAACGAATCCGCTTAGCCCTTAGGAGTGCCTCGGGATTGTTAATGAAGTAAGTTTTCCGGCAGAGAGAAACCAGACATACACTTCCTGTTTCATCCACAACAGGAGGAAAACAGGCAGAGTTAACCTGCATAACAATGACTCATTTGCATATCAGATATTGGTTTATGTTTATCTAGAACTTTTTACATTAGCCTTCCCCGGCAACGGCGCCAGAAATGCTTGTTGGCATTTCTTAACGTTATTACTAAGAATGGACCTACGATCCATCCCCGGCAACAGCGCCAGAAATGCACGTTGACACTTACTAATGTCGTCACTAAGAATGGACTTTGCAATCCATCCATGGCAACGGCGCCGGATATTGGCATAGAAATGGACCCGAAGATCTATTCCCAGCAACGGCGCTAGAAGTGTCTGTACGATGTCTCTTAACAAGTTGCTTAGAATGGCGCGTTTCCAGCAACAGTGTAAGCATGCATCTTTACGATAGTTCGTAGGTTTGGAGTTTAGGTCCGCAAGCGCAAGCGCACGGATTATCGTGTAGCATTTCACCCGGAGATATACCGAGTATCGTGATTTATTGGTTCGCTCAAGGAAGGCTTTGTATGTATCAAGTTCTAGGATAAATATAGTACCAAATACCATGATAGCAATAATGGATCAATTGTCATAACAGGTGATAAACAGTGATGATTTGAATAGTGGAGAAACACAATCTTGAGCATGGCAAAAGGGCAAAGAGTAAAAAGAGACTAAAAGAATAAATGAATAAAAGAATAATTGAATAACCTAATAGAGCAGGCATGGTCTAGATACAAGTCATTCATAGAACAAGTTAATCATGCAATCATATGACATAGAACTAATCTCATGCTTCAGATGGTTCGGGAGATTACGCGAGTACTGGTCTGCCAGCAACCTCTCGTAACAATTTAGACTCCTACACCCTAGCCGAACATGGGGGAATGCCAAGGACGGACAGGGCTGTCACCACCTACCGCCATCCCCACTACCGTGGACTAAGACCATGCAATTACCCGGCCTCTACATCCAAGCACCATGCTTGCATGCATAGAAACCACTCAGACTCCCCCGGGTCCCCGACCTACGGATCGACAGGTAAGAAGCCTGAGCCTACTCAGAAAAGCATGATAAACCGCCACCCTTGACATAAGCTCATTTCTAATCATATAACAAGCATGAAGCAATTAGACTAATGTTCTATGTGAGAATAATACAATACACACTTAGCTCTAATTCATATAATACACTACTAACCCTAGGGTAGCAATATATTATAAGAACTATACACTAGAATGTATATTATACTAATTCCACAAGAACTATTCATAAGTTCATATACTAGCAACATGATATAGGACCTAAGATCTAAGTCATATACCAAAATACTAGAACAAGAACTATACTCTAGTTCATATGAAGAACTGTATCGAAAGAATGAAGACAGGGCTTTGGAGATCAGATCTATCTTATTCATACCCAATATCTCTCCAAGGAGCCAAGCCCTCCTTGATAGCTTTGCCTGGCTCTCTCTCTAGCACAAGAACAAGGAAAAACTAAGAAGAGGTAGTGCCAAGTGTGTAGCTCAAGAGGTGATTGTGTTCTTGTTCATTTTGCGCATTTCGGCGTGTTGGATTGCGCCTTTTTGGTTGTTATCCACCTGTATGCATGTTTATGATCTGCAAAACATAACTTTGCACTACATGTGGAACTTGGTTAGCAATAAATGTATATATGAGTAAAATACATGCTTTTCTCCTTTTATGTGGACTATGTTGGCGGGATAAATATGTCGATAAGAACCGCCAACAGGGTCACAAACGCATTCAACGCTGTCATCCATCCCGCTTACGTATGCATGAAGCTCCCCGCTCCGAAGGGTGTGGTTGCAGTATTTGGGGACCAAGACATTGCAAGGGCAGCTAAAGGAAACGTAGCCCCAGGGCAACGTAATGTACACAATTTGTCAAAACCTCAAACCCCCGGCATCAGTGACGAGTGGTGAAGTCTGCAATGACAGAGTGAAGCAGCGCCAAAGGAGGAAACCAAACAAGTCCAACTCTTTGAGGGTAACGCCGAAAGAAAGGTGCTCATCTCAGCCAATCTAGACCCCAATCAGAAGGCAACCTCGTTACCTTCCTCAGAGAAAATTCCGACACCTTCGCTTGGTCCGCAGAGGACCTAAAAGGAGTCAACAGATCAATGATTGAGCATAGCCTGAACATCAAAACAGGCTATCGCCCAATCAAACAAAAGCTTCGCAAGATGTCAGAAGAAAGAAAGGAGGCAGCGAAGGCTGAGGTAAAAAGGCTTTTGGACGCAGGTGTCATTCGCTCGGTCAAATACCCAACTTGGCTCTCAAATATGGTCCTAGTCCAAAAGAAGAACAAAAAATGGCGAATGTGCGTGGATTTCACTTGCTTGAACAAAGCTTGTCCGAAGGATGATTTCCCTCTCCCAAACATAAGCACCCTGGTCGACAGAGCGGCAGGTTGCCAAATGCTGTCCCTCCTTGATTGCTTTTCAGGCTATCACCAGATTTGGATGAATGAAGAAGACGAGGAAAAACAAGTTTTATCACACCCTCGGGCACTTTTTGCTTCCGAAGAATGGCAGAAGGCTTGAAAAATGCAGGCTCAACCTTCGCTCGCATGACCTCTGATGTTTTCAAGGATGAGCATGCTGTCTCTGCCTATGTCGATGACCTGGGTGTCCAGAGTGAACTAAAAGAAAACCACATATCAGACATATCGAGGGTGTTCAGCAACCTCGGTCCGCCGGATTGAAACTAAACCCAGAAAAATGTGTTTTCGGGGTAAGCGAAGGTAAATTGCTAGGTTGCATCGTCTCAGCCAGAGGAATCGAAGCTAACTCTGAGAAGATCGACGCCATCTTGAACATGGAACCTTCGGCGACCAAAAAAGCAGCTCAGCGTCTGTCTGGTCGTTTAGCAGCACTTAGCAGATTCATCTCAAAAGCCGCAGAGCGAGGGTTACCTTTCTTTGAAACACTCAGAAGCAATGCTCCATTTATTGGGGTCCCCAGCAGCAAAAGGCCTTCGAGGAGTTGAAAAAGTATCTGACCAGCTTGACTGCCCTAACCAGCCCAAGCAGGGAGATCTTATTACTCTACGTCGCAGCTTCGCCTCACGCAGCAAGCGCAGTTCTCATCAAGGAGCTCCGCGAAAACAACAAGACCAGACAAGCCCCAATCTACTATGTTTCAGAAAACCTCGAAGGCCCAAAGAAATTATTCGGAGCTTGAGAAAATAGCATACGTCGTCGTTATGGCATCAAGAAAGCTCAAGCACTATTTCCAGGCGCACGAGATCCATGTACCTTCGTCGTACCCCCTCGAGAACATTTTTAAAAAAACGAAGCAGTTGGAAGAATAGCAAAATGGGCAGTCGAGCTTAACAGTTACGCTATGACCTTCGTCGGCAGAACAACAGTCAAATCACAGGTACTGGCTGATTTCATAGCAGAATGGACACTCGACCCTCGTGCTGGTGAGCTGGGACATGACGAGTTTGGATCGTTTACGTCAACGGAGCCTGGGGTGCAACTGGAGCCGGTGCCTCGGCCATTCTAATCTCGCCTTCCGGGTCGAAGCTAAGATACGCACGAAGGCTTGACTTCAAATGCACAAACAACTCCGCTGAATATGAAGCTGTGATTCTGGCACTTTCAAGACTACGGTCGTTGTCAGTCCGAAGGGCACTCATCAACACAGACTCTCAAGTCATTGCGGGGCACATTGAGAAGAACTACAAAGCAAAAGATCCAGAGCTTCAAAAGTATTTTCAATATGTCCGAAGGTTAGAATCTTTCTTCCTCGGCATAACTGTAAAAGCAATATCAAGGACTGAAAACAGCGAGGCAGATTGCCTAGCTAAAGCAGCCGCACAATAGTTACAGCTTCCACTAGATGGTTCTACGAGGTTACCACTCGGTCAGCTTTCGAAGCTTCTGAAATCAGCGTCAAGCTGATCAGCGCAATTCAGTGTGAGGATTGGAGAGCACCTATCATGGCCTACATCAAGGGGCTCCATGAATCAAACAACAGAGAAGAAGAAAATAGACTAAAGCAAAGAGTGCGAGGGTACAAGATTGTTGACAACACCTGTACAAAGCTTCGGTAACCTCGCCATGGCTCAAATGTGTGTCACAGTCCGAAGGCAATGACATTCTCAAGCTAATCCATGAGGGCATCTGTGGTTCTCACAACGGCCCGAGGGCTCTAGTCGGCAAAGCGTTCCGACAAGGTTTTACTGGCCAACAGCATTAATGAGATGCGGAAACCATCGTCAAGCATTGCGAGGGTTGTCAACTGATGGCAAAGAACCAAAACACTCTAGGGGCACCTACAACTCTCATATGCCCAACCTGGCCTCTGCAAAGGTGGGCGATGGACCTCGTAGGCCCACTACCGACGGCTCCAGGGAACCTTCGCTATGCGGTGGTAGCTGTGGAATACTTCACAAAGTGGATTGAAACAAGGCCATTGTCCTCCATCACTTCCCTCGCAGTAAAAAAGTTTTTCTGGCAACAAATAGTCTGTCGCTTTGGAGTTCCTCAACATCTAACCGTCGACAATGGCACTCAGTTTGACAGCAAGGTCTTCAAAGAATTCTGTGCGCAATTGGGACAATGTTATGCTTCGCCTCCGTCCGGCACCCGCAATCCAATGGCCTGGTTGGAAAGAGCCAATGCGACAATATTCCAAGCTATATCCAAAAAGTTGCAGGGTAGACCTAAGGGTAAATGGGCCGATGAACTACCTTCGGTCACCTGGTCTCACAACACCTCAGAATGCAGAGCAACAAAATTCACTCCTTTCAAACTTTTGTTCGGCAAAGAAGCGGTGCTTCCAGAAGAACTAAAATATGGGTCGCTCAGAAAAACCCTCGCATCTGACGAGCAAGCCCAACCGCTTGATAAAGACCTACTCGAAGAAGCAAGATGCAACGCAGTGCACAACCTTCGTAAGTACCAAAAAGAAACCAAAAAATGGAGAGATAAAAAGATCAGAATCAAAGATTTGCAGAAGGGTGACTTCGTCCTCATCAGAAAACAAAACGCCAGCTTGGCAGGAAAATTTCAGCCCAAGTGGATAGGTCCATACTTGATTGTGGAAAGCAATCGCCCCCGTTCTTTCCACCTCTCCGACAGCGAAGGAAACATCCTGCCTCACACCTGGAACATTGACGACCTTCGCAAATTCTACCCATAGCGGAGCCTCAGCGAGCCCTCGCACTATGTAATCTTTTGTTTCACTTTTGTTTTCTTCCATTTCTGTGCATGTAACAAAAACAGAAGGAGCTGCACTCTTTTTCCTTACGAAGGGGCATAAGGTTTTTTAATGAGGCAAGCATCCACAACCTTAATGCAGGTTAGAACCCCCCAAAAAGTAAAATCTCCAAGTTATTACTTTCACCAGCAAACATCGAAAAAGCACTTCTTTTTCAAAGAGCGCTACAATCGATGGAAACCCGCTAAGATTGCTTCGAAAACAACCTTTTTTCTTTCAAAGCAAACTTCACCTCCACCTAAGATAAGGGGAGGCGCGAAGTCCACAAAAGTCGAGCACCCTCGCAAAACACGCCAGGGCTCGCAAAAAGCAAACTTCACCTCCACCTAAGATAAGGGGAGGCGCGAAGTCCAAAAAAGTCGAGCACCCTGGCAAAAAACGACAGGGGCTCGCAAAAGCAAACTTCACCTCCACCTAAGATAAGGGGAGGCGCGAAGTCCAAAAAAGTCGAGCACCCTGGCAAAAAAGCGACAAGGGCTTGCAAAAAGCAAACTTCACCTCCACCCAAGATAAGGGGAGGCGCGAAGTCCAAAAAATTTGAGCACCCTGGCAAAAAACGACAGGGGCTCGCAAAAAGCAAACTTCACCTCCACCTAAGATAAGGGGAGGCGCGAAGTCCAAAAAAGTCGAGCACCCTGGCAAAAAACGATAGGGGCTCGCAAAAAGCAAACTTCACCTCCACCTAAGATAAGGGGAGGCGCGAAGTCCAAAAAAGTCAAGCACCCTGGCCAAAAAAGCGACAGGGGCTCGCAAAAAGCAAACTTCACCTTCACCCAAGATAAGGGGAGGCGCGAAGTCCAAAAAATTCGAGCACCCTCGCAAACACGCCAGGGGCTCGCCAAAAAAAAGCAGACTTCACCTCCACCAAAGGGGGAGGCGCGAAGTCCAAAAAAGTCGAGCACCCTCGCAAACACAACAGGGGCCGCAAAAAGCAAACTTCACCTCCACCAAAGGGGAGGCGCGAAGTCCAAAAAAGTCGAGCACCCTCGCAAACACACCAGGGGCGCGCAAAAAGCAAACTTCACCTCCACCTAGGGGGAGGCGCGAACCCCAAAAAAGTCGAGCACCCTCGCAAACACGACAGGGGCTCGCAAAAAGCAAACTTCACCTCCACCTAGGGGGAGGCGCGAAGCCTTAATAAGTCGAACACCCTAGCGAAACGCGAGCCTCGCTAAAAAGAAAGGGGGCGTCGTTGTTTTTTACAAAAACATCTCAGTTTAGCGAAACGCGAGCCTCGCTATTTCGCTTTCTGAGCTAAACTTTGCACGCAGCAAACAACGCAGGGCCGGACAGCCAGCGAGCCTAGTCAATATCCGATAACGAGTAAGGAATCATAGCGACATAAAACCAACATTCAGTGTTCCCGTCCATTTACAAAATAGCTTCACAACGACAAACAAATCATGGAAAATTACAAAAATTACAAGGAACCTTCGCTCCCTTCAAGTAACATCGAATCACCAGAGCCCTCGCTACCTTCCTCAAACTCTGGCTCCACCGCAACTATGGGTCCCCACAACAAAGGAGCTGCCGGAACAATTGGCAGCTCCCCAGATAAAACCCTAGCGAACATATACGTACGGCTACATCACTGACCTCCGAAGGTTCCTCTTTTGGGACCACTAACGATCCGTCCGAGCCTAAATCTAATTCGGTTCGCCCAAACAAGTACTCCAAGGCTGTGTTCTCATCAAATATCATTCAATTCCAACTTGCGAGGATGAAGAAGCAACAAAAATAAATAAGGTCGCCTGCCGGTCAGTAAAGTCCGCCTCGCGCCAAAAACGGCTCGACCTCCTATTTTTTAAATCGTACCTTCGCACCTTCGACCACCAAAAACGCTTGAAGGTCAGTGAGGGATGTTTCAACTTAGCACGAGCCCAAGATTCGCCAGTTACAAAATATCTTGATAGTTTAACGTCAGGGGCGTCACATCAAACACTTCTAGCACGGTTCCATCAGGAACCTGCATTACCATAGAATTAAAAAGTATCGTCAAGTCTTTTCACCTACCTCACACAATACAAAATAACCTTCTCATCCATACAATCCTAAATTCTCACACCTGCTCGTCTCCCCCGTGCTCGCCTGTTTCAAACCCGCCAGTGGCAGCATCCACACCTTCAGCAGGTGCCTCCTCCGAGGCCACCCCCTGCTCGACAACTTCGCCAGTAGTCGGGGCATCAGCGACCAAAGCTTCAGCCTCGACTGGTGGGACCTCTGCAGAACTAGAGCAGGAACAGCTTCGGAGCTACCACCAGCATCAATGGCCGCTGGCGGCGAAGGAGGCATCGCCTCCCTCCGAGCCTGTAAGCACAAATAAGAGAAAAGAAACCTAAGTTAACACCAATTCAATAATCATTGAAACAAAAGCCAAAAAAACCAGTCTACCCAATAACGCAAACCTGACGAGTAGCCTCGGCAGCTTCCTCGAAAGCAAGAGCGCGACCACCGCCAGCAATCCAAAACCGGCGAAGCAAGCGCATCGCACAATTCCGAACTTCGGCGTCCGCGATCTTCATTTGACGCACCTCGTCCACGGTCGGAAACTTATGGCTGGGTTTCTTAATTTTGCTAAGGTGCTCGCAATCTGCCTAACGAAGCGTACAGCCATCGCCAGTGCTCTGGCATACCCACCAAAATCTGCAGCATTCCCAACCAACGAGCTAAACACATCCAGCTCATTACACAACCAACCTTCAAAAAACGCTGCGTCTTTAGCATGCAGCGGTTCCCCGGCGGAACCTCCGGCTTCGGTCAAGCATGTATCTATCTTATTTTTAACCCTCGCCATGCTTTCCTGCCAAGCCTCGGCTTGGGTAGCCAGCTCCGAGGACACCTCCTCTATGCGCTTGTTCGCAGCCACCAAATCCTTGTCCTTTTGCCGGTTCACAGCCAGGAGCTCCACGTTGCTATTCGCAACCTCTTGCGCTTCCTCCGCGATTTCTTAACCTTTTCCAAAGCAGCTTTGAGCTCAATCTCTTTGTGTTCCAAACTCTGGCGAAGCTCCTTATTAGCTTTCTCCGCATCACTCAACCGTCATTCAGGTAGTGGAGATTGTTACTCGCCCTCCGGCGCGCCGGCCGGTTGAGAAGCATCAGCTCAGCCACTTTGACGTCAATATCATCGTGAAGTCCCTCCAAGGGCTCGTTGGCCAGCCGAAGCTCCGCCTCTGGTCACAGATACGGTTGTACACCCGACCCAGAAAGCGCCTTTCCTTTGGAGCACACTGCAAGTGACATTCTCGAAGGTCCGGACTCGTGAAAAGTTCAGTCGCCGGGTCGGAAACTCCAAGTTTCTTCGCATAATAAGGAATACATGACCGGCTAGCCTCGCCATACGGCCTCTCTTCCGGGGTCCGGTCCGATTCGGCGTCACCCTTAACCTCGAAACCTTCGACCCAGATGTGCGAGCCACCAAACTCGGGAAACGACCCTCGCGGAGGACTTTCTGGCTCAATGTCCCGTATGATGTCATCAATGCTTCGCGCAGCCGCAGCACCAACACTGGACGAGGCTATTCCTTTCCCTCGAGCGTCCTCGATGGATACGTCTTCTTCGGAGTTACCCCGCTACTTGATGTATCACTATCCTCGTCGGAGGAGTCCTCTTCAGTACCGCCCTCCTTTTCTTCCTTCTCACTCTCCTCCTCATCATCATCGGATCGGAGCCACCCTCGTCATCCGAGATTTGAACCAAAGCGCCAATACCGCCCACGCGGGGCACCTGTCCTCCAGTCTTCCCGCTGCCTCGGCCGCTCGAAACAATGGCCGAGGATGAGGAAGTGGCGACACCTCCCGAACCGACGACAACCTTCGTCGCAAGTGTTTTAACTCGACCCACCGGCGCCGCCGCGTCCTCGGCCACGACCCCTCTTCGGCCGAGAAACAACTTCCCCCTCCGCAGAAGCAGGTTTCCTCTTCTTTGGCGCATCTTCGCTCGACGGCGCAGGCCAACTCTCATACTGAACCCCAAGAATGTCAAATATCCTGTTAACCCGACCTCCGCTACCTATCGAGCTGTGGATCGCTTTATTCTCCAACGTGGAAGCTTTCCAACAAGTTCCACCGCCCACCCCTGAACACGCTTGTAGACTGCTTCGACCCCATCTTCTCGCCTGGGAAATTTCTTCAGAAGTTTATCCCAAACCTTATCAAGGTCAACCTTCGGCTTCTTCAAGCCCCTACTCTCGTACCTCAAGTCTTCCCCGACTGCGAACCACGCTTGTCTCCGGCTGAGGGGCCAAATCTGAAGATAGGGTTTTAAGCTATCCCCGGCAACGGCGCTAGAAATGCCTATTGGCACTTCTTAACACAATCGCTAAGAATAGGGTTTTAAGCTATCCTTAGCAACGGCGCAAGAGTGCCGTGTCGGTATTTCCTTAACATGTCCCAAAGATCTGGCGCTTCTCTTAACAACAATGTCAAGTAGATACCTCAGGTATTACCTAACATGTCACAAGATGGCGCCAGAGCCTTGTGATATGCTAAGCATATACCTCACGATAGTCCCTTTTAGATGTGACTTTAGGTCCGCAGCGTACGGAATTATCGTGTAGCATTTCACTCGGCGAGATGCCGAGTATCGTATTTATTGGTTCGCTCAAGGAGGTAGCATATGAATCCGGTTCCTTTGATAATCATAGATAGAATATATAATAGCGATAATAGAGTCAAGAGTCATAGCAAGCGATAAACAGTTGATAGATATGATAGTGGTCAAACACATTCTTGAGCATGACAAAGGGCAAGGAATAAAAAGAGACTAAAAGAATGAAAGAATAAAAGAATGATCCTAATGAGCAGGCATGTTCTAGAAACAGAACAGATTACATAGAATAAGTTAAGTCATGTAACTCTATGATTAGAATTGACTCATATTCCGGATGGTTCGGAAGCTTACGCGAGTACTGGTCTGCCAGCAACCTCCGCAAGAATTTAGACTCCTACACCTAGCCGAACGTGGGGGAATGCCAAGGACGGACAGGGCTGTCACCACCTGCCGCCATCCCCACTACCGTGGACTAGGAAATGCAATTACCTGGCCTCTACATCCAAGCACCATGCTTGCATGCACAGAACCCACTCAGACTCCCCCGGGTCCCCGACCCTACGGATCGACAGGTAAGAAGCCTGAGCGTACTCCGAGGAGCATGATAAACCCCCATCCTTCACATGAACTAGTTCTAAGCAATCATTATCATGAATGAATCAAACTAATGTTCTAAATGTTAATAATACAATACACATCTAGATCTAGTTCATATCATAATATATAAACCCTAAGGCCTCCATATATCATAAGAACTATAGTCTAGAATGTATATCATAATATTAGCATTAGAACTATATGCTAATTCGTGTAAGCACAAGATGATGATAGACTTATGATCTATATCATACTCCATAACGACAGCATAGAACTCTAATTCATATGAAGAACTGAATCTGAATAGAGTAGGCATGGACTTGGAGACAAGATACTCTGTATTCATACCAAGAATTCTCTCCAAGGAGCCAAGCCCTCCTTGATAGCTCGCCTAGCTCTCTCTAAGTACAAAGAACTAGAAACTACTAGGAAGAGGTAGTGCCCAAGGTGTGAAGCTCAAATGGTGAATGTGTGTTTGATGATATGAGAGAGGCCTCTCCCCCTCTTTATATAGGGTGTGGGTAGGTCGGTTTCGGGGGGGGTAAATTGCAAATTGTGCCGACAACCGACATGCAGGCATTGATTGCACGCCTCGGAGAAAGTCGGTGCCAAGTTGCCATGTGAGGGGGGCGGCCGACCCCTGGGTCGGCCGACCCAGGGTGGGCCCACCTCGGCCCAGTTTCGCTCCTGGGCCTTCATCTCGAGCTTCTAAGTTGGTTTCCGGTTGAATTTTGTAGCACTTTGGCATGGGCTTTTATTCCTCTTGTTATTTTGCGCATTTTGTCGTGTCGGATTGCGCCTTTTTACCCGCTTTCCACCTGTATACATGTTTATAGTCTACAAAACATAATTTTGCAATACATGTGAATTTGGTTAGGTGGTAAAGGTATATGTGAGTAGAATATGTATTTTTCTTCCTTTTCATGGATCATGTTGACGGTACAAAATGTCATAAGAACTGTCAACAAACTCCCCCAAGCTTACCCTTTGCTCGTCCTCGAGCAAAAGCTAAGGAATTGGTTGTTGATCAGGAGTTGCTTCCATGATTATTTTTCACTAATACTTGTTTATAACAAGGTGTCTACCAGGGTTTGAATATATTGGTTGTTTACTCACCCTTGTATCCTATCACCTGTGGGGCTTATCAGCCTTCTCCAATCCTTGGTTGCTGCATGCTAGACTGGGTTTTTCACAGAGAGCTTTTTTTTGTTCTTAGAGCAGCTTTTAATCTGGAGTTTTTCAGAATTTGAATTTAAGTTCCTCGAAATGTTTCACATATATTGCTGAATCAAAGACCGGACCATAGGAGATGCAAGTCATAAACTCTGATTTGAGAAGTGCAGGTGTGGTGGTATATTTTTTCGTTCTTTTTGAACTCTTTGCCAAGTCTCTTTCTCTTTTAGAATTCTTTTGAGAGTATGGGCTATCTTTTCGGCAAATTCTACTTTGGCGGGCACGTGCCCATTTTTCCAACATGCCTTTGGCATGGATATTCATTTTTGTGGGTATTTGCATACCCCTAATTCTACCGCGGGCACTTGCCCATTTTTTTTCTTGCTTTCTCTTTTTGCATAGCCCATAGCTCCTTCTTGAAATCTTTTTGAGAAAGAAATTTTGATAAGAGTTTTATTTGATGGATGACAAGTGTGCGTGAATCTCAAATCATAAGTACATGACAAGAATTTCAACATTGGTCACATCAATTTGACAAAGCTCAATGAATTTAAACATCATGTGAGGATTTTGCGGATACATGGGTGTATGCCGAGTCTCTGAGTGATGAGTGATTGTCAACGGGTTTGATGATGCATGTTCTTTGGCTTGTGTTGTGCAGGTGTCGAGCACGGAGACAGTATTCGAGGGCAAGGTGAAGGTCAAGTTGAGACGTGTCGTGCCGACGACTGGGTGCGATGAAGGATGGGGTGTGCCGTGCGGCGGACGTGCCATGCCGATGTATCGAGCAGTGAAGGGCGGACGTGAGGCTTGGACTGAGGGACCGGAGTGCCTGAGGATCAGCTGTGGTGGCTGGCAGCCTGGGACAGCGACGAGCGGAGACTTGCGGGGCACGGTGTTGCTTGGGTTGAGGACCTGGGGACACGTGTCGGTGGACGGGGTGCACGGGCGGTGCATCCCTCTACAGCTCCGGTTTGGTGGTTGAGCCAGGGAAAAACCACCGGGTGGACGGTTTCCGAGTTTGGGCCTCAAAACTCGGGTGCTCGGTTTCCAGGTTGAGCCACAAAACCTGGGCGCGGACGGTTTCCGAGTTTGGCCACAAAACTCGGGCGATGGGCCGGTTTCCGAGTTGGGCTCAAAACTCGGGCGCTGCGGGTTTTCTGAGTTTGGGCCACAAAACTCAGGCTGGTGGGCTGGTTCCCGGTTGGCCTCAAAACCGGGGGTTGCTGGAAAAGGCTGGTTTCCCGGTTTGGGCACAAAACCGGGGGTTGCAGAGCGAGGACGGCACGCGGCGGCAATCGGAAGGTTGCGTGAAGGCAACGCGGACGAGTTGTGCGGGCGTGGCCGGTGGATCTACCTACCACCGCGGGTTGGACCAGAATAGCCTTAGGGTTTAGCTGGTTCGCTCTGTAATTAGTTTAGAGAGGGGTAGAGTAGGAAATAGGCTTAGTCTAGGTTAGTATAAGTAGTCCAGGGGAGACAGACACCCTCCTCCCTATCTCAGTTATTTCAGTTTTAGCCATCTCATTTGCTTCCTGCACTTAGGGTTTCCTGCTCTCCCATCCCCTGCTGTAGCTGAGATCCGCAGAGAGACTTGCAACTCTGTGTACTGTTGATTTTGAGGAGGAAGGAGGCCGTAACCTCCTTGTCGTAGCGTGTGTTTGCGCTTCGGTTTGCAATTCGTGGGTGTGATTCGTGTTTTTTGTTCGTGTTCTTCGCGGAATCCTTTTTCCCCACGATTTTCCTTCGCTTGATCTCTTTGCTCGGTTCATCTTTTGCGATTTCGTTGAACTGGTTTGTTCTAGATCGTGAGGCACTTCTTTCCACCGAAGGAATCATCCTCTAACCTCACGGTCTAGGAGATCGATCGATTTTTCGTTTCGGGTCAAGTTTTCTCCCTTTCCCCGAAATTCTTCGATTCATCGATTTGGAGATAGGTTCGAGCCATGATCTCTTAGAGATAGCTCACTATACTCTTTGTGACTCTTCTCACCAAGTTGATCCCTAGAGGATTTGTTGGGTGAGTGAGATCGAGTTGAAATCGGTGAACGAACAGCCTGAGGGGGACGGGGTGACGGACGCTGCTGTTCACGACCGGACGCTGTCAGTGAGTCCGGTCGATGAACACCTTCGCTGTGCTCGGTTCGTGACTTGACCGGACGCACCTTTTGCTAAGTGACCGGACTCGCTCATTGTACTGTTCACTTGGCTTGTATTTGTGACCGACGCACTGACTCTCGCGGACCGACGCTCGTCTCTGGTGAGTCCGGTCGAAACAGTAAGCTCCGAAAACTGTTTTTGCACGATCGGACGATCGTCGGGTGGTCAGCGACCGGACGCAGGCAGATTCCGGTCAGTGCTGGTTCGACGCGTTTTCGTCCGCAGTCTGTTAATTCGTCTTTCGATTCGGAGTTTGTTTGTGCGTTGGATTCTTAACTTCGTGCTCTACAGAATTTGGGCTTCCCGCTTTACAAAATAGCTGAATCCCCCTCGCGTTGCTCGGGGGAGGTTGAGGTTACCCAAAACCCATCCCGTCACTAGTTGACTTGCGTGAACTTGGGTGAGAAGTTTTTGTGGTGCCTCGCTGTGTGATCCCAGGGATCATCCACCCTCTCCAAGGGTCGTGGGCATCACGTTTTTGGTAGTAGTAGCTTTGGGATTGATTTTGGAACACTTGGCCAAAGTTTCATGAGAAATTTTATTGGCTCCCATTCACCCCCCCTCTGGTCGCCTTGCTTTGCATTCTCGGTCCTTCAATTGGTATCGGAGCGGTTAAGGATCTTCCACCTTAGCCGGTTCCAGATCCACCGAAGGCGACATGGATCGCGGCGTGGGCAAACCGCCGTTCTTTGATGGGACGAACTATGCGTATTGGAAGATACGCATGTCGGCCTATCTGCAGAGTTTGGGTGCTTCTATTTGGGATATTGCAACTCTGCTGATTACGTGGTCTTGGCTGCCGTGCTTCTCAGAGCAACAGATCGATGAGCACGATGCCAATAGCCGAGCCCGTAATGCTCTTTTCTTGTTGAGCATGGGTGAGTTTGATCGTGTTTCTCACCTTGCTACGGCTCGGGAGATCTGGGGACACCCCTCATGCGTTTCCATGAGGGCACCTCTCAAGTCAAAACCCGACTCTACGAGTCGTTCAAGCGTGAGTATTGAGAACTTTCGACATCAGCCTGGCGAGAGCATAGAAAGTTTATTCGCTCGCTTTCAGGTGATTGTCAACAGGATGAGGGCTAACAAGGAGCAGTTGCCTTTTGACGATCACGAGCGTGCTTTGAAGCTCTTGCACACTCTTGATCGGTCGGTGTGGGATTCTAAGGTTCAGGCGATCATCGAATCCCCGAACTATGAGACCCTCACTTGCGACGAGCTCTTCAGTAAGCTCAAGTCCAGTGAGATTGATGCTATGGCGAGGGCTTCTTTTGAAAATCCTTCTCGCCCGTCCATGGCTTTGGTTTCCGACTCTTCCTCTAACCCTTCAGCTGGCTTTGCTTTTTCCTGTCTCTTTTCTGTTACAGAGGACCAGCTGGAGACGTTGGGAGACGACGAGTTGGCTTTGCTTGCCAACCGGTTCTCGCGGTTCCACAACAACCGCATGAACCGCCGTCGTGGGGGAGGACGCACGGGATGCTACGAATGCGGAGACCCCGACCACTTCATCGCCAACTGCCCCAAGAAGAACAAGCATTCGGGGAAGGGCGATCAAGGGCGCAAGCGCGACTCCAAGTACAAGGAGAAGTACGTCCCCGCGAGGCACAAGCGGAGGGGCGGCTTCGACAAGGAGTACATCAAGAAGAAGTACTTGGAGAAGGCCCAGGCTGAGCAGCGTGCGTTCTTCGCCACGCTCAGCGACGTCGACGGCTCGGATGACGACTCCGCTTCATCAAGCGACGACGAGTCCGAGAAGAAGAAGCTAGAGGACAAGTTCAACGGCTTGTGCTTCTTCGCCGGCGACGGAGGCTTGTGTACCATGGCGCTCGGAGATGAGGTCGGAGGCGAGCTGGAACATACGCCTCGGAACGACGACGACGACGGCACCTCCCAGGTATCTCTCACCTACACGACGAGCTTTCCTCCGAGGTAGAGAAGTTTGACAGCTGCCCTCCTTAGCCAAGATAAACTGCTTAGGCGTGCCGCTAGAGAGCGCAAGGAGTTCAGGCAGAAGTGGGAGGACACGGTGAAGGAGCTTGAGTTCGCTCGGTCCACCGTGGTTGTGTCGGAGGAGGCGAGTGTGAGTCGTGCACCGCGCACATGACTGACCTTCTCACTTTGAGAGGTAAGTATGTTGCGTTGGTAGGAGAGCTAGATGACCTGAAGGCCAGACCTTCTTCTGGGTGCATGCAAGACCTGTCCCGTCTTGCAATCTGAGTTGGCAGAGAGAATGCCAAGATTGTGTCTCTTGAGGAGGCCAGCTCAGGTAGCACTGGAGTGGCGAGGTGCGTTTTGTGCGAGGGCTTGGAGCTGGAGAATGCCAATGTGAAGCATGGCAAGATGCAAACCGAGGAAGAAAACACATACCTTCGGACCATCTTGTCATGGGTCTCCTGTAGTGAGCCGCAGCTCGGGATGATGATCTCCCAATTCAAGCGAACTGCTGGGGCTCCTGGTGTAGGTTTTGCTCAGGGTGTTGATCTTTCTGCTTTTGGGAAGATTGGAGAGTCGAGTGGTTTGAATCCATGTGAGAAGCCTAACTCCACCACTACTCCCAAGCTTGCCAAACTTCCACCCAAAGAGCCTGCCAAGCCTACCACCAAAGATGGTGTGGTTGAGGAACCCCGAGAGCTCCTCCCAAGAACCAAATTTGGGCACCCAAGCCAAACCACCTCAAGAACAAGCTTGATGCTATGCCACCCATTAGAGAGGAGTGTTTGCCTCAGAAGGGCAAAGTGAACCACACACCCCACAGCCCTGGTCACCAACAACCCCCTTTGCGTGCGGTGAGGTACCAGTGTGATTTCTGTGGGAGGGATGGTCACTTGATCGAGTTCTGTTTCCGGCGCAAGCGAGAGGCGCGCCGTGCTCGGGAGATGGAGAACCCGGACATGTACCATCCAGCTCATGGTGGACATGTGCCGAAGGCTCAGGGGAGAGCTGCTAGGTCCGGACGTCAAGGTCCCCGGCCTAGGCAGGAGATGAGAGCCCCTAGGAGGGAGACTAGGCCTAGAGGTCCAGCACCTCAGTTTGTTAGGCCTAGGCAGGAGAGAGCTCCGAGGAGAGACGCTAGAACAGTTGAGTCCCAGGCTCCTAGGCGTAGATCTCGTAGAGAGCGTGCCCGACGGGGTCCTGCTTTTGCAGGTAATGAACCCCGTGGCGGAGGCTTAGTTGAGCGCTTTCCCCCACCGCAGTTTGAGTACCGCGGTGAGCGCTTCTTCCCCAGCGGACCACATTTTCCTGTACGTGGTGATGGCTACCCCCGTAGACAGGCTAGGAATAGTTTTTACACTGACCGTTCTTTTGAGCAGCCGGCCCAACACTGGTATTCTCCTTACTTCACTAACCCCAGTGTTGGACCGTATGCTCACCCTATGTCTTTTTATTGATGTAGGTGAGACGGTTGGAGGACATTTGGTTGGTGGATTCTGGTTGCTCGAGGCACATGACCGGAAACGCCAAGTGGTTCTCCAGCCTTAGCCCGGTCGCCGGAAAGGAGTACATAACCTTCGGCGACAATAGTAAAGGTAAGGTATTGTCTCGTGGGACGGTGCGGGTTAATGAGCACTTTGTGTTGCGCGATGTTGCTCTTGTTTCTAACCTGCATTTTAACCTTCTTTCTGTTTCGCAACTTTTTGATGATGACTATGAGATTCGTTTTAAACCGAACCTTAGTCGCATCTTAGATCCTCAGGGCGATCTTGTATGTCTGATTTCGCCCTTTGGGAAAGTCTTTCGCGTGAATTTCTCGGAGTCGTTTGGTTCTTCTCGCTGTCTTTTGGCTAGTCCTTCTTCCTCCGATCTTTGGAAGTGGCATAGGAGGCTCGGTCATTTAAGCTTCGACTTGCTTGCAAGACTTAGCTCACTTGGCCTAATCCGAGGATTGCCCAAGCTTTCGATGGAGAAGGATCTAGTTTGCCATTCTTGCAGACATGGGAAGATGGTTGCCGCTCCCCACCATCCAGTGACTAAGGTCATGACCTCGCACCCCCGGAGAGCTTTTACACATGGACCTTGTTGGTCCGGCTCGGGTGAGCTCGGTTGGTGGCAAGTGGTATGTTTTGGTTGTTGTTGACGACTTTTCGAGATATTCGTGGGTCTTCTTTTTGACTGAGAAGACTGAGACTTTCTCCTTCGCTCGCAATCTGATTTTGCGTCTTCAGAACGAGTTCCCTTTGAACTCGATGCGAGCTATTAGAAGTGATAATGGTTCCGAATTCAAAAATTCGGATTTTGAGAAGTTTTGTAACCGCCTTGGCATGGAGCATCAGTTTTCTTCCCCCTACACACCGCCCCAAAATGGTGTTGTAGAGAGGAAGAATCGGACCCTTGTTGAGATGGCCAGGACGATGCTTGATGAGCATAGGACTCCTAGGCGCTATTGGGCCGAAGCTATGAACACTGCATGCTATATTTCCAATCCAATCGCATTTTCTGAGAGCTTTCTTGAAAAGACTTCTTATGAGTTGCGTTTTGGCAAACTGCCCAAGGTGAGTTATTTTCGAGTTTTTGGTTGCCATTGTTTTATACTCAAAAGGGCAACTTGGACAAATTTGAATCTCGTTCTTCTGACGGTGTGTTTTTTGGTTATGGCACTCACACTCGAGCTTATCGTGTACTTAACCTTGACACTAACCGAGTCATGGAGACATCCGATGTCACCTTCGACGAGACCATGGTTTGTCCTTCTTCTCGTTTTGAGCGTGCAGGTGATCATGAGGTTGGTGAGCCTCTTTTTGATGACGAGGACGAGGGTGCTGAAGGTATGGATGATCCAGCACCCCCTCCACCTGCCGCACCGCAAAGAGCGGCCTCGACGATGACTCACGGCCCTGACACCTCTTCTTCCTGGGGGCCGTGGGATCCGCCACCCCGAGCGGTACCATTTGTACCCGGGGAGGCACCAGCTGCTGTTGAGGGGGAGGCTACTTCAGCTCGGGAGGCGCCACGACATATCCAGCGCCAGCACCCCCCTCAGCAGATGATCGGCAACATCGACGAACGGGTCACTCGGTCCAGGTCACAGCAAATCTCGCACTTCGCTCATTCTGCTTTTGTTGCTAATTTTGAGCCCCGAGATGTTGGACACGCTTTGACGGATCCGGATTGGGTTAATGCCATGCATGAGGAGTTAGAAAATTTTGAGCGAAATCGGGTTTGGGTTCTAGTTCTACCACCTCCACCTGACTGTAAGCCTATTGGGAAAAATGGGTTTTCAAAAACAAGCAAGGAGAGGATGGCCACGTTGTTAGAAACAAGGCCCGGCTTGTAGCGAAAGGCTATAGTCAGAAGGAGGGGATAGATTATGAGGAGACGTTTGCTCCTGTAGCTCGTTTGGAGGCTATTAGGATACTCTTGGCTTTTGCTGCATCCAAGGCTTCAAACTTTTTCAAATGGATGTCAAGAGTGCCTTCTTAAACGGCTACATAGAGGAGGAGGTTTATGGAGCAACCCCCCGGTTTTGAAAATCCCAAGTTTCCAAACCATGTCTTTAAACTTCATAAAGCTTTATATGGTTTGAAACAAGCCCCTAGAGCCTGGTATGATAGGTTGAAAACCTTTTTGCTTGCTAAGGGTTTTTAAAATGGGATGTGTAGATAAACGCTCTTTCTCCTCCGGCAAGGCAAAGACACGCTCTTGGTCCAGATTTACGTGGATGATATCATTTTCGGTGGTTCTTCTCATGCTCTGGTTGCCAAGTTTGCAGATACTATGAGCAGGGAGTTCGAGATGAGCATGATGGGCGAGCTGACATCTTTCTTTCTCGGGTTGCAAATCAAGCAATCCCGAGAGGGGACATTTGTGCACCAGGGCAAGTACACCAAGGACTTGCTGAAGCGGTTCGATATGGGTGAGGCCAAGCCTCTTCCAACACCCATGTCAACGATGACTGCCCTGGATGCAGATGTGGATGGAGAAGCAGTGGACCAGAAGGAGTACCGCAGCATGATCGGGTCGCTCCTCTACCTGACGGCGACACGCCCGGACATCCAGTTCGCGGTGTGTCTGTGTGCGCGCTTTCAGGCGTCGCCGCGCGCCTCTCACCGTCAGGCGGTGAAGCGGATTTTCAGGTACCTTCGTTTCACGCCTGAGTTCGGGATTTGGTATTCTGCTTCCTCCACCCTCTCCCTTTGCGGTTATTCGGATGCTGATTTTGCTGGTTGTCGTATTGAGCGCAAGTCCACTTCTGGGACTTGCCAGTTTATTGGTTCTTCTCTTGTTTCGTGGTCTTCTCGCAAGCAGTCTAGCGTTGCGCTCAGTCCACTACGGAGGCTGAATATGTTGCTGCGGCTAGCTGCTGTTCCCAGTTGCTTTGGATGATGGCCACTTTGCGTGATTTTGGTCTGAGCTTTTTTCGCGTGCCTTTGCTTTGTGACAGCACGAGTGCCATTAGCGTTGCTAAGAACCCCGTGCTTCACTCGAAGACCAAACACATTGATGTGCGCTTTCATTTTCTGCGAGACCACCAGGAGAAGGGTGATATCGACCTTCGCCATGTCGATACTCATCATCAACTGGCTGATATTTTCACCAAGCCTTTAGACGAATCAACCTTTAATCGGTTGAGGGGTGAGCTTGGTGTGTGTTTTGTGTTTCCCCTTTAGATGGGGGAAACATTTTGGATCTTGTATATTTGACTGACTCTTTTGTCTTTCTTTTCTTTTGCATTTTAGCATACGCATTTACATTCTGAGCTTCATGTTTATAATCACTAGAATGTAACTATGCTCTATTTAGTATGCTCCGATGCTTATATGGATGCTTGTAGCTTATGCTCTTCCTGATCACTAGTACATGTTATGAGCTGAGCTATTTTGGAATGGTGAATTTACTTAATAACTTACAATCTGAAAATGTTCACCATTGAGATATGCAACTAGCATGTGTAGGATATGTTGAGTTCACTCGTGCTTTTCATATATGCTAGGTTGCTATGTCTCTAGTTATGAGTCATTCACTTGCTTGGTCTGTTCATATCATGTATAAAATTTGAACCAAGTTTTAGTGAATTGAAAAGATCGAGATGGGATTGCTTGTCAACACCTCATGGTATCGAGACTGTTTCTCATTGCACTTTGAGTTAAACTTGAGCCGTGTAGTGTATGACCGAAACCGTTGCTTTAAGCTTCCGATTGCATATGCATAGGCTTCGCACGGTTGAAAAGTTAGGCAAAGACAAGCTTTCAACCTCTCGCAATCACATGCTGAAATTAAACTTGTGTAATTTCCCCGCTGCAACTCCAATATGAAAATGAAATCACAAGTATATGCTTCATTCCTATGCATGATGATTGAACTTTGCTAGGGGTAGTTCACCTTGTATACATGTTTAGCACTTGTCTGGATTCCTATCTATACATGTGTAGTGCTATTCTGATGGTGACTATCTCTTTGGCTAAAAACTGCTCACTTGCTCATATGCTTCATATTTCGTATGTGTGATCAGTTTGAGCCTTCGCTATTTGAGTGCTTAGTTGTGCCATTGGAGCTATACCGATTAGAGCATTTTTGCACTCTTTTGATTATATGCCTGAAGCTGCTAACTTGCATTTCTGACTTCATATGCATTTTAGAAGGGGGAGTTTGTTGGCTCAAGGGAAGAGTTTGTGCTTGATAAGTGCATTTTCAACTAAGGGGGAGAGTTTTTGCAAATCATATGTCTCCTGGCGTTCAATTAAGGGGGAGCTTTTGCTAAGGGGGAGATTTTCAGATCTTTATGCTCTTCTCTTGTTGGACCTAAGGGGGAGTCCCTGGTTGCTTGCACTTGTCGAGGGAAGTGTGCTAGTTGTGTTGAGCCGTTGCCTCTGTCTTGAGGGACTAGCAAACATTTTCCTCAGTTTGGCGTCGAGTTGATTTTGATTGGTTCGGAGACTTTTCGATTGTTTTTCAATTGGTTCGGAGTGGTTTTCGTGCTAGTTGTGTTGAGCCTCTGTGCCTCTATCTTGACGGACTAGCACTTTGCCATTTTTTAGCTCCGATTTTCAATTGGTTTTCTGCTAGCGGTGTTGAGCCTGTTCTACCTCTTCTTGAGGGCTAGCTTTGCTTTGCTTGGTTGCGTCGAGCCGTTGCCCATGTCTTTGGGGACCAAGTTCTCGCTTCTTCCACTTGACCTTCTTCGGCTTTGCTATGCTTTTGGGTCATTTGGTTGAGTTCTCTTCCTCTCCTTCCTCCTACCTTCTTCTTTCATTTTATGATTTGTGTGTGTAGTTGACAATGCACTCATCAAGGGGGAGAATGCGGATACATGGGTGTATGCCGAGTCTCTGAGTGATGAGTGATTGTCAACGGGTTTGATGCGCATGTTCTTTGGCTTGTGTTGTGCAGGTGTCGAGCACGAGACAGTGATCGAGGGCAAGGTGAAGGTCAAGTTGAGACGTGCCGTGCCGACGGACTGGGTGCGATGAAGGATGGGCGTGCCGTGCGGCGAACGTGCCATGCCGATGTATCGAGCAGTGAAGGGCGGACGTGAGGCTTGGACTGAGGGACCGGAGTGCCTGAGGATCAGCTGTGGTGGCTGGCAGCCTGGGACAGCGACGAGCGGAGACTTGCGGGGCACGGTGTTGCTCGGTCGAGGACCTGGGGACACGTGTCGGTGGACGGGGTGCACGGGCGGTGCATCCCCTCTACAGCTCCGGTTTGGTGGTTGAGCCAGGGAAAAACCACCGGGTGGACGGTTTCCGAGTTTGGGCCTCAAAACTCGGGTGCTCGGTTTCTAGGTTGAGCCACAAAACCTGGGCGCGGACGGTTTCCGAGTTTGGCCACAAAACTCGAGCGATGGGCCGGTTTCCGAGTTTGGGCCTCAAAACTCGGGCGCTGCGGGTTTCTGAGTTTGGGTCACAAAACTCAGGCTGGTGGGCTGGTTTCCCGGTTTGGGCCTCAAAACCGGGGGTTGCTGGAAAAGGCTGGTTTCCCGGTTTGGGCCACAAAACCGGGGGTGCAGAGCGAGGACGGCACGCGGCGGCAATCGGAAGGTTGCGTGAAGGCAACGCGGACGAGTTGTGCGGGCGTGGCCGTTGGATCTACCTACCACCGCGGGTTGGACCAGAATAGCCTTAGGGTTTAGCTGGTTCGCTCTGTAATTAGTTTAGAGAGGGGTAGATGTAACACTCTGGTGTTAAGCAAACTAAAACTTGACATGTCATCATATGCACTGGCATTTCATTTGAGTGATAACCTGGTTATGCATTCACTAAAACAAGTTTATTATTTTATGCTTGTGCTTAGTTGATAAAAGTGCTTAAGTTAAACTTTAGTTTATGCTTTCATATTAGTGATAGTGCTTGTATATCTTTAGGGGTATAATGGTAATTTCTTATATAGTAGTTGAATTTTGGACCACATCTTTGGTATTATGTCTCAAAGGTGTATTTGGAACATGTTTCAAGTCACCATTGGGGTATAATTCAAATTTGGTTGGAATTTAATTAAGTAATGTAATTATTTTAAAAATCCTATTTTATTCCCTTTTATAGCAATCAAAATCTAAAAAGAATTTGAGTATGCTTCAAAAAGCAAAGTTGCTCCATTTTTGGTAAGGATCAACTTTGATGTTTAAAGTTTCTCAAGTTCTTATTTGAAATTAAAAGCAATTGTGAAAATACCCTTTTGTCCTTTTTGTCCCCTTTTGATTTGCAAACCCTAATTTAAAATCTAAGCATTTTCTGGTTTGCTGCAAAAATAAAAGATGTTCAGTTTTAAATTCTGAACATTTGATATTTTAACATATTTTCAACTTATATTCAAAAATCTAAAGTAATTTTAAATTTTCAGAAAGGGTAGATTTTGGAAATGAGGAAAGGGGGAGATATGCTTGGCTCTCTGTTCATGGCGGTGGCCGCCGAGCTTTTGATCGGCGACGCCAGCGCAAAAGGCGTCGACTTCTCCCGAATGAGCGCGCGACCGTGCTCGTGGCGAAGGCAAGCAGCTGCTGGCGCTCTTCTTCGCGTCGTGGCACCTTCTCCGGAGCTCGCCGTCGACTTTTCGCCACCAAAGCACCGACGGGCTCCAGTCCATCCAAATCCTCAAATGCACCGTCTCTGATCTATCTCATCCAAATTCATCGCGCCTATAAGTAGTTCACTTCTTTGCGCATCTCCCGAACCTAGCCTCGCCATCTCTAAAACACCAGAGCGCTCGTCCTCGCCGTTTTTCTTCCCGCCGGGCGAAATCGCCGCCGAGCTCGACCTCACCGTGGTCAGCCCAACCGGGCACTCCTCTACTCTCCCTGTCTTTTGTTTCCGTTTCGTCTTGATCCCAGAGCACTCATCGGCTCGATGGTTCTTTGTTTGGTGCTTAGGTATCGCCGGAACGACGTCATCTTCGCCGGAGCTCGCCGCCAAAGGCCACTGCTCCGTGGACACCTTCTCTCCGTGCAACCTCCGCCCAAACCAGCTACACCATCAGCACCAGGGTGAGCCACTGGTCCTGTCTAACCTCTCCGCTCGCTTGCTTCTGGCCTAGGTTCGCCGGAACAGCTCCGCCGTGGCTCGGTCCGCCGCCGTGCGTGGCCAGACCTCGCCGGAGCAGTAGAGTTTAGGGTTAGGGGCTCAATCGGTTGCGGTTGGCTTGCCGGTGCTGATGCTCGCGTCCGTTAGGTCTCTACTGGCCGGAGTTGGCCGGCGTAAGGCTCGCCGCCGCTCGGTGCGCCGCCGTCCGTTCGAGCCAGGGTCGTGGACCTCCTCGTTGTAAAGACGAGAAAGTCCAGGGTGTTTGTTGCAAAGTCGTAGACTCTGTTGAATAGTAAGTTGGACTGCGGGTTGGTTTCCTTTAAGCCGAAGGGCTTTTCTGCAAAGTGACCAGCGCGCACGGGCGGGAGCCAGACCGGGCCGGCTTTCGCGGGCGCTGGGCCGCACAGTCGCGGGCCGAAAGTCCCGTTTGGGCTAGATTTAAGTTTTTCTTTTTCTGGCTTTATGCACAGTAGCTAGTTTTGTTCTTTATGCTATAATTAATCTATAGCTCTGTTAATTATGAAATTTGACATGTTAGTTGATATCATGTCTGTGCTAATATAAAAATTATGAAACTTGTGTTTGGAGCACTTTTGCTATAACAATTAATTCTGCACTTTATTTAATAAATGCAACTTTGTTGAATTATGTAATTTTCTGTGTTTTTCCAAAAATCATGAAATTTGACATGGGAATTTATATCACTGATATACACCTTCATGTTTATTTTCATCTCTGTTTAACAAAGTATGATTTGTGTATAAGTAAAAGGCTATATAAAAGGGTTTGTTAAATAAAATAAAAAGAAATAGATGTTCACTTTAGGATTGTGTGACTTTTGATATTGATTGACAACCACTGGGAAACTAGCATGAATTACTCCCTGGTTATGGATTTTCTTTATACAAATACTTTTTTTGTTGCTTGTAAGTTGCTTTATCAGAAAATAATAAAACTTGTTAGTGTTTTTTTTATAGCTAAAGTTGGTTTGTTGGTTTGCAACTTTACCGTGATGAAAGCTTGTTTGAATAAATGTCTACAGCTTAGAAAATTTCCATCTTTACCATGATCATATCATAAGCATCTCATTGATCATGCATATGCACTTTTACGTGTAGCTCCCGTTCCGGAAGAATCTGAAACTCCGTGGATATCTCTTGAGGGAGTGGATTCTTCTTTTTCTGAGACTCCGGACTTCGCTGACTCTCAAGGCAAGCCCCGGACATTAACCTTATTCTTGTGATTTTCTAAAGTTATTTCACTTGAGTAATATGATGCATTAGGTAATAGGAGTTGGGTGAATCCTATTTGATGCATTACCTACCTTGATGTTTCCAACCCTTAACCTTGATACCTGTTTATGAAAATGTTTAGTATGCTTAACCAAGCTTTACTACTTTAGTATAGTAGATGCTTTTCAAAATGGTGGCTATGCTATGGGACTAATGAATCATGAGACAACATGATAATGATAGTAACTTACAACAAGAGTGGAGTCTTGTTGTAAGGTTACTCAACTTAGGACTGTATCGTTGTTGGACCGCTGTGATTGAGACCTTTGAGTACAGCCCACATGCGGTCGTAAGCCTCGTCTATAGCTATTCCGATACCTGAGAACAGCTAACCGCGCACTGGGAGTGGAGAGATGGCGGGAGTAGCGTGTACCCTCGTGGGTTAAAGTCCCGGATTGGAGGTGTACTGTACTCTCGGGTGGCGCGGACCCGTTCTTGTATGGGAGGATCTATAGATAGGGTTGATATATGCAAGATTAAGTTCTACATATGTCGTGTGGTACTGAATCCCCAGCTGGGTTTAATCGATTCGAATCGCCGTGTTTCCTCGGATATGGAGCCTCAATCCACTGTCCCGCACCGTAGTAAAGAATGGGATGGTTATGATATGAGTTTTTAAAGAGGATGAAGGTTTAAGAATCTTTGGCTAGTTACAAACTTGAGTTAAAACTTGAAAATAGGTTTTACTTTTAGTAAGCTTTTACGCAAACAAAATGCTTTGACTTTGCTAAAGCCTTACCTTGAATCCTTACAGCCTTCATACCTAAGTCTTCTTCTTTTCCCTAGACGGTTAAGTCTTGTTGAGTACTTTTGTACTCAGGGTTTGTTAACCCTTGTTGCAGGCGAGTACATGGATCCACCTTTTGATGGACAGTGCTACTTCACTCTAGTAGAAGAGAGTGATGATGATTCTAATGTGTGACCTTGGGCAAGTGAAAACTTTTGTGTGTAATATGTAATATAAGTTCCGAACCGTTTATGTAATAAGTACTTATGGTTTGTAAAACTCTAAGTTTTAAATCTATGTATTATAATCTTTCCGCTTTACTCTGATTTATCTTACCTATAAAACTGTTGTAATACTGTGATGCTTGACAAGGGATTATCCTGGAAAGAATGTAACGTGGATGATTCGGGTTTCCCGAGGACACCCGACAGACCTCTTGAATCATTTGGAACTCATGCACGCCGATCAAAGGTTCTTAGGACAATGATGGGTGCATGTGGGCCACTTAATTTAGGAGGTTCTGCCACAGCTTGGTATCAGAGCAGGAATTCCTTAGAAAGTATAACAGTATTTATTTTTGAAAACTTCAAAAGTTTTGAGTCAAACTAAATTTCAAATTAGTTTGAGTCCAAATTGCTTCTAAGACTTGTCTCATTCTTCTGACTTGTCTTGATTCATTCTTTAGACTTGTCCTTCTATCTAAATGGATATGTTTTTAGTATAGTTATGGTGATATTTATATCTAAGGAACATTGCTTATAATATTGCCCTAATTATGAAAAGAAAGTTATTCACTTTTATAGTAAGTGACTATTTTAAAGTTAATTGTTTATTTGATGTATGCTTTGTTCGTAAGTTCGATTCATGCATCATGATTGATAACCTATAATTAACTTTCCCTCTTAGAAGTTGTATCTAAATAGAGTTAATATAACTATCTAATTATAAAACTCTATCTCTTAATCCTGGAACATATATAGTTCTAATCTTCAAAATAGATATATTTTAGCAGATGGCCCGTACTAGGCAGACTGCACGCAAGTGTACCGGACCTCGAGGTGTTCCTCGGCACGTTCTTGCCCCAAGAAATGATGGCCCTGCTGAGAGTGAGGGAAGTAACCAGCCCCTGGTTACTTACGAAGAAGGTGAAGGTAGTAACAGTGCCACTTCACAACTGCAGGCGGAAGTAGACCGCCTATACATGGATTTAGCTAGAGCAAATGGAGAAAGAATGAGGGGTAACCGAGAAAGAGAGGAGCTTAATGAACAATTGCAATATCACCACAAGAAACACCAAGAATATGAATATAAGTGGAGGCAGGCTGTAGATCAGAGAAATCAGGCACGATGCCGGGTGGATACCATGAGGGATAACCAAACTCTCATGGCAAACCATCATGTTGAGTTACACAGGCAGTTGGAGGAACTAACTGCACGGTTGCATTCCGAACCTGCTATGCCAACCACTATTGAGGAAGAAACCGAAGAGGAAGAGGAGGATGAAGAGTTAGAATCTGAGGAGTATGAGATCTCCTCCGAAGCAGAATCCTAGATCTAGAGGTGGAATAATATGGAGATGTATCATAATGAATCATTCTGACTTTGTAACATAGTTAGTCAGAAAAACCTCTAGCCTGGTGATATATGTAATAATCTCAGTAATCCTTCTATCTCAGAGTGGCTTGTTTGATAAATAAAATGGGCTTGTTATGTGTTATATGTGAGTTCTGGATAAATGAAGTTCAATTCTTGGGTCATGTTCTGTCAGCTAAAGGTGTTGCAGTAGATCCAAGCAAAGTTCAAGAAGTTCTTGACTGGAAGTCACCAACGTCAGTACATCAAGTTCGGAGTTTCTTAGGATTAGCAGGGTATTATCGTAGATTTATCCCTGACTTCTCCAAGATCTCTAAACCAATGACAACATTGCTAAAGAATGACACCAAGTTTGTATGGTCGTCAGAATGTGAAAAAGCTTTCCAGACTCTGAAAGAGTTATTAACAACGGCACCAGTACTAGCTCAGCCAGATATTGAAAAGTCCTTTGATGTCTTTTGTGATGCTTCAGGCAAAGGTATTGGGTGTGTACTGATGCAAGAAGGTAGAGTTATTGCCTATGCTTCACGACAGCTTAAACGGCACGAAGAACATTATCCAACACATGATCTAGAGTTGGCAGCTGTAGTCCATGCTCTGAAGATCTGGCGACATTATTTGTTGGGTAATATTTGTCATATATACACTGATCATAAAAGCTTGAAATACATCTTCACTCAGTCTGAACTGAATATGCGTCAGAGAAGATGGTTGGAACTGATAAAAGATTATGATATTGAAGTACACTATCACCCGGGTAAAGCCAATGTGGTGGCAGATGCACTCAGCCGAAAAGGTCATTGCAAATGTTTAGAAGTCAAACCAATCGATGTTACCTTGTGTTATGAATTTGAAAGGTTAAGCCTTGAAATGATTCCACAAGGAAATCTCACGAATGTGATAGTTCAATCATCCATTAAGGATCAGATCGTTGCAGCCCAGAAGGAAAGTAAGGGAATGATCCATCTGAAAGAAAAGATTCACTCTGAGCAGAATTCTAATTTCAAAATAGATGAAGCTGGAATGATATGGTTCAAGGATCGGTTGGTAGTTCCAAAAGTTCCTGAACTCAGAAAGCAGATTCTTGATGAAGCTCATGCAACAAGATTTTCAGTACATCCAGGCAGTAATAAGATGTATCATGATCTGAAACAGAGATTCTGGTGGACTAAGATGAAACTTGAAATTGCTAGTTATATAGCTAAATGTGATACTTGTCAGAAAGTAAAAGCAGTGCATCTTAGGTCTGCTGGAGAGTTGCAACCGTTGCCAATTCCATCTTGGAAGTGGGATGACATTAGTATGGATTTCATAGTGGGTCTGCCCAGAACATCAAAAGGGTTTGATTCCATATGGGTCATTATTGATCGTCTAACTAAGTCAGCTCATTTCTTACCTGTCAAGACAACATATCATGCATCCAATTATGCCAAGATGTACTTTGATCGAATTATAAGTTTGCATGGTATACCCAAGACTATCATATCAGATAGAGGAACACAGTTTGTCAATGTTTTCTGGAGGCATTTACATGAATCTTTGGGTACCAAGCTTTTGCACAGCACAGCTTACCATCCACAGACTGGGGGTCAAACTGAAAGAGTTAATCAGATCTTAGAAGATATGTTAAGATCATGTGCACTCAGTTATTCAGAGAAATGGGATGAATGTTTGCCTTTAGCAGAATTCTCTTACAATAATAGTTATCAAGAGAGCATTAAGATGGCACCATTTGAAGCTCTGTATGGCAGAAGATGCAGAACACCATTAAGTTGGTCTGAACCTGGTGAACGTAGTCTCTTCGGGGTTGACTTAGTTAAAGAAGCTGAAGAAAAAGTCAGATTGATTCGAGAAAACATGAAGAAAGCACAATCCAGGCAAAAGAGTTATGCCGATAAGAGACGTCGGTCTCTTACCTTTGAAATTGGTGATTATGTCTATCTCAAGGTGTCACCAATGAAAGGAGTTACTCGATTTGGAATCAAAGGAAAGTTGGCACCACGATATATAGGTCCTTATCGGATCCTTAAAAGATGTGGAAAGGTGGCATATCAACTTGATTTACCACCACAGCTATCTTTAGTCCATAATGTGTTCCATGTCTCTCAGTTAAAGAAATGTCTTCAAGTGCCTGATCATGTCATTCATGTTGAAGAGATTGAATTAGAGCCTGATCTAACATACTCAGAATATCCTGTCAAGATTCTTGACCAGAAAGATCGAGTCACTCGAAAAAGAACTGTTAGATTCTATAAGGTTCAATGGAATCAACAGACAGAGGATGAAGCCACGTGGGAGTCAGAAGAGTTTCTCTTAGAAAGCTTTCCTGAGTTTCTTTCTCCTGTATAGTTCTTGTAATCCATAGTATAATGACCTTTTCCCTGCTATATGAAAAGGTTAGCAATAAAAGTGTCTGACACGTTTCCTTTTCCATTAGTTAGCCTTTAGGATAAATCTCGGGACGAGATTTCTTTTAGGGGGAAAGAGCTGTAACACTCTGGTGTTAAGCAAACTAAAACTTGACATGTCATCATATGCACTGGCATTTCATTTGAGTGATAACCTGGTTATGCATTCACTAAAACAAGTTTATTATTTTATGCTTGTGCTTAGTTGATAAAAGTGCTTAAGTTAAACTTTAGTTTATGCTTTCATATTAGTGATAGTGCTTGTATATCTTTAGGGGTATAATGGTAATTTCTTATATAGTAGTTGAATTTTGGACCACATCTTGGTATTATGTCTCAAAGGTGTATTTGGAACATGTTTCAAGTCACCATTGGGGTATAATTCAAATTTGGTTGGAATTTAATTAAGTAATGTAATTAATTTAAAAATCCTATTTTATTCCCTTTTATAGCAATCAAAATCTAAAAAGAATTTGAGTATGCTTCAAAAAGCAAAGTTGCTCCATTTTTGGTAAGGATCAACTTTGATGTTTAAAGTTTCTCAAGTTCTTATTTGAAATTAAAAGCAATTGTGAAAATACCCTTTTGTCCTTTTTGTCCCCTTTTGATTTGCAAACCCTAATTTAAAATCTAAGCATTTTCTGGGTTTGCTGCAAAAATAAAAGATGTTCAGTTTTAAATTCTGAACATTTGATATTTTAACATATTTTCAACTTATATTCAAAAATCTAAAGTAATTTTAAATTTTCAGAAAGGGTAGATTTTGGAAATGAGGAAAGGGGGAGATATGCTTGGCTCTCTGTTCATGGCGGTGGCCGCCGAGCTTTTGATCGGCGACGCCAGCGCAAAAGGCGTCGACTTCTCCCGAATGAGCGCGCGACCGTGCTCGTGGCGAAGGCAAGCAGCTGCTGGCGCTCTTCTTCGCGTCGTGGCACCTTCTCCGGAGCTCGCCGTCGACTTTTCGCCACCAAAGCACCGACGGGCTCCAGTCCATCCAAATCCTCAAATGCACCGTCTCTGATCTATCTCATCCAAATTCATCGCGCCTATAAGTAGTTCACTTCTTTGCGCATCTCCCGAACCTAGCCTCGCCATCTCTAAAACACCAGAGCGCTCGTCCTCGCCGTTTTTCTTCCCGCCGGGCGAAATCGCCGCCGAGCTCGACCTCACCGTGGTCAGCCCAACCGGGCACTCCTCTACTCTCCCTGTCTTTTGTTTCCGTTTCGTCTTGATCCCAGAGCACTCATCGGCTCGATGGTTCTTTGTTTGGTGCTTAGGTATCGCCGGAACGACGTCATCTTCGCCGGAGCTCGCCGCCGAAGGCCACTGCTCCGTGGACACCTTCTCTCCGTGCAACCTCCGCCCAAACCAGCTACACCATCAGCACCAGGGTGAGCCACTGGTCCTGTCTAACCTCTCCGCTCGCTTGCTTCTGGCCTAGGTTCGCCGGAACAGCTCCGCCGTGGCTCGGTCCGCCGCCGTGCGTGGCCAGACCTCGCCGGAGCAGTAGAGTTTAGGGTTAGGGGCTCAATCGGTTGCGGTTGGCTTGCCGGTGCTGATGCTCGCGTCCGTTAGGTCTCTACTGGCCGGAGTTGGCCGGCGTAAGGCTCGCCGCCGCTCGGTGCGCCGCCGTCCGTTCGAGCCAGGGTCGTGGACCTCCTCGTTGTAAAGACGAGAAAGTCCAGGGTGTTTGTTGCAAAGTCGTAGACTCTGTTGAATAGTAAGTTGGACTGCGGGTTGGTTTCCTTTAAGCCGAAGGGCTTTTCTGCAAAGTGACCAGCGCGCACGGGCGGGAGCCAGACCGGGCCGGCTTTCGCGGGCGCTGGGCCGCACAGTCGCGGGCCGAAAGTCCCGTTTGGGCTAGATTTAAGTTTTTCTTTTTCTGGCTTTATGCACAGTAGCTAGTTTTGTTCTTTATGCTATAATTAATCTATAGCTCTGTTAATTATGAAATTTGACATGTTAGTTGATATCATGTCTGTGCTAATATAAAAATTATGAAACTTGTGTTTGGAGCACTTTTGCTATAACAATTAATTCTGCACTTTATTTAATAAATGCAACTTTGTTGAATTATGTAATTTTCTGTGTTTTTCCAAAAATCATGAAATTTGACATGGGAATTTATATCACTGATATACACCTTCATGTTTATTTTCATCTCTGTTTAACAAAGTATGATTTGTGTATAAGTAAAAGGCTATATAAAAGGGTTTGTTAAATAAAATAAAAAGAAATAGATGTTCACTTTAGGATTGTGTGACTTTTGATATTGATTGACAACCACTGGGAAACTAGCATGAATTACTCCCTGGTTATGGATTTTCTTTATACAAATACTTTTTTGTTGCTTGTAAGTTGCTTTATCAGAAAATAATAAAACTTGTTAGTGTTTTTTTTATAGCTAAAGTTGGTTTGTTGGTTTGCAACTTTACCGTGATGAAAGCTTGTTTGAATAAATGTCTACAGCTTAGAAAATTTCCATCTTTACCATGATCATATCATAAGCATCTCATTGATCATGCATATGCACTTTTACGTGTAGCTCCCGTTCCGGAAGAATCTGAAACTCCGTGGATATCTCTTGAGGGAGTGGATTCTTCTTTTTCTGAGACTCCGGACTTCGCTGACTCTCAAGGCAAGCCCCGGACATTAACCTTATTCTTGTGATTTTCTAAAGTTATTTCACTTGAGTAATATGATGCATTAGGTAATAGGAGTTGGGTGAATCCTATTTGATGCATTACCTACCTTGATGTTTCCAACCCTTAACCTTGATACCTGTTTATGAAAATGTTTAGTATGCTTAACCAAGCTTTACTACTTTAGTATAGTAGATGCTTTTCAAAATGGTGGCTATGCTATGGGACTAATGAATCATGAGACAACATGATAATGATAGTAACTTACAACAAGAGTGGAGTCTTGTTGTAAGGTTACTCAACTTAGGACTGTATCGTTGTTGGACCGCTGTGATTGAGACCTTTGAGTACAGCCCACATGCGGTCGTAAGCCTCGTCTATAGCTATTCCGATACCTGAGAACAGCTAACCGCGCACTGGGAGTGGAGAGATGGCGGGAGTAGCGTGTACCCTCGTGGGTTAAAGTCCCGGATTGGAGGTGTACTGTACTCTCGGGTGGCGCGGACCCGTTCTTGTATGGGAGGATCTATAGATAGGGTTGATATATGCAAGATTAAGTTCTACATATGTCGTGTGGTACTGAATCCCCAGCTGGGTTTAATCGATTCGAATCGCCGTGTTTCCTCGGATATGGAGCCTCAATCCACTGTCCCGCACCGTAGTAAAGAATGGGATGGTTATGATATGAGTTTTTAAAGAGGATGAAGGTTTAAGAATCTTTGGCTAGTTACAAACTTGAGTTAAAACTTGAAAATAGGTTTTACTTTTAGTAAGCTTTTACGCAAACAAAATGCTTTGACTTTGCTAAAGCCTTACCTTGAATCCTTACAGCCTTCATACCTAAGTCTTCTTCTTTTCCCTAGACGGTTAAGTCTTGTTGAGTACTTTTGTACTCAGGGTTTGTTAACCCTTGTTGCAGGCGAGTACATGGATCCACCTTTTGATGGACAGTGCTACTTCACTCTAGTAGAAGAGAGTGATGATGATTCTAATGTGTGACCTTGGGCAAGTGAAAACTTTTGTGTGTAATATGTAATATAAGTTCCGAACCGTTTATGTAATAAGTACTTATGGTTTGTAAAACTCTAAGTTTTAAATCTATGTATTATAATCTTTCCGCTTTACTCTGATTTATCTTACCTATAAAACTGTTGTAATACTGTGATGCTTGACAAGGGATTATCCTGGAAAGAATGTAACGTGGATGATTCGGGTTTCCCGAGGACACCCGACAGACCTCTTGAATCATTTTGAACTCATGCACGCCGATCAAAGGTTCTTAGGACAATGATGGGTGCATGTGGGCCACTTAATTTAGGAGGTTCTGCCACAGTAGAGTAGGAAATAGGCTTAGTCTAGGTTAGTATAAGTAGTCCAGGGGAGACACCCTCCTCCCTATCTCAGTTATTTCAGTTTTAGCCATCTCATTTGCTTCCTGCACTTAGGGTTTCCTGCTCTCCCATCCCCTGCTGTAGCTGAGATCCGCAGAGAGACTTGCAACTCTGTGTACTGTTGATTTTGAGGAAAGGAGGCCGTAACCTCCTTGTCGTAGCGTGTGTTTGCGCTTCGGTTTGCAATTCGTGGGTGTGATTCGTGTTTTGTTCGTGTTCTTCGCGGAATCCTTTTTTCCCCACGATTTTCCCTTCGCTTGATCTCTTTGCTCGGTTCATCTTTTGCGATTTCGTTTGAACTGGTTTGTTCTAGATCGTGAGGCACTTCTTTCCACCGAAGGAATCATCCACTAACCTCACGGTCTAGGAGATCGATCGATTTTTTGTTTCGGGTCAAGTTTTCTCCCTTTCCCCGAAATTCTTCGATTCATCGATTTGGAGATAGGTTCGAGCCATGATCTCTTAGAGATAGCTCACTATACTCTTTGTGACTCTTCTCACCAAGTTTGATCCCTAGAGGATTTGTTTTGGGTGAGATCGAGTTGAATCGGTGAACGAACAGCCTGAATCGGGGTGACCGGACGCTGCCTGTTCAATGACCGGACGCTGTCAGTGAGTCCGGTCGATGAACACCTTCGCTGTGCTCGGTTCGTGACTTGACCGGACGCACCTTTCGCTAAGTGACCGGACTCGCTCATTGTACTGTTCACTTGGCTTGTATTTTGTGACCGGACGCACTGCTCTCGACCGGACGCTCGTCTCTGGTGAGTCCGGTCAGAAACAGTAAGCTCCGAAAACTGTTTTTGCACGACCGGACGCGTCCGGTGGTCAGCGACCGGACGCAGGCAGAGTCCGGTCAGTGCTGGTTCGATGCGTTTTCGTCCGCAGTCTGTTCATTCGTCTTTCGATTCGAGATTCGTTTGTTGCGTTGGATTCTTAACTTCGTGCTCTACAGAATTTGGGCTTCCGGCTTTACAAAATAGGCTGAATCCCCCTCGCGTTGCTCGGGGGAGGTTGAGGTTACCCAAAACCCATCCCGTCACTAGTTGACTTGCGTGAACTTGGGTGAGGAAGTTTTTGTGGTGCCTCGCTGTGATCCCAGGGATCATCCACCCTCTTCCAAGGGTCGTGGGCATCACGTTTTTGGTAGTAGCTCTTGGGGATTGATTTTGGAACACTTGGCCAAAGTTTCGTGAGAAATTTTATTGGCTCCCATTCACCCCCCCCTCTGGTCGCCTTGCTTTTGCATTCTCGGTCCTTCAGATTTTTTTAAGTTTTGGAATAATTCTCCGAATATCAAGCTTTTCTTAAAACAATGTCATAGCAATTCTCTATTTATACCAAGTCATAACTAGCAGTAACTTCAGACTGGATTAAGCATATGCAACCCACAAGTTTCAAGTTTTTAAGAGAGCTTCACCAATAAACCCAAATCTTGGTGGAAACTAAGTTATAAACTGGGCATATGTGAGAAATAAAACAGAGCAACTATTCATCATTTCAACTAGGAAGAAATTCATATCTTACATCACATATAAGAGTGGAATTATATTTTTGGTCTTTTTATCATTTTTTTTCATTTTTTTTTAGTTGCAAAAAAATAAATCTAAAGGAAATTAAAATTGCATAAAGTAAACATGCTAAATAAAAGGAAAGAATGATGCATGAAACAAATATGCAATGCAAGTTTATCACCTCGATAATGGGGGTCCTCCCCCCAAGCTGGCTCTTGGTCGTTTTTTTTGGATACATACCGATTACCTTCGGTGGAGGCTCAAATTATTTTGAGTCCTTTGAGTGGGACTTTCCTTCCGTTTTCCCGTTTCACCCTGCATGGTTAGTGGGAGAATTCTCGGGTTGTCCCGGGATTCGTCCCGCACTTTCGGTAGGAATAGCAGCGGCGATTTGAGCTAATTGGGATTCTATCATTTTATTGAAGCTCAGATGATTTTGAACGGAGGACGTTAGGTTTTCTATTTTTGTATTTAAATTTTCAAAAACTTTATCATTGGACAGCAACTTTTTAGTCAAATTCTCATTAATTTTAGCCTATCCAAGAACTAAGTCTCTTAATGAAGGTTGATTCGAATTGGAGTTCGAATTACCTTGGAATGGTGGCCGTGACTGGTTATTCCAACCATTGTTCTGGTTGGTGCCTCCTTGTTGGCGGAACCCGTTGTTGATATAAGCTGCATCTTCGCGGGTTTCAGGGCAGTCATTCCCTGAGTGACCGACTTCCCCACAGACTTCACACGTCATGTGTGAGTCTATGGCGTTGACCGTATTTTTGGTATTTTCTTCGTTTTTCTCCGCCAGTTGCTTTAGCAAGAGGTCTATCTTGGCGGCCAGCATATCCGTCTCCTTCACGGTATGCATGCCCCTTTGGGATGGAGCTGGTTGTTGCTTTTGCGCCCTCTCGTCACTCCACCCCTGGTGGTCTACCATCTTTTCAATCAGGGCTTTCGCCCCGGGGGTGGTGAGTGAGAGGAACGCTCCACCAGCGGCAGCGTCCAGGTGTCCCTTCGACATGGGCGTGAGCCCATTGTAGAAGTTTTGGAGCACCATCCAACTTTCCAGGCCGTGATGGGGACAGCTTTGGATGTATTCTTGTAGCCGTTCCCGAGCGTTAGGGATCGTCTCCGTAGAGTTTTGCTGAAAGTTGGCTATTCTTCCCCTCAGCGCATTCATCTTGCTGATAGGGAAGAACTTGGCGAGGAATGCCGTGGAGCATTTGGCCCACGTGTTGACAGCTTCCTTATCCTGATAGAACCATCTCTTCGCCTTCCCCGCAAGGGAGAAAGGGAACAAACGGAGCCGAATGACATCAGGAGTAATGTCCTTGATGACAATCGTATCACATAGCCCCAGGAAGTGCTGGAGATGCGCGTTTGCATCCTCGCTTGGCAAACCACAGAATGGGCTTGCCTGCACCATGGTGATCAGGCCGGTGCGAAGCTCGAAGTTCTTGCCGGCCGTGTCCACAGCGGGGCCAGTGGCAACGTTGGAGACATCGGGCACGGAGAACTCGCGGAGGGTCTTGTTGTTGTTGACGGCCATGATGTCTTTTATGGTTGGTGCGGTACCGACTGATTCTTCTTGCGGCTGAGTTGCAGAAGGCAGAATGATACGAGATCGTCTAGCCCTTAGGAGTGCCTCGGGATCGTTCGTGTAGTTTGCCGGCAGGGAGAAACCAGTCATACACTATCCCTGTTTCATCCACAACAGGAAGAAAACAGGCAAAGTTAACCTGCACAACAATTGACTCATTATGCATATCATATATCTACTATTTTTATCTCAGAACCCTTTTCATATGTTGACCTTCCCCGGCAACGGCGCCAGAAATGCTTGTTGGCGTTTCTTAACGCAATCACAGAAGATAGGGTTTTAAGCTATCCCCGGCAACGGCGCTAGAAATGCCTGTTGGCACTTCTTAACACAATCGCTAAGAATAGGGTTTTAAGCTATCCTTAGCAACGGCGCAAGAAGTGCCGTGTCGGTATTTCCTTAACATGTCCCAAAGATCTGGCGCTTCTCTTAACGACAATGTCAAGTAGATACCTCAGGTATTACCTAACATGTCACAAGATGGCGCCAGAGCCTTGTGATATGCTAAGCATATACCTCACGATAGTCCCTTTTAGATGTGACTTTAGGTCCGCAAGCGTACGGAATTATCGAGTAGCATTTCACTCGGCGAGATGCCGAGTATCGTATTTATTGGTTCGCTCAAGGAAGGTAGCATATGAATCCGGTTCCTTTGATAATCATAGATAGAATATATAATAGCGATAATAGAGTCAAGAGTCATAGCAAGCGATAAACAGTTGATAGATATGATAGTGGTCAAACACATTCTTGAGCATGACAAAGGGCAAGGAATAAAAAGAGACTAAAAGAATGAAAGAATAAAAGAATGATCCTAATGAGCAGGCATGTTCTAGAAACAGATCATACATAGAATAAGTTAAGTCATGTAACTCTATGATTAGAATTGACTCATATTCCGGATGGTTCGGAAGCTTACGCGAGTACTGGTCTGCCAGCAACCTCCGCAAGAATTTAGACTCCTACAACCTAGCCGAACGTGGGGGAATGCCAAGGACGGACAGGGCTGTCACCACCTGCCGCCATCCCCACTACCGTGGACTAGGAAATGCAATTACCTGGCCTCTACATCCAAGCACCATGCTTGCATGCACAGAACCCACTCAGACTCCCCCGGGTCCCCGACCCTACGGATCGACAGGTAAGAAGCCTGAGCGTACTCCGAGGAGCATGATAAACCCCCATCCTTCACATGAACTAGTTCTAAGCATATCATTATCATGAATGAATCAAACTAATGTTCTAAATGTTAATAATACAATACACATCTAGATCTAGTTCATATCATATATATCATAAACCCTAAGGCCTCCATATATCATAAGAACTATACTCTAGAATGTATATCATAATATTAGCATTAGAACTATATGCTAATTCGTGTAAGCACAAGATGATGATAGACTTATGATCTATATCATACTCCATAACGACAGCATAGAACTCTAATTCATATGAAGAACTGAATCTGAATAGAGTAGGCATGGACTTGGAGACAAGATACTCTGTATTCATACCAAGAATTCTCTCCAAGGAGCCAAGCCCTCCTTGATAGCTCGCCTAGCTCTCTCTCTAAGTACAAAGAACTAGAAAACTACTAGGAAGAGGTAGTGCCCAAGGTGTGAAGCTCAAATGGTGAATGTGTGTTTGATGATATGAGAGAGGCCTCTCCCCCTCTTTATATAGGGTGTGTAGGTCGGTTTCGGAGGGGGTAAATTGCAAATTGCGCCGACAAATGACATGCAGGCATTGATTGCACCGCCTCGGAGAAAGTCGGTGCCAAGTTGCCATGTGAGGGGGGCGGCCGACCCCTGGGTCGGCCGACCCAGGGTGGGCCCACCTCGGCCTAGTTTCGCTCCTGGGCCTTCATCTCGAGCTTCTAAGTTGGTTTCCGGTTGAATTTTGTAGCACTTTGGGATGGGCTTTTATTCCTCTTGTTATTTTGCGCATTTTGTCGTGTCGGATTGCGCCTTTTTACCCGCTTTCCACCTGTATACATGTTTATAGTCTACAAAACATAATTTTGCAATACATGTGGAATTTGGTTAGCGGTAAAGGTATATGTGAGTAGAATATGTATTTTTCTTCCTTTTCATGGATCATGTTGACGGTACAAATATGTCATTAAGAACCGTCAACAGCAGCCGCGGGCGTCGCTGCCGAGGGTCCTGTCTCTTTTCCCGTTGAAAGGCGCTGCTTGGGCCTAAACACGGTTCTTTAGATCCAAGTCCACGAGGGGCTACTATTGGGGAAAGGGGCCCTCGGCAGAGGCACCACGCGGGCTGGCTAAACAAAGTGGCCCTCGCGGCCCTCGCGCACCTTCGCCACCTACCCCCCTATTTCATCCTGTTAAGCCTCTCAGATCGCAAATCAAACCTCTGAATACTGACCCAACCTTCGGAGGTGTTCAGGTACCTTTTTGCAGGAAGGGGGTGTGAAGAGCGACGGGAGTGACCCTCGCGCATCCCGCGTACCTTCGCCAAGAGGCCCAGTCCCAACTGGTGGCGGAGGACCTCAAACTCTGCGACTGGACGAATACCTCCGCAAGGCGAGGGTCGGCCCTCGTCTTTGCATCAAAGGGAGCGTGAACCGGGCGGTGGCGGGCGCACGGGAGGCAGGCTAGGGTTTCGGCTCCGGCTGTGTTTGTACGAGTTTGCCCTTCTGTATGAGTAGCGCAGAGGAATCTTTCTTGTACCCTATTGTAATTTGGTCGGCACCCCTTGGTATCCCCTATAAATACCGGGGGGGTGAACAGTGTAAGGGACACGATTTTCTGGGAACTGAGCCAGAGCGACTTTGTCTTCGTTCCTTAACCTTCGCTGTTACTTCCGACACTTGGTCACCTTCGCCACTCCCCTGCACGAGCGCGGAGGTGGGGCAAGTGTGATTCCAACATCGGATATCCTGTCTATACATGTTTTGTGCTATTTTGATGGTGAACCCTTTGTGGCTAAAAATTGCTCTTTTGCTCTCATACTCATATTTCGATGTTGTTGAGTCATCAGATCACAACTGTGTAGAGCATCCTTGCACTCTTTTGATTATATTTCTGAAGCTACTAACTTGCATTTTTACTCATATGCATTTCTAGAGGGAGATATTCTGTCAAGGGGGAGACATTTGAGTGCGTGTGCACATTTGCTTGATAGTGCATTTTCAACTAAGGGGGAGAAAATATTGACAAATCATGAGTTCCCTGAGTTGTGTGCACTAGTTGAGGGGGAGTTTGCTAGTTGTGTTGAGCCTTTGCCTCTTTCTTGAGGAACTAGCAAACATTTTCAGCTCATTTTCAGCTTTTCAATTGGTATCGAACTCTTTTGATTTTGAGATTGGTAACAGTTGGTTTTGAGCTGCTTCGCTAGCGGTGTTGAGCCCGTTCTGCCTCTTCTTGAGGGCTAGCTCTGTTTTGCTTGATTCTCAGTTGATTTTCCAATTGGTATCAAGTTTTCTCGCTAGCGGTGTTGAGCCTGTTCTACCTCTTCTTGAGGGCTAGCTTTGCTTTGCTTGGTTGCGTCGAGCCATTGCCCATGTCTTTGGGAACCAAGTTGTTTCGCTCTTTCCACTTGACCTTCTTCGGCTTTGTCATGCTTTTGGGTCATTTGGTCGAGTTCTCTCTCTTTCTTCCTTTCTTCTTCTGTCTCCATTATGATTTGTGTTGGTAGTTGACAATGCACTCATCAAGGGGGAGATTACGGATACATGGGTGTATGCCGAGTCTCTGAGTGATGAGTGATTGTCAACTGGGATAATGCGCATGTTCTTTGGCTTGTGTTGTGCAGGTGTCGAGCACGGATACAGTGATCAGAGGCAAGGTGAAGGTCAAGTAGAGACGTGCCGTGCCGAGGGACCGAGAGTGGCGAAGGGCGGACGTGAGACTTGGACTGAGGGACCGGTGGCCCGAGGATCAGCTGTGGTGGCTGACAGCCTGGGACAGCGATGAGCGAAGACTTGCGGGCACGGTGTTGCTTGGGTCGAGGACCTGAGGACACGTGTCGGTGGATGGGGTGCATGGGCGGTGCATCCCCTCTACGGCTCGGTTTGGTGGTTGAGCCACAGAAAAACCACCAAGTGGACGGTTTCCAGGATTGGGCCTCAAAACCTGGGCGCTGATGGTTTCCGAGTTTGGGCCACAAAACTCGGGCTAAGGACGGTTTCCAGGTTTGGGCCTCAAAACCTGGGCGCTGCGGGTTTCCTGAGTTTGGGCCACAAAACTCAGGCTACGGTCGGCTGGTTTCCCGGTTTGGGCCTCAAAACCGGGGGTTGGTTGTGAAGGCTGGTTTCCCGGTTTGGGCCTCAAAACCGGGGGTGAAGTCCAGGAAAACGACGAGCGAAGCGGTGGCGGTACGTGGCGGCAATCGGTGAGGTTGCGTCGAGGCAACGCTACCAGTTGTGCGGGCGTGGCCGTCGGATGATCAGCTATCTTGAGTTGGTCCAGAATAACCCTAGGGTTTAGCTGGCTCGCTCTGTAATTAGAGAGGGGTAGAGTAGGAAATAGAATTAGGATAAGTAGAGGGAGACACCCTCCTCCCAATTCATCTCAGTCATTTGCTCTTTGCTTCTAGGGTTTCCTGCTCTCCCAATCCCCTGCTGTAGCGAACTGAGATCCACAGAGAAGAGAACAATACCTCTGTGCCCGTTAGATTTTGAGGAAGTGAGACCGTAATCTCACTATTGTAGCGTGTGGTAGCCACACGGTTGCAAATTTGTGGTTGTGATTCGCGTTTTGTTTGTGTTCTTCGCGGATTGTTTTTCTCCATGTTTTTCCCGTCGATCGATCTCTTTGCTCGGTGCATCTCTTGGAAATCCGTTTGAACCAAGTTGCTCTAGATCGTGAGGCACTTCTTTCCACCGAAGGAATTCATCCCTAACCTCACGACCTAGTAGATCGGTTGATTTTCGTTTTGGATCGGTTTTACTCCTTTAGTCCCGATTTCTTCCAATCCATCGATTTGGAGTTAGATGCGAGCCATGATTCCCATGGGATAGCTCACTAACCTCCTTGAGACTCCTCATACCAAGTCTAAGCCGTAGTGCTTTTGATTCGAAGGAGATCGAGTGGATTTCGCGGAAGAACATTGCAGTATCGGGACCATCGGACGTTGTGTTCTTGAGCATCAGACGCTGAGTATTTTCCATCGGAGTGTCCGGTGCCACGTGTCATCTGACAGCTCTCTTTAAGGAGCATCGAACGCTGACCATCGGAGCGTCCGTTGCCATCGGACGCGCCGGGGGTCAGACATCGGACGCTAGAGTTGGACTGTTCACAGCGTCCGATGGGTGTCCAGCAAGGTTCCTGAAGTGTCCTGTTTGCATCGGACGCGTCCGGTGCTTTGACATCGGACGCTTCCAGCGTCCGATGCTGCTGAGTCTGCGTTGTTTCGTTCGCAGTTCGTTCGTTCATTGTCGGTTTTGATTTCCGACTTTTGCGTTGGGTTTCTAGAGTTGTAAAGTGTCTCGCTGTGCTTCTTGGATGCATCCACCCTATCTCTAGGGTCGTGGACACTTTCGAGCTCTAGGATTTTCTCTTGGGGTTGATTTACGGGACAATGGCAACAAGTTTCCGAAAGGAATTTTGAAGCTCCCATTCACCCCCCCCCTCTGGTCGCTTTCTGGTTGCATTCTCGGTCCTACATTTTGTTAATCATAAGATCATGATGGCTGATTCAATTTTCTATCTAGATTGTTACATGTTGTGGGTTCATGCATGTCAATCATGGTTAGGCTTTGATAGAACTGGGTATCGTGCGGCAGATGCAGGTTTTAGATTGGTTTAATCATGATTGCTTGTATGTTCCTTCTTCATGGACCCCAACTCGGCTAGTTTGCCGATCTTGGTTAAGCTTACACGAGTAATGAGTTTTTATAGATCTATTCCAATACATGCATGCTTTTAGCTTGTTATAATTAGATTGTATCATGCGGTGGATTATCTAATTATAAGAAGTGGTGTAGATTTATGGCAAGTGGTATCATGCGGTGGATTAGCTTCGCTTGAGTTTATGCTTGACGGGTCTATGAAGGCTAGACGTGCGGCAGACTAGTTGGATTAACCTATGCATGTGTTATTCGAATAGATTTATATTTGCAAGTTACATGTTTACAATGTTTTAATGATACCTTTCATCTGTTCATGCATGTCTTTCTTTATATGTGCATTCGGTAGTTAACATGCTTTACATGCCCTGTTTTCATACTAGCGAAATGACTTTATAAACATGCTCTGACAGACAGCTTCTATAGCTGTGTGCCATCGTGATTGGCTTTCAAAGCCGTACATATGGAACTGTCTGGTCTCACCCGGCATGTTCCATTGGTATTCTCACAGTTTATTCTCTTGTTGGTTTTTAGGTCAAACCGACTGGCACATTTCCGGATTCAACACTCCGGGCACCCGATTGAAGCCAGCTTCTTCGGCTTGCTGTGTGTTAGGCGTAAGGTGTCATATTTTGCGCCAACACACTTTTTGGCACGCCCGGTGGGACCACTCTATTTCAAGATGCCTGAGATCAACGACGATCAGGTCCTGGATGTGACCATGGATGACTTGCCGTCAGATTTGGAAAATTTAATACAACAAACTTATGATGAACTTCAGCGCGAGTGCCTAATGACTTTTTCCAAGAACAAGAGCGGCAAGGTCTTCCAAAAGCAACCGTTCCCAAAGATTCTTCCTCACCACCAACCCGAGCCATCCGACAGCACTGAAGAGGAAGCTATTCAGAAAATGACTGGAATAATGTACAAAGTTGTATCAGAAGCCATGACCAATCATCAGTCGGCTTTCTTGAATACTTTTCGTGTTGTCATGGTTAGTGTTTTCGGTCCAACAATGGATAAACGCTTTGAAGAAGATGCTGGTCCAACGCAGGGACCACTGTTATTCCCAGTACCTCAACGTCAAAGGATTCTCGAAGACGGCGGAGCTGGTACAAGGGCAGGTGGGATAGTCCCTCATGAGGCGCAACAACCTCCCACAACTTATGGTCAGCTCGCATTCGACACAACAGGGAATGTCCCGCAATCTGCTTGCAGAGTGTCTCCTGCAGCGAACAGGATACAAAGGAACATGTATGGAGATGGATATCAGGAGTTCATTGATTATAACTCAATTAATGCTCTTCCAAATCCAGGCTACAAGGGTTCAGCAGGACTACATCCTGGGGGGCAGGCACAAGCAGTTCCAGATTCGAGTGTTGACCTCATCATGCATAGAATGGCTGATATGATGCAAAATCAATTCAGCCTAAAGCCAAAAAATCAGTCATATGCTTACAAGTCCCCCTACCCAGAGTGGTACAATCGGGTAGCACTTCCTCCAAGAGTAAAACCTCCTACTGATTTTACCAAGTTTTCGGGTCAAGATGACACCAGCACCATAGAACACATCAGCCGATACTTGATGCAACTTGGAGAGGCATCTACAGATGAAGCTTGGAGGATTCGGTACTTCCCGTTGTCGTTGACAGGACCAGCCTTCTCGTGGTTCGCCTCTCTGCCAGCAAACTCTATTAATACATGGGCAGAGTCAGAACAAAAGTTCCACGCATTTTTCTTTACGGGCACCAGTGAGAAGAAGTTGGTCGACCTCATGAGTCTAAGAATGAAATCTGGCGAGACACCGCAAGAATATCTACGCAGATTCAGGGAGACCAAAAACCTTTGCTATTCTTTGAATATACGAGATGATCAATTGCCGGGGATAGCCATAGCTGGCATGTTGCCGAATATCAAGGAGAAGCTATTCGGCATGGAGTTTGACGACCTCGGGCAATTATCACAACGGTTGGCAATGATGAGTAGTCAAGCCCAAGGGTTCAGAAGGAACAATCAGTTCCAGAAAAACGATGTGGCTGCCGAGATGTATCAGGCTTTCTTAGAGGAAGCAACTGAATATGACGGTGAAGATGAGGTGGCTGCAGCCGAGATAGTCTGGGCTAAAGAGCCGACTCAAGTCAACCAGCGGTGGCTGAGGCAACAAAAAGGTACTTATGACTTTGATGTTTCCAGGTCAGATAAATTATTTGAGTACTTGTTGAAGGAAGGACGCGTCAAGTTGCTGGAAGGTCATCCTATGCTGCACCCTAAAGGGGTCAAGGACAAGAAATATTGTGGTTTCCATAATACCAGATCCCACTCTATAAACGATTGCCGAGTGTTCAGAGTGCGGATCCAGAAAGCTATCCAGGACGGGCATCTGAGGTTTGATGGGAAGATGAAAGTTGATGGTAGCCCTTTTGGACAGAATAATGTGTCCTTCTCTGTTAATATGGTTAACGCAGCTGGCCCCAGGGGTAAAAACAAGATGAAAGTGTTAACCTCTGATAGAGCGAGAGAGGCTGGTACTGTTGACCCTGATCGGCAAATTACAAATGAAGAAATTCGGCAGCGAGTTCATTTTTAGAATAGCCGAACTGAGGGGGGTCAAGCTTCCGGGCCCAGGGTCACGATGCGCATTCTGTTGAATAAATGGCATCGGGAGCAAGAGCGGTACCAAAAGCAGAAGTTTTATGAGGAATAGAAGTTCCTAGAAAAACAACGAAGGTACAAAGAAGAGATGTACCGAGAAGAGCGAAAAGATATGAAGGAACAAGAGCAATCACACTGGGAATGCTCATTCTTCAAATATTGTTGGAACGAAGGCTTGAAGCTGTCTGCTAAGAACAACTGCCCTGAATGCAGTGACCAGTATTCTAAATATAGGCAGTCTCGAGTCAACCGTCGTTCGGTCCATGAAAGGCTTGGGGTACGAATCCCTGGGGACAATCGGCGCTTAAAAATAAATAATTTCGAGGATCAGCAGGGAAGAGAGTTTGCCGATCGAGGTTGGGCTCGCACTGAAGAAGAGGAGTGTGACACCCTGGTGTCAAGCACTGCATTAGGCACTGCATTTAGCCACTAAGAAAGCATAAGCAATGCATTGCACCATTTCATGTGTAAAAGTATGCCTTTGATCTTTTGTTGTTTATTTGAAATTGGATTTCTATTTGACTTGATGCTTTGATTTTGGCTTTATTCTTGAGGAGGATTTATAAATGGTTTTCAGAAAAAGTGTTCTATATGAAAGTTGTAGAGAAAAATATTTTGAGCAACTTTTATATTTGGGTCAAAGCCTAGTTTGGAGTTTTTGAAACTGTTTTGAATGGTCAAAGTTTGAAAAAGGTTTGAGAAAAAGAAAAAGGAAAATGTTTTTCTTCCCGGCGCCAACCTTTCGGCCCATCCGGCCTTTCGGCCGCTTCGCCGCCTCGGCCCAGCGCTCGCCGCCTCGCCCGCGCGCGCGCCCGCCCGCGCACCGCGCGCCGGCCACCTGACACGGCCGCGCCGTACGCCGGCCGACTTGCCGCGTGGCGCCCCTTCTCTGCGCCAAATCCCCGCTGACCACTCCCCTTCCGATCTTCTCCCACCGGAGCACGCCAGCGATCTTCGCCGGCCACTCCCGCGCAACCTCGTCTGCCGAGCCGCCTGCCGCCGCCTCGCTAACCGAGCCGCCGTGGCCCCCGCCACGACCGGCCGCCCTCCGCTCCGCCGGGCAAAAGCCCGAGCGCCTCTCCCACTCCCTCACTCACTCGCACACTCACTCTCGCTCTCACTCCCCACTCTCACCCGCGCACGAAGCAAACTGAGAGTTCTCCGCTCGCTGCAACCACCGCCGCAAGGCCCCTTCCCAATTTCCCGTCACCACCTCCATCACCGGCCGATTAACCCCGGCCACTGCCTCGCCTTCGTCTCGGACACACGGTGCGCACCCCCGCGCCATCCGCCGAGCTCCACCGACGCCGAAGTCCGAAGAGCCCCGCCGCGGAAGCTTTCAGCGCCGCTCGGAGCCCGGAGCCGTTCGTCCCCGACCCGAGCTCCACCGCCTCCCTTCTTCCTCCTCCAGCTTCGCCAAGCCAAGGCAAGGTGAGAACACCGACTAGCCCTAACGCTACCGTTCCCTATCCCTCTGTTCACCACGGCCGAGCGCCATTGCCGCCATCGCGGACCTCACACGTGGCCAGCACGCACCAGCGCACCTCCGGCCAAGCCATCACCCCTAGGACTCCCCTCTAGGTTCACTGAGTCTTACACGCCCGCCAGTTTAGCCGGCGACCGCCGGAAACGGCGTAGCCGCGCGATGCCGCCGCCGCCGTGCGCTGCCGCTCGCCGCCGGCACGCTACGGCCGTGCGCTGGCCAAACCACTGGTACCGCTGGATGCGCCTCGTTGAGACGAGTCCGCCGGGCCCAGCCTCCCCGCCGGCGACCTCACCGACGGCGAGAAATCGCCGGACCAATCCCTCCCCTGGTTCCGTCTCGTCCGAGCCCTCGAGCCAGGCCTCAGCCTCGAACCAGGCCTCGGACGGGCTAATGTCTTTCCGTCTCGCCCGAGCCCTCGAGCCAGGCCTCAGCCTCGAGCCAGGCCTCGGACGGGCCTGTATGTTTCCGTCTCGCCCGAGCCCTCGAGCCAGGCCTCAGCCTCGAGCCAGGCCTCGGACGGGCGTGTATGTTTCCGTCTCGCCCGAGCCCTCGAGCCAGGCCTCAGCCTCGAGCCAGGCCTCGGACGGGCGTGTATGTTTCCGTCTCGCCCGAGCCCTCGAGCCAGGCCTCAGCCTCGAGCCAGGCCTCGGACGGGCGTGTATGTTTCCGTCTCGCCCGAGCCCTCGAGCCAGGCCTCAGCCTCGAGCCAGGCCTCGGACGGGCTAATGTTTTTCCGTCTCGCCCGAGCCCTCGAGCCAGGCCTCGGCCTCGAGCTCGGCCTCGAGCGAAACCTCGAGTGCGGTCTCGTTCGAGCCAGGCCTCGCCGAATCGCTTTCCGCCGTGCGCCCGAGCCCGAATGGGTTCTGCTGACCCACGGGTCCCGCGCGTCAGTCCCTTACCGGTCCATAAACCGAGTTCTCGCAAGCCAGCCGGGAGAAGTTAAATGTTTTTCTTTTTCGGTTTAATTTCCAGAGATGCTTGTTATTTTTGTATAGCCTGTTTTATAAATCCAAATGAAGTGCTTCCAGTTTTATTAGCTTTCTTATGAATAGATCTATCATGGGAAAATATGAATGTATTTTTGATAGCAGTTTATTTTACTGTTTTCATTTATTTCAGTTTATATGCTTTTGTTTAGATAAATAATTATAAGTGTTTTCTGGTTGAGATAATTCCTGGAAAATTTTGTCTAAGTTTATTATACTGTTTGGCACCTGTGAAAAATATATGATGCACTGTTTATGTAGAAAAAGTTACTGTTATAGTTAAAAGTCTCTTTTTGCTGATTTCTTAGAATAAGTGTTAAGGTGTTTTATATGTTGAAATAAAATATGGGAAAATTTGCACAGTCTTGGTGTGTCATGAAGAGTCTGAGAAAAATATAAACTTGATCTGTTTTATGGAAAAACTTGTAGTTGCTTTACAACTGTGCTTTTCTGTATAGATCTTTAGAAATTCATGTAAGAAAATATATGATGATTCTGGTCATGGAACTTTCTGGATAAATATGAAATGTGAAGTAGAATCTGGGAAAAATAGGAAATAGAGCTATGCACTCTTTTACAATAGGGTTGTAGTTCAAAGTACCTTTATGAGCAGTTTGCTTGTCATTTTTGTATCTGCAGTTCTGCAAGTTATTTTGGCCTGAAACTTGTTCAGTAGAGTCCAGCAAGTGTGGTTTACCTTCTGGAAATTTTGTGGATTTTTCTGAGTCTAGAAAAATGCACTTGCAGTTCAATCGGAATTTCTTTTGATTTAATTAAAAGTGGAAAAGGGTGATTATCGGATTTGGTCTTATGAATTGAATAGTGTTGACCCCAATGTCAAAAGTGGTTCAACAAGTTGGCTTTGTTGGTTTGCAAGGGTTATTTCCGCATTTATTGAATTATAAATTCATCGCATGCAATAGGATCGACCCCGCCGGAGCTTCACCAAGAGCAGGAGCTAAACGCCGAGCCGGAGATCCAGGAGCTCCAGCAGTCGGAGGAAGCAGACCCCGTCCACGACACTAACCTGCCTGAGTGCCCCTCCCACGAGGCCTCAGTCTTCACTCAAGGCAAGCCCCGGAGCATTCTAAGTCTCCCAGTCTTTGCAATTAATTTACTTGAGTCCTTTTATATTGTGATGCATTAGGTATAGGAGTTGATTGAATCCTATTTGTTGCATTACCATTCCTTGATTATTGATTATTACCTGCCTTGTTATCCTGCTACTGCTTAATAATGTAGAATTGCTTAGCCTGCTTAATAAAAGTAGTAGTTAAGGATGTTTCCGTAATACCCCGATGGGTATTTACCGGATCACGGTTGGCTATATTTGCTATCGTGGAAAAGAACCTGAGTAGTAATGAAAAACGGTCAACGGGATGGCAGGGCACAAGTTTGGAAACTTGGGGCAGTTCATCCGTTGGATCGTATAGGTTTGTATCGATGTTGGCCCTCGTTCATTTTTGAACGCGCCCTTTTACTTAGGGATATGTCGGTGCCGTAATCATCGACCCCAAAGCCGGTTAGAAGCTGTTCGGGCCGGTCTCAACCCGTGTCGTGCCCTCTAGTACGGAAGTTGCGATCTGCCGCGTGAGGCCATCGCCAGACTCTGATTGGGCGGTCCGTGCTTGAGCCGCGACGATTACCACCACGAACAAGCGTCGAGCGGTTGCCCAATGCATGGACCCGACGGGGAAAGTGTGGGCTGGTATTAAAGGTCTTTCATCAGCTGATTTGGAATTCGATTCGAGTCGCCGTCTCCCCCGGTTAGTGGGAAACTATGGCGAGCTTCACCACGATACAACTCCATGTGATGTTTAAAGGTTCAACTAAAATGTGGATAAGTCAACTGGATATGGTTATATTATTGTTTGTTAGATTCAAGTGAGTGCTCTAGTACAGGTAATAACCTAGAACTAAGGAGTAGGTTTAAAAGTAACAACTCTTCATAATCATTAATTATCCCTTATCTGAATTTGAGCCTTTCGCAACTAAAAGATCCCAGCTCCACCTCAAAAGCCTTGCATACCCTTGGAGTCTTTTATTTTCAGTTAGACGGGTAAGTCTAGCTGAGTACATCCCCGTACTCAGGGTTTATCCCGTTTGTTGCAGATGGCCAGGTCTACTTTGGCTATTGTAAGCACTGCCTCTACCCAGTGGAAGGTGATGAGGAGTAGGCCCCGGGCAGGGTCGTCAAGAAGCTTTCCTCCTTCTTTTGCCGGACTGAGACTACTGGTGGCACACTATCTTAAAAAGGAGGAATGACTTGTGTTGAGTTGGTTTATCAAACAATGTTTTATTTGGACCACGTTTGTTGTGGTCGTGTTTTAAACTTATTCAAGCTTCCGCACTTTTTAAACTCAATATTGTAATAACTCTGTTTTAAATTCCGCACTCTGATGTTTTAAATTCGACTTCGTTTCGCTGTGATGTATCTTTACGAATGTAACCTTGAACGATGCGATCCTGTATGTTCTGGTGTAAGAAATCCTTCGAGATTTCCGGACTACCGGGGTTATATGGGTTCAAGTGTGGGTCGAAGTCAGACGGATTTGACTAAGATAATACTTGAGCTCTTATAATCAGGACGGTTCCGCCACAGCTGGTATCAGAGCATGGTTCAAGTGATTACCTTCGTAAAGAGCTATTTTCGAACTAAAATGGGTATTTCAAAACTATTTTCAAAACTATTTTAATTACTAAGTGTGCCCAGTCTCGTCCTTAAGCCCTATACTAGGATTCAGGTGGCTTAACTGCTAACAGGGTTCAGGGTTTTGCTTCATGCTGGATCTTTATTGCTGGTCCATTCTCGGGAAAAGAGAATGCGTCGATTGCGAAAACATGCATAAAATGATTTTGTGAGATATGAGAGCATGACCGTCCAACCGTCGGTCTAGGTGAGAGTTCTTATACCAAGTATGTGCGAGCTCCACGCAGACACATATGAGGGTATCAATGATTTTAAGGGTGATTTCTATTGGTGCATGGTGTTTAGTGTTGGCTTCTATGTATTTTGCGCATATTGGCCAATACTCAGTTGTTTTATCATTGGGAATTTTGTTGGGCTGAAATGAATCTTCTGCAGGTACACTAACTATGCGAACGAGTAGAACGTGTAGATAACGCATGAGAGATCGTTCTTGCCACCGACTAGAACGTTAGGACTTACGAGTCATTAATAGTGAGTGAGAACGTAAGTACGATCATGCATCATGTTTAAATTCTTGCATTTACATTACCTCCCCTTAATTAAAAGTTGTCTCTTTTCTATAAAATTTGCCAACTTAATATCCGTCTCACGAGAGTTCGAAACCCTTTGTTTCTACAGATGGCCCGAACCAAGTTGACTGCTCGCAAGGCCACCGGAGGCAGAGGAGTTCCGCGTCATCGCTTGGCCACCAAGCTGACCCGGAGGACGTTCCTGACCTACTTCGGGTTGCCGACTATCCTTTGGAGGATCTTGCAGGCCGTTGGCTACGAGGAAGGACAGGAGCCCAGATACTCCTGGCAGAAGGAGATTTACGGGCAGGATTCCTTGGTCATGGTGGAGATCAAGGTCAAGGCTCTACCTGCTAAGCCCCACTGGACAGGATGGACAGAGGTCACCAGAGGCACATGTGCCAAGGACGGAGCCAATAGGGCAGCATACCTAGTGCTGAAGGATATCATCGCCCGTTTCCCCGCCGACTTAGCCAGTGCGATGGCAGGAGTGTTTCCCCGTGGATCACTTTTCCCATTGCGCTGGAAGCAGACTCCAGAGTCAGCCTTGACAGGGAGCCCTGAGGAGCGTTTCTACTGCGAGACACCTGCGATGAGCGCCACTGGAGCTCTGTTGGGTGTATGTGAGAGTTTGGAGCACACTCTCGAGAGCGTGTCCTTCACCCTCACCGCCACCTACCAGAGCAAGAGGAAGCTTCAGGAGGACTTCGACGCTGAGGTTGTTCGTCTACAGGAGAGGATTCAGCAGCTCACGCTTGAGCGCGACGACGCCCGCACCACTGCCGCAGCTCAGTCTACCGCCAGGACAGTCGCCGAGCAGATGTACCTGACCGCATCTCTGCAGAGAGATGAGGCCCGTGCCGCACTTGACCACCTCAGAGAGGGAGCCCATCTTCTGGTTCAGCAGATCAACGCACAGCAGGTCTACATCGAGCAGCTCCACGAGGCCGTCCATGAGTTCCATCATGCAGCACAGGAGGCAGCAGCACCAGCAGCTCCCGCAGCAGAGGCCCCAGATCCCCAGGACGGAGAGGTTCTTGGTCCCGACGCCCCACCAGAGGAGGCTCATGCAGATGAGCCTATGATCGATGCTTGACATCGAGGACGCCGCATCCGCCGCTGGAGATCCCCGAGCGCTAGGTTGTTAGGGATCGTTTTCTTTTGTATAGCTTGAGCTTGCTCGCTAAGTGATGTAATGATCCAAACATGTGATGGTTTTATGTTTAACTTATGATGGCATGTAATGGCTTTTGGACAAAGTCCGGACTTCGATCCGGCACCTCTTTTATGGAAATCCGTCGTTTGCATGTCTAATTCCAAGCGATTATTCTGTGATGTTGTATGGAAATGAGTAATTATACTTGGACGTGTGCTAAATTTCCGAATTTATGTACAGCACAGTATTTATTCATGATCAGTGTAACATCACCTAATGATTGCTTATTAATGGGATATGCAGATGCCGGCACACACCCGCAGCCAGCGTGGGCAGGGAGCAGGACCGGAGGAGAACTTGCCACCTCCCCCGCCGCCGCCAATGACGCCTGAAGCGTTCTTTGGACAGTTCCTAGGTAGCCAGAGGAACATGGAAGAAATGCAGAGGCACATGGAGGCCACCCTCCGCAACATCGCCAACAACACCGCGCAACAGCATCAGCAGCGCCAAGGCCCGGAGCCCAATCAGTATAGCTCCTACTGTGACTTCTTGGACACTCGTCCTCCAACGTTCAAGGAAGCCACTGAGCCGCTCGAAGCTGATGAATGGCTCAACTCTATCACACAGAAGTTCCGTCTGCTTCGTCTGACGGAAGAGCTTAAAGCGGAGTATGCCGCTCACATGTTGGAAGGACCCGCAGGTTTGTGGTGGACCCAGTACCGTGCATCTCTGCCAGCTAATGCACGTGTTACTTGGGATCAATTCTCTACTGCTATGCGCAACCACTACATCCCTAGTGGTCTGATGGAAATGAAGATTGCCGAGTTCATGAGGTTGTCCCAGGGGACCAGGTCCGTATCAGAGTACCTCCACAGCTTCAACAATCTGGCTCGCTATGCCCCAGATTTTGTAAATACTGAGGCCAAGAAGATTGCCAGTTTCAAGCGTGGCATGAATGCCACAATGCTATCCAAGATGGGTAACAGTCACCGCACCACCTTTAGTGACTTCGTCAGTGACTGTCTCAATCAAGAGGCCAATGACAGCCGGCTAGCAGCAGAGACACGCCGTCGTGCGAACGAAGGAGGTTCGTCCCAGCAGAGGACCACTTCCGGAGCACGCGCCCCGTACCGCCCGCCTGTCACTGGAGCAAGGTACCGTCCCCCACAGAGAAAGATCACCACCAACCGTCCCCGTCCCAGCTTCCAGAAGCCCTACACCGCCCCCATGATGCAAAGCAAGAGCAAAGCAGGAAATGCAGCAGGTTCCAGGACTCCGTACGTAATTGGCCCATGCTACAATTGTGGTCAAACCGGACACCTGTCACGTCAGTGCCCTCGACCGAAGAAGCAGTACACTCAGCCCCAGCCTCGTACCGGTCATGTGCACCACACCACTGTGGAAGAAGTGCCAGAAGGAGAGCCTGTCACCGCTGGTACGTTCCTTGTTAATAACTATCCCGCAGTTGTGTTGTTTGATTCTGGAGCATCACATTCTTTCATAAGTGAGAATTTTGTTTTGAGAAGTAATCTTGAGTTGATAGAGTTAGACCGGGGATATCAGATAAGTTCCGCCGGAGCCGTTCTCTCCGCGCGTAAAATGGCTAAAGGAGTGGAAATGATCTTTGGGGATAAAAAGGCCATAGTGGACCCCATAGTCATTCCTGGTCTAGGTCTGGATGTAATCTTGGGTATGGGTTGGATGAAACTATGGAAGGTTAATCTAGACACCGCAGAGAGAATAGTGTCCATGGTTAGTCCCAGGAATGGATCTTCTTTCAGGTTCAAGTTACCCCGAAACCCCCATGAGATTGGAGTGTTGTTCAATATCACGGCAAAACAGATAGCCAAGATCCCAGTAGTATGTGAGTTTCCGGATGTCTTTCCTGATGAGTTGCCTGGACTACCACCAGATAGGGATGTGGAGTTTGCTATCGAGTTAATCCCTGGAACGGCACCCATATCGCGAAGACCGTATAGAATGCACGCCAAAGAGTTAGCAGAGCTTAAGATTCAATTGCAAGAGCTTTTGGATAAAGGTTTGATACGCCCTAGTTCGTCGCCTTGGGGATGTCCCGCTATCTTTGTGAAAAAGAAAGATAAGACTCTGAGGATGTGTGTGGATTATAGGCCGCTTAATGCAGTAACTATAAAGAATAAGTACCCCTTACCCCGGATTGATGTTTTGTTTGATCAGTTGTCTAAAGCAAAAGTGTTCTCCAAAATCGACCTAAGGTCAGGTTACCATCAGATCAAGATCAGACATGAGGACATACCAAAAACAGCTTTCTCTACTAGATATGGACTGTACGAGTATCTGGTTATGTCTTTTGGGTTGACTAATGCACCGGCACATTTCATGTACCTGATGAATTCCGTCTTCATGCCAGAGTTGGACAAGTTTGTCGTAGTGTTCATCGATGATATTTTGGTATACTCTGAAAATGAGAAGGATCATGCAGAGCATCTACAAGTTGTTCTGACCCGACTTAGAGAGCATAAGTTGTATGCTAAGTTCAGTAAGTGTGAGTTTTGGTTGAAGAAGGTACCTTTCCTTGGTCACGTCCTTTCAGAGGAAGGAATCTCTGTAGACCCTTCTAAAGTACAAGAGGTTATGGATTGGCAAGCACCCACGAGTGTTTTTGAGGTTCGCAGCTTTTTGGGTCTGGCAGGATATTACCGTCGGTTTATTCCGGATTTTTCAAGAATAGCCAAGCCTATGACCCGTTTGACACAGAAGAACAAGAAGTTCGAATGGACTCCAGAGTGTGAAACAGCTTTCCGCACTCTGCGAACGTTGTTGACTTCCGCACCAGTTTTGGCTCAGCCAAACTTGGAGGAACCTTTTGATGTGTTTTGTGACGCATCTAAGGTGGGACTTGGATGTGTACTCATGCAAAATGGAAAAGTTATCGCCTATGCTTCTCGTCAGTTGAGACCACACGAAGAGAATTACCCCACTCATGATTTGGAATTAGCAGCCGTCGTGCATGCACTCAAGATTTGGAGACATTACCTTATGGGAAATCTATGTCATGTGTACACGGATCATAAAAGTCTGAAATATATCTTCACCCAGCCAGAGTTGAATATGAGGCAGAGAAGATGGTTAGAATTAGTAAAGGATTACAACCTTGAAGTGCATTACCACCCCGGAAAAGCGAACGTTGTAGCCGATGCCTTGAGTCGCAAGACTCATTGCAACTCCCTACAACCACTTTTAGAGGATAGATTTAACCTTATGCACCCCGTTATGCTGAACAATATCACTCTTCAGTGCACCTTAGAAAGTGACATTATAGAGGGACAGAAAAATGATGCAGAGATTTGTCAGATTAAGAAGAGGTTAGAAACCAGTAGTTCGTTGAACTTCAGAACGGACGAGCAAGGAATCTTATGGTATAATAGAAGGATAGTAGTTCCTAAGGATGCAGAGCTGAGAGAAAGAATTCTGAATGAGGCTCACAATTCAAAGTTATCTATCCACCCAGGAAGCAGTAAGATGTATCAGGGTTTGAAAACCAGATATTGGTGGTCACAGATGAAGAAAGAAGTTGCAACCTATGTCGCCAGATGTGATACTTGTTGCAGAGTAAAGGCAATACATCTGAAACCCGCCGGACTATTACAACCGTTATCGATTCCAGAGTGGAAATGGGAAGAGATCAGTATGGACTTTATCACAGGTCTTCCCACTACTCAAAAAGGGAATGATTCGATTTGGGTTATTGTGGATCGGTTGTCTAAAGTAGCTCATTTTATACCAGTCAAGACTACATACCGTCCCCATCAGTATGCAGATTTGTATATTCAGAATATCCTGAGGTTGCATGGAATTCCGAAGCGAATAGTTTCTGACAGAGGACCCCAGTTCATAGCCCGCTTTTGGGAACAGTTGCACAAGGAATTAGGAACCAAGTTGGTAAGAAGTTCCGCCTACCACCCCCAAACCGCAGGGCAAACGGAGAGAGTAAATCAGATTCTAGAAGATATCCTGAGAGCTTGTGTCTTGTCTTCAGGAGAGTCATGGGAGAAATGGTTACCCCTTGCTGAGTTTTCATATAATAACAGTTATCAAGAAAGTATAAAGATGGTACCTTTTGAAGTTTTATATGGACGAAGATGCAGAACCCCAGTAAATTGGGTTGAGTCTGGAGATCGCGGATTCTATGGATCCGATTATGTAAAAGATGCCGAGGGAATTGTGCGAACAGTACAACAACATATCAAGGTAGCACAGTCTCGACAAAAGAGTTATGCTGACACCCGAAGGAGACCTTTGGAATTTCAAGTTGGAGACTATGTGTATCTCAAGGTTTCACCTATGAGAAAGGTCCAACGCTTTGGAATTAAAAAGAAGCTAGCACCTCGATATGTGGGACCTTACCAGATCATAGCAAAGAAGGGAAAAGTGGCATATGAAGTGCAGTTACCCCCAGTAATGAGTGCCGTTTTCCCAGTGTTCCACGTATCACAGCTGAAGAAGTGCCTTCGAGTTCCCGAACAAGAGGAAGTTCGAGTCCCGGATGTCACGATCAGATCAGATCTGGAGTACTACGAACAACCTAAGGAGATTTTGGATACCAAGACTCGAGAGACTCGTAACCGAACAGTGAAGACTTACAAGATTCTCTGGAGTAATCACGGACCCAACGATGCTACATGGGAAACCGAGGAGTACCTAAGCGTAAACTACCCCGCTTTTTATAAAGATTGGTACGTAACTTAAATCTCGAGACGAGATTTCTTTAAGGGGGGAAGGGCTGTGACACCCTGGTGTCAAGCACTGCATTAGGCACTGCATTTAGCCACTAAGAAAGCATAAGCAATGCATTGCATCATTTCATGTGTAAAAGTATGCCTTTGATCTTTTGTTGTTTATTTGAAATTGGATTTCTATTTGACTTGATGCTTTGATTTTGGCTTTATTCTTGAGGAGGATTTATAAATGGTTTTCAGAAAAAGTGTTCTATATGAAAGTTGTAGAGAAAAATATTTTGAGCAACTTTTATATTTGGGTCAAAGCCTAGTTTGGAGTTTTTGAAACTGTTTTGAATGGTCAAAGTTTGAAAAAGGTTTGAGAAAAAGAAAAAGGAAAATGTTTTTCTTCCCGGCGCCAACCTTTCGGCCCATCCGGCCTTTCGGCCCGCTTCGCCGCCTCGGCCCAGCGCTCGCCGCCTCGCCCGCGCGCGCGCCCGCCCGCGCACCGCGCGCCCGGCCACCTGACACGGCCGCGCCGTACGCCGGCCGACTTGCCGCGTGGCGCCCCTTCTCTGCGCCAAATCCCCGCTGACCACTCCCCTTCCGATCTTCTCCCACCGGAGCACGCCAGCGATCTTCGCCGGCCACTCCCGCGCAACCTCGTCTGCCGAGCCGCCTGCCGCCGCCTCGCTGACCGAGCCGCCGTGGCCCCCGCCACGACCGGCCGCCCTCCGCTCCGCCGGGCAAAAGCCCGAGCGCCTCTCCCACTCCCTCACTCACTCGCACACTCACTCTCGCTCTCACTCCCCACTCTCACCCGCGCACGAAGCAAACTGAGCACTCTCCGCTCGCTGCAACCACCGCCGCAAGGCCCCTTCCCAATTTCCCGTCACCACCTCCATCACCGGCCGATTAACCCCGGCCACTGCCTCGCCTTCGTCTCGGACACACGGTGCGCACCCCCGCGCCATCCGCCGAGCTCCACCGACGCCGAAGTCCGAAGAGCCCCGCCGCGGAAGCTTTCAGCGCCGCTCGGAGCCCGGAGCCGTTCGTCCCCGACCCGAGCTCCACCGCCTCCCTTCTTCCTCCTCCAGCTTCGCCAAGCCAAGGCAAGGTGAGAACACCGACTAGCCCTAACGCTACCGTTCCCTATCCCTCTGTTCACCACGGCCGAGCGCCATTGCCGCCATCGCGGACCTCACACGTGGCCAGCACGCACCAGCGCACCTCCGGCCAAGCCATCACCCCTAGGACTCCCCTCTAGGTTCACTGAGTCTCACACGCCCGCCAGTTTAGCCGGCGACCGCCGGAAACGGCGTAGCCGCGCGATGCCGCCGCCGCCGTGCGCTGCCGCTCGCCGCCGGCACGCTACGGCCGTGCGCTGGCCAAACCACTGGTACCGCTGGATGCGCCTCGTTGAGACGAGTCCGCCGGGCCCAGCCTCCCCGCCGGCGACCTCACCGACGGCGAGAAATCGCCGGACCAATCCCTCCCCTGTTTCCGTCTCGTCCGAGCCCTCGAGCCAGGCCTCAGCCTCGAACCAGGCCTCGGACGGGCTAATGTCTTTCCGTCTCGCCCGAGCCCTCGAGCCAGGCCTCGGACGGGCCTGTATGTTTCCGTCTCGCCCGAGCCCTCGAGCCAGGCCTCAGCCTCGAGCCAGGCCTCGGACGGGCGTGTATGTTTCCGTCTCGCCCGAGCCCTCGAGCCAGGCCTCAGCCTCGAGCCAGGCCTCGGACGGGCGTGTATGTTTCCGTCTCGCCCGAGCCCTCGAGCCAGGCCTCAGCCTCGAGCCAGGCCTCGGACGGGCGTGTATGTTTCCGTCTCGCCCGAGCCCTCGAGCCAGGCCTCAGCCTCGAGCCAGGCCTCGGACGGGCTAATGTTTTTCCGTCTCGCCCGAGCCCTCGAGCCAGGCCTCGGCCTCGAGCTCGGCCTCGAGCGAAACCTCGAGTGCGGTCTCGTTCGAGCCAGGCCTCGCCGAATCGCTTTCCGCCGTGCGCCCGAGCCCGAATGGGTTCTGCTGACCCACGGGTCCCGCGCGTCAGTCCCTTACCGGTCCATAAACCGAGTTCTCGCAAGCCAGCCGGGAGAAGTTAAATGTTTTTCTTTTTCGGTTTAATTTCCAGAGATGCTTGTTATTTTTGTATAGCCTGTTTTATAAATCCAAATGAAGTGCTTCCAGTTTTATTAGCTTTCTTATGAATAGATCTATCATGGGAAAATATGAATGTATTTTTGATAGCAGTTTATTTTACTGTTTTCATTTATTTCAGTTTATATGCTTTTGTTTAGATAAATAATTATAAGTGTTTTCTGGTTGAGATAATTCCTGGAAAATTTTGTGTAAGTTTATTATACTGTTTGGCACCTGTGAAAAATATATGATGCACTGTTTATGTAGAAAAAGTTACTGTTATAGATAAAAGTCTCTTTTTGCTGATTTCTTAGAATAAGTGTTAAGGTGTTTTATATGTTGAAATAAAATATGGGAAAATTTGCACAGTCTTGGTGTGTCATGAAGAGTCTGAGAAAAATATAAACTTGATCTGTTTTATGGAAAAACTTGTAGTTGCTTTACAACTGTGCTTTTCTGTATAGATCTTTAGAAATTCATGTAAGAAAATATATGATGATTCTGGTCATGGAACTTTCTGGATAAATATGAAATGTGAAGTAGAATCTGGGAAAAATAGGAAATAGAGCTATGCACTCTTTTACAGTAGGGTTGTAGTTCAAAGTACCTTTATGAGCAGTTTGCTTGTCATTTTTGTATCTGCAGTTCTGCAAGTTATTTTGGCCTGAAACTTGTTCAGTAGAGTCCAGCAAGTGTGGTTTACCTTCTGGAAATTTTGTGGATTTTTCTGAGTCTAGAAAAATGCACTTGCAGTTCAATCGGAATTTCTTTTGATTTAATTAAAAGTGGAAAAGGGTGATTATCGGATTTGGTCTTATGAATTGAATAGTGTTGACCCCAATGTCAAAAGTGGTTCAACAAGTTGGCTTTGTTGGTTTGCAAGGGTTATTTCCGCATTTATTGAATTATAAATTCATCGCATGCAATAGGATCGACCCCGCCGGAGCTTCACCAAGAGCAGGAGCTAAACGCCGAGCCGGAGATCCAGGAGCTCCAGCAGTCGGAGGAAGCAGACCCCGTCCACGACACTAACCTGCCTGAGTGCCCCTCCCACGAGGCCTCAGTCTTCACTCAAGGCAAGCCCCGGAGCATTCTAAGTCTCCCAGTCTTTGCAATTAATTTACTTGAGTCCTTTTATATTGTGATGCATTAGGTATAGGAGTTGATTGAATCCTATTTGTTGCATTACCATTCCTTGATTATTGATTATTACCTGCCTTGTTATCCTGCTACTGCTTAATAATGTAGAATTGCTTAGCCTGCTTAATAAAAGTAGTAGTTAAGGATGTTTCCGTAATACCCCGATGGGTATTTACCGGATCACGGTTGGCTATATTTGCTATCGTGGAAAAGAACCTGAGTAGTAATGAAAAACGGTCAACGGGATGGCAGGGCACAAGTTTGGAAACTTGGGGCAGTTCATCCGTTGGATCGTATAGGTTTGTATCGATGTTGGCCCTCGTTCATTTTTGAACGCGCCCTTTTACTTAGGGATATGTCGGTGCCGTAATCATCGACCCCAAAGCCGGTTAGAAGCTGTTCGGGCCGGTCTCAACCCGTGTCGTGCCCTCTAGTACGGAAGTTGCGATCTGCCGCGTGAGGCCATCGCCAGACTCTGATTGGGCGGTCCGTGCTTGAGCCGCGACGATTACCACCACGAACAAGCGTCGAGCGGTTGCCCAATGCATGGACCCGACGGGGAAAGTGTGGGCTGGTATTAAAGGTCTTTCATCAGCTGATTTGGAATTCGATTCGAGTCGCCGTCTCCCCCGGTTAGTGGGAAACTATGGCGAGCTTCACCACGATACAACTCCATGTGATGTTTAAAGGTTCAACTAAAATGTGGATAAGTCAACTGGATATGGTTATATTATTGTTTGTTAGATTCAAGTGAGTGCTCTAGTACAGGTAATAACCTAGAACTAAGGAGTAGGTTTAAAAGTAACAACTCTTCATAATCATTAATTATCCCTTATCTGAATTTGAGCCTTTCGCAACTAAAAGATCCCAGCTCCACCTCAAAAGCCTTGCATACCCTTGGAGTCTTTTATTTTCAGTTAGACGGGTAAGTCTAGCTGAGTACATCCCCGTACTCAGGGTTTATCCCGTTTGTTGCAGATGGCCAGGTCTACTTTGGCTATTGTAAGCACTGCCTCTACCCAGTGGAAGGTGATGAGGAGTAGGCCCCGGGCAGGGTCGTCAAGAAGCTTTCCTCCTTCTTTTGCCGGACTGAGACTACTGGTGGCACACTATCTTAAAAAGGAGGAATGACTTGTGTTGAGTTGGTTTATCAAACAATGTTTTATTTGGACCACGTTTGTTGTGGTCGTGTTTTAAACTTATTCAAGCTTCCGCACTTTTTAAACTCAATATTGTAATAACTCTATTTTAAATTCCGCACTCTGATGTTTTAAATTCGACTTCGTTTCGCTGTGATGTATCTTTACGAATGTAACCTTGAACGATGCGATCCTGTATGTTCTGGTGTAAGAAATCCTTCGAGATTTCCGGACTACCGGGGTTATATGGGTTCAAGTGTGGGTCGAAGTCAGACGGATTTGACTAAGATAATACTTGAGCTCTTATAATCAGGACGGTTCCGCCACAAGGAGTACCATGAGTATGTATGGCAAAAGGGACAGTGGTGTCCACTAGGATTAAGGAAAAGCCAGAAAAGGAGAGTGCAACGCCTAAGGAATAGGGAATTGGCACAAACAAACACCAAGACAAGACGAGTTTGGCGCCCTAAAGAGAAGCCGAATGGGGGTGATCGTTCGGCTGATGCATGCATGGCTTTCTTTCTTCCATCGGAATTCATAGCTCCCGAAGGCCAAGATGTCCAAGAGGAAGTGTATTCAAATTTCGACGAAGATGAATTCCAGGATTTGTTGGCTCAACTTGTTCTGGCTCAACGTGCAGTTTTTCATAAACCAGCTAGGCAGTGACACTTGAAGCCATTGTATATGAGGGGGTATGTTAATGGCAAGCCATTGACCAGGATGTTCATTGATGGAGGAGCTGCTATAAATATCATGCCATATACTACCTTCAGAAAACTCAGGATGTCAAGTGAGGATTTATTGAAGACCAACATGGTACTGAGAGATTTTGCTGGTAATTCTTCTGATACTCGAGGAGCAGTTCATGTTGATTTAACAATTGGCTCAAAGACTTTGATTACTGCTTTCTTTGTCATTGATGGCAAGGAGGCATACAGTTTGCTTTTAGGAAGGGATTGGATACATGCAAACTGCTGTATACTGTCAACTATGCACCAATTTCTCATTTAGTGGATTGGAGATGACATCGAAATTGTCCATGCTGATGATTCGGTGAGTGTTGCTAATGCAGAGCCCATCTACTGGGAATATGATGGTGTCGAGTGTTTCTCTGGAAGAACTTGGGAAGCAGGACCTGTGAATGTCTTCGACAAGGATCAACAACCGATTCGAACGAACGGCTCTCAGAGTAATTTTTGAATAATTAATAGCGATGGAGGAAAATCGAGACCAAGTTTCGTGGCGGCTGATGAGGAATAAAGTGTTGGTAATGAAGCCGAAATAGGATCAAGGTGTGCAAGTTTGAATCTCGAGCGTGTTTTGAAGTTGATGAACTTTTGAAAGGTTTCTGTTTATTTCTCCATTGCTAAAACTCAAGAAGGATCAGAGGGAATTTGTATGAGGTGACGTACAACAAGTGCTGTTGGTGAAACTGAAGAATATATAAAGGCACTTCCACGACTTGGTGATCGTTTCAAGTTGTACGTAGCGGCCGATAGCCTTACGGTAGGATCGGCCCTTATTTTAGGTTTAAAGGAAAAGATGAATAATAGCTTGTCTGGCCGAAAATGTTAGACCGAGAGACGGCTATTCGGCTACGGATATGTTTTTGTGTTACTCATGAGCTGAAGCTTCGGCACTACTTGTTAAAAGCTGAACGCGTGATAATTGTATACAGATTCAAGAATATTTGTACAGCCGATGCAAAGCATCGCCTTTAGCAGAAAAAATATATATATTCCAAGAATTTGAAATATAGCCGATATTGTTTATATCGTCTTTAGCACAAAGTAAGGCGTTCATGACCCTGGTGGCCCTAGCATTTTTTCAAGTTAGCAGGTTTATCGGGAGAAGAGAAAGGTGAATTGCAGTAAGTAAGATGCCGAGCGACATGACATGTCAGAAAACGAGATTTAATCGGCTAAGATGACATCATGTGTTCGGGAAACATTTTCTTTGAAAGGATATTGCAATCAGGAAAATCACTGAGAGATGAAAATGGAATTATTCAGAGAAGAACAAGCTTCATCTGTTCTATTACAAGTTACCCATTGGAATAATTTGTTCAGAACAAATTGTGGGTCGATGGTTTCAGCAATGGTAGCGGCGTGATCGTCGTAGTCTTCGATTTTTTCCATTTCATCCAGGTATCTGTCTGCAAAACCAACTGGTAGAGAGGGGTAGTCCTCCTTGGTCCAAGAACTCATTGCCTCTAGCCCGAGGGAAACCCTAGCATGCACACCTTGGATGACGGCCTGATCTATGCGGACATCCACGACATCGAGACGGGCATCAGCTGTATTCCCATAAGCATTCACCTTGATAGCAATTCTGTTCACCACCACTTTAAGACGGTCATTCTCTGCAGAAAGGGCTAGCAGGAAGAGAGGATGCATCAGGCAAAAGCAGGCTCAACCAGAAGAAGGGGACCAAAACTTTGCTGACCTGTGATGATGCGGCAGAGCTGTTTCCATTGGTTTGCCCATTCAGCTTTCTCAGTACCATGCTTCTTGGATGCATCTTCCAGTTCCTTCTGGGCCTTATCCCTTTCCTCGCAGCACCGAAGAGCGTCCGAACAGGTCTGCTGGAGTGAATCATCAAACTCAGAATCTGGTGGCTTGGGAAAGGAGCTATTGGATTTACCATTTCTAGAGGAGGAACCCAAGCTTGACTGGAAGAAGACCTCACTCTGAAAGGGAGGTGGACAGTAAATCAGAGGTAGACAGGCGAGAAAAGCTACCGCAAGGGGGCAAGAAAATCGGTTTTTACCCATAACGTCGATGAGTTGATGCTCGGCTTTCTCCTGCTTCATCTCCAATGGGGTGCCTGCTATGATTGCTATTGCCTGCCATTGATGGAAACGCAGGCAAAGGGTTTTTTCTCTGGCTTGAGCTAAAAGCCGAGAAGTGGAGAGTTTGCAAGTCAAACTGTTTGGTTGGAGTCAAGAGGGATGGCCCATCTAGGATCGTATTTATAGAGCCATGGTTGGCATACTGGGAATCAAGCGTAAGGGTAAAGCTTTCTGTAATCTATGGGCCGTTATTGGGCTAGGCCGGATTTTTATGGTTGGAGGAAGTCATGACCCTAGAATCAGGAAAAGATAAGATTCGGCTAAAGATTGTTCGACTTCGGCTGATTGATTGGAGGCTCATATGCCAATTGACGCTGAGAACGGAAGGCTGAAGACAGAGAAATTCCTTCAAAAATACTATCCTGATGTTGTCATGAATCAGAGAATTGAGAAAAGGACTGGGATTTCGAATCTGAAATAACCGATCACAACAATTGTCTGCAAGGCAAAGGTATCTGATGCGATTTATCAATAGCCGATGTAATATGCATCGCCGTTGAAGCAAAAAAATAGAAGTCAGTGACTAATGCACGAAACAGGACGCATACTGATCTCGAAGGATCAATCATAGATTGATTTCAAAAGGGACGAACAAAAGGAACTTCTTATTCACAAGAGGAAGGAGCAAGATTACAGTGAGGGTAGTCAGTTCGTCCAATTCATCCTACACCTAATAGGGAGAAAGTGATCGAAAGAGTCGGCCAGATCTGTTTCGGCATCCTTCATATCATCCACAGAGTGTTCTACTCTATCTTCTAGTTCTTACTCGCAGACATCAAATCTGTGGTAATTGGGGCCAGAATGTATCCTCACAGCGTTGAAAGCAAGTGCCGCGTCGTACCCCATGCCGTCCCTAGAAATGACGGGGAAGATTCGGTTAACCTCATTCACCCGCTTCAGAGGCGTCGTGCCCGCTACATCAGCCGTGACAGCGAGCTTGGTGACGGCAGCTTCAAGGGCATGGAGTTTGGCTGCCAGAGCTGAAAGGAGGAAGAGTGAATAAAGGCGGAAAGGGAGAATAAGGAAAGAAATGAAGAAAAATACTTACCAATGGCTCGTTCCCGAGCAACGTCGCGCTCTCGAGAGATTTGGGTAATCTCCCGATCCTTTCCCTCCGGATCAAATTGAAGATCTGCGAGCTTTTGAGTCAGATCCTCGGCGAGGTCATCGCCGTTCCTCCTAAAGGAAGCAACGATGTAAGAACAACTGCTTCATTTTTGGAGCAAGAAAGAGAAGGAAGGAAGAATAACCGCTTCTTGGAAGTGCTAGAAGCCCCAAGCTCAGAGCTATGACGGCTCGCTTCAGAAGACATCTTCTAGATTGGAAGATGGCAGGTGAAAAGAGGCTTTTCTGGTTTTGAGATTGAAGCAGGGGAGTTCAGAATGCACGAGCCGAAATAGAGTGAAAGGGGACTTTAAAGGATCCCAAAGGAGCATTGAGAGATGAACCGGCAAGTACAACAATTATGGCGTGTGAAGGTGGATGCTTCCAAAGACGTCACATTGATGCACAAAGAAAAGGAATTTTGGAATAAATATTTATCCCAAAATTAGGGGGCATGTGTTAACACTGGATTTTCGCACGCACGAAGAAATGACAAATGGACCCAGCCAGCAGTGAGGAGAGGATTCGGCAAACGATCAGGCGAATATTTGGTCCTCAGAAGTTTCGATAAATGCCTATGCGGTCGGGTATCTTGCAAGGAAACGACTCCATTCGTTAAATGGATATGGCAAGTAAAGCCGGCTTGCACGAGAAGGCACGTAACGTTGAAGGACACCGAGAAGAATAAGAATAGGACTTGTATCTTTCCATATTTTATTATACAGATCGTAATCATCTAGGACTCGTATTTCGTCCAGGGTATAAATATAAGCCCTCGACCATTGTAAAACTGTTCACAACCATATCAATACAAACCGGCCCCGTGCCATCTTCGAGTCCTTAGTCGTGTCGTTGAGTTCTTCGAGAGGAATCATTGATCCGTTGACCTTCGTAAGTCCTGGCAGCCTTGCTATCATGTCTAGTATCATGCGGTGGATTTAGATATGAAGCAAGTAGACTCGTTCTTTAAGCTTAGTATCGTGCGGCAGATTTAAACTTATGACGGGAGGTTTTTGCTTATGCCTTGTATCGTGCGGCGGATTAAGTCATGAGTAAAAATAGTTATCGGCTCTATTAGATTTGGCAGATCTGATAGATTCATTAAGTTATCATGTGTTATGTGTTATATTATTTAATTCTTGTAACACTCTTTTGCCCAATCTAGATTGATCTTTGTTCGGCCCTGTTTTACAAGCTTGCTTGTGTTTTGTTAATCATAAGATCATGACGGCTGATTCAATTTTCTATCTAGATTGTTACATGTTGTGTGTTCATGCATGTCAATCATGGTTAGGCTTTGATAGAACTGGGTATCGTGCGGCAGATGCAGGTTTTAGATTGGTTTAATCATGCTTGCTTGTATGTTCCTTCTTCATGGACCCCAACTCGGCTAGTTTGCCGATCTTGGTTAAGCTTACACGAGTAATGAGTTTTTATAGATCTGTTCAAATACATGCATGCTTTTAGCTTGTTATAATTAGATTGTATCATGCGGTGGATTAATCTAATTATAAGAAGTGGTGTAGATTTATGGCAAGTGGTATCATGCGGTGGATTAGCTTCGCTTGAGTTTATGCTTGACGGGTCTATGAAGGCTAGACGTGCGACAGACTAGTTGGATTAACCTATGCATGTGTTATTCGAATAGATTTATATATGCAAGTTACCTGTTTACAATGTTTTAATGATACCTTTCATCTGTTCACGCATGTCTTTCTTTATATGTGCATTCGGCAGTTAACATGCTTTACATGCCCTGTTTTCATACTAGCCGAATGACTTTATAAACATGCTCTGACAGACAGCTTCTATAGCTTTGTGCCATCGTGATTGGCTTTCAAAGCCGTACATATGGAACTTTCTGGTCTCACCGGGCATGTTCCATTGGTATTCTCACAGTTTATTCCCTTGTTGGTTTTCAGGTCAAACCGACTGGCACGTTTCCGGATTCAACACTCCGGGCACCCGATTGAAGCCAGCTTCTTCGGCTTGCTGTGTGTTAGGCGTAAGGTGTAATATTTTGCGCCAACAAAATCCCACGAATATCTCGAAAAGTCATCAACAACAACAAGCACATACCTCTTCCCCCCAACTGAGCTCACCCGAGCCGGACCAACAAGATCCAAGTGCAAAAGCTCTCCAGTGCGCTTAGTCATGACCTGAGTCACTGGATGGTGGGGAGCGGCTACCATCTTCCCATGTCTACAAGAATGGCAAACAAGATCCTTCTCCATGGACAACTTGGGCAATCATCGTATTAGGCCAAGTGAGCTGAGTCTTGCAAGCAAGTCAAAGCTCAGGTGACCAAGTCTCCTATGCCACTTCCAAAGATCAGAGAAGGAAGGTCCAACCAAAAGACAACGAGAAATTCCAAACGACTCCGAGAAATTCGCACGAAAGACATTTCCAAAGGGCGAAATCAAACAAACAAGATTGCCCTGAGGATCCAAAATGCGACTGAGATTCGGTTTAAAATGAATCTCATAGTCATCATCAAAAAGTTGCGAAATAGAAAGAAGGTTAAAATGCATGTTAGAAACAAGAGCAACATCGCGCAACACAAAGTGCTCATTAACTCGCACCGACCCACGAGACAACACCTTACCTTTATTCTTGTCGCCGAAGGTGATAAACTCCTTTCCGGCGTCCGGACTAAGACTGGAGAACCACTTGGCGTTTCCGGTCATGTGCCTCGAGCAACCGGAATCCACCAACCAAACGTTCTCCAATCATTTTACCTACATCAATAAAAATACATAGGGTGAGCATACGGTCCAACACTGGGGTTAGTGAAGTAGGAAGGATACCAGTGTTGGGCCGGCTGCTCAAAAGAATGATTAGCAGAAAAACCATTTCTAGCATGCCTACGGGGAAAGCGATCACCACGCTGAGGAAAACGTGGTCCGCTAGGGAAGGAGCGTCCATCGCGATACTCAAAACGCGGTGGGGGAAAATGCTCAACTACAAGGCCACCGTCATGGGGTCCATATCCCACAACTGCAGGCTCCCACCGGGCACGACCTCCTCGCGGCCTAGGCCTAGGAACTTGAGGTTTTGGACCTCTAGGCCTAGCAGCACGCCTCTGAACGTTCGGCACATGTACATCATGGAAAGGATGGTACATCTCCGGATTGTTCATCTCCTTTGCGCGGCGCGTCTCTCTCTTACGCCGAAAGCAAAACTCACTCAAGTGTCCATCTCTCCCACAGTGCTCACACTGGTACCTCACTGCTCTCATAGGGGGTTATTGGTACTCACGGTAGTGGGTGTGGATCACTTTGCCCTTCTGTGGCATAAACTCACCTTGGATGGGTGGCATGGTGTCCAGCTTGTTCTTGAGGTGGTTTGGTTTTGGAGCCCATGATTGTTTCTTGGGTGGAGCTCTTGGAGGTTGAACAAAGACCCCATCCTTGGTGTTAGGCTTGAGAGGCTCTTTGGGTGGAATCTTGGTAAGTTTGGGAGTAGTGGTGGAGTTGGGCTTCTCACATGGGTTAAGACCACTCGACTATCCAATCTTCCCAAAAGACGAAACATCAACACCCGAAGCAAAACCTACACCTGGACCTCCAGCAGCTCGCTGGAATTGGGAAATCATCATCCTGAGCTGTGGCTCACCACTAGACACTCATGACAAGATGGTCCGAAGGTATGTGTTTTCCTCCTCGGTTTTCATCTTGTCATGCTTCACATTAGCAATCTCCATCTCCAAACCCTCACAAAGAACACACCTGACCACACATGTGCTACCCGAGTTGGCCTCTTCAAGAGGCACAATCTTGGCATTCTTCTCTGCCAACTCAGATTGCAAGCCCGCACAGGACTTGCACGCACCCAACAGCGAGGATCTAGCCTTCAGCTCATCCACCTCTCCTATCAACACAGCATACTTGCTTCTCAAAGTGAGAAGGTCAGTCATGTGTGTGGTGCACATCTCGCACTCAACATACTCAGAAACGACTACGGTGGACTTGGCAAACTCAAGCTCCTTCACCGTATCCTCCCACTTCTGCCTAAACTCCTTGCGCTCTCTAGCAGCATGTCTAAGCAACTTATCCTGACTAAGGAGCGTGGCAGTAAGTTTCTCGACCTCAACAGAAAGCTCGTCGAGGGTCTGAGATACCTGGGAGGTGTCGTCGTCGTCATTCCGAGGAATGTCCTCCAGCTCGCCGTTGACCTCCTTGTCGAGGGCCATGGTACAGAAGCCCTCGTTGTCGGCGAAGAAGCAGAGGCCGTTCAGGTTGTCCTCGATCCTCTTCTTCTTCTCGGACTCGTCGTCGCTTGAGGCAGCGGAGTCGTCATCCGAGTCATCGACGTCGCTGAGCGTGGCGAAAAACGCACGCTGCTCAGCCTGGGCCTTCTCCAAGTACTTCGTCTTGATGTACTCCTTGTCGAAGCCGCCCTTCCGCTTGTGCTTCGCAGGGACGTACTTCTCCTTGCGCTTGCCAGAGTCGTACTTGTGCCCATGATCCGCCTTGCCGAAGGTCTGCTTGTTCTTCTTCGGGCAATTGGCGATGAAGTGGTTGGGATCGCCACACTCGAAGCATCCTGAGCGTCCTCCTCCGCGGTGACGGTTCATGCGGTTGTTGTGGAACCGCAAGAACCGGTTGGCGAGCATAGCCAGCTCGTCATCCCCCATGAACTCCAGCTGCTCCTCTGTGACAGAAAGAAGAGAGGAAAGTGCAAAGCCTCAAGAGGGGTTAGCAGAAGAGCCAGAAAGCAAAGCCATCGACGGGCCAGAAGGATTTTCATAAGAAGCCCTCGCCATGGCATCGATCTCACTGGACTTGAGCTTGCTAAAGAGCTCGTCGCATGTGAGAGTCTCGTAGTTAGGCGATTCGATGATCGCCTGGACCTTTGAGTCCCACACCGACCGATCAAGAGTATGCAAAAGCTTCAAAGCTCTCTCATGATCGTCGAAAGGCAACAGCTCCTTGTTAGCCCTCATCCTATTGACAATCACCTGAAAGCGAGCAAATAAACTCTCTATGCTCTCGCCAGGCATATGTCGAAAGTTCTCATACTCTCGCTTGTGCGACTCGTAGAGACGGGTTTTGACTTGAGAGGTTCCCTCATGGAAACGCATGAGGGATGCCCAAATCTCCCGAGCCATAGCGAGATGAGAAACGTGATCAAACTCCGTCATGCTCAAGCATGAGAAAAGAGCATTACGGGCTCGGCTATTGGCATCGTGATCATTGATCTGACGCTGAGTAACATGAGCAGCCAAGACCACATAATCAGCAGAGTTGCAAATATCCCAGATGGAAGCACCCATACTCTGCAAATAGGCCGACATGCGTATCTTCCAATATGCATAGTTCGTCCCATCAAAAAACGGCGGTTTGCCCACGCCGCGATCCATGTCGCCTTCTGTGGATCTGGAACCGGCTAAGGTGGAAAATCCTTAACCCGCTCCGATACCAATTGAAGGACCGAGAATACTACCAGAAAGCGACCAGAGGGGGGGTGAATGGGAGCTTCAAAATTTCCTGTCGGAAACTTGTCGCAACTGTCCCGAGAATCAACCCCTAAAGCAAACCCTAGAGCTTGCAAGTGTCCACGACCCTAGATGTAGGGTGGATGCTTCCAAGAAGCACAGCGAGACACTATACACCTCTCAAAACTCAACGCAAAAGACGGAAACCAACACTGTCAATGAACGAACGAACCTCAGACGAAAACGTGTGAAGCTGTACTGACCGGACTCACTGGTGCGTCCGATCAGTCAGGATCGGACGCGTCCGGTCCAGCGAAACACGTTCTGGACCCTTACTGTTCGTGACCGGACTCTGCACTAGGGAGCGTCCGGTCAAGTCAACAGTGCGTCCGGTCACAGCGTAGCCACGGTGAACAGTGCTACCTGTGCGTCCGGTCAGTATCCACGGGTGAGTCCGGTCTACACACAGAGAAGAACCGCGAAGAACAATCAACGACCGGACTCTAGGAGTGCGTCCGGTCAGCCCGAGCCAAGCGTCTGGTCACCCCGAAACTGGGCAGTTCGTCTACCGATTTGACTCGATCTCACCCAAAATGAATCTTCTAGGGATCAAACTTGGTGAGAGGAGTCACAAGAAAGATAGTGAGCTATCCCTAAGAGATCATGGCTTGAACCTATCTCCAAATCGATGAATCGAAGAAATTCGGGGGAAGGGAGAAAAACTTGACCCTAAACAAAAATCGATCGATCTACTAGCTCATGAGGTTAGAAGAGAATTCCTTCGGTGGAAAGAAGTGCCTCATGATCTAGTACAACTCAGTTCAAACGGAATCCCGAAAGACTCAACGTAGAGAAAGAACGAGTGACGGGAAAATCATGGAGAAAACAAAGAACGCGAAGAACAAGTTCAAAACGCGAATCGAACCACGAATTGCCAGCCGAAATTCATCCCCACGAGGAGACAACGAGATTACGGTCTCGTTTCCTCAAAAAGCAAATACACAGAGGGATTGTTCACCGTCTCTGCAGATCTCAGTAGCTACAGCAGGGAATAGGAAGCAGGAAACCCTAGAATGAAAATAGCAAATGCTGAGATAGTCTGGAGGGAGGGGAGGCCTCTCCTTATATGGCATAATACAATTATTCCCCTTCTACCCTTACAGCTAATGAGCAAGCAGGCTAACCCTAGGGGTATTCCTGACCAACTCGAGATAGGTGGTGATCCGACGGCCACGCTCGCACAACTAGTAGCTTCGCCTCGACGCGACCTCACCGATTGCCGCCACGTGCCGCCACCGCTCCGCTCGTCCTTTTCCCGGACTTCGCCCCCGGTTTTGTGGCCCAAACCGAGAAACCAGCCTTCACAGCTAACCCCCGGTTTTGAGGCCCAAATCGGGAAACCAGCCGACCATCGCCTGAGTTTTGTGGCCCAAACTCAGCAAACCCGCAGCACCCAGGTTTTGAGGCCCAAACCTAGAAACCGTCCTCAGCCCGAGTTTTGTGGCCCAAACTCGGAAACCATCAGCGCCCAGGTTTTGAGGCCCAAACCTGGAAACTGTCCACTCGGTGGTTTTTCTGTGGCTCAACCACCAAACCGAGCCGTATAGGGGATGCACCGCCCGTGCACCCCGTCCACCCGCAAGTCTTCGCTCATCGATGTCCTAGGCTGTCAGCCACCACAGCTGATCCTCAGGCCACCGGTCCCTCAATCCAAGCCTCACGTCCGCCCTTCACCACTCTCAGTCCGTTGGCACGGCACGTCTCTACTTGACCTTCACCTTGCCTTCGATCACTGTATCCATGCTCGACACCTGCACAACACAAGCCAAAGAACATGCGCACTATCCCAGTTGACAATCACTCATCACTCAGAGACTCGGCATACACCCATGTATCCGCATTATGTGGTACCTTCGTTTCACACCTGAGTTTGGGATTTGGTATTCAGCTTCCTCCACCCTCTCCCTTTGCAGTTATTCTGATGCTGATTTTGCTGGTTGCCAACTTGAGCGCAAGTCCACTTCTGGGACTTGTCAGTTTTTGGGCTCTTCTCTTGTATCTTGGTCTTCTCGCAAGCAGTCTAGTGTCGCCCAGTCTACCACAGAGGCTGAATATGTTGCTGCGGCTAGCTGTTGTTCCCAGTTGCTTTGGATGATGGCCACTTTGCGTGATTTTGGTCTGAGCTTTTCTCGAGTTCCTTTGCTTTGTGACAGCACGAGTGCTATTAGCGTTGCTAAGAACCCCGTGCTGCATTCTAAGACCAAACACATAGATGTGCGCTTTCATTTTCTGCGAGACCATTTTGAGAATGGTGATATCGACCTTTGCCATGTCGATACTCATCATCAGTTGGCAGATATTTTTACCAAGCCTTTGGACCAATCAATCTTTAATAGGTTGAGAGGTGAGCTTGGTGTGTGTTTTCCCTTTTAGTTGGGGGAAACATTTTGTCTATTGTATCATAGACTGACTCCTTTCCTTTCGTTTTGTTTTCATCTCTGGTAGGTTAGTCTTTGCATTTCATCATGCATCTTTGCACTTTCGAGCTTCATGCATATAATCCTTAGAATGTAACTATGGTCTGTCTAGTATGTTCCGATGCTATATGACGATGCTTGTAGCTTATGCTCTTTCTGATCGCTGATACATGTTGTGAGCTGAGCTATTTTGTATATGGTGAATATGCTTAATGAACTTAAAATTTGAAATTGTTCACCATTGAGATATGCAACTAGCATGTGTAGAATGTGTTGAAGTCACTTGTGCTTTTCATATATGCTAAGTTGCTATGTCTCTAGTGTTGAGTCTTTCACTTGCTTGGTATGTTCATTTTCTGTTCTAAAAATCTGAAGCAAGTTAAGTGAATTGGAAAAGATCGAGATGGGATTGCTTGTCACCACATCACAGTTTCGAGACTGTTTCTCATTGCACTTTGAGTTAAACTTGAGTTGTGTAGTGTATGACCGAAACTGTTGCTTTAAGCTTCTGATTGCTTCTGCATAGGCTTCGCACAGTTGAAAAGTTAGGCAATGACAAGCTTTCAACCTCTTGCAATCACATGCTAAAATTTTAACTTGTGTAATTTCACCACTGCAACTCCGATAAAATTTGAAAACACAAGTGTATGTTTCTTTCTATAGCATGATGATTGAACTTTGCTAGGGGTAGTTCACCTTGTATATATGTTTAGCACTTGTGTGACTTCCTATCTATACATGTTCAGTGCTATATTTATGGTGAACCTCTTTTATGAATGACTTCAAACTGCTCACTTTGCTCATATGTTCATATTTTGTATTTGGTGATCAGTTTGAGCCTTTGCTAGAATTGATATCTATTGTTGAGGTGTCGGACCAACACTCTTTATAGCATCTTTTCATTCTATCGATTATGAAGCTGCTAACTTGCATTTTTGACTCATATGCATTTGGAAGGGAAAAATCTGCTTGATAGTGCATTATCAACTAAGGGGGAGAAATTTTGACAAATCATAATCATGTCCTAGTTGTGTGCACTATTGGAGGGGGAGTTTGCTTGTTTGGTTTGGAGCATTTTTCCAATTGGTTCGGAGCATTTTTTGGTAGCTAGTTGTGTTGAGCCTTTGCCTCTTTCTTGAGGGACTAGCGACTTTGTCTATACGCTCTTCACTTGGTATCGAGCTTTCTCGCTAGTGGTGTTGAGCCCGTTCTGCCTCTTCTTGAGGGTTAGCTCTATTTTTCTTGAATCTCAATTGGTATTTCAATTGGTATCGAGCTTTTTTGCTAGCGGTGTTGAGCCTGTTCTACCTCTTCTTGAGGGCTAGCTTTGGTTTGCTTGGTTGCGTCGAGCCGTTGCCCATGTCTTTGGGGACCAAGTTGTTTTGCTCATTCCACTTGACCTTCTTTCGGCTTTGCTATGCTTTTGGGTCATTTGGTCGAGTTCTCTCTCTTCCTTCCTCCTTCCTCTTCCTCTTTCATATGATTTGTGTTGGTAGTTGACAATGCACTCATCAAGGGGGAGATTGCGGATACATGGGTGTATGCCGGATCTTGAGTGATGAGTGATTGTCAACTGGTTTGATGCGCATGTTCTTTGGCTTGTGTTGTGTAGGTGTCGAGCATGGAGACTGTTGATGGTCCTTAAACACTTGTTTTACCATCAACATTTTACCCTAAAATTCACCAAAAAGGCATGAAATGTAGTCAAATATGTTTCAAACTAACCGAATTCCACATGTCTATAGATTTTGATTTGAATGCAGGATTTGAACCAAATTTGGATATTTGAACCACCAAAGGCCAAGCCCACTCAGCAGGACCCAATTGGGCCTCCGGGGGGTGGCGCCCGCCACCCCTAGATGGCGCCCGCCACAAGGAGAGGCCCAAACTTCCCCCTGCCATGTCACTGATCCATGTGACCACCCCAGGCCCAAATCTTGGCCCTTGGTCACTAGGTCAGTGGCATCGGAGGGCTCAGGAGGGGAGTGGCGTGGATCATGACCGAATGACGGTTATCTGGACATGCAACCGCCTTGGAGGAGTCCCTGGAGACCGTAGGATCAATGACGGTGCATCCAACGGCCAGGGGGGTGGCAACCGCCACCCAGGGCTGGCGCCCGCCACTAGGGTTTGCCCTAGGTCGGTTGGCTGCCCCCTATAACTACCCCCTCACTCCACAAGGCTATAAATACCCACCTGGAGGCGTCACTTCATTTCAGGCAAGAAAGCAAGGGAAGCAAGCAATGTAGAAAGCAAGTGAGAGCTAGGTTAGAAGCTCAGAGAGCTTAGGCAAGTAGGTTAGCTAGTAGAGAGAGCATAGCTCTAGTGCCCTCGCTGCAGCGCGGCTCTTAGTTTAGCACAGCTCAGCCCTGACCAGTGGTATAGTAGCATAGAGCTTGCTAGGAGAGAAGCGGGTGCGAGTGACTGGCATCGGAGGACGGTTGATTTCCCGGTGTCTCTGGTCAGGTTTGCTCTCTTGTATCTCAGGTACGCTTGTCATTATTCCAATATTACTTTAGTATTACTTTCAGTATTACTTTATCAAGTGCCTTGAGTGTGACCTAGTTATCCCTACAGTTCAATTCACTTAGCCATAATAGTTAATCTCTAGTGAGCTTAGTGTTTGATCTTTGCCAATAGGTTGCTTAGTTAGTTTAGTGTTTATCTTATTAAGTCAAGTATTTGCTCTGACGTCCGCAAGGGTGTCTCTATTCAAAGCTAGGGTAGAGATAGTTAGAATATAATTAAGCGTGGTGCTTAGTTATAGACTTACCTTCAGATACGGCTGGACCCCCGGATAGCTATGGTAGCAAACAGGTGGTGACAGCCCTGTGCGCCTTGAATTCCACCACGTTGTTGGCCCAGTTTAACAGTAAGGCTCGTTGTGCTAGCGTTCAACCTAAGTCAGTGGTAAAGGCTAGTACGCCTCGGTACTTGATAAGATAGGAATAAAACTATACTTAACTTGGTTGCTTTATTGACATTTGCCTATCTTGCTTCGTAATTATCTTGCTTCATAGTTATCTTGCTTCGTAGTTATCTAGGAGTAGTTATTAATTATTAGTTAGTTATATTAGTTATCCTTAGTTATCTTATTCCCCCTATCTACCCATCCATTCACCTTACCTTAGCCATTCATTTCATCCTTACCTATCCACTCATAAACTCTTTATAGCCTTTCATCTCCTCTCTTCTCTTCTCTCCTTTTCCCTTTCTTATTCTTCAACTCTCATCCCCTCCTTGACTCGACTCATACACCACCCTAGCCTTCCTTTGGGATCAAATAAATCGACACCTGGTACCTCCTGGGAAGTGCTACTACGATAGTTCTGTGTGCTTGCAGAATCTCCTCCTGGTAGATTGCATTCTCGCTAGTTAGCTCTTACTAGTGTCGGGACTGACAACCCCGCTTGGCATTAGTAGATAGCTACTTTAGCTACCCTATCCTAGGTGTAGTTAAGAACTACCAACAAGCATTTCTGGCGCCGTTGTCGGGGAAGGCAATCGGTGTATCGGTTGAGTCTGTGTCAAATTTATCTTCGCTTAAGCTTCCGCTTAGCGAATCCCATCTTTCCCCATTCTTTCTTTCCTTAGTCCTTCTTATCTTTTTCCTTCATCTTCTTCAACTTCTTTCTTTCTTATCTCGTTCTACCTTCAGGATGGCCAACAAGACAATTCGTGAGTTTTCTACTCCTTCTGCCGCCAATGTCGCGATAGGACCAGACGTGATCGATGCCAACTCAATTTTGAGTTGAAACTGGCTCTGATCAAGATGGTCCAAGCTAGCCCATTCTGTGGCAAAGCTCATGAGGATGCCAATGCTCACCTCCAACAATTTTTGGAGATTTGCGGCACCTTCACCATTAAGGGGATAACCCAAGAAGCCATCAGTCTTCGTCTCTTTCCCTTTTCTCTCCTAGGAAAAGCGAAGCAATGGTTCTATACCAATTGCAACGCTGTTGACACATGGGACAAGTGTTCCAATGCTTTTCTCGCCAAATTCTTTCCGATGGGCAAGACGAACGCTCTTCGCAACAAAATCTCTAGCTTTACGCAACAAGCCGAGGAATCTATTCCCGAGGCTTGGGAGAGAATGCAAGAGTACGTTGCTGCTTGTCCGCACCATGGTATGGAGGACTGGCTATTGATCCAGAACTTCTACCATGGCCTAACCCCACTCTCTAGAAGCCATTTGGATGCCGCCGCTGGCGGTGCATTCTTTTCTCTGAATATTACAGATGCTAAGGCTCTCATAGAGAAGATGGTGTCGAACCAAGATGGAATGACGAGAGACTGCAGCCCCGTAAGCGAGGTATGCATTCCCTTAAGGAGTCCGACATGATCGTGGCCAAGATGGACCTGCTGGCAAAGAAGCTGGACAGCTGTGAAAAGATGAACCAACAAGAGAATGTCCAATCTCTGGAATCCTACATGACTTGTGAAGTCTGTGGAGAAACCGGACATTCTGAGAACCACTGCCCCGAGTTACATGAAGATTTGAACTTCATCATCATCAACAACAACAACAACGGTTTCCGTCAACAGAATCAAGGATGGAATCAGCCTGCAAATTCTCAAGGTAACAATTCATTCCTCCGCTCTAATTTTTAGAATTCTGATAATTTCTCATTCTTGAAGAATTTAGTTTACTCACAAGGTAGAACTACTGATTTCTTGAATAAGAGATTAATGTCAAATGATAAAACCCTTGAGAATATGAATGCTAAATTGGAAGATTTCTCATCTGCTCTGAAAAATCAATTAAGTTTTAATAAAATGCTAGAAACTCAATTAGCTCAACTTGCTGCAAGTATACCATCTTTTGAACCTGGCAAAATTCCGGCTAAACCTAACATGGAAACTGCGAACATGGTTGAAATAAACCATGACTGTTAAAAAGGGTGATCCTGGTAGTCCCATAATTAGATGCTCAATCTTTGGTGAAGTCTTTAAAAATGCTATGTGTGATTTAGGATCGAGTGTGAACATTTTATCTAAGGATTTCTATGAAAACTCGTTCTTTCCACCCATGTCATCCACATCTGCCTATGTCCTGCTAGCTGATCAATCAACATGCTATGTAGAAGGAATAGTCACTGATTTACCTGTTCATATTAGAGGTTCATATATTTTTGCTGATTTCATAATACTAGATATGGGAAATAGGAAAGATGTGCCTCTAATCTTAGGTAGACCTTTCTTGAACACTGTTGATGCTTGCATATATGTAGGGAGTGGTAGAATGCAAATGACATTAGGAGGGAGGAAGGAAATATTCTCCTTTTCCCGTGGTCCCGCATATGCCGCTAACATGCAGGAAGTAAAACCCGTTCGTACCAAGAAGAGGCGCCCAAGAACAAGGTGGAACAGAAAGAAAGAACCACCTTCTCCCGAGTTGTGTAATTCACATGACAAAGGAGAGGTGCCAAAAGAAGAAGAACCCGATGAAGTACTTAAAGAAGAAGCACCCAAGGAAAGAAGATCTACCCAATAAGGATGAAATTCCATGGATCTAAGGTATGGATTTACTTTTAAATTTCCCTTTTTTCAAATAAATAACATATGTCATGCATGTAACTAAAAAAACAGTTATCATTAGTTATATGCATAAGTATATGTTAACTTAGCTAGAATAATAAAATATCATAATAGGATAGTTTCCCTTTTTCACAACATTAGATAGTTTTCTTTTTAATAAAATGAGAACAAGAGCTCCGACTAAGAAGAAGAAGATCCTTCACCAAGCAAGAAGCCAGCTTGGGGGAGATCCTCGCGCCAATAAGGTATGTTTCAACCTTACTCTTTATGTTCGGTTCTTAAATTCTATATCTTTTGAATATTATATGCTTGCCTAAGTAATTATCCCATGAATACAACAACAACAACAACAACCAAGCCTCTTAGTCCCAAACAAGTTGGGGTAGGCTAGAGTTGAAACCCAACAAGAGACCCTAGTCACGGTTCAGGCACGTCAATGGCTGCTCTCCATGCATTTCTATCCAAACATAGATCTCTAGGTATATCGCAACTTTTTAGATCTCTCTTTATTGCCTCCCCCCACGTCAATTTCGGTCTACCTCTACCTCTCCTCACATGAAAATCTTGGGCTAAAACTCCACAATGCACTGGTGCCTCCGGAGGTCTCCTTTGGACATGACCAAACCACCTCAACCGATGTTGGACCAACTTTTCTTCAATTGGTGCTACCCCTAGCCGGTCACGAATATCGTTATTTCGAACTCGGTCCATCCTTGTGTGGCCACAAATCCAGCGCAACATACGCATTTCTGCAACACTCATTTGTTGGACATGTCTTCTTTTAGTAGGCCAACATTCTGCTCCATACAACATAGCCTGTCTAATCGCCGTCCTATAAAACTTGCCTTTGAGCTTTTGTGGTACCCTCTTGTCACAGAGAATACCAGATGCTTGGCGCCACTTCATCCACCCTGCTTTGATCCTATGGCTAACATCTGCATCAATATCTCTATCCTTCTGTAACATCGATCCAAGATACCGGAAGACATCTTTCTTAGGCACCACTTGGTCTTCCAAGCTCACCTCTCCCTCTTCCTGTGCAGCATTGCCGAAATCACATCTCATGTACTCAGTCTTAGTACTGCTTATTCTAAACCCTTTGGACTCAAGGGTCTGCTGCCACAATTCTAGTTTCCTATTTACTCCTGTCTGACTCTCATCAACTAACACTACATCGTCTGCAAAAAGCATACACCAAGGGATATCTCCTTGTATGTCCCTCGTAACCTCATCCATAACCAAGGCAAAGAGATATAGGCTCAAGGCTGACCCTTGATGAAGACCTATTTTAATTGGAAAGAAATCAGTGTCACCATCATTTGTCCGCACACTGGTCTCGACGTTGTTGTACATGTCCTTGATGAGGGTGACATATTTTGTTGGGACTTTATGTTTGTCCAAAGCCCACCACATAACATTCCTTGGTATCTTGTCGTACACCTTCTCCAAGTCAATGAAAACCATGTGTAGGTCCTTCTTTTGCTCCCTGAACCGCTCCATAACTTGTCTTATTAAGAAGATTGCTTCTATGGTTGACCTTCCAGGCATGAAACCAAATTGGTTCATGGATATCCGCGTCGACCCTCGCAATCTATGCTCAATAACTCTCTCCCACAACTTCATCGTGTGGCTCATCAACTTAATTCCCCGATAATTAGTGCAGCTTTGGACGTCTCCCTTGTTCTTGTAGATTGGAACCAATATGCTTCTTCTCCACTCCTGAGGCATCTTGTTTGAACGATAGATATTGTTAAACAACTTGGTTAGCCATACTACAGCTATATCCCCGAGGCATATCCACACCTTGATTGGAATACCATCAGGACCCATTGCTTTATCCACTTTCATCATTTTCAAAGCTTCTCTAACCTCCTGCTCTTGGATCCTCCGCACATAGCGCCTATTGGTGTCATCAGATGAGCCATCCAACCGAACGGTGGAGTTCTCATTCTCCCCATTGAACAAATTATCAAAATATTCTTGCCACCTATGTCTAATCTCATCTTCCTTCACCAAGAGTTGCTCCCTCTTATCCTTAATGCACTTGACTTGGTTGAAGTCCCTTGTCTTCTTATCATGAGCCCTAGCCATCCTATAAATGTCCTTCTCTCCTTCCTTCGTATTCAAACATTGGTAAAGATCCTCGTAAGCCCGCCCATTCGCCTCCCCCACCGCTCGTTTTGAAGCCTTCTTAGCCACCTTGTACTTTTCTATGTTGTCCGCGCACCGGTCTTGGTACAAGCACTTATAGCATTCCTTTTTTTCCTTAATAGCCTTTTGCACATCTTCATTCCACCACCAAGTGTCTTTTGGATCGCGACCACTTCCTTTAGACACTCCAAGCATCTATGCGGCAACCTTCCGAATGCAAGTTGCCATCTTCTCCCACATGTTGTTTGCATCTCCTTCGTCTTTCCAAGGGCCCTCATCAATAACTCTTTCTTTGAAGCCCTTCAATGCTTCTCCCTTTAAATTCCACCACTTTGTCCTCACACTCTTGGCTTGTTTGACCCTACGAGCATGCACCAGGAAGCGAAAATCGGCAACCAATAGCTTGTGTTGAGAAACCACATATTCTACAGGTATCACCTTACAATCCTCGCATGTGTGTTTATCCCCCCTTCTTGTAAGGACAAAGTCGATCTGGCTAGAGGAACGACCACTACTAAAGGTCACTAAATGGGAAGGTCTCTTTCTAAAGAAAGTGTTGGCTATCATCAGATCGAAAGCTGTAGCAAAATCTAGGACATCCACTCCCTCCTGGTTCCTACTACCATAACCGAAACCACCATGAGCCACCTCAAAACCTGCACTTGAAGACCCTACATGGCCATTTAGGTCCCCTCCTATGAAGAGCTTCTCACTGCTAGGTACAGCTCTAACCAAGCCATCCAAGTCTTCCCAGAACTGCCTCTTAACACTCTCATCATGGCCTACTTGAGGGGCATAAGCACTAATTACGTTTAGAACCATATCACTAACGACAAGTTTAACTAAGATAATCCTATCTCCTTGTCTTCTCACCTCCACTACTTCATCCTTCAGGCTCTTGTCAATCAAAACTCCTACTCCATTAATATTTGAAGTTGTCCCTGTGTACCAGAGCTTAAAACCAGTATTTTCCACCTCCTTTGCCTTCTGACCCTTCCATTTAGTCTTTTGGACGCACAAGATATTTACACGCCTCCTAACCGTTGTATCAACTAACTCTCTTAACTTACCCGTGAGGGACCCTACGTTCCAACTGCCTAGATGAATCCTAGTTGGCTCGACTAGCTTCCTTACCCTTCTCACCCGCCGAGTCAGATGAGAAGACCCTTGCACATTTTTCACCACATCCGGGCGCCGATGTGGCGCGCCACTAAGGATGCGACGACCCGATCCTTGCTCACTTGGCACCATGCCCAGATCACGACACGGCGCGTCACGGGGGTGACGACCCGGCCCTTGCTCATTTGACACCATGCCTGGGTTCTGACATGGCGCGTCGCTAAGAGGGTTACGCCCCAACGGGATTCTTTTGGGTTTCATCTCCATAAGGTTAGCTAGGTTTTTACGTTGGCTCGCCAAGCCTATCACAACCCTCCTCCTTAACCAGGGCTTGGGACCTGCTATGTTGAGCCACCATAGACACCCCAACATAGGCGGAGTTGAATTATCCCATGAATAAAAATGATAAAATCTGCTTAAAAATGTTGGAACCTGAATAAGAAATAAAATATGTCATGCAAATGCTATTGTTATAGTTAGAATAACTAGTTTTATCTAAGTTGTAGCTTTTGTGGGTTGCACATGTTTTAACTAGAATCATGCTTAGTGAATAAAGTTAGTTGGAAATGGAGTAATTCTTTAAACTTGCTAAGGTGAAATTAGGACCTAATCGGAGGATTTCTTTTAAAAATCATGAAAACCTTGCTAAAAGTTCCTCCTGGATATTATCCCATCCCACCACTAGCCAAATATTTGTTAGTCAAAACCACAAAGAGCTTTGTTTGTGTTGAGCTTTGTTAGACCTCATAGATCTTAGTAGAGAAGCTTATCATATCTTTTGATCAAGATTCACACACCCACCATAAATTGCCTACTCTCCACTTTGGAAGTTTGCAACCACCAAATAAATTGCTCATTCTCTACACTGGAGATATGCAATACCTTGTCAAATGTTCCATTGCTAGCCTTATGCTATTCCTACACTGGGAACAAGCATTTCTCTCTCTTCCCCCTTTTTCATTTCTAAAATCCTTTCCTATAGACAATCTGGGGAAATCTAGAGCTAAAAAAAGAGAGATATGAAAAAAAAAATGTGAGCAAAGTAGCTCAAGAGCGGACTATGTCCTGAGAAAATGTGAGGACACATTTTTGTCTACTCACTATGTATCGGAAAAAGAGAGAGAGAGAGAGAGAGAGAGACAGAGAGAGAGAGAGAGAGAGAGTTATCATTAGCTCTAGACCCCATAAATTAACTAGGAAGGATTATGAAATATCTCTCTATACACTTCCACATAACCACACATGCACATCTTGATCAATTTTTATGATTTGCTGCTCCTTATGATCTGAGTGTCTAGCTTAGCAATAAACATTAGGCAATTTGCTCATGATTCTTAGCCTACCTATAACTCCACATATCATTCTTTAGAAATAGGAGAGGCTACATTTTGGCCTAAGTGAGGATTTAAACACCATTGAGTGATTGAGTGAATCTTGGAGGGCTTAAGCAAGTTTTTATCTTTTGAAAACCTTAAAAAAAACCTCCAGACAGAATCCTAGTCAAACCTAAGCAAGATAAAAGTTTCCTATCTACTGCTTTATTTCACCCTTGCATGTTTGAAGTGGAAAGCTATAAGACCCACATTGCTATGATTAATGATATATACTAAGTTATTTCTCACTATACAATATGCACTTGTATACATCTTAAGTTGCTATCTATTTCATGCTCAATGCTTAAACCGCATTGTTGCTCGAGGACGAGCAACAGGTTAGCTTGGGGGAGCTTGTTGATGGTCCTTAAACACCTATTTTACCATCAACATTTTACCCTAAAATTCACCAAAAAGGCATGAAATGTAGTCAAATAGGTTTCAAACTAACCGAATTCCACATGTCCATAGATTTTGATTTGAATGCAGGATTTGAACCAAATTTGGATATTTGAACCACCAAAGGCCAAGCCCACTCAGCAGGACCCAATTGGGCCTCAGGGGGGTGGCGCCCGCCACCCCTAGGTGGCGCCCGCCACAAGGAGAGGCCCAAACTTCCCCCCTGCCATGTCACTGATCCGTGTGACCACCCCAGGGCCAAATCTTGGCCCATGGTCACTAGGTCAGTGGCATCGGAGGGCTCATGAGGGGAGTGGCGTGGATCATGACCGAATGACGGTTATCTAGACATGCAACCGACATGCAACCACCTTGGAGGAGTCCCTGGAGACCGGAGGATCAATGACGGTGCATCCAACGGCCAGGGGGGTGGCGGCCGCCACCTAGGGCTGGTGCCCGCCACTAGGGTTTTCCCTAGGTCGGTTGGCTGCCCCCTATAAGTACCCCCCTCACTCCACAAGGCTATAAATACCCCCGTGGAGGCGTCACTTCATTTCAGGCAAGAAAGCAAGGGAAGCAAGCAATATAGAAAGCAAGTGAGAGCTAGGTTAGAAGCTCAGAGAGCTTAGGCAAGTAGGTTAGCTAGTAGAGAGCATAGCTCTAGTGCCCTGGCTGCAGCGCGGCTCTTAGTTTAGCATAGCTCAGCACTGACCAGTGGTATAGTAGCATAGAGCTTGCTAGGAGAGAAGCGGGTGCGAGTGACTGGCATCGGAGGTCGGTTGATTTCCCGGCTTCTCTGGTCTGGTTTGCTCTCTTGTATCTCAGGTACGCTTATCCTTATTCCAATATTACTTTAGTATTACTTTCAGTATTACTTTATCAAGTGCCTTGAGTGTGACCTAGTTATCCCTACAATTAAATTCACTTAGCCATAGTAGTTAATCTCTAGTGAGCTTAGTGTTTGATCTTTGCCAATAGGTTGCTTAGTTAGTTTAGTGTTTATCTTATTAAGTCAAGTATTTGCTCTGATGTCCGCAAGGGTGTCTCTATTCAAAGCTAGGGTAGAGATACTAAGAATATAATTAAGCGTGGTGCTTAGTTATGGACTTACCTTCAGATACGGCTGGACCCCCGGATAGCTGTCGTAGCAAGCAGGTGGTGACAGCCCTGTGCGCCTTGAATTCCACCACGTAGTTGGCCCAGTTTAACAGTAAGGCTCGTTGTGCTAGCGTTCAACCTAAGTTAGTGGTAAAGGCTAGTACGCCTTGGTACTTGATAAGATCGGAATAAAACTATACTTAACTTGGTTGCTTTATTGACATTTGCCTATCTTGCTTCGTAATTATCTTGCTTCATAGTTATCTTGCTTCATAGTTATCTTGGAGTAGTTATTAATTATTAGTTAGTTATATTAGTTATCCTTAGTTATCTTATTCCCCCTATCTACCCATCCATTCACCTTACCTTAAGCATTCATTTCATCCTTACATATCCACTCATAAACTCTTTCTAGCCTTTCATCTCCTCTCTTCTCTTCTCTCCTTTTCCCTTTCTTCTTCTTTGACTCTCATCCCCTCCTTGACTCGACTCATACACCACGCTAGCCTTCCTTTGGGATCAAATAAATTGACATTTGGTACTCCCAGGGAAGTGCTACTACGATAGTTTTGTGCACTTGCAGAATCTCCTCCTGGTAGATTGCATTCTCGCTAGTTAGCTCTTACTAGTGTCGGGACTGACAACCCCGCTTGGCATTAGTAGATAGCTACTTTAGCTACCCTATCCTAGGTGTAGTTAAGAACTACCAATAGAGATAGTGATCGAAGGCATGGTGAAGGTCAAGTAGACACGTGTCGTGCCGATGGACCGAGAGCGTTGAAGGGCGGACGTGAGGCTTGGACTGAGGGGCCGGTGGCCTGAGGATCAGCTGTGGTGGCTGACAGCCTGGGACAGCGACGAGCAGAGACTTGCGGGGCACAGTGTTGCTCGGGTCGAGGACCTAGGGACATGTCTCGGTGGACGGGGTGCACGGGCAGTGCATCCCCGCTACGGCGTCGGTTTGATGGTTGAGCCACAGAAAAACCATCCGGTGGACGGTTTCCAGGTTTGGGCCACAAAACCTGGGTGCTGCGGGTTTGCCGAGTTTGGGCCACAAAACTCGGGCTGAGGACGGTTTCCAGGTTTGGAGCCTCAAAACCTGGGAGCTGGTGGGTTTCTGAGTTTGGGCCACAAAACTCAGGCGATGGACGGTGGGTTTCCCGGTTTGGGTCTCAAAACCGGGGGTTGGTCGTGAAGAAAGGTTTCCCAGTTTTGGCCTCAAAACCGGGGGCGAGGTCCGTGAAAAGGACGAGCAGAGCGGTGGCGGCACGTGGTGGCAATCGGTGAGGTCGCGTCGAGGCGAAGCTACCTATTGTGTGGGCGTGGCCGTCGGATAAGCATCTACTTCGAGTTGGTCCAAAATAACCTTAGGGTTTAGCTGGTTCGCTCTGTAATTAGTAGGGGTAGAGTGGGAACTAGAATTAGGATAAGTAGGGGGAGACACCCATCTCCCAAACTATCTCAGTCATTTGCTATTTTCATTCTAGGTTTTCCTGCTCTCCCACGTCCCTGTTGTAGCTACTGAGATCCGCAGAGAACCATACCTCTGTGTTCATGAGATTTTGAGGAAGTGAGACCGTAATCTCACTATTGTACCGTGTGGTAGCCACACAATTGCAAATTTGTGGTTTGATTCGCGTTTTGAATTTGTTCTTCGCGTTCTTCATTTCTCCACGATTTTCCCGTCACTCGATCTCCCTCTATACTGTGTCTTTTTGAAATCCACTTGAATCAACTTGTTATTTGATGTGAGGAGAACATTTCCACCGAAGGAATTCATCTCTACCCTCACGAACAAGTAGATCGGGTTGATTTAAGTTTCGTGGTGCTTTTTCGGTTCATACTCCTTCCCCTTCGATTTCCCGTTGATTGCGTTGATTTGAGCGGATGATTTCTTGGGGATAGTGTCCCAACTACCTCGTGATCATCCTCTCCAAGTTTGGGATCACGGGATTTTGATTTGGATTGGAGTTGGGAAGATTTGGGTGAAGGGCAACCGAAATTGCCCTCACTGTGTGTTCCCGGACAGTCCGCCGGTGAACCGCGGACAGTCCGGGCATCGGTCTTCAGCCTGGTTAGTGGTTACATGGCTCGGGCGTTTTGCTGTTGATTGAACGGCGGACAGTCCACCATAGTTGATCGCGAACAGTCCGTGAGTCGACCAGGGAGGTTCAGCAGACTTGTTGTTTTGGGATTTTGCCGGCGGACAGTCCGCCCCTTCCTCGCGGATAGTCCGGCAGTACCGCGGACAGTCCGGGACCGTACCCGCGGACTATCCGGGACTTCGCAGACTTGTCCTGGACATTGCAAATTGCCTCCTGGCTTTTCTGTTTGGTTTTCAGACTTCTCGTTTGACCCTTGAGTTAACCAAGAAACCACTCTAAGTATCTTTGCTACTTGTTAGCATAGGTATTTGGAGATTTCTCGACGTAGCCTTCCATCTACGTTCGAGGGTCGGTTTTTTGGGGGTCGAACTTGAGCCGAAGCTTTTGGTATTTGGTTCACTCTTGCTTGGTGGTGCCTCGCTGTGATCCTAGGGATCATCCACCCTCTTCCAAGGGTCGTAGGCATCACGTTTCGGTCGAAGCTTTTGGGGGTTAATTTTTGGGACAAAGGCCAAAGTTTCGAGAGAAATTTTTAGGCTCCCATTCACCCCCCCCCCCCCTCTGGTCGCCTTGCTTTTGCATTCTCGGTCCTTCAACTTCTTGCATTGATTTACTTGATTTAGACTCACCCATGTGCAAACAAGCTCGTGTTCACGATGTGATTGTAGAAACATGTACACAAGAAGTTGCAATGGAGAATGAGTTACTAAAGCAAGAAGTGGCTCGCCTCACCATGGACCAAAAGCAAGCCCAACTCAAAATAAATAACCCAATTCAAAATTCAAAATTTTTGTGGTTATGAATTTTGGAAGTTTCCTATTTTGGGAATTGTTGACGGTTCTTAACGACATATTTCTACCATCAACATGACCCATAAAAAGGAAGAAAGTCACATATTCTACTCACATATACCTTTACCGCTAACCAATTTCCACATGTATTGCAAAAGTATGTTTTGTAGACCATAAACTTGTATACAGGTGGAAAGCAGATAAAAAGGCGCAATTCGACACGATCAAATGCGCAAAACAACAAGAGGAATAAAAGCCCATACAAAAGTGCTGCAAAATTCAACCAGATTCAGACTCAGCACGACGTTTCAGGCCAAATGGGCTTTGGCCCAGCCCACGGGGGCCCAGCCAGGGGGCGGCCGCCCTGCTGACGTCACTCGTCCACCGCCTTTGCAGAGGCGGTACATTCAATGTTCTTAAGACGGTGCCGGGTGCAAATTGCAGACAACCCCCTATTGAACCGACCTAGAACCCCTATATAAGCATGGGGAGAGGACCTCTCACAATATCAAGTATCAAGATACAAGAGAAGATGTAGAGAGGAAGAGCTTCACTCATATCATTAGCCTTTAGGTTAGGAATAGAATAGGGAGCGAGATAGAGAGTAGAGTAAGAGAAGTAGCAAGTGACCGGCTCCATCCCCTAGTTGCACTAGTCGGGAGGCCGAAGCATTGACTACTTCCTGCACTGTACCTCTGCAACCCGACTTACTGCATTGGAGTAAGAAAAGGTTGAGTTCTACTTTTGTTCTAGTAAGTTCTTGAGCATTGTTATCTTGTTCTTACAATCTTGCGGGTTCGTTGTCCATCTTTTGGTGGGTACTCTAGTAGAGGAACCTCTGAATCATTTGGAGGGGTTCCTGGCCAACGCTAGAGTAGTAGCTAATAGCGTAGACGTGGTGTCTAAGCTAAGAGCTACCCTCGTTTGCCTCGTATCCCACGGGTGAGGGGTCGGCGGCAGGTGGTGACAGCCCTGTTTGCCCTTAGTTTCCCCCACGTTCGGATACGGCGTAGAGCTATAGGCCGGAGTTACTTGGCAGACCAGGTATAAGCCGGTGCCCGATGTAAGGTTGTGAAAACACGTTACCTTGTTCGAGGCTTCTAAGCATTAGAAGAACCTCGCTACCTAAGTCGTTCCCCTCTTTTCTCTCTAGGGTTTATTAGATCCGTGACCTTGAACACATCCGTTCCCTGCGAAATTACGATACCCTGTATACCACCGGGTGAAATGCTACAACGGTATTTCCATGCGCTTGCGGACTTTGGCTGCTTCGCTAAGATTTACCAACTATCGTGCGGTATATGCTTGGCATATCACAAGGCAATGGCGCCATCCTTGTGGCATGTTAAGAAATACCGACATGGCACTTCTTGGCGCTTTTGCTGAGGATAGCTTAAAACCCTATCTTCTGTGATTGCGTTAAGAAATGTCAACAAGCATTTCTGGCGCCGTTGCCGGGGATAGATTCAAACCCTATTCTTGGTAGCGACGCTAAGAAGTGTCAACAAGCATTTCTGGCGCCGTTGCCGGGGAACGGTTGTCGTTTTTGTGTTCAGGACCTAGTTGCCCAAGTATCCTTGAGTTGAAAAAAAAATCTTTATCTTTTATCCTATGAAACACAAATACCATTCCCGTAAACCTACCACCATGAAGCTGGATTCAAAGCCAAACCCTTTTTGCTTCATCAGAGGAGTTCCACAACCCAACCACACCTTGTTTGAGGAGGCAAATTGCTTTTTCTCGTTCACTTCACACTTGGGTGAAATTGAACGACCTTTAACCTCGCTCAAACCAAAGTCATGTCCCTCTGGCCTAACAATTGTTGTTCTCGATGGTGGCCGAGAATCAACAAGTGGTTCTACATGACACATCTTTGGATAATAAAAACTCCCCTGGCCAAGGACATGCCCGAAACAACAACCCTAGAGACCAAACCAGATTCCACTTTTTGAGCATGTTAACCTTACTTTTGAGACATCTCATGTTTCATGCTCACCCATGGAGTCTCTAGAGTTTGTTTTGTTTCGGACCATATGCATCTATGTGGATCACAACCATTCCTGATACTTGTTGTCTAACTTTTCAAGAGGATGGTTGTGGATGCCTATGTTTTTCATAGACATTGCAAACCCCATAGTCGCATGATGGTGTTGACCTTGCAGCTTGAACGCTTGTGCTCAATGTTCGGTGGTGTAGCTGGGAACTACACCACCATTAATAGCTGCAAGACGAGATTCCCATGGTCAAGCTTATGACCCTAATCAAAGCACTGCCGGGAGATACCCCGGATCATCATAAAAAAAATGAATCAATAAATACAAGATCATGTTGTCAAGCTAGAATGCACCCTCGGGTATTCTTGGTCGATAACCATTTCAGGTTGAAACTAAGAAGAACAAGGGACAGACGAGGCACTACAACATGGAGCTACATCGACCACACAACTCTGATGTTTTGGGACACACTCAAAAGGAGACCCCGACCTGACACCCTTGACTTTTTCACAAAAAGTTCAAGTGTGGGGGAGGATGACAAGAACATCGTGTTCCATAAACACTAAAGGTTATGCTAGCTCACCTTGCAAAAAAAAATATAAATATAGATAAATATATATATATATAAAATGAAAAAAAAAGAGAGATTGAAAAAAATATATTTATATATCTATAAAAAAAAGAGAGAATGGGAAAGGAAGGAGGAGCAGAGTGGTCTCATCATGATCCACCTAACTTCACCTCGTGCATACAAAGTCTTGGTACACTTATCATCTCATACAAGACTTGCATCGCCATATTCCACGACCTTTGCTGATGACATCAAGGCCCATGGTCTATACACATTACTCGTGTATGTGTGTGTGACCAAAGCCTTGATGCCCACCTGAGAACGATCTTCAAGACACCGCTACAGCTGGTTCAAAATTCAAGACTACAGATGCTGCCGATAAAACACACTCAGGTATGCAAAGGTAATAAATGTTCACCAACCCATTTGCTCATATTTGTCCCTTTACTTTTAAAATTCATGCTTCCTTTTCTTATGCCATATGCTCTAGTTTGGATGGATTCCAACGATACATCCATAGGCTCTTTAAATTAAGCATGGTGCTTAGGTTAAACTAGCCTCCTTTAATCAGGTTTAAACATGGTGTTTAATTTTGATTAATGAACTTTGAGTTGTTGACATAAATAATAGAAATAATTCTTTTGCTAGAGATAAACCAAGGCTAGATTTGTGCTGCATGCTTCACCTTAGCCTTGTTTGAGTTAAAGAAGCTTGGTGAACAAATAAACTCTTGAAAAAAAAAACTCTCTCGCTTTCTCTTTTCAAAATAATGGCAACCTTTGTGATCCATGTTCTCATGAGCTTTGTGTTTCTCAATTTCCCTTAAGCATGGATATGTTCTTTCTCTCTGTTGCTATCAAAAAAAAATTATGGTGATAATAATAATAAAAATAATAATAATAACCTTAGCGAAAAAAAAATTAGGGATCCTCGGTAATCAAGCCGATAGAACCTTTGCTTGTTGTTGTTTGTTTTTGTTTTGTTTAATAAAGACAGGTACAGGCACAAGTGTGGGGGAGATCTCTCGAGCATAAACTCACACGAACTCGAGATCTCCCCAACACAGTGCACAAACACCATCTGAACCATCATGCGAAGGACAAGTATGAATTCAACTTTTACAAAACTCCTTCATCTTCAACGGTGGTTTGTGCAACTCTACTCTCATGTTGTTCCTAAGTTTTAAATTTAAAATAAATAAAATTAAAAATGCAAAACTTTTGGACATCATATAAATTCCACTCTTATATGTGATGTAAGATATGAGCTTCTTCCTCGTTGAAATGATGAATAGTTGCTCTGTTTTATTTCTCACCTATGCCTAGCTTATAACTTAGTTTCCACCAAGATTTGGGTTTATTGGTAAATAGCTCACTTAAGAACTTAAAACTGGTGGGATGCATATGCTTACTCTAGTCTAAAGTTGTTGCTAGTTATGACTTGGTATAAACAGAGATTTGCTATAACATTGTTCTAAGAAAGACTTGACATCCGGAGAATTTATTTAAAAACTTAAAATTCAAAAGTTCCTCGATGATGATATATCCTACCAGAGCCATATGATGAAAAACTTTTCAAACCATATACTCATATGCTACTTGTATTTGTATTGAGCTTATTCAAATAGTTGTGACCTATGTGTAGACTTCTTTCATGCATTCAAGATCAAGATTCACGTACACGCACCAAATAAAGCTAACTCTTGCATTAAGAGTTACGCAAGACATGCCATGCATTCACCACAAAATTGAATGCTCCACTGTTGATGATGATCTTTCTCTCCCAAAAGAATTATGGGCTATCTAAAAAAAATGAGAGAGTAAAAAAAAATGGACAAGTGTCCAAATGAAAACAATAGGTACTCCGATGCCCGCCTCTCTCTAAAAAAAAGTGAATGAGAGAGTAAAAAAAATGGACAAGTGTCCAAATGAAAACAATGGGTACTCAGATACCCGCCTCTCTCGATGAATAAAGATAGCCCATAATTCCCAATTTTCCAGAAGGAGAAAGACATGAGAAAAGGAGTATTTAAAAAGAAAATATTCCACACACTTGCACTTCTTGATCTAAGTGTATGACTGAAGTCTCCTAAGGTCCAATTCTTTGACTTTGCAATATCTACAATACAAGTATGCCTACTTCCTTCTACCCACAACTCCAAATAAAGCTTTAGTTGGTAGAATGAAAAGAAAGGCAAAAGCCTTTGGTGAGGATCATACACATCTTGAGCGAATGAGTGAATCATTTGAGGAACTTGCTTTGATTTTCAAAACTTCTAAAAACTCCGGATTAAAAGCTGCTCTAAGAACAAAAGAAAAGCATCTCTGTGAAAACCAGTCTGACATGCAGCAACCAAGGATTGGAGGAGGCTAACAAGCCCCACAGGTAACAAGGTACAAGGGTGAGTAATCAACCAGTATATTCAAACCCTGGTAGACACTTTGGTATAAACCTGACATTAGTGAAAAATAACCGGCATGGAAGCAACTCCTGATCAACAACCATATCCTTAGCTTTTGCTCGAGGACGAGCAAAGGGTAAGTGTGGGGGAGTTTGTTGACGGTTCTTAACGACATATTTCTACCGTCAACATGACCCATAAAAAGGAAGAAAGTCACATATTCTACTCACATATACCTTTACCGCTAACCAATTTCCACATGTATTGCAAAAGTATGTTTTGTAGACCATAAACTTGTATACAGGTGGAAAGCAGATAAAAAGGCGCAATTCGACACGATCAAATGCGCAAAACAACAAGAGGAATAAAAGCCCATACAAAACTGCTGCAAAATTCAACCAGATTCAGACTCAGCACGACGTTTCAGGCCAAATGGGCTTTGGCCCAGCCCACGGGGGCCCAGCCAGGGGGCGGCCGCCCCCGTCACTCGTCCACCGCCTTTGCAGAGGCGGTACATTCAATGTTCTTAAGACGGTGCTGGGTGCAAATTGCAGAAAACCCCCTATTGAACCGACCTAGAACCCCTATATAAGCATGGGGAGAGGACCTCTCACAATATCAAGTATCAAGATACAAGAGAAGATGTAGAGAGGAAGAGCTTCACTCATATCCTTAGCCTTTAGGTTAGGAATAGAATAGGGAGCGAGATAGAGAGTAGAGTAAGAGAAGTAGCAAGTGACCGGCTCCATCCCCTAGTTGCACTAGTCGGGAGGCCGAAGCATTGACTACTTCCTGCACTGTACCTCTGCAACCCGACTTACTGCATTGGAGTAAGAAAAGGTTGAGTTCTACTTTTGTTCTAGTAAGTTCTTGAGCATTGTTATCTTGTTCTTACAATCTTGCGGGTTCGTTGTCCATCTTTTGGTGGGTACTCTAGTAGAGGAACCTCTGAATCATTTGGAGGGGTTCCTGGCCAACGCTAGAGTAGTAGCTAATAGCGTAGACGTGGTGTCTAAGCTAAGAGCTACCCTCGTTTGCCTCGTATCCCACGGGTGACGGGTCGGCGGCAGGTGGTGACAGCCCTGTTTGCCCTTAGTTTCCCCCACGTTCGGATACGGCGTAGAGCTATAGGCCGGAGTTACTTGGCAGACCAGGTATAAGCCTGTACCCGAAGTAAGGTTGTGAAAACACGTTACCTTGTTCGAGGCTTCTAAGCATTAGAAGAACCTCGCTACCTAAGTCGTTCCCCTCTTTTCTCTCTAGGGTTTATTAGATCCGTGACCTTGAACACATCCGTTCCCTGCGAAATTACGATACCCTGTATACCACCGGGTGAAATGCTACAACGGTATTTCCGTGCGCTTGCGGACTTTGGCTGCTTCGCTAAGATTTACCAACTATCGTGCGGTATATGCTTGGCATATCACAAGGCAATGGCGCCATCCTTGTGGCATGTTAAGAAATACCGACACGGCACTTCTTGGCGCTTTTGCTGAGGATAGCTTAAAACCCTATCTTCTGTGATTGCGTTAAGAAATGTCAACAAGCATTTCTGGCGCCGTTGTCGGGGATAGATTCAAACCCTATTCTTGGTAGCGACGCTAAGAAGTGTCAACAGGAATCATCCTAGAAAGGGAGGAAGTGGATTATGGAGTTAGGGGAGGCTTAAATCCATGAAACCACAAAGAGACACTATGGCAAGGGCAAGATAAGTTATAAAAGTATTTTCTTTTTGTTATCTTTTTGCATCAGATGATCCTATCTTTGCATTGCATCCTAGCAAGTAGAATGCATTTTAAATTTTGTATCTATTCTTTGCTTGCTTTGGTCGTGTTGTCATCAATCACCAAAAAGGGGGAGATTGTAAGGAAAATGGACCTCAGCCCATTTGACTTTTGGATTTTGGTGTTTGTTGATCAACATAACCAAATTGGACTAATGTGTTTGCAAGTGTTTATTTTGTAGTCCAATAGGGTGCAAATGTGACTTGGACGAATGCAACATGGTGATCTGATGATCAACACCTCAAGCAAGACATTTGAACCTCAGTAGAAGACTATCAAGATCAAGCAAAGTCCAAGGCACAAGACTGGAACCAAGACGTCACAAGAAATCACGAAGAAACAAAGAAGAAGGTACATCAGACGCTGCACCGGACGCTGACCGTATAGGCATCGGACGCACTGATGGTAAACCCTAGCTCAAGACAGCGCCAATAGAAGCATTGGACGCTGAGACCGAGCACATCGGACGCTATGGTAACACTGTGCAAACCTACACAGCGTACATCGGATGCTACAGGACACTTGCATCTGATGCCTATGCAGAGAGGTTCCAGAGTGGCTCAGGAGACATCGGACGCGTCAGAGTCCGATATGACTCAGTGCCAGGTCAGCAACTAGCCGTTATGTGACATCGGACGCGCGTCTGATGCTCCCGATAGGAGCGTCTGATGCTATGCAGAAAAGTCCATCTTTGGTGGCCAATGGCTCTATTTGGTTGGGGTTCTATATATACTCCCATTGCCGGCCAAAACAATGGGGTTGGAGCTCAAGGAAGTGTACCAAGTGTTGAGGCACATATTTAGTTGCTCTAGCCACCAAAGTGCTTAGTAAAATACTAGGTGATTAATATAGGTGATTTGCCAAGTGCTTAGACTAGTTAGTCAACTGCTTTGGGCTTGCTCTAGATGTTATACCTAGTGTTTAGTGAGGTTTGCATACCACTTACCTATCGGTGCTTGCGCGCACTGTTGTTGTACATCGGAGGGGCTTGTAGTCTTGCGAGACCACACCAACCGTGTTTGTGGTGTGGCCGCCACCATGTACCAAAGGGAACAAGGCCAGCGATGGTTCGGCCGAAAGCTTGATAGTGAAGACGGCGGGGAGCGGTCCGGGAGAGGCTTTGCCATGGGTGGCTTAACCGGAGACCCACTTGCGCATCGGGAAGGCCCGGAGCTATCCACAGAGTTACCCTACCAGGAGCTTGGCCCTTGCGAGGGATTCCTTGCGAGGGGCTCCAACGAGGACTAGGGGGAAGCTTGTGTGCTTCTCGATACCTCGGTAAAAATACCAGAGTCGTCGACGGGAGTTTGCATCTCTACCACACTCTTTAGCTTCCGCATTTACCTTGCAACCTTATTTATGTGCTTTACCTTTCCTAGCTTAGTTGATAGGCTAGTTGATAGGTTTGGAACCTAGGTCGCATAACTCTTTTGCGGTAGAGATAGCAACACACCTAGCAAAACCATAATTGTAGATAGTTTTCTTTCTTGCTTGACTAGGTGGTAATTAGAGGCCATAGTTTAGAGTAAAGTTTTTAGTTGCCTAATTCACCCCCCACCCCTATTAGGCGTCACAGTCCTTTCAGGCACGACATGCCTCTAGTTGACCACTGCCTCCGAGCTCCACACCTACACAACAACACAACCAAGAACAGATGTATCCGCTCACCCCTCCAAGTGAGCCTATTGACCAATCGCTCATCACTTAGGGTGGAACCACAAGGGCACATATCAACCTTGTGTTCGCAAATACAGATGGGTTCAAAAGCAGAGAGTCCCTTAATTTTTTATAAGGGTGAACGTTGCCCTAGAAGTTGAAAGTTACAGATTGGAATAAAGAGAGGGCATAGTTATTTCACCAAATTGATTCATCAGTAGTCAACATTGGCAATCTGGCGAATCGGCTGTTTTACAAAAAACAAAGAATCAAGAATATCCAGAACCGAGTGATGGTTGGATCAGCTAAATAGATCATTGATAGAATTTTCGAGTCAATGGAACGAGATTACATTGCTTTGATAAAAACTCAAAATGCATAACATTCTTGGCTTTACAATAAAGAAGAATATTCGGTACAAGACAAAATCTACATATGAAGTACTTCCTAGAAACCAGCCGAACCGAGCTTTCAACTGGAATACCTCCTCAATTACAAATCTATCATGGAGAAGAGGTTGACATTGCACAGGTAATCTTCTTTTCATCCCTCCAAGAAGAAGAGGTGCCAGACCATTGGGAAAACCTCAAGGTAGGATTGAACGAAATGGAGGTCCCCACATAATGGTCAGACACTGGGTGTGGTTCACATCTCAGAATAACCCAATGGGCGAGATGTACCATAAGACGAAGAAAAAACTCAATATCACAAGAGTTCTTCTGCCAGCATCCCTGGATCATCTTGCCTACGGGAGACCCAGGATGAGAAACACAATTACCTTTTTCTCAAGAATTCTTCTAACTGCAAGGAATGTGAGTGCAAGGCCTTTGCCATGGTGGATATAATAGGGCCAAGACACTTAGAATAATAAAATGCATGGAGGACATGCTGAAAGTTTAGAGTTCAAAAGAATCATTGAAGAGGTATATATAGGCTAAAAGGAGCCCAAAGGGTAGATTTTTGAGTACCCATAATTCATGGATTTATTGGCCGCATATACGAATCTTTGGGAAGGAGAAAGACATCAACATGTGAAGAGCCCCAGAAAACCCGTGAAAGTATGTGGGTCACGACATTTCCCCATGACTATACATGGAGAGAAGGAAATCTAGAAGACGCCAAAGAGGGAATAAGAATGGAATTCTAGAATAAAATTAATTTTATCCCAAAATTGGGGGCATGTGTTGACACCATATTTTTGAAAGGTTGAGTTTACGCCTATGGGCCTAGATGTCAGGCTCCGCAAGCCGATTTTGGATTGGCTAATCCGAAGAAGAATCGACTAAAGGAAATTATGTTGGCAATGTTTGTTCACACCAAGGTTGGGAAAAAAGCTAAAAGATGTGTCAGACTCCATTTAGAAGAGAAAGATTGGAGTCCAAGTTATCCTCGTAAAAGTCGTATCAAATTAGGACTCATACCGAGTCTCAGGATATAAATAATAAAGCCCAATCATTGTAATAGCATCAATCAACACAATTACCTCTTTTTCGGCTCTGGCCAAACCCTAGGAGTAGGAGTAATGTAGGTACGATGATCTCATCGTCAACACAGCTGGCTGCCATCCGGTGGATGCAGTCATCAATTTCTATCTAAACTCGGCGTCATTGAATTGACGTCAAGCGCTCGGTTAAGCTAAGTATCATCCGGTAGATGCAAGTTTAATTTGGATAGAAGTTAGTTATTGGCTCTATGAGACTTGGTAATCTAATAGATTCATTAAGTTACCGATATTGTTTGTTTTAAATTATTTACTTATTTGCAACAATATCATTACCTAATCAAAATCGATAGATCGCCCTGAGCTTCATTAAGATCTTCTGTTCTGCAAGCCTTTAAATCAACTGTGTTTGAAACTATCGATACAGGCTTGCATCAGCTAATTTATCAATCTTGATTGTTACATGTTGCGTGTTCGAGACATCTGGCTGGTTATAGATAAATTGAGGACTGAAGTAGATTTGGTTTGACTCTACGCATTAAGGTTGTATCCCCAGATCCCACTATCACTAGAGTTGGATCAGATTCGTTTTAGTCTTAGATTTATCTACAATCAGGATAGATGAGCTAGTTCGTGCTTCATGGACCCCTTATCGGCTAAATAGCTGATACGGTTATGCTTCCACTGGCAGCGTGCATCCATAGCTCAGCTTGCTGTTGATCACTTTTTTGTAGTCATTTTATATACTTGAAACACACCGTTATTAAGGTTTTCATCCTCGGGATCCCCACTATTAGCGATGTTTTGAATATATCTAGCAAGTGCACGAGGTTAGTCGATTGTTTGACTAATATATCTGCATGCTGCATATCTTGAGATACGTTTCCCAATGTTTACTAACTAAACTGGATCAGCTAATTGAATTGTATCTTTTACATGCATGTGAATTGGCCTGTTCATTAAGTCTTTATTTGGCTCACGCTTCATACTGCATAGCAATTGACTCTGTAGTCAATTTCCCTTGACCATCGACTATTTTAGAGTCATATATCTTGGAACTGTCTCGAACAAATCGGTAGGTTCCATAATTTGACCTTTTTTCATCTCTTCCTTGTCAATTGCAGGGTTGAATTGACTGGCACGCCTCTGATCCATCTTCACCTGGTCCAGCTCATCCTTTTAAGGCTTAGGTAACCTTGAAGTCACGACCTGCAAGAGCCTCCAAGTGTGTCGCGTGAGGGACACATTTTTGCGTCGACAATACCACAAATAGGAAAACATGAATGTACAAGGTATGAGTGTATATGATAGCTCACAAAGCGTGTGTAGACACCACAAATATGTACAAGCTTCTTGGATGCCACTCCAAAGGGGTGTAGAGAACCATCAAGACTTGATCACACCTAAAAGATCAAGTTCCATCAAGTGCATGTTCTCCACCCCGCGTCCTCGCATCTACACACAAGAGGACAAAGCAACTCGAGTCTTGGATCCCGAAGGGTTAGCAAGCATATACTTGGGAACCCAAGACTTGGTCACACATCTCAAAGGAGCACTCAACTTATCATGTGGGTTAGCATGATGCAAATGTTGGTTCAAATGCAATTTTGAAACACCCTTGGAAGCATTCCTCAAAAGGAAAACTTGAGAAGAAGAATGAGTTGTACCATGGGAAAAGAAGCAAACACCTCCCAAGGTCTTATGAGAAGAACCAATAGAAGCAACATGAGAAGCATGACGTGGACCAACACAAGAAGCACTAGAAGCATGTCCACGATCATGACCTAACCCACTAGAGAAGGAGTCATAAAACCCATCAACAAAGAGAGGCTTCTTACTAGGAACACAAGTGTTCATGCCATGAGAAGGGCTATGAACCACCAATTTCCTAGAAGACCGAGATTGGCGCAAGTGTTTGGCACACTGATAGCAAAAGCTCTCTTGATGCCCATCTTTCTCACAAAAGTGCAGTGGTGCAAAGGCCTTTTGGAAGGCACACCATTCATCATCAAGTGAGAAGTCCCTTGGGACTTAGAACAAGAGGCGTCAACATTCAACTTTGTGCCAAAACTAGGAGCACATGTGCCATGGGAAAGACAATGTGGCTTCCTAAAAGCCTGAGCTCAAATACGTCGCTCGTGTTTGACACAACGAAAGCAAAAATCGAATGAATGTCCATCTTTCTTGCAAAAGGTGCAATGGAATGTTGGATTAGGAACTCAAGTTCCAAAGATGTGGGAAGCACCCTTACCATGAGAAATCCCTTGAACATCACCCAAAGAAGAAACAAGCTTAGGACTAGATATGGAAGAGCTATCCAAAGCCATAGCACAAGTGCTATCATCAAAAGACTCACGCACAACACAAGAACTCAACTCTAGTTGCAAAGAAGCAATCTTAGAAACATCAACATCAGAGTTGCAAGAATTGAGACAATCCAAAAACTTAGCACAAAGACTCTTGCATCTTTTGGATAAAACCTCTTTTTCAAACATGAGGCGATCACAAGTACCACAATGAGCATTTTTCAAATTTTCCATCTCCTTCCCAATGCATTTGGCATATGTACTGTGGTACGCAAGAGTTCAATCTCCTTCTCAAGGTTGGCACTCATCTCATTGTGCTCAACCAACTTGGCGCTCATATCATCGTGCAATTGTTTCAAAGCCAAAACTTTTTTTTCAAATTCAATGCATGATGTGCAAATGAGACTAGTAGAAGAAACATCACCATTCACATCAAGCAAAGGATCATGATTTTCACAAGAAGTAAGGAAAGCATTGTCCATGGCATGCAAATAGCACAAGCTACAAGGCCTAGAACTTATCTCATTAATTTTAGCCCTAGCATGCTCAAGTTTTTTCTACACATGTGTGAGTCAATTATATTTCATTAATTTTAGCAAGCAAAGACTCACAAGAAACACATGGTAAATAAGCATTGGACTTAAGCAAGGCAATTTCATTTCGAGCACGATCAAGATCATTGCACAAGTCAATGCAAACAAGACATGACATGGAAGCATTAGACTTCAACACTTCATTTTCAGATTTTAAGCATGCAAGACAAAAGCTTAGATCATCATTCTTCCTAACCATGTCATCACAAGAAGTGCAAGGCATAGAAGTACTAGACTTCCAATGAGAAAGACCACATTTCAACCTTGCAATGGACCATTTCAATTTCTCAATCTTTCTACACAAGGCAACACAAAGCTCATCACTTCTAATGTTATAACACAAGCATCAAATCAGTAAGAGAATGTCACAAGACTACCGATAAATGTACCTCTCTTGGCCTTGCTAAGATCACTAGAAGATCCTCTATCGAAAGCTCATCATTATCTAGGAAGTCGAACAAGGCATCCACCTCGCGTTTCTTCTCAAGAGCTGCACTCACTACTACAAAAAGGAACTTGCGCAGCGTTGCCTAAAAGGCCTCCGTGGCGGGCACCATTTTTGCCCGCCACGGTTATTCGGTGGTCAGCCATGCTGCGCCGGCCACCGAAGTTGCCCGCTGCGGTTAATATTTAACCGCAGCGGGCAACATAAGCAGCCCGCTGTGATTATTATGTTTTAACCGCAGCGGGCATCCTAAGCCGCCCGCTGTGGTTAATTATTTTGCCGCAGTGGGCGGCTAAGGATGCCCGTTGTGGTTAAAACAGATTAACCGCAGCGGGCTAATAAAGTTGCCCGCTTCGGTTTTTGCCGACTATTTAAGCCCCAGAGCTGCACCATCGCAGCCCGATCTTTCTTCCTCCTTTCACAAAAACGGGGGGTGAAGTTTTGCTAAATTTTTCCACAAAATAACTTGTTTTTGAGGTTTCTTTGTTTGATTTGGAGGAGAAGTACTCCACAAGAGGTACCTAGATGATCTCCACCCTCTTTCCCCTCTCTTTTCCTCTCTTTTTAGGCCCCCCTTTCTAGATCTAGTTTCATGGAAGAGAGAGAAACCGGTATTTTTTCTCTAAGTTCATCATAGATGCATTAATTTTATTTGTCGTCGTTATTTCTGTCCCTAGATTTAACATAGATATAATAATAAAAAATTTCTATTTCATCTTTGTTTTGTGATCGATGTGTGTAATTGAGGTTCGCAGGTATGATGGACCAGTCAAAATGGATGTATAAGATCAATAGAGTACTTGATGTGCACTATCTCGTTGAAGTGAGAAAGTTTATTGCCACTGCGAAAGCTACTCGTGAGAGATCGAACCAGACGACAATCATATGTCCATGTCATCGCTATAAGAATCTGACAGCCTTCAAAGATGAAGGCACGGTGCAATCTCATTTGATTCATTTTGGTTTCATGGAGGATTACACGGTCTGGACTCATCACGGCGAGAGATTCGATTTCCGAGTGTCGGGGCAGCATCTGGAGTAAGCTCAGCGTCGGTGATGAATGTGAACCAAGATCCAGAAGCGCACTTCTCATCAGCAACAGTAGTGCCAGCCTTCAGTGATAATAGTGCTCGTGACTACATCACTGTGGAGGATGTACTCCAGGATATGATAAATGATGGTGGTGGAGATGTTGAGGATGCTACGGTGTAGGACCATGCGGATGTGCAGCTGTTTTAGGATTTACTCAACCACATCGATGAAGACGATGTTGTGTATGGCTCCCCGAATTGGCTGGAAAATTTCAGAGCGATGAAGCAGGCGTCACTTGATCCTTTATATAAGTATGGCCGGGAATGTCCGAGGAGTGCACGGTGCACCATTTCAACCTCCACATGTTGATGATGAAGGCTCGGCATGGGTGGTCAAACAGTAGCTTTGATGAGCTGTTAGGTTACCTTCCTAAAATGTTCCCGACGAGTAACAAGATTCCAGCAAATACCTATCGGGCGAAGAAGCTTAGCCAGCTAGTGGTGATGAAGCTTAGAAAGTTTGATGCCTGCCCTAACCACTGCATCCTCTATCGGGGCACAGAGTATGAGAATTTGACAAGCTGTCCGCACTGTGGCGCCAGTCACTACAAGAGGAATGCTGGCTATCGCGTGGATGCAAACGATGATGAGGCCTTGCGAGGTGGTCAGACGAAGAAGAAGAAGGGTGCCAAGAAGAGCAGTGTTGCAGCCAATCGCATCTCGGCTCATCAGCAGGACGAGGAAGAAGAGGGTTACACGCTGAGAAGTCTGACACTGTCGGTGTGGTACATGCCAATGATCGACCGCCTGCGTGCGCTATTTGGGAACCCAGAGGACGCGAAGCTCATGTCCTGGCATGCATCAGCTGACCGCTTGAAGGACGATGGCATGTTGCGGCACCCCTCTGATGCCCAGCAGTGGAAAGTTTTCGACAAGGCCTTCCCGCAATTTGGCAAAGATCCCAGGAACGTTTGGTTCACGCTGAGCACCGATGGGATGAATCCGTTCGGCGAGATCAGCAGCTCCCACAGCACCTAGCCAGTCGTACTCACCATCTACAACCTACCTCCCTATCTGTGTCAGAGGCGCAGGTTTCTTCTGCTGACCATGCTATTTCGGGACCGAAGCAGCCTGGCAATGATATCAATGTTTTCCTGGAGCTGGTAATGGACGAAATGAAGGAGCTATTTGATGTTAGGGTCGAGATGGTAGATGCGACCCTCAAAGAGAAGTTCACCCTAAAAGCCATCATCATTGTTACCATCACCGACTACCTCGGCCTCTTCTCACTATCAGGGCAGATCAAAGGGAAGACCGGCTGCGTAATGTGCATCAATGGGACATGCTACACTTACCTCAAGGGATCGAAAAAGATGGTCTACATGAGGCACAGGCGGTTCCTTCCGAAAAGGCACAAATATAGAAGAAGTGTGATGAATCAATTGTTCGATGATCAGGGCGAGCCACAGGGTGAACCACCAGCGCAGACTAGTTAGGGGCCAAAGGTGTATGAGATGGTGAAAGATATTGATCAGATCGAGTTCGGGAAGAAGAAGAAGCCACCAGAGGAGGGGACAAAACAAACGAGGAAGCGAAAGTGAGACACGACGGAGGAAGCGTTGTAGGTTGTCCCCTCTGTTCCTTTCAAGAAGAAGTCGATTTTCTTCGAGAACCTATCATATTGGAAGACACTGAAAACACCCCATGCAATCGACTGCATGCATCTCGAGAAGAACGTCTTCGATAGCATGATTGGTGTCCTGCTAGACATCTCGGGCAAGACGAAGGATGGTCTAAAGTCACGGATGGATCTTCACAACCAGGGCATCAGGCAGGACCTTCACCCTGGGTCACCTCATAATGGTAAAGTCGATCTTCCAGGTGCGGCCTACAACCTAAGGCATGACAAGAAGGCTGCTATGCTCAAGCTTCTTAGGGGTATCAAGGTGTCGACTGGTTTCTCTTCCAACATCTAGAGCCTCGTCTCCTTGAAATACCTCACATTGACCGGCTACAACGCACATGACTGCCACATTATGCTGACGGTGTTCCTTCCAATTGTGATAAGGGGTATCGGTCTGGAGTACGTGAAGTTAGTTGTCACTTGGGTATCATACTTCTTTAACCGCATCATGCAGAAGGTCATTGGTAAGGCTGACCTCCCTGCCCTGAAGGACTTCATCGCGGAGACCCTTTGCCAGCTCGAGATGTGCTTTCCCCCATCATACTTTGATATTATGGTACACTTGATGATGCACATGGTGGATCAGATCGAGCAACTAGGCCCTGCGTACCTGCACGAGATGTGGACGTACGAGCGGTTCAAGTCCACCCTCAACAGATATGTTCATAATCGTGCTCACCTGGAGGGCTCTATGATCGAGGCATACAGAACCGAGGAGGCAGTGAACTGGTGTATGAGGTACATAAAAGATGGGAGGGTGATTGGGTTGCCTGTTCATTAGCACGAGGGCAGAACCGCGGGGATGGGGTGCACAGGCCGAAAAGTACGCATGGATATACCATACAAGGAGGTTGAACAAGCTCATTACAGCATCCTTCATCAGTTGGTGAGCATGGAGAAATATGTTGAGAGGCACATAGAAGAGATCCGTGCCACTAATGATGGACAACGCACAAAGGCATGGGTCCAGAACGAGCACAAGAGCAGTTTCATATACAAGCTCAAAGAGCAACACGTACCCCTAGAAAGATGCCTTGATGATGAAGATACGGAGATCGTGCAGTCATAGGTAAGTCGACCTCCATCTACATCTCCTTCCCCACAAAAGCTTCGTGATCTGCTAGGGTTCATTTGAGGCATGATCCAGTATGTTGCTTATCAAGCTCCCCACAGTCAGTATGTTGCTAATCATGTTCGGAATGGCATATGATGCAATCTTGACATCATGCCTTGTGGCAGCTCTGTCATCGACCGATGCATGTCAGGCTCATCAGCCACATACTTTTGTATAACATGACCCTCAATACTATCATTGTAGCTAGCATCAGTTTGAGGGAACCTTCAACATAGATGTGTTCTCTTACGCCATGACTAAGGATGAACCTGCATAACAAAAGCATATGGTTAAATTGTATTCGATGTGCATCACAGCAGGCAAAAGAAAACCACCATTTTTTGGCCCAAAGATTAGCGAATGTATATACTCTGATCACAAAGGAGATGACACTTCATTGATCACTCTATAGTTTTTTTGCCATGGATGAGAATGAGATTACTGGTCATATTTAGCTCTTATTCTTATTTTGTACCTATATCATCTAGCTATATCATTTAGTTGAGAAACACCTCATGTATTGGTTGTACCAGTTTGCATGCATGTGTCTTGATTAATGTTACTCTGCTAGTCACTAATATATACTCTTCTACCTACTCTTATGCATAATGTTACTGATATATACTCTGCTACCTACTCTGCTAGTTACTGATACATACTCTGCTAGTCACTTATATATACTTTGCTAGTCACTGATATATACTCTGCTATATCATCTAGCATGTGTTTTGCTAGTCACTGATATATACTCTGCTACCTACTCTTATGCATAATGTTACTGATATATACTCTGCTACCTACTCTGCTAGTTACTGATATATACTCTTCTAGTCACTAATATATACTCTACTATATCATCTAGCATGTGTTTTGCTAGTCACGGATACATACTCTGCCTATCTTATGTCTATCTTATGTCTCGTGATTTCAGATGGAACCTATCTTATGTCTCGTGATGCTTTAATTCAGAGTTTATTTGTTGCCTATGATGCACTTTGATGCCTTTTTACCCTATGCAAATGCCACTACCTATGATGCCATCTAATGCTTTTTTATTTGTTGCCTATGATGCCCTGTGATGTTTTTTACACTATGCAAATGCCTTGCTCTCTACTACTACTTTGTACTAGTGCTTGATTACTAGCTACTCTTCTAAACTACTATGACCCTACTACTCTCATTGTACTACTATGACCCTACTACTCCTCTAAACTACTATGACCCTACTACTCTTCTAAACTACTATGACCCTACTACTCTTTGTACTACTCTGTATACTACTCTCTATACTACTCTCTCTCCCTACTACTCTCTATACTACTCCTCTCCCTATACTACTCCTCTCTCTACTCCTCTCCCCCTCTACTACTTGAAAGGACCGTGACATCTAAGGGGGGTGAATTAGGCAACTTAAAACTTCTACTCTAAACTATGGCCTCTAATTTCCACCTAGACAAAACCTATGCAAGAAAGTAAACTATCTAATGTGCAACTAAGGTTTTGCTATGTGTGTTTGCTATCTCTACCGCAAAAGGAGACATGCAACATAGTTCCCAAACCTATCAACTAGCAAAAGTAAGCTAGGAAAGGTAAAGCACATAAACAAGGTAGCAATGTAAATGCGGAAGCTAAAGAGTGTGATAGAGATGCAAACTCCCGTCGACGACTCCGGTATTTTTACCGAGGTATCGAGAAGCGCTCAAGCTTCCCCCTAGTCCTCGTTGGAGCCACTCGCAAGGGCCAAGCTCCCGGTCAGATAACTCCGTGGATAGCTCCGGGCCTTCCCAACACGTAAGTGGGTCTCCGGTTAAGCCACTCGTGGCAAAGCCTCTCCCGGATGCTCTCCGCCGTCTTCACTATCAAGTTTCCGGCTGAACCGCCGCGGGCCTTGTTCCCTTCGGGCACGGAGGCGGCCACACCACAAACGGTTGGTGTGGTCTCGCAAGACTACACGCCCCACCGATGTACAACAACGGTGCGCGCAAGCACCGGTAGATAAGAGGTTTTCAACCTCACTAAACACTAGGCCTAACAACTAGAGCAAGCGCAAAGCGGTGGTCTAACTAGCTTAAGCACTTCGCAGAGCACCAACACTAATCACCTAGTATATCACTTGAGCACTTTGGTGGCTAGAGCAACTAAATATGTGTCTATACACTTGGTACACTTCCTTGAGCTCCAACCTATTTGTTTTGGTCGGCCATGGGGGTATATATAGAGCCCCAAGCAAATAGAGCCGTTGGGCACCAAAGATGGTCTTCACTGCGCAACATCGGACGCTGGAGTCGAGACCATTGGACGCATCTGATGCTCCTTTAACGGCTAGTTGCTGGCCTGGCACTGTGTCGCAAAGGCTACTCAGCGTCTGATGCCTGATCAACGGACGCGTCCGATGCTCACAGAGCCTCTCTGGAACCTCTCTGCATGGGCATCGGACGCAGGGTCCTGTAGCGTCCGATGTTACAACGGTGCGTCTGATGTTCGCTGTGCAGGTTTGCATAGTGTTAAAGTCGCGTCTGATGACTCGGTCTTCAGCGTCTGATGCTTCTGCTGGTGCTGACACGAGCTAGGGTTTACCACCAGATGCGTCCGATGCCTAGGAAGGCAGCGTCTGATGCAGCGTCCGATGTATCTCCTTGCTTCGTTTCTTCGCGATTTCTTGCGCCGACTTGGTTCCATTCTTGTGCCTTGGACTTTGCTTGATCTTGAGAGTCTTCTATTGAGCTTCAAATGTCTTGCTTGAGGTGTTGATCATCGGATCACCACGTTGCCTTAGTCCAAGTCACATTTGCACCCTATTGGACTATAAAACAAACACTTGCAAACGCGTTAGTCCAATTTGGTTATGTTGTTCATCAAACACCAAAATCCGAAGTTAAATGGTCTGAGGTCCATTTTCCTTACACTACTCTCTTCTACTACTCTCCCTATACTACTCCTCTCTTCTACTATTGTACTACTCCTCTCTACTATGGCATTTGCATTGATGATTCTTTTCGAACTTGTAAGCTGAGGTAGTGGCAAATGCGATGATGTGACCCCTTCTATGCTGAGGTAGCGGCGATGATGATCATATTGCCCCCTACTTCTATGCTGAATCAGCTGCTAGACTAGGATGGCTTGTATTTTACAAGTAACCAGTTTAGCAGTGATGTGTTGACCTAGGGGCAAATCTAAGCCAAGAACTTATACGCGTCATTTTTTATTCAAAAGCTTTGAATTGATCATATTATATACGCCTGTGTATATGTAGAACTGAAATGGAGGAAGACAAAACAAACAAATGGAGGGACCCTACCCCTAGCTCATCGTCAACCAGTTTGATGAGCGGGGCGTCCGTGACCCCACCATCGAAGAAGAGGCATACAGAGGTGGACAATGATCCAATGTATGAACCGGGGGCGGATGAAGCATAGATTCACCAGCTCGAGGTAGAAGCAGCCACACACGAGATTTTTAGCATTTTCAATGACGCGTGTGAAAGACTAAAGGCAAGAGACTCTTTTCAATAGCTGCCGATTGTGCCTCATCAGCTCGAGTTTAGGGATGAAAGATGCTGTCAAGGAGGAAGAAGCCCCCGCTCCCTTTACGGCAACCTCTTCATCCAAATCTAAGGTCCAGAAGAGGGTGATGGGACAACACGGGAGGCACAAGTTGGACAAAGCAAATGAGGTGCATGTAATCGATGAGGTGGGGCCAGAGGGAAACCCAATAGCTCCAGTTATAGTCATTGGCAAGTTCAGCAATCAAGTGGCGTGTATAGCCAAGGACAAGGTGGAGATCACTTGGCCCAACTGGCACGACGTACCGGAAGACATAAAAAACGTATGGGGTGAGGTGACAAGGAGATTCAGATATCTGCCCTCAACTGATATGGAGAAGTGCAAGGAGTGGGCCTTGCATGTGGCGTCGACTGCGCTTCGCAAATTCAGGTCCATGCTGACCAGAAATTACCAGAAGTAGTGGAAGTCACCACTGCTAAAGTACACTATGGTCATGGCACAAATATGGGATGCTTTCTGTGAAATGAGAACGACGGAAGAAGCAGAGGAAAAGTGCGCCAAGTTCAGTGAGCTCGCGAAGAGGAACAAGAATCCTCACCACTTGGGCATGACTGGCTTTGTCGGTCATAGGACCAAGTGGCAGCAAGAAGAACAAGCAAGACAGGCGCCGGGGTTCCAGATCCTTACGGGGGCATCGATCCAAGGGCAAAGGACTACATGAGGGCCCACATTCCGAAGAGGCTGAAGCCCGAGGTGACCAAGTTTAATGAGCCCCACCTCGAGGACGTCGAGAAGACTTTGATGGAGAAAGCAAAACTTAAGGACAACATCATGGTCCGCTGGGGCCACAACTTGCTCATCGAGGTGCTGGGAACCCCCGAGCACCGCGGCCGCATTCGTGGTGTCAGGTCGAAGATGAGCTAGAAGTTGGTTGAGTCGTGGCAATCGGACGTGGCCACATACAAGTCCGGGCAGAGGTATAAAGATGAGCTATATAAGAAGGGCTTCAATGAAGGCGTGGCCAAAATGATCAAAAGCTCAATAAAGTAAGCCTTCCCGAGCAATGACCCGGAGATGGACGCGATGAGGTCGAAGATGTTTCACGACCATTGCATGCCCAATCCTCAAGCAAAGGAAAAGAAAACCTTACTGCCGATGAACGGGGATTGCCAAAGGATCTCGAACGAGGACTTCCAGTAAAACCAACACGTCTAACTCCTCATCCCATTCGGAAAGTCCAAGAAGATGTACGTGGCCGAGGGATGCATACTTGCACCCCACGATATCCACGACTTCAACAAAGAAGACATCCCTAAAGATTATGTGGCCGTGTCCCCGTTTTGGAACGTTCTCGATCAGGAACATTTTGAATTGGACCATCCCAACCTACAAACGGCCAGACACCTAGGGCAGGCACTTGGATTGGAAGTCCTATGGAACCGTGAGGACATCGAGATCATTGCTCCGACGCCAACTCCAATGCCGATAGTAGCATCACAACCATCAGCCGTCGGATCTAGTCCTCTGGAAGATCCAGATCACGACAGCGATGATGACGAAGAAAAGGGCGGGGACAAGGGCAAGGGAAAGGACAAAGGAGAAGGCGGTAGCGAAGGTGAGGACAAGGAAAAGGTAGAAGGCTATGGCAGGTAAAAGGAAAAGGGCACGGACATGGGCACAGTGTCTCCCCCGCATCCAAACATTTCGCCGATCGGCCCAGTCAATGAGGCAGGAAGCTCAGAGGCCCGTAAGTGGGACAACATGACAACAACAAGACAACCAAGCACGAACGAGCAACCGAGAGGCACGATGGGGGAGGAAACAGGGATGAAGACACCTCCCCCGTCGACCACAAGCCAATGTCCTCCCCCGCCCAGCAAGAATCCAAGAACATCCGCCAACAAGCTCCCGTACACGCTCACATTCGAAAGGTATGGTAACATCGAGCATAATAGCACGTCCAAAGTATATATCCTACTAACATTCCTATTGTAAGACCTAGATTTCAGAATAAAACCAGGATAGCCATATGTGTGCCCAGGAAGTCCACACATACAACAACAGAATATAGAATATCAGAAACAATGTTATTACATAACGTAACATAGCTATATTAACACTTACATATATCGAAGAAAAGTGGAACATAAACTAATCTTCACTTGAGGCTCCAATCTTCACAGGGACGGTTGACTGGGGGCACCATACGCCAAGCACAACTGATGGTCTTCTGGTAAACTCCATGACATCTCCACTAATCTTCTAGGTAACTTTGGCTACCGTCTGGGGTTGTCCGGAATAGTAAGGGTGAGCACATATCGTACTCAACAAGTACAGGTGGAAATAAAATGACATGCAGGGCTTGAACAAAGGTAGGTTGACACTGTTCAACTGCGATAAGCATTTTAGTTGGTCAAGTTTTATTAGCACCTGATTACTATAAGTGAGTATAGGATAACTCATCCCATTAGTTAAGAAGAATACCACCATTAAGCTAACCATCAACCGAGGTGAACACCTCCAACTGAGAAACCATCATCTTATGTCCATAAATCCAACTGTCCAAAACTAATCATGTGAGGGTCCAGGTCGCTCGTAACCGTGAGCACGGCTGATATATCAGTTTTACACTCTGCAGAGGTTGCACACTTTTCCCAATGAGCAGTGATTCCCATATGCCAGGGTCATGACTCCCTAACTACACTTCCAAGCTGCATGGCAGGGTTTCACCAGGGTCAAGACGAACGCGTGAACACGAAAACCACTAATAACGGAGCTATAACGGAGAAGTTATGAATTAAACAAGATTTTCTTTAATAAAATATTAGATTAAAACTAAACTCGAAATTTGAAAGTTGTAAACATGATTAACAGTTGTAAAAACATGTAGGTTATGTAATTACGAACCTAACGCAACTTGAACGGGTTGAAACGGAGTTAAAACGGAGTTTTTATAGCGAAAACAGTTTCAGTGGCAAACTTGTGATTATTAGAAAACGTATTTTGAAGACCACAGACCGGGTTTACGCTTTTCAAAGACGAAAGCGAAATTTTGAGATGCGTCTAGGACTGCGGGTTTTATTTCAAAGAAACCGAGGGTCTCTTTAGAAAAAGAGCAGGAGGTAGGGGTATCAATCCACCGTGGTCGTCGGATTTGAGTTTGATGGCGCAGATTAGAAGACAGGGGGAAGAAGGAGGCCTCTCTGGCCGGAGGGGAAAGAGAAGGCGGTGGCCGCCATTGCCGGCTGAGCACAGAGCTCGCTGGAGTTTGTCTTCCAGGCGATTCTGACCACAGAAAAACATGGGGAGAGCATGGGAAGGATCAGGAGTTCAAGGGGATCTAACCTAGGGCGAACACGGGCTCGGGGAAGGGCTAGAGATGCCAGGTTGCTTCAACAGAGGCGGCGGTAAACCTGTTAACAAAGGTGAGCTCGAAACAGCGCATTACAAGGGGTAAACGAAGGGAGGAGGGGTTGAGAGGCTTCGTTGAGTCGATCTAGAGCTCTTGGAATACCTTGCGATGGTCCTTAAGCCACTGAAAGCTAGGACGGCAGCGGCGGCTTAAAGCTTTGCGTCGGTGAGATCCAACCGCGGGTTTAGAGGAGGGGGAAGCTCGGGTGGCTGGAGTTGGGTTAGCGAAAAGGCAGCGCAGCACTTGAGGATCGATTTTTATAGGGCGCTGGGAGAGGTCAGCATGCCATAACGAAAGGAGGCGGCGGTGGCTCGGACTCTGTCATCGAGTCCAGGGCAGTCACGCTAAGGGAGAAGACCCTGACGAGGCAGGACCACGAGTCAGTGAATGATGGAGGGAGGGAGGCGTCCGCGCGGCTCCTGCGCTTGCTAGCTGGGCCAGCTTGTCGGTGCGGCCCAAGGCAGAAGAAGAGAGGGAGGGAGAAGTGGAGGTCGGCTAGGCCGGATGCTTGGGCGGGCTGCGCAAGGAGTGGAGAGAAGGGGGAAAGCGCGAGCAGGCTGGCCCTTCAGGCCAGATTGGGGAGAGGGGTGAGGGAAAGAGAAGAAAAGCCCTTTCTTTTATTTCAGCTGATTTCCAAAAGCATTTTCAAAACAATTTGAAAACCTTTCAAACTTTTGAGCACACCACACAACACAAAATTAAATTATGCACTGGCATGTATGCTCAAACATGTTATTGCCCTAAGATAAATTTTAATTTATTGAAAAGTTTTATTATTTCTATATTCTCATGACCCAAAATACAGAACAAACATCTTTTTCTCTATTTCCAAACTTTACAAATTTTAGGGTGTTACAAATCTACCCCCCTTAAGATGAATCTCGTCCTCGAGATTCGGAAGGATCTTCAAAGAGATAGGGAAACGCTGCACGTAGCTCATCTTCACGTTCCCATGTTGCATCATCCACCGAGTGATGACTCCACTGGACTTTGCACATTCTGACAACCTTGCTTCTGGTAACTCTTTCAGCGACTTCCAAAATCTTCACGGGATGCTCTGTATAAGAAAGATCATCTTTCAAGTTAACTTCCTCTAATGGTAGCTGTTCCTCTGGCACTCTCACACACTTCTTCAACTGTGATACATGAAACACATTGTGTACATCTGACAACTGAGTAGGTAACTCAAGCTGATATGCTACTTCACCCCTTCTTTCCAAAATCTTGAATGGACCAATATATCTGGGTGCCAACTTTCCTTTTACTTTAAACCTCTTGAGTCCTCTGACAGGTGACACTTTAAGATATACATAATCACCCACTTCAAAAACTAACTGTCTACGACGTGTGTCAGCATAGCTTTTCTGTCTGGACTGAGCTGCTCTCAAGTTCTCACGAATGATTCGAACTTGTCTCTCTGCTTCCTTCAAAACTTCTGGTCCAAACACCTGACTTTCTCCTATTTGATTCCAAAACAAAGGAGTTCTACATTTTCTGCCATACAAAGCTTCAAATGGGGCCATTTTGAGACTAGCTTGGTAACTATTGTTATAAGAGAATTCTGCATATGGTAAACTCTTATCCCAACTAGTACCAGACTGTACAGCACAAGCTCTCAACATGTCTTCCAGAACCTGATTTGTCCTTTCTGTTTGTCCATCTGTTTGAGGATGATAGGCTGAACTGAAATTCAACTTTGTACCCATAGACTCATGAACCTTTTCCCAAAAACGAGATGTAAACTGAGTACCTCTATCTGACACAATCTTCCTCGGCACTCCATGCAAACACACAATCCTTGACATGTATAGCTCTGCACGTTTTGCACTAGAATACGTAGTCTTCACAGGAATGAAAGGAGATACTTTAGTTAAGCGATCCACAATTACCCAAATTGAATCATAACCACTTTGAGTACGAGGTAAACCCACTATGAAATCCATACTAATCTCATCTCATTTCCATTCAGGTATCTTTAGTGGTTGCAGCAATCCTGCTGGTCTTTGATGCTCTGCTTTTACTCTTTGACAAGTATCACACAAAGCCACGTATTCTACTATGTCTCTCTTCATACCATACCACCAATATCGCTTCTTCAAATCTTGGTACATCTTAGTGCTACCGGGATGAATGGAATAAGCTGACTCATGAGCTTCTCTCAATATCAAATCACGGACATGTTTCAAGTCTGGCACACAAATTCTCTTCTTGAACCAAACAGTTCCATGTTCATCTATATGGAATCCAGGTGCTTTGTCTTTCTTAATGAGCTCAGAAATATCCTTTATCTTCTCATCATCTAGTTGACCTTTGCGAATATCCTGCTCCAAGGTCGAATCAACTTCCATCGCCACTGCTTGAGTACTAGCGACCAAACCAAGGTTGAGCTTTTCAAATTCCTTGCATAACCCAGCTGGGAGTTGACGTTCTATGGTCATATTAGCATAACTTTTTTGACTCAAAGCATCTGCTACAACATTAGCTTTTATGGGATGATAGTGAATACCAAGATCATAATCTTTAATAACTTCCAACCATCTGCATTGTCTCGAGTTAAGATCTGACTAAGTGAATATGTACTTCAGACTCTTATGATCGGTGTAAATCTCACATCTATTACCCAACATATAATGTCTCCAGATTTTCAAAGCATGAACCATAGCTGCCAATTCTAGATCATGAGTAGGATATTTCTTTTCATGTCTCTTTAACTGCCTCGAAGCATAAGCTATAACTCGACCTTCTTGCATAAGCACACATCCCAAACCATGGCGAGAAGCATCACAATACACATCAAATTTCTTACTAACATCAGGCATTGCTAGCACAGGCGCGGTGGTTAGTTTGTTCTTTAGCATTCTAAAACTTTCCTCACAAGCTGTCGTCCATTCAAACTTCTTTCCTTTTTACAATAAAGCTGTTAAAGGCCTTGCTATCTTGGAAAATCCTTCAATAAATCTTCTGTAATAGCCTGCCAAACCAAGGAAATTTCGGATCTCACTCACAGTCTGAGGTGGTTGCCAATTCAGCACATCTCTTACTTTGCTCGGATCTACTGCAATACCTCCATTAGAAATAACATGGCCAAGGAAAGAAACTTCATTCAACCAGAATTCACACTTGCTCAGCTTAGCATACAACTGGTTTTCTCTGAGTCTCTGCAGAACAAGCCTTAAGTGTTCTTCATGCTCTTCTTCGCTTTTGGAGTATATGAGAATGTCATCAACGAGAACCACAACAAACTTATCCAGATATTCCATGAAAACCTTATTCATGAGATGCATGAAATATGTTGGCACATTAGTCAACCCATAAGACACCACTGTGTATTCATAAAGCCCATATCTTGTAGTGAATGCAGTCTTAGGAATATCAGCTGATCGGATCTTCAATTGGTGATAGCCGGATCTCAAATTGATCTTAGAGAAAACACAAGCTCCTTTCAACTGGTCAAAAAGATCTTCAAACTTAGGCAAAGAACATTTGTTCTTGATCGTAACTTCATTGAGTGATCTATAATCAACACACATTCTCTGAGTTCCATCCTTCTTGTTCACAAGTATAACTGGAGCTTTCCATGGTGATGAACTTGGACGAATGAAACCTTTATCTTGTAGTTCTCTTAATTGCTTTTTGAGTTCTTTTAACTCAATAACGGCCATCCTACAAGGTCTCTTGGATATAGGGGAAGTTCCAGGTAGAAGATCAATAAGAAACTCAACTTCTCGATCTGGTGGCATACCGGGTAGATTGATAGGGAACACATCAGGGAATTCGCATACCACTTTGATTTCTTCAATGGGAGTGCCTTTCATCTGACTGAGCAAACCTTCTTCAACTGATGGAAAAGAGGCCACATATTCCACTTCCTCACCTAAAGAATTAATCAAAGACATAGCTCTTCTAGCATAATCTATGGTACCATCATGCATAGGTAACCAATCCATTCCAAGGGTCACATCAACACCTTCAGTCTCCAAGATTACCAGATTAGCTAGGAATTCTACCCCCCTTATGTCAAGACTAACTTTTGGACAAATAAGGGTGGCTTTCATCTCTCCACTAGGTGAACTAACTAGCAGAGGGTGCTTCATAGTAACAACACGGAAACGATGTTTTGTAGCATATTGTTTACTGATGAAGGAATGTGTAGCTCTTGAATAAAAAAGAACTGATGTTGGAGTAGAGTTGACGAGGAACATACCGAGTATAACATCAGGATCACTTTTGACATCATCCATAGTCATATTATTCACCATGCCTTCCATATAAGTCTGTTGCATTTCATTCCTCTGGTTTTGAGCTTGAACATGGTTCTGATTCTGATTCTTGTTACCATATACATATGGATACTTCTTTGGGCATTGTCGCATGAGATGTCCCTCTTGCTTGCAATGATAGCAACCCATTTTCGATAGACTGTTGAAGGTTCTAGTCTTCTTAGGAGTCTTAGTCGTTGTGGCCAACACAGGAGTGTCAGAGATCATAAACGCTTCAGGAGTGACAACTCCTATAACATGATGAAGTTTTTGCAAGTTTGCGTGTTTCTCTTGCGACTGCTGACGATACTCATTATCGTTGATCTGGGGTACAAGCTGAATCTGACTCACTTGCTGAGGGGCAATACAAGGATGACTATGTCTATGAGATTGCTCCTGAAGCTTTCTCTTCTTTGCATCCATTTCCTTGCGCTTATTATCAACTATAATGGCACGATTCACAAGTGCTTGGAAATTGGGATAGCTGTTGGACATGATCTGGAGTTGAAGACCATCATACAATCCTCTGAGAAAGCAATATTGTTTCTTGTCATCATCATCTACATCCGTTGGAGCATAGCGCGACAGTTGAGCAAACTTATCACGATACTCAACCACAGACATTGATCCTTGCTTCAAGGCTCTGAATTCTTCCTGTTTAAGCTCTACTAATCCTGCGACAATATGATAGGACCTGAAATTCTCAGTGAATTCCTCCCAAGTGATAGCAGGAGCATTGTTGGGACGTCCATACTGGAATGACTCCCACCAATCTTGAGCTGCTCCCTGAAGTTGTCCTGATGCATACAACACCTTCTCAAAATCATTGCACTATGCTAGGTTGAGTTGCCTTTCTACTGCACGTAGCCAATCATCTGCCTCTAATGGGTCAACAGCATGAGCAAACACTGGAGGATGTCCTTTCATGAACTCAGCACGACTATCCCTTGGTGGCACACTACTTTGCTGGAGGTTGGTCACCACTTGAACCATTGACTGCATGAGTTGAATCTGCATCGTCATCCACTGTTCCATGTTGCCTTGAGGAGGGGGTGGTTGTGAGCTCTGGTTGGTAGCATTCTGCATGCTTGCCTTCCTTCTTGTGTTCACCATCTGATTTAACCAAGAACTTGCAAGCATAGGTGGAAAGATAAACATGAGCATGAAAGATTAAGAAGATGAGGGGAACAACATAAGAGGCTTGAAGAAAGATTCGAAACAAGGAACAAGATAAGATCCCCCAAACTAAACTCACTAATCTAACAACTTGATGTAGTTGTGAACATTGCCCACAACACATCACACTCATTACAAAGAAGCAAATCATCCAATGGCATAAAAACAAACAAACTTGCACACCCAAACAAGCTTCAATGCAAACTAACGCTCTTGATGTTATGGTGGATAGCCTAAAGGGGTCAGTTGCTCTAGATATCCTAAGGTCATGTGGTAGCATAGGTGAGAACTAGATCTAATAGCAAGAAGCATAAGATATATAGAGTAGGAGCAAGAATCAAGGACTTGAAGATAAATAGACAAGGAGAAGGTCAAATGTTCAAGGAAAGGAATACTAACAAGAGTAGAAACAAAGGATATCAAGAACTGCGGATACATGGGTGTATGCCGAGTCTCTGAGTGATGAATGATTGTCAACTGGGATAATGCGCATGTTCTTTGGCTTGTGTTGTGCAGATGTCGAGCATGGATACAGTGATCAGAGGCAAGGTGAAGGTCAAGTAGAGACGTGCCGTGCCGATGGACCGAGAGTGGCGAAGGGCGGATGTGAGGCTTGGACTGAGGGATCGGTGGCCCGAGGATCAGCTGTGGTGGCTGACAGCCTGGGACAGCGACGAGCGAAGACTTGCGGGCACGGTGTTGCCTGGGTAGAGGACCTAGGGACACGTGTCGGTGGACGGGGTGCACGGGCGGTGCATCCCCTCTACGGCTCTGTTTGGTGGTTGAGCCACAGAAAAACCACCTAGTGGACGGTTTCCAGGTTTGGGCCTCAAAACCTCGGCACTGATGGTTTCCGAGTTTGGGCCACAAAACTCGGGCTGAGGATGGTTTCCAGTTTTGGGCCTCAAAACCTAGGCGCTGCGGGTTTGCTGAGTTTGGGCCTCAAAACTCAGGCGATGGTCGGCTGGTTTCCTGGTTTGGGCCTCAAAATCGGGGGTTGGCTGTGAAGGCTGGTTTCCCAGTTTGGGCCACAAAACCGGGGGTGCGACGTCCGGGAAAAGGACAAGCAGAGCGGTGGCGGCACGTGGCGGTGATCGGTGAGGTTGCGTCGAGGCAACGCTACCAGTTGTGCGGGCGTGGCCGTCGGATCACCAGCATCCTTGAGTTGGTCCAGAATAACCCTAGGGTTTAGCTGGTTCGCTCTGTAATTAGAGAGGGGTAGAGTAAGAAATAGAATTAGGATAAGTAGAGGGAGACACCCTCCTCCCATTGTATCTCAGTCATTTGCTATTTTGCCTTCTAGGTTTTCCTGCTCTCCCCATCCTCTGCTGTAGCGAACTGAGATCCACAGAGAAGAGAACAATACCTCTGTGCCCGTGAGATTTTCAGGAAGTGAGACCGTAATCTCACTGTTGTAGCGTATGGTAGCCACACTGTTGCAAATTCGTGGTTGTGATTCGCGTTTTGTTCCTGTTCTTCGCGGATTGCTTTTCTCCACGTTTTTCCCGTTGATCGATCTCTTTACTCGGTACGTCTCTTGCAAATCCGTTTGAACCAAGATGTTCTAGATCGTGAGGCACTTCTTTCCACTGAAGGAATTCACCTTTCACCTCACGAGCTAGTAGATCGATCGATTTTTGTTTCGGGTCAAGTTTTTCTCCTTTCCCCCGAAATTCTTTGATTCATCGATTTGGAGATAGGTTCGAGCCATGATCCCTTAGAGATAGCTCACTATCGTCCTTGTGACTCCTCTCACCAAGTTTGATCCCTAGAGGATTTGTTTTGGGTGAGATCGAGTTGAATCGGTGAACGAACAGTGCAGTTTCGGGGTGACCGGACTCTTGGCTCGGGTTGACCGGACGCACCTCTAGAGTCCGGTCGTTGAAAGTTCTTCGCAGCACTTTTCTGTGTGTTGACCGGACTCTTCTTTGATCACTGACCGGACGCACAGGTTCTACTGTTCATCAGGGTTTTTCAGACGACCGGACGCCAGGCTGTTTGGAACCGGACGCTTCCTCTGTGAGTCCGGTCAGAAACAGTAAGGTTCCAAATCCGTTTTTGCTTGACCGGACGCGTCCGGTGCCTACTGACCGGACGCACCCGAGAGTCCGGTCAGTGCTGTTTCGTTCGCGGTTCGTTTGATCATTGACAGATTTGGTTTCCGTCTTTTGCGTTGGATTTCTAGGGTTGTGTAGTGTCCCGCTGTGCTTCTCGGAAGCATCCACCCTACATCTAGGGTCGTGGACACTTGCAAGCTCTAGGTTTGCTCTTGGGGTTGATTCTCGGGACAAAGGCTACAATGTTATTACATGACGTGCCCAGGAAGTCCACACATACAACAACAGAATATAGAATATCAGAAACAATGTTATTACATGACGTAACATAGCTATATTAACACTTACATATATCGAAGAAAAGCGGAACATAAACTAATCTTCACTTGAGGCTCCAATCTTCACAGGGACGGTTGACTGGGGGCACCGTACGCCAAGCACAACTGATGGTCTTCTGGTAAACTCCATGACATCTCCACTAATCTTCTAGGTAACTTTGGCTACCGTCTGGGGTTGTGGGGAATAGCAAGGGTGAGCACATATCGTACCCAACAAGTACAGGCGGAAATAAAATGACATGCAGGGCTTGAACAAAGGTAGGTTGACACTGTTCAACTACGATAAGCATTTTAGTTGGTCAAGTTTTATTAGCACCTGATTACTATAAGTGAGTATATGATAACCCATCCCATTAGTTAAGAAGAATACCACCATTAATATAACCATCAACTGAGGTGAACACCTCCAACTGAGAAACCATCATCTTATGTCCATAAATCCAACTGTCCAAAACTAATCATGTGAGGGTCCAGGTCGCTCGTAACCGTGAGCACGGCTGATATATCAGTTTTACACTCTGCAGAGGTTGCACACTTTTCCCAACGAGCAGTGATTCCCATATGCCAGGGTCATGACTCCCTTACTACACTTCCAAGGTGCATGGCAGGGTTTCACCACGGGCCTTTACAAAGATTCTTCTAGCGAGCGATAATCACCTAAAGTTCCTACTGGAAACTGCAGCAACCAGAGGTCCCCTAGGTCCATACCACATTCTTGGGCCATCCCTCAGTAGCGCCGCCCGGTTAACGCAACACTAGAATCCTCTAATTAATTAGCCCGGTTAGAGCCATATAACATTTCGTGGTTGCACTGTTATCCTAGGTGGTCGCTCCATGAACCAGTCCTAAAAGGCGGACCCGAGCACAAATCACAAACCACCAACCAAACTTACCATAACCACCATACCATACCATTGTTGACGGTCCTTAATGTCAATATTATACCATCAACTAATGCATAGAATGACATGAAATGAAGCATAAAGCATAGTTGTAGGGTTTGATTCTAACAAGTTCCACGAGTTTTGGTGCTCTAACTTGTTTTGTAGGACATCCATGTTTTTACCATATAAAAGTATCTCAGCACACCATTGCGAAGAGCTCGTCGAGACGATCGAAACGGACATATGGTTTGCTACATTTGGAGTCCCGACGAGAGAGTCCTCGATGGATACGACTTGGAAGATTCTAGAACATTCCAGAAGACACGAGAAGGCGACCCACGGAAGGCGGGGCCCACCTGTCATAGGGGCAGACCGACCGGTCTCCCTGCTGGACCGACCGGTCTGGTATAGGGCCCAAACTCTCCCCCCCTTCGCGTGACGCACTCCAACCGACCTCTCCAATGTGTTTTGGCCCATTTAGGCCCAAGTGCATATGACGAAGGATTTAGTCCCACATCGCTTGCCCAAGGTGGAGGGGAGGCCAGGCGACCCTATATAATAAACCCAGGACCCCCCTGAGGCAAAAACACCAACATCTTCATCGGGGAGTCTTTGTAGAGGCATCCCTCGAAGGACAACCTCTCCTCCCTAGAGAATTAGGTATAGATTTTCCAATGTAATAGCTTAGCTTTAGTCGGGAGTTAGGGAGAGCGGAGCTGTGCTCTGGTTCCGGAGGAGTCTTCAGAGTTTTGGTATGTTTTGTACCTTTTCTTTGTAAGACTTATGCTTTAATATATTTATCTTCTCTATTTACTTTATGCTTTATTATATGATTAGTATAGTTGTTATATATTGGCATGGGATCTTCGCTCGTATTGAGTGCTCTAGTTATGCTAGCTAATTAGAGTAGTAATCGATAGATTAGACTTGGTGTTTAGTCTATAGGTTACCTGAGGTTGCGCTCAATCCCATGGAATAGTTGTGGTAGCCCCAGGGGTGACAGCTCTGTTAGGCCTTTGTAGTCCACCACGTTCGGATTGATGTTTCGTAGAGCTTTTGGCAGCCTTCTCCCGACTACTTTTTTTCCCAGTCTTCTTCGAGAGTTGGAAAGGACCTGCTGCTCTAAAGTGCCAATGTTTTTGACTGCTATATCTTTTCATCTTTGTTACCTTAGAACCCAAGTAATAGAGAAGAACATAGGAACCTTGATCTTTCCCGTTGTCCTCCCACTATAGTTATCTATACATTTATCATTAAATTCTCTTTGATGCTCTTTCCTTATTATATATATCATATATCAATTACTCCTGCTTTAGTCTAATTAGTACTCTAAGTTAGTAGATGCATGATAGTGAGTTATCAGATTCTTGACCCTAGCTTCCCTGTGGTAAAATATAAATAACGATCCTGGAATACTCCCGGTAAAATGCTACAATGATGTTCTGTGCGCTTGCGGAATCTTTCATATTCTATTTGCGTTTACAAACGCCAACAAACATTTTTGGCGTCGTTGCCGGGGAAGCAATTGGTGTAAAGATTTTGATAATGATCTTGATGTCTGCTAATTTAGTGTACCACTAGCTTTAGTAGGATTACCCCTTGTTCTATTGAGTGTAGAATAGACAGGACAACAAATGTCGTTTCGACCTTATGGCAAGCTTCCACAAGAATGAAGAACTCAGGGTGCCTGAACATTCAAGATCCATCATTAATTCTGGAGCCCTACCATCTCACAGGTTTGTGTATACATATATAGTTTCTATTCTAACCATGTGTAGATTGGAGAAAAGGTCGTCGTCACAAGAATTCAACTCTCATCCCATGTGACGGATATTTACGCTGCACCACTCACAAATCCCAGTTGTGAGACATGGTAAGTATGATCAAGGTGAGACAGTCTTGCTCATGGACTTTAAACTTTATGAGTAGTTATCTTTTTAATTCCTTGCATTCCACTGCATGTTTATTTTGAATCATCCACTCCATTTAGTTTATGTTTTCTCATATTTAGTTCCTTGCATGCATTTATGTCATCTGCATCTAAACGAAAAAAATATATTAAAAAAATATAGAAAAAATATATAAATAAAATATTCCTCACTGTGATCATACTCTGTCATCTCTTTTCGAATAAATCTCTTTTATGCTCTCATTCTACCTATGTTTGCTATAGTATGCTTTGGTTTGGTTGTGCTTCTCGAGAGTACTTTCAAAGGATTTTAAATTAAGCGTGGTGCTTAGGTTAAAATGCCTTCCTTAATCCAATTAGACATGGAGTCTAGTTTGATTATTGAACTAAAATTGCTAGTGTAGACATTGGATATTTTGTTGGACTAACCCCTGCAGAGAACTCTAAATACACTTTGGGAAAGTCCTGAGATGAATTCACATCAGAGATGAAGCAAGGCATACGGTGAAGTGCATAATGAAGACTCAGCTCATTCATCATGGATGAAAGAACTGTGAGTATTAAAGTTTATTTCAATTTATCTTCTACTGCAAGTATCTTTTGCCTTGAGCCATGTTAAAATGCAGCCAACGTGTAAAACACTAGTCTATGCTAAAGTAATCTTAAAATTATCTTTTCATTAGCATAGATGAATAACACATAGTTGTGGATAACAACCCATGTTTCAAATTCAGTACAGTCCTTCGGGTATATGTCCACTAACATTTTGTAGGAGATGAGATTTGCTTGTTCATGGTGTGAACTTAAAGATCAAAAACCCAACCCGTGGATAGACAAAACTCATCATCAGACAAGTCACTAGTGATGTTGAAGACAACCAAGCTTTGAGCCATCCCAAGGCCTAAGCCAGGACACTGATGACGCATAGGATGCAACTCACCCAGTATGGGTCAATCTATGCCTACACTCAGCATTGTCAAAGACATCAACACCGACACCAACAACAAATATCAATGTGACGATATACCACTACATTATAACATCTATGTGTCGTCCGAAGGAAGTATGTTGGTGGTTCACTATGAAGATAAGCAGTGAAAGTTCTACTCACTTCTAATCATTGCAACACAAGAGCTAGTTTGAGGTATGAGGTGGAACAACTTCAACAACAACAAAATCTACAAATTCAACTCATGAACATGTTGTTGAAGAAATTTGGACATCCACCTACTTCACAAGCCAGCTTGGGGGAGACACAATTCCGTTGTCTAGATTTGCTTCACGATCAAGGAGAGGAATGAGAAATCCAGCTTCAACACTTTGATCAGTACAAGCCACTGGACGCTGCCCCAGCCAAGAAGAAGAATATGATCCATCACTCATTCTTGGAAGAACGTTCTTGAACACCACTAATGTTGTCTATGTCGGACCTAGAGACGTCCACTTTTGGATCTTCGATCAAAAGGTCGCTGCTTCTAACTACACCACTTATGAGCAGCCGAAGAAAACCAAGAGAAGACGTTGACCGATAAAGGAAGAACCAACTGCCAGGAATTGAGGGTTACATCATGAAGGATGAAGCCACTGCACTGCACTGCAAGAATTCAGAGATGGGGAGATAGTACCCGAGCCTAAAAATCAAGAGAATAGTTGACCAAGTCTCCATCATCTGGACCTGTTGAGAACAAGACTCAGCTGGCCCACTATGAGATAGGCAAGAGAAGACAAGCCATTCATGAACAACAACTAGCTAGACAAGAGAAGCTTCCACAAGGTGGATCGACACGATCACTCTTCAATGATAAAGCAACATTTCAAGGTAAGTGACCATCACTTTAAAAGCTTCTCCTTGTTTCTGGTCTGCGTATATATAAAGAACCAAACATGTTTAAGTTGCACCTCACTTGATCCAACCAAATCAACTCAACATGTTCAGTTCTTTACTCTTTGTTCTTAGCTTTACTCTCTTGAATCTCACTATCATAATTAAATGGGCTAAAATGTTGTGCATCCAACCTTTGGAAGATGATATATCACAATCATCAACACATTATGCATAGATTATCCTTCCATGGGTTAAGTAATTTGATCTGTTAAATATTTTCATGCTCATCTTATCCTATCACTCATGTTAAGATTGAACAGAACACATAAACAACAAGTTCATCTTGTTCAATGTGCTTAAGGTTAGAGAGGAATGAACAAAACTTTTGGTTATGTTGGTGTTTTTCCACCGACAGAGCCCATGCACTTGATCTCTACCTTGTCTTTATGAGCAGGACACACTCTTGAGCAAAACATAGAGGAGTTTGTCAACTCTCAAATTCTACAGAGTGAAGGTCCTGGATCTACAAAAAACATGCACACTAAGCAAGATACTGCCAGCTTCCACAACTAATGCTTCACTTCAAATGGCTGGATGAACGAAGAACATGGGTGACACCATATCAAGAGGTGCAGTTATCAAGGTCTACATATCAGGATCAAATGACGCACCTCAGGAATGAACATGGTGAGAAGTCCTGTTCAGAGGACTTAAAACATTGAACCCTCGCTAAAAGGTAAAATCAGTAGTTATCCATATTTATCTTTTCTGCATTAGTTTTTCTTTTGCATGTTTACTTCTCATCATTATTCCTCCGAAGCATATTTACTTTTCTACATTAGCATTGCATAAAAAAAGAGAGGAAAATATTTTACTTTTTGCACTGCATCATAAAACTTAAAGCCCCATCTGAATAATTCTGTGGTGTGTAAAAACCCACATGAAAAATTCACCGTGGTGGCATAAAAACAATAATAAATATGCATACATTCATCCTGTTGCATTTACTCTTGCATCATAAAAAATATTAAAATATAAAAATATTGAGAAAGAGATCATACTGAAACTCTGGACAACTAAGGCTTGAGTGGCCAACCACTAATGCTTAATCTATTCCACAAGTTTTGTTGTCTATTTGAGTTTCACAGGATCTGAAAGACCAAGAAAAGCTAACAAGCAAGTGGATGTTCCATCCACTATCGGAGCACTATCCAACAATCATCAATATCAATCAAAGCTCTGATAGAGGAAGTACATTTCCACCGCCAATCCGCTACATTGCAAGATCGAACGACTACGTCAACATTCAGCTTGGGGGAAGCACCCCCGTGTATCTAGGTAAGTATATCCTCTTAAGTTTTTATTTCTATAAATAAATTCAAAAAAAATGTGAGCACATGAAGGCTCACCCTTAAAAAGAAAAAGAACAAAAATATTCGGGCACATGAAGGCTCGATGCGATCGAAAGGATTAGCTTGGGGGAGACGCACCCTCGTTATCTTCGTGATTCAGGTATGTCTTACTACTATCTTAATATTTTAAGTAATAGGTTATAGTATGTGTTAGATTAAATAAATAAAGCATGTCTAATCTGAAGAACTCTCTCTCTAATTTCTTAAAATGAAAATGATGAATAGTTGCTCTATTTCTTTCTAGTACCTAGCTTTTAAGCATGAGTTCTCCTAATTAATAATGCTTTAAAATGAAATTAAATATATGGGTAGCAAATGCTTGATCCAGAGTCTAGGTAATTGACAGATATGATATGTTGGGGCGGTAGCCCGGACGTGAGCTACCCGTTTTCGCCTGGTAAGGTTTTCACCATCAGAACCGAAAGCGTCAAGATCGCGAGGGTCAAATCCGAAGGCAGGCGGCTTCACGGGCCCGCCTTTCGCGCGAAAACAAGGCGGGCTTCAGGGCCTTCGCGCTGGTCGGGCTTTCGAGCAAAAGCCGAGTGTCAACGGCGTGCCTTCACGCCGGTCAGGCTTTCGAGCGAAAGCCGAATGTCAACGGCGTGCCTTCGCGCCGGTCGGGCTTTCAAGCGAAAGCCGAATGTCAACGGCGTGCCTTCACGCCGGTCAGGCTTTCGAGCGAAAGCCGAATGTCAACGGCGTGCCTTCGCGCCGGTCGGGCTTTCGAGCGAAAGCCGAATGTCAACGGCGTGCCTTCACGCCGGTCAGGCTTTCGAGCGAAAGCCGAATGTCAACGGCGTGCCTTCGCGCCGGTCGGGCTTTCGTGTGAAAGCCGAATGTCGACGGCGTGCCTTCGCGCCGATCGGGCTTTCGAGCGAAAGCCGAATGTCAACAACAGGTTTTCGATTATTCCTTTCGGCCATGGCCGTGTGCTTCCTTACCGCAGGGTTCTCCGGATCATGACATGGAGGGGGCCCACAGGTCTGACGGACGGGCGCGCAGACCGCCTCGCTCCCGCGTGTATTTACGGTGATGCCCTTCGGGCCCGGAGAGCCAGAGAAGCCGCAAGGTAGATTAGGAGAGGGCCTTTTTGTAATTAAGGCAGAGTGGTTGGAAGGGCATTTTTGTACTTTTAACCGGTCTGAGATCAATATAAAAGGCTCCGGTACTCCCAAAGAGAGGGGGGGAGGAACACTGTTCACTTCATCTATTTTCCCGTTTTACCGTTCGGTTTCCGCTTTCGCTTTGGGCTTTCGTTCGTGCGACAACCCGCTGTTTCGGGATCTCGGTCCCCGAAACAACATTGGCGCCCACCGTGGTTGTCGCCCGAGCTTACCATGCCACCAAGGAAAGCGCCGAAAGCGGTCGACAATCTAGAGACTATCGCCGCGAGAAAGGATGCTTTCGGCACCGTCGCGGTTCCAATCCCAGCTAGCCAGGTTCCACCAAACGCAGCCGCAGAACCACCACCTTTCGGCGGCGCCCCGTCGATAGAAGCGCAGCCACCGCCGGGAGCATCGACGAGCCAAGGCGTGCGGCCTCTGGATCGGCGGACCTTGGGCAGAGACGGCACGCCGGAAGGGCACGTCGAGGACGAGTTCGATGATGAGGATGAAGACGATGACGAAATCACAAGACACGCCCAAGCAATCAAGACGCTGGCCCAGCAGCAAGGGGAAATCGAAAGGCTGTTGTTGCAAAGAGACCAGCTGCAACAGCAGTTGGCGGCGAAAGCAAGAGAAGACAAGACTCGCAACGCCATTCGGCGAGCTGAGTCGCAAAAGAGGCAACTCGAGAAGGAAATTCAGGAGCTACAAAGGGCCAGGGCGGACCCCGATCCGATAGCACAAGAAGATGTATTCATGCCGAGGCGAGAGCAACCGCCAGCTTTCGGCAGCGCCATCGACGAAACCTCTCCGCTCTCGAGGGAGTTGCAAGCCCATCCGTGGCCGCTCAGCTACAAGCCGCGTATTCCGACTTTCGACGGTAAAGCGAACCCGCGCAAGTTCTTGGCAAGCTATGAGACAGCTGTCTTTTCAGCAGGCGGGGACAATCAGGCTCTAGCAAAATCTCTCATCTTGGCGGTCGAAGATGTGGCTCACGATTGGTACACCACTCTTAAGCCGCTGTCCATCTATTCGTGGGCCCAGTTGAAAGCCGAATTGCTTGCTACCTTCCAAGGATTCCGTCCGGATATCAAGACCACGAGGGACCTCATGAATTGCACCCAGCAAGACGACGAGCCCCTATCTGAGTACCTCAAACGCTTCATCCAACTGAAGGCCCAAGCGCCGAATGTGCCGGAAGCCGCGGTGATCGCAGCAGCCATCGAAGGCTTGGGGACCGGACAGTGCGCCGCTCACCTATCCAGAGAGCCACCGAAAGATGTTAAGGAATTGTTTGATGTGATGAATGCGTACGCGAGGTCGGATGACGACTTTCGGCGACGCAAGGCTGCCCGAATGATGCAGAGGCAAGCGACGAAAGCAAGTCGACCACCGCCCGTGCCAAATCAAAGAATTGTTAGGCCCTTTCGGTCAATCAACAATCTGCAAGAAGAACAAGCACAATCAGCAGCAGGCACGGCGAGGACCCAAATGGCTGACTTTCAGCCCCAAACAGGGTTCGATCAACCTTTCCGCGGAGGACGTGGTGGAAGGACAGGACGCGGCGGCCGAGACGGTAGAGGCCGCGGAAGAGGACCCAGGCCACCATATTGCATCATCTGTGACGGCAATTTCGGCCACACCACTCGGGACTGCAAATACAGCAAGATGGCGAAAGAGCTGAAAGACAAGGATCAAGCTTCAGCCTCTGCCGAAAGCTCCAAACACGTTTTCCACAATTTGCAAGACCCGGCAGCTGTGGCGGCAGCATGCAGCAATTACGCGAGCACGCCTATGCATCCCCCGCAGTACACGCATCCCCCAAATTTGCGTTGGTACAATCCGGCGTATCAGAGTTACCAGCCTCCGGTCTTCGCACCACAGTCGGTGGCAGTTTCGTCACCTATGCGCTACCAGCGTCAGCCAACGCCGCAGCCAGCGCTTTCGGTTCAGACCCAGCCTCAGGGGCAGCAAGCACAGCCGGGTTTCCAGCAGGTGCAGGAGATGGAAAATGAAACTAGCGCAATCAACTACATCCTTCCGTCAAGAGGGCACATTTTCGCTATCACGGGCGGATCCAACTTGGAGCACGAAAGTAAATGGGCGAGGAAGGACTACCATCGAAGGGTCCAGACGGTATCACCAAGGCTTCCACTGAACAGGCCAGCTTGGTCGCTAGCGCCGATATGTTTTGACGAGTCCGATTTCAAAGTCCGCGACTACCCGCATTGTGACGCTTTCGTCGCCACGGCCAATGTTGCCGGTTTTACCTTGCACAATATTCTGATTGACACCGGAAGCTCAGCTGACATCTTATTCGTCAAAGCTTTCGAAGCAATGGGATTCGACAGGCGCAGTCTGGACCCCGCCGGCAACTCACTGTATGGGTTCGGAGGAAGGAAAATTGACGCTATCGGCAAAAAGCAAGTCCCTGTATCTTTCGCCGAAGGAGAAAGAGTCCGCACCGAAACACTGACATTCGACATAGTAAACATGGACTATCCCTACACTGCCATTTTCGGCAGAGGCTTCACCAATAGGTTTGACGTCGTCATTAAGCAAAGCTACCTATGCATGAAGATGCCATCCCCTTTCGGCATCATCGCCGTACATGGAGATCAGCAAGCTTCCAGAAGGATTGAGGGGAAACCAACCCCAGGCTACAGCCTTATCAATGAGGTGGCAAACAAAGACGAAATGCAAACAACCACCGAAGAGCACGCTATCGTCAACACGTCGGAATGCAAGGTTGGGGAGCCGAAGAAACGATAAGAATCTCGCTTGCGGCCTCCAGGCCCGAAAGAGCCGTGCATATTGGGTCAAGCATGCCGGAAGAAGAAAGGAACGCTTTGGCATCCTCCCTTGCGAGCAATGATGACATTTTCGCTTGATCAGCAAGCGACTTGCAAGGCGTTAGCAGAGATCTCGCCCAACGCAGTTTGAACATCGCAAGCGGTGCTAAGCCCAGAAAGCAAAAACTGAGAAAAATGTCAAACGAAAGGGCAGATGCCGCGAAAGCCGAAGTACAAAGATTACTCGATGCGGGAGTAATCCGACCAGTCCAGTATCCCGAATGGCTGGCGAATGTCGTCTTGGTGAAAAAGAAGAACGGAAAATGGCGAATGCTATCACCAGATTTGGCTTCATCCTGACGATGAGGAGAAAACCAGTTTCATCACTCCTACAGGTACATACTGCTATCGGCGAATGCCGGAAGGGCTGCGGAATGCAGGCCCTACTTTCTCAAGGATGACCGACAAAGTGTTCGAAAGCCAAAAGCAAAAGAAAAACTTGTTGGCTTACGTCGACGTTATAGTGGTCAAGAGCGATAGACAGGAAGATCATCAAGCGGACTTGCTCGAGACTTTCGGCAATCTCCGAAAGAGCGGTCTGAAGCTCAACCCTGACAAGTGTATTTTCGGCATCAAGAAAGGCAAGCTCCTGGGTTGTCTAGTATCAGCAAGGGGAATTGAAGCCAACCCTGACAAGATAGCGGCAATCATCAATATGCAACCACCCTCAAACCGAAAGCAAGCGCAAAAGTTGACAGGAAGACTGGCTTCTTAGTGTATCTCGCAGCATCTCATACCACCGTAAGTGCAGTTTCCGAGGCCCTTTCGGGTGCAAAACTAAACTACTCAGAACTAGAGAAGATAGCATATACGGTGGTAATGGCTTCTAGAAAGCTAAAGCACTACTTTCAGTCTCACCACATCATAGTCCTATCGGCTCAGCCATTGGAAGCCTTGTTCCGCAACAACGAAGCTATTGGCCGAATTGGCAAGCGGGCGGCAGAGCTCAACGAATATGTGATCGATTACCAGCACCGATCCGCAATCAAGTCGCAAGCGTTGGCGGATTTCATAGCAGATTGGACTCCCGCCGCTTTCGACACAACACTCGAATTCGAGGAACCCGTGTGGATTGTGAATTGTGACGGCGCATGGGGAATGGCAGGAGCCGGAATCTCAGCGATCCTTACGCCACCAAGAGGACCGAAGGTAAGATTCGCCGCAAGATTGCAATTCCTCACGACCAACAACACAGCCGAATATGAAGCCGTGCTATTGGGATCACGAAAGCTCCGTGCAATCAGAGCGAGAAGATGCGTAGTCAAGTCGGATTCCCAAGTCGTTGTTGGTCACGTCGAAAAGGATTTCACAGCAAGAGAACCAGAACTAGCCAAATATCTGGCTGCAATCAGAAGAATGGAGAAGTATTTCACGGGTTTCACCTTACGTCATATTCCTAGGGCCGAAAACGTAGAGGCAGACGAATTAGCAAAGGCTGCAGCGCAAGGTAACCGCCACATTACTAAAGTAGCCGTAGTTCCCAAAAAAAAAAAAAAACGTCACGTAACTCGGCAGAAGACGAAATCAACCAAGCTTAAGGTTGAGACATTCGTCAACAAAATGTGATAAAAAGAGAATGTCGAGGAGGTAGGGCAAAAGAGACCCCTTCCATCCAACGACAATCTCGAAAGCCTGCGGGCTATGTGAAATCCGACCCTCCGACAAAACGAGAGGGCGGAACGAAAGCCTGCGGGCTATGTGAAACCCGACCCTCCGACAAAACGAGAGGGCAGAACGAAAGCCTGCGGGCTATGTGAAACCCGACCCTCCGACAAAACGAGAGGGCGGAACGAAAGCCTGCGGGCTATGTGAAATCCGACCCTCCGACAAAACGAGAGGGCGGAACGAAAGCCTGCGGGCTATGTGAAATCCGACCCTCCGACAAAACGAGAGGGCGGAACGAAAGCCTGCGGGCTATGTGAAAACCGACCCTCCGACAAAACGAGAGGGCGGAACGAAAGCCTGCGGGCTATGTGAAATCCGACCCTCCGACAAAACGAGAGGGCGGAACGAAAGCCTGCGGGCTATGAAAAAGCCGACCCTCCGATAAAATGCGAGGGCGGAACGAAGGCCTGCGGGCCACGAGCAAACCGACCCTCCGACAAAACGAGGGCCGAACGAAAGCTTGTGGGCTATGCACAACCAGCCCCCCATCACCGAAAGGGGAGAATGGTAGTGGAGGCCATGCCCATCAGCCCTAGTAGGGCAAAACAAACGACAGCTGGCAAGCATTTACAGCCGCTAAAACGTAAATGTTGTATTAACCTTTCACCTACCAAGTGATCACAAATACAACCAGGTGAGTAAATGCGGCCGTCCTGTACCATGGACAAGGCAGTATAAATAGGCAACAAAGTGCAAGCCTCCCATCCATCCTAAACTACCGAGGCTCTTCAAAATGTTAGTTCCAGGTAGTCAGCTCATTATCGAAAATGCGAGTAGGAAGCATCAGGAGCTACACTTTCGCTTTTATGATCGTGTCATCGGCATCGCGTCCACCTATCGTCACCAATCCGGTAACTGTAGGGGGCAGTTCCGTCGAGCGGCACCTTCATCTCAAACAAAAGATAGGAGATGAACCAAGCCATGCATACGGCTGGACGGCAATATGAGCAATTTCGCAGATATAGCCGGCTCCCTCGCGCGAATGCTACCGCTCCCTCGCCTAAGTGAGTGGGGGCGGGCGCGTCTTTGCTATCGGCTGAGGGGCTCGCACCGAAAGCTCCCTCGCGCGAATGCTACCGCCCCTCGCCTAAGTGAGTGGGGGCGGGCGCGTCTTTGCTATCGGCCGAGGGGCTCGCACCGAAAGCTCCCTCGCGCGAATGCTACCGCCCCTCGCCTAAGTGAGTGGGGGCGGGCGCGTCTTTGCTATCGGCTGAGGGGCTCGCACTGAAAGCTCCCTCGCGCGAATGCTACCGCCCCTCGCCTAAGTGAGTGGGGGCGGGCGCGTCTTTGCTATCGGCTGAGGGGCTCGCAACGAAAGCTCCCTCGCGCGAATGCTACCGCCCCTCGCCTAAGTGAGTGGGGGCGGGCGCGTCTTTGCTATCGGCTGAGGGGCTCGCAACGAAAGCTCCCTCGCGCGAATGCTACCGCCCCTCGCCTCAGTGAGTGGGGGCGGGCGCGTCTTTGCTATCGGCCGAGGGGCTCGCACCGAAAGCTCCCTCGCGCGAATGCTACCGCCCCTCGCCTAAGTGAATGGGGACGGGCGCGTCTTTGCTATCGGCTGAGGGGCTCGCACTGAAAGCTCCCTCGCGCGAATGCTACCGCCCCTCGCCTAAGTGAGTGGGGGCGGGCGCGTCTTTGCTATCGGCCGAGGGGCTCGCACCGAAAGCTCCCTCGCGCGAATGCTACCGCCCCTCGCCTAAGTGAGTGGGGGCGGGCGCGTCTTTGCTATCGGCGGAGGGGCTCGCACCGAAAGCTCCCTCGCGCGAATGCTACCGCCCCTCGCCTAAGTGAGTGGGGGCGGGCGCGTCTTTGCTATCGGCCGAGGGGCTCGCACCGAAAGCTCCCTCGCGCGAATGCTACCGCCCCTCGCCTAAGTGAGTGGGGGCGGGCGCGTCTTTGCTATCGGCTGAGGGGCTCGCACCGAAAGCTCCCTCGCGCGAATGCTACCGCCCCTCGCCTAAGTGAGTGGGGGCGGGCGCGTCTTTGCTATCGGCTGAGGGGCTCGCACCGAAAGCTCCCTCGCGCGAATGCTACGCCCCTCGCCTAAGTGAGTGGGGGCGGGCGTGTCTTTGCTATCGGCTGAGGGGCTCGCACCGAAAGCTCCCTCGCGCGAATGCTACCGCCCCTCGCCTAAGTGAGTGGGGGCGGGCGCGTCTTCGCTATCGGCGGAGGGGCTCGCACCGAAAGCTCCCTCGCGCGAATGCTACCGCCCCTCGCCTAAGTGAGTGGGGGCGGGCGCGTCTTTGCTATCGGCCGAGGGGCTCGCACCGAAAGCTCCCTCGCGCGAATGCTACCGCCCCTCGCCTAAGTGAGTGGGGGCGGGCGCGTCTTTGCTATCGGCTGAGGGGCTCGCACCGAAAGCTCCCTCGCGCGAATGCTACCGCCCCTCGCCTAAGTGAGTGGGGGCGGGCGCGTCTTTGCTATCGGCCGAGGGGCTCGCACCGAAAGCTCCCTCGCGCGAATGCTACCGCCCCTCGCCTAAGTGATTGAGGGCGGGCGCGTTTTATACTATCGGCCGAGGGGCTCGCACCGAAAGCTCCCTCGCACGAAAGCCTTCGCCCCTCGTCTAAGTGATTGGGGCGGGCACGTTTTATACTTTCGGCCGAGGGGCTCGCACCGAAAACTCCCTCGCGCGAAAGCCTTCGCCCCTCGTCTAAGTGATTGGGGGCGGGCGCGTTTTATACTATCGGCCGAGGGGCTCGCACCGAAAGCTCCCTCGCGCGAAAACCTTCGCCCCTTGCCTAAGTGTGTGGGGGCGGGCGCGTCTATGCTATCGGCCGAGGGGTTCGTACTGGAAGCCCCCTCGCGCGCGAAAAAATGCATGCCCAGTCGCCGAAAGCGCATGCTCACCATTCCAACACTCGAAAGGAGAGGGCGCAATGAACAAAAAAATAAAAAGCTTAATTAAAGCGAAAGTTACACTTCACAAAAAGAGTCGCAGTGCAAAAAAAAAAAAAAAAAAACTAAGTGTCCCTCATCGCACCAAGGGACATGTTGTATCTACGAGCGTCAGGCGAAAACGAATAGTCCTCCCGCTCTTGTTTTATAATCGGCCCTTCGCATTCGCCCAGGGCCGCACGTTTGCTATCACGCCTCCTCCGTCTTTCTTCTAGCAGCTAGAGAGTGCGCGCAGACTCTGGCGGCGCGGGGTAAGCCCCCTGTTATACCCACGCGCGCGGGCGTGGAACGGAAACCAAGAAGTACGGAGCGGCTCGGAGCACGAGGAGGCGCTTTAAACACGTCTCGGGATGCCAACCGTCGCGTCTCGAGATGCCAACCGTCGTGTTTCGAAGCGCCAACCGTCGCGCAATCAGAACGCCAACCGTTGCGCACTGAGGCATCTCTTAAATCCTAAATCCAAAACCTTAAACCCTAAAAATGCGTCAAGGACAGGCGAAAACAGGAAGCCATTTCCGCTTATCCTTTCGCGGGCGGGCGTACCACGAGCAGACAACGTCAACCCGTGACTTCGCTCAGGATGACGTTGAGGGGCTATTGTTGGGGCGGTAGCCCGGACGTGAGCTACCCGTTTTCGCCTGGTAAGGTTTTCACCATCAGAACCGAAAGCGTCAAGATCGCGAGGGTCAAATCCGAAGGCAGGCGGCTTCACGGGCCCGCCTTTCGCGCGAAAACAAGGCGGGCTTCAGGGCCTTCGCGCTGGTCGGGCTTTCGAGCAAAAGCCGAATGTCAACGGCGTGCCTTCACGCCGGTCAGGCTTTCGAGCGAAAGCCGAATGTCAACGGCGTGCCTTCGCGCCGGTCGGGCTTTCAAGCGAAAGCCGAATGTCAACGGCGTGCCTTCACGCCGGTCAGGCTTTCGAGCGAAAGCCGAATGTCAACGGCGTGCCTTCGCGCCGGTCGGGCTTTCGAGCGAAAGCCGAATGTCAACGGCGTGCCTTCACGCCGGTCAGGCTTTCGAGCGAAAGCCGAATGTCAACGGCGTGCCTTCGCGCCGGTCGGGCTTTCGTGTGAAAGCCGAATGTCGACGGCGTGCCTTCGCGCCGATCGGGCTTTCGAGCGAAAGCCGAATGTCAACAACAGGTTTTCGATTATTCCTTTCGGCCATGGCCGTGTGCTTCCTTACCGCAGGGTTCTCCGGATCATGACATGGAGGGGGCCCACAGGTCTGACGGACGGGCGCGCAGACCGCCTCGCTCCCGCGTGTATTTACGGTGATGCCCTTCGGGCCCGGAGAGCCAGAGAAGCCGCAAGGTAGATTAGGAGAGGGCCTTTTTGTAATTAAGGCAGAGTGGTTGGAAGGGCATTTTTGTACTTTTAACCGGTCTGAGATCAATATAAAAGGCTCCGGTACTCCCAAAGAGAGGGGGGGAGGAACACTGTTCACTTCATCTATTTTCCCGTTTTACCGTTCGGTTTCCGCTTTCGCTTTGGGCTTTCGTTCGTGCGACAACCCGCTGTTTCGGGATCTCGGTCCCCGAAACAACATGATATGTGATGATTTGAGCTACTGTTATCTTGTTCTAAAACAACACTAGAGTTTTGGAGAATTTCTAATATTAATATGATCCATAATTGCATTGAGTTAAATTAAGCTTTGTTGACCCTGTGAGAAGTTATCATACTATTGAATTGAGATCACTTACACATTTCATCCATCCTCCGCATAAATGCTCATGATTATCTATTGTTATCCTCTCAAAAGTTTATTGGAAGCATGTGGCTATTAAAAAAATGAGAGAAAGAAAAGAAAAAAAATCCGAGGAAATAAAAAGGGACAAGTGTCCGAAACCTCAAAAAGAAAGATCCCGAGGAAATAAAAAGGGACAAGTGTCCGGAACCTCGAAAAAATAATGAAAAAAATGAATATCAGAAAAAAAATGGGCATGTGCCCGTTAGTAGAATTAGCCTGATAGCCATGTGTTTCTGATAAGCAGAAGAGAGTGATATATTCAAAAGAGCATCCGACTCCATTTTCCATGCACATGCACTTCTCGATTCAATGGTATGGTTGACTTTCTCTTTGGATCCATTGTTTAATTTGGCAACATATGTTCTTAAGCTTTTTGAAAATTCATAAAAACTCCGGGATAATGGTGAAGTGAAAGAACTAGAGACTTGGTGCTTGACTTGATCGTTCTATCATTCAATTACTCAAGATTCAAGGTAAAGTACTAAGCCCCATGATAAATAATATGATATCTTTTTCTAATCGAAATGAGAACTTTTGTTTGAATGCATATGTTCTTATTAGAAGTGCAGATATTGCAGCAACTCCTGATCCATTGTTGAGTTTGGCTTTGCTAAGGGACTAGCAAAGGGTAAGCTTGGGGGAACTTGTTGACGGTCCTTAATGTCAATATTATACCATCAACTAATGCATAGAATGACATGAAATGAACCATAAAGCATAGTTGTAGGGTTTGATTCTAACAAGTTCCACGAGTTTTGGTGCTCTCACTTGTTTTGTAGGACATCCATGTTTTTACCATATAAAAGTATCTCAAGTGATGAAACAGAGCACACCATTGTGAAGAGCTCGTCGAGACGATCGAAACGGACATATGGTTTGCTACATTTGGAGTCCCGACTAGAGAGTCCTCGATGGATACGACTTGGAAGATTCTAGAACATTCCAGAAGACACGAGAAGGCGACCCACGGAAGGCGGGGCCCACCTGTCATAGGGGCAGACCGACCGGTCTCCCTGCTGGACCGACCGGTCTGGTACAGGGCCCAAACTCGCCCCCTTTCGCGTGACGCACTCCAACCGACCTCTCCAACGCGTTTTGGCCCATTTAGGCCCAAGTGCATATGATGATGGATTTAGTGCCACATCGCTTGCCCAAGGTGGAGGGGAGGCCAGGCGACCTATATAATAAACCCAGGACCCCCCTGAGGCAAAAACACCAACATCATCATCTAGGAGTCTTTGTAGAGGCGTCCCTCGAAGGACAACCTCTCCTCCCTAGAGAATTAGGTTTAGATTTTCCAATGTAATAGCTTAGCTTTAGTCGGGTGTTAGGGAGAGCGGAGCTGTGCTCCGGTTCCCGCGGAGTCTTCAGAGTTTTGGTATGTTTTGTATCTTTTCTTTGTAAGACTTATGCTTTAATATATTTATCTTCTCTATTTACTTTATGCTTTATTATATGATTAGTATAGTTGTTATATCTTGGCATGGGATCTTCGCTCGTATTGAGTGCTCTAGTTATGCTAGCTAATTAGTGTAGTAATCGATAGATTAGACATGGTGTTTAGTCTATAGGTTACCTGAGATTGCGCTCAATCCCACGGAATAGTTGTGGTAGTCCCAGGTATGACAGCTCTGTTAGGCCTTTGTAGTCCACCACGTTCGGATTGATGTTTCGTAGAGCTTTTGGCAGCCTTCTCCCAACTACTTTTTTTCCCAGTCTTCTTGGAGAGTTGGAAAGGACCTGCTGCTCCAATGTGCCAATGTTTATGACTGCTATATATTTTCATCTTTGTTACCTTAGAACCCAAGTAATAGAGAAGAACATAGGAACCTTGATCTTTCCCGTTGTCCTCCCACTATAGTTATCTATACATTTATCATTAAATTCTCTTTGATGTGCTTTCCTTATTATATATATCATATATCAATTACTCCTGCTTTAGTCTAATTAGTACTCTAAGTTAGTAGATGCATGATAGTGAGTTATCAGATTCTTGACCCTAGCTTCCCTGTGGTAAAATATAAATAACGATCCTGGAATACTCCCGGTAAAATGCTACAATGATGTTCTTTGCGCTTGCAGAATCTTTCATATTCTATTTGCGTTTACAAACGTCAACAACCATGTGCCCGAGTCACTGAGTTTCACGTCAAAACATAGTTCCATATTCATTAAGTCACCATTAATATATCATCATCATGTGGTATTTGTAGATCAAGTAAAGTTGCTTAGCATAGCATTGCTACCCAACATAAAACCCAGGTAACAAGGAAGATATGGAAAACTAGAATAATCCTGAGGGTTCACATAATTAGACACATGCATGCATATAGTGATTAATGGTGAATAGGTAAAGAACATGATCAAAGGTGCCTGCACTTGCCTTCTTCAAGTTGATGTTGATCACAGTCTTCAAAGTCAACCTCTTGTAGGTTCACTTGCAACTCTTCGTCTAAACGCAACAAACATCGGCACACAGGAGCAAACATACAAGCAAAACATGCATTAAATTAGAAAACAGTAACCAATACATAAAGCATGGATAAAACACTTATAAAACTGTTCTACTCGTCAAGACAAACGCGTGAACACGAAAACCAATAATAACGGAGCTATAACGGAGAAGTTATGAATTAAACAAGATTTTCTTTAATAAAATATTAGATTAAAACTAAACTCGAAATTTAAAAGTTGTAAACATAATTAACAGTTGTAAAAACATGTAGGTTATGTAATTACGAACCTAACACAACTTGAACGGGTTGAAACGGAGTTAAAAAGGAGTTTTTATAGCGAAAACAGTTTCAGTGGCAAACTTGTGATTATTAGAAAATGTATTTTGAAGACCACAGACCGGGTTTACGCTTTTCAAAGACGAAAACAAAATTTTGAGATGCGCCTAGGACTGCGGGTTTTATTTCAAAGAAACTGAGGGTCTCTTTAGAAAAAGAGTAGGAGCGAAGGGGTATCAATCCACCGTGGCCGTCGGATTTGAGTTTGATGGCGCAGATTAGAAGACAGGGGAAGAAGGAGGCGTCTTTGGCCGGAGGGGAAAGAGAAGGCGGTGGCCGCCATTGCCAGCCGAGCACAGAGCTCGCCAGAGTTCGTCTTCTAGGTGATTCTGACCACAGAAAAACATGGGGAGAGCATGGGAAGGATCGAGAGTTCAAGGGGATCTAACCTAGGGCGAACACGGGCTCGGGGAAGGACTAGAGTCGGCAGGTTGCTTGAACAGAGGCGGCGGTAAACCTGTTAACAAAGGTGAGCTCGAAACAGCGCATTACAAGGGGTAAACGAAGGGAGGAGGGGTTGAGAGGCTTCGTTGAGTTGATCTAGAGATCTTGGAATACCTTGCGATGGTCCTTAAGCCACTGAAAGCTAGGACGGCGGCGGCGGCTTGAAGCTTTGCGTCGGTGAGATCCAACCGCGGGTTTAGAGGAGGGGGAAGCTCGGGTGGCTTGAGTTGGGTTAGCGAAAAGGCGGTGCAGCACTTGAGGATCGATTTTTATAGGGCGCTGGGAGAGGTCAGCATGCCGTAACGAAAGGATGCGGCGGCGGCGGCTCGGACTCTGTCATTGAGTCCAGGGCAGTCACGCTAAGGGAGAAGACCCTGACGAGGCGGGACCACGAGTCAGTGAATGATGGAGGGAGGGAGGCGTCCGCGCGGCTCCTGCGCTTGCTAGCTGGGCCAGCTTGTCAGTGCGGCCCAAGGCAGAAGAAGAGAGGGAGGGAGAAGTGGAGGCCGGCTGGGCCGGATGCTTGGGCGGGCTATGCAAGGAGTGGAGAGAAGGGGGAAAAGCGCGAGCAGGCTGGCCGTTCAGGCCAGATTGGGGAGAGGTGCGGATACATGGGTGTATGCCGAGTCTCTGAGTGATGAGTGATTGTCAACTGGGATAATGCGCATATTCTTTGGCTTGTGATGTGTAGGTGTCGAGCACGGATACAGTGATCAGAGGCAAGGTGAAGGTCAAGTTAGAGACGTGCCGTGCCGATGGACCGAGAGCGGCGAAGGGCGGACGTGAGGCTTGGACTGAGGGACCGGTGGCCTAAGGATCAGCTGTGGTGGCTGACAGCCTGGGACAGCGACGAGCGAAGACTTGCGGGACATGGTGTTGCTCGGGTCGGGGACCTGGGGACACGTGTCGGTGGATGGGGTGCACGGGCGGTGTATCCCCTCTACGGCTCGGTTTGGTGGTTGAGCCACAGAAAAACCACCGAGTGGACGGTTTCCAGGTTTGGGCCTCAAAACCTGGGCGCTGATGGTTTCCGAGATTGACCAAAAAACTCAGTTTGAGGACGGTTTCCAGGTTTGGGCCTCAAAACCTGGGTGTTGCGGGTTTGCTGAGTTTGGGCCACAAAACTCAGGCTACGGTCGGCTGGTTTCCCGGTTTGGGCCTCAAAACCGGGGGTTGGCTGTGAAGGCTGGTTTCCTGGTTTGGGCCACAAAACCGAGGGTGCGACGTCCGGGAAAAGGACAAGCAGAGCGGTGGCGGCACATGGCGGCAATCGGTGAGGTTGCGTCGAGGCAACGCTACCAGTTGTGCGGGCGTGGCCGTCGGATCCACCTACCATGAGTTGGTCCAGAATAACCTTAGGGTTTAGCTGGTTCGCTCTGTAAGTAGTTAGGGGTAGAGTGGGAATTAGGAATAGTTAGAATTAGGATAAGTAGGGGGAGACACCCACCTCCCCATCTATCTCAGTCATTTGCTCTTTGCCTTCTAGGTTTTCCTGCTCTCCCACTCCCCTGCAATAGCGAACCTGAGATCCACAGAGAAGAGACCAATACCTCTGTGCTTGTGAGATTTTTGAGGAAGTGAGGCCGTAACCTCACCATTGTTGCGTGTGGTAGCCACACGGTTGCAATTTTGTGGTTGTGATTCGTGTTTTGTTTGTGTTCTTCGCGGATTACTTTTCTCCATGTTTTTCCCGTCGATTGATCTCTTTGCTCGGTTCATCTTTTGCAAATCCGTTTGAACCAAGTTGTTCTAGATCGTGAGGCACTTCTTTCCACCGAAGGAATTCACCTCTAACCTCACGGTCTAGGAGATCGAGCGATTTTAGGTTTGGATCGGTTTTGCTCCCTTAGTCCCGAATTCTTCCAATTCACCAATTTGGAGTTAGGTTCGAGCCATGATTCTTTTGGGATAGCCCACTAACCTCCTTGGAACTCCTCATACCAAGTCTAAGCCTTAGTGCTTTTGATTCGGAGGAGATCGTGTGATTTTCGCGGAAGAACTGCACAGTTTCGGGACCTTCGGACGCTGGGACTGTGAGCATCGGACGCTGAAGTTCATCACATCGGAGCGTCCGTTGCCACGTGTCACCTGACAGTGATTTTAAAGGAGCATCAGACGCTGACCATCGGAGCGTCCGTTGCCATCGGACGCGCCGGAGGTCAAGCATCGGACGCTACTATTTCACTGTAGCAGCGTCCGATGCCTATGCAGTAAGGTTCCAGATTTGCTCTGTTTGCATCGGACGCGTCCGTTGGTTGGTCATCGGACGCTGCCAGCGTCGATGCTGCTGAGTTTGCGCAGTTTCGTCCACGGTTTGATCGTTCATTGTCGGTTTTGATTTCCGGCTTTTGCGTTGGATTTCCGACTTCGTGCTCTACAGAAATCGGGCTTCCCGCTTTGTAAAATAGCCTGAATCCCCCTCGCGTTGCTCGGGGGAGGTTGAGGTTACCCAAAGTCCATCCTGTCACTAGTTGAGTTGCGTGAACTTGGGTGAGGAAGTTTTTTGTGGTGTCCCGCTGTGTTCCTAGGGAACATCCACCCATTCTCTTGGGTCGTGGACATCACGCGCATCGGTTTTGCTCTTGGGGTTGATTTTCTGGGACAGAGGCTATTAGTTTCTAAAAAGAAATTTAAGCTCCCATTCACCCCCCCCCCCCCCTCTGGTCGCTTTCTGGTAGCACTTTCGGTCCTTCAAGAGGGGTGAGGGAGAGAGAAGAAAAGCCCTTTCTTTTATTTCAGTTGATTTCCAAAAGCATTTTCAAAACAATTTGAAAACCTTTCAAACTTTTGAGCACACCACACAACACAAAATTAAATAATGCACTGGCATGTATGCTCAAACATGTTATTGCCCTAAGATAAATTTTAATTTATTGAAAAGTTTTATTATTTCTATATTCTCATGACCCAAAATACAGAACAAACATCTTTTTCTCTATTTCCAAACTTTACATATTTTAGGGTGTTACACCTATCCATCGTTTGCCAGGCCTGAAACTACCCGTCAACTATTTGATGATGTCGAAGACTGCCCTGGCCACTATGAGTGCGGGAAGTTCATAATTCCCAAGGCCCAGCTCATCGACGAGGAAAAGTGGGATACAAGGAGGTTCCATAGTACATGGAAGGTGCAAAAGCCTGGATGTTAAGTTTTAACGTCAAGATTCCCCTGGAGTACTTTCACTTGCCCACTGGTAACGAAATGCACCTACCCGTCGACTTTAGCGACATGTACAACCTGATGCAAGAAGAAGACCTGGACATCGTTCAAATCACCCTATTCACACTGTAAGCGATGAATGCAACTTCCACAGATCACTACATTCGCATTTTCCACAACTTTATTCTTATTATGTCACGATGACTTGTCTGTGCAGGATGACGGTCACTGTAAGTAATAAAAAGACAGGTCCTGTACTCTACCTCTCTCCTACACATATTGCTGAAAGAGTCATCAAGGGTTTCGAGATCAATGATCCAGAGTTGACAGTTCGATAGCGAGAGAAGAAATATGAAGAAAATATGAAAGCCGAGAAGACTAAGTTGAAAAATTACATACTAGAATGCATGAAGAAGATCAAGCCGGACGGGCCGGAGTGTATAATGGCTACCTATCACGTTGGGTAAGTCAAATACATGTACGTACACCTAAGTGGCTAGCATATCATGCCTTCTCATCGTTGTAAACTCTATTTTGTTGCAATGGTGCAGCCAGGGCCTCGTCGGTGGCCACTGGGTCACTTTTATCATATACCCTCAAGATGGCGGGGCCTATGTGTTTGACTCCTTGAGCGTACCAAACTAGCAAGGATACAAGACTTTCAAAGATTGTCTAAAAAAGTAAGTCATCAAGCTTTTTCATCATTTACGGTTAGTGTATGTATTTAAATTGTTGCTAAAACTATTATATTTCGTACAACACTTATAAGGAATACCAAAAGGTGCCCGAATTCTGGGACCGAAGAACTCAAAAGTTCAAGGACAAGCATACGTACCACCTCAAATCCTACGAGATTTTCCGGTACGTATTTCAAAGGTTCAAATCATGTTTCATACATATGGGTTCTAATGCTTATGTATCAATTATGTAGTGTGCCAAACAACCGCTAGGATTAAAGACATGTGGCTTGTACACCTGCTTGTTTCTAAGGGAAAGCAAGAAGTACACCAACAGTGAAGGACCGAGAATGCAAAAGCAAGGCGACCAGAGGGGGGGGGGTGAATGGGAGCCAATAAAATTTCTCACGAAACTTTGGCCAAGTGTCCCAAAATCAATCCCCAAGAGCTACTACCAAAAACGTGATGCCCACGACCCTTGGAAGAGGGTGGATGATCCCAGGGATCACAGCGAGGCACCACAAAAACTTCCTCACCCAAGTTCACGCAAGTCAACTAGTGACGGGATGGGTTTTGGGTAACCTCAACCTCCCCCGAGCAACGCGAGGGGGATTCAGGCTATTTTGTAAAGCGGGAAGCCCAAATTCTGTAGAGCACGAAGTTAGAAATCCAACGCCACAAACGAATCACGAATCGAAAGACGAACGAACAAACTGCGGATGAAAACGCGTCGAACTGGATCGACCGGACTCTGGCCAGCGTCCGGTCAGCAGGGACCGGACGCGTCCGGTCAACAAAAATCGGCTCTGGAACCTTACTGTTCGCGACCGGACTCACGAGTACGGAGCGTCCGGTCGAGAGCAGTGCGTCCGGTCAGAAACGAACAAGCACGATGAACAGTGAAAGCGATGCGTCCGGTCAAAACATGAATGGAGCGTCCGGTCAAAGTGAAGAACACGGCTACGTGCTGTTCATCGACCGGACTCACGGACCGAGCGTCCGGTCACCCCGACTGAGCGTCCGGTCGACTCGCTGCAGCCCCGTTCGTCCACCGATTTGCCTCTATCTCACCCAAAACAATTCCTCTAGGGATCAAACTTGGTGAGATGAGTCACAAGGAGTATAGTGAGCTATCTTTAAGAGATCATGGCTCGAACCTATCTCCAAAACGGTGGATCGAAGAATTTCGGGGAAGGAAGAAAACTTGACCCGAAACTAAAAATCGATCGATCTCCTAGACCGTGAGGTTAGAGGTTAATTCCTTCGGTGGAAAGAAGTGCCTCACGATCTAGGACAACTTGGTTCAAACGAATTTGCAAAAGATGAACCGAGCAAAGAGATCAAGCGACGGGAAAATCGTGGAGAAAAAGGATTCCGCGAAGAACACGAACACAACGGAAATCACAGCCACGAATTGCAAGCCGAAGCGCAAACACACGCTACGACAAGGAGGATACGGCCTCCTTTCCTCAAAATCAACAATACACAGAGGTGAGTCTCTCTGCGGATCTCAGCAAGCTACAGCAGGGGATGGGAGAGCAGGAAACCCTAAGTGCAGGAAGCAAATGAGATGGCTAAAACTGAGATAGCGAGGAGGGTGTCTCCCCTAGACTACTTATACTAACCTAGCCTAAGCCTATTTCCTACTCTACCCCTCACTACTGTATTTACAGAGCGGACCAGCCTAACCCTAAGGCTATTCTAGTCCACCCGCTGGTGGTAGGTAGATCCGACGGCCACGCCCGCACGGTCTTCCGCGTCGCCTCCACGCAACCTTCAGATCGCCGCCACGTGCCGCCACCACTCTGCACCCCCGGTTTTGTGGCCCAAACCGGGAAACCAGCCTTTTCCATCAGCCCCCGGTTTTGAGGCCCAAACCGGGAAACCAGCCTCCAGCCCGAGTTTTGTGGCCAAACTCGGAAACCGTCCGCGCCCGAGTTTTGAGGCCCAAACTCGGAAACCGGCCCACGCCCAGGTTTTGAGGCTCAACCTGGAAACCGTCGCGCCCAGGTTTTGTGGCTCAACCTGGAAACCCAGCACCCAGGTTTTGAGGCCCAAACCTGGAAACCGTCCACCGTTGGTTTTTCCCGGGCTCTACCAACAAACCGGCGTCGTAGAAGGGATGCACCGCCTGTGCACCCCTTCCACCGACATGATCGCACTTCTCCGCTTGTCGCTGTCGCAGGCTGCTAGCCACCACAGCTGATCCTCCGGCCTCCAGTCCATCAGTCCAAGTCCACGTCCGCCCTTCACCGTCCGATACATCGGCATGGCACGTCCGCCGCACGGCACGCCCATCCTTCATCGCGCCCGGTCCGTCGGCACGACACGTCGCAACTTGACCTTCACCCGCCATCGACCACTGTCTCCGTGCTCGACACCTGCACAACACAAGCCAAAGAACATGCGCATCATCTCCGTTGACAATCACTCATCACACAGAGACTCGGCATACACCCATGTATCCGCAATCTCCCCCTTGATGAGTGCATTGTCAACTCCACAACAAATCATGAATAAGAAGAAGGAGGTAGGAAGGAGTGAGAAGAGAAAACCCAACCAAATGACCCAAAAGCCTAACAAAAGCCAAGAAAGGTCAAGTGGATGAAGCGAAAACTTGGTCCCCAAAGACATGGGCAACGGCTCGACGCAACCAAGCAAAGCAAAGCTAGCCCTCAAGAAGAGGTAGAACAGGCTCAACACCGCTAGCAGATACCAATTGAAGATCGGAGGACAACAGAAACAAAATGCTAGTCCCTCAAGACAGAGGCAACGGCTCAACACAACTAGCAAGAAAATCACTCCGAACCAATTGGAAATCAACCCAAACCAAAAGGGAAAGCACACCCGACGATACCAATTGAAAGCCAAATGAAAAAGCTTATGAAAGCTCATGAAAAGCTAGGAACGTTTGCTAGTCCCTCAAGACAGAGGCAACGGCTCAACACAACTAGCAAACTCCCCCTCGACAATTGCAAGCAACTGGGACAAATAATTCTCCCCTTAGTTGATCAACACAGGGGCATATGATTTGCATAAATTTCTCCCCCTAGTTGAAAATGCACTTATCAAGGCCAAAAGGTATCGGAGAAGCAACTCCCTTCACACAAACTCCCTCTGAACACAAGATCTCCTTCCAAAAGGCATATGAAGTCAAAATGCAAGTTAGGAGCTTCAAGTATATAGTCAAAAAAGTGCAAAGATGCTCTAATCAGTATAGCTCCGACATCTCAATTAAGCACTCAAATAGCAAAGGCTCAAACTGATCACTTATACGAAATATGAAGCATAGGAGCATGTGAGCAGTTTTAAGCCAAAAAGGATAGTCACCATCAAAATAGCACTAGACATGTATAGAAGGAATCCAAACAAGTGCTAAACATATATACAAAGTGAACTACCCCTAGCAAAGTTCAATCATCATGCATAGGAATGAAGCATATACTTGTGATTTCAAATTCATATCGGAGTTGCAGCGGTAAAAGAGTTCACAAGTTCATTTTTAGCATGTGATTGCGAGAGGTTGAAAGCTTGTCATCGCCTAACTTTTCAACCGTGCGAAGCCTATGCCGAAGCAATCAGAAGCTTAAAGCAACGGTTTCGGTCATACACTACATGGCTCAAGTTTAACTCAAGATGCAATGAGAAACAGTCTCAATACCATGAGGTGTGGACAAGCAATCCCATCTCGATCTTTTCAATTCAACAATACTTGGTTCAGATTTTAAGCAAGTTATGAACAACCAAGCAAGTGAATGACTCAGAACTAGAGACATAGCAACCTAGCATATATGAAAAGCAGGAATGGACTCAACACACCCTACACATGCTAGTTGCATATCTCAATGGTGAACATTTTCAGATTTATATACATTAGGCATAATTCACCATTCCAAAAATAGCTCGCTCATAACATGTAACAGTGATCAGAAGGAGCATAAGCTACAAGCATCATCATAAGTATCGGAGCAATACTAACAAGAGCATAATTACATTCTAGTGAATATAGACATGAAGCTCAGAATGTAAATGCGTATGCCCGACACAAAACTGAAAGAAAGAAGATACCAATTGGAAGGACTCAAGAAACTCAAAAGAAAAGAGCCTCAAAATAAAAGAGTCAGTCTGTACATCTCAAAATGCTTCCCCCATCTAAAAGGGGAAACACACACCAAGCTCACCCCTCAACCTATTAAAGGTTGATTCGTCTAAAGGCTTGGTGAAAATATCAGCCAATTGGTGATGAGTATCGACATGGCGAAGGTCGATATCACCCTTCTCCTGGTGGTCTCGCAAGAAATGAAAGCGCACATCAATGTGTTTGGTTTTCGAGTGAAGCACGGGGTTCTTAGCAACGCTAATGGCACTCATGCTGTCACAAAGCAAAGGAACTCGAGTAAAGCTCAAACCAAAATCACGCAAAGTGGCCATCATCCAGAGTAACTGGGAACAGCAGCTAGCCGCAGCAACATATTCAGCCTCCGTGGTAGACTGAGCGACACTAGACTGCTTGCGAGAAGACCACGATACAAGAGAAGACCCAATAAACTGGCAAGTCCCAGAAGTGGACTTGCGCTCAATGCGACAACCAGCAAAATCAGCATCAGAAAAGCCACAAAGCGAGAGGGTGGAAGAAGCAGAATACCAAATCCCGAACTCAGGCGTGAAACGAAGGTACCTGAAGATGCGCTTCACGGCCTGACGGTGAGAAGTGCGTGGCGAAGCCTGAAAGCGCGCGCACAAGCACACGGCGAACTGAATGTCCGGCCGTGTCGCCGTCAGGTAGAGCAGCGATCCAATCATGCTGCGGTACTCCTTCTGGTCCACTGCTTCTCCATCCGTGTCGGCATCCAGGGCAGTCGTCATCGACATGGGCGTCGGAAGAGGCTTGGCCTCACCCATGTCGAACCGCTTCAGCAAGTCCCTCGTGTACTTGCCCTGGTGCACAAACGTCCCCTCTCGGGATTGCTTAATTTGCAACCCGAGAAAGAAAGTCAGCTCGCCCATCATGCTCATCTCGAACTCCCTGCTCATAGTATCTGCAAACTTGGCAACCAAAGCGTGAGAAGAACCACCGAAAATGATATCATCCACGTAAATTTGGACCAAGAGAGTATCTTTGCCTTGCTTGAGGAGAAAGAGCGTTTTATCAACACATCCCATTTTAAAACCCTTAGCTAGCAAGAAGGTTTTTAATCTCTCATACCAGGCTCTAGGGGCTTGTTTCAAACCATACAAAGCTTTGTGGAGTTTAAAGACATGGTTTGGAAACCTGGGATTTTCAAAACCGGGGGGTTGCTGGACATAGACCTCCTCCTCAATGTAGCCGTTTAAGAAGGCACTCTGGACATCCATTTGAAAAAGTTTGAAACCCATGGATGCAGCATAAGCCAAGAGTATCCTAATAGCCTCCAAACGAGCTACAGGAGCGAAGGTCTCCTCATAATCTATCCCCTCCTTCTGACTATAACCCTTCGCTACAAGCCGGGCCTTGTTTCTTACAATGTGGCCCTCCTCTCCTTGCTTGTTTTTAAATACCCATTTTGTCCCAATAGGTTTACAGTCAGGAGGTGGAGGCACTAGAACCCAAACCCGATTTCGCTCAAAATTCTCTAGCTCCTCATGCATGGCATTGACCCAATCCGGATCCGTCAATGCGTGTCCAACATCTCGGGGCTCAAAAGACGCAACAAAAGCAGAATGAGCAAAGTGCGAGATGTGCTGTGACCTGGAGCGAGTAACTCGCTCGTTGATGTCGCCGATCATCTGTTCAGGGGGGTGCTGGCGCTGGATATGTCGTGGCGCCTCCCGGGAAGAAGTGACCTCCCCCTCAACAGCAGCTGGTTCCACCCCGGGTACAAAAGGTACCGCGCGAGGTGGAGGATCCCACGGCCCCCAGGAAGAAGAAGTGTCGGGGCCGTGAGTCGTCGTCGAGGCCGCTCTTTGCGGCACGGCAGGTGGAGGGGGTGCTGGATTATCTATACCTTCAGCACCCTCGTCCTCATCATCAAAAAGAGGCTCTCCAACCTCATGATCACCTGCACGCTCAAAACGAGAAGAGGGACAAACAAGAGTCTCGTCGAAGGTGACATCTGATGTCTCCATGACTCGGTTAGTGTCAAGGTTAAGTACACGATAAGCTCGAGTGTGAGTGCCATAACCCAAAAACACACCGTCAGAAGAACGAGACTCAAACTTGTCCAGGTTGCCTTTCTTCAATATAAAACAATGGCAACCGAAGACTCTAAAATAACTCACCTTGGGCTGGCGACCAAAGCGCAACTCATAAGAGGTCTTCTTCAAAAACGCTCTCAGAAAAATGCGATTCGAAATGTAGCATGCAGTGTTCATAGCTTCGGCCCAAAAGCGCCTAGGAGTCCTATGCTCATCAAGCATCGTCCTGGCCATCTCAACAAGGGTCCGATTCTTCCTCTCTGCAACACCATTTTGGGGCGGTGTGTAGGGGGAAGAAAACTGATGCTCCAAGCCAAGGTGGTTACAAAACTTCTCAAAATCCGAATTTTTAAACTCGGAACCATTATCACTCCGAATAGCTCGCATCGAGTTCAAAGGGAACTCGTTCTGAAGACGCAAAATCAGATTGCGAGCAAATGAGAAAGTCTCGGTCTTCTCAGCTAAAAAGAAGACCCACGAATATCTCGAAAAGTCGTCAACAACAACCAAAACATACCACTTGCCACCAACCGAGCTCACCCGAGCCGGACCAACAAGGTCCATGTGTAAAAGCTCTCCGGGGTGCGAGGTCATGACCTTAGTCACCGGATGGTGGGGAGCAGCAACCATCTTCCCATGTCTGCAAGAATGGCAAACTAGATCCTTCTCCATCGAAAGCTTGGGCAATCCTCGGATTAGGCCAAGTGAGCTAAGTCTTGCAAGCAAGTCGAAACTTAAATGACCGAGCCTCCTATGCCACTTCCAAAGATCGGAGGAAGAAGGACTAGCCAAAAGACAGCGAGAAGAACCAAACGATTCCGAGAAATTCGCACAAAAGACTTTCCCAAAGGGCGAAATCAGACATACAAGATCGCCCTGAGGATCTAAGATGCGACTAAGGTTCGGTTTAAAACGAATCTCATAGTCATCATCAAAAAGTTGCGAAACAGAAAGAAGGTTAAAATGCAGGTTAGAAACAAGAGCAACATCGCGCAACACAAAGTGCTCATTAACCCGCACCGTCCCACGGGACAATACTTTACCTTTACTATTGTCGCCGAAGGTTATGTACTCCTTTCCGGCGACCGGGCTAAGGCTGGAGAACCACTTGGCGTTTCCGGTCATGTGCCTCGAGCAACCGGAATCCACCAACCAAATGTCCTCCAACCGTCTCACCTACATCAATAAAAAGACATAGGGTGAGCATACGGTCCAACACTGGGGTTAGTGAAATAAGGGGAAAACCAGTGTTGGGCCGGCTGCTCAAAAGAAGGGTTAGTGTAAAAACCATTCCTAGCATGTCTACGAGGGAAGCGATCACCACGCTGAGGAAAACGTGGTCCGCTAGGGAAGAAGCGCTCACCGCGGTACTCAAAACGCGGTGGGGGAAAGCGCTCAACTAAGCCTCCGCCACGGGGTCCGTTACCTGCAAAAGCAGGACCCCGTCGGGCACCCTCTCTACGAGGTTTACGCCTAGGAGCCTGGGGCTCAACTGCTCTAGCGTCTCTCCTCGAAGCTCTCTCCTGCCTAGGCCTAACAAACTGAGGTGCTGGACCTCTAGGCCTAGTCTCCCTCCTCGGGGCTCTCATCTCCTGCCTAGGCCTGGAACCCTGACGTCCGGACCTAGCAGCTCTCCCCTGGGCCTTCGGTACATGTCCACCATGAGCTGGATGGTACATGTCCGGGTTCTCCATCTCCCGAGCCCTGCGCGCCTCTCTCTTGCGCCTAAAGCAGAACTCGCTCAAGTGACCATCCCTCCCACAGAAATCACACTGGTACCTCACCGCACGCACAGGGGGTTGTTGGTGACCAGGGCTGTGGGTGTGGCTCACTTTGCCTTTGCCCTTTGGTGGCAACTCCTCACGAATGGGTGGCAGAGCATCAAGCTTGTTTCTGAGGTGGTTTGGCTTGGGTGCCCAAACTGGGTTCTTGGGAGGAACTTTAGGGGGTTCCTCAACCACACCATCTTGGGTGATAGGCTTGGCTGGCTCTTTGAGTGGAAGCTTGGCAAGTTTGGGAATAGTGGTGGAATTGGGCTTCTCACATGGGTTCAGACCACTAGACTCTCCAATCTTCCCAAAGGCTGAGAGATCAACACTCTGAGCAAAACCTACACCAGGGGCACCAACAGCTCGCTTGAATTGGGAGATCATCATCCCGAGCTGCGGCTCACTACTGGAGACCCATGACAAGATGGACCGAAGGTATGTGTTTTCTTCCTCGGTTTGCATCTTGCCATGCTTCACATTGGCAATCTCCATCTCCAGGCCCTCACACAAAGCACACCTCATGACACAAGTGCTATCTGAGCTGGCCTTCTCTAAAGACTCAAGCTTGGCATTCTTCTCTGCCAACTCAGATTGCAAGACAGGACAAGTCTTGCACGCACCCAACAGCTGCGGCCTAGCTCGGAGCTCATCCACCTCATCTACCAGCGCAGCATGCTTACTCCTCAGAGTGAGAAGATCCGTCATGTGCGCGGCGCAACTCTCGCACTCCAACTCCTCCGACACAACCACGGTGGACCGAGCGAACTCAAGCTCCTTCACCGTGTCCTCCCACTTCTGCCTAAACTCCTTGCGCTCTCTAGCGGCACGCCTAAGCAACTTATCTTGGCTAAGGAGGGCAGCAGTCAACTTCTCAACCTCGGAGGAAAGCTCGTCGTAGGTGAGAGATACCTGGGAGGTGTCGTCGTCGTCGTCGTTCCGAGGGGTACGCTCCGGCTCGCCGTCGACCTCATCGCCCAGCGCCATGGTGCAGAAGCCGTCGTCGTCGGCGAAAAAGCAGAGGCCGTTCAGCTTGTCCTCGATCCTCTTCTTCTTCTCGGACTCGTCATCACTCGAGCTGGCGGAGTCGTCATCCGAGCCGTCGACGTCGCTGAGCGTGGCGAAGAATGCACGCTGCTCAGCTTGCTGCTTCTCCAAGTACTTCTTCTTGATGTACTCTTTGTCGAAGCCGCCCCGCTTCTTGTGCCTTGGGGGAACGTGCTTCTCCTTGTACTTGGAGTCGCGCCTGTGGCCGTGATCGCCCTTCCCCAGATGCTTGTTCTTCTTCTTGGGGCAGTCGGCGATGAAGTGGTCGGGGTCGCCGCATTCGTAGCATCCGGCGCGTCCTCCTCCACGACGGCGGTTCACGCGGTTGTTGTGGAACCGCGAAAACCGGTTGGCAAGCAAAGCCAACTCGTCGTCTCCCAAAGACTCCAGCTGGTCCTCTGTCACAGAAAAGAGAGAAGAAAGCGCAAAGCCAGCTGAGGGGTTAGAGGAAGAGCCGGAAACCAAAGCCATGGACGGGCGAGAAGGATTTTCAAAAGAAGCCCTTGCCATAGCATCAATCTCACTGGACTTGAGCTTACTGAAGAGCTCGTCGCAGGTGAGGGTCTCATAGTTCGGCGATTCGATGATTGCCTGAACCTTGGAGTCCCACACCGAACGGTCAAGAGTGTGCAAAAGCTTCAAAGCACGCTCATGATCGTCAAATGGCAACTGCTCTCTGTTAGCCCTCATCCTGTTGACAATCACCTGAAAGCGAGCGAATAAACTTTCTATGCTCTCGCCAGGCTGATGTCGAAAGTTCTCATACTCTCTCTTGAACGACTCGTAGAGTCGGGTTTTGACTTGAGAGGTGCCCTCATGAAAACGCATGAGGGTGTCCCAGATCTCCCGAGCCGTAGAGAGGTGAGAAACGCGATCAAACTCACCCACGCTCAAGCAGGAGAACAAAGCGTTACGCGCCCGGCTATTGGCTTCGTGCTCATCGATCTGAAGCTGAGAGACACGAGCAGCCAGGACAACGTAGTTGGCGTTGTTGCAAATCTCCCAAACAGAAGAGCCCATGCTCTGGAGATAGGCCGACATGCGTATCTTCCAATACGCATAGTTCGTCCCATCGAAAAACGGCGGTTTGCCCACGCCGCGATCCATGTCGCCTTCGGTGGATCTGGAACCGGCTAAGGTGGAAGATCCTTAACCTGCTCCGATACCAATTGAAGGACCGAGAATGCAAAAGCAAGGCGACCAGAGGGGGGGGGGGTGAATGGGAGCCAATAAAATTTCTCACGAAACTTTGGCCAAGTGTCCCAAAATCAATCCCCAAGAGCTACTACCAAAAACGTGATGCCCACGACCCTTGGAAGAGGGTGGATGATCCCAGGGATCACAGCGAGGCACCACAAAAACTTCCTCACCCAAGGTTCAGGCTATTTTGTAAAGCGGGAAGCCCAAATTCTGTAGAGCACGAAGTTAGAAATCCAACGCCACAAACGAATCACGAATCGAAAGACGAACGAACAAACTGCGGATGAAAACGCGTCGAACTGGATCGACCGGACTCTGGCCAGCGTCCGGTCAGCAGGGACCGGACGCGTCCGGTCAACAAAAATCGGCTCTGGAACCTTACTGTTCGCGACCGGACTCACGAGTACGGAGCGTCCGGTCGAGAGCAGTGCGTCCGGTCAGAAACGAACAAGCACGATGAACAGTGAAAGCGATGCGTCCGGTCAAAACATGAATGGAGCGTCCGGTCAAAGTGAAGAACACGGCTACGTGCTGTTCATCGACCGGACTCACGGACCGAGCGTCCGGTCACCCCGACTGAGCGTCCGGTCGACTCGCTGCAGCCCCGTTCGTCCACCGATTTGCCTCTATCTCACCCAAAACAATTCCTCTAGGGATCAAACTTGGTGAGATGAGTCACAAGGAGTATAGTGAGCTATCTTTAAGAGATCATGGCTCGAACCTATCTCCAAAACGGTGGATCGAAGAATTTCGGGGAAGGAAGAAAACTTGACCCGAAACTAAAAATCGATCGATCTCCTAGACCGTGAGGTTAGAGGTTAATTCCTTCGGTGGAAAGAAGTGCCTCACGATCTAGGACAACTTGGTTCAAACGAATTTGCAAAAGATGAACCGAGCAAAGAGATCAAGCGACGGGAAAATCGTGGAGAAAAAGGATTCCGCGAAGAACACGAACACAACGGAAATCACAGCCACGAATTGCAAGCCGAAGCGCAAACACACGCTACGACAAGGAGGATACGGCCTCCTTTCCTCAAAATCAACAATACACAGAGGTGAGTCTCTCTGCGGATCTCAGCAAGCTACAGCAGGGGATGGGAGAGCAGGAAACCCTAAGTGCAGGAAGCAAATGAGATGGCTAAAACTGAGATAGCGAGGAGGGTGTCTCCCCTAGACTACTTATACTAACCTAGCCTAAGCCTATTTCCTACTCTACCCCTCACTACTGTATTTACAGAGCGGACCAGCCTAACCCTAAGGCTATTCTAGTCCACCCGCTGGTGGTAGGTAGATCCGACGGCCACGCCCGCACGGTCTTCCGCGTCGCCTCCACGCAACCTTCAGATCGCCGCCACGTGCCGCCACCACTCTGCACCCCCGGGTTTGTGGCCCAAACCGGGAAACCAGCCTTTTCCATCAGCCCCCGGTTTTGAGGCCCAAACCGGGAAACCAGCCTCCAGCCCGAGTTTTGTGGCCAAACTCGGAAACCGTCCGCGCCCGAGTTTTGAGGCCCAAACTCGGAAACCGGCCCACGCCCAGGTTTTGAGGCTCAACCTGGAAACCGTCGCGCCCAGGTTTTGTGGCTCAACCTGGAAACCCAGCACCCAGGTTTTGAGGCCCAAACCTGGAAACCGTCCACCGTTGGTTTTTCCCGGGCTCTACCAACAAACCGGCGTCGTAGAAGGGATGCACCGCCTGTGCACCCCTTCCACCGACATGATCGCACTTCTCCGCTTGTCGCTGTCGCAGGCTGCCAGCCACCACAGCTGATCCTCCGGCCTCCAGTCCATCAGTCCAAGTCCACGTCCGCCCTTCACCGTCCGATACATCGGCATGGCACGTCCGCCGCACGGCACGCCCATCCTTCATCGCGCCCGGTCCGTCGGCACGACACGTCGCAACTTGACCTTCACCCGCCATCGACCACTGTCTCCGTGCTCGACACCTGCACAACACAAGCCAAAGAACATGCGCATCATCTCCGTTGACAATCACTCATCACACAGAGACTCGGCATACACCCATGTATCCGCAAACAGCTGGAAGAAGCTCAAGGAAGGTGTCAAGTATTGGGTAGAGTAACAGAGCCATATGATGTGCTTTAAACAAGTTAAGGTGAACATATGCAAGTTTGTAATGGAGAAATGCATTCTCAAAGGAGAAACATTCTTCGACAACGACTCTGAGCTGGCATTGCTACCCCAGTACGAGAAGCTCCAAAAATGGAATACAATGCTTCGTCCCAGAGATTACGCTCATCAAGTTGAACTATGAATTGTAATTCCAAATTGAAAACAACTAAGTCAATGTGTATATGATGACAAGAACAACTAAGTGACTTTGTATGTTATGTATGGATGGTTTATATGTGCATATATATCTCTCTGTTTGAAATCTGGAATTCTATAATTGATTTAAAAACTGCAATTTGATTTGAATTCATATCATGTGTTTCTACTGGCTGCATTATTTATTTTTTTAATCCAAAATTAATAACCGTGGCGGGTAACATAAAGCGCCCACTGCGGTTAAACGTATCTACCACAATGGGCAACCTAAAACGACCTCTGTGGTAAATATTTTACCACAGCAGGCACGTTAGGTTGCCTGCTGCAGTAAATGTGATTAACCGCAGCGGGCTGCTTATGTTGCCTTGCCCGCTGCAGTAAAGCCAAATGGCCCGCTGCAGTTAAGCTCTATGCAGTAGTGACTCTGCCTTCTTTGCAAAAGGTCACACTCAATCGAATGTCCATCATTCAAACCTGAGGACAAAGACAAACAGGAAGAAGAGATTCGTGCCATTTCTAAAAGCACTCTTAGTGATAGCAAAATAAAGCTCAACACTCAACAACAAAAGTCAGAAGCAAGACCACTCTAAAAGGTTGCCTTTGTGGATCTAGAACCAATTAAGGTGGCAAAGATCCTTAACCTGCCCTAATACCAATTGAAGGACCAGAAATAACGAGTAGAGGGGGGTGAATGGGAGCTATAAATTTTCTTTTGAAATATTTAGTCCACTGTCCCAGAAAATCAACCCTAAAGTAAAACCACGAGCGCGGCTAGTCCACGAGCCAACTAGTGGTTGTATACCTTAGGAGATGTCCTATAGGTACAGTGGGACTACCGGAGAAGCACCACGAATAAACGCAAAGAGGAAGACTCAAAGCCGGTGAAATAGCTCACGACCGGATTGTCCCAAAAATGGTCGCGGACTGTCCAGGGTTATGAGCCGAACTTTCCGGGGTCAGCACCGGACTGTCCTTCCAAAACTAGACTATTCTAAAATAGCTCTGGATAGGTCCCGGACTGTCTGTGGTTTGCACAACGGATAGTCCACGGTTTGCATGCTAGACTGTCCACGGTTTGCATGTCGGACTGTCCTTAGTTCAAACTAAACAGTGAAAATCAATGAACTGTTGCCTATCAAAAGGTGTCAGTGGACTGTCTGTGGTCAGGTGGCATACTGTCCATCGGTCATCTGATAGAAAATAGTCAACCGAGCACAACGATTTCTTGTGCTCGAGCATGACCCACGACTGTCCGGGGATTAATCCGGACTATCCGAAAATGCCCAAACTGCACAAAAATAGCTCGGGCAAAACCTAAATTCAATCGAACCTCGACCAAATCAAAAGGTCTTGCAACCAAACTTCACCTAGGTGTTCTTGAGCATGTTGGTGAGCTATTCCTAAGAAAACATGGCTCAAACCCAACTAGATCTTGAGATAATTTAGATCATGTGAAAAGGGAGAAAGTTTGACACCAAAAACGAGTTTCGCCCAATCTATGTGCTCGTGAGGAATTAAAAGAAATCCTTCGGTGGAAAGATGTCTCTTATGACAAAGCACAAGATGGTTGAAACGGAATCACAATCCATCCCTCCAAACAAAAGATCTCATGAAATCACAAAGAGGGGAAACAAAGAACGGGAAGAACAAAATCATAAGACAAAGAGGAGCATGAATTTGATCCTTGGATTTCCACGAGATGTATGATTGGATTAGATCAAGGTGTAGTACAAGCCACTCCTAGCAAAACAAAGCTATGGATGGCAAAAAGCTCAAGAACAAGAGCCACTCCTCTCTCTAACCCTAGCCTCCTCTCACAACAACAAAATGAGAGTGACACTCCTCCAAGGATGGATGTCCCCAACAGCCCCTTCACATATATATAGGTGCACGTCGAAAGACATAAATGGCCTTACATGAAGCACACAACCTAAATACCCTCTAGGGGTAAAACCGTGCAACTCTATGAGTTTATTCATCGACGGTCACGCGCCTTCCTCATCATTACCTTTGCTACAATGCAAGCCTCATGATGCTACCCCGAAGAACACGAGCCTTCTCACTGCTAACTTCAACTCGATGCAAGCCTCATGGTGCCACTATGTGCCATCTCATTTCTCCTCAGATCATTGGCTAGGTTTTGAGGCCCAAAACGGCAAACCCGCCAACCTGAGTTTTGAGGCCCAAACTTAGAAACCGAACCTGTGACATAGAAGGAGCGTAGGTCCTACGCCCCATCTCCCGACAGCAATGTCAACGCATGTCCAGCCTCCTCCAAGCATGATGCCTTCGCCTTCTTCCCTGACTCCATCGGTGGCTCTTGCATCTCCCATACAAGCCCATGTCCGGCCTCCGCCAAGTGCCACGACACGATCGCCTTCCGTCTTGACTCGATCGATGTCATCTTCATCCCATGTACTCTTGCTTGTTGCCGCCAAGTGCCAGCTACCATAACTGGTCCTCCGGCCTCCTGGTCCCTCAGTCCAAGCCTCACGTCCGCCCTTTGCCTCTCCTGGTCCATCGACACGACACGTCTCTACGTGACCATCACCTCACCATCGACCATTGCCTCCGAGCTCCACACCTACACACCAACATAGCCGAGAGACATGTTGCACACACACACCAACACAAAGTAACACACCACAACTCAACAACACCGGTTAGTCATTAACATTGTCAAGCACATATGAAATAAGACTAAACCGGGAAAAGCCTCAAACCTTCCACACAAGTGTCAATCATTCATCACACACACATGGGCACTTCTCAACCATGTGTTCACAGGATTACATCTACCACCAAAGCAATACTAAACTAATTAGCCTCATAAGTTTATGAAGTGTTGTGGGATTTACATTTCTTCCAAAAATATTATTTGGTGGAATACTTACTTTTTACATGTGTAAATATGTGTACTTTCTAGCATATTTGAATTTTATGTACATAAATATGTATATTTTTATGCTACTATACAAAATCATTTAGGTCTTTTAACTCCATTTTAAATAACATTTAAATTTCCTGGTGGCCGACTATTTACTGTCTAGGATAACATTGCACATGGGGATGGCTGAGGGCTATCCATAAAGTTACCAACTGGAGATTAGCCATTGTGAGGGCATCCTTGCGAGGCGCTCCAAATAGGACTAGGGGAAGCGAGGAGCTTCTTGATACCTTAGTAAAAATACTAGAGTCATCGATGGGAGTTTGTATCTCTATCTCAATTAAGCTTCCACATTTATATCGTGTACCTTGGATGTGTGCTTTACCCTCCTAGCTTACTTGATAGGACTGCAACCTAGGTTGCATAACTTTTTTGCAATAGAGATAGCAACACACCTAGCATAACCTTAGTTGCACATCTAGATACTTTATTTCTTGCATAAATTTTGACTAGGAGAAAATTAGAGGCTATAGTTAGAAGTAGATTTAAAGTTGCCTAATCCAACCCCCTTCTTAAGCGTCGTGGTGTCTATAAGTGGTACTAGAGCTGGTTGGCTCAATCTGGACCTTTTGGCCTCACCACCATTGATCCAACACTATTTAGAGAGGGAAAGATGAATACCTCAAGGACTTCACACTTTGATGGCACTAATTTCCCCTATTGGAGTACTAGAATGGGTTGTTACCTAGAAACGGTTGATCTAGGTGTTTGGAGAGTACCCCTAAAAAATCTTGAAAAACCCACAAGTGATGAAAAAGAAATTCACTTAAATGCTAGAACTAAAAAATGGTTATTTAAATCTTTGAGCATGGAAATCTTTAACCAAGTGTTCACCCTCATTAGAACAAATGGAATTTAGTTAAAATTGCACGAGCTCCATGATGGTACCATGTCTCCTACAAGTATTCCACACTTGTATGCATACTTTTAGCGGGAGGTCACTCAAGTTGGTGTCTTTGAGACTAACATCCTTTTCAAGCTTATTGTGTGTGTAGTACTTTCATGCAAAAGGAAAATAGAGTGTGAAGCTAAGCATGGATGATCACTAACAAGTGGTATTTCATATCCTTCATGGTATGACTTATCATACAAATTGATATCAAGTCCAATTCAGTTTCTACATGTGGTATCTCTGAAATGATGTCATTATGTTGTTGTTTAATTGTTATCCTTTTATGCTTCCTTCATGCATTATATAGATTATTAATTTATCGGTTAAGCATATGCTTTGCCATCCACCATATCTATGCATAAATTTAAGGGGAGCTTAGTCTATGTAATGTGAGAGTCAAGTTTAGTGACCAATTTTATTCCACATATAAAGGATCATGCTACTAATGTCTTACTTTTCAATGTTCGATTTCAAAAGGAGGGGTAATTTGTAGGACCAAAAGCATACAAGTGGCATTGAATGGTACATGATTTTGGTTGTGGGAGATTGTAAAGAAAAATGGGGAGAATCCTATTTTAGGAGATGGTCCAAGAAAGTGAGGAAGTGGATTATAGAGTTAGGAGGAGGCTTGAGATCATAATACCACATAACGGGACATTAGCAATGGCAAGATAAGTTTTCAGAGATCTTTACAAATAGTATCTTTTAGCATCATATGATCTTGTCATTGCATTGCAACCTAGCAAGTAGATTGTATTTAATTTTTGTATTTTTTATTTGTTTCCTTTGGTCATGTTGTCATTAAGCACAAAAAAGAGGGAGACTGACAGCAACATAGTAACTTCATATTGAAAGATTAAAACTCCTCTGATCAAACATTGCTGCTACTTCTTCTCAGAGAAATGAAATAATGCTAGTCATATTCGTTATGGTTGAGAGGGATCAGAACACTGATGAACACCGTGCTTGGAAAAATTAAGTATTCGTCTTTGGAAAATTAAGTTACGTGGCTTTGTCACGCGTGCTAGTATGTGATCATTTTATTGTAATAGGTATCATTAAGTAATAATTCGTTTGAGTATAATTTAGGCAGAGGTTTTGGTTTGTTTGTTGTATTTTTGGAAAAAGGTCAACATTAGAGTAAGTGGTCATTCCAACAAATTGCAGTTGATTATATATTTTTATTTATGCAGTAGTTTGTTGTATTCATCTCTAATTGATGAAATTATTCCTAAGTGGGAGTATAATATTTTAATTTATAAATTGAGCTATGTGTATCTGGTTAGTTTTGGTGAGCTTGTTCAGTAGTGGCGTGTTTTTTTGCACTATATTATTATATTTCATGAACTACTAATCTATGCATGTGGTAATTTTTATGCAGAGATCAATGCTTTTTTAGATTGTAAACGGTAAAATCATTAAATTATTTTCTTATGTGTGGTATGGGTAAGCTATCATTAAAATTTTAGAGCAATTTGAATATAGAAATTGGTTCTATTAATTATTTACAGAAAACTTTAAAGAAATATAGATGTACATTTATAGCAATAAAATTATACTAAAAAATATATGATGTTATGTGCTTACAGTGTAGTGCTAGTTGTGTAGAGTTCAACAAAGTTGATTTGGTATTTTTATGATTTTAATTTATTTTATTATTCTTTCTACAAAAATTAAGCCGTTTTAGACAAATAACAAATTCGCTGCAAAATAGAAAAACGTCGTTGGGCCTAATTCGGCCCCACAGAGGCCTAGTTTGCACGAGAATCAGGCCCGAGTGGGGAGACAGGCCGGCCTGTACTGCGGGTTGATTTCATTAAAGTTCGAGGACTTCTTACCAAAAAAAACTAAGAGGAAGACCGGACTACGGGTTAATTCAAGTAAAGTTAGACGGTTTTTTAAAAAAAAAACCAAAAAGGCACGACCTGAGCCGTCCGCCCGGCCAATCTAATGGCCAGAAAAAACGGACGACGTGGCCATACACTGGTTGGTCCTCTTTTGCTGCGTGAATCGTAGTAAAGAGATGCCATGTGATCAAAATTCTGCTTCTTAGCTGAATAGCCTTATCTACGTCAAAGTGTCGACAAAGTCTTTCGAGCATGTGCAATGGTGCCCTGCCATGTGGTTTCTATGTATCCAGTTCTGCCACAAACTCGATTCCTAAGAGCAACTCCAACAATTTTACAAATAAATTTAATATTCTTGTTTTTTGTAAAAACGTCTAAAAATCTTCTATCCAACGCTTTGACAACTGAGCTTAACATTTTTAGCAACTTGGCAAACACCGGGCGATATTTAGCATATATGCCAAGCTGTGGTTCACATGGCAATCGCCCTCGCGTGTTACTCTCGCGGGATATTTCTTCCCTCTCGTGCGTATAATTTTTAGTGTTGCCCAGTCTAAATGCAAAACGTTGGAGATTGACTCTTTTTACCTTTACTATATTAATTTCAGAGTTGACAAATATCATATTTTGCCAAATAAAAAATGCAAAATCATTGGAGTTGCTCTAACCTATAGTTGTCAATGGGATAACATGCATAATTGCATATTCTAGCAGTATCCCGGGTTGATACAAGTTTGACAATGCACAGGGCTGATACAGGTTTGGCAATGCATGTGCGTTGCCAAACCTGTATTCTAGAACGTGCATGCATGTACTCCCTCCATATCCATATATATTAGTTGATGTTTTAGAAAAGGTTAGAGTCAAACATTGGGAATATAAATCATCAATAACTATTAAGTTTCTATGTTTACAAATGTAAAAATTATATAAATAGATTTGTCTTGAAGAATACTTTCATAAAAGTACACATATATCATTTTTCCATAAATATTTTTACAAAAATAAGAGGTCAAAGTTGTGTTTTGAAGACCGTGTCGCTGTCCTAAACGTCAACTAATATGGGTATGGAGGGAGTATCTCTCTAGCACACATGTTCTAGCATGTGCATCAGTGCATGCATGTTTGGATAAGGACTTCTGGTCGATCTAAATCTTCCAAAAAAAATTTATTAGGTGGCTTTTGGGAAATGGGGTTGGGGTAGGGAAATGAGGAGTGGGATAAATTTTATCCCCATATGTTGAATAATAGGAAACGAAGACATGGATAACGAATAAAGACTAGCATACCCATCTATTTCCCTTTTCCTATCCCAATCCATATCCAAACGTTCGTTCCAAAAAATATATATATCCAAACGTTCCCTTAAATAACAGTACTTCCTCCGTCGTGTTTCAGTCATTCCAAATAGAATCCTTTTGAATTTAAGAACAATTATAGAGAACAATGTCAATATATATATATAGTATACCACATCAATGAGGTGAGTTATGAAAATACAATTCATCAGATATCTACTTAAGTTTATTTCAACTTGATCAAACATAGGACATGAGAGAATATATCAATCTCACTTTACCAATACAGAATTGCTATACTACACCCATGTGTTTTATGCTCTGTTGTCACACAGTTTTTTTGGCCGCTCGATCGTCAACGGACGCGTGATTTGCTTTGTTCATTTTCTTTCTATGATTCATAGGGCCCACCATCTTTGGAACTGTTAAAAAATTAGGAGTCGCGCCCGTACATTTCTGGTTGTTTAATTTCCTAGTGCTCTTCTTCCCCACGATGTTGTGCAATAGCGAGATGCGATTCCAGCCGTCTCGAAGTTTTGTTCTTTTGGCTTCCTTTGATTCCCTGTGGTCTTCTTCCTAGTGACGCTTTATGTGCTCTATCTCATTCTGATTTGAGTTTTTTTTTCAAGAATCTGTTCTCTGCTGTGTTTGGGGACTGATGGAATTCATTCTAGGGTTCGAGCAGGGATTCGACATTGATGTGGAGTTTCGATTTGCGTTGGATTTGTTACTACCCATCGCCTTCGCCGTCTGTAGCGCGCCGCGCCGGGTGGGCAGCCCAAGCGGCACCGCCCTGGCCGCCACCACCACTCCGCCACTCCCCTTTGCGCCCCGTTCATCCCGGACCCGGATCTCGGCATGGGCGCCGCCACCATCAACGGCTCGGCTAAACCCGCGCCCGCGCTCAAGTTCCTCATCTACAGCCGCACGGGCTTCATCCGGGGCATGCTGGGCGGCCTCTACGCCGCACGCAGGATCCCCTTCGCCTACGACGCTGGTAGGCTCGAGAGCGGCGCCTCGCTCGAGGCCGACATCGACGCCGCTGCGCCCACGCACGTGTTCAACGCCGCGGGCGGCACGGGCCGTCCCGACAACTGGTGCGAGACGCACCGCGCCGTGACCATCTGCGCCAACATCGTGGGCACGCTCACGCTCGTCCACATCTGCCGAGGCTGAAGGCTTGTCCTCATCAACTACGCCACGGGCTGCATCTCTGAGTACAACGTGGGACAACTGCTCGGCTCCGGAGTCAGCTTCAAGGATAACACGCCCAACTTCATCGGATCATTCTACTCCAAAACTAAGGCTATGGTACCAACTATACCTCTCTATGGTCCATTTCCAGCATTGTGCTATAGTAGTTTTGCAAATGGCAAATCACAAGAAACTGTTCCCGTTTGCTCAATTTAAAGTGGCACTGTCTGGTTAAAAAAAAAGAAAAACATTGTCTGATCGCGTGGCGAGGATTTGTCCCAGAGTGATTAGTGCTATTCCCCGGACCCTCTCACCTCATTCTAGAACGCACCTGTGAGCCCGATGAGAACCTTGTCCTCCTGTTGTCCGCTGTTCCACTAGCTTGGGCTTCCTCTAGTTATTCACATGCCCCTAGAAGAGGATTCTTGACAGCGAAGGAGACAAGAACCAGAATGAGAAGACAGGTCTGCATTGATATCGTTGTGAGTTTATGATGTCGGGGATAATAGCAAACATGATCGGATGGCCCCTATATATAAATCTAATTGTCTAGATTGTATCCATTACAGATAAAGATGTGAGGGAGGAACCACTGCTACTCATACTTGTGCTTGCTTGCTGTAAAAAGGTGAACTGAACTGAATAAGAAATTGAGCCAAATTGTACAGCTTAGAAATTTTGTGCTTTTTCCCCCATTCTGGTATGTTAATGTGCAGTGCTGAAATTGGGATCTTGATCAAGCAAACAATTGATTTACATATTTTTAATGCAATGGCAAGAGCTCTGCCTTTTAATTAAGAAGAGAGCCAAAAGATAATTACAAGAGTGCTAAAATGTACATGTTTGTAATTTTAAACATAGAAGAAATCTGTCCAAAATTCAGAATGCTTACATGCTTTCTCTTTTGTGGAAAAGGAAAAGAGAGATGTAAGTCTGATGTTAATTATAGTTCTCAACCAGCAGTTGCCCCAATCAAAATATTGTTATAGGGTCTCGAAATAGTTGAGTCTAGTATGGTCAGTGATTTTTCAAATAAATAAGTGTGCTACAGCAGTTGGAGTTTTGCAATCCTATCATGCTCTTAATAAGAAACCATAGGAAAAACTTTAGTCTAAAGAGTGAGTTTGTGGTTTCACAAAAGAAGTTGGTATAACATTTTGAGTTTTGGACTAAGCAGAACCTGAAAATAACTTGTGCTTGCTAGGAAAATCCAAAGGAACCAGGTTGGACATTGAGATGCACCAATTCTATGCCCCATTTTTTTGCGTTGTTGCTGCTGCTGTAGGGCTTAGAGATGGGCTCTCGTGTTTGCTCTTGGGTGAGTTCCCCAGGGCGTAATGTTTTCTTATAAGCGATTACTTCAATTTTTAACTTGGTGCAAAGTTTCTTTAATTTCTTCTTGTGATGGAGCCTATTCGGGGTTGTTTCTTTATAATACATGGATCGAGAAAAAAGGGGCCCATATCATAGTGGTCACTTACTTCATCCTCATCATAGTGTTACTTTTATAATATTATCTGCAACTATAGTTGTGCTTTCACTTTCAGTTATTAGTTTCCTGACTCCATTGCCATATTTCCGTGACTCCAATGTTATAGATATCGTGTAAATTGTTAGATATTTGTCATAATTTTTGAGTTATTATTCATCATACCTATTTTGATCTGTAGGCAATTTAGTGCAACCTAGCATTAGTTAGTTTTGTTTATGTTACATGGTCTAGCTTAGGATTTTGATAATGTAGTATTAAGTTTTTGAACAATACAGTCTGAATTATGTGGTTTGTTTCATAATTTTCCCATCTTAAAAAGTCTCATAGAGAAAACTATAATTTTTAAGCTATAGTTCTGTACATCTTATATATGTACGGGGTTAATATTTAGGAATGTGATCTCTGTTTATGTTTCTTTTGATTATCATTATGTGCCACTTCTAAAGGTTGTGGGAACTCCAAGTTACATGTGCCCTAAAATTTTTACTGACATTCCATATGGTCCCTTGGTAAGACTGTGTACATGAATTTTCAGTTGCACATATTCTTCTCAACATTGGGTGTCTGTCACCTTAGCTAAACTCCTGTAATGTCCATTCTCCGGTTGTATTTATGAGATGAGTAGATGACTGCTTTTCAGGCCTGCATTCAAAATATTTGTGAGTGCATATACTCTGTGTCATTGTAAGTCATTGGCCAATATACAACTTTGTAATCGAATCATGCATTTAGAGTGAGTCATCGGCCAACATAAGTCATTGTAAGTCGTTGGCAAATATACAATTATATTGCTCTCAGCTCTGTCCATGTTAATCTTCCTTGCTCATGAAAACCAAACAAAAATATTAAGTTAATTAATTGCAATTAGCAACAATATAAACTGCAGGTATTGAATACTGTAATTGCAGTTCCGAGCATATGCAATGTTTAAAAATTTAATTACCTTATGAGTATAATTGGCGCTTACAATGTTTGAAGCAAATTTGTGACAACTTTCAATGTTAATTTTCAAATCCCTTGAACAACCAAGCTGCATATCAAACGACATGTAACAGATGATTATGATAGGTTAACTACTCAATGGCCTCTGCCGGATTGTGATAGGTTTTGGAGATCAACTTAGTGACTTACCCAAATGTTGCAGATGCCATGTTCAGTCACTATGATCGCCCTCGTGCTTCGTTGTGTGAAAAGGCTAGATACTGGATTGTACTTGCATGTCCTCCAGGTCAATAATCATTGCACCATTTTGGCTGATCTCTTCTCTTTACTTGTTGAGTTCCTTGGCACCCTTTCAAGGATGTAGGCACTAGAGTGCATGAAGGACCTCGTACCGATCAATATAAGGCCTAATCTTTAGATTGTTGCGTAGGTAATATCGCTCCATTCTTGTAAACATTATCATTTTATTCCATTCTACTGCTTTTCCCCTTGTTCTAGCTTTATATCTTTTTTCAAACCTGTTGCACCTTTGTAGGTTGCGAAAGAATACTCTAAATAGCTAAGAGTTGATGCTTGCATAAAATTAGTTGAACAATTCGAATCTTATGAGGGCCTCTACTTTTTCTTGTGATCTGAAATATATTTTATTCTATAAACTATAGTCACTCCTTGCTATAGCACTGAACTATGTGATCCCATTTTTCTACTACATAGTTGTTGAAGTGACCAAATGAATAAAATATTCAGTTGCATAATTGCAATCAATAATAATGGAAATTGCAAGTATCGAGCACTGCGATTGTAGTCCTGAGTATACGCAGCATGCTGGTGTTGAACGTTTGCCTTGTCATTTTGTCGTTGTGCTAGCTGATCAAAGTGACTGCTGGTTTTCATGTCCTTTCATAAAAAAACAAAGTTTTTTGTGATTTATGGCAATACATTTTAGATATTTTGTCTTTGTCCTCCTATAGAAAAATATACTTTGTTATTTGTGATTTGTGCCAGCACGCACCACATTTTGTCCTTGTCTTCTTATAGAAAAAAATTATTATTTGTGATTTGTGTCAACACATTTAAGATATTTTATCTTTGTGTTTGCATACAAAAATTGTATTTGTTAATTGAATTTGACATATGCAATATCTATTCTTATTATCTATAATAAGTTTCAGTCTTGTTTACCATTGTTTGTGATTTGTGCTAGCACAAACCAAATTTTTGTCCTTGTCTTTCTATAGGAAAAAATTGTTTGTTGTGATTTGTGCCAACACACTTGTTCTTAGCTGGTGTAATTATGAAAAAAACTGTGTTCGAGCATATGCTAGTGGTGTTCAAGCATTTGCCTCATAATTTTGTTTTTTGGTCATTGTATTTTCAAAGAAAAAGATTGTTTCTTGTGATTTATGCCAATACATACCATATTTTTGTCCTTCTATCTCTATAGATAAAAATTTTATTATGCTATTTTTGATTGTTGCCAAACATTTTAGTTATTTGTCTTTGTCGTTCCATAGATAAAAACTATAATTTATTACTTGTGAATTGTGCCAACACATATCAGATTTTTGTCTTTGTCTTTCTATAGATAAAAATTGTATTCTGTTAATTGTGATTTATTGTGATTTATGCTAACAAATATACCATATTTTTGTCATTTTCTTTCTGTAAAAAATTATAAAATTATAATCTATTAACTCTGTTTTATGCCAACACATACCACATTTTATCTTTGTCTTTGTATAGAAAATAAATTTTAATATGTTAATTGGGATTAGGGATAGTGACTGGAGGCGACGCTTGAGGCAGACCTGAAGGCGAGCAAGAGCTTTCTGAACCAAAGAACACTGCATTTAGAGAGCTATGGAATGTCTTGTTTGTGTGTTGCTTTTCACCACCACAAGTTAACTGTACTTCCAGCTGGCTGATCTAAGTGGGATGTCAGTATCTGCTATTTTGTTTGGAATGGACTTCTTGCAAAATTTCAATTTTTGGTCTAGATACCTTTACCTTTTGAATAGGTGTGACTTCTACTTGCCCCAAATTCCATGTTTGACATCTATATGCACAGAATTTTGACATTTTTATTTTTGAACAATTGATCTCTCAGGAATATGTGAGGCATTGGTGTTTAGAGATGGAGGAATAATCTTGGCAAGGGTGTTCTTAAGGTTAGTTGACTAGCCAATTTTTCTGTTTCAGTCTTAGGATATTATCTTAGTTGTATTTGCCATGCACCATAGTCATTCGTGCATCTAAGTGGTCATGGTTACATTTATATAATAGAAATGTATCATCCACCTTTTTACTTGTGAGAAAATTGATTTCTGAAACTTATGTGAAGATTATGCTCTATATGTTAGGTTTCTAATTTTTTGAGTAGTGCATATGAGGTTGCTTCAGTAGTCCAGCAACAATTTTTTGATCTAAACAAAATGAGATCCAATAAGTGAAGTACATTAGACTGTCGATTCAACAAATGTTTTCACTAGGTTGCATATGATAGTGTTTTGGAACTTATTCGAATTACTAGTTACTATACATTTCTTGATTGCACGTTTATTAAAAGTAAATTGCAGATCTGATTTACTGCAATTATATTGTTTAACATGTGCATTATCTGGTCTTCTCATTTAGAAGTTTTCATTTTGTTTATCTTTTTCAGTTGATTAAGTAGGAATGTTTCTAGGGTTTGTGTTGTATTGTAGTAATGAGCGATTTTGGTGAACTTTTTTTTGCAAATGCAGTGTCGTTCTGTTAGTCCTTGTTAATTAGGGTTTGGTTATTTGCATGTTTGGATCTCATTAAGCTTGCTTGATTTGCTAATATATAATGTGAAAATAGTTAGAGCTTGCTTGAATTTTTTGTTTTAGTTGATAGTCAATCATTTTCTTGATTTTTTCTGTCTAGCTGATAGTCATTGCCTCTGTCTAAACCTTCTCAAAACAGAGGGTGCTACTGCTACTACAATACCACTGTACTACAACCTATTATAGCGCTGTAGTGGTTTCGTGAAATAATTAGCTATCCTGTATCGGTTTTCTACTATCATTTTTGCTAACTGGAATTATTTGTGGTGCTATATCTATTTTCTTTACTAAATGCAGAGTAAAAGATGGTTGTCATTAGTATGAATCAAGTGATAACTGAGTAGTATGAATTCGATTTGCTTGTTTGTCAATTCAGTCTGAACATGTATCTGCTGCTGCTATGGGTTTTAGGTTGAGTTGTTCTCTGAAATTGTTTCTTCGTCACCTAAGCGAGAAGGAACTGGTGAGGCTGATTACTCCAATACTTGGCAACCTGTCAGTTAACTTAGCTACCTTAAGTTACCTCGCAACAAGCTCAATGGACATATATCATCAGAACTGGGGAACATTAGTTAATTTAGCTACCTGTAACTTATGGTTAACTAAATATTTTTTTTGTTACTGTTGTGCATAATATTAATGGACGATGTAAATTGCAAATATGTAACACTATTATAACATTAATACAGTAACATTAATTCACATTGTGACTGAAAGTCTCCTCCTTGGTGATCACCGTTGGATTGAAGGCGTTCTCCCTGCATCGACGGGGCGCCGGGATGTGTTCATGGTGAAGGCCTGGTGTTCCGATCCTGGTCTGATCCCTTCAGAGTTGGACCTGGAAATCGTGGAGCCTTTTATGGAGGAGGTCAACCTGCATGTGGAGAAGCGTACTCTGGTGTATCCGATCTCGATCTCGGTCTGCTCTACTGGGATGCCGTTGAGGCCGGGGGACTCCCCACCCCCGCCTCCGGCAGACGACGATCGACGGCGCCATGGGCGGCGGCACCCGGACTCTCCTCCCCGGCCACCTCCAGCGGCGCCCTCGAGCGCCCCTCGGGTTTCGGTGCATGAACGGTTGGGTGCGCGGCCTACGGGAGATGGACACATGGAGACGCTTGATTCTGCCGTCGAGGTTCGGGGAGATTCTGGTGTTCCCTCCTCGGCGCCCCACCCACACGGTCAGTATCCCTTCAGCGGCGGCATTGAGGGCTCGGTGGCCGCTCCACCTCTTGATACGGCTCCCCCAGTGATGGGCGCGAGCCCGTCTCGCGAGGAGTCGCCCCTGCCCGAGCCTCCCTCTTCCCTGGAGGCTGGCTCTAGGTCCAAGGCGGTGCAACTTAATGGCGAACCATTGGGCCTCGGGTGCGGTGCGGCATCTAAGTCGGCGCAGGGTGCGATGGAGGAGGCGGTGCGGTGTGCGAAGAACAGCCTGGGGGCTGGCTCCGCGGCTGTGCCGGCTAGCGCCGCGGCTGGGCCGACATGCCTTGGGGGCGAGGGACCGACCAGCCTGGTGGCTGACTCTGCGGCTGGGCCGACTCTCTCTACGACGGTGCCAGCTCGCTCCGTGGCTGGGCCGGCTCACTCCACGTCTGGGCCGGCTTGTCATGGGATCGGTGGGCCGACGGGCCATGAGGTTTGTGGCGGTCTGCCTCCCATAAACATGTCCTCGGCCCAGCTTGATGAGGCTACCAATTGGGCTCCGGTTCTGGAAACAATGTGGACCGAGACTCCTCCCAGGCCTACACCACGGGTCTGGGACAGAGCTTCCCTGGTGCCGAGCTTCCCGAAGTTCTACTCGCGCCGGCGGAAAGAAGCTGCAGCGCCACCTGAATCGGAGGATGGGGCTGGAAGGAGGGCGTCTGGGCGAGACTTCGTGCAGACTCCAAGATCACCGGAGCTGCTTGGGGGGGGGGTGATGCTGGCCCCGTGCCGGCCACCACGGCATCTTCCCCCAGCAAGCGATCCAAATTCATGGCCAAGATCTCTAAGAAGACTTCCAGGATCCTCCCCACCCCGCACACCAACAGAACCCGGCAGCGCCGCCGCACCCCAGGAGCTCCTCCTCGGCGCAGCCACCGGATCGCCGGACTCGGGCCTGGGGATTCGGAAGCTGGGCACACAACCCGCAACAAGAAAAAGGTGATGCGCTCTCTGGATTTGATGGATGAAGCTGAAGGCATCAGCCAGGAAGCGACCGATCGATACTGTAAGTTGTTCACCCAATCTTCCTCTCTATCACCCTCCCAAGTGCAAGCGTTGGCTGCTCTGTTTGGCTGGCAAATTCCTGATGAGGAAGATCGGGGCTTGAACTGAGCTTTATTTGTCACTGCCTCCTCTAATTTGGTCGATATAATGCTGATGTACCAATGAATCCGTCTAATATCTTATGTTGGAATGTGCGGGGGCTTAACTCCAGAGCGCGGCAAGATTCTGTTTGGACTCTGGTCAATTCCTCTAGGGTCGATGTGGTTTGCCTTCAGGAAACCAAAATTGCTGGTATCCCTCGTGGGTTAATTCTGTCTATGCTCGGCTCAAACTTTCCATTCTTCGTGGAGCTGCCGTCTATTGGTGCGAGCGGTGGAATTCTTATTGCTTGGAGACAGTGTCTGGGCCCAGCAGCTGCTGTTCGGACTGGTATCCATTGCATTTCAGTTCATTTTTGTCCTACTACTGGTCAAGATTGGTGGTTCACTGGAGTCTATGGCCCCCAAGGGGATGACAACAAGTTGCTCTTCTTACAAGAATTGAGAGACGTGCGAGCAGCATGTACTGGACCCTGGATTGCAATGGGAGACTACAATCTAATCCTCAATGTCCAAGACAAAAGTAATGATAACTTGAATAGGGCTATGATGGGCAGGTTCCGCCGCCTAATCAACGACCTGGGACTGATGGACTTGCCAACGCATGGGCGCAAGTTTACTTGGTCCAATCGGCAGGACTCGCCCACTTTGGTAAGACTGGACAGAGCGATGTGCTCCATGGACTGGGATCAATGTTTCCCGAACAGCTTATTGCAAAGCGCTTCCACCGATGGGTCCGATCATTGCCCCCTCCTTCTTAGCCTGAATGCAATCAAGCCTGGAAAAGCCAGATTTCATTTTGAGGCCTTCTAGACAAAACTGGATGGGTTTTCGGAGGCCGCTGGAGAGGCCTGGAATTCGGTTCCGGTCTCTGCCTGCCCTTTTGTAACACCCCGGGTGTTAAATTAAATAAAATAAATTAGAATTTAATAATAAAATGGCCAAAATCTTAGATGGAGGAAAATTCTAACCAGATGTTTGTTGCATTCATGCCATTGCATAATTTTTATTGGGTGAAAAAGAATTTTTGTTAAACCCGTATAGGGCGAATCGGATTTATACTATTTACAAAACAAATAAAAGATTTATGAAAATTTTGGAAAAACAAACTCAAAATTTTATTTTCAAAACCTAGGGAAAATATTTTCGAAGTTTGCAAATTATTTTCGTTTCAAACTGAATTGAATTTGGTTTTCAAATTGAAATTTGAAATGGTTTTAAAAAGTCTGAAAAAGAAAAAGAAAAGGACTTTGGGCTCAGTCCTCATTTCTCCCTCTGATCTTCTCGGCCCAGCCACCCACTCACCGGCCCGCACCTCCGCTCCGGCCCAACCTCTCCCACAGGCCCGCTCCTCCTCGGCCTGGGCCGAGACCCCTCCGCAGCCCAACTCCCTCCAGCAGCGCCGTTCCCCGCACAGCGCTCCTCCCTCCCCGCTCTCACTGACCGGCGTGGCCCACGCGTCAGACCAATCTTCAACCACCTCCCCGCCCTTCCCGTCGCACCAGGCGTGCGTATCTCCCCCACCCGGCAGCTGCAAAACCCGCCGCCACCCTTTCTCCTCTCGTCTACAAGTACCAACCCTTACCTCGACCCCGCGCCGCCTCCGCCGAGCTGCTCGCCAAGCTCTCGCACCGCCTCCACCGTGCCTTTTTCCGAGCTGCCCCAGCGCCATCCGAGGCACGCCGTCGCCGCCCTTGCCATTGCCGAGCGGTTCAAGCTCGCTACCGCTCAGGGGACGCCACTACCGGCCTCGGTCTCCTCTCCTTCGGCATCACCGACTAACACCGCGTCCGGGGGACCCTCCTTCGGTGTAAGCCTGCGACGGGACTCCACTGCATCGAGCACGCCGGAACGGCGCCCGCCATCGCCATCGAATCCTTTTCCCGAGCTTTCGCCGGCGACAACGACCCCGCCATCAAGCCCGCGGTGAGCTCCCCTCCCTGTTCCACCTATTTCCGCTGTCTCTAACGCCCTAGGGCCATATCCCGATTGCGCCGGTGAAGTCCGTCAATGGCGCCACCGTGTTTTCCCTGGCGCCGCCGTCCACACTCCTTTGTCGAGTGACCTCTGGCGCCAACAAAAGCCCTCCGCAGAGTCCTCGGTGAACCCCTCCTTCCCCGCACCTCTCCATACTGTACTTCGTGCCTCCTAGCTCTCGGCCGAGACTACGCCGGCGAGGTCTGCGCCCCGGCCATGGTGATGCCACCGGCACTGGGTCACAGGACAGCTGAACGAGCACGCCGGCCAGCCCCTGCACAACGCCTCCCGGCACACATGCTGCACAACCCCATGTTCCCCCACCTCATGACCGCATGTGCATGCACGAGCACACAGCGCACGTAGAATGCTGTTTGCTTCCTCGAGCGCTAGCTGACCGGTGCTATGCATCAATATCCTTGTTAGCTTGATGATGTAAGCATGACATCACATATGTGTATATATGATGGTTTTCCATTAGAAAAACAATTCTATAAATACTTTAGAAAATACACATATATACCCGTACACAACCATAGCCGCCATGTTCCTCTATCCCTCCTTGTGTTGTCCGTTTGGTCCGTAGAGACCCGTAGGTCCATCTCTGCAATCTCCGGCGAGATCCTTCCCGGCCGCGCCCATGGCGCCACCGCCCGGCCTGGTCCCTGTCGCCGCCGTGCACAGAACCAACGACGGCGACCACAAACCCTCCCAACCCTCCTGCGCTCTTCTCAGTGTTTTGTGGTACATTCCCCTGCTCGGCGACCTTGCACCGGTGAAGTTCCACCAGATAGCCATGGCACCCGCGCTGGCATTGCTTGGGTCCTGAGTCTGTTGGAACACCTCGCCTCCTGAGCGCACGCATGCAGGCGTGCAAACATAACTAGAGAGTAGACAGCGAGCGAGCCAGCAGCCTGTGTCGTAGTGCCTTTGATCTTGTTAGCATGATGACACAACCATGACGTCACAACATATTATGGCCGTTTTCCTTTATAAAAATAAATCCAGAAATACAGCTCAAATACTCCCCTTTAGCACATGGACATGGTTCATGGTGGACCACACTAACAGCCCCTCTCTGGTCCATGGTCCATGGATTTAGATCGCGGCATAGTGTGCACAACTTAATAATCTAGCCCTTTGTCTCTTCCTAAAATCCAAAATATGGTTCCCTGGCTCTATGTTATCTTGCGATCTAGCCTCTGACAATTTGTTGAATTGACGCCCAGTCCGACTGTCGTTCCATTTATCATTTTTATTTGTTTTTAAATACAAAACGAGTTCAAATTATTTACAGAAATACCATCCAACTTCAAACACTTATAACTTTCACGTTTTAAGTCCGATTTGACCCGTTCAAGTCGCGTTAGATTCGTCTCGTCAAGCTCTACGTGTTAGATCTATTTACGTCCTATTTTACTACTGTTGATGTACTGTTATTTATTTATTTTGTTGGGCCATGTATTGATGTGTGATCCAGAGAGTGCGGAGTACGAGGACGCTCCAGACCCTTCCTGTGATCCTGCAGATTCGACCCAGCCCGCAGGCAAGTGTTCTTGAACATCTTGCACCTATACTTGATTTTATTTTGAGTTAGAGTAGTTAGATCCAGTAGTTGCATGCAGTCTTAAATTGAATCCCATGATATGGTTTACTAGCACTTGATTATATTTTCCTTGACACCTGGTTAGGGTTGTGTTGGGTACAAGTCATGCTTAGCCCTGCTGTCTTGGGATGGGATGGTGGTTTAATAATAATCTTGATTAATGATCTATGGAACATGACTGGTAATGAGTAGTATGCTGAATAGGCATATCCGGCAGGATGGACCGTGTGGTGGTTTTTGTGCCGTGTGACTCGGCAGCTGCTTTTGGTTTTGGTTCTGGGCTTGTGCTAGATTTATCCTGCCTGGATCCCTAGGACCCAGTTCTTGAAGCCTGTAACCCGACAAAACAGCGCAAACCATGAGGCCTATATGGCTCTGGGACTGGCTAATTAATTAGTTTCCTCCAAGTTGAGGGTTCACACGGGGTTTGTTTTAGTGGCTCACGAGGGGGCCCTGGGGGTCGTAGACCTTTGTACGGGGTGAAACCTTAGAGGTACGTGTGGAACGGACTTGGAGGCGGCTTTGTAAAGGCCTTGTAGTGCGACCCCGCTGTGCACCTTGGCAGTGTTGAGCGTGATGGGGAACGCATGACTCATGGGTAAAGATGTGCGAACTCTGCAGAGTATTAAAACTGATATATCAGCCGTGCTCACGGTCACGAGCGGGCTTGGACTTCTTCGAGATTAGCTGGTGGGTTGGTTCTGGTTCGTTAGAGAAGCCTTATGTGGTCATTAGCCTCATATGACATGGGTACAGAGGCTTCTTCTACGCGGGTTACTGCTTGGTACGGGAGCGATTCCCAGGCTCGGGCGCAGACCTGGTGTTATTACAGAAGGTAGCTCTCTATGTCGTGACGTATGGAACTAATACACATAGGACTCCTTGTAACGGCCTGGTTCGGGTCATCTGATGGACTTCAGGTGTGGGTTTTTGCTTGGTGTGACTCCAAGTGTGGTTGCTTGGTGGACTCCAAGTGTTGGTTGCTCGGTGTGACTCCGAGTGTGGTTTGCTCGGGTGACTCCGAGTGTGGTTACTTTCCTGTTGGAGACTGTGGTTATAACCTAGTAAATAGGTGCATAGGTTTAATAGGATTTAATAGGAAGTGTTGCTTTAGGCGCTTGAGTCAAACAAAGTCAGCCTACCTTCGTTATAAGCCTCATAAGCATATATTTCTCACACTTGCGGAGTACATTTCGATGTACTCACCTTTCCTCTTTGTCCCCCTGCTACCCCACCCAGACGCTGGAGACTACGCGTACGAGGAGCAGGAGTATCCAGAAGACGGAGGCTACGACCCTGACGACCTGTACTAGGATGGCGCTACCCCCGGTCGACCTTCCTGTGGAGTGGAGTCCAGATCTTCCGCATCGACACCAGAGTTTATTTTAGAGTTAGTTATCATGCGAGTCTGTACTCTTTCTTTCAGACCCGAGGGTCATTTATATAATAATGTTCGAGATATTAATAAAGCATTGTTTTGATATTTACTATGATGTGGATATATGTATGAAAATTGATCCTGGCATACATATATTGTGCTCCAATTTTGTTCTTAAAATTGGGGTGTCACACCTTTCAGCACCTTGGCAAAAAAATTCAGAGCTACAGTTAGAGGTCTCCAGAGGTGGAGTCATCAGAAAGTTGGATATGTTAACACGCAGCTTGGACTCGCCAGAGAAGTCCTCCACCAGCTGGAAATCGCTGAAGATCACAGGCAACTGTCTAATCTGGAGGTGTGGCTGCGAAATCAGCTCAAAAGGCATTCTCTTGCCTTATCTTCCTTGCAGCGCACTATTGCCCGCAGCCGGTCCCGCATCAACTGGCTACGTGAAGGGGACGCCAACACCTCATTGTTCCACTCCTTTGCTAGGCACCGTAAGAGGAAGAATTTCATATGTCGGCTCGTATCGGATGACGGCCAGGTCCTGACCAGCCATGAGGAGAAAGAAAACAATATTTTCGAGTTTTTTAACAAGCTTATTGGGGAAGCTATGGAACGCAACGAAACCATCAATTTGGAAGCACTAGGCATTCCACAGCATGATCTCTCTGGACTGGATGCCCCTTTTTCTGAAGAGGAAGTATGGAGGACGATCTGCTCACTCCCTTCCGACAAAGCGCCTGGGCCGGATGGTTTTACTGGCAAATTCTACAAAACCTGCTGGCCTATCATCAAGGAGGATGTGATGGCTGCTGTGTCGGCAGTTTGGAGTAGGAGGTTTACCAATTTTGAGCTGCTGAACTCGGCCTATATTACTCTCCTGCCAAAGAAAGATGACGCCTCGAACATCAGAGAATTTAGGCCCATCAGCCTGGTTCATTCCTTCGCCAAACTGATCACAAAAATGCTTGGCAATCGTTTGGCTGGGAAGCTTAATGAGCTGGTCTCACCAATTCAAAGTGCATTCATCAAGGGGCGTTTTATCCAGGATAATTTCATGTTAGTCCAGCAAACGGCCCGTTATCTTCACCAGCAAAAACAGGCCAGAATTTTGCTGAAATTGGATATAACAAAAGCCTTTGATTCTGTCTCATGGCCCTTCTTGTTGGAAGTTTTGGAAAACTTGGGTTTTGGACAGATCTGGTGTGACATCATCAGTGGTCTCCTCTCTTCCTCGTCCACGCAGGTAATACTCAATGGTTCCCCTGGAGAAACAATATTCCATAAAAGAGGGTTGAGGCAAGGAGATCCGCTATCTCCAATGCTATTCATCTTAGTAATGGATGTGTTGGGTTTTATGATCAAAAAAGCTGCCGAAGAGGACCTGTTACAGCCGCTGGCAAGAAGGGCGCTGCCCCACCGAATTTCCATCTATGCCGATGATGTGGTAATATTCCTACGGCCTTCTGCAGATGACATCGACATTACACTTGACATGCTGCAGTTATTTGGTACAGCTAGTGGGCTGGTGACCAATGTGGAAAAAAGCAGCGTCCTTCCTATCCAATGTCAAGAGGAAGAAAGGCAACTAATTCAAGCACACCTGCCCTGCCAGCTCCTGGAATTCCCTTGCAAATATTTGGGAGTGCCTCTTTCCTTTCAGAAATTGACCAGGGCCCAAATCCAACCTTTTATTGATAAGATAGCAAATCAACTTCCTGGATGGAAAGCTGATCTTCTTACAAAGGCGGGAAGAAAAGTTTTGGTTCAGTTCGTGCTTTCGTCCATGCTAATATACCTTTTTATGGCCATGGATCTCCCCTCTTGGGCTCTCAAGGCCATTGACAAAATTAGAAGGGGCTTTCTTTGGAAGGGCAGGAAAGATGTGAAGGGAGGACATTGCTTGGTGGCCTGGCCAAAAGTAACCCGACCACCAGAACTGGGTGGTCTGGGCATCTATCAGCTGCAGCAGCTAGGATGGGCACTAAGAATGAGATGGTTGTGGTTACAAAAAACTGAACCAGAAAAGCCATGGGCCTTCCTGCCCATCCAAGCACACCACTCGGTTAAAGCCTTTTTCTCTGAGGCCATAATTTTGGTTGTTGGAAATGGCAGGAGCACTCTCTTTTGGACTGATAAATGGCTTCATGGAGAGAGTTTCGATAGACTGGCACCGCATATCTTCGCTTCACTATCTAGCCGAGCTAAGAAGAGGTCAGTCCAGGAGGCACTCACCAATGGTAGATGGGTCGATGACATAAGAGGAGCTCATACCTGTAAGGAAAATGGACCTCAGACTATTTAACATCAGATTTTGGTGTTTGATGAACAACATAACCAAATTGGACTAATACGTTTGCAAGTGTTTGTTTTGTAGTCCAATAGGGTGCAAATGTAACTTGGACAAAGACGACGTGGTGATCCAAAGATCAACACCTCAAGCAAGACATTTGAAGCTCAAAAGAAGACTCTCAAGATCAAGCAAAGTCCAAGGCACAAGAATGGAACCAAGACGGCGCAAGAAATCGCGAAGAAACAAAGCAAAAAGATACATCGGACGCTGCAACAGACGCTAGTTCAAAAGCGTCGGACGCTCCGTTGGTAAACCCTAGCTCGTGTCAGCCAGCAGAGGCATCGGACGCTGAAGACCGAGGCATCGGACACAACTGTGACACTGTGCAAACCTGCACAGCGAACATCGGACGCTCCGTTGCTAACACCGGACGCTACAGGACCCTGTGTCAGATGGCCATGCAGAGAGGTTCTAGAGAGGCTCTGTGAGCATCGGACGCGTCCGTTGATCAACCATCGGACGCTGATATAGCCATTGCGACGCAGTGCCAGGCTGGCATCTAACCATTAAAGGAGCATCGGACGTGTCCGATGGTCGCGACTGCAGCGTCCGATGCTACGCAGTCAGACCACCTTTGGTGCCCAACGGCTCTATTTGCTTGGGGCTCTATATATACCCCCATGACCGGCCAAAACAAAAAGGTTGGAGCTCAAGGAAGTGTACCAAGTGTATACACGCATATTTAGTTGCTCTAGCCACCAAAGTGCTCAAGTGATATACTAGGTGATTAGTATAGGTGCTTTGCGAAGTGCTTAAGCTAGTTAGACCACCGCTTTGCGCTTGCTCTAGGTGTTAGGCCTAGTGTTTAGTGAGGTTGAAAACCTCTTATCTACCGGTGCTTGCGTGCACCGTGGTTGTACATCGGCGGGGCTTGTAGTCTTGCGAGATCACACCAACCAAGTTTGTGGTGTGGCCGCCTCCGTGTAGCGAAGGGAACAAGGCCCGCGGCGGTTCGGCCGAAAACTTGATAGTGAAGACGGCGGAGAGCATCCGGGAGAGGCTTTGCCACGAGTGGCTTAACCGGAGACCTACTTACGTGTAGGGAAGGCCCGGAGCTATCCACGGAGTTACCTGACCGGGAGCTTGGCCCTTGTGAGGGATTCCTTGCGAGGGGCTTCAACGAGGACTAGGGGAAGCTTGCGCGCTTCTCGATACCTCGGTAAAAATACTGGAGTCGTCGATGAGAGTTTGCATCTCTATCACGATCTTTGGCTTCCGCATTTACATTGCTACCTTGTTCATGTACTTTACCTTTCCTAGTTTGATATGCTAGTTGATAGGTTTGGAAACTAGGTTGCATAACTCCTTTTGCGGTAGAGATTGCAAACACACCTAGCAAAACCTTAGTTGCACATTAGTTAGTTTACTTTCTTGCATAGGTTTTGACTAGGTGGAAATTAGAGGCCATAGTTTAGAGTAGAAGTTTTAAGTTGCCTAATTCACCCCCCTCTTAGGCGTCACGGTCCTTTCAATTGGTATCGGAGCAGGTTGGCTCATTTATGGACTCTTGGCTTCACCGCCGTTGAGCCGACGCTTTTGAGAGTGGTTGGGATGGATACTTCTAGGCCTCCGCACTTTGACGGCACAAACTTTCCCTACTATAGTGCTAGAATGGCATGCTACATAGAAGCAGTTGATTTAGGTGTTTGGAGAGTCACCCGCGACGGGATGAAACCCCTTAAGAATCCTGAGAAGCGGACAACGGGTGATGAAAAGGAAATTCATCTTAATGCTAGACCTAAAAATTGTTTGTTTGAATCTATAAGCATGGATGTCTTTAACCAAGTTTTTACTTTGCAAACATCTCATGAAATTTGGTTAAAGTGAAGGACCGGATTAGCGACCAGAGGGGGGGTGAATGGGAGCCTCAAATTCAACTCGTGAATTGTATAGCCCTTGTCCCAGAAAATCACCCCAAAAGCGAAGACTCGAAACGACCGGAGAGTTCACGACCTATGAGTAGGTGGATACCCTAGGAGATGTCCTAGTGGTACAGCGGAACCTCCGGAGAAACCCCAAAATCAACTACCAAAGCTACGGAGCAAAACAGCATAAACTGCAGATTCGCGGACTGTCCGCGGTCAGAGTCCCGGACTGTCCGCCGTTAAGTCCCGGACTGTCCGCGACTAGGCGCCGGACTGTCCGCCGGCAAAAACGCAGAAACAGAACTGTTCTGCAAGTCTGCTGGACAGGTCCCGGACTATCCGCGGGTTTGTACCACGGACTGTCCGCCGTTCACTTGACAGTGAACAGTCAGGGGACTGCGCCTGACTGACCTGTCCAACCCCGATCCGTGGACTGTCTGCCGCTGGCGGCGCGGACTGTCCGCGGATGAACAGAGAGCAGAAAAGTTGCTCGGGTCAAAAGGTAAATCAATCGAAACTTCACCAAATCAAAAGAGGCTTCGATCAAACTTCTCCCTGGTGTTCCTCAACGTATTGGGGTGCTAATCCTAAGAAATCATCGCACCAATCCAAGTCAATCGACAGTAATCCGAGAAACACCGGAAAGGGGAAAAGAGGAAGAACGAACACGAAATCAACCCGATCTATGGATTCGTGAGGTTAGAGGAGAATCCCTTCGGTAGAAAGAAGGGGCTCATGACCAAGAACAAATTGATTCAAGTGGAATCGAAAATCATCTCGCGGAGATGAAAAACCAAAACGTGAAGAACACAGAACACGATTCGATTTCAGCCTAAATTCCTCCACACGAGGAGACAACGAGAATACGGTCTCGTTTCCTCAAAAGATCCAAATACACAGAGGTATGATTCCTGTCTCTGCGGATCGCTTGCAGCGAGGTATGATTAGAACCTAAGCGAGGGCTAGAGAGAGAGAGCTCAGGAACCAATGACTGCAAGGATAGAGGGAGAGGAGGGGTGCCTCTCTTATTTATAGCCTAAAACAATAATCCCCTTACTACCCCTAGATACTTGAGCGAAACGGCCAACCCTAGGGGTATCCCGATCCAACTCTGCTGATAGTTGATCTGACGGCCACGCGCCTTCCTCATCCGTAGCTTCGCCTCGAGGCAAGCCTCAGGATGTCGCCACGTGCCGCCCAATCGACCGCCGCGCCTACCTCGTGGATAGCCTCACCTCCGCGCCAGCCTCTCCACGTCGCCACGCGTCGACCGTCCTTTTTGCGGACCTCCCCCCGGTTTTGAGGCCGAAACCGGGAAACCTGGGCCTTCCCCTGGTTTTGAGGCCGAAACCAGTAAACCTGTCCTCAGGCTGAGTTTTGAGGCCCAAACTCAGAAACCCGCGCACCCAGGTTTTGTGGCCCAAACCTGGAAACCATCCTTGCCGAGTTTTGAGGCCCAAACTCGGAAACCGGCCACCCCGAGTTTTGAGGCCCAAACTCGGAAACCGTCGAGGGTAGCTTTTCGAGGCTTAGCTACCAAACCCGTGCCATAGACGGGATGTGGTTCGCACACCTCGAGTTCCAGCACCGATGTCGGAGCATGTCCAGCCTCCACGCCGGGCAACCTCCTGACTCGGCCGATGCACCGCACATCCCCATGTACTCTTGCTTGTCAACGCCACGTGCCAGCTACCACAGCTGATCCTCAGGTCTCCTAGTCCGTCGGTCCAAGCTCCACGTCCGCCCTTCACCGCTCCCGGTCTATCGGCATGGCACGTCCCTACTTGACCTTCACTTCACCTTCGACCACTGCCCGAGGTCCACACCTGCACATCAACACAGCCAAGAGACATGTTGTCCGTTGATCGATCACTCATCACTCAGGAAGGGAACCACAAGGGCACATATCAACCTTGTATTCTCATAAAGATACATGAGCTCCATGATGGTACAAGTAATGTACGTGAGCAAAAACATCACCTAACTAAAACAAGCTATGATTCCTTTAAAATGAATGATAATGAGCTTGTTCGTGATATGTATTCTCGGTTGAATCTAATTATCAATGAGCTCCATTCTATAGGAATTACAAAACTAGGTGATGCGGATATTGTGAGGAAGATCATCTCCGTGCTTCCAAAAAACAAGTATGCAACCATCATCACCATCCTCCACAACATGGAGAACTTGAGCACCGTGACCCCGGCTATTGTCATTGGCAAATTGGTGGCATTTGAGATGTCACGCAAGATGGGTCAAGAAAAGCCACTTCATCAAGCAAAGGCATTGCTCTCACATGTGATGAGCACAAAAAGATGAAGGGCAAGAAGCAAGTTGAGACAAGCTCAAGCTCCTCAAGTGAAGATGAAGAAGAGGATGATGATGATGAAGAATCAAGTGATGATCAAGCCTCCACCTCATTCGATTCCTCCTTGGATGAAGAAGAAACAATCAAGCTCATGAAAGGAGTGAAGAGGATGATTCGCAAGCTCAATGTCATGGGTGTGCCATCACCATAGAAGATTGCCTCTTCACTAATCAAAGAAGAGAGCAAAGAAAAAAGGGATGCTATGGATGCGGCAAAAGAGGGCACTTTGTAGAAGATTGCCCAAAACAAAAGCCCACACCCAAGGACAAGAAAAAGAAGGGATGCAAGGCCAAAGCTCTCACCACCATCAAGACATGGGATGATTCATCAAGTGACGATGAAGCCCATCACAAGAGACATGGTCGCAAGCACTCATCATCAAGCTCCTCACGTATGTGCCTTATGGCACGAGGTAACTCAAGCTCTATCTCCAGTGATAGTGATAGTGATGATGAGCTTCCTTCTTATAATGAACTTGTGCAAGATAATCTCAATTATGCTAAAGCTTGTACTAGTCAACAAAAGAAAATAAATGCTTTAAAAGAAAAATTAGATAGTTCTCAACAAGCTTATAATGTTATGCTTGATCAATATGAAACCTTTTCAAACTTGAATGTTGAGCTATCTAATAAAATTGAGAAACTTGAGGCTAGTGCAAACATATGTGATAGCACAAGTAATGATGAGCAACTTGTTAAGAAAAATGAAAAACTAAAAGCAAAGTTAGCTAGCACACAAAATGCTTACAAAAGTTTGCATGTCAAAATGGAAATTATGTGCAAACATTGTGATGAGCTAACTAATAAAGTTGCTAATCTTGAAACCATCGGAGCAAACCCCACCGAGGCAACTAAAATTGAAAAATCAATCTTTAATATGCCTAAAAAGGATGCCTCTATTTCTTGCATTGATTTACTTGATTTAGACTCACCCATGTGCAAACAAGCTTGTGTTGAGAATGTGATTGTAGAAACATGCACACAAGAAGTTGCAATGGAGAATGAGCTACTAAGGCAAGAAGTGGCTCGCCTCACCAAGGACTTGACCCAAGCAAAAGGCAAGGCGGAGCAAACCCGAACTCATCAAGATAACACCAACAAGGGAGTGAAGAAGCTTGATGAGGAGCAAACTATGGTTTGTTACGTTTGCCACAAGGAAGGCCACAAGTCCTATGAGTGTAAGGTGAAGCATGGGGGAGAAAAGAAGAAAGAGAAAAACAAAAAGCAAACAAGCAAGCTCTCCAACACCTACACCAATAAGGTGAACAAGAAGGCCACCACACCTTATCTTTTGAAGAAGAAGAAGAATAACAAGGTGGTGGCCATCAAGGTGAACAAGCAAGCCAACAATGGGGCCAAACGCATTTGGGTGCCTAAGGACATCATCTCAACCATGAAGAGCACCAAAAAGGTTTGGGTCCCAAAAGGGAAGTAAGTAGTCAAGAGTACTGCGGGGAATTTGGAGACTTGGCAAAGTTTTGGGTGCATATCATGGGGTGCATCACACTGGATCATGTCATTGCCAAGTATGTTAGTGGGTACTATGGACCCAAGTTCCCCCTCCCATGATAGGTAACTAGATTTAATTTCTTGCAATTACTTTTAGCATCTAGTTCCTTCATTGCCTAGGTTTGTATTGGTATATTCATATCTTTTGTCATGCACACATTAGGCTTATCATATGGTAGTTTTGCTCGGTATCACTCACATTCTAAGAGCAATTCTACATGGTCTTAATTGGTTAGAAGCACGGCACATAGCTTCTTTTACTTTGAATTCATCTTATATGTGCCAAAGTCCAAATTATAGATAAACTACCCCAATTACCATCTTCAATTGATGTCACATTTCTTGTAATATCAATATGGGAAATGGTAGTTTGACCTTACAAGTCAATGTGCATGAATCCTACAAGTATTTCAAACTTGTATGCACACTTTTAGGGGGAGTTTACTCTACAATTTGGAAGCTTTGAGACTAACACTACTTTCAAGATTATTATGTGTGTAATAGTCTCATTGCAAGGAAAATGGAGTTCTCGGAGACAAGCATCATGTGTGGTGATAATCCAATTGGCATCTACATGTGGTATTCCTAACCGATATCATTATGTTGATTTCAATTTGATACTCTTATATGCTTTCTCCATGCATTATATAGATTAAACTCCCTTGTGCTATAATTTGCCGGTTATGCATATGCTTTTGCCTTACATCATATATATGCATACACTTAGGGGGAGTATTAGCTTATATAATGTTTCCTCTCTTGGGCTTTAATGTCTTCCTTTTCGGTGTTTGATTCCAAAGGGGGAGAAATGTGTAGGGACCAAAATCAAGCCCAAACTAAAACAAACAAAATAACCAAAAACAAAATTTCAAAAATTCTATGGTTATTTTCATGGGAATGGTTCAAAAAGGGAGGAAGTGATTTATGGAGTTAGGGGAGCCTTAATCCATAAAGTCACTCAGTAGGACTCTATGGCAAGGGCAAGATATGTTAGATTAAATATGTTTCAATTTAGTATCTTTTAAACATCATATGATCTTGCCTTTGCATTTGCATCCTAGCAAGTAGAATGCATTTTAAATTATGTATCTATTATTTGCTTGTTTTGGTCGTGTTGTCATCAATCACCAAAAAGGGGGAGATTGTAAGGAAAATGGACCTCAGACCATTTAACTTCGGATTTTGGTGTTTGATGAACAACATAACCAAATTGGACTAATACGTTTGCAAGTGTTTGTTTTGTAGTCCAATAGGGTGCAAATGTGACTTGGACAAAGGCGACGTGGTAATCCAAAGATCAACACCTCAAGCAAGACATTTGAAGCTCAAAAGAAGACTCTCAAGATCAAGCAAAGTCCAAGGCACAAGAATGGAACCAAGACGGCGCAAGAAATCGCGAAAAAACAAAGCAAAAAGATACATCGGACGCTGCATCGGACGCTGGTTCAAAAGCGTCGGACGCTCCGTTGGTAAACCCTAGCTCGTGTCAGCGCCAGCAGAGGCATCAGACGCTGAAGACCGAGGCATCGGATGCAACTGTGACACTGTGCAAACCTGCACAGCGAACATCGGACGCTCTATTGCTAACATCGGACGCTACAGGACCCTGCGTCCGATGGCCATGCAGAGAGGTTCCAGAGAGGCTCTGTGAGCATCGGAAGCGTCCGCTGATCAACCATCGGACGCTGATATAGCCGTTGCGACGCAGGGTCAGGCTGGCATCTAGCCGTTAAAGGAGCATCGGACGCGTCCGATGGTCGCGACTGCAGCGTCCGATGCTATGCAGTCAGACCACCTTTGGTGCCCAACGACTATATTTGCTTGGGGCTCTATATATACCCACATGACCGGCCAAAACAAAAAGGTTGGATCTCAAGGAAGTGTACCAAGTGTATAGACGCATATTTAGTTGCTCTAGCCACCAAAGTGCTCAAGTGATATACTAGGTTATTAGTATAGGTGCTTTGCGAAGTGCTTAAGCTAGTTAGACCACCGCTTTGCGCTTGCTCTAGGTGTTAGGCCTAGTGTTTAGTGAGGCTGAAAACCTCTTATCTACCGGTGCTTGCGCGCACCGTGGTTGTACATCGGCGGAGCTTGTAGTCTTGCGAGATCACACCAACCGAGTTTGTGGTGTGGCTACCTCCGTGTACCGAAGGGAACAAGGCCCGCGGCGGTTCGGCCAGAAACTTGATAGTGAAGACAGCGGAGAGCATTCGGGAGAGGCCTTGCCACGAGTGGCTTAACCGGAGACCCACTTGCGTGTGGGGAAGGCCCGGAGCTATCCACGGAGTTACCCGACCGGGAGCTTGGCCCTTGTGAGGGATTCCTTGCGAGGGGCTTCAACGAGGACTAGGGGGAAGCTTGCGCGCTTCTCGATACCTCGGTAAAAATACTAGAGTCATCGACGAGAGTTTGCATCTCTATCACACTCTTTGGTTTCCGCATTTACATTGCTACCTTGTTCATGTACTTTACCTTTCCTAGTTTGATATGCTAGTTGATAGGTTTGGAAACTAGGTTGCATAACTCCTTTTGCGGTAGAGATAGCAAACACACCTAGCAAAACCTTAGTTGCACTTTAGTTAGTTTACTTACTTGCATAGGTTTTGACTAGGTGGAAATTAGAGGCCATAGTTTAGAGTAGAAGTTTTAAGTTGCCTAATTCACCCCCCCCCCCTCTTAGGCGTCACGGTCCTTTCAATACCGTTGATGTTTTGGCTGAATACTTTGAGCTATGGGACCTTTTGGCTGAGGTGGTGCTACAGCCAGAAGTGGATGATTCACATATCTGGCAGTTCTCGACCACAGGGAAATTTTCAACCAAATCAGCATATAAGGCAATGTTCATTGGGGCCATTCATTTCAAGCCGTGGGAAAGAATATGGAAGAGTTGGGCGCCTGGCAAGTGTCGATTCTTCATGTGGCTGGTTGCACACAACAAATGCTGGACTGCTGACAGATTTGCAAGGAAGGGACAGCCGCACCCTGAGCATTGCCCTCTCTGTGATCAAGAAGATGAGACGATCAATCGTTTACTGGTTTCATGTGTCTTCTCGCGCCAAGTTTGGTTTATCATCTTACAACTCTTTGGCCTACAAAGCTTAGCCCCACAAGTTGGTGATCACAGCTTTGAAGATTGGTGGGAGCACACATCCACAAGGGTGGCTGCGGATACATGGGTGTATGCCGAGTCTCTAAGTGATGAGTGATTGTCAACTGGGATAATGCGCATGTTCTTTGGCTTGTGTTGTGCAGGTGTCGAGCACGGATACAGTGATCAAAGGCAAGGTGAAGGTCAAGTAGAGACGTGCCGTGCCGATGGACCGAGAGTGGCGAAGGGCGGACGTGAGGCTTGGACTGAGGGACCAGTGGCCCGAGGATCAGTTGTGGTGGCTGGCAGCCTGGGACAGCGATGAGCGAAGACTTGCGGGCACGGTGTTGCCTGGGTCAAGGACCTGGGGACACGTGTCGGTGGACGGGGTGCACGGGCGGTGCATCCCCTCTATGGCTCGGTTTGGTGGTTGAGCCATAGAAAAACCACCGAGTGGACGGTTTCCAGGTTTGGGCCTCAAAACCTAGGTGATGATGGTTTCCGAGTTTAGGCCACAAAACTCGGGCTGAGGACGGTTTCCAGGTTTGGGCCTCAAAACCTGGGCGCTGCGGGTTTCTGAGTTTGGGCCACAAAACTCAGGCGATGGTCGGCTGGTTTCCCGGTTTGGGCCACAAAACCGGGGGTGCGACATCTAGGAAAAGGACTAGCAGAGCGGTGGCGGCACGTGGCGGCGATCGGTGAGGTTGCGTCGAGGCAACACTACCAGTTGTGCGGGCGTGGCCGTCGGATCACCACCTACCAAGAGTTGGTCCAGAATAACCCTAGGTTTAGTGGGGGTCGCTCTATAATTAGAGATGGGTAAGTAGGAATTAGAATTAGGATAAGTAGAGGGAGACACCCTCTCATTCTATCTCATCATTTGCTCTTTGCTTCTAGGGTTTCCTGCTCTCCCCATCCCCTGCTGTAGCTAGCTGAGATCCGCAGAGAACAATACCTCTGTGTACTGGAGATTTTGAGGAAGTGAGACTGTAATCTCACTGTTGTAGCGTGTGGTAGCCACACGGTTGCAGATCGATGACTTGATTTCAACGTTTTGCTCGTGTCTTCATTTCTCCACGATTTTCCCGTCACTCGATCTCTCTCTCCACTGCGTCTTTGCAAAATCCGTTTGAATCAACTTGTTCTTTATAGTGAGGAGATCATTTCCACTGAAGGAATTCATCTAACTCCTCATGAACAAGTAGATCGGGTTTGATTCGTGTCTTGTGGCGCTTTTTTGTTCATATACCTTCCCCTTCGATTTCCATTATTTGAGTTGATTTGAAGCGGATGATTTCTTGGGGATAGTCTCCTAATACCACTCGTGATCATTCTCTCCAAGTTTGAGATCAAGGGATTTTGGTTTGAATCAATTTGGGAGTAATTTGGGGTGAATGGCGATCAAATCACCCTCACTGGACAGCCGTGGACAGTTCGCCATCTGACCAGCGGACATCCGGGCGTCGGGGATCAGCCGAGTCAGTGGCTGTGTTCTTTGGCCGATTTGTCTTTTTCGTGACCGGCGACAGTCCGCAGTTGTGGGTCGCGGACAGTCCGGGATCATCCAGGGACTTCAGCACACTATTGTTTTGTGTTTTCTTCTAACCGGTCGAACAGTCCGCCAGTGAACCGAAACCGCGACAGTCCGGCCTGGTGCGGACAGTCCGGGATTTTGGCTGAAGCCTCCCGGTTTAGTGCATTTGCTCTCCCGGCTTCTCGCTTGGTTTCCTCCGGACTTCTCGGTTGGCCCTAGAGTTAACCAGGAACCTCTCTAGGCACCTTGCTAGTTGTTAGCATAGTGGTTTGGGGATTTCTCGAGGTAGTCGTCTATCTACGTTCGGGGACTTGGTTATTGAGGGGTGAACTTGTTCCGTGCTTTGTGCCGTTTGGTTTGCTATCGCTTTGTGGTGCTCCGCTGTGATCCTAGGGATCATCCACCCTCTTCCCAAGGGTCATGAGCACACGTTTTTCGATCGAAGCTCTTGGGGTTGATTTTGGGAACAAAAGGCCAAAGTTTCGAGAGAAATTTTTGAGCTCCCATTCACCCCCCCCCCCCGTCTAGTCGCCTTGCTATTGCATTCTCGGTCCTTCAATTGTATCGGTGCGGGTTAAGGATCTTCCACTTAGCCGGTTCTAGATCCACAGAAGGCGACATGGATCGCGGCGTGGGCAAACTCCAAACTTGCCATTTTCGATGGGACGAACTATGCGTATTGGAAGATACGCTTGTCGGCCTATCTGCGAGTTGGGTGCTTCCATCTGGGATATTTGCAACTCGTCGATTACGTGGTCTTGGTTGCTCGTGTCTCTCAGCTTCAGATCGATGAGCACAATGCCAATAGCCGAGCCCGTAATGCTCTTTTCTCATGTCTGATCATGAGTGAGTTTGATCGCGTTTCTCACCTCGCCATGGCTTGGGAGATTTGGGCTACCCCTCATGCTTTCCATGAGGGAACCTCTCAAGTCAAAACCCGACTCTATGAGTCGTTCAAGCGAGAGTATGAGAACTTTTGACATATGCCTGGCGAGAGCATAGAAAGTTTATTCGCTCGCTTTCAGGTGATTGTCAACAGGATGAGGGCTAACAAGGAGCTGTTGCCTTTCGACGATCATGAGAGGGCTTTGAAGCTTTTTCATACCCTTGATCGGTCGGTGTGGGATTCCAAAGTTCAGGCGATCATCAAATCACCTAACTATGAGACCCTCACATGCGACGAGCTCTTCAGTTAGCTCAAGTCTAGTGAGATTGACGCCATGGCGAGGGCCTCTTATGAAAATCCTTCTGGCCCGTCGATGGCTTTGGTTTCTGGCACTGTCTGCTAACCCCCCTCTGGAGGTTTTGCACTCTCTTCTCCTCTTTCTGTCACAGAGGAGCAGCTGGAGTCTTTGGGGGATGACGAGTTGGCTTTGCTCGCCAACCGGTTCTCGCGGTTTCACAACACCCGCATGAACCGTCGCCGCGGAGGAGGACGCTTGGATGCTTGAGTGCGGCGACCCCAACCACTTCATCGCCAATTGCCCGAAGAAGAACAAGCAGACCTTCGGCAAGGCGGATCATTAGCACAAGCATGACTCCGGCATGCGCAAGGAGAAGTACGTCCCCGCGAAGCACAAGCGGAAGGGCGGCTTCAACAAGGAGTACATCAAGACAAGACGTGTACTTGGAGAAGGCCCAGGCTGAGCAGCGTGCGTTCTTAGCCACGCCTCAGCGATGTCGAGACTCGGATGACGCACTCTTCCTAAGTGATGACGAGTCCGAGAAGAAGAAGAAGATCGAGGACAAGCTCAACTCTCGTCTCTGCTTCTCGCTGACAACGAGGGTTTCTGCACCATGGCTCTCGGCAAGGAGGTCGACGGCGAGCTGGAGGACACTCCTCGGAACGACGACGTCGACGACACCTTCCAGGTATCTCAGACCCCCGACGAGCTTTCTACTGAGGTCGAGAAGCTTACTGCCGTCTCCTTAGTCAGGATAAGTTGCTTAGGGCGTGCTGCTAGAGAGCGAAAGGAGTTTAGGCAGAAGTGGGAGGATACGGTGAAGAAACTTGAATCTATCAAGTCCACCGTAGTTTGTTACCAGGATGAGGAGGAGTGTGAGATGTGCACCACACACATGACTGACTTCTCACTCTTGAGAAGCAATGCTGTGTGTTGGTAGGAGAGGTGGAGAGTGGACGCTGAAGGCTAGTCTTCTGGCTGTGGGTGCATGCAAGTCTCTGTGCGGGGCTTGCAAATCTGAGTTGGCAGAGAGAATGCCAAGATTGTGTCTCTTGAAGAGCCAACTCAGGTAGCACATGTGTGGCTAGGTGTTTCCTTTGTGAGGGTTTGGAAATGGAGATTGCAAATATGAAGCATGACAAGATGCAAACCGAGGAGGAAAACACATACCTTCAGACCATCTTGTCATGGTGTCTAGTGGTGAGCCACAGCTCGGGATGATGATCTCCCATTCAAACGAGCTGCTGGAGGTCCTGGTGTAGGTTTTGCTCTGGGTGTTGATGTTTCATCTTTTGGAAAGATTGGAGAGTCGAGTGGTCTTAACCCATGTGAGAAGCCCAACTCCACCACTACTCCCAAGCTTACCAAGATTCCACCCAAAGAGCCTCTCAAGCCTAACACCAAGGATGGGGTCTTTGTTGAACCTCCGAGAGCTCCACCAAAGAAACAATCATGGGCTCCAAAACCAACCACCTCAAGAACAAGCTTGACACCATGCCACCCATCCAAGAGGAGCTTATGCCACAGAATGGCAAAGTGATCCATTCCCACTACCGTGAGTACCAACAACCCCCTATGAGAGCGGTGAGGTACCATTGTGAGCACTGTGGGAGAGATGGATACTTGAGTGAGTTTTGTTTTCGGCGCAAGAGAGAGGCACGCCGTGCAAAGGAGATGAACAACACGGACATGTACCATCCTTTCCATGATGTACATGTGCCGAATGTTTAGAGGCGTGCTGCTAGGCCTAGAGGTCCAAAACCTCAAGCTCCTAGGCCTAGGCTACGGAGAGAGCGTGCCCGGCGGGAGCCTGCAGTTGTGGGCTATGAACCCCGTGGCGGTGGCTTTGCAGTTGAGCATTTTCGTCCACCGCGTTTTGAGTATCGCGATGGATGCTCCTCCCTTAGCAGACCACGTTTTCCTCTACGTGGTGATCGCTCTTCCTGTAGACGTGCTAGGAATGGTTTTTCTGCTAACCGTTCTTTTGAGCAGTTGGCCCAACACTGGTATTCTCCCTACTTCACTAACCTCAGTGTTGGACCGTATGCTCACCCTATGTCTTTTTATTGATGTAGGTAAAACGATTGGAGAACGTTTGGTTGCTGGATTCCGAGTGTTCGAGGCACATGACCGGAAACGCCAAGTGGTTCTCCAGTCTTAGTCCGGTCGTCGGAAAGGAGTTTTATCACCTTCGCGCGACAATAGCAAAGGTAAGGTATTGTCTCATGGGTCGGTGCGAGTTAATGAGCACTTTGTGTTGCGCGATGTTGCTCTTGTTTCTAACTTGTATTTTAACCTTCTTTCTGTTTCGCAACTTTTCGATGATGACTATGAGATTCGTTTTAAAACCGAATCTCAGTCGCATTTTGGATCCTCAGGGCAATCTTGTTTGTGTGATTTCGCCCTTTGAAAAGTCTTTCGTGCAGATTTCTCGGAGTCGTTTGGAATTTCTCATTGTCTTTTGGCTGGACCTTCCCACTTGGGCAATCTTTGGAAGTGGCATAGGAGACTTGGTCACCTGAGCTTCGACTTGCTTGCAAGGCTTAGTTCACTTGGTCTAATCCGAGGATTGCCCAAGTTATCCATGGAGAAGGATATTGTTTGCCATTCTTGTAGACATGGGAAGATGGTTGCCGCTCCCCACCATCTAGTGACTCAATCAATGACCAAGCGCCCTGGAGAGCTTTTGCACATGGACCTTGTTGGTCCGGCTCGGGTGAGCTCAGTTGGGGGCAAGTGGTACGTGTTTGTTGTTGTCGACGACTTTTCGAGATATTCGTGGGTCTTCTTTTTAGCTGAGAAGACCGAGACTTTCTCCTTTGCTCGCAATCTGATTTTGCGTCTTCAGAACGAGTTCCCTTTGAACTCGATGTGAGCTATTAGGAGTGATAATGGTTCCAAATTCAAGAATTCGGATTTTTAGAAGTTTTGTAACTCTTTGGGTTTAGAGCATCAGTTTTCTTCCCCCTACACACCGCCTCAGAATGGTGTTGTAGAAAGAAAGAATCGGACCCTTGTAGAGATGGCCAGGACGATGCTCGATGAGCATAGGACTCCTAGACGATATTGGGCCGAAGCTATGAGCACTGCATGCTACATTTCCAATCGCATTTTTCTTTGAGCTTTCTTGAAAAAGACATCTTATGAGTTGCGTTTTGGAAAACTGCCCAAGGTGAGTTATTTTCGAGTTTTTGGTTGCCACTGTTTCATACTTAAGAAAGGCAATCTAACAAGTTTGAGTCTCGTTCTTTTGACGTGTGTTTTTGGGTTATGGCACTCATACTCGCGCATATCGTGTACTTAACCTTGATACTAACCGAGTCATGGAGACATCAGATGTTACCTTCGACGAGACCATGGTTTGTCTTTCTTCTCGTTTTGAGCGTGCAGGTGATCATAAGGTTGGTGAGCCACTCTTTGATGACGAGAGATGAGGGTGCTGAGGTATGGATGTCCAACCCCCCTCCACCTGCTGTGCCACAAGGAGCGGCTTCTACTACGACACTCTCTACCTCGGCCCCGACACTTCTTCTTGGGGGCCGTGGGATCCGCCACCTCGAGCGGTACCCTTTGTACCCGAGGAGGCACCAGCTGCTGTTGAGGGGGAGGCTACATCAGTTCGGGAGGCGCCACGACACATCCAGTGCCAGCACCCGCCTCAACATGATCGGCAGCATCGGCGAACGTGTCACTCGGTCAAGGTCACAACATATCTCTCACTTTGCTCATTCTGCATTTGTTGCTGATTTTGAACCCCGAGATGTTGGACGCTTTGACGGATCCGGATTGGGTCAATGCCATGCATGAGGAGTTAGAAATTTTGAAAGAAATCGGGTTTGGGTTCTAGTTTTCTCCCCCTTCTGAGTGTCACCCAATTGGGACAAAATGGGTTTTCAAAAACAACAAGGAGAGGATGGCCATGTTGTGAGAAACAAGGCCAGACTTGTAGCCCAGGGATATAATCAGAAGGAGGGGATAGACTATGAGGAGACTTTTGCTCCTGTAGCTCGTTTGGAGGCTATTAGGATACTCTTGGCTTTTGCTGCATCCAAAGGTTTAAACTTTTTTTCAAATGGATGTCAAGAGTGCCTTCTTAAATGGCTACATAGAAGAGGAGGTGTATGTGAGACAACCCCCCGGTTTCAAAAATCCCAAGTTTCCAAACCATGTTTTTAAACTTCACAAAGCTTTGTATGGTTTGAAACAAGCCCCTAGAGCCTGGTATGATAGGTTGAAAACCTTTTTGCTTGCTAAGGGTTTTAAATGGGATGTGTAGATAAACGCTCTTTCTCCTCAAGCAAGGCAATGATACTCTCTTGGTCCAAATTTACGTGGATGATATCATTTTCGGTGGTTTCTTCTCACGCTTTGGTTGCCAAGTTTGCAGACACTATGAGCAGGGAATTTGAGATGAGCATGATGGGCGAGTTGACGTTTTTCCTCGGGTTGCAAATCAAGCAATCTCGGGAAGGAACATTCGTACACCAGGGTAAGTATACCAAGGACATATTGAAGAAGTTCGATATGGGTGAGGCCAAGCCTCTTCCAACACCCATGTCGACCACGACGACCCTGGATGCGGATGTGGATGGAGAAGCTGTGGACCAGAAGGAGTACCGGAGTATGATCGGGTCGCTGCTATACCTGACGGCGACACGCCCGGACATTCAATTCGCGGTGTGTCTTTGCGCGCGATTTCAGTCGTCGCCGCGCACCTCGCACCGTCAGGCGGTCAAGCGCATTATGAGGTACTTATCCTTCACTCCAGAATTTGGGATTTGGTATTCTACTTCCTCCACCCTCTCCCTTTGCTGGTATTCCGATGCCGATTTTGCTGGTTGTCGCATTGATCGCAAGTCCACTTCTGGGACTTGCCAGTTTATTGGTTCTTCTCTTGTTTCACGGTCTTCTCGCAAGCAGTCTAGTGTCGCCCAGTCTACCACGGAGGCTGAGTATGTTGCTGCGGCTAGCTGCTGTTCCCAGTTGCTTTGGATGATGGTCACTTTGCGTGATTTTGGTCTGAGCTTTTCTTGCGTTCCTTTGCTTTGTGACAGCACGAGTGCTATTAGCGTTGCTAAGAACCCCGTGCTGCACTCTAAGACCAAACACATTGATGTGCGCTTTCATTTTCTACGAGACCACTATGAGAAGGGTGATATCGACCTTCGCCATGTCGATACTCATCATCAGTTGGCTGATATTTTCACCAAGCCTTTGGACCAATCAACTTTTGCTAGGTTGAGGGGTGAGCTTGGTGTGTGTTTCTCCTTTTAGATGGGGGAAACATTTTGACTCGTGTAATATATACTGACTTTTTGTTTTTCATTTGGTTTCTTTATGCATCTTTGCATTTCATCTTGCATATTTCCATTCAGAGCTTCATGTATATAATCTGAAGAATGTAACTATGCTCTGTGTAGTATTTCCTCCGATGCTTTATGATGATGTTGTAGCTTATGCTCTTTCTGATCACTGATACATGTTGTGAGTAGAGCTATTTATGAATGGGAATCTGTTAATGAACATAAAACTTGAAAATGTTCACCATTGAGATATGCAACTAGCATGTGTAGAATGTGTTGAAGTCACTTGTGCTTTTCATATATGCTAGGTTGCTATGTCTCTAGTTCTAAGTCATTCACTTGCTTGGTCTGTTCATATACTGCTTTAAATCTGAACCAAGTTAAAGTAAAATGAAAGATCGAGATGGGATTGTCTTGTCAACACATCACAGTTTCGAGACTATTTCTCATTGCACCTTGAGTTAAACATGAGCTGTGTAGTGTATGACCGAAACTGTTGCTTTAAGCTTCTGATTGCTTCTGCATAGGCTTCGCACAGTTAAAAAGTTAGGCAATGACAAGCTTTCAACCTCTCGCAATCACATGCTGAAATTTGAACTTGTGTAATTTAAACGCTGCAACTCCGATAAAATTTGGATACACAACTCTATGTTTCATTCTATAGCATGATGATTGAACTATGCTAGGGGTAGTTCACCTTGTATACATGCTTAGCACTTGTTTGACTTCCTGTCTATACATGCTTTGTGCTATCTTGATGGTGAATACCTTTTTGGCTGAAAACTGCTCTTTTTGCTCAAAGGTTCAGATTTCGTATCTGGTGATCAGTTTGAGCCTTTGCTAGCTTCTTATGGATGTTGTTGAGTCATCGGATCAAAACTGTTTAGAACATCCTTGCACTCTCTTGATTATATTCCTGAAGCTGCTAACTTGCATTTTTGGAGGGAGATATTCTGTCAAGGGGGAGACATTTGAGTGCGTGTGCACATTTGCTTGCTGTGGCATTTTCAACTAAGGGGGAGAAAATATTGACAAATCATGAGTTCCCTGGGTTGTGTGCACTAGTTGAGGGGGAGTTTGCTAGTTGTGTTGAGCCTTTGCCTCTTTCTTGAGGGACTAGCAAACATTTTCAGCTCATGTTCAGCTCTTCAATTGGTATCGAACTCTTTTGTCTTTGAGTTGGTAACAGTTGTTATCAAGTTGCTTCGCTAGCGGTGTTGAGCCCGTTTCTGCCTCTTCTTGAGGGCTAGCTCTGTTTTGCTTGAATTTCAGTTGATCTGTCAATTGGTATCAAGTTTTCTCGCTAGTGGTGTTGAGCCTGTTCTACCTCTTCTTGAGGGCTAGCTTTGCTTTGCTTGGTTGCATCGAGCCGTTTGCTCATGTCTTTGCGAACCAAGTTGTGTTGCTCTTTTCACTTGACCTTCTTCGGCTTTGACATGCTTTTGGGTCATTTGGTCAAGTTCTCTCTCTTCCTTCCTTCTTCTGTTTCCATTATGATTTGTGTTGGTAGTTGACAATGCACTCATCAAGGGGGAGATTGCGGATACATGGGTGTATGACGAGTCTCTGAGTGATGAGTGATTGTCAACTGGGATAATGCGCATGTTCTTTGGCTTGTGTTGTGCAGGTGTCGAGAACGGATACAGTGATCAAAGGCAAGGTGAAGGTCAAGTAGAGACGTGCCGTGCCGATGGACCGAGAGTGGCGAAGGGCGGACGTGAGGCTTGGACTGAGGGACCGGTGGCCCGAGGATCAGCTGTGGTGGCTGGCAGCCTGGGACAGCGACGAGCGAAGACTTGCGGGCACGGTGTTGCCTGGGTCGAGGACCTAGGGACACGTGTCGGTGGACGAGGTGCACGGGCGGTGCATCCCCTCTACGGCTCGGTTTGGTGGTTGAGCCACAGAAAAACCACCGAGTGGACGGTTTCCAGGTTTGGGCCTCAAAACCTGGGAGCTCATGGTTTCCGAGTTTGGGCCACAAAACTTGGGCTGAGGACGGTTTCCAGGTTTGGGCCTCAAAACCTGGGCGCTGCGGGTTTTTGAGTTTGGGCCACAAAACTCAGGCGATGGTCGCCTGGTTTCCCGGTTTGGGCCTCAAAACCGGGGTTGGTCGTGAAGGCTGGTTTCCCGGTTTGGGCCACAAAACCGGGGGTGCGTCGTCCGGGAAAAGGACAAGCAGAGCGGTGGTGGCACGTGGCGGCGATCGGTGAGGTTGCGTCGAGGCAACGCTACCAGTTGTGCGGGCGTGGCCGTCGGATCACCACCTACCATGAGTTGGTCCAGAATAACCCTAGGATTTAGCTGGTTCGCTCTGTAATTAGAGAGGGGTAGAGTAGAAATTAGAATTAGGATAAGTAGTGGGAGACACCCTCCTCCCATTCTATCTCAGTCATTTGCTCTTTGCTTCTAGGGTTTCCTGCTCTCCCAATCCCCTGCTGTAGCTAGCTGAGATCCGCAGAGAGCAATACCTCTGTGTACTGGAGATTTTGAGGAAGTGAGATCGTAATCTCACTGTGTAGCGTGTGGTAGCCACACGGTTGCAGATCGATGACTTGATTCACGTTTTGCTCGTGTTCTTCATTTCTCTACGATTTTCCAGTCACTCGATCTCCCTCTCCACTGCATCTTTGCGAAATCCGTTTGAATCAACTTGTTCTTTATAGTGAGGAGATCATTTCCACCGAAGGAATTCATCTAACTCCTCATGAACAAGTAGATCTGGTTGATTTCGTTCTTGTGGCGCTTTTTCGTTCATACACCTTCCCCTTCGATTTCTCGTTGTTTGAGTTGATTTGAGCGGATGATTTCTTGGGGATAGTCTCCTAACTACCTCGTGATCATCCTCTCCAAGTTTGAGATCAAGGGATTTTGGTTTGAATCGATTTGGGAGTAATTTAGGTGAAGGTCGATCAAAATCGCCCTCACTGGACAGCCGCGGACAGTCCGCCATCTGACCGGCGGACAGTCCGGGCGTCGGGGATCAGCCTTGTCAGTGGCTGTGTTCTTCGGCCGATTTGTCTTTTCGTGACCGGCGGACAGTCCGCAGTTGTTGGTCGCGGACAGTCCGGGATCAGTCCAGGGGACTTCAGCAACACTGTTGTTTTGCGTCTTCTGCCGGCGGACAGTCCGCCAGTGAACCGCGGACAGTCCGGCCTGGTGCGGACAGTCCGGGATCCTAGGGCCGAACAGTCCGGGATTTGGCTGAAGCCTCCGGTTTAGTGCATTTGCTCTCCCGGCTTCTTCGCATGGTTTCCGGACTTCTCGGTTGGCCCTAGAGTTCACCAAGGAACCTCTCTAGGCACCTTTACTACTTGTTAGCATAGGTGTTTGGGGATTTCTCGACGTAGCCGTCTATCTACGTTCGGGACTTGGTTATTGAGGGGTGAACTTGTTCCGGTGCTTTTGCCATTTGGTTTGCTATCGCTTTGTGGTGCTCCGCTGTGATCCTAGGGATCATCCACCCTCTTCCAAGGGTCGTGAGCATCACGGTTTCGATCGAAGCTCTTGGGGTTGATTTTGGGAACAAAAGGCCAAAGTTTCGAGAGAAATTTTTTGAGCTCCCATTCACCCCCCCTCCGGTCGCCTTGCTATTGCATTCTCGGTCCTTCAGTGGCTGATCCGTTGAAAAAGGGCCTTAACTCGGTCGTTATCCTGGTGGCTTGGCTGATCTGGAATCACAGGAATAGATGTGTTTTTGATGGGCGACAACCGGATATGAACGGGCTCATCTCTTCCTTTAAGGACGAGGCGGATGTGTGGGTCATGGCTGGGGCCAGAGGAATTTCCCACCTCCTCGCCCTGCAGACCTCCACACACCCCCCCCCCCTATTTAGTTGTGGTCTGGGGTCGTTGCTTACTGTAATAGGCGATCTAGTGTGAGTGGTCGGCGGGGTTCTTTGGACAGGTTTGCACTGGGTTCTAGTGTGACCCCTTGTCCAAAACTCTGTACCGTTGACTGAGTTCTGTACCCTTTTTGTTTCCTCTTCTTAATATATTGATACGCAGATCTCCTGCGTGTTCGAGAAAAAAAACAATTTGTGTGCTACTACCTTGTAAAATACATGTTTTTGTTCCTGAACAAAATTTGTGTGCTAGTTAAGAAAAACACATGGATTTTCTTTATGTGTTGTTTCCTAGTCTGCCTAGATTTGGGTGTCAAGTGCTAAAAAAACACACAGATTTTGATCTTCTTAAATTCGTGTGTTTTTTTAGCACAAAACACCCATGTTTTGATGGCCTTAAAAATACACAAGTTTCAACTAGACAAGCCCCTATCAATAACACTATGGAAATATTTTCCCCTTGCTTCGTCGCATTCATCTTGTGACAACGTAAATCTTATGGTAGCAACTAACTTGTAACAAGGTAAATGTTATAGTAATATCCGTGAACATCGTAGACAAGTAGTGTATCTTGTGAGCTAGCTAGGCTCCGCTTGGTAGGGCTCGGGCTCATCTTAAAAGGACTCCGATTCCTTAAGTAAAACAAGAGCTATAAGCTTTAAAAAAAACTGACAAAAATAGCTGCTTTACTTACAAGACTTCTTGTTAGGAACCGCTAGAAGATGGAGGAGCCCTGCCAAATGAAATTCGCACGTGCCCACCGCGTTCCTCTCGTTTGCAGCTCCCCGCTCAGTATTCAATGCGCATAGGTTGCTTTCGGAGCCTCTTTCAGTTATTCCTTCCCACGATTGGCACCGGATGAGGTCGTAGCCGATGGTGTCTGTTGAGTAACTATGTTGAGTAACTAGTACAGGGCGCGCGCCTTTGCGCGCGTCGGTGGTTGCACAACAGATTTTGAAGACAAAAACATATTAGATATATAGGGTAGTAGGAAACAGAGGTAGGTATTCATCCAGAACATGTATATCACAATTTATACTCAAGATTAGTGCACATCTCCACTCACAATTTATGTGTATGACATCACAGTAAATCACTCGGATGACTACACTCATGGTAGTTGTAGAAATAATTTAGATGGACCTGTAGGAAAGGAATTCATCTATTTTACAATTCTAACATAACAGACCAAAAAAAATGGCAGTTTTCTTTACACCCACTGATCTATGAAGATTCCTGGATACCAAGAAAATACAATGATATTTGAGGACCGAATCTAGTTAGCATAAGGGAGATGTATTTTTGTTTACCTCCTTCCCTAGCCACACCATCCTTGACACCTGTGGTCGTCCACGATAAAACTTAATTTGTCCTCTGCAAATAAATCTTAGCATGGATAGTGATTGCAATCAGGGGGCACAACGACTATAGGTTACATCAATATCTTGAGAAAGTAGTGCAAGGCGCGCGCCTTTGCGCGCGTCAGCAGACACAAAAGATTGTCAATACAAAGGAATATATATATATATATATATATATATATATATATATATGTATGTATGTATGTATGTAAAGTATAGTAAGAGCAACGTGTATATTACATTTTATACCTTAGGTTTTTATTACTTGCATTTTTTGTGTGTACAACGGTATAATAAATAAGGAAAAAAAGATTTAAAATAAGGCAAAAAGTTCATCAGATCTTCGGATATCTTGTTTATAGTAGTGTCTGTCAGCTTATTTTAAGATAATCACCAGACTACAATAGAAAGAGAGAATGAGTGTTGTACATAGGGACTATATATTTAGTTCATCTAAAGCAAAAATAAAGATTTTGTGGTTTGTTATTAGCTAAGTCCCTATTTTCAATGTAAAAATAGTATATGGTGCCTACAAATATGCCGAGAGTAATGTTCAGGCAAATTTATTTACTTTACCATAGAAAATGTATGTGTCTTGCAAAATATGAGCATTATGATTTTGGTTAGCTATAACCATAGCTTGACAACTATTTATTTACCTACAGTTTTATATAAAATATAGTCAACAAAGTTGTATGCACTGGTAGTTTTAGGATACAAATCAAAAAGAATGTTAGAAATAGCTATAGTTCTTAGAGAAAGAAGCAAATAAAAATACACTGATACTATAGAATAAAAAATGGGTGCCAGTATAGGTATAGTTCTTAGAGAAAGAAGCAAATAAAAATACACTGATAATAAAGAAGGTCCATGTAATATATTACCTTGTTACCAACTCACAATCACCTTTGTGCTACTCTGGAATCTTTTGAGAGGTAGTCACCTGATTGCTTTTAAAAACATTAGAATTATTGCAAGACAACTGCATTATGAGAACTATTATCATTTTCAGAATCAGAATGAACATAGGCCTACCTCAATGAAATAGGTCGAGAAATTCAAAATTTGTATTTCTAATGAGCCTAGAGCCCGAAATGATTAAAAGGACGTAATTGAGAAATCAAACAATTTTTAGAGATGGCTTTTCTGTTCTCATCACACAAAGTATATTGGTTCCTAAATATGCTTTTTAAAATATCCATCACAGAAAATGATGACTATTTCACCTATATATTTGTATGTATAAGAAAGGGATATTGTTTGTGTTTGTTTTCTTATCCATGTATATGAACGTGAACAAGCATCATAGTTAGGCTATTCTGTAGGTAGGAAACAACCATCCTTATTGTATTATTTTAAAAATAGGAACATGAAGTACTACTATGGTAACTTGTATGTGGAAAAATAATTTAGTTACCTAACACTTCGGCAGTCTCAAATAACATATCATGTCTGCACGGATAACAATAATACATATTGCAGAGGTAAATTTGAAGAACATGTAAAAACCTGACGCCTGCTCAAGCAATGGAAATAACATCAGATCTGAAATTATAACTGCATAAATTGGATGAGGTATCAAACTCACTGGAAAAAGAGGCATTAAGCTGAGAAGGAAGGTGATGACATATGGGCAGGTACGAACCCAATTTCGAATAGGTAGCAATAGGCACGACAAAGAAAAAATTTAAATCAATCAATTGCATAATATCAAATATGAACCTGACATGGGAGGAGAAAAGATTTCATAATGTGGCTGCAGACATAGAAGGTGACCTTTTTTAATCATAGATAGTTACAGAAAGCTAGAGAAGCACACTTACATTCATGACATAAATTGTAGAAACAAGCGATAAGCGAAACAAATATATAACAGGTTTGTTCACATGGCAAACTCATTAATAATGTGCATAGTAGATATGTATCACTGTACGTAACAGGTTGGGTTGAACTGCACTCGTATCAGCAATGGCACAAGAGGAAGAAAAAATGCGTTCAGAGAAGAATAATGACCAAAGAAAAAAAGCAGGAAGCAAACAACCTATGGTCAAATTCCACGGCATTTTCTACTCGTGACTCCTGCAAAAGAAATTAGTCTGAATAAATGGTTTACCTGAAATTTTAATTTGTAGCTAGTATTGAGATAATGGTTCATATACTAAGCGATAAGATAGCACCTAAAATGGAAGCGAACATGTTAACTGGCACCAATCAAAATTGCAAATTATCCAGATGATTACTAAAATTAAAGCATGGAGCCTCACGAAAGCACCGAGCATTCAATTGCCTTGTACTGAACTATAATATATATTCTTAAAAAATGAATATATACAGTCTAAGAGGAACATATTTACCACTAAGCGGCTGAAATCAGAAAAGTCATTGGGTTTATTGTATAGTTGAAAGCAGTGTCAGACAAGGGGCCTGTCTGAAACTCTAGTGTGAATATACTAAAAATGTCGTATTAAAATTCTGCACAACACTATTGCTAAGTTTAATCAAATTTGTAGCTCACTAAAACTAATTTAACTAAGAGGAGTAAAAAGCTAAGTGACCTTGTGTGTGCACAGCACCTTACTTATCTCTCTATTTTGTTTGTCCTTACCATTGCAGCAAGGATATCTCATACAGAATCTCCTGAAGCTATTTGGAAACTATGTAAAAATAGCAGGGATGCATTAAAACCTTATCCACTGCCACAGTATGAGAAGGAGAGCTAACATGTACCTCATCAACATGTCATATAGGAGGAACTCTTCTAAACAATATTCAATTTGGATGTAGATATCTGGGAGCATCAACATGTGAAGCTTCAACATGCTAATTCTGTGGAGCCAATGACCTCATGTGGTGGCAAAGTAAATAGTAAGTGAATTGCTTTGATGGAAATAGAGTCTGAAGGAAACTTTTGTTTCCATTATACTGCTACTCCAAAAGTAGCTGAAAGAAGTGGAGAACATGCAGTACCAACACATATTCCAAGGTTATCGATTAACACTTTATGGAGCTACAAACAGAGTAACCAATGTATTTGAACACAGGACATGACCCTGTCATTTTATTTTCCGACAAAATCATGAAACATAAGTGAAATGCATATTGAGAATTGAACTAAGCAAGCAAATGTCCCTCAAGAAAAAGAGATAATGAGCAGTAATTGAGATAACTATACTGAACATCAGGGCCAGTAGCGAGAAACCTTACCATAGATCTTTATCAACTAAAACATCTGTTTTTTTTAGGCTTCAATGCTTAAATGCAGTGAACATCAGGGACAGTTGAGATCTTTATGAACTAAACACCTATTTTTTTGTAGTCTTCAATGCTCCGCGCCCAGATTAGGCAGAGAAAGAAGCCTTTTCTTTTTCCTCTAAAAACCAAGTAGGAAGCAACAAAACTAACCAGAGAAGTACTACCTGAATTTGATAAGCCCATGATAAAACAAGCCAAGAAATAGTACTTATCTTAAACATCAGTGAGAGTCATAAATGGTGCTGTTACCATAGATCTTTATGGACATATACTTTTTTTATCGCCTCTAATGCCCAGTGCCCAGATTAGACCGAGAAATAAGCCTTTTCCCCTCTGAAAACCATGTAGGAGGCATCAAAACTAATAAAACATTGCACAAACTCAAATTGATGAGCGCATAATTCTTCTACACACAAGCTAAAAAACTGTGCTTGTTTTGCAACCTCGGTAAGAGTCATAATAATCTTAGCATGTATTTGTGTCAATCAGATAGAAAGAAGGATCATAAATGATGCTTTGATCTAATTGCCTGTAGCCTTTTAAAGATCTAACTCAGAATGCAGATAGCGGAAGGAAGAACTTACAAAGTGGGAGGAGAAAGATAGGTCATGTCATGTGGGGCACGGCATACGCAAGGCGCCGCAGGACGCGCGACAGCCGCAGAGCAGCGGAGCGGGCCGCGGAGCGCGAGGTGGGCGCGCGTGGCGCGCGGCCGCGATCACCGCGGGCGCAGATGGCAGGTCCGATCCGACTGATTAGGAGAGGATCAAGGCCGGAAATTAGGAGTTGGTTTCCATATTAGTTGGCCGGTTGGCCTTTATATTCCTTGTACTCGGATTATTGAGAATTAAGCAAGAATTATCAATCTATTCTCCTTCCTATCTCTCGTAAGCCACCTGCTGTGGGGGAAAACCTCGCGGTGAAGGACTGGAGCGTGGCTACGAGCTCCGTAGTCGCGGTCCACCGTCGTTGAGCGCCGAGGCGCTTGACAACCTGGTATCGGTGTCTCGTCGGTCCTCGACTTCCGCCTCCACCGCACCCCCCCCACCCACCACCCGCCGCCGCCGCCGGATCCCCCTCCCCCACCACCATACCGCACACCAGCCCCCCACCGTCTCCTGCGTCGTCTTCGGTAGCCTCGGCCCCCGAGACATGGTGACAACGGCGATCTCAAGGCTGCCATCGACACCCTCACCAAGAACGTTGCGCTCATGCAGTCGTCCATCCAGGCCAACGCCAAGGCGATCGCCAACATCACGGCCTCGTCGTCCGGCTCCAGCCCACGGCCTCACCCCGGCGAGCACACCCAGGACCGACTGCCGAAGCATTGGCGTCCGGAGTTCCCGCGCTACGACGGCAAGACCGATCCACTCGCCTTCATCAACAAATGCGAATCTTTCTTCATGCAGCAACGCATCATGCCGGAGGAATGCGTATTTATGGCCTCGTACAACCTCAACGACGTCGCCCAATTATGGTATATGCAGGTCCAAGAGGACGAGGGCACCCCGACGTGGCCACGCTTCAAGGAGCTCATCAACGTGCGGTTTGGGCCGCCGCTCCGCTCAGCGCCCCTTTTCGAGCTCTCGCCCTGCTGCCGCACCGGCACGGTGACTGAGTACGAGGACCGGTGGCATGCGCTGCTTCCACGCGTCGGCAGCGCCCCTTTTCGAGCTCTCGGCCTGCTGCCGCACCGGCACGGTGACTGAGTACCAGGATCGGTGGCATGCGCTGCTTCCACGCGCCGACAAGCTGGACGAAGCTCAACGCATTCAGCTCTTCACGGGCGGGCTGTTGCCGCCGCTCAGCTGCAGGTTCAGATGCAGAATCCCCAAACTCTCGCGTCTGCGATGAGCCTGGCCCGGCAGTTCGAGTTGATGGCCGAGTACACGGCCCCGCCGGTCCCTGCAGCCCAGGGCCGAGCCCCAGGCCGCGGCCTCCTGGGCACACCGCCGCACAGGCCGGCTCTGCAGGCGCCACCTCCGGCTGTGTGATCGCGCGCCAGGGGCCGCGATTCCGGGCGACGGCCGCCAGGCTAAGCGGCTGTCCAAGGAGGAGCAGGAGGAGCGCCGCCGTTTGGGACTCTGCTACAACTGCAACGAAAAATACAGCCGGGGCACAATCGTGTCTGTCGGCGCATTTTTCACATCGCCGGCGTGGAGCTCGACGACGAAGATAGCACCGAACAAGAGGAGCCGGCTACCGAGTCGCCGGTCTTCTCTCTGCACGCAGTGGCCGGCGTTCCCTGCGGGGGCACGCTGCAGATCGTCATCAGCCTGGGCGGTGCCGCACTGGTCGCCCTCCTCGACAGTGGGTCGACCCACAACTTCATCTCCGCCAGCGCAGCAGAGCGCACTGGGCTCAGGGTGGAGCCCCGGCCGCGCCTCACTGCCGTCGTGGCCAATGGCGAGCGGATCGCCTGCCCAGGCGTGATCCGTGCGGTGCCTATCTCCATCGACGACACTGACATCAACATCGACCTGTTCGTCATGCCACTTGCAGGTTACGACGTGGTCCTCGGCACCCAGTGGCTAGCCACCCTCGGGCCGATTGTCTGGGACTTTCGCCGCGCCCTCCATGGCGTTCCAGCTCCGTGGGCGCGCGTTCCGCTGGACAGGCGTGCCGACCACCACCGCGCCGCACCTCCACTCCACTGTGGCCAGCGCGCCTCTCCTTGACGAGATGCTGGCCACCTTCGCAGACGTCTTCGCCGAGCCCACAGGGCTGCCACCACCCCGCGCCCGCGACCATAGCATCACCCTCAAGCCGGACGCGGCGCCCGTGGCAGTTCGGCCGTACCGATACCCGGCAGCGCACAAGGACGAGCTGGAATGCCAGTGTGCCACTATGATCCAGCAGGGCATCATCCGCCGCAGTGACTCGGCGTTCTCGTCCCCGGTCCTGCTCGTCAAAAAAGCCGACGGCTCTTGGCGTTTCTGCGTCGACTACCGCGCCCTAAACGCCCTCACCGTCAAGGACGCGTTCCCCATCCCCGTCGTCGATGAGCTGCTGGATGAGCTCCAGGGCGCGCGTTTCTCACAAAGCTCGACCTGCGGTCCGGGTACCACCAGGTGAGGATGCGGCCGGAGGACGTCCACAAGACGACGTTCCGCACCAACGACGTCCTCTACGATTTCTTGGTGATGCCGTTTGGGCTGTGCAACGCCCCGGCGACATTCCAAGCGCTCATGAACGACGTTCTCCGCGCCCACCTCCGCCGGTTCGTCCTCGTCTTCTTCGACGACATTTTGATATACAGCAAGAGTTGGGCGGACCACTTGCGACACATGTGCGCCGTCCTCACCATCCTTCGCCAACACCGCCTCTTCGTCAAGCAGTCCAAGTGCTCGTTCGGCGTCGACTCGGTCGGCTACCCTGCCGACATCATCTCGCGGCTGGCGTGGCGATGGATCCAGCCAAGGTTCGGGCCGTCCATGATTGGCCCGGCCTCGCTCTGCGCGCGCGGTGCGCGGCTTCCTCGGCCTGGCGGGCTATTATCGGAAATTCGTCCACAACTACGGTGCCATCGCCGCGCCTCTCACCGCGCTGCTTAAGAGGACGGGTTCTCCTGGAACCACGACGCGAGGCGGCCTTTACTGCCCTCAAAGGCGCGGTGATGTCAGCCCCCGTGCTGGCCCTCCCTGACTTCACCAAGTCCTTCATCGTCGAATGCGACGCGTCCACATATGGCTTCGGGGCGGTGCTCCTCCAGGACGCGCACCCGATCGTGTTTTTTCAGCCGCCGGGTCGCACCGCGCCCTGGCGGCCTACGAACGAGAGCTCATCGGCCTAGTCCTCGCTGTGCGGCACTGGCGTCCGTACCTTTGGGGCGCCGCTTCATCGTCAAGACGGACCACTACAGCCTCAAGTACCTCCTCGACCAGCGCCTCGCGACGATCCCCCAGCACCACTCGGTCGGCAAGCTGCTGGGTTTTGACTTTGCCATCGAGTACAAGTCCGGCGCATCGAACACGGTGGCCGATGCTCTCTCCCGCCGCGACACCGAGGCGGACGCCCCCGGGCAAGCTGCTGGCGGTCTCGGGCCCCCGTTTCGACTTCATCGGCCGCCTCCGCCACGCTCCGGCCACGGATCCGGCCTTGTTGGCCATCCACGACGAGATCAGTGCGGGCACCCGCGCCGCGCCCTGGGCCATCGCCGATGGTTTGGTCACTTACGCCGGGCGGCTCTACATTCCGGCGGCCTCGGCGCTGCTCCAGGAGATTGTGGTGGCCACCCATGACGATGGGCACGAAGGAGTCCAATGCACCCTCCACCGCCTCCGCCGCGACTTCCATTTTCCCAACATGCGTCGTTGTGTGCAGGACTTCGTGCGGGATTGTGCTACATGCTAGCGATACAACTCAGAGCATCTCCACCCCGCCGGCCTCCTCCTACCGCCGCCCGTCCCCTCTGCAGTCTGGGCGGACATCGGTCTGGACTTGTGGAAGCGCTGCCCAGGGTGAACGGAAGTCGTCATCCTGTCCGTCGTCGACCGCTTCAGCAAATACTGCCACTTCAACCCCTTGGCGCACCCGTACACCGCCGAGACTGTGGCACAGCGTTCTTCACCGACATCGTGCGCCTCCACGGCATGCCACAGTCTGTGGTCTCGGACCGCGACCCCGTCTTCACATCGCTGTTCTGGCGCGAGCTGATGCGCCTGATGGGTACCAAGCTGCACATGACATCCGCTTTTCACCCTCAGTCCGACGGCCAGACGGAGGCGGCCAACCGCGTCATCGTCATGTATCTTCGCTGCTTCACCGGCGATCATCCCCGGCAGTGGCTGAGGTGGCTCCCCTGGGCGGAGTACGTCTACAACACGGCTTATCAATCGTCGCTCTGGGAGACACCCTTCCGCGTCGTCTACGGCCGCGACTCGCCAATGATCCGCTCATACGAGCCGGGTGAGACCCGGGTCGCTGCCGTCGCACGCGACATGGAGGAGCGGGAGGCTTTCTTGGCGGACGTCCGCTACCGCTTGGAGCAGGCGCAGCTCGTTCAGAAGCATCACCACGACAGGCACCATCGCCAGGTGTCTTATCAGGTGGGCGAGTGGCCATGGCTGCGGCTCCGCCAGCGTACCATGTCCTCCCTGCACCAGGCGTCTACCGGCAAGCTGAAGCTGCGCTACATCGAGCCCTACCGCGTCGTCGAGCTGATCAACGCCGTCGCCGTGCGCCTGGAACTACCGCCGCACGCTCGCATTCATGACGTCTTTCATGTCAGTGTTCTCAAGAGGTTCAGCGGCATGCCTCCATCCACCCCACCGCCCCTGCCTCCCATTCACCATGGCGTAGTGAGCCCGGTACCGGCGCGTGTGGAGCGCGCTCGCACGACGCGGGGGGTTCGGCAGCTGCTGGTGCATTGGCAAGGTGAACCACCCGAGTCCGCCACTTGGGAAGATCTCGCCACATTCCGCGAACAGTTCCCAGACTTCCAGCTCGAGGACGAGCTGCTTCTCGAGGAGGGGAGAGATGTCATGTGGGGCACGGCATATGCAAGGCGCCGCAGGACGCGCGACAGCCGCAGAGCAGCGGAGCGGGCCGCGGAGCGCGAGGTGGGTGCGCTCGACGCAGCGGTCGCGATCACCGCGGGCGCAGATGGCAGGTCCGATCCGACTGATTAGGAGAGGATCAAGGCCGGAAATTAGGAGTTGGTTCCATATTAGTTGGCCGGTTGACCTTTATATTCCTTGTACTCGATTATTGAGAATTAAGCAAGAATTATCATCTAATCTCCTTCCTATCTCTCGTAAGCCACCTGCTGAGGGGGAAAACCTCACGGTGAAGGACTGGAGCGCGACTACGAGCTCCGTAGTCGCGGTCTACCGTCGTTGAGCGCCGAGGTGCTTGACAGGTCACCTCTTGGTGGTCATTCAATGTTGGTAACTACATTTTGAAGGGGCACCTGTAGATGCATAACTGCATCAGCATGTAGGAATGTGACGATGATGAGGCTCATTAATTTGCTTGTAATTACATAGTTGTTTACATAGCTTTCAATGGTGTCGGTGTTTCAAAACCGGGGGTATGACACCAACGAGTAATATGATCGCGTGCTCTCTTCCTGGATGGTGATGCAAGATGACACAAGGATTTATCCTGGTTCGGGCAAGAAGCCCTACGTCCAGCGGGGGAGGATGTTCTTGTATTACTTGCACCTAAGTGCTTGTACAGGGGCGAATACAAGCTTGGGGAGCGTGGACCGGAGTCTGGACCTGAGTGTGTGGGTGTATGGCGTTCTAACGTGTTTGTAACCGTCCGAATGAGGGCCCTGGTGTCCCCTTTTTATAGAGCAAGGGGAGGCCGGGTTACACGAGGGTTTTACAAGTGTCGTGGCGCACGTGCCCAATACGAAGTAGGTAGGAACCCTGTCTTGTCGAAGACATTGTAGCCGACGTGGGCGTTGCTGTTGAGGCGTCCTTGGGGCGTGGCCTCCATCCCGGCGCGGACGCGGAGGCGTGGCGAGTGTGGTTGAAGCCGACAGCGCCCATCCCGGAACGTGCAGGGCGCGGCGAGGTCCCTCCGGGTCTTGGGGTACCTGTCCTCCAATAGCGTGAGAGCAGTTAGGGCTCGAGGGGCGCAGAGCCGGCTCGAGGTAGCGCCTGCGGGGGGCTCGAGTTCCCGCAAGTATGGGCGAGTCCCGAAACGCCCGGTCGTTCAGAGGGATTCCAGGCCTCGAGAGGTGGCTCGAGGGTGCTATAGTGCGGGTATGGCGAACAGTGCTGTACTGGCGCCCTTTAGCCCATGCTTATGGTGAAAACGAGGTTTGACTCTGACTCCGGTCACTGTGGCACATGCTGTGTACCAGAGGATGTGACCGGAGTTGGTGAATGCATTGAATGCGTGGTATGGGGCTAGCTGCCGGTGTCCGTGCCGCCCGAGGGAGGCGTGAAGCGTCTCAAGGGATAGGCTGCTGTGCCTGAGGGCTCGAGGTCCCCGCGTGGGGTCCCAGGTGTAGAGGAGCGCTCGCCCGAGGCCTGGCTTGGAGGGCTCGGGCAAGACGGAAGACGAGCGTTCGCCGAGGCCTGACGCGGAGGGCTCGGCGAGACGGAGAACGAGCGTTCGCCCGAGGCCTGGCTTGAGGGCTCGGGCGAGACGGAGAACGAGCGTTCGCCCCGAGGCCTGGCGTGGAGGGCTCGGGCGAGGCGGAGAACGAGCGTTCGCCCGAGGCCTGGCTTGGAAGGCTCGGGCGAGACGGAAGACGAGCGTTCGCCCGAGGCCTGGCGCGGAGGGCTCGGGCGAGACGGAGAACGGACGTTCGCCCGAGGCCTGGCTTGGAGGCTTGGGCGAGGCGGAGAACGAGCGTTCGCCCGAGGCCTGACGCGGAGGGCTCGGCGAGACGGAGATGAGCGCTCGCCCGAGGCCTGGCTTGGAGGGCTCGGGCGAGACGGAGAACGATCGTTCGCCCGAGGCCTGGCTTGGAGGGCTCGGGCGAGTCTCTTATTCGTTTTGCATTGATTGGGGGTACCCCTTTAGCGTTCCCCGACAGTAGCCCCCGAGCCCTTGTTCGAGTGCATGCATTCGAGCAGGGGCTCCAGATTGGGATCTCGATGGATAGCTAACTGGTCTCGAGGGTTTTGTCGATTTGATTCCGTGGGTGTCGTGCGAGCGACACCCGCGGGTGTAGCCTCCGAGGCCACGGGGGAGTGGTTAGAACTCCCTCATGGCTTCCGAAGAATCCTCCGTTGTTTGGGAACCTTCTGCCCAGTGGGCGCGCCTTTTTAGGCGGAAATTGTCAAGGAGCAGAGATCGTGGCGCCGTGTGTACCTGTCAACAGGCTCGAGATGCGGTTCGGTAGTCACATTAAATGTTTGCGGTTACCTTTCCTTTGTCGTGGGAGACTCCGTCCGAGGCTTGGCTCGGAGGGCTCGGGCGAGATGGAGAACGAGCGATCGTTCGAGGCCTGGCTTGAGGGCTCAGGCGAGATGGAGGACGAGCGTTCGCCCGAGGCCTGAAAATCTCATGTTCACACAAAGAAAGAGATTAGTCGTAACTGTCCGAGTTTTTAGACCCTTTTTCGTCGAGGGGTGCCAGGCTGAACCGACTGGCCGGCTCCTCGAGCTGTCCGGCATGCCGATTGCCTGGCTTGTCATCCCGCGAGTCCTTTCGATCGGATGCGAGGGGGGATGCCTCGTACTACCCCGAGTGGGCGAGTATCGAGGTTCCCGGTGAGCTGGTAACGGGGAATCCAAGTGAGAGCTCGTGCCCCGTTCGATAGGGGTCGACTGTGGCCCGGAGGCGGTCTCATAAAGCATGGGTGCTCAGTCTGCAGAGTGCCGGGTCCATTCGATAGGACCCGTTGGCCGATGCCTCCCTCCGAGGGGACTCACTGCATGTCAAGCTCCCTGCCTTGGATACACGTGGGTTGGCCTCGAGGGGGGCTTGGCCCTCGAGTGATGCCGCGAATGGCGCCCCTTGGTGTCCCTGACTCGGGTGCTCAAAGCCGGCTGTCGAACCCTTTTCGAGGGCCAGCCTTCGCTGCTTCGAGACTTAGGGCCGGGGCCGTTTTTACCTTCGTGAAGAAGCCTCCGTCGTCTGGGAATCCTTCTGCCCGTTGGGCGCGCCTTTTTAGGCGGAAATCGTCAGGCAGGGCGGCGGACGCGAAGCCGAAGCGACGGTCGCGGCGGGCCCGGGCAGTAGAGCGAATGGAGAGCTGCCGCGTGTACCCTGCATCCGGCTCAAGACGCGGTTAGGTGGGCGCATTAAATGCCATGCGGTTACCTTTTCGCGTCGTGGGAGACCCCGCCCGTTGGGGTTTTCCCTTATAAATATCGAAAGAGGGGAAAAGGAATCCTTTACTTTGCCTTTGCCTTCACCGCCGCCGTAGCCTTCACACGCCCTCTCCCTCGAGCTAGTCGATTGGGAATCTTCCGGCCGTCCGTCCGCCACTCAGGTCCGCGCCGTGACCGCCATGGCCGCCCAAGTGCTGCCGGCCGAGGACTGGAGTCCGACGAAGGTGACGCAGCAGGAGCTGGAAACGTTGGTGGAGCGGGGGCTTCTCCGTCCCAACCCGCAGGGGGGTCCTGCGTGGTGGTTCTCCCGTCGGCGGATCACCGGGAGCCGCACCCGCCGGAGGGGTATGTGGTGAGCTTCACGCGTACCACCGTATGGGGCTGGCCCACCACTTCGAGGTGGGAGCTGCCAGCACTTCTCCCCCAACTCCATCTCGCACGCCGCCATCTACGCCGCCGGTGTGTGAGGGGTATTTGAAGATTGAGCCGCACTGGGAGATGTTCGTCCACCTCTTCCGGGGCGAGCTCTTCCACAAGGCCGCGAAGCCGAGCGGGAGGAGGCTCGCGCGCGTGGGCTCCCTCACTATCACCGCGAGGACCGGGCCCTCGTCGGCCAACGTCCCCCGCGACTACCTCCGCTACAAGCTTTCCACTAACCAGGCGGGGTGGGACGACCACTGGTTCTACCTGCGGAACGAGGGCGGGCTCCTTCCGCAGTACACCGGCAGGGTCATCACCCAGCGCCCGGAGAAGTGGAACTGGGGCGTCGCGGCGGACAGGCAGCGCCACCTGTTGCCGTTGATGAGCACGATGCGGACGCTGGTGGAGGACAAGAAACTGACCGTCCAGGCGGTCATTTGGGCGTTCCACCAGCGGAGGGTCCTTCCTCTGGCGGATCGCTCCCTTCTTATGTTCGAGATGGGGCCAAACGCCTCGCCCGAGGCGCTGAGTCAATCGAGGATGGCCGAGGGGAGGCTGTCCCGGAACGAGGCTACCTCCCGGGTGACGCTCACCGTTCAGGGGACGTTCCGCCCAGAGGAGGCCGACTTGATCACCATGGCACCCGACGAGGGGTGCCTCGACCTGGTGAGCCACCCTCGAGCCAGGCTGTCTCGAGCCTCCCTCCTCTCTTCCTTTCTTCGAACCTTGTTCGTTCTCCTCGTAGTTTTTCTCATTCGAGCTTCCTCTTCCTCGCAGGGGGCGTTTACTTGTCGCGCGTCGAGGCCTCCGGTGAGGGAGGACGCCGTGGAAACACAGGTGAGGCGCCTCTCTGCTCAAAAAGACAAAGAGAGAAAGGATGCTAGAAAGAAGAAAGAGAAAAACAAAAACTTGCGTCGATCGGCTCGGGAGCAGAGGCTGGCGAAGGCTCGTCGCAACCGGCGGCCTGGGGATGAGTCCCCCGAGCTCAGCTCCTCGAGCTCGGAGGAGGAGGACGATGATGATGACGAGAGTGACGACGAGGGGATGGACGCGCGTTGAGGCGCGCGGGGGTCGTCGACGTCCCGGCTGACCACTCCTCTGTGCAGGAGGATATCCTGGAGGTTCCCCCGGCGAGGGGATCGCGCGGGACGCAGCCGCGGAAGGCGGCATCAGGCCCCGCCTTGTCGGGGGCTCAGGGCACGTCGAGCTCCGCGCCGGTCGCGCCGGCTGTCGCGAAGAAGCCACGGACCAGGAGCGCTATCGCCGCTGCGCAGATGGAGACCACGGCGCGTCGACCCAGGCGGGGGGTCTCGAGAGGGGCGGCCTCGAGAAGCGGCCGACAGGTCGAGAAGGACTCCGGGCTTGACCGTCGTGAGCCGTCAAGGGCGCCGTCGAGCCCGCGGAGGAGCGGTCAGCACGAGAGGGCGTCGAGCCCCGCCATCTTGACCGTCGGGGAGGGAGCCCCCGGGCTTCTCGTGACCAGGGGCGTGAGCGTCCCCTGAGTCCATCGCCGCATCGCCGCCGGGACACAGAAGCGGATGCGGGAGGGCGCGACCGCCAGCGTGAGCGCCGGAGCAGGTCCCGGAGTCCGCGCCGGGGCAGGCAGGCGCCACGACGACAGCACGAGGGGGGCACGGTCGCCTTCCATGATGGGGCGGAAGGAGGCCTCTCCCTCGAGGTCGAGCCATGAGAGGCATCGGGAGCCCTCCCCCCGTCCCAGCCCAGCGGAGACGGCCCAGGCGCAGGGCTCGAGCCGTGGGGTGGGCTCGAAGCCCCCGAGTGGGTCCGGCGAATCCGGGAAGAAGCCAGCCGCCGCTTTGGGTGAGTAACTTTCTTGGGTCTCGTCTGTAGTGGGGTTTTACCTTTTTACTTTTGATGACGCATGCCATCTCTGGTATCTCAGGGGGAAGCGCTCCTACCAGGAGGTGGACCTCGCTTCGTCCAAGCGGGCCAGGACCTCGAGCCCCGTCGTGGCACAAGCACCTCGAGGTATGGCACCTTCCTCCGCTAGAGAAGCCGCTTGGCTGGAGAAGGCTCGAGCTGCCATGGCTCGAGGAGGCCGGATGACCGACGCAGATTTTGGTGAGGCCGTCGCCATCGACCGCATGGGTCGAGGCACTCTTCCGGTTCTGATATCACTGTCATCTCGTATTGCAGGGGCCACAGCTCACGGCATCGAGCCCGCCACGGCCACCACCCACTGAAGCGCTGCCTCCTCCCCCTCCTCCTCCCGCGATGGCGTCAGTCGGGAGCGCCACCCTTCCTCCCGCTACAACGGCTGTTCCGGTGGAAGCGCCTGGGGCGAGCACGGCCCCGCCGGTGTCTGGGGCCGAGGAGACCGCGCCCCTCGAGGCACCGACCGACACGAGCCGGGCTGCGGAGGAGGGAGAGGGGGGAGAGGCGTTGGCGGAGGAGGAGCCGACGGTGGAGGACCTCCTGAACGAGCTGGAGCAGGGGCCGCTCCTCGCCGCGGGCTCGATGATGGTGGAGGCGCCCGAGGCGCCGGCTAGCGCTGACAAGGCGCGGAGGGCCCGGCCAGGGAAGAGCCGGGGCTCGTGCCGTCGGGCGGCGGGCCGCAGTCAGGGCAGCTCGGGGCGGAGGAGGATCTGCCCGACATCGAGCTTGACCGACCAGTATGGCCGTCTCCCGACGCGCCGAGCCCGTCCCTCGCCATGGTCTCCGTCAGGCAAACCGGTCCAGCTGGGGGCCCCGCGCGAGTGGCGGTCCATCTTCCGGGAGGTGGCCGAGCTCATGGCGGAGGCGGAGCGGTCCTGCTCCGAGGAGGCGGGCCGGTCCGCACAGGTGTCGGCCGCCCTCGCGAGGGCTGAGGCGGAGCTTCAAGATCTCCGCGCTGAGCTGGCCGGAACGCCCAAATGGCGAGCCGGCTCAACGAGGCGGAGGCGGAGGTCCGGGCGGCTCGAGGTGAGGCCGCTCGATCCAAGGAGGAGGCCGCCGCCGCTCTCGAGGATCGAGGAGGAAAGAGGCCGCGGACGCCCGAAGCGAGGCTTCCTCCGCCCGGGCTGATGCTGAGGCGGCGAGGCAGGAGGCCGCTGACGCCGTGGCGATGGCGAGGCCGCCACGCCCGAACCGCAGGCGGCGAGGAGAAAAGAGGCCGAGGACGCCGAGAGCGGTATCGCCACCGCCCGAGCTGCCGAGGGGGCGGCGCGACAGGAGGTGATCCGAAAGGATCTGGCCCTCGTGGAGGCGGGCAGGCTGATCGAGGAGCTTAGATCCGAGAAGCTCCTCATGTGGCCGAGAAGCGCAGGCTCGAGCAGCGCGCTGAGGGCCTTACCAGCGACCTCGCCGCCCTGGGGCAACATTGCGATGGTGAGGCTCATACCTTGTCCTTGTTTGGGTCTTCGAGTTTTTTGTTTACGCCGCAGTCTCACTCTTCCTCGTTTGTTGCGCAGGGGTCGAGAAGACGGTCGAGGAGCTCCGCGGGACGAACCAGGCTCTCTTGGACCAACTCCAAGATGAGACGATGGTGGCGGAGCGGGCTCGTGCTTCCCTCGACCGTCTTGGCTCCGTGTGGGGTGCTCCTCCTGTGGCTTCGGCGGAAGGTGCGGTGGCCCAAGGCGACGCCTTGGTCGACGCCTTGTGGTTCCTCGACGTAGCTGCGCGGGACCGTGTCCGGCAAGCTCTCCACCATGGCGTCAAGCAGACGCTCGCGGTTGTCCGCTCCGGCTTCCGCTTCCCGGTCCACGTTGTCGCCAACGGCTTCATCGAGATCGAGGGGAAGGACGAGGAGTGGAACAACCGCCGTGTCGACAAAATTTTGGAGAAGGTGGAGAGGCCAGGGACGTCGCTCGCGAAGATCTTCGAGGAGGACGTGCTGCCTCCTGACGCCAGCAGCGGTGTCGAGGGCCCTCCTCCCTCTAGCTCGGGCGTCGAGGCTGAGCCCGCCGTGGAGGACCTCGGGGAGGAGTACCACACTGACGAAGATTAGGGCCTGCGTGCCAAATTTGGGCGTCGAGGCCCTGTAAGAATTTTGTGACATGAATGAGTGTCTGTCGAGACCCGTATGTATATATGACTTGTTTGTTTAAAGGAGTTGTTTTCTTTTCAAACTTATTTGACCGCTTCTCTTTGTTTGCAAGCTCGAGTTTCTGCTAGCTTAGTCTGTGTTCCTTCGATACGTCGCGAGCACCTCGAGGGGAGGCGTAGGTAGGGTACCGTAGCCCGGGGGCGTAGGCGGCCGTCTACGTCGACGCCTCCCGACCCTTGGAGGCTCGAGGTATTTTAGGATTTAGACGTCGCTAGTTCACTCGAGGCGCGAGTCGAGACGAGGGTCGAATTTTTTGAAAAGAAAACACGCATTTTTTCCGGAGTCTGGGGGGCGGTTACCCCCTTGTCAGCCCCGAGGGAGGCTCGACCCTGAGCAGAGCAGGGTCGAGGCTACCTTAAGATGCTAAGCAAAATGAACGACAATGCACGAGTTTGTTCATTCATTTTGACATGTTTGTACAAAGCGACAGAATATGCTAGGCCTCGAGGCCCTTAAGGGTAGAAGCGACGTAGCTGAGAGATGTTCCACGCGTTCGCCAGGATTCTGCCTTGATTGTCGTAGAGCTTGTGTCCCTGGCTTGAGCACACTCAGCTACGGTGTATGGGCCTTCCCATGGAGGGGTGAGCTTGTGGCGCCCTCGATTGTCTTGCAGCCGTCGAAGCACGAGGTCCCCCACCGCTAGGTCCCTTTGCGTACGTGCTTGTTGTGGTAGCGTCGAAGCGTTTGCTGGTAGCGCGCGGAGTTGATGAGCGCCACGTCTCGGGCCTCCTCGAGTGGTCCTTGGCGTTGGCGAGCTTTTCGTCGTTGGTTTGCTCGTTGTAGGCTCGAAGTCGAGGGGAGCCGTACTCGAGGTCCGTAGGCAAGACGGCCTCGGCACCGTAGGTCAGGAAGAACGAAGTGTGAACCCGGTGGCTCGACTTGGCGTTGTCCTGAGGCCCCACAGCACCGAGGGGAGCTCTGCAGCCCACCCCTTTCCGAAATTTTTGAGGGTTTTGAACAACCTCGGCTTCAGCCCATGGAGTATCATGCCGTTGGCGCGCTCGACCTGCCCGTTGCATTGAGGGTACGCGACCGAGGCCCAGGTCACGCGAATGCTGTTGTCGTCGCAGAAGTTGGTGAACTTTTTGCCCGTGAATGGGTGCCATTGTCGGTGATGATGACGTTGGGCACACCAAACCGGTACATGATGTTGGCGATGAACTCGACAGCCTTCTCGGAGGTGGGGTCGCCTATCGGCTTAGCCTCGATCCACTTGGTGAACTTGTCGATGGCCACGAGCACGTGTGAGTGCCCTCCACTTGTCTTTTTGAGGGGACCTACAAGGTCGAGCCCCCAAACGGCGAATGGCCAAGTAATTGGGATCATCTGCAGGGCATGTGCGGGTTGGTGCGTCTGCTTGGCGTAGAATTGACACCCATGGCATGCCCGGACCAAGCGCTTGGCGTCTCCAACGGCAGTCGGCCAATAGAAGCCTTGACGGAAGGCGTTCCCAACCAGGGTCCTTGGCGCTGCGTGGTGGCCGCAAGCCCCCGAGTGCATGTCGTCGAGGAGCTTGCGTCCTTCCTCGAGTGGGATGCAGCGCTGAAGGATCCCGGTCGGACTTCGTCGGTACAGTTCCCGTCCGTCGCCGTAGATGACGTAGGTCTTGGCCCTTCGAGCGATGCGTCGGGCCTCCGTCTTGTCTTCTGGTAGCTCGCCTTGCGTCAGGTAGTCGAGGTAGGGCGTCCGCCAGTCGAGGGGTCGTGATGAAGAAGAGGCGGGTGCGTCGACCTGCATCGCCTCAGCGGACGTCGAGGGGTCATTCCCGAGGGGTGGCGTTGAAAGTCGAGCCCCCGTGTCTTGCTCGAGGGGTGGCGTCGAGGGGCCAGCCCCCGGGTCGATTTTGACGGATGGCTCGAAAACGTCCCTCGAGAAGACGTCTGGTGGAACCGTGCCGCGCGTGGACGCCAACTTTGCCAGCTCGTCTGCGGCCTCGTTGTACTTTCGAGCTATGTGGTTAAGCTCGAGGCCGTAGAACTTATCTTCTAGCTTGCGCACCTCCCCGCAGTACGCTTCCATCCTGGGATCGATGCAGCTCGAGGCCTTCATGACCTGGTTGACGACGAGCTGCGAGTCCCCTCGAACGTCGAGGCGTCGGACCCCGAGCTCGAGGGCGATGCGCAGCCCATTGACGAGGGCTCGTACTCGGCGACGTTGTTGGAGCGGGGAAGTGCAAGCGTAGCAGGTAGCGCATGTGGACTCCGAGGGGTGAGATGAAGAGCAGGCCTGCGCCTGCCCCCGTCTTCATGAGGGATCCGTCGAAGTACATGGTCCAGAGCTCGGCTTGCATCTGCGCCGGCGGGAGCTGAGTGTCGGTCCATTCAGCAACGAAGTCTGCCAACGCTTGCGACTTGATGGCTTTTCGCGGGGCGTAGGTGATGGTCTCCCCCATTAGCTCGGCGGACCACTTGGCGATGCGCCCTGTGGCCTCCCGATTGTTGATGATCTCACCGAGGGGGAAGGATGACACCACCGTTACGGGATGAGCGAGGAAGTAGTGCTGGAGCTTGCGCCTCGTGATGATGATGCCGTAGAGCAGCTTCTGGATGTGCGGGTACCGGACCTTGGCCTCGGAGAGCACCTCACTGGTGAAGTACACTGGCCGTTGGACCGGCAACGCATGACCCTCCTCGTGCCTCTCGACGACTATGACCGCGCTGACCACCTGAGTGGTTGCGGCCACATAGAGGAGGAGAGGCTCGGGGGAATCGCCATCCTGGGCTGGTTGTGGTGGCACGAGAATTGGCGCGGAGTCAGCAACCCCTTCAACTTGGTTAAGGCTCCTCGGCTTCGATAGTCCACGCAAAGCGTTCCGTCTTCTTCAGCAGGCGGTAGAGGGGTAGTGCCTTTTCCCCTAGCCTCGAGATGAATCTGCTGAGAGCGGCTAGGCAGCCCGTCACTTTCTGCACACCCTTGAGGTCTCGATTGGGCCCATCCTCGTGACGGCTGAGATTTTTTCAGGGTTTGCCTCGATCCCCCGTTGTGAGACAATGTAGCCAAGCAGCATGCCTCGAGGCACACCAAAGACACACTCTCGGGTTGAGCTTCACATTCTTGGCCCGGAGGCACTCGAACGTGGTCTCGAGATCGCCGATGAGGTTCCCGACTTTCTTGGTCTTCACCACGATGTCATCGACGTAAGCCTCGACGGTTTTGCCTATGTGTACACCAAAAATATGCTGCATGCAACGTTGGTACGTTGCCCCGGCGTTTCGAAGGCCGAAGGGCATTGTAACGTAGCAATACATACCAAAAGGCGTAATAAAAGAGGTTGCGAGTTCGTCGGACTTTTTCATCTTAATTTGGTGGTAGCCGGAATATGCATCAAGGAACGAAAGCACTTCGCACCCAGCAGTGGAATCGACAATCTGATCAATTCTAGGTAAAGGAAATGGAACTTTTGGACATGCTTTATTCAGACCAGTGTAATCTACACACATCCGCATTTTTCCATTCTTTTTCCTAACTAGTACAGGGTTAGCTAGCCACTCTGGGTGAAATACCTCCTTGATGAATCCGGCCGCCAAAAGCTTGTGCACCTCCTCGCCGATGATCCTGCGCTTTTCCTCGTCGAAGCGGCGCAGGCGTTGCTTCACCGGTCTGGACCCGGCCTGGATCTCCAAGGCGTGCTCGGCGACTTCCCTCGGTATGCCCGGCATGTCCGAGGGGCTCCACGCAAACATGTCGATGTTCGCGCGGAGAAAGTCGACGAGCACTGCTTCCTATTTGGGCTCGAGGCTGGTACTGATGGTCAGCGTCTTGCCATTGGCCGAGGTCGGGTCGACGGGTATCTGCTTGGTGTGCTCAGCCGGCTCGAAGGTGCCGGCGTGGCGCTTTGCTTCTGGGGCCTCCTCGGTGGCCAAGGCTGCCAGGCCTCGAGCGAGTCGAGGTGGACGTTGGCCTCCCCACGCTCGACGCACTCCACGTCGCAGTGGTACGCGTGCTCGTAGGAGGTGTCGACGGTGATGACCCCTTTTGGCCCCGGCATCTTGAGCTTCAAGTACGTGTAGTTGGGAACCGCCATGAACTTGGCGTAGCCTGGCCGGCCGATGATGGCGTGGTAGGTCCTTGGAAGCCAACCACCTCGAAGGTGAGCGTTTCCTGACGGAAGTTTGCCGGCGTGCCGAAGCAAACCGGCAGGTCGATGCGCCCGAGGGGGTGGGCCTTCTTCCCTGGTACGACTCCGTGGAACCCCCCGACGCTGGGTCGGAGCTGACCCTCTGAAATCCCCAGGAGGTCGAGGGTCTCGAGGTATATGATGTTGAGGCTCGAGCCCCCATCCATCAACACCTTGGAGAACCGAACGTCGACTATGACGGGGTCGACGACGAGGGGGTACGCTCCCGGGTTTATGACACGGTCCGGATGGTCGTCACGGTCGAACGTGATCGGCGCATCAGACCAGTCAAGGTACCGGGGGGCGTCGTGGCCGAGTGCAAAGATCTCGCGGCGCTCCTTCTTTCTTTCTCGAGCTGAGAGCCCGACGGTCGGCCCCCGTAGATCATGTAGCAGTCGCGCACCGGGGGGAAGTTACGTCCGCGTCCCCTCCGCCGCGCCGATTGTTATCCTTGCCCACTGAGCGCGTCTTCTTTCTTATCGCCGAGCTTGGAGTAGTAGCCTTTCAACAGTCGGCAGTCCTTTAACTTGTGATTTACGGGGCCCCTGTGGTAAGTGCAGGGATCCTCGAGCATCTGGTCGAAAACAGCCCCGTCAGGGGGGCCTCGGGGCTTCTTAGGCTCGAGGGCGCCTGCGAGCACCTCTTCGTCGTCGTCGTCATTGGCGTCGTGCTTCGCCTTCTGACCCTTGCGTTTGTTCTTCTTCCTTTTGTTGCCGTCATTGTTGTCGTTCTTGGCGTCGTTGCCCTTGTTCGAGCCCTCCGGCGCGATCACCGCCTTACCTTTGTCCGTGGAACGGCCAAAGAAGGCCCCCACTGCTTCGTCGCCCGAGGCAAAGCTGGTGACGCGATCCATCAGGTCCTCGACCGTCCTGGGACGGTAGCGTCCTAGCTCATGAACTAGCTCTTGGCATGTCGTGCCCGCGAGGAACGCTGAGATGACGTCCTCGTCAGGCACGTGGGGGAGCTCGAGGCGCTGCTTCGAGAACCGCCGAGCAAAGTCGCGGAGGGGCTCGTCCGCCGCCTGCCTGCAACGCCGTAGGTCCCAGGGGTTGCCTGGGCGCACGCAGGTCCCCTTGAAGTTCCCGTCGAAGACCCTGACTAGGTCGGCCCAGTCATCGATCCGATCCGGCGGGAGCCCCTCGAGCCACCGGCGGGCGGTGTCCGAGAGGTAAAGTGGGAGTTGGCGTATGATCACACGGTCGTCGTTCTTTGCTCCGCCCAGTTGGCAGCCTAGGCGGAAGTCCGAGAGCCAGAGCTTGGGCTCGACCTCCCCGTCATACTTCACGATGTTGGTCGGCGGTCGGAAGCGGTCGGGGAGGGTTGAGCTGCGGATGGCCCGGCTGAAGACTCTGGGCCCGGGGGCTCGAGGACTTGCCGGTCCTCATCGCTGTCGTAGCGCCCCCCTCGATGGGCGCTATAGCCACGCTCTTGGGCCCCCTTGTCCTTGCGCCGGCGGTTGATGTCGTTGCGGGCGTCGTTGGGGTCTCGAGGTGGCCGGTTGTCGACGATCCGTTCGCGGACTGGCCTAGCTCGAGAGGTGTCCGGCTGGTGGACGGATGCCTCGCGCTCGTTGCGGGGCGTGTCCGCCGGCTTCCCCGAGGCTGCTCCGCGCCGGCGTGACGCCGAGCTCTCGGCCTGTTGCACACAGCGGCTGTCTCGAGGAGGTTCTTCACTTCCCCGAGCATGCGTCTGGCGTCGGGGTTGGAGACGGCGGGCAGGTCACGGAGCATCATCGCCGCCGCCACCACGTTCTGCCCGGCTCGCGGGAAGCATACCTCGGGGCGTGCTGGTGCCCCGTCCTCGAGGATCCGCCGGTGGACCTCTCGAGCCCGACCTCGAGCTCCCGCTCCTCGGGGTTGGGGGTGGTTCCTGCATCAGGGTTTGCCGGAGCTGCAGCAGGTGTCGCCGTTCTTCCTCGGCTTTGGTGATTGCCTCTTGCACCTGCGCGAGTTGCGCCGCCCGGCCGTCGTCGTGCTGAGGCGGTACAGCCGGTGCTGGAGGTTCGTCCCTCCTCTGAACACGTGATCCGCCTGCCGCGGCCACGTCGCTGGGGCCTTCTAGATCGAGCGCTGGCCTGCCGTCGTCGCCCTCGTCCTCGGTATCGCATGCGACCCCCTCGAGTTGGAAGCACTCCCTGGTGGGATCCCAGAGGTCGGGGTCGTGGTAGTCGTATTCGTCGGAGTCAGAGCTGTCGACGGCGTGCCATCTTGGCAGATGCTGGGACCGCAGCTCGGCGGTACCATTCTCCGACGGTGGTCGCCGGGGAGGCTCGATGGCTCGCGTGAAGCCGCGGTCGACGTACGCGGGGTGGACGATCTCCAGGTTGGCCATGGCCTGCAGTAGCACGCCCGGGCGCTCCTCCTGGCCTGCTGGCGGTCGGCCCAACGGCGCTCGTTGAGCTGGCGGGCGTAGGCTGCTGTGGAGTTGTCGAGGCCGAACGGGGTCCGCCGGCGTCGAGCGCGGTATACCCCGTGCGGGAGGAGGCGGGGGTGGCGTCACGGCGCACGGCTCGGAGGCTCTGGCCTGGCTCCTGGTCCGTGCGTACGATGAACGCGAAGTCGCTGGGCGGGCGCGGGCGCGCCCTGGAAGTCTCCGGTCGTGCGTCGGGCAGGCTCCTCCTTGGGAACTCCGCGCCGGCCACGGGGAAGTGGGAGTGCGCCGCCGGCACGGCCTGTGCCTGGCGACGACGGCAACGACGGCGCCGCTCACGGGGTGGCGACGCGTGGTGGTGTGGGCGACGTGCCACGCTCCTCGCGGGTGGGTGGCGTGACACGCCCTCCACTCGGGCCCTCCATGGAGAGCAAGGTCGGCTCGTTGCCGTTGTCGATGGCCAGGAACTCATGGCTCCCGAAACCGATGACGGCACCGGCAGAGAACGAAGGAGTCGAAGCAGCCATCCAGGAAATAGCGAGAAATCGACTCGACACGTGAAGGCCCCTACCTGGCGCGCCAACTGTCGGTGTTTCGAAACCGGGGGTATGACACCAACGAGTAATATGATCGCGTGCTCTCTTCCTGGATGGTGATGCAAGATGACACAAGGATTTATCCTGGTTCGGGCAAAGAAGGCCCTATGTCCAGCGGGGGAGGATGTTCTTGTATTACTTGCACCTAAGTGCTTGTACAGGGGCGAATACAAGCTTGGGGAGCGTGGACCGGAGTCTGGACCTGAGTGCATGGGTCACTTGGAGGGGGAGGGAAACGCGGACGCAGGCATGGGCCACGACCGGTGTGCAGCGGCAGCAGGGTGCAGCCGCGGGCTGCGCAGGGTCATCCAGTAGGCAATGAAACCCCTCGTCCCTTGTCACCACGAGCATATCCCTCAGGCCCTCGAGCCCGCTCTGCTCCGATCAGATGTGAATACAGTGACACAGAAGGGGTGGGGGCGTACCTGAGGAACGGACCGAGGAGAAGACCTCAGCGCCTCGCGACGGTGGTCAGGCGCTCCGGGTCGAGGGTACTGGAGGGAGCAGGGAGCGGGTTCAGAGGGAGGTCGAGGCTGGGGAGCAGGGATCAGAGGGGGAGCTCGGCAACCGGCGTGGGAGGCGCCGTCGCAGTTGCGGGGGGGGAGGCGGAGGCCTGGTTGGAGCGGCGCGACGGGGAGGAGGCCGGTCGGAGGAGCGGCGCGACGGGGGAGGAGACCGGCCGAGGTGCGCGCGCCGTGACGGGGGGAGGAGGCCGGCTGGAGGAGCGGCGCGACGGGGGAGGAGGCCGGCCGGAGGTGCGCGCGACAGGGGAGGAGGCCGGCCGGAGGAGCGGCGCGACGGGGGAGGAGGCCGGCCGGAGGAGCGGCGAGAAGCCAAGGTGCGCGCGACGGGGGAGGAGGCGACGTGAGCGGAGAGCCGGGCGGTCCGATAGTATTGCGGTGACGATAACACCCGGGTTTTTTTTAGTTGTAGAAAAATATATTTTTTTCTGATTTGTTCTCTCCAGATTTTGGCCCACTTTCAGAATTAACCTTCTCTGTAGTTTCTTTTTTTCCTTTTCTTTGACATGCCTGCCACCCGAAAACAACCCGTGACAGGAAGGAAAACGCTCAACTGCGATGTGCCACCGCCTGACCATTACGGATGACCGCCAAGCCATGGACAGCGACAAAAGGGTACTGGAGCTGTCACTACCACAACATCATATCATGGCGCATTAGAGGAAGATCAATCCCCCAACCCAACACAAAATATCGGAGGAGGATGAAAACAAAAGCCATGCATGATCAAAGATGGTGACGTTTGTGATGGATCTGCTCAAACAACATGGTCGGTCATTCCGACCTACCCTGCAGGCTCTAGAGGATGCGCTAGCTTAGGTGACGAAAGAACAGTTTGACATACTAGTGGAGGGACGCGCGCCATCGCGTGTATGGGCAAAATATAACTGAAATGTAAATGTTGGAATGTGTAATATAGACATGTGCGAACACGAAGTTGATATGTGCCTTTGTGGTACGGTCCTTTGTGATGAGTGATTGATCAACAGACTCGCCGGGTGTGGTGAGTGACAACATTTCTCTTGGTTATGTTGTTGTGCAGGTGTGGAGCTCAGAGACAGTGGTCGATGGCGAGGTCAAGGTCAAGTAGAGACGTGTCGTGCCGATAGACCGAGTGTGGCGAAGGGCAGACGTGAGGCTTGGACTGACGGACCGGAGGACTGGCTGCGGTAGATGGCACTTGCCTTCAGCAAGCAAGATCACATGTGATGTGTGATTGCATCGGTCAAGTCGAGACAGAAGACGATGGCGTCGTGGCACTTGGCGGATGCCGGACACGGGCTTGCACGGGGCGAGGGCCGTAGGTCGAGTCAAGGAGGAAGACGAAGGCGTTGCGCTCAGCGGAGACCGGACATGCATCGACATCGGTGTTGGTGGCCGGGGCGTGAGACCCACGCTCCGTCTATGGCGCGGGTTTGGTAGTTGAGCCTCAGAAAACTACCCGCTACGGTTTTCGAGTTTGGCCTCAAAACTTGGGGTGGACGGTTTCCAGGTTTGGGCCTCAAAACCTGGGCTTATGGGTTTTTGAGTTTGGACCACAAAACTTAGGCTAACGGGTTTGCCGGTTTAGGACTCAAAACCTGGCGGAGGTTCCTATGCGGAATGGGATGACGCGTGGCGGCACCGCAAGGCTTGTGTCGAGGCGACGCTAGCGGTGAGAAGGTGCGGTGGTCGTCGTGACGGCACATAGCGGCATCCTAAAGCTAACAGAGTGGTCGTCGTGACGGTCGAGGCGAAGCGAAGGATGAGAAGGCGCGTGGCCGTCGGATGAAGACCTAACAGAATTGGACTAGAATACCCATAGGATTAGCTAGTTTGGACTATTGTATTAGGACTATAAATAAGAGAGGCAGCCCCTCCTTTGTCCCGATATAGGCAGCTACCCTCATTTGCATTCACAGACTCCACAATTCATCTGTTAGGGCTTTCTTCCTCTAGCGGCTTGTGATCCACAGAGACGACACAATTCCTTTGTGTATTTTGTGATTTTAGGAAAGGAGACCGTAATCTCCTTGTCTCCTCGTGGGGAAGACTTTCAGCTGAAATCGATTCGCGTTTTGTTCTTCGCGTTCTTCATTTCCCCTCTTTTGATTCATCATGAGATTTCTTGATTCGAGGGATGATTGAAAAATTCATTTGAATCATCTTCTAGAACTTCGTGAGAGACATCTTTCCACCGAAGAATTTTCCCTAATTCCTCACGAGCTAGTAGATCGAGCGGATTTGTTTTGGATCGCTTTCTTGCTCCTTCGCCTCGAATTTCTTCGATTCACCAATTTGCAGTTAGTAGAGAGTCATGATCTCTTAGGAGTAACTCACTAACTTGCTTGTGACTCCCCTCACCAAGTTTGAGCCCTAGTGCTTTCGATTTGAGGGAGATCGGGTCGAATCGGCGGATGACTGTGCTGTTTTTAGGGGCATCGGACGCTGACCCAAGTAGCATCGGACGCTCCTCGCCACGTGTTCAAAACTGAGATTTTGAGTGGGCATCGGACACTAGGCATCAGATGCACCGGGCTCAGGGCATTGGACGCTAGGGTTTCATTGTAGCAGCGTCTGATGGCTTTACAGTAAGGTTCTAGAACTGTTCATTTGGCATCGGACGCTACTAGCGTTCGATGGTGCTGTTTCTGCACTGATTTGTCTGTTGCTCGTCTGTCCGACTTCCAATTTGGTTTCCTACTTTTGCATCGGGTTCTTTGACTAGTGTAGTGTCTCGTTGTGCTTCTTGGAGGCATCCACCCTACATCTAGGGTTGTGGACACTACAAGGTCTTGGTCTTGATTTTGGGGTTGAACTTGGGACAGCGGACGTTCATTTCTTGAGAAGAAATTTGAGGCTCTCATTCACCCCCCTGGTCGCCCTTTTTTGGTGCTTCAACATGAAACTAAAATGATCCATGGATTTAGTATATCGGGAATTTAAGACATGAAAAAATATTGGATCCTTCATTCATCCCTGAGTATATAGTAACAACAAAGTATTAGAATGAAGAAAAGAAAACTGATCTACATAGAAGAATCTCTAGAGTGGTAGAAAAATGATGTACGTAGAAGAATTTCTAGAATGATAGACAAAAAGTCCTTTCATACACAAGGCCTTAACATAAGGAAGACCACAATAAGGAAGACCATGTCGAACCTAGAGATAACTTAAGGAAGACCACAATAGTCAGATAATGGGTTAACGGATATCCAGATTCCTAGGGTAACACAGAAGGCGTAACCTATTTTAGATTGGGATTGTGTATCACCGTAATTGTAACAAACGTCTTGTTTGGACCTCACAGCATGGATGATAATCAAATGCACATTTACCACTTACTCATGGACATTGTTGACTGAGAAAACCTCATCTCCCTAATGATTGATCAAATAACTTAAACGATTATTTAAACTATGTACCTTATCCAAACATAGAAAGTGTATCATGAATTAGCGCATACATGTATATAGAATCAAAGATCAGAAAAGATACGTCCAAAGAGCTACATTACTGGTCAGTCCAGACAAACAGACTCCAATGTACCAAACAAAAGCTTCCTATCATAATAATATCATCAATAACAAAGTACCAAAAAACGCATGCCCAAACTCAAAGTTGAGAGCAGTAGAAATAAAAGTGCTCTAGATATTCTAAGTTGCAAAACCTGTAAGTTTTAGCAGTGGACAAAAACAACATTACCTGAAATTATTCAGTATTTTGTATCTCATTGAACTTCTTGGAACCTACTTTGACATGGACAAGGTTCATCCTTTGTAGCTTCATTTCTAACCTTTTTTTTAATGTAATTAAGAGTCATGCATGTGAGTACATTTTTAATCTGGACATCTTAAGTGGAAGTGTCGTCAAGTGTGAAAGTGCAATGGCCCCCTAATGTGGGTTTTGGTATTGATGACACTCAAATTAGGGACTAATATGTTTCAATGAGGATGACTTGCAGCTTTAGTCCCTTGAAAGTATTAGAAAGATAAAGCAAGGCAAAGGGAGTCCCTCAATTCGATCATTGACATGCGGCAACTAAACTTGAAGAAGAGCATCGATCGTTTTCTATTTGCTTTGAGTTTAGGAATGTCGTACTATAAAGAGGGATTCAAAGTTAGGTGGTCTGAAGAGGATAGAGTGCTCAAGTATAAAAATTAAATCAAAAGAGAGACACAAAATCACCTCACGAGCACTTAGAGTTGCTGCTGTCAACTTCAAGTGTCAGAAGTTCCGGCGTTAAAGTCGGAAGTTCTGGCCCTGGGAGTTCTAGCGAGTGGGTTGCTTCTGTCAACTTCCAGTGTCGAAAGTTCCGACCTTAAGTCAGAAGTTCCGACGTCCCAGTGTCGGAAGTTCCAACGGCAAGCGTCGGAAGTTCCGATAGTGCAGTCTCAGCCTGCTCAACCTCCTGCCCGGGAATACGTCAGAAGTTCCGGTTATCTCCCGGAAGTTCCGACGTACCGGAAGTCTCGGCGGACTTCCGACAGTGAACAGTGGTTTCAGTGTAAGCCGGAACTTCCGAGATCTACGTCGGAAGTTCCGATAATGGTGAATAGTGACCATTGACTCCGCTGTGAATAGTGTTTCCAGTGGACGTCGGAAGTTCCGAGATCTGGACCGGAAGTTCCGACGTCACTTTTTCAGCAGCTTGTGGGTTGACCTATAAATACCCCTCTTCACTATTCCAATCGTTACCCAACTGATTTACTCTCACCAACCTGTGTCCAAACTGACCACCAAGCCTTCAAGACTCCTCCCAACTCTCCCCTTTCTTCCCTACTTCAATTCTTGTAAGGATTTGAGTGGAGAGCTAGTGGATTGAGTGAGATTGACATCTAGGAAGCTTGAGCACTTGATTTCTTCGTCAAGCCGGTTGATTTTGCATTCTTTACTCTTGGGTTCTTGGAACCCTAGCCGGCTAGGCGTTCTTCGGGAGAGCCTTGCTCTTTGTGTTGGGTTTCCCCGAAGTGTTTGTAATTTCCCTTGTTATTCTAGTAGAGAAGCTCAAGAATCCTTTGTGGTTTCTTTAAGAGAGGCTAAGGAGGCGAAATAGACTCCGACCTTTGTGGTCACCTCAACAACGAGGAAGTAGAAGCTCCTTTGTGGAGTGGACGAACCTCGGGATAAATTCTTGCGTCTCGTGTGCTCCTTGTTGTTGAGATTATTGCATATATCACTTGTATTGTTTCACTCCCTCTCAAAGTTACTAACTAGGTGGTGGACACGTTCGTCGGTTGGAAGGCTATACAACATCAAGGAAGGGTCTCTACGTCCTCACCCTTTCACTAGGTCGTGGGGTTGTAAGAAAGCTCTATCTCAAAGTTCATTTCTGCACTTGTTGTAGTTTTCACGTAGGTGTCGGAACTTCCAACAGCTAGCGCCGGAACTTCCGACCCCCGGAAGTTCCGACCCTAACTGCCGGAACTTCCGACAGGCTACTGACAGTTTGACATTTAGTGTGTGTAGAATTTTTCAATAGCCTATTCACCCCCCCCCCTCTAGGCATTGTTTGATCCTTTCAATTGGTATCGGAGCCTAACCCTCGTGTTAGCGCTTCACCGCGTGAGGGAAAAACAATGTCTACTCTAAGTGAGCAAGAGCTAACTCGATTGCCGAGAGGATTGCGAAGCAAATTATGGAAAATGAAGCAAAGCAATTTGAGGACCAATTGAGAAAGATGCAAAAAGAGATAGAAAGCTTGAAGGAAACCTTGAGCAACAAGAATGATGCATCCATTGGCGGGTCATCTCCTCAAGGTGATGGAAATGAGGATGGTACAAAAGGTAGTGGAAATGAAGATGATGAAAAAGGTGGAGAAGACTTCACTCGTACATCTTTTTACTACAACCAAATGAGCAAGGTCCTTCAAATGCCTAGTGTCAATCTTGGCAAACCACCTTCATTTGATGGCATCAACGACAATGATTGGTCGCACAAGATGAAGCTACATCTCATTGCGGCAAGAGCTTGGGAGATTGTTGAGATTGGACCCAATCATGTTGAAGGAGAGAGTTCACCGCTCAAGATGCTATAGAGATTCAACAAAATGCTCAAGCCGCGTCCTTGATCCTATCATGCCTCAAGCCCTAAGAAAGCGCCAAGGTCCATGGCATGGAGGTTGCCATACAAATTTGGGAGACTCTCAAGATATCATTTGAGGGTGATGCTAGTGTGAGGAAGTGCAACATTGAGTTGCTTCAAGGAAAGATTGAGAACTTCACAATCAAGAGTGGTGAAACAACTCAACAAATGTTTGATAGATACATGACCTTGATCAACAAGATAAGAGCCCTTGGAGATAAAAAGTGGGATGACAACTCGGTGGCAAGAAAGCTATTGAGAGCTTATAGGGCAAATAACAAGACACTTGCATCCATCATTATGGAGAGATCAAACTATGAGAGTATGGGACCTCATGAGATGCTTGCCAAGATAAAGCATCATGAAGTGCTCGATGATGAGGCTATAGAAGATCAAGAAGCAAGCAACAAGAAAGTAGTGGTTTTCAAGGCAAATCAAGAAGGAAGAAGAAAAGCTCAAAATGATCATTCAAGTGAAGAAGATGATGACTCCGATGAAGAGACCGCACTCCTTATCAAGAACTTTAGAAGAATCATGAGAAGAAAAATGTTCAAGAAAGGTGGTGGCGGTGACTACAAGAAAGCAAAGAAGAGATATTGCTATGGGTGTGGTGCGGATGATCACTTCATAGCTAATTGTACAAGTGACAAGAAGAAGAACAAGTACAACAAGGATGATGACAAGAAGCAAAGAAGAGGAAGAAGAGGTGAAGGTCATATTGGGCAAGAGTGGTAATCAGATGATGACTCAAGTGATGATGAGAAGAGCAAAGGGAAGGACAAGGAGAAGGGAGCCGCCAACATTGCTATTCACAAGACTTCTTCTCCAAGTCTCTTCACCAACAATGGGTCAACAACTTCTTCATCACGCCTCTTCGAGTGCCTCTCCGATGATGACTTCACTCATTCTTGCTTCATGGCTAAGGATGAGAAGGTACCACCTAACTCTCCTATTTGCTCTAGTGATGACTATAGTGATGACGATGAAATTGAATATGAGCAAAACATGATAAAGAAATTTGGCAAGAAAGGTGGACTTAAAATAATAAAATTGCTAACTAAGATAGAGAGTCAGAATGCGAGTCTTTCCATGCAAGGGGACATGATCTCTCAAGAGAAGGAAAAGAACCTTGCATTGGAAGCCTCTCTTGCCGAGGAGAGGTTGAAGGTTGAGAAATTGATCATGGAACTATCTTTAGCCAATGATTCTATCAAGAGATTGACTAAGGAGTGTTCCATGGGCAATGACTTAATGGCTAATCTAAAGAATAAAGAAAGCTTGATTCAAGAAAGCCTCACAAGCTTGCAAGAGAAATATCAAACTCTTGAATTAAGCTACAATAGTCTTTGGAATAGCACCTCTTCAACTACTGCGGATACTTGGGTGTATGCCGAGTCTCTGAGTGATAAGTGATTGTCAACTGGGATGATGCGCATGTTCTTTGGCTTGTGTTGGGCAGGTGTCGAGCACGGATGCAGTGATCAAAGGCGAGGTGAAGGTCAAGTAGAGACGTGCCGTGCCGATGGACCGAGAGTGGCGAAGGACGGACGTGAGGCTTGGACTGAGGGACCAGAGGCCCGAGGATCAGCTGTGGTGGCTGGCAGCCCGTGGCAGCTACAAGTGAAGACTTGCGGTCATGTGTTGCCTGAGTCGTGGACTTGGGGACACGTGTCGGTGGACGGGGTGCACGGGAGGTGCATCCCATCTACGACGTCGGTTTGGTGGTAGAGCCAGGGAAAAACCATCGGGTGGACGGTTTCCAGGTTTGGGCCTCAAAACCTGGGTGCGGATGGTTTCCGAGTTTGGCCACAAAACTCGGGCTGAGGACGGTTTCCAGGTTTGGGCCTCAAAACCTGGGCGCTGCGGGTTTTGCTGAGTTTGGGCCTCAAAACTCAGATGCTTGGTGGACTGGTTTCCCGGTTTGGGCCTCAAAACCGGGGGTTGGCTGGAAAAGGCTGGTTTCCCAGTTTGGGCCACAAAACCGGGGGTGCAGAGCGAGGGCGGCACGTGGCGGCAATCGGGAGGTTGCATCGAGGCAACGCTACGAGTTGTGCGGGCGTGGCCGTCGGATACACCTACCACCGAGTTGGTCCAGAATAACCTTAGGGTTTAGCTGGTTTGCTCTGTAATTAGAGAGGGGTAGAGTAGGAATTAGAAATTAGGATAAGTAGAGGGAGACACCCTCCTCCCTTCCCATCTCAGTCATTTGCTCTTTGCTTCTAGGGTTTCCTGCTCTCCCAATCCCCTGCTGTAGCTAGCTGAGATCCGCAGAGAACCATACCTCTGTGTACTGGAGATTTTGAGGAAGTGAGGCCGTATCCTCACTGTTGTAGCGTGTGCTAGCCACACGGTTGCAGATCGATGTGTTGATTCGCGTTTTGTTCGTGTTCTTCGCGTTCTTCGTTTCTCTACGATTTTCCCGTCACTCGATCTCTCTCCCTACTGTGTCTTTGCGAAATCCGTTTGAATCAACTTGTTCGTATTTGAAAGGAGATCATTTCCACCGAAGGAATTTATCTAACTCCTTACGAAGAAGTAGATTGGGTTGATTTCGTTTTCGTGGCGCTTTTCGGTTCATCCTCCTCTTTTGATTTCCCGGTGTTTGAGTTGACTTGAGCGGATGATTTCTTGGGGATAGTCTCCTAACTACTCCGTGATCATCTCCTCCAAGTTTGGGAACGTGGGATTTTGGTTTGAATCAATTTGGAGAAGATTTGGGTGAAGGGCAACCGAAATCACCCTCACTGGGTGTTGGCGAACAGTACGCCACCCTAGGCGCGGACAGTCCGCGCGTCTGGGACTTGGCCAGAGCAGTGGCCGCGAGTCTCTGTGTTTTTGGTCTCGGTTGACCGGCGGACAGTCCGCCGGTGTAAACCGCGGACAGTCCGGGACTGTCTTGGGAGGTTCCAGCAGAGTTGTTGTTTCTTGTTTGCCAGCGGACAGTCCGCCATCCTCTCGCGGACAGTCCGCAGTAGGGGCGGACAGTCCGGGACCCCAGGGCCGGACAGTCCACGGATTAGCTGAAGCCTCCGGTTTTGTGCGTTTGCTCTCCCGGCTTCCTCGCTTGGTTTCCGGACTTCTCGTTTGGCCCTAGAGTTGACCAAGGAACCTCTTTAGGTATCTTTGCTACTTGTTAGCATCGGTATTTGGGGATTTCTCGATGTAGCCATCTATCTACATTCGAGACTTGGTTTCTTAGGGGCGAACTTGTGCCGGAGCTTTTGGTGTTTGGTTTGCTATCACTTTGTGGTGCCTCGCTGTGATCCTAGGGATCATCCACCCTATTCCAAGGTTCGTAGGCATCACGGTTTCGGTCTTAGCTTTTAGGGGGTTGATTTTGGGACATTTGGCCAAAGTTTCGAGAGAAATTTTTGAGCTCCCATTCACCCCTCCTCTAGTCGCCTTGCTAGTGCTTTCTCGGTCCTTCAATTGGTATCGGAGCAGGTTAAGGATCTTCCACCTTAGCCGGTTCCATATCCACAGAAGGCGACATGGATCGCGGCGTGGGCAAACCGCCGTTTTTCGATGGGACGAACTATGCGTATTGGAAGATACGCATGTCGGCCTATCTGCAGAGTTTGGGTGCTTCCATCTGGGATATTTGCAACTCTGCCGATTACGTGGTCTTGGCTGCTCGTGTCTCTCAGCTTCAGATCGATGAGCACGATGCCAATAGCCAAGCCTATAATGCTCTTTTCTCATGCTTGAGCATGAGTGAGTTTGATCGCGTTTCTCACCTCGCTACGGCTCGGGAGATTTGGGCTACCCTCATGCGTTTCCATGAGGGAACCTCTCAAGTCAAAACCCGTCTCTACGAGTCGTTCAAGCGAGAGTATGAGAACTTTAGACATATGCCTGGCGAGAGCATAGAAAGTTTATTCGCTCGCTTTCAGGTGATTGTCAACACGATGAGGGCTAACAAGGAGCTGTTGCCTTTCGATGATCATGAGAGGGCTTTGAAGCTTTTGCATACCCTTGATCGGTCGGTGTGGGATTCCAAAGTTTAGGCGATCATCGAATCACCTAACTATGAGACCCTCACGTGCGACGAGCTCTTTAGTAAGCTCAAGTCCAGTGAGATCGATGCCATGGCAAGGGCTTCTTATGAGAATCCTTCTGGCCCGACTATGGCTTTGGTTTCTGGCTCTTCTGCTAAACCCTCAGCCTAAATATAAATTAAATATAACTACACATAAATTCATCACAAACCGGACATATTACATTTTTTTATGCATAGAACTCATCACAACAAACTTAACAAAACTTATTTCACCTTGAAAAGAGGACAACTCGAGGAGAAGAACGAGTCGTACCACGGGAAAAGAGACAAACATCTTCCAAGGTTTTTGTAGAAGAACCAATAGAAGCACAATGAAAAGCATGACGTGGACCAAGAGAAGAAGCACTACAAGCATGTCCACGACCATGACCTATCCCACTAGAAAAGGAGTCATAAAACCCATCAACAAAGAGGGGCTTCTTACTAGGAGCACAAGCGTTCATGCCATGAGAAGGGCTATGAACCACCAACTTCCAAGAAGAGCGAGCTTGGCGCAAGCGTTTGGCACGCCGATAGCAAAAGCTTTCTTGATGCCCATCTTTCTCACAAAAAGAGCAATGGTACAAAGGCCTACTGGCAGGCACACCATTCTCTGACAAGTGAGAAGTCCCTTGGGACTGAGAACAAGAAGCATCAACTACCAACTTGGTGCCAAAACTAGGAGCACACGTGCCATGGAAAAGGCTACGCGGCTTCCTAAAAGCCTTAGCTGGAATTCGTCGCTCGTGTTTGACACGGCGGAAACAAAAATCGAATGAGTGTCCATCCTTCTTGCAAAAGGTGCAATGGAAAACCGGATTGAGAGCACGAGTCCCAAAAGTATGAGAGGCACCCTTATCAAGAGAAGTCCTTTGGACATCACTCGAAGAAACAACAAGGTTAGTAGTAGCTATGAAAGAGCTATCCGAAACCTTGACACTAGTGCTAACGTCAAGAGACTCCCGCGCAACACAAGAACTCAACTCCGGTTGCAAAGATGCAGACTTGGAAACATCAACATCGGAGTTGGAAGAAATGCGTGACTCAAACGACTTAGCACAAAGGCTCTTGCATCTTTTGGCCAAAACCTCATTTTCAATCATGAGGCGGTCACAACTACCACAAGGAGTGTTTCTCAAGTTCTCCATCTCCTTTTCAATGCACTCGGCATATGTGGTACGCAAGAGCTCAATCTCCTTCTCAAGGTTGGCACTCATATCATTGTGCTCAACCAACTTAGCGCTCATATCATCGCGCAAAGCTTTCAAAGCCAAAACTTCTTTTTCTAAATCAATGCATGATGTGCACATGAAATCGGTGGAAGAAACATCACCATTCACATCAAGCAAGGAATCATGAATAGCACAAGAAGTAAGGCAAGCATTTTTATTCAAAGAGCATGAGCTACAAGGCCTAGAATTTAATTCAACAATTTCAGCCCTAGCATGCTCAAGTTCATCTACACATGTGGTGTGAGTCAATCTTAGTTCATCAATTTCAACACACAAAGACTCACAATAAACACATGGTAACAAAGCATTTGACTTAAGCAAAGCTAATTCAGTTTTAGCACAATCGAGGTCCTTGTGCAAGTCAATGCAAGCTAAACATGGTTTGGAAGCATTTGATTTCGACAATTCATTCTCAGATTTTAAGCTAGCAAGAGAAAGACCTAGCTCATCATTCTTCCTAACCATGTCACTACAAGAGGTATAAGGCAAAGAGCATTTCAACTTCTCATTCTTTCTAAGCAAGATAGCACAAAGCTCATCATTCCTAGTGCAAGCCTCATTTAGGTTGTGCAAGGTCACAAGACCACAAGCAAGTGTACCTCTTTTGGCCTTGCCAAGTTGATGTAGAAGATCCTCTGGTGAAAGTTCATCATCACGTACAAGATTCAACATCTCATTAACCTAGCGATCCCTCTCATCAACTGCACTCCTTCTTCCCAAGATGTCCTCTTTGGAAACATTCAAACCAAAAGACAAAGACATACTTGAAGAATAACTTGGTGCCACTTCTAAAAGCACTGTTAGTGTTAGCAAAACAAAAGCTCAACACTTCGACAAGCAAAGTCGGAACCAAAACCGCTCTCAAAAGGTCGCCTTCGCGGATCCGGAACCGGTTAAGGTAGAGAGATCCTTAACTGGCTCCGATACCAATTGAAGGACCGAATTGGCGACCAGAGGGGGGGGTGAATGAGAGCCTCAAATTTCTTCTCGAGAAATGATGGCCCTTGTCCCAGAAAATCACCACAAAAGCGAAGAATCAAACAACCGGTGAGTTCACGACCTACGAATAGGTGGAGACCCTAGGAGATGTCCTAGAGGTACATCGGAACTACCGAAGAACCCCCAAAAACAAGCACCAAAGCAACGGGGCAAAAACTGCACAAGCAAGCTCCTAGAACAATCGAACCTCCGATAACAGAACACCCCACTCCTATGGAGAAGAGGAAAGTGTTCGACCAAAACTACTTAGGCCAACTAGTGGCAAAAGCACCTTGGAAAGATCCTTATGAAGTTAGGAAACTAACGCAACAGACGGATCTCAAATCGGAGCTCGAACGCAAAAGATACGGCCGCTAAAACAAACGAAACTCCGAAAACAGAACACTTAACTCCTATGGAGAAGAAGGAAGTGTACGACCAAAAATACTTTGACCAATGGTGGCAAAAGTACTTTGGAATGATCCTTAAGAAGATAGGAAACCAACACAACAAACGGATCACAAATCGGAGCTCGTACGCAAAAGATACGGACGAAATCAGCAAAACTGTGCAGTCGCGGACTGTCCGCTAGTGAACCGCGGACTGTCCGCTATTGAACCCCAGACAGTCCGCTATTCAAAAATAAAAACAGTGATCTCGCTATCCGTGAATAGCCCCGATGTAGAGAAACACCGCACACCCAAATCAGGGGGGGTGACCTTTCATTATATAGCCTAATAGGCTAGGGTTACAATGTACAAGGCCAATGGGCCGTAGGCCCAATATGGGCTGCTATCATTACATTCTAACACCCTCCCTCAGTCTAAGCGGGAGTGTCACGAACACAAAGACTGGATCTAAAGTCAGTGAACAACTGTACAGGTAACCCTTTGGTCATAATGTCCGCGAACTGATGAGACGATGGGACATGGAGCACCCGAACCTGTCCCAAAGCAACCTTCTCACGGACGAAGTGAATATCTATCTCAATATGCTTCGTGCGACTATGATGGACTGGATTGGCGGTCATATAGACGGCACTGACGTTGTCACAGTAGACGATCGTCGCCAAAGAGATGGGTGCGTGGAGCTCCTGAAGTAACTGACGAAGCCAACAAGTCTCAGCCACAGCGTGTGCAACAGCACGATACTCAGCCTCCGCACTCGAACGAGAGACCGTAGTCTGACGTTTAGAGGACCAAGAGACTAAGTTGTCGCCGAGGAAGACACAGTAACCTGAAGTGGAGCGCCGAGAGTCGGGACAACCAGCCCAATCAGCATCGGAGTAGGCGGTCAAGCTGGTGGTACTGCCTGTGCCGATGTGAAGCCCGGTGGAGAGAGTGCCCTTGACGTACCGCAGGACACGCTTGAGCATCGCAAGATGAGGCTCGCGCGGGTCGTGCATGAAGAGGCACACTTGCTGAACTGCATAGGCGAGGTCCGGATGAGTCAGCGTGAGGTACTGTAGAGCACCGGCGAGGCTGCGGTACTGAGTGGCATCCGCCACTGGAGCGCCGGCTGTAGCTGAGAGCTTGGCATGAGTATCCATAGGAGTTGCCGTAGAGTGGCACTCAGCCATGTCGGCGTGCTAGAGCAGGTCCACAGCATACTGGCGCTGGGAGAGGAAGAGGCCGTCAGTAGAACGCGTGACAGAGATCCCGAGGAAGTGGTGAAGATCCCCGAGATCTGTCATGGCGAACTCGGAGTGAAGAAGCTCGGTGAGGCGACGAAGAAGCGAAGTCGACGAAGCGGTCAAGATGATGTCGTCGACGTAGAGCAGCAAGTAGGCGATGTCAGCCCCGGCTTTGTAAACAAAGAGGGATGGGTCGGAGGTCGAAGCAGTGAAGCCGGACCGCTGGACGAAGCCGGAGAACCGCTGGTGCCACGCCCTGGGTGCCTGCTTGAGTCCGTACAGGGACTTTTGCAGGAGACAGACGTGGTCGGGAGCGACTGGGTCGATGAAGCCGGGCGGCTGCTGGCAGTAGACCGTCTCGTTCAGATGGCCGTGAAGAAAGGCGTTCTTCACGTCCAGCTGATGTATCGGCCAGGAGCGAGAAGCGGCGATGCTGAGGACGACCCGGATGGTGGTTGGTTTGACAACCGGGCTGAACATCTCGTCGTAATCGATGTCGTACTGCTGTGAAAAACCACGAACGACCCATCTGGCTTTATGACGAGCCAGGGAGCCGTCATCATGATACTTGTGCTTGAAGACCCACTTGCCGGTGATGACATTGGCACGAGGTGGTCGAGGAACGAGACGCCAGGTGCCATTATCCACGAGCGCCTTGTATTCTTCCGTCATAGCCGCGCGCCAATTTGCATCGGCGAGCGCGGCACGAGAGTTGCCTGGCAACGGAGAAGCCCGACTGGAGATCGCCGCGGTGAAGCCATACCGCTGCATGGGCGGCGGAAGTGAGCCCGTACGGGAGCGAGTCGCCCGTGCAGGGGGACTCTGGAGCCGTGGGCGCCGGAGCCATGGGCGCCGCCGCCTGCTGTGCTGGGACTGGAGGCACTGGGAGTACCTCTACCTGCGGCTCTAGGGCTGGAGGTACCGCCGGCTGTGGCAGCGGAGCCAGTGCTGGGCGCGGTCGACGAGTGTAGTGGAGGCCGAAACGCTGCCGCTCAGCTGTGACGGGTGCAGCAGCGGGAACAGGCGCGACCTGCTGTGGCGCTCGGGGCAGCTGGTAGGCGGCACCATGCCACAGGATGGCAGGATCCAGCCCGACGGGGTCGCTGGCATCGTCTGAGGTAGACAAGGCGGGCGCAACCGAAGCCCGCGAGTGCCGAACGTCAGATGGAGATGGGGCAGGCGCGGGTAGTATATCCTGTAACAGAAAATCAAAAGAATCTGGTCGAGGCTTGGAAGCCGCAAACGGAAAGTGAGTCTCATCAAAAATAACGTGTCGAGAGATGATAATTTTGTGAGTGGAGAGATCAAGACACCGGTAGCCCTTCTGGGAAGGAGGGTAACCGAGGAAGACACACGCTGCTAAGCGAGGAGACAATTTGTGGGGAGTCGTGGCACTGAGGTTCGGATAGCACAAGCAACCAAAAACTCGAAGGATGGAGTAGTCTGGCATCTTGCGGTGAAGAAGATGATAGGGAATACCATTATGGATGGACGATGAGGGTCGCCGGTTGATCAGAAACACAGCGGTGGAAAGGGCTTCAACCCAATAGGAAGAAGGCATGGCGGCATGAATCAGAAGCGTGCGAACAGCATTGTTCAGTGTGCGAAGCATCCGCTCAGCTTTGCCGTTCTGGGCGGATGTGTAGGGGCACGAGGTGCGAAGTAGGATGCCACGGCCAGCCAAGAAGGCAGCAGTGGCATTGTTGAGGAACTCGGTCCCATTATCTGCCTGAAAACAGCGCACAGGGAAACTGAACTGTGTGTGAGCGTAAGCAACAAACTGAACAATATGGTCATAAACTTCAGATTTATGGCGAAGAGGATACGTCCAACAATAATGAGTATAGTCATTAACTAACACAAGATAAAATTTATAACCAGAAATACTCGAAACTGGAGAGGTCCAGACATCACAGTGAACGAGTTCAAAAGGTGCTGATGTACTAGAAATCGAACTAGCAAAGGGCACCCTAGCGTGTTTACCGAGCTGACAGGCATGACAAAGGCGGCGAGCTGCTTTATTACATTGTATGGCTGAAAGCTTATTTAGAGTGGTGACGACTGCTGGTGCTGGATGACCGAGGCGGGAGTGCCACAACTCCGGGGAGACGACGGCGACATGACAGCGAGGAGGCATGTGATGTGGAATGGTGTAGAGGTCCCCGTAGCTATTGCATCGAAGGAGGACCGTCTGGGTCTGGAGATCCTTAACAGAAAAACCAGAGGCGTCAAACTCAATTGAACAGTTATTGTCGCGGGTAAACTGTCGAACAGATAACAAGTTGCGAGTGAGTTGCGGAGCGACAAGAACATTATCAAGATGAAAACAACGATCAGCTATTTGTAAAGAAGATGTGCCACGACAGAAAATAGGAATAGATTGTCCGTTCCCAATCGTAATGGAGGACGGTAGGGACGGGAGACGGGATAGAAGAATACCGTCGTTGGAGGACATGTGGGAAGTCGCTCCGCTGTCCATGACCCAGGGGGAAGACCCTTGAACCGCCAGTTGATTGAGGGCGGCGATCAGGCTGGCCTGATTCCAGCTGCCTGGAGGCCCGTACGCCGGAGGACCAGTCGCGGAGGAGAACTGCGGCGGCGCAAAGGCAGTGTGCGCCTGTGGAGGAGGCACTGGCGGCGTCCACGGCTGTTGCTGCTGCGGCGCCCACCGTTGCTCCTGAGCAGCCCACTGGGCGGCCCAAGGGTTGTAGCAAACCCAAGGACCAGCTGGCTGGGAGCCCGAACGCCCGCTGAAGCCACCTTGTGGCGCGACCTGCTGCTGGTTTCGTCCTCCACCGTTGCCGCTGTTGCCGTTGCCACCGCGACCACCACCCTTGCCCTTGCCCCCCCTTGCCCTTGCCACCACCCCCACGGTTGGAGGTAGAAGGGGTGGACCGGCAGGACGGCGACATGCAGGAGGGGACGGTGGTGGCGACAAGAGCTGATGCTGAGGCCGCCTTGTGCTCGGTGCCGAGGCGAAGTTCCTTGACACGTAGCATGTTGGTGGCAGACCTGAAGTCGGGGAGCGGCGATGTGTTGGCGATGATGTCGGCGGTCGAGGCGAAGCGGGGGTTGAGACCACGCAGCAGGTTGAGCACGAGTTGAGCGGGGGAGATGGTGTGACCAACCTCCCGGAGGGCATCAGATGTGTGCTTCATCTGCTGGGCGTAGGCGTCGACGGAGAGGTCGCCCTGGGACATGGTGTGGAACTCCTCCCCGAGGACAATGGTGCGGGGCTCCCTGTTCGCCTGGAACAGCGCCTCGATGGAGCTGTAGAGCGCGTGCGCGTCCTGATCGGTCTCCATGGCGAGGTCGAGGACGGTGTCGTCGACGGAGCCGTACATCCAGCCACGAATGCAGGCATCGGGCTGAGACCAGGTGGGGTCAGCCGGACGCGCGGCCATCGTGCTGTCGATGTGCCCGAGCAGCGCGTACTTGGCGCAGAGGGCAGTGAAGAACGCCTTCCACTTGGAATAGTTGGGGCGCTCGAGGCTGAGGACGACAGGGACGTGTTGCTTCACGTTGACGGCGGCATAGGCGAGGCAGAGGGACGGAGCAACGCCATCCCCATTGGCGCCAGACGACTGGGAGCCAAGGGACCCAGTGGTGGAGGAACCCGTCGAGGACGTCATGGCAGGGGCGGTCGGATCGGGACGGCGCGAAACGGCGCGGTCTGGATCGGGAATCGCGCGGCCTGGAAGGTGGCAGCGCGAGGTAGGGCGGCGGCGTGGGCGGCGACGCGAGGCACTCGCGCGGCGGCCTGGAGCAGAGGTGAGGCGGCGGCGCAAAGAAACTCGCGCGGCGCCTGGGCGGCGGCGCGAGGGACTGCGCGCGGCGGCCTGAGACGGAGGTGGCGCGGCGGCGCAAGGGAAGGCGCGCGGCGGCTTGGGCGGATCGGCGGCGGCCTGGAGCGCGCGGCCAGGGAGGCGGCGGGGCTGTGGAGGCGGCGGCCGATGGTGCGGTGGCGCACGCCCTGGAGGCAGGGCGCACGAGCAGAGCTTCGCGAAAAACAAGGGAAGCGTGCGCAAGCGGAAGGGAAAAGGAAACCCAGAATTAGGGCCCCGGGACTCGTGATACCATGTAGAGAAACACCGCACACCCAAATCAGGGGGGGTGACCTTTCATTATATAGCCTAATAGGCTAGGGTTATAATGTACAAGGCCAATGGGCCGTAGGCCCAATATGGGCTGTTATCATTACATTCTAACACCCGACCCCCGGACAGTCCGGGGATGAGTCCCAGACAGTCCGCCACTGTCCAGAAAGCCCAAAAACAGCTCGGGACAAAACCAAAATCGATTGGATCTTCACCAAATCGAACGGGGCGGCAACCAAACTTCTCCCAAGTGTTCTTCTACGTGTTGGGAAGCTAATCCTAGGATATCATCGCTCCAAACCAACTAATCCATGAGAAATCAGAAGAACACTAGAAAAGGGGATGAACGAAGAACGAACGCGATTTCGACCCGATCTATGTGCTCGTGAGGTTAGAGGGGAAATCCTTCGGTGGAAAGAAGGAGCTCACGACATAGAACAATTTGATTCAAACGGAATCGCAAATCGTCGCTCGGAGAGGGAGAACGAGGCAAATCTCCGAGAAGGGAAAAACGAAAACGCGAAGAACAAAAACGCGATTCGATCCAAATTGCAGCCAACAAAGAGGAGGGGCGAAATTGATCCTTGGATTCCTACTAGATGAAGAATTGTGTAGCACTCTGTGTCGGGTTACAAGCCACTCCTCGCAACACAAAGCGTGGATGGCGAAAAGCTTAAGAACAAGAGCCGGTCTCTCCTCTCACCTAAACAAAATGAGAGTGACACCTCCAAGGATGGCTGTCCAACACAGCCCCTTCATCTATATATAGGCGCACGTCCAAATGACACAAACGACCTAACATGAAGTACTAACCCAAATACCCTCCAGGGGTAAAACTGTCCAACCCTAGCAGTTTTCATCCGACGGCCACGCGCCTTCTCATCCTTCGCTTCGCCTCGACGCAAGCTCCAGGATGCCGCCACGTGCCGTCACCGTCGATCGCCGCGCCTTCTCACCGATAGCTTCGCCGCAATGCAAGCCTCTCGGTGCCGCCACACGTCGACCGTCCTTTTGGACCTTCCTCCGGTTTTGAGGCCCAAACCGGGAAACCTGCTAGCCCAGGTTTTGAGGCCCAAACCTGGAAACCGTCCACCCCGAGTTTTGAGGCCCAAACTCGGAAACCCGCGAGCCCAGGTTTTGAGGCCCAAACCTGGAAACCATCCATCCCGAGTTTTGAGGCCCAAACTCGGAAACCGGCCACCCGAGTTTTGAGGCCCAAACTCGGAAACCGTCGATGGTAGCTTTTTGAGGCTCAGCTACCGAACCCGCACCGTAGACAGGATGTGGTTCGCACACCCCGACCACCGGCACCGATGCCGATGCATGTCCAGCCTTCACGCCGGGCACAACGCCTTCGCCTTCCTTCTTGACTTGGTCGACGGCAGTTGCGCCGCACGCAAGCCCGTGTCCGACCTCCCGCGAAGTGCCACGACGCCATCGTCTTCGTCCCGACTCGGCTGATGCACCGCACATCCCCATGTGCTCTCGCTCGCCGATGCCACGTGCCAGCTACCACAGCTGGTCCTCTGGCCTCTTGGTCCGTCGGTCCAAGCCTCACGTCCGCCCTTCACCGCTCTAGGTACATCGGCATGGCACGTCCGCCGCACGGCACGCCCATCCTTCACCGCTCCCGGTCCGTCGGCACGGCACGTCTCTACTTGACCTTCACCTCGCCATCGACCACTGTATCCGAGCTCAACACCTGCACATCAACACAACCAAGAGACACATGTTGCACACGCACACCAACACAGAAACACACCACAACTCAACGCCACCGGTTAGTCATAAGCATTAAGCACATGGCGAGATAATGACTCAACCGGGAAAAGCCTCAAACCTTCCTTATCAAATTCAATCATTCATCATATATGTTCTCACAGTTGGCCTCAGTAATGTTTCAATACATGTTTATTTTTCCATTCTCATGCATTGGTCGATCTTTGTTTCATTACGATTTCCTTGTTTTATGTGTGTTGGACAGGATTACTTAAGTGTCGATCCAGCTTCTTTCAATCATGTAGACACTTTCAAGAAGATGTATGCCAAGATAAATGATAGGTGCAGCTTTGCAAAGATGGACCTGGTATGTCAGCTGCATACACATGTTTTGGTTTCAATGAACTATGATGACTGATCTTTGTCCACTGTTCCATGCATTGCAGATGTTCTTTCCCCTAGTAAATGACAACCATTGGGTGCTCCTTTGTGTTTGTATCTTCATGAAGCAAATTGCCTTCTTTGACTCTTTGACTGCCTCTGAGAATAGCTCATGTTTGCAAAGTGCCAGGAATTTGGTAAGTTGCTGTTTTTATCATTTCACAATGATTCCATCTTTCTTGAAATAGCTGTTGCTTTCCTGTTTTAATAGCTATTGCTTTCCGGTTTCAATAGATCTTGCTTTCCACTTCCAATATCTCTTGCTTACCTTCAAGTGTACTTGATTAACCTATCAAGCTTACAGTTAGCAAATATGAGTTTTTTCTACAAATCTAGTGCCACCTTGTGATTCTAATTTATCACTGTCTCTTGTATGTTTCGGCCATTCATTTCAGTTGTTCAAGTAGCTATTGGTTATATGTTTCATTATTATTTGCTGAATTGTTTCTTTCTTTTTTCAGATCACGAATTTTGCATCCACAACTCAGCAACTTGGCTTCCTTAAAATTGATATTTCTGCCTTTGAGTGGATCTACCCTACAGTACCTAGACAATCTAATATGTATGTTCTCCAATTTAGCTTTGCCCCTTCTTCTTTCATCATTTTTTTTGTAATTACTAAAACTTTTAAGTTCAAATGTTTTCTTTTTTGTTTTATTGCAGTTTTGACTGCGGGTTCTACACTATGGCTTTTATGGACGCATGGGATGGCAGAAAGATGGTGGCTTCTGAAGAAGAAATGGTACGTCTGTTATGTGTTTCCATTCTCTACTTTTCTTTTTATTGCAGTTTTTTTTGTCTGCTAACCTGTTGTTTTATCTCTATGTACTAGGCACCTGTAGCATCTTGGAGAAGGGACGCTGCTGCCCTACTACTTCAATCACGATACAATGTGGTCAAGCTAGATGACTTTGTGAAGAACTACGAGACGAGGGAGACCTGATGAAGATGATGCTAGTTTTAGGGAGTCTAGTAGATGACTTTCTGAGGAATTACGAGACAGGAAAACAATGTTCTTTGAAACAACAGTATTTGTTGTAAATATGCATGGAGCGGAATCGTGCTATGCTATGTGGCAATTATGTGAACTATTATATGAATACCTGTGATCTTAGGTCATCACACTCTTTGGTGAATGATTTTGAACATTTTTATAAAATTTCCAGTTGTCCTATTTTTCTGCTAATGCTGATCATTTATCAATTGTGGCAGTAGTAAATCCTGGTTATTTAACTAGGGCATTTGTTTGTGTATCAGCGGTGAATCCTGGTTGTTTCAGTACTACACACCTGGTGGTTTCAGTATTGTATCAGCTGTGAATCGTGGTTGTTGCACTAGTGCATTTTCTGTTGTGTCAACAGTGGTGCCTGGCTGTTTCATTATTGTATATTCAGGTGTCGCAGCATAACAATGACAGATGTTTGTTTCAGTATAACAATGACAGATGTAACAGTAGAGACATTATGATGTTTCAATAGAAAATTTATTATATATAATAGTATTACATGAAACAAAATTGTGACCAATATTGTTTGTCAATCAAACACCCTCTTTCTGCATTTTCTCAATGACACAGTGTGTCACATAATAAATACAACTTGGTCTATATAACTTATAGCATTAACTGTGTGTCCTTTAGCTTCAATGCCTCTTGCAAATACTTACAATCCTCCATATCATGACCTTCTTTGTGGCATACCAAGCATGCCGAGTCTTTGCCTTTGGTCTTCTTACCCTTGGACTTGTTCTTCTTCATTGCCTTTTCATTGAATTGCTTTACAATAGTCTTGAATCGATCAACCTTTTCCCTAGGCCTTCCCTTGGCATCAGTTGCTGGCGGGTTCTTGTACTTTCCTTTAGCTTGCTTGACGCCTCCTTGGGCCTTCCTCTTCCTCTTCCTCTTCCTCTTTCCATTGCCTCCTTGTGCCTCTTCGGCATTCGCAACTGCATTTGGTGTATCATTTTACCATGAAAGCTTTGCTTTTGTGGCTGCCTTCACCTTTTCAAGTAGCTGATCGATACCTTCAGATCCCACCAGGTACTCTTCTGCCCCCACTCAAGCATCAGCTGCAAATTGTGTCATTTTCCTACACAATGCATTGTATCTTAGCTTATTTGTTGCTGGAACTCCAAACACTGGCTCAGGCCCTGCCAAATGTTGGGGCACTCTCAAGGTTGCTTCTTCTGACCACCGGTGCAGTAGGTACTTTTGTGGTATCTCTTGGACATCAAGCGTTGTAAAGACTTTCAGGATGTGGGGACACATGAGTCCATCTTGGTCGAACATGTTGCAAGAGCATGAGTATGTTTGAGATTCTCGATTCGCATCAACATTGTATGTTTTCCTTGTTGCCACACCTTCGTTATATACACATTTTACCACCTGCAACACATAGGAAATATAGTAATGTTTTAGAAAATGCAAAGCAGGAAGAATTTATGTAACACAGATCCACCCTGAATTCATGTTTCAGTATAGTTTTTTTAGTGTTTCAGTACTATTCTAACACATGTTTCAGAATGCTAAACAAAACATATGTGCAATTTCCAAGGAAAAAAAAGTTGATGCACACACCCAATTAAAAATGTGAATGCAGCACTGGACATATAATGGTGAAACAAGGCAGGACAGCAAGCTGAAACATGTTGACCGTTGGTATAAAAACAGAAAACACAAGTGAAATGAGAAAACATGTTGAAAAGGTGGTATCCAACACTAGACAGCAGAGATGAACATACAAAATGTTTGAGCATATATAGGAGATAAGAAAAGAGAGATCCATGTGAGATGCAATAAAAGAGTAAAGGCATGAAAACAATATACATGTATTAGTGAAGCAAAGAAAAACAGCATACTGAAACAAAGGAGTTGTTGGTGGTCATGACCAAAACTGAACACAATGTAAGTTTGCATATGGACAGCTGGACACTATTGATATTCGTATATGATATTGCTAATATGAATACTAAGTGATTGATGGATTCAATTTTGTACTTGCAAGAATTTTACTTTTCTTTTAAGTAAGAGGAACGAATATATATTGCTATGATCAAAATGTCATGATCAATATTTATTGTTAGATAAAAATAGAACTTGGAAGGCATAGCAACATCACTAAAACAGCCTAATAAACAGCAGGTCTGCATTATAATCACCATCAATTTTTTTTTAAAAAAAATACAGCAAAACACTAACACCTTACATGCACTATCATTTGGCTCCCCTCTGTAGCAATACCACCTATAGTTAATGCCGTCGCATCACGCAGGAGCTCTTGGAACTTGAAGAAAACCAGCCTAGTGTAGAACTTTGAAGCCTGCTTCTCAATTTGAGACCTCCCCCACAACGGTGGATTTGTTGTTTCAGCTTTGGCTCCTTCTTGATATTCCTTTTCAACCCTTGTATCCATAATGTACTCATACTGCGTTAGAAACTGCAGCACTGAGTCCTGTGGGTGTATCATCTTCTTGAACAGTGCATTCATAGTCTCAGATCTCCCAGTTGTGCTTGTGAAAGGAAAGAAGCACTTCTTGAAATATGCAGGTGCCCACATAGTCCTAGTTGAGGTTATGTTCTGGAAGTGCTCATTAGCATGCAACTCATACTTCACCTCTAAGTTGTGCCAGAACGTCTCGAACTCCTCTGGTGACTCGGTGGAGTTGATGCAATAGTCGAAATCGTCTGCAAATTCTGGGGTATTCCTGATCAACATTGCAAACTTCTCACAGGCTTTTGTCACCACATGAAACTTGCACCACCTGTGTGTTGCACCAGGGAACACCTCTGTAATCGCAACTTTCATGGCCTTGTCTTGGTCAGTCATGATGTTAGTCGGTGTCATCCCACCCATTGCAGCCTTGAGCGTTTGCAACACCCACACAAACGTTTCAGTAGTCTCATCCGGAAGCAAAGCACAACCCAACAGGATGCTCTGGGTGTGATTGTTGATGCCAACAATCGGTGCAAAGAGCATGTTGTACCAGTTAGTGCAGAATGTTGTGTCAAAGAATATGCAATCTTTGAAAGACTTGTAAAGCTCCCTAGATCTGCCATCCACCCAAAATAGACCCCTCATAGAGTTCTCAGCATCTAGCTTTAGGGCATAGAAGAAGTTAGGGCTATCAGCTTGCAACTTCTGAAAGTAATCCAGTACAACGTCCATATCTCTGTACCGAACTCCTGCCCTCAGATGCGTACTCAAGTTCGAGACGTCCTTGCTGTTGAATGAGAGATTCACAAGGCCTCCATGGCAGTCTCCCAAAACTGCCATGATTTGCATAGTAGATATGTTTCGATGATGCAGGGTCTTGAGAAGCTCATAATCCGCCCATGAAATCTGCCTGTGAGACCGTAACTGTCTCACCCTGCCCTTTATCTTCACCAAAGGGTGTGTGTGATCTTCATGAAACACCACGATCCTCCACCTCCCCTCACGCAGACCAACAGCCATATGAGCTTTGCAATCAGCCTTCTTCAAGGTGCTACGCTTCCTTGTTGCGCTAGTCATCACTGCATTTGCGCTTTTCATCTTGGATGCATTCGTTCCTACTGAAGATTGATTGCTTGATGCACTGTCTTCCTTTTCTGTGATCCGTCCATGTGAGCACTCAAACTCCTTCCGTATCAACTCCTTGGTCACTTGGCTCTTTCTCGATGAACCCACTCTGATAGTGAATCCCATCTTGAATGCATAGGTGTTGTACACTCTGTATGATTCTTCTACTGTACCAAATTCCATTCCTTCGAATGGCACCACTGGCTGAGAGCTGACAACATCGTCTTCTTCTTGATACACTGACTCATTTTCATCAGCAATCTCCACCTCAATATCACCATGGAAAACACTTTCATGAACATTAGGCCCGACGGAACCCTGCATTGCAAATGTATTGTGTTGTCAAACTATACATCCCTGCAGTTGCAACGAATCTAGATTATCAAGTTATAGTGCCAACAAAAACATACTTCTGAAACAGTCATATTTCCGCCTAAAACTGCATCAATCTGAACATTCAAATCAATGTTTCAATATAACATAATTCAGTGTTTCAGTATCACCTAATTCAGTGTTTCAGTTAGTATTTCAGTTTTGTTTCAATGTTGTTCCAACAAAAAATTGGACTATCTCTAGTTGCTTCTGTTTAAACCTGATTCAATGATTCAGTTCTGTTCATAACAGGTATGAGAAAGACCAAAGGTCGTATAATCAAGTACCGCAAGTATAATCAACGATGTAATCAATAAGTACAGTAGTGTTGCAGTAGTGTTTCAACAAATGTTTGACTATTGCTTATGAACAGATTGCAAAACAAAACAGCTTACTGAAACTCTTGACGAAGAAGGGTATGTCTCCACCACCTCCTTGCCCCTGGAATCCCCAATTTTGAAGGTTGAGCCATCCTTGCGCCCCTCAAACCACAGATCGGCTTCACTGCCTTGAACCATCGGAGGGGACGACGGCCATCGGCGAAATCCATATGGGAGAGTAGATGAGACATAGCGGAGAGGAGCATAGAAGGACATGGTGAGACAGGACGTCTCCTTGACCTCGCGGCGCGGCAGCGGGATGGCCGTCGCTACAGCAGATGGAGACGCGGCTCGGCGTGCTTGGGCCGAGGCACGACGACGCGGTTGGGACGGGGCGCCGCGGCGGCGCGGTTGGGAAGGGGCGTCGCGGCGGCGCGGATCCGATGGGGCGCCGCGGTAGCGCGGTTGGGAAGGGGCGTCACAGCCGCGTGTTTGGGAGGCGACGCTGCAGCGCGGTTGTGACGGGGTGCCGCGGCGGCGCGGTTCCGACGGGGCGGCGCGGCGCGGCGGAACGACCGGGCCCCCAGAGAGCGCATAGTGCGTGCGGCTTACTTGTCCCAGCTAGATTGGGTCGGTCGCTATCTTTTGTCGGAGGTGCGTCCGGACGGGTGGCACTGTCCGGACGTCCGTGCGGTAGCATCATCGTTTTTTATTAGTGCCTTGTAAGATTCTTATATACTAGGTAGCATGCCCGTGCGTTGCTACGGGACAACTAATTTTTTATAATAAAAAATAAATGGTCGCAAGATAAAATAATATAGAGCCGCTCGACGTCATCGGAAATGTGGACAACGATCGGCTATACCGACACTGCTACTTTGTTTACATGGCACCGTCTCACCGCAGCCACGCTATCATCCTAGCGACCCAAGCCCATGGTGACCCCCACGCCTGTCTTGCTCACCGGTATGCACTCACCATAGGCCGTCGTCGTGGTCTCTCCACCTGAGAGGCCCAAAGCCCCGTATTTCTGTCATGATGCACACCACACACAAGCATGCTCACATGACCACAAAGCACAGCCTTATCGAGCCCATAGTGCTCGGGAACGCCAGTGCCAGTGAACTGCTCCAAAAGCTCGACATGACCGAAGCATTACTACGGTAAGCTCCGCTCCGGCCATCACAAGACGGTACAGAACCTAAAACCCCCATAATGAGCTCTGCATGTTGCCATGCCTAAAGAAAACCCTAGGTTGTGTAGTTGCGTTCGCAATGCTAGGACGGCCATGTGCCATACTGTCATGTCACCACTGTGTTGGTGATGTTCCAGTCGACCCTGGCCACCTCATACGACGAGGGATCGTCGATGTCCATGGTAAATTATGATGTTCCTAGCCCCGCCATCAATGCGCTGAGACAGGCTTCTGACTATCCATGCATGGAGTGAAAAGGCTTAGTTGCACTAATATGTCCCAAGGGGGTGTTTGTTTTATAATTAGTCTATTTTTAATAGATTAAATTAGTGTTGCAATATCCGATGTGACTGGGCTAAAATTTTAGTCTTGAACCCCAACACCCCTCTAAGGTTTCTCCATTGCATAGCTATCACATGTTGTCTAGCAAAATTAAATTTAGAGACTGAGACTACATACAGTGAGCCTAGCTAATGCAGAAATAATTAAGATAGCCAAACAGAAATGAGCCTTTGGAAGACGGTGCTTCTGCAATTCATGCTACTCTGCATATGATTAATTGATTCAAACATGGGTACATAATCAGTTATTCGAAAACATTAAGACAAAATCAATTGCTGGTTTGATCTGTAAATGTGGACGCATCTATCGATACTATCACCAATTGTTGCAAACCAAAGATTCTGACAAAGTCTACAAAATATATACACATTGGCCGCTCGTAGACGTTATGGCAGCTGATTGGGCGGCGATGTCTAGATGCATGGCTATAGGTGGTTGGCCATGGCCATGGCCATAGGTTGGACACTGGATGGGAACCTCTATTCATTGTCTGACAATACTATCTAAAAATGGTTCGTTAAACAAAACAAATTCTCCAAAGCTATGATATTGTGTATGTCTAAACATTGATCGTCAACCAAAATCAAAGTGAACAAATAAAACAAGAACGAACGACAAGGCATTGACTGTCCTTTGCTGCTTGTTGAAGCTGAGAACTTGTTCAATACCTATTGTGTCGTCTGTATATCTGAACATGAAAGATTAACCAAAATCAAAATAAAGTGCACAAATTGAACAAGAACAAACGACACGGTACTCGCACCACCTATTTTTGTTCATTGAAGTCGAGAAACGGCTCTTGGAACACCCACCAGCATCTGCGGTGGTAGCATGGTTTCAACCGAGCAGACCCAATGGCCTGAAGATCTTCACCGTGTCTACACGGCACACACCATCCTGCACCCTACGAACTACAAAGGTATTGTGGATCTCACAGTTTTGACTAAAAGATACAAAAGTTATATTAACAACAAATGTACTCTAATATAATCTAACTGAAAGCATTGATTATTCACTATTTAGACTACAACTTTAAAAAATCATAAGCAGAGAATATTATGACAGATAAACTGTAAGCAAACCAAGAACCCATTGAACTATGGAATAAGAAGCAAAGTGTTACCTTTTAAAGCTGCAGTAGTTCATGACTCATGAAGGCACGATATAATATTCTGTATGATGACATTCCTGAATATATAAAAAATTAATAAGTAGGCTCATATACCATGTCCACCGCTAAAAAAAACTCTCTGCATATGCCGTTCAAATAAAGAAATCAGACAACAATTAGAATTTTGGACACCATCCATTCATTTGGGACACCAGCCATACTGCATACAGAGATGATGTAAAATACCGGTCTTTGCAACCTCCAAGTGAGTGCCTAAGAACGAGTAAGACCAAAAAAATACAATCCTTTTTAGCCTGAACCAAACAAGACAACACTTTGTATGCATAAGGTATCGATAGGATCCAAAGGCAACATAAACTACGATAATAACACATTTTCCTTGATTAATCTTACACGAAGGCATGGATAGGACGTCAATGGGTGAAAACAAGAAGACAACATGGATCTCTGCTGAATGAAAAGCACCCTAAATTCATAAGCTGCAAAGGGATATATAAAAATACATCGAAACACGTGCCTAGCTTGCTTTATTTCCAATACACTGAATTACTAAAAAAAATTTTGGTGTTTGCAAACACAAGCAATTAACCAAACAACTACATCGCTAAAAGATAAAATAATTTGTTTTATTGTTTTAATCTGAATTCTACTTGAATGAGTAAACTGGATTAGAATTAAAGAAAAGCTTTACCTAAGCTGACTAATGTTGACATTGACTACAGATATGTCTGAAGGGCAATTCCAATTCATATATAAAATTTGTTCATAACAGTTAACCGAATAGAATAATAAACTGAACTAAATATTAGTCATAACCCGTCCTAATCCTTCCAGACGGAGGAGGGGTAGAGGATTAGGGAGATACATACAACAGGAGCATGGATGGCTTCAACTTGGCTAACAGTAACTGAAGCCCCAACAGTAGTTGTTGTCCATGTGCTTTCTCGACACCAAAACATCATCGATGAGCAAATTGCTCCTTCCCAGGTGAAGATGGATTTTTTTGGCAGACTCAATTATGGCTCTACCACTTTAGGTATAAACATAATCTGAAAAAGACAACATACTTATAGGATTAATCTTATAGGATCATCATTCTGTTGTTCCTAACAGCATATGAGCTAGAATCAATTCCAATTTTAGATTACACAAGTTATAAACAAGCTAAATGAATAGAACAAATATCCCAAGCCACTTTTATTCCATGAGAAGTTCTAGAGAACCACATATTGGCATTCTATTCTAGTGCAGCTTATAACCTTAATCAACAAGTATTTACAGTTTAAAAGACCTATACTATCCCTATTCATGCAAAGACCTACCAGATTGCTCCAAGGGCGTCAAAAAAAATTCCAATAACATTAAATCATCACAGTTCCCAAAGTTGGTTAGAATACAAATCAAGCCAATGAAATAAAAAGTAAAAGGCACTCCAAAAATGATTGTCAAACCCCAATTTGATCAGAAAGCAGCAGTAGCAGTGTCATCATCTAGCAAAACAGAGGTGGTGGTATCACAAGGAAATGAACTCATGAAAGACCTAGATACAAATAGTCTCAATTTGTATGAAGTTGGCTTCTGCAGATCAGACGTCATTTTACTCTGCAGGATGATTCATCTGTTCCATGGAAGACTATTTGACCAAGCAACACCTGGAAAGTAAACTATTTTGTCACTTCAAGCAAAAAGAAGAACCATAACTATCTTAGGGCCAACTCAACAATAATTTATTCAGATCTGAACCATCCAGTGACCCTTGCTCTAAATTAGTATATCTTTTAAAATAAAACATAAAAGGGGATCTTAAGTTTGCCTGCATACATGTCAAGCTAGCACTATATCCTACAGAATAATGATGCAAATAATTTGTCGCATAATTGATATGTGCATATATGTGAGAACTAAACCAAACCTTTGATTGGGGAGGAGGTCCCGTGTGGAAGTTGTCTATGGTCACGTTGATTGCGGGAGGAGGTCCCAGCTGCCAATTTGGAGTCGTGGTCGCGGGATCGCACCGAGCGGGACGAAGGTGAAGCGATTTTTTTCCGCACCAAAACGCTGTCCACTCTTTGGTCTTTTTAGTTGTGAGAGATGTGTTTCTAAACATGAGCTATTGGCTGTTAATGAAGTGGGCATAATTTCTTGTTCGATCTGTATGCAAAATTAAATCATTAGAGTGTCTAAGACCCATGTCGATAGGATTAGTCGCACATCAAGGTGACTGAGATTTGGCTAGCAGCACAATCACCACGTGTTAGAACAGAGAAGCAAATAGGAGGAAACTTTATAAACTTCTGAGGTTACCTTCATCGAGGAGAGGTCAAGATGCCATCTATGGACAGCTTGCTGGGCATTGGTATACTGGTATGCATAAAACCAAGAGGAGAATGGTTACATGTGTTCAGCTTGGTGTAGGCGATCGTGTAGCACAAGCTTTCAGAAACTCTTGACCTGAACAATCCCAAGCAACCTGCAGATGGCAATATGACATAGCTATACTGCAAAGGGTTTCATATCACAAGGTAACATAACATGCAAGAAATAACAAAACCGGTTCATATGAATATGAACATGCAAGGTAGCATCATAACACATGGTATATTGGAGCTTGTGTATTGGAATGGAATCTCCTAGACCTTATGAGTGTTGTTAAGAACCTTGATTCAACCTAATGAACTATAACAGTAAAGCTTGTTATGATGCCATAGTATAGCAATGAGCAATGGCATGTTTGTTTCAGTTAGGGACTCTGAAAAATAGCTTGCAGATTGTGAAAAGTTCTCGATCATAGGCAGCAAGACTGACCTTGCAGTGAAGTCCAAAGGGGCTCTAGAAACTTTGAAAACTCCATCTCATCAAGCACCTTGAGGACATCATCAGCGTTGATGGTCTGCCTCTTTGATTCCTTGCACATAACATTGGCATTGCAGACCAAATAGTCATCGTATTATTATCTCGGATGCACTAAGAAGGAAGAGCCAGTTATACTAACTTGAAAGACCATTTTCCAACTGAAAACAATCGAGAGCCTCCAGATAAGAATACACAAGAACCCTTTCTTCAAAAAATTAGATTTCAAACATTCTCCTTCCCATACCCCTTTCTACTTAAAGTTGAGCAAAGATTGTTATCAGACAAAAACTCACTGCCAGTTACTATAGTAAAATACATCACATGTATTATTTGGAGCTTTGATTGATGGAGGCATCTACTGTTTTGCACAAAATACTCAAGATTCGATTGGATAAAATATTTTATATGTCACTATTGTTCAACAAAATGGTATTATTAATCTGTCAGATTACTGGCATTCTTGATTCTCCTCCACGAGTTCCAAACTCTAGATCCAAGAAGCCCAACAGAGGATAAGAATCATAGAGTGGAGGAATGGAGGAGTGCCCCAACCTTGATGTCGGGCGAGTAGGTGGGGAAGACGCGGCGTCCGGAAGCCGCGGGCGCCGGGCACGACGCGCAGCGGTCGCATCCTCTGGGAGCCGCGGGCGCCGGGCGGGGTGCGCAGCGCAGGCATCCGGGTGGAGAACGCGCACGATGCCTTATCCCCGACCATGAATCCACCGGCGCCGGGGTCCGGTTGAGATGATGCAGATCCAGGCCGCCACCGTCGCCCATCCCACCGCTGTTGGATCTGTCGTCGCCGGGGACCGGATGGCCATCGTCGCTCTATCCAGAACTACTCTCCCATGCGGGAGGGAAAAAGCAAGCGATGGCCGCCGCGCCTTCTCCTGGTGCGGGCTAGGACGGCCATGGCGAGGACAGAGTGGGGAGGAGGAGGCCGAGCGTCCTGACGATGGAGCGGGCTCTGGTTCGCATATGGAGTGGGAAGGGCAGGGGCCGGTGGCCTGGCGACGTGGGGAGGGGAGGAGGGAACTGCGTGCGTGTGGGGGAGAGGAGAGGTGTCGGTGGCCTGGCGGCGTGGGGAGGGGAGGGGAGGGGAGGAATCATGGGCGTGGGCAGGGGCTGGTGGCGCCGCGCTGGTGGCCTGGTTCCGTATCAGGTCGCGGGGGAGATGGGAACTGCGTCCGCGTGGGGGAGAGAGGTGTCGGTGGGAAGGGAAGTCCTGTGTGGCGATGCGAAAGATCGCACGAAAGGCAGGACGGCGAAGCGAAAGCGAATGTCGCACCAGAAAGTGTCCACTCTTAGTTGCGAGAGACTAGCATAATGTGAAGTATACATCTCTGCACAAGATTATGTCAGCCTTACTGCTAAGAACTATCGCATGTGCCAGAAAAAAATGGACCCATTACCGTAGCTTGATGACAAAATTGATAGCTGGTCCATCAAGGTCCCATTCGACATTCCCTTTTCCTGAAAATTTATTTTCCCGTTTGGTGTGTTGAAGTTGAATCAGTGTTTCTGCTAAATTGCACCAACATATATTATGGTAGTGAACAGTCAGCCTATAAAGTCCCATTTGTTTCACTGATTCTCTTGGAATTTCCAATAATGCTCACCTCCGTCCTTACATTTTGCGGATATTTTCTTCCTTGAACAAATCTCTTATGGTTGCTATCTAATTGGTGCTTTCTTCTGTGTCCTTTTCGGTTTGGCGACAGGTTCAGCAAATTACTCCTCTATTTTTCAGGCCGTACTATATCACGCTAATGCTTAAAGAAACAAATAATGGTCATCAACAAGCTTTGGACAAGTTCGAGATTATGAACAAATGTTTTTTTTTCAGGTATCACTTTTATGTCTCTTCCTATTGCCTCTATTTCTATTCTATGTACGACCATTTTTTCCGGTCTTCTTATGTGGGGTTGCCCATCAGGGATAGGTACGAGGAACATGTGATCAACAAATTCCATGCCCAACATCCCTTTAGTTATTGGATTGGCTGCATCAGGTACAATTTGCTGACAACCATGAGCCATTCTTAGCCTATCATTAGTAGTGAAGTGCATTATGCTTGTTCAATGAATAAAAATTGGACAGGCAGTCTCTGTCATAAAATGGCTGCTTTCTGTACTTTATCATTAGAATTTTAGATTATCTACTGCAGTGCTATACTATACTAAATCAAATCACCAACGGAGGTAACAAGATGAAACACTATATGATATTTTAGCTTCTCAGACATATGTCTGGGTCAGATGGCTACTCAGAATGCTGAAAACTACGTAAGAATTCAATTCCACTGGAAATTCTAGGAAGATGAAGAGAAATATTTGGCTTATCAGCCGTACTTCGGCTTATTCTCTCTCACAGAACACTATTGAAACAACCGAAATTAGCCATATAAACGACCAGCCAAACAACACCTTTCATGTTGTAACTGACCTGATACATGTACCTGATTATGTATGCGGCTCTGAAAAATAGGGTCTCAGCGTTGCAGAGTGAAAGTTCTTTTATAACATCACAATCTGCAGACCGCTTTATGTATGTTGTCTGATTCCACATGTGTATTGCATAACTTGATTTTTGGTGTCGGTGTGGATACTTTTTGTTGCAATTGTGATAAAAGGACTCTCTATGGCACGATCTATGGTTCCCAAATATCTTCCATGCAACCAAATTATAGGAGAACCATGAAAAGGACTATTTGTGGCACCGGTCTATGGTTCCTAGATCTTTTGCATGCGGCCAAATTATAGGATAACCATGTTGATATGATTCAAAGTGACTGCATCCTGGTGTCCAATCCCAGCCCCAAAACCATAGATTATTGCAATTGGATTTCACTTACTATTTTATGAGATAATTTGTGATTTTAAGAGTACAACTACATTTGAATTGCTATGTGCTTTGGCATTGAGTGGTGCAAAAACAGGTCTAATTGCAGTAGTGAAGCTCCAGCACAATAGTTGGGGGTCCACCTGCAGCCTCCAATTAAAAATTAACGTAGTTCGCTAAGAGTAACACTTTGAAAGGATCAAACAATGCCTAGAGGGGGGTGAATAGGCTATTAAAAAATTCTACACACACTAAATGTCAAACTGTCAGTAGCCCGTCGGAAGTTCCGGCAGTTAGGGTCGGAACTTCCTACGTGAAAACTACAACAAGTGCAGAAATGAACTTTGAGCTAGAGCTTTCTTACAACCCCACGACCTAGTGAAAGGGTGAGGACGTAGAGACCCTTCCTTGATGTTGTATAGCCTTCCAACCGACGAACGTGTCCACCACCTAGTTAGTAACTTTGAGAGGGAGTGAAACAATACAAGTGATATATGCAATAATCTCAACAACAAGGAGCACACGAGACACAAGAATTTATCCCGAGGTTCGTACACTCCACAAAGGAGCTCCTACTTCCTCGTTGTTGAGGTGACCACAAAGGTCGGAGTCTATTTCACCTCCTTAGCCTCTCTCAAAGAAACAACAAAGGATTCTTGAGCTTCTCCACTAGAATAACAAGGGAAATTACAAACACTTCGGGGAAACCCAACACAAAGAGCAAGGCTCTCCCGAAGAATGCCTAGCCGGCTAGGGTTCCAAGAACCCAAGAGTAAAGAATGCAAAATCAACCGGCTTGACGAAGAAATCAAGTGCTCAAGCTTCCTAGATGTCAATCTCACTCAATCCACTAGCTCTCCACTCAAATCCTTACAAGAATTGAAGTAGGGAAGAAAGGGCAGAGTTGGGATTAGTCTTGAAGGCTTGGTGGTCAGTTTGGACACAGGTTGGTGAGAGTAAATGAGTTGGGTAACGGTTGGAATAGTGAAGAGGGGTATTTATAGGTCAGCCCACGAGTTGCTGAAAAAGTGACGTCGGAACTTCTGGTCCAGATCTCAGAACTTCTGACGTCCACTGGAAACACTGTTCACAGCGGAGTCAATGGTCACTATTCACCATAGTCGGAACTTCCGACGTAGATCTTGGAAGTTCCGGCTTACACTGAAACCACTGTTCACTGCCGGAAGTCCGCCGGAACTTCCGGTACGTCGGAACTTCCGGGAGATAAACGGAACTTCCGACGTATCCCCGGGCACTGTCGGAACTTTCAACGCTTGACATCAGAACTTCCGACACTGGAAGTTGACAGAAGCAACCCACTCGCTGGAACTCCCAGGGCCGGAACTTCCGACTTTAACGTCGGAACTTCCGACACTTGAAGTTGACAGAAGCAACTCTAAGTGCTCGTGAGGTGATTTTGTGTCTCTCTTTTGATTTTATTTTTATACTGGAGCACTCTATCCTCTTCAGACCACCTAACTTTGCATCCCTCTTTATAGTACGACATTCCTAAACTCAAAGCAAATAGAAAAACAATCGATGCTCTTCTTCAAGGTTAGTTGCCGCATGTTGATGATTGAATTGAGGGACTCCCTTTGCCTTACTTTATCTTTCTAATACTTTCAAGGGACTAAAGCTGCAAGTCATCCTCATTGAAACATATTAGTCCCTAATTTGAGTGTCATCAATACCAAAACCCACATTAGGGGGCCATTGCACTTTCAATCTCCCCCTTTTTGGTACTTGATGACAACCAATTTAGGCTTTGATAAAAGGGAAAGTAAATTTAGCTTTTGAATTCCAACATTTACGGAAAGCTCCCCCTAAACATATGCATGGTATTTGAATTCCATAGACTTGATATACATCAATCATTTGCATATGTTGAAAAGGATTGCTTCCCCTAAATCTTGCAATTCGTGGGGTGCCTAAGGAGTGAGTGTGACAAGTATATAAAAGGTGTGATGAAATATGACATGTTATATCCATAAACAAAAAGAGAAAATATGGCCAAAACAAGATAAATCAATATGAAGCAAATGGCCATATACAAATAACATTTCATCATCATAAAGAGAGATAAAACACAAACATGTAGATAGATAATTAAACATAAATCTGTCCTACACACATCCATCACACATTAATACATAGTTGTCCATCACTTAGTAGCACCACATAAGAAGTTATTACAAGCCCATAGATTAAAAGTTTTGAAGGAACCAACTAGCCTATTACATAAAGATAAAGCCTAACACTCTCCCTTTGACATCAAATGCCAAAAAGGGCATGCTGCATTAGAAAACCACCATAGGCTACACCTCGCCATCATAGTCCTCGTCACCACCATCTGAAGAATCATCCTTGCGACGACGGCGATATGGTGGGGTTGCCTCCTCCTCTTCCTCATCGGAGGAATCATCAGGAGCCACATCCTTTCCATGGGGGCGAGAAGAAGAGCCATACTCTTCATCATAAAGCTCATTGGGATCGTGAAAACCACGAAGAGGGGACGGTGGGGAAAGGACAGCCTTCTCCTCCAAGCGGCTAAGCCGCATGTCCTTGTGCTCCATGGAGTAGCAAAGCATCTCAAATATCTTGCTCATAGAATATTTGAAGCGCGAAGGCTTCTTGGCACGAGGAGGAGCAGGAGAAGAAGTGGTACGCTCACCGGAGGAACTATGAGAAGTTTCCCTACGGGAGCGAGCACCAGAGGTCCCACCAACAGCTGGACCTTTGTCCTTCTTTAGAGCTTTAACAACAATCTTGAACATCTTATTTGTTATGACAAGAGTGGAGTGCTTGGCATCACATGGAAAGCTAAGACCAGACACTTGCTCAATAATATGCATGAGGTACGGGGCATATGGATAATGCCTGACAGTGTCGGTGCTAGCAATCCTAATCTTTGTCCAAATGAAGCCGGTGACCGAAAACATAGTGAAATCTTCCCCAAAACAGTTCAAAACTGTGGGGGTATCATCGCGGAGCCAAGTCGAATCACCAATCTTGGGATAAAGGGTCTACCGGAAAATCAAATCAAGCACAAAGAAGGATGCCCTCAAATATGTGGTCTGCCCATCAGCAACAAATCCCCTGAGATACATATGCTGGAGCTCACTGAATGCCACATCCAGAAGATCATGAATATCCACAGCCGAATGATCACTTTGCCCAAAGCCAAGCAGCCGACCAAAGGTAGGAAGCTCAATCTTATAGTGCTTGCCCTCAGTTGTCCAATGCATGATAGGAATATCATCAACGATCTCATGATAATAGGAAGCATAAAACTGACAAATGATCTCATTGTTCCAGTCCTTCTTGAAGGCAATGAGCTGATCAAGCTTAAGCTTTTCCAGATCCCAATACATCTGCTGAAGCTCGGGCTCAGGGAACTGCCAAAGTGCTTGAGTGTCAATGCACTTCATAGGAAGGACTTGGGGCTTTCCTTTGGCCTGAAACTTGCTGAAAATGAGGCTATCATAAAAGTCAAAATGAAAATGATGATAAAACCTCGCTTCCAGCCTGACATCCTTAGCATTGGCTGCAAAAACATTTGTGGCCCTCCAATGCTCAATATCTCGAACCCTTGACCGGTAGTTGATCCTCACATGGGGCTGCCACGCGTCGTCCAGGTTAGGAGCAAGCTCCGGACGACGAAGCACCGGCATGAGGCCATCAAATGGCACCAAGTCAGTAAACAAAGTAGGACCACGAGGAGTGCCGGGGATCGCCGCAACCATGGAACGACCTTCATGATCAAGCCACTCCTCATCCGAAGGTCCACCAGCAGCAGCAGCAGCAGAACCCCTGGCCCGAGAAGCACGAGGAGGGGCATCCTGGCGCTGCTTGGCACGCCTCTCGCGAGGGGCGCCACTAGAAGCATGCTTCGGACGACGACCACCACCACCACTACCACCAGCATCCATGGAAGGCACTGAAACGATAAACCAAAGGCTAAGAGCTGATTCAAAGTCGTGGAGAAAGTGAGCAAAGAGATGGAGAAACTAGGGTTGTTTGGCTGGTCAGTCAGGGTCGGAACTTCCGACGTCAACGGCGGCAGTTCCGACGGTCGGAAGTTCCGACCTGAATCTCTGAACTTCCGACCCTGCCAAAACTGAGCAGGTTGAACTACCACAAGGATCTCCAAACCTTTACACACAAACCTCACACGAACGAAGAAAAGACGCTTGGATGGGTGGAAAAACAAGCCACCACAAGGTACATTGGACAATAGAAGCACGAGCACCAAAGTATACCTTGGGGAGGAGGGACAAGCGTAGAAATCCGAAGAAATCCACTAGCCAAGCCTTCTCCCGGAGTAGATCCACCACTCCCACGGCACCACCAACCACCAAGACGTGAAGAAAGCTTCACGAGACCGACATGGCTTCCACTTAGGGCTTAAAAGGACGGAACCAAAGAGAGGAAAGGATGGAGGGAGGCGGTGGCCGAAGAGGAGAGGGGGGCGGCCGGAGGCTGGCAGGGAGGGGCGATGGGGAGGGAGCAATGGGGACACGGGTTTGACTGAGGGGTGAAAAGAAGGTGACTGAGGGAGAGGAGGGCGGTCAATGACTTTTACCCCAAACTGGTCGGCCGAACCGATGTCTGAAGTTCTGACTTGGATCTCGAAACTTCCGACGCTGGGAAAAAACAGCTTCGACGAAATTCGGGGTCGGAACTTTCGACGATAACGTCGGAACTTTTGACTCTGGGAAAATTTCTTCAGCTTGCACTAGTGCCGGAACTTCCGACGATAACATCGGAACTTCCGACTCTGGGAAAATTTCTTCGGCTGGCACAGGGTCGGAACTTCCGACCATAAGGTCAGAACTTCTGACTCTGGTAAAAACAGCAGGCTCAAGAGATGGATGAAGTGCACTAGGATGCACACAACTTCTCAATAGTGACTAGATGTCAATCAATCATCACATAGCAATAGTCACTTTTGAGAAGAATATAGAATATAGATTTTGAAATTTTCACATAAGAATTTTCACAAAAATTTTGCAAACAAATACATGTGCAACATATCAACCTAGGTTACTAAAATCAATGATATTTAGTTCACTCCTCAAAGCACAAAATCTTGACTGATCTAGGGGCTTTGTGAGGATATCGGCTAGTTGATCATCGGTTCTCACATGTGTAAGTGCGATATCCCCTTTGGCTTCATGGTCTCTCAAGAAGTGATGTCGGATGTCTATGTGCTTTGTACGAGAGTGGTTTACGGGATTGTTTGCCAAATTAATGGCATCCTCGTTGTCACACAAAAGAGGAATTTTGGTTACCTCACAACCGAAGTCTTTTAAGGTTTGCTTCATCCAAAGTAGTTGGGCACAACAAGCACCGGCCGCAACATACTCAGCTTCGACGGTGGACATGGCAACACTCGTTTGCTTTTTGGAACTCCATGACACTGTGACACCCCAATTTTAAGAACAAAATTGGAGCACAATATATGTATGCCAGGATCAATTTTCATACATATATCCACATCATAGTAAATATCAAAACAATGCTTTATTAATAATATCGAACTTTATTACATAAATGACCTTCGGGTCTGAAATAAAAAGTACAGTCTCTCATGAAACTAACTCTAAGGTAAACTCTGACGAAGATGCGGAAGATCTGGACTCCACTCCACAGGAAGGTCGACCGGGGGTAGCGCCATCCTAGTACAGGTCGTCAGGGTCGTAGCCTCCGTCTTCTGGATACTCCGGCTCCTCGTAGACGTAGTCTCCAGCGTCTGGGTGGGGTAGCAGGGGGGACAAAGAGGAAGGGTGAGTACATCGAAATGTACTCCGCAAGTGTAGGAAATATATGCTTATGAGGCTTATAACAGAGGTAGGCTGACTTTGTTTGACTCAAGCGCCTAAAGCGACACACCCTATTAATCCTATTAATCCTATGCACCTATTTACTAGGTTATAGACAGACTCTGTAGAAAAGTAGCCACACTCGGAGTCGCACCGAGCAAACCACACTCGGAGTCGCACCGAGCAACCAACACCTGAAGTCCATCAGGCAACCGCACCTGAAGTCCATCAGATGACCCGAACCCAAACCAACCAGTAACCAACTAATCTCAAAGAAGTCCAAGCCGCTCGTGACCGTGAGCACGGCTGATATATCAGTTTTACACTCTGCAGAGGTTGCACATCGTTACCCATGAGTCGTGCAGATCCCGTCACGCTAAACACTGCCGAGGTGCATAGCGGGTTGCACTGCAAGGCCTTTACAAAGCCCCCTCCAAGTCCGTTCCACACGTACCTCTAAGGTTTCACCCCGTACAAAGGTCTACGACCCCCAGGGCCCCCTCGTGAGCCACTAAAACAAACCCCGTGTGGACCCTCAACTTAGAGGTAACTAATTAATTAGCCAGGTCCAGCCCATCCAGATCTCATGGTTGCGCTGTCAAGCCGGGTTACATGCTCTGAGAACCGGGTCCTAGGGATCCAGGCAGGATAAATCTAGCACTCGCCCAGAACCAAAAACCAAAAGCAGCTGCCGAGTCCCACGGCACAAAACCACCAATACGGGTCCATCCTGCCGGATTTACCTAATAACCATGTTACTACAAAATTACCATGTCCACATTCGTTTCATATTTCATTAATCAAGATTATAAACATTTTAACTCCCATCCCAACCATGACTGCAAGGCTAAGCAAGACACCTACCCGAACATCCCAAAACAGGCGACAAGGATAATATAAACAAATTCTAGTAAACCCTAACATGGGATTCAAATTAATGACAAGCATGCATCTACAAGATCTAACTACTCTAGTACCAAAAGTAAAATAAAGTAGGTGCAAGATGTTCAAGGACACTTGCCTTCGGACTGGGTCGAATCAACTGGGTCGCAAGGATGGTCTGGAGAGTCCTCGTACTCCGCACTCTCTGGCCCAATCAACATACATGGCACATACAAGCAAAATAAATAACAGTACAGCAAATATTACAGAAACAGTAAACTAATAGATCCACTGCGTAGAGAACGAAATTATGAATCTAACGCAATTTGAACGGGTTGAATCGGAGTTAAAATGAGCAAGTTATGGGCTTTTGAAGTTGGGTGGCAATTCTGTGAATAAATCGAAGTCATTTTCGAATTTAAAATAAATCAAAAACTGAATTTTCAGTTGATCTGGACCGGGCCTCAATTCGGTGAAACGACAGGGGCCGAAGGGAAATAATCCCGTGACTCAGCGCACAGTGCGCTGGGACCGCGGGTTGATTCCAATGAAAGCCGGGGTCTCTTTTGAAAAAGGCGCTGAGCGACTACGCAGCGCTGGCGTCACTCGCCACGTGGCGGCACCGGACTGGCCGGTGCACGGGCTGTGCCGTGGACGAGGGCGCGGCCGCGCGGTGGACTGGGTCTGCGGGTTGCGGTGAACCAGAGGACTGCGCCTCACTTAGAGAAAAACGCAGGGGCTATCCTGCAAGAAATCCTAGACTTAGTGAATAGTGCGATCGGACTGCGGGTTTGTTCTAGGAAAGATCGAGGGCTTCTTTGCAAAAAGGCCGAAGCCGTGTGGTGCGGACTGCGTGGCGCTGACTGGGCCTTACGTGGCGCTACGTGGCGGACGCACACTGGTGCGGTGTGCCACTTGGTCGTGGATCGGCTGACGTGGCGAGCTGGACTGGGTTCATGGGACTCACAGACGCGGTTCATACCCCTTCAGGGTTGGATCTAATCTGCACCGTCGATCTGAGAGTGGACGGCGCCAAGGGTTTGGGGAGGAATAACTGGCCGCCGGTGCCTATTCACGCGGCGGCGCTCCGAAGGGAGATGGCGGCGCCATTGGCGAGCTCGCCGGCGTGGTTGAAAAACGACCTAGGGTCTAGTAGAGATGACGGGGAGGGTTGGGATCGAGAGCGGAGCTCACTGAGACTTCAATGGTGCGCTCCTCGTCGTCGATGGAGGTTTGGAGACGGCTGACGGCGCGGAGGACGTGGTGGCGGCGCTCCGGTTCCCTGGCGTGGTGTCTCCCGCGTAGCCGTACCTTGTTGAACGGTGCTCCGGGCGCGGCGTGGCGTCGCGGAAGTGATGGTGCGCGAAGGAGAGGTCGGCGGTGATTCTTCGGAAGGGACTCGAGCTCGGGTGCCAGCAATGGCGGCGGCTCGGATGGGGAAGGAGGAGGGCTAGGGCGCGAGTGGGGTTTTTGTAGGCCTAGCGAGAGGGGTGGCGGCGCGGTGTTTTAAGGTGTAGGGGAGCGGCGATCAGGGCATAGGGCTGGGTAGGGGGACGCGTAGAGGGCGCGGGGTACCGGTGTGGTAGAGGCTCGCGCGTAGGGCGGGCGTCTGGTGCGGGAGGGAGGCGTGTGGGAGGAGGAGAGGGATGAGTCCGACAGGCGGGGTCGGGCTGTCAGCGGCTGAGAGAGAGAAGGGGAGGGGCGCGCTGGCGTCGGCGCGGCTGGCTGGCGCGATGGGCCGGTGCGGGTGAGGGGGAGATGGGCTGCGGAGGAAAAGAGGGCACGGGCCGGCTGGCGCGCGTGGTTGGGGCGGGCCGGCTGCGAGGGCCGCGCAGTGAGAGGGAGGGGGAGAGCTGAGGGGGGAGGTGAGGGTAGACTGGGCCCGGCCGGTTGGTTGAGGGAGAGGGGCTGGCCCGGTTGCCATTTCTTTTTTTCCATTTTGTTTTCTTTTTAAATCATTTGCAAACTCATTTGAAAACTTAAAAACCTTTTTGAAATCAAAACCTTTCAAAATATTTTCCCCTAGGTTTTGGCAAATAAAACTTTGACTTTGATTATGTAAAATTTTCATAAACCTTTTATTTATTTCCTAAATAGAATAAATCCGATTCGCCCTATACGGGTTTAATAAATTTATTTTCCACTCGATAAAAATATGCAATGGCATGAATGCAACATGAAAATGAGAAATAAATTTTATTTTCCTCCTCTAATAAACTAGCCAACCTATTTAATTTCTAATTCCTTTTATTAAATTGGGGAAAAAATTAAATCAGGGTGTTACAGACACCAAGGATCGACCAAGAAATTAGCAAGTCCCGGATGTACTCATTCGATTAATTCTGCAACCACCGTAGTCCGAGTCAGAGTAACCGACCAAATCGAATGTGGAGCCCTTAGGATACCATAGGCCAAGATTAGGAGTGAGGACTAAATACCTAAAGATTCTCTTAACCGCCATCAAATGACATTATTTCAGATTAGATTGATATCTTGCACACATACCAACACTAAGCATGATATCAGGCCTAGATGCACAAAGGTAAAGGAGGGATCCAATCATTGAATGATATACCTTTTGATCAACGGGTTTTCCCTCTTTGAGAAGATCATTGTGCACGGTTGTTGGCATTGGTGTTTTCATGGGCTTGGCCTTGTCCATGTCAAATTTCTTCAACATGTCTCTTGTGTACTTGGATTGGCATATGAATGTCCCTTCCTTAAGTTGCTTGATTTGAAATCCGAGGAAGTACGTCAACTCGCCCATCATAGACATCTCAAACCTATTTGTCATGATCCTACTAAATTCCTCACAATAAACTTCATTAGTACTACCAAATATTATGTCATCGACATATATTTGGCACACAAATATATCATTTTTGACTTTGCGAGTAAATAGAGTGGGATCGACCTTTCCTATCTCAAACCCTTGTTGGAGAAGAAAATCCTTTAGACAATCATACCAAGCTCTAGGAGCTTGCTTGAGCCCATAGAGTGCTTTGGCAAGCTTGTAGACGTGGTTGGGAAACTTTGGATCTTCAAAACCCGGTGGTTGCTCAACATACACCAACTCGGATAGGGGGCCATTGAGGAATGCACTTTTCATGTCCATTTGATATAGCTTGAAATCATGGTGAGTAGCATAGGCAAGTAATATACGAATTGACTCAAGCCTAGCTACGGGTGCATAAGTTTCACCAAAATCCAAACCTTTGACTTGAGTGAATCCTTGAGCCACCAATCTTGCCTTGTTTCTTGTAACCGCGCCATACTCATCTTGTTTGTTGTGGAAGACCCATTTGGTTCCAATCACATTTTGATTTGTCCTTTCCACTAAGGACCAGACTTCATTCTGAGTGAAGTTGTTTAGCTCTTCTTGCATCGCCATCATCCAATCCGGATCATTGAGAGCATCTTCTACCTTGAGAGGTTCAAGAGAAGACACAAACAAGTAATGCTCACAAAAAGAAGCTAAACGAGAGCGAGTGACTACCCCATGTCGAATGCTTCCCAATATGTTGTCAACGGTATGGTCCCGTTGAACACTATGATGCACCCAAGGATGGGGTACTAGTGACCTCCTTTGAATAGGTCCATCTTCATTGTCTTCATCATCATCATGTCCTTGATCATTGGGAGGATCAAGATCATGACCATGTGTGGAGTTGTCTCCATTTGGTTGTTGACCATCCTGTCGAACTTGATCATCATCTTGATGTGGTACTTGAGCTTCATTTGCATTTCCACCAATCGGAGTACTTGATGTGGAAGCTTCACCATGCACAATTGAATGCACATGATGGGTAGAACAATCTTGGGGAACATGCACAAGCTCATCTTCATCATCATCTTGTATTTCTATGGGCCTCACGTCACCAGTGACAAGCTTCTTGATAGCTTGATGTGGAGGCATATCATTACCTACAAGCTCATCATTGACTTGCTCCTTTTGAGAGCCATCAGATTCATCAAAGGTCACGTCTACCATTAGTTCAATAGTGCCGGTGGCATTATTGAACACACGGTAGCCATGTTCGTTAGTACCATAACCAAGCAGAAAGCCTTCATGTACCTTGGGTGCAAACTTTGAGCTTTTGGTTCTATTGTTAAGTATGAAACATTTACTACCAAAGACTCTAAAGTAATGCACCTTTGGTTTATTACCGGTTAGTAGCTCATATGGAGTCTTCTCTCTTAGCTTGTGGAGATAGAGACGGTTGATAGCATGACATGCGGTGTTCATTGCCTCCGCCCAAAAGCCATGAGAGGTCTTGTACTCATCCAACATAGATCTTGCGGCTTCAACAAGAGTTCGATTCTTCCTCTCCACAACACCATTTTGTTGTGGAGTGTATGGAACCGAAAACTCATGCTTGATTCCTTCATCATCAAGATATTCTTCTATGTTGGTGTTTCTGAACTCGGTCCCGTTGTCACTTCTCACTTTCTTGATCTTGAGCTCAAATTCATTTTGAGCTCTTCTTGCAAACTTCTTGAAGATGCCTTGGGTCTCACTTTTATCTACCAAAAAGAACACCCAAGTGAAGCGAGAATAATCATCAACAATAACAAAGGCATACTTATTGCCACCAATGCTTTGGTAAGCAACGGGTCTGATGAGGTCCATATGTAGTAGCTCCAACGGTCTTGTGGTTGTCACGATGTTCTTTGTTGGATGCTTGGCTCCAACTTGCTTCTCGGCTTGGCATGCACTACAAATTCTATCTTTCTCAAAAGAGACATTCGTTAGTCCAAGGATGTGCCCACCCTTTTGAAGTTGGGACAAGTTCCTCATCCCAACATGAGCTAGTCGGCGATGCCATAGCCAACCCATGCTAGATTTTGCCATTAAGCATGTCTTAGGTTCCACTTTACTAGTTGAAAAGTCAACCAAGTAAAGTTTTCCCTTCAACACACCCGTGAGTGCTATAGAGGAATCCCTTCTTCTATAGACGGTCACACCCATATCCGTAAAGAGACAATCATAACCCATTTCACAAAGTTGAGAAATGGATAATAAATTGTAACTTAACGAATGCACAAGTAAAACACTAGATATGGAATTATCGGTTGAGATGGCAATTTTACCCAAACCAAGCACTTCTCCTTTCCCATTGTCACCAAACACAATGTTCTCACATGAGTTGTGGTTTGGTTGGAAGGAGGTGAACATATCCTTTGCCCCGGTCATATGATTGGTGCATCCACTATCCAACACCCAACTTGTTCCACCGGAGGCATATTCCTACAAAACAAGACCAAGTTCTTGATTTAGGTACCCAAATAGATTTAGGTCCTAGGGGGTTAGTCACATAAGTCTTGGGCACCCAAACACTCTTCATGATCTCTCTTCTCTTGAGTGCACCAACATACTTCACAACTATCTTGCCATCCTTGCCCCAACAACACATACAATCACTAGCATAGTTGCGGGAGATGGGCACTTGTTGCTTGGGGGTCTCCACTAGCTTCTTCTTGTTGTTCTTGTCATTTGCAAGTGTCGTCTTTGGAATGACAACCTTGTTGGCCTTGTTCATGAGGTAAAAGAGAGAGGCCCCTTTGCTAAAGTTAACAAAGGGTACTCCATTGACCATCTTCCTTCCATTGGCTTTTTCATCATACTTGCTATAGCCAATGCCTTCCTTAATGGAAGGATGCCTTGCGGTCTTGAGGATGTCCTTAGGTTGTTGCAACTTACATTTGCAACCATTCTTCAATATCATGTTCAACCTATGGATCTCCTTGTCCTTCTTCTCTAACTCAACAAGGTTAGTTGCACAAGCATTTATATCAATTTGGTAACATCTCTTGCAACCTTGACTAGTTGAGGCATTAGAGCTATCAGAATCCTTAGAGGTAGTTGAAGGACCGAGAAAGCACTACCAAGGCGACCAGAGGGGGGGGGGGGTGAATGGGAGCTCAAAAATTTCTCTCGAAACTTTGGCCAAATGTCCCAAAATCAACCCCCTAAAAGCTAAGACCGAAACCGTGATGCCTACGACCCTTGGAAGAGGGTGGATGATCCCTAGGATCACAGCGAGGCACCACAAAGTGATTGCAAACCAAACACCAAAAGCTCCGGCACAAGTTCGCCCCTCAGAAACCAAGTCTCGAACGTAGATAGACGGCTACGTCGAGAAATCCCCAAATACCGATGCTAACAAGTAGCAAAGATACCTAAAGAGGTTCCTTGGTCAACTCTAGGGCCAAACGAGAAGTCCGGAAACCAAGCGAGGAAGCCGGGAGAGCAAACGCACAAAACCGGAGGCTTCAGCCAATCCGCGGACTGTCCGGCCCTGGGGTCTCGGACTGTCCGCCCCTACTGTGGACTGTCCGCGAGGGGATGGCGGACTGTCCGCCGGCAGAAAACAAGAAACAGCAACTCTGCTGGAACCTCCCTGGACAGTCCCGGACTGTCCGCGGTTTACACCGGCGGACTGTCCGCCGGTCAACCGAGACCAAAATCACAGAGACTCGCGGCCACTGCTCTGGCCAAGTCCCCGATGCGCAGACTGTCCGCGCCTAGGGTGGCGGACTGTCCGCCAACACCCAGTGAGGGCGATTTCGGTTGCCCTTCACCCAAATCTTCTCCAAATCGATTCAAACCAAAATCCCACGTTCCCAAACTTGGAGGAGATGATCACGGAGTAGTTAGGAGACTATCCCCAAGAAATCATCCGCTCAAATCAACTCAAACACCGGGAAATCAAAAGGGGAGGAGGATGAACCGAAAAGCGCCATGAAAACAAAATCAACCCGATCTACTTCTTCGTAAGGAGTTAGATAAATTCCTTTGGTGGAAATGATCTCCTTTCAAATACGAACATGTTGATTCAAACGGATTTCACAAAGACGCAGTAGGGAGAGAGATCGAGTGACGGGAAAATCGCGGAGAAACGAAGAACGCGAAGAACACGAACAAAACGCGAATCAACACATCGATCTGCAACAGTGAGGATACGGCCTCACTTCCTCAAAATCTCCAGTACACAGAGGTATGGTTCTCTGCGGATCTCAGCTAGCTACAGCAGGGGATTGGGAGAGCAGGAAACCCTAGAAGCAAAGAGCAAATGACTGAGATGGGAAGGGAGGAGGGTGTCTCCCTCTACTTATCCTAATTTCTAATTCCTACTCTACCCCTCTCTAATTACAGAGCGAACTAGCTAAACGCTAAGGTTATTCTGGACCAACTCGGTGGTAGGTGTATTCGACGGCCATGCCCGCACAACTCGTAGCGTTGCCTCGACGCAACCTCCCGATTGCCGCCATGTGCCGCCCTCGCTCTGCACCCCCGATTTTGTGGCCCAAACCGGGAAACCAGCCTTTTCCAGCCAACCCCCGGTTTTGAGGCCCAAACCGGGAAACCAGCCCACCAAGCATCTGAGTTTTGAGGCCCAAACTCAGCAAAACCCGCAGCGCCTAGGTTTTGAGGCCCAAACCTGGAAGCCGTCCTTAGCCCGAGTTTTGTGGCCAAACTCGGAAACCATCCGCACCCAGGTTTTGAGGCCCAAACCTGGAAACCGTCCACCCGATGGTTTTTCCCTGGCTCTACCACCAAACCGACGTCGTAGATGGGATGCACCTTCCGTGCACCCCGTCCACCGACACGTGTCCCCAAGTCCACGACTCAGGCAACACATGACCGCAAGTCTTCACTTGTAGCTGCCACAGGCTGCCAGCCACCACAGCTGATCCTCGGGCCTCTGGTCCCTCAGTCCAAGCCTCACGTCCGCTCTTCGCCACTCTCGGTCCATCGGCACGGCACGTCTCTACTTGACCTTCACCTCGCCTTTGATCACTGCATCCGTGCTCGACACCTGCACAACACAAGCCAAAGAACATGCGCATCATCCCAGTTGACAATCACTCATCACTCAGAGACTCGGCATACACCCAAGTATCCGCAATCTCCACCTTGATGAGTGCATTGTCAACTACCAACACAAATCATAATGAGAGTAGAAGAAGGAAGAAGGGGAAGGAGAGAGAACTCAACCAAATGACCCAAAAGCATAGCAAAGCCGAAGAAGGTCGAGTGGAAAGAGCGAAACAACTTGGTCCCCAAAGACATGGGCAACGGCTCGACGCAACCAAGCAAAGCAAAGCTAGCCCTCAAGAAGAGGTAGAACAGGCTCGACACCGCTAGCAAAAACCAATTGAAAATATCAAAGCAAAAATGCTAGTCCCTCAAGACAGAGGCACAGAGGCTCAACACAACTAGCAAAGAAAGCTCGATACCAACGCCTTATGGCCAACAGGAAGCAAGAAAACTCCCCCTCAAATAGTGCAAGCAAGGGTTATGATTTGCAATCTCTCCCCCTTAGTTGAAAATGCACTAATCAAGAAACATTTCTCCCCCTGGGAAAATGCACCAACAAAAATTGCCAACACGCAGAATTCTCCCCTTCCAAAATGCAAATGAGGCAAAATGCAAGTTAGGAGCTTCAGGAGTATACTCAAAAGAGTGCAAAGGTGCTCTGCAAAGTTCTGAACCGATGACTCAGAAAAATGCACAGAATGCTAGCAAAGGCTCAAACTGATCACTAAGTCTGAAATGAGAGCAAAAGAGCAGTTTGTAACCGAAAAGGTATTCACCATCAAAATAGCACAGACATGTATAGACAGAAAGTTCAAACAAGTGCTAATCATGTATACAAGGTGAACTGCCCCTAGCATAGTTCAAACATCATGCTGATATCAATTTAGGCATATACTTGTGATTTCAGATTTTAATCGGAGTTGCAGCGGTGAAATTACACAAGTTCAGAAAACAGCATGTGACTGCGAGAGGTTGAATGCTTGTTATTGCCTAACTTTCCAACTGTGCGAAGCCTATGGATAAGCAATCAGAAGCTTAAAGCAACAGTTTCGATCATACACTACACAGCCCAAGTTTAACTCAAAGTGCAATGAGAAACAGTCTCAAAACTGTGAGGTGCTAACAAGCAAACCCATCTCGATCTTTCCAATTCAATTAACTTGGTTCAGATTTTAAACACAATATGACATACCAAGCAAGTGAATGACTCAACACTAGAGACATAGCAACCTAGCATATATGAAAAGCACATGTGACTTCAACACATCCTACACATGCTAGTTGCTTATCTCAATGGTGAATATTTTCAAGTTTTAAGTTCATTAACAAATTCACCATTCAAAAATAGCTCAGCTCATAGTATGCACTAGTGATCAGAAAGAGCATAAGCTACAGCATCAACATAAAGCATCGGATCAAAAACTACACAGAGCATAGTTACATTCTTCAGATTATACACATGAAGCTCAGAATGTAAAAGCGTATGCTGAAATGCAAAAGATGCACGAAGAAATCAAAAAGGAGCAAAAACAACTGAAACCAAAAAGTCAGTGTATCATACAAAATCCAAAGTGTTTCCCCCATCTAAAAGGGGAAACACACACCGAGCTCACCTCTCAACCGATTAAAGGTTGATTGGTCCAAAGGCTTGGTAAAAATATCAGCAAGCTGATGATGAGTATCGACATGGCGAAGGTCGATATCATCCTTCTCATAGTGGTCTCGTAGAAAATGAAAGCGCACATCAATGTGTTTGGTCTTCGAGTGAAGCACGGGGTTCTTAGCAACGCTAATCGCACTCGTGCTGTCACAAAGCAATGGAACACGAGAAAAGCTCAGACAAAAATAACGCAAAGTGGCCATCATCCAGAGTAACTGGGAACAGCAGCTAGCCGCAACAACATACTCAGCCTCTGTGGTAGACTGGGCGACGCTAGACTGCTTGCGAGAAGACCATGAAACAAGAGAAGAACCAATAAACTGGCAAGTCCCAGAAGTGGACTTGCGATCAATACGGCAATCAGCAAAATCGGCATCGGAATAACCGCAAAGGGAAAGGGTGGAGGAAGCAGAATACCAAATCCCGAGTTCTGGAGAGAAGGATAAGTACCTCATAATGCGCTTGACCGCCTGACGGTGAGAGATGCGCGGCGAAGACTGAAATCGCACGCAAAGACACACCGCGAACTGAATGTCCGGGCGTGTCGCCGTCAGGTACAGCAGCGACCCGATCATACTCCGGTACTCCTTCTGGTCCACCGCTTCTCCCTCCTTGTCCGCATCCAGGGCCGTCGTGGTCGCCATGGGTGTTGGAAGAGGCTTGGCCTCACCCATGTCAAACTTCTTCAGGATATCTCTGGTGTACTTGCCCTGGTGCACAAACGTTCCTTCCCGGGTTTGCTTGATTTGCAACCCGAGGAAAAACGTCAACTCGCCCATCATGCTCATCTCGAACTCCCTGCTCATAATGTCTGCAAACTTGGCAACCAAAGCGTGAGAAGAACCACCAAAAATGATATCATCCACGTAAATTTGGACCAAGAGAGTATCACTGCCTTGCTTGAGGAGAAAGAGCGTTTTATCTACACATCCCATTTTAAAACCCTTAGCAAGCAAAAAGGTTTTCAACCTATCATACCAGGCTCTAGGGGCTTGTTTCAAACCATACAAAGCTTTGTGAAGTTTAAAGACATGGTTTGGAAATTTGGGATTTTCGAAACCGGGGGTTGTCTAACATACACCTCCTCTTGTATGTAGCCGTTTAAGAAGGCACTCTTGACATCCATTTGAAAAAGTTTGAAACCTTTGGATGCAGCAAAAGCCAAGAGTATCCTAATAGCCTCCAAACGTGCTACAGGAGCAAATGTCTCCTCATAGTCTATCCCTTCCTTCTGACTATATCCCTGGGCTACGAGTCTGGCCTTATTTCTCACAACATGACCATCTTCTCCCTGTTTGTTTTTGAAAACCCATTTTGTCCCAATTGGATGACACTCAGAAGGTGGAGACACTAGAACCCAAACCCGATTTCTCTCAAAGTTCTCAAGCTCCTCATGCTTGGCATTGACCCAATCAGGATCCGTCAAAGCGTGTCCAACATCCCGAGGTTCAAAATCAGCAACAAATGCAGAATGAGCAAAGTGAGAGATTTGCCTTGACCGGGTGACGCGTTCGTCGATGCTGCCGATCATCTGCTGAGGCGGGTGCTGGCGCTGAATGTGTCATGGCGCCTCCCTAGCCGAAGTGGCCTCCCCCTCAACAGCAGCTGGTTTCTCCTCGGGTACAAAGGGTACCGCTCGAGGTGGCGGATCCCACGGCCCCCAGGAAGACGATGTGTTGGGGCCATGAGTCGTCGTAGAGGCCGCTCTTTGTGGCATAGCAGGTGGAGGAGGTGCTGGGTCATCTATCCCTTCAGCACCTTCTTCTTCATTATCGAAAAGAGGTTCGCCAACCTCATGATCACCTGCACGCTCAAAACGAGAAGAAGGACAAACTATGGTCTCGTCGAAGGTGACATCGGATGTCTCCATGACTCGGTTAGTGTCAAGGTTAAGTACACGGTAAGCTCGAGTGTGAGTGTCATAACCCAAAAACTCACCGTCAGAAGAACGAGACTCAAACTTGTCCAAGTTGCCCTTTTTGAGTATAAAACAATGGCAACCAAAAACTCAAAAATAACTCACCTTGGGGAGTTTTCCAAAACGCAACTCATAAGAGGTCTTTTTCAAGAATGCTCGAAGAAAAATGCGATTGGAAATGTAGCATGCAGTGCTCATAGCTTCGGCCCAATATCGCCTAGGAGTCCTATGCTCATCGAGCATCGTCCTGGCCATCTCTACAAGGGTCCGATTCTTCCTCTCTACAACACCATTCTGAGGCGGTGTGTAGGGGGAAGAAAACTGATGCTCTAACCCAAAAGAGTCACAAAACTTCTCAAAATCCGAATTCTTGAATTCGGAACCATTATCACTCCGAATTGCTCGCATAGAGTTCAAAGGGAACTCATTCTGAAGACGCAAAATCAGATTGCGAGCAAAGGAGAAAGTCTCGGTTTTCTCAGCTAAAAAGAAAACCCACGAATATCTCAAAAAATCGTCGACAACAACAAGCACATACCACTTCCCCCCAACTGAGCTCACCCGAGCCGGACCAACAAGGTCCATGTGCAAAAGCTCTCCAGGGCGCTTAGTCATGACCTGAGTCACTGGATGGTGGGGAGCGGCTACCATCTTCCCATGTCTACAAGAATGGCAAACAAGATCTTTCGCCGTGGATAACTTGGGCAATCCTCGGATTAAGCCAAGTGAACTAAGCCTTGCAAGCAAGTGGAAGCTAAGGTGACCTAGTCTCCTATGCCACTTCCAAAGATCAGAGGAGGAGGGTCCAGCCAAAAGACAATGAGAAAATCCGAATGACTCCAAGAAATCCGCACGAAAGACTTTTCCAAAGGGCGAAATCACACATACAAGATTGCCCTGAGGATCCAAAATGCGACTGAGATTCTGTTTAAAATGAATCTCATAGTCATCATCGAAGAGTTGCGAAACAGAAAGAAGGTTAAAATGCAAGTTAGAAACAAGAGCAACATCGCGCAACACAAAGTGTTCATTAGCTCGCACAGACCCACGAGACAGCACCTTACCTTTGCTGTTGTCGCCGAAGGTGATATTCTCCTTTCCGGCGACCGGACTAAGACTGGAGAACCACTTGGCATTTCCGGTCATGTGTCTCGAACACCCGGAGTCCACCAACCAAACGTTCTCCAATCGTTTTACCTACATCAATAAAAAGACATACGGTGAGCATACGGTCCAACACTAGGGTTAGTGAAGTAAGAGGAATACCAGTGTTGGGCCGGCTGCTCAAAAGAACGGTTAGTGAAAAGACCATTCCTAGCACGCCTACGGGAGGAGTGATCACCACGTTGAGGAAAACGTGGTCCGCTAAGGGAGGAGCGTCCATCGCGATACTCAAAACGCGGTGGGGGAAAATGCTCAACTACAAAGCCACCGCCACGGGGTCCATAGCCTAAAAATGCAGGCTCCCGCCGGGCACGCTCTCTACGAGGCCTACGCCTAGGAACTTGAGGTTCAACACCTCTAGGCCTAGCGTCTCTCCTCGGAGCTCTCTCCTGCCTAGGCCTGGGAATTTGAGGTTCTGGACCTGTGGGCCTAGCAGCACGTCTCGGTGCTCTCCTCTGAACATTCGGCACATGTACATCATGGAAAGGATGGTACATGTCCGTGTTGTTCATCTCCTTTGCACAGCGCGCCTCTCTCTTGCGCCGAAAACAGAACTCGCTCAAGTGTCCATCTCTCCCATAATGCTCACAATGGTACCTCACCGCTCTCAAAGGGGGTTGTTGGTACACATGGTTGTGGGTGTGGATCACCTTGCCCTTCTGTGGCAAACACTCCTCCTGGATAGGTGGCATCGTATCAAGCTTGTTCTTCAAGTGATTGGGTTTGGGATGCCACACTTGGTTCTTGGGTGGAGCTCTCGGAGGTTCCTCAAACACCCCATCCTTGGTGTTAGGCTTGAGAGGCTCTTTGGGTGGAAGCTTGGTTAGTTTGGGAGTAGTGGTGGAGTTGGGCTTCTCACTCGGGTTCAAACCACACGACTCTCCAATCTTCCCAAAAGCAGAAACATCAACACCTGGAGCAAAACCTACACCGGGACCTCCAGTAGCTCGCTTGAATTGGGAGATCATCATCCCAAGCTGTGGCTCACCACAAGACACCCATGACAAGATGGTCCGAAGGTATGTGTTTTCCTCCTCGGTTTGCATCTTGTCATGCTTCACATTGGCAATCTCCATCTCCAAACCCTCGCACAAAGCGCACCTAGTCACACAAGTGCTACCCGAGCTGGCCTCCTCAAGAGACACAATCTTGGCATTCTTCTCTGCCAACTCGGATTGCAAGACAGGACAAATCTTGCACGCACCCAACAGCATGGGTCTAGCACGGAGCTCATCCACCTCTCCTACCAACGCAACATACTTACTTCTCAAAGTGAGAAGATCAGTCATGTGCGTGGTGCACGCCTCGCACTCCTCCTCATCTGTGACAACTACGGTGGACTTGACAGAATCAAGTTCCTTCACCGTATCCTCCCACTTCTGCCTAAACTCCTTGCGCTCTCTAGCGGCTCGCCTAAGCAACTTATCTTGACTAAGGAGCATGACAGTAAGTTTCTTGACCCCAGCGGAAAGCTCATCGTGGGTCAGAGATACCTGGGAGGTGTCGTCGTCGTCGTCGTTCCGAGGGGAGTTCACCAGCTCGCCGTCGACCTCCTTGCCGAGGGCCATGGTGTAGAGGCCGTCATTGTCGGCGAAGAAGCAGAGACCGTTCAGCTTGTCTTCGATCCTCTTCTTCTTCTCGGACTCGTCATCGCTTGAACAAGCGGAGTCGTCATCCGAGCCGTCGACGTCGCTGAGCGTGGCGAAGAACGCACGCTGCTCAGCCTGGGCCTTCTCCAAGTACTTCTTCTTGATGTACTCCTTGTCGAAGCCGCCCCTCCGCTTGTGCCTCATGGGGACGTACTTCTCCTTGCGCTTGCCGGAGTCGTACTTGTGCCCAAAATCGCCCTTCCCAGATGAATGCTTCTTCTTGGGGCAGTTGGCGATGAAGTGATCGGGGTTGCCGCACTCGTAGCATCCTGAGCGTCCTCCTCCGCGGCGACGGTTCATGCGGTTGTTGTGAAACCGCGAGAACCGGTTGGCGAGCATTGCCAACTCGTCATCCCCCAAAGACTCCAGCTGGTCCTCTGTGACAGAAAAGAGAGACGAAAGAGCAACAATAACCAACCCATATTTGTTACCGCCAATACTTATGTAGGCAATTGGACCAAATAGATCCATGTGCAACAATTCCAACGGCCTTTTTGTGGTCCTCACATCCTTGACGGGATGGTGTGCTCCAACTTGTTTTCCAGCTTGGCATGCACTGCAAATTCTATCTTTCTCAAAAGAAACATTTGTTAGTCCTAGGATGTGATTGCCTGCTTGAAGTTTGGCCAAGTTGCTCATCCCAACATGGGCTAGTCGGCGATGCCATAACCATCCCATGCTGGATTTTGCCACTAAACAGGTCTCTAAGTTAGCTTCATTCTTGTTGAAGTCAACAAGGTAAAGCTTATTTTTCAACCGACCTGTAAAAGCAATAGAGGAATCCTCCCTTCTATAGACAGTCACACCCTTATCCGTAAAGAGACAATCATAGCCCATTTCACAAAGTTGTGAGACAGACAAGAGATTGTAACCCAACGAATTTACAAGAACATTAGAGATCGAATGATCTTGAGTGATAGCAATTTTACCAAGCCCGAGCACCTCTCCTTTGCTATTGTCCCCAAATATGATATTCTCGTTGGAGTCATCCATGGGGTTGTATGATGAGAACATACTCACCTCTCCGGTCATATGATTCGTACATCCACTATCGATCACCCAACTTGATCCATCGGAGGAGTATGCCTTTGCTCCCTTGCTCATTAGACATAGGAGTGTGGTGTCATCATCCGAGTCGGAGAGGTTTGGGAAGAGCTTCGATGAGGATGACTTTTGAATAGCTATGCTCGCAATTCCTCCTTTCTTCTCTTCCTCTTCACTTTCATCATTTGACTCCCATTCCTCTCCAATGTTTGCTCTTCCGGAGTACTTCTTCTTGTTTGGAACCTTCTCATTCTTGTCAACCATTCTCTTGAATGACTTGTCCTTGTCCTGATTCTTATCTTTCTTCTTGACTCAATCATCTCTCAACTCATACGGGCAGTCTGCAATGAAATGATCGGGGGCACCACAATTGTAGCAAGATCTTTTTGGTCTTCTTCTATTGTATTTGTTTCTAGTGATGTGAAGACCTTCCTTCTTTAAGTGCTTCTTGAATCTTCTCATGAACAAGGCAAACTCCTCTTCATCTTCAAAGCTTGATGCTTCATCCTCATCATCTTCATCTTCACTTGAGGAGACTTCAATCATCTTTTTGATAGCTTTGGCTTTTGATGATGAACTTGACTTGCTTGACTTACTTGCCTTGAGAGCAACATCCTTGACCTTCATGCTCTCTAACTTCTCTTCTAATTCACCAAGTCTTCTTCTTTGATCCGCCTCTACATCCATGAGCTCATGTGTAAGAATTCTTCCAAGCACATCACTTGGTGTGAACTCTTCAAACTTCTTCTTCTCACGAATGAGAGTCACAAGTGTTCGGTTTCTTGGTGCAAATGCTTCTAACATGATCTTGACAACGGTGTGATCATCCAAGTCCTCTCCACCAAGACCTCGAATCTTTCCTACAAGCACCATCATCCTATCAAACATAGCTTGTGGTCCTTCACCTTCCTTTATCACAAACCTATTGAGTTGAGCCATCAATAAATCAATTTTGGACTTCCTCACTTTGTCAACTCCCTCATGAGCAATGACAAGTGTGTCCCAAATCTCTTTTGCTATCTCAAGCCCTATCACTTTGTTGTATTCCTCCGGACTCAACGAGCTAAGTAGCACACCGGTTGCTTGAGCATTGAGATGAATTTGTCGCAGCTCATATATTGTAAGGTTGTGTGGGTCTTGAGGATCGGTGAAACCTGCACTCACAAGATTCCAAAGCTCGGGATGGATCCCAATTAGATGAATCTTTATCAAGTGCTTCCACTTAGCAAAGTTTGTCCCATCAAACATGGGCAACTTGCTTGCGGGCATCGAGACAAAGGTGTTAGGAGCAACATTAGAAATGGATCTATAATCAAAGGATACACTTCCATAGGCTTTGCTACTCTTCTTCCTTTCATGCAGCCCTCTTCTAGGGATTCTTCCACCATAATAGGTGTCATCATCATCCCCATTCTCGGTATCGCTGCTCTCTAGCTTGGGATCATCCTCTTTGCTTCCTTTGACCTTTGGAACCTTGTTTCTTCCCTTTTCTTTTGGAACACCGTCATCTCCACCCTTGCCTGACGTGCTGCCATTTTTTACTGCCCCACTTGCAGCTGTGGGTTCGACCGTGTTGTCAACCTCAGTTTCGACTTCCACTTGAATTTCACCATCACCTGGAACTTTATCACCTCCACTAGCCATTTTCCTCACGCGGTGAAGCGCTTACCACGAGGTTTAGGCTCTGATACCAATTGAAAGGATCGATGTTTGGCCTAGAGGGGGGTGAATAGGCCTACAAAAAATATTCTCACAAATAATTAACTGCCAGACTGAAGAACTTCTGCGCTCGAACGCAGAACCTCTCCGGTCTGTACAGAAAAACAATAGGCGTGTGTAAAATTGCAGTGAAACACAGATCCACCAAATTTCTCAGCTTTCTTATGGTTGCAGCTTTGCTGTCCAACAATGGAGGAAAGAGAGTCTGTTCACGGGTTGAGGATGAGTTTGGATAAGGCAGGCAACTGTTGGGGGAAGAAGAGGACGGCATTAAATACCCCCTCACTTCCCAGTCAACGGTACAGAAAGTTACAGAACTTCTCTGCGCGAACAGAGAACTTCTGCGCTCGAACACAGAAGTGCTCGGACACAGAGATTCTGTGTTGGAATACAGAACCTCTGCGGTCTGGCCAGAACAGATTTAAAAGGTAGTTCTTCTGGCTTTCTTTTGGGCTTTTGGGTTTATTTTTGATGTGGTATGAGAGCACAAGGTTCCCCAGAAGCCTGCAGTTTGTGTCCCCCTTTATAGTACGGCGTATCCTATACTCAATTTCAAAAGTATAAAGTAAAAGTAAGCGTTCTTTGATCCATACACCGTGTAGAAAGAATTGGGGGGTATCACATGATGTCATCTTATCCTTGCATATTTGTTACCTGTCTAAACTCAACAAATCTCATTAGTCCCTTAAATTTATTGCCATCAATACAACAAAACCCACTTAGGGGCTTAGATGTTCTTTCAGAACTACACACCCTAACAAAAAGTGTCAAACAACAAATTTCCCATTTTTCCACTGAACTTCTTAGCACAAGAGCAGTGTATAAAAATTCTCAGGTTCATATTCCTCATATTTTAATTACTACAAATTAAACAAGAAAACAACATTTAATCACTTTAATTGCTACTGCCAAAATATTCCACAGAACAACACCATATTACATTTTTCCTAGAAACTATTCATCAATACAATCCTAACAAAACAAGAATCACATTTTTCTGAGCAATACACAGTTTACTATGCATTTAACAAGATTTCAGCCTAAATATAAATTAAATTCTTGAATGGGCCAATATCCGAGACCGTATATGTTGAGCAACCACCGGGATTTGAAGACCCAAAGTATCATAACCATGTTTATAAGCTCCATAAGGCGCTCTATGGGCTTAAGCAAGCACCAAGAGCATGGTATGAATGTCTTAAGGAGTTTCTACTCAAACAAGGATTTGAAATTGGAAAAGCTGATCCTACTTTATTTACTAGAAAAATTGATGATCATATCTTTGTGTGTCAAATATATGTCGATGACATAATATTTGGTAGTACTAATGAATCCTTTTGTCAAGAATTTAGTAGGATCATGACCAAGAGGTTTGAGATGTCCATGATGGGAGAGTTGAAATTCTTCCTCAGATTTCAAATTAAGCAACTCAAGGAAGGAACATTTCTATGTCAAACCAAGTACATCAAGGACATGCTGAAGAAGTTTGACATGGAAAATGCCAAACCCATCAAGACACCAATGCCAACCAATGGACATCTTGATTTAAATGAAGATGGGCAAAGCGTCGATCAAAAGGTATATCGGTCCATGATAGGCACATTGCTTTACTTATGTGCATCTAGGCCCGATATTATGCTTAGTGTGTGCATGTGTGCAAGGTTTCAAGCTAATCCGAAAGAATGTCACCTTGTGGCCGTTAAAAGGATTCTTCGGTACTTAGTTCACACTCCAAACTTTGGCTTGTGGTATCCCAAGGGCTCCACTTTCAATCTACTTGGGTATTCGGATTCCGATTACACCGGTTGCAAGGTAGATAGAAAGAGTACATCCGGGACTTGTCAATTTCTTGGTCGGTCCTTGTTGTCTTGGAGCTCTAAAAAGCAAAACTGTGTAGCTCTTTCCACCGCTGAGGCCGAGTATGTGGCGGCTGGTGCATGCTGTGCCCAACTACTTTGGATGAAGCAAACCCTCAATGATTTCGGATGTCTTTTCTCCAAAATCCCACTTTTGTGTGACAATGAGAGTGCTATAAAACTTGCAAACAATCCCGTGAGCCACTCTCGAACAAAACATATTGACATCCGACATCATTTCTTGAGAGACCACGAAACCAAAGGAGATATCGCTTTGCATCATGTGAGCACCGATAAACAACTAGCCGATATCTTCACTAAGCCCCTAGATGAGCAAAGGTTTTGTGCTTTGAGAAGTGAACTAAATATCCTAGATTCTCGTAACGTGGGTTGAATCTTTGCACACAAACTGATTGTTCTAGTTTTGCTATCTTCTTTTATGTTTATTGAAAAGCTTTTAATTGTAGTTTTGCGAAAGTGTTGAATCTTTTGATCTAGACCCTGTCACAAGTGACTATTGTTACTGTATTGTTGACTGCTGGCTAGTCACAAATGACAGGGTGTATCTATGTCCATCATTAGTCTTAGATTTATCTTGACTTACAGATCAGACCTTGCTGTGTTCAGTATTTGGAGAGATTCTCTGCTCGAATAAAGAAGTTCTGTGCTCCACCACAGAAGTTCAGCGCTCGAACAGAGAAGTTCTCCATTCCCAGTCTTTTGAGAATCTTGGCTCACCTCCTGGTGGGCTGGCGCGTTGGGCCATTCCCTAAGGCCCACGACTGGTGCGGGTAGTGGACTTCCTAGAGACGGTTTCTTCCTCTCTTCTTCTCCAGTCCACTTCGAGTGTCTCTCTCTCTTCTTCCGCCCGCACCCAGCCATAGCCGTCGTCGCCCGATCGTTCCTCCTTCGCCATCGGTCACCGTCAAGGACGGTCGGTCACCGGTGCAGAGGCTCGCGCGGTGGTCCCGCTCGAGGAGGAGGAGGCCCCTTAGGCGATTCCGGCGCTCCATTTTGCGTCGCCCTGTCCTCTGCAGTCTCGCGGAGCGGGGTGGAGCTCGCCGGCTTCCACACCGGTGCCATCCTCACTTCAGCAAAGGACAACGACGCCGATTTGATCTCTACCGGCCTGAGGACTCGGTATTGCCTTCGTTTCTCCCCTCTCCCTTTCTCTAGTTAGGGTTTCAATCACGGATCTCCCAATGCCAATGTGTTCTGTCAAATTTTGAGCTAGATTTCATGCCTTTGATTGATGATAGTGGATCTGTAGTAGAATGTGGAATGATTGGGAACCATATTGTTTTGGTTGGAGGTTGAACTGCACAGACCAGAGAGGTTCTATGTTTGAGCACAGAAGTTCTGCACTTTAATGCAGAGGTTCTCTGTTCGAACAGAGAAGCTCTTCGGTCTGTACAGTTCAGGCACCAACCAAAGGCCATTGGTTCCTTCTCAATCCATATTTCTACTTCTTGTTCAGTAGTCTCAATCATCCTTATCTTATGTTCCTATCCTCTTAATGTCAGATGGAATCTAGTGATGAGCAGTCTAGAGAAAGGAGAAGCCAGAAACGCCATCGTGATGAATCAAAGTCTCTGGTTGTGCATGGTTCAGGCAGTGGCAGTGGCTTTCAAGGAGAGGAAAGAGTAGATCAGCCCCAACAGTCAGGCAGCAGAAGTCCAACAGAGCAAGCAGAATTTAATTTTGGTGATGATCAGACCTATCAAGGAATTACAATTCCTTTTGAAGCTTGTCCAGCTACTCCAAGGAAGTTGTCAGTCTTTGACAACTCTTACATGAGAGCCCATGAGGGGCTTCCTCAGATAAAAGCTTCTGAAATGCATGGTCAAGGTAATATTCAGCATATAAATTATCAAGGACTGCATGTTCCAGTGAGAAAGGAAAGGCACAGGAATGCTTACAAGAATGCTAGAAATGAAGATGTAGATCATCGGTTTTGGAATCTGTTTCATTTGGATTTCTATGACTCAGTCATTGCTCGAAGAAAGAGGAAAGATCATTTCATTGCAGCTGTCAAGTATGTTGATTGGGAACATTTACTTGAAAAAAGAGATGAGACAATCAGCAGGGTGATTAAAGAATGCAGAGCCAAGGGACTAAAAGATATAATGGGCTTCAAATATGACTGGAATGCTGAAATTCTCAGTCAATTTCATGCTACTTATTTTCTGGACATAGACAATGACATCATCCATTGGATGACTGAAGGGGATCACTATCAAGTTGATTACATCACTTTTTCAAGAATCCTAGGATTTGGGAAGAAGGATAGAGAGAGCAGCCACATTCACATGGATAAGAAATTGGAAGTTGGTCAAATCTCAGGCTTGTACATGGAACCACATCTTGCTGATGGAAAGACAGAGAAGCTGAAACCCTACTATTTTGTGCTGAACAATCTCTTTAGGGAGACCATCAATCCAAAAGTGGGGTCCTCTACTCAGCTCCAAGGCTATACAAGGAATCTGCTGCGGCGCATGGCTCCTCGTGGACAGCAGTTCTCAGTTTCACATTTCATATTGCATGAGCTGAGTGAGAATGTTGAAGATGCCAGAAAGAGCTTGTTGTTTGCCCCATACGTTATGTTTGTTATTGAGAGGGTGACTGGGCTGAGGTTTGAGAAGGATTGCATTCATGAGCCCTATAGACTGCAGAAGCTGAAGTTTGGGCGCAAATCTGACATTGGTGAGTCCTCCGCTGCAGCATCAGCCCCTCGGACTCGTGCTCGAGCTGCTAGGGCAGCAGCTGATCCAGCAGCTCCTGAGGAAGTTCCAGCTTCTCCCCCTCCTCGCCGACGCAGCCGTGGAAATAGAATAAAGAAGACTTTTGAAGCACTAGTTGGCTATTGTAAGTATCAATGCACTCAAGTATATGAGGGCAGGCAAGATATTAATGAGCTGCGGGCCAAAGCAGGGCTTCCGACCCGTACACTTGTGCCACCACCTGTCTTTCGCTCTCCTTTCCTGGAAGAAGAAGAAGAAGAGCAGCAGCCAGCAGGGTCAGATGCAGCTTCTTTGGCCTCTGATGAGCCTCTTTGTGATATAGTATCTCGTCTTCGTCCTCGTGCCTCCGCCTCTTCTTCGCGCCATGGCAAAGCAGTTCAAACTGATGATGAAGAGGAGCATAGTGATGATAACTCCAGTGGTGAGGACTTCGCATATAGCTTGCGGCCTCTCCATTTTCCTCACTTTTTGGTGACTTGTTGCCAAAGGGGGAAGAAAGTGGATTGAGATGGATCTTTTGGGTCAGTTTAGAGCAGCAGCAGCAGCAGTTTATCTTTATTTCATATTAGCTAGGTTGTCTCCCTTTGGAACTTATGGTCTGTAATAAGTAACTTTAGGACATCTTTATCTATCTCTAGGGCTTGTGATGGACATGGATGTGTGTGTGTTGCAAGTTAACTGTGTTTAATTAGTTAAGTACCTGTTCATGTGCCTGTTAACTTTATTGCTGTTAAATGTGTAACTGTTGCTGTTTGTTCCTGTTATTTTTCAGTATCTGTCTATACAGTTTGCAGAGGTTTTGTGTTTGAACGTCGAGGTTCTATATTCAACTGCAGAGGTTCTCTGTTCGAATACAGAAGTTCTGTGCTCAAACACAGAAGTTCTGCAACCTAACATCCAGATCACCTTGAGTGAGATATTCTGTCATAAGCATCACGTCTATTTTTATCACACATTGTTGCAACACCCCACGAATGCATGGATATATGGGAAACTCACACACAAACCTAAATATGTGCAAATTGGCGTTTTATGCCAATTTCTTGAAATTCTTTAATGCACATATTAAGGGGGAGCAACCAAATATCGATGCAGTCAAAATCTCAATCCTTTAAGCTCTATTTGTAAGCCTTAAATTTTGTTGTCATCAATCACCAAAAAGGGGGAGATTGAAAGAACATCTAAGCCCTAAGTGGGTTTTGGTGTATTGATGGCAATAAATTTAAGGGACTAATGAGATTTGTTGAGTTTAGACATGTAACAAATATGCAAGGATAAGATGACATCATGTGATACCCCCCAATTCTTTCTACACGGTGTATGGATCAAAGAACGCTTACTTTTATTTTATACTTTTGAAATTGAGTATAGGATACGTCGTACTATAAAGGGGGACACAAACTGCAGGCTTTTGGGGAACCTTGTGCTTTCATACCACATCAAAAATAAACCCAAAAGCCCAAAAGAAAGCCAGAAGAACAACCTTTTAAATCTGTTCTGGCCAGACCGCACAGGTTCTGTATTCCAACACAGAATCTCTGTGTCCGAGCACTTCTGTGTTCGAGCGCAGAAGTTCTTTGTTCGCGCAGAGAAGTTCTGTAACTTTCTGTACCGTTGACTGGGAAGTGAGGGGGTATTTAATGCCGTCGTCTTCTTCCCCCAACGGTTGCCTGCCTTATCCAAACTCATCCTCAACCCGTGAACAGACTCTCTTTCCTCCATTGTTGGCGACCCAAGCTCTCCTCTTCATTCTTGGTGATTTCTAAGAGAGAGATTGGATTAGGGAGTGGATTAGAGAGCACTAGAGCAAGAGCTTACAGCTGAGAGCCTTCGTTCTTCCTCTAGCCTGCAGTTGGTGTTCATTACTCTTGGGGCGTCGGCTCCTAGACGGCTAGAGGTTGCCCGGGAGCTCCCAATTGGTTGTGGTTGAGCACCGGGAAGTTTGTATCACCCTTGTGAAGCTTAGTGGAAACCTCGAGCTTGAGTCTTGGTGATTCGCTCGAGAAGAGGTCGGAGTTGGAAGAGACTCAAGCCTTTGTGGCTCCCTCAACAACGAGGACGTAGGCTAGCCTTGGTGGCAAAGCTGAACCTGGGAGTAAATCCCTTGTCACTCTTGCTGCTGTTATTGTTGTCTCGCTTTACATTCAAATTGCAACACTTGTTTCTTCTCCGATCTACTTGCCTACTTCTATCTAGCTGCAGGGACCTGTTGAACAGCAAAGCTGCAACCATAAGAAAGCTGAGAAATTTGGTGGATCTGTGTTTCACTGCAGTTTTACACACGCCTATTGTTTTTCTCTACAGACCGGAGAGGTTCTGCGTTCGAGCGCAGAAGTTCTTCAGTCTGGCAGTTAATTATTTGTGAGAATATTTTTGTAGGCCTATTCACCCCCCTCTAGGCCAAACATCGATCCTTTCAAGTTCAAAGCACCATTTTATGGTAATGTTTGTCTTTTTTATAGAGGATAGAGTTCAAGTCCAAATGGGGTGAAATTTGGACAGGGGACTAGATTTCATATTGTCAACTTCCAGTAATTTCTGTAGATTTTTCTGAAGTTATTAACTGAGGGTTGCTGTTCTAGGCTAAATAAAATGATTAAGTGGTAGCAAATGGTTAAGTAATGATCGGATGATGTTGACTACCTTGTTGAAGAAAATGAAGTAGATGACATGTGCTTATCTCCTGAGTTATCTTGTTCTATGTTGCATCACCAATGCATCCCATGTGCATTCATTTTACTTATACATGTTATGCATCATACAGGATCGGTAGTGGAGGTCCAGAACCCGCCACCAGAGGAGCTGTGTCCGGAGGAGACCCCAGACGAGAGGACCGAAGAAGGAGACGTCGAGGACCTGCCTGAGTGCCGCGACCATCGACCCTCCGACTTTGAAAGAGGCAAGCCCCGGAGCATCCCACTCCTACGGTTTGCAAAAGCAATTACAAAATTAACCTAATATGTTTGTTGCATTAGGTCATAGGAGTTGAGTGATACCGTTGATGCATTACTTACTTATCCTTGTCCACCTGCAATTATTATCTTGATATCCCTGTTAAGTCTAGGCTCGTTTATGCTTAGCCCTGCTTAGACCGGTAAAAGTCGGGTGATTTCCTGTCTCCCGCATATAGGTGGATACTGATCATGACTAGCCTCGTGCTATCATGGAGATAACCATGTGATAATTAATTTGAGACCGGGCGGGATGTAGGAGCAGCTGGACATGGGTTCTGTGTGCTAGTAGTCTCTCGTCTATGTCGATTAGGACCCAACAAAGGCACACCTCAGTCATTTTGAACGCATCAATCACTTAACGGAGCAGGTGCGGGTGCCTCCCGTGAAGCCGAGTAAGGTTATTCGAGCCGGTGATGGAGATGTTGACGCCTAACATCCAGGGCCTTATATGTACCGTGGGCAACTATTCTGAGCAACCTGGCATGGTCCGTGGACAGGCGGGGCCTGATTGACCTGGCATGACCGTGGGCAGTTATAGCTTGAGCGACCTGACATTAAGATAACCCCCGGTGTAGAAGGGCCCATGACCGTCCCGCGCGTTGTGTTCTCGAATTTCCTGAAGTGGTCGCCGACGGGTGCCTGGCAAGGTGTGATCGGGCGAGTGTGCGACATTTTATCCCCAGCTGGGTAGGAATCGATTATAATCGCCATCGCTCCTGGATAGTGAGTAACCTGACTGGGCATGTGTTACCGTAGTAACTTATGGAATTAAAGATGGTTATGGTACTGAATCTGAAAGGCTATTGATGAAATAGTCACTCTTGCTTGATTAATTAGCCAAGTGATTGCTCTAGCTCAGGTGCAAATCTAGTTAATCAGGTTGATTACATAAAATTGACTGCTAATACTCTAATGATGATTATTTAATAATAAAATGCTTTTATGCAAAAAGGTAAGTATGGCCAAACCAGATATAGCCTTGCATACTCCTTGCTGTCACCTTATTTCTGGTTTATGACGGGTAAGTCTAGCTGAGTACCTTCTCGTACTCAGGGTTTTATCCCTTGTTGTTGCAGATGGGCAGTGCTTCTATGGGTATTGCGAGAACTGTCTGTACCCCGTCGCGGGTGATGACTAGACCATGGGCATGGTCATCTCTTATCCTCTCCTGGTGCTTTTGTGGACTGATCAGGCAATGGCACCGTATTGTGAACTAAGAACTTATGTTTAAAACTATGTTGCTTCCGCTTTTGAATTCCAAACTATGGTTTGTAATAACTGTTGAACTCCGATGTATATGAACTATGTGCGAACTGAATGTACCTCGTGGACATGTACGCTAATCTATTACGATCTTGGCTAAAGTTGAATGTTTGAAATCCTTCGAGATTTCCAGACTACCGGGTTTGTACGAGCTTAAGTACCTGTTAATCTCTGTGAAAGCGGGGATTTGGTGCTTAATCTAGTATAAATTGGTCGGTTCTGTCACAGCTGGCATCGGAGCATGGTTGACGTTACTGTTCATGAGTGTATTTGAAAAATCGTATTTTGAAATCAAAATTTTATTTGCTAAAACATATAGCTATAATAGGATTTCAAAAATCTTATTGATAAAGATTAAGGTGTGCCAGTGATCAAGTCCTTATGCCCAGTAGGTTTTTAGGTGGCTATTTAAGTACTAACTTGGGGGTCGTGCATCATATTTAAATTCTGTTGTTTCTGTCGTCCATACGGCAAGGGTGAAATTGTATGGGTGCTATTCTTCGGAATAGTAATGTATGGATCAATTGCCTCTACGCCAAGGTAATAGGTGAGTTGTGAGAGCATGATTGGACAACCGCCAATCTAGGGGTGTGCTTGAATGGTACCGGCATGTATACCTGTTACACACAAGTATATGTGGAAGTATTGATTGTGGGAGTAATATTATTCTGATGGGTGCATATACTGTTTACGTGTATACTGGGTGTGCACCTAAGTTAGTATTAAATTTAATTTCAGCAATGCATGATATTCATACTGTGGGCAGGGCTGAAATGATTTTCTGCAGGTACGCTAACTTGCGAACGTATAGTACGTCTAGTTAACGCTATGAGCGAACGTTGTATGCCACCGTCTAGCCATTAGATTGTTAGGCAGTTAGGACGTATGTTACGCACATGCATCATGATCATAAAACTTTGCATTAATTTTACTTCCTTATGTTATCTGTCCCGTTTTCTTAATAAAAGTTGTTCTCCAACTAATGAAAAATATGTGTGGATAAACTTCTTACAGATGACCCGTACCAAGCGCACAACTCGTAAGTCAACCGGAGGCAAGAGGCCTAATTACATGTTGGGACCATGGACTGCCGAAGGGTCGGAGGACTTCTTAGATGAGTTCGGCATGCCTACCATCCTTTGGAGGGTATTGCACTTGGTGGGATACCAGGAGGGCCAGGAGCCACAGTACGACTGGCACCGCGTGCAGATGTCTGAGGATCGCCATATGTACACGGTGGAGGTTGACGTGCCTAGCCATGATGAGCAGGATCACGTCTGGTGCCGCCGGGTGTTCGCGCTGCAGGGAAGGACCCCATGGTATGGAGCTAACAAAGTTGCTTACACCATTCTCCGGGACATTATGGAGGACCATCCGGAAGTGGTTGCCCAGGCTACAGCCAGTATCTTCCCGACAGCAGATCCGTATCAGTTAGTGTGGCGTCAGCCAGGAGCCGCAGTACTCGAGGCCAGTTCGCTTGAGAGGGAGCATTGTGCCGAACCAGCCGGGAGTGCTATGGCTGCACTCGTGGCTACCTATGGATGCTTATCCCGTAGCTATGATCAGTTGGACCACATTCTTAGTGAGGAGATGGCTGCACAGCACTGGAGGCAGCAGGAGCACACCGCTGAGGTAGACCGCCTCACTACAGAGTTGGCACGCATGACAGTAGAGAGGGACCAGGCACTTCAGTGGGAGCAGGAGACCGCCCATCAGCTCAGTATTCAAGAGGAGTCTGCTACCTTCTTGGCCTTGATCATGAGGGAGACCGAGGAGTCACTTCGAGGTGTCTGTCTTGAGGGCATACGCGCTTCAGAGGAGAACAGGCTGTTGAGGTTGCGAGTGGGAGACCTAGAGTTGCAACTTCACTATCTGCAGGACTACAATGATCGTCTGCATGAGGAGATCCACCGCAGGGAGAATGAGAGGAATCCCATCTTTCCTCAGGAGGATCCGGATCCGAGTAGCTCTTCTAGTGGTTCCTCAGATGTGTCTAGTAATGATGGTGACGATGGTGACATCCCTAGAGAGTAGATCGGGTAGTATGCTTAGAGCTTAGTGACCTTTTGTGTATGTTGATGAGCCCGATCTTTTGCTTTTGTTATGGGCTGGATGTAAGCACGAATAGTAAACTTATGTGCACGTGGTGTGAGACCTTGGAAAGTCCCATATGTATGGGCAAAACTATGGATATTTGTGTTGGCTTTTGCATGATATGTATTGAGCGATCTTATTATGTAATGATGCAATGTGGATTGAAATTTATTATGCCTCTGTGATTGTTTGGTGAATTCGTTTTCCGAATAATTTCAGTTGGTATGATTTATTGTTCTCTATAATAATTGCAACTTCGCATAATGATCACTTGCCATCGTATATGCAGATGACGACGACCCGTAGTGGAGCTGGCGGTAGTGGTGGAAATGAGGACCCTAGGGACAACCGCAATCCACCACCAGCCACTCCCGAGCAGCTTTTCGCCCAATTTCTGGGAAGCCAGCGCAACATTGAAGCTTTACTGCGAGAGAATTTGGCGCACGATCACCAGCGTCCAGAGCCAAATCAATATAGTTCTTTCAAGGATTTCTTGGATACTAGACCACCCATCTTCAAGGAAGCTACTGAACCTTTAGAGGCAGAAGAATGGTTGTATACCATGGAACAAAAGTTTCGTTTGCTCAGGCTCACAGAGGAGCTCAAAGCCGAATATGTCGCGCATCAGCTGCAGGGGCCAGCCGGGATTTGGTGGGGGCATCACCGCACCACCTATCCTGCCAACGTTCCTGTCACTTGGAGGATGTTCGCCGAAGCTGTTCGAGGGCACTATATACCGCCAGGCCTGACTCAGATGAAAGTGGCAGAGTTCATGAGCTTAACGCAGGGGACTCGGTCTGTCACTGAGTACCATCACTTGTTTAACTCTTTGTCTCGTTATGCTCCAGACTTCGTGGACACAGATGCCAAAAAATTGCTAGTTTCAAAAGAGGCTTGAACACCAAAATGGGAAAGTCAGTGGGTACATCTTCTCGTACTGTCTTCAATGACTTCATCAGTGATTACTTGATCCAAGAGAATCACAATAACAAGCATGCTGCAAGTAAAGCCCGGAAGAGGACTTTTGATTCAGGACCATCTCAACCAAGGGGACCACCAGCTCAACGTTCCCAGTATCGACCACCAGCGTCGGGGGCACGTTTCAGGCCGCCGCAGAAGAAAGGTCAGTCGCAAGCTCAACGCAATCAAAGGCCATACAAGATAGCTGCTACCCAAGCTCGTGGAGGTCAGGGCAGTTCAACAGGAGGGAAACCTTTGGTTCGGGGACCCTGTTTCAATTGCAACCAAGAGGGGCACTTCACAAGGTACTGCCCTCACCCAAAGAAGCAACAAGCTAACTAGCCCGCACGTCTGCACAACATGACTGCTGAAGAAGCTCGTGCCGGAGAGCCCGTGACTGCCGGTATGTGTCTTGTTAACCATCATCTTGCAGTTGTTTTGTTTGATACTGGATCATCACATTCATTCATGAGCAAAGCATTTGCACAAAAGCATAATCAAGAGGTGTCTGAAATGGATTATGGGTTTCGCGTAAGCTCCGTGGGGAGTAGTGTTGTCTAGGCAGATGGTTTGTAATGCGACCAACGACATTGGAGGGCACAAATTTGGAGCTAATTTAGTAGTTCTGCCAGGACTGAGCATGGATGTAGTCTTAGGTATGAGTTGGATGAGTATGTGGAATGCGGTGTTAGACACTTCAAATAGGATTCTTACCTTATCTGAAGGAAGGACGAATACCAAGTTATGCATCTCTCTTCCCCGGGGTGCTGACTTCGTCAATTTATCCTGCACTTTGTCTATAGAAGACTTGTCTAAGATCCCAGTTGTCCGAGATTTCCCGGATGTCTTCCCAGATGAATTACCAGGATTACCGCCCAAGCGAGCAGTGGAATTTGCCATTGAGTTGTTACCTGGAACTGCACCAATCTCTAGAAGACCTTACCGTATGCCGCCCAATGAGTTAGCTGAACTCAAGATTCAGATTAAGGAACTTTTGGATAAAGGATTCATTCAACCTAGTATATCTGAATGGGGTTGTCCAGCATTGTTTGTCAAGAAGAAGGATAAGTCGCTACGAATGTGTGTGGATTACCAGCCGCTCAATGCCGTGACTGTCAAGAACAAGTATCCGTTGCCACGGATAGATATTCTGCTTGACCAGCTATCCAGAGCCAAGGTGTTTTCCAAGATCGATTTGAGATCAGGTTACCACCAGATCAGAATTCGGCCTCAAGATATCTCAAAGACTGTTTTTTCAACCAGATATGGATTATACGAGTATCTTGTCATGTCTTTCGGATTGACAAATGCCCCAGCATATTTCATGAGTTTGATGAATTCGGTGTTTATGCCGGAATTGGATAAGTTTGTAGTGGTGTTCATTGACGACATTTTAGTGTACTCTGAGAACCCGGACGATCATGCAGAGCATTTGAGGGTTGTTTTGACGAGGCTCCGAGAACATAAACTTTATGCTAAGTTTAGCAAATGCGAGTTTTGGTTGAAGCAAGTGCAATTTCTTGGTCATATTCTATCAGAAGAAGGAATTTCTGTGGACCCTAGTAATGTACAAGAAGTGATGGATTGGAAAGCTCCTACTTCAGTTGGTGAGATTCGGAGTTTTCTTGGATAAGCAGGATACTATCGTCGTTTCATTCCCGACTTCTCTAAGATTGCAAAACCAATGACAAGCTTGCTCCAGAAGGATCATAAGTTTGAGTGGACAGAGAGGTGTGAAATAGCTTTCCGTACTCTGCAGGAACTATTGACCACTGCTCCTGTCTTAGCTCAATCGGATATCGAGAAGCCTTTTGATATCTTTTGTGATGCATCGAAAGTTGGTTTAGGTTGTGTTCTTATGCAAGAAGGCAGGGTGATTGCTTATGCTTCACGCCAATTGAGGAAACATGAGATTAACTATCCTACACATGATTTGGAGTTAGCTGCGGTGGTGCACGCTCTAAAAATCTGGAGACATTATCTGCTTGGTAACGTCTGTAATATGTACACTGATCACAAGAGTCTCAAGTATATCTTCACTCAACCTGAACTGAATATGAGGCAGAGAAGATGGCTTGAACTAATCAAGGATTACAATCTGCAGATACATTATCATCCAAGAAAGGCAAATGTGGTTGCCGACGCTTTGAGCCGGAAATCACACTGCAACAGTTTGAGGTTACAACCAGAAGACGAGTTTAGTCTCGTACACCCTGTAATTCTGCACAATATCAGGCTGCAAGGCACCCTAGTTGATCAGATTCTTGAAGGGAAGAAAACAGACAAGGGAGTTTATCATATCAAGGAAAGGCTGAAAACCGCAACTGAACCAGTAAAACATTTTCGGATTGATGACAAAGGAGTGTTATGGTTTGACAAGCGCTTAGTAGTACCCAAGAGCAGGGAGCTCAAAAACCGGATCATGGATGAAGCTCATTTGTCCAAGTTATCTATTCATCCTGGAAGCACCAAAATGTATCAAGATTTGCGTCCAAGGTTTTGGTGGACCAAAATGAAGAAAGAGATTGCCGCATATGTAGCCAGATGCGACACGTGTTGTCGAGTAAAAGCTATTCACCTGAAGCCCGCCGGAACACTTCAGTTACAAATACCCGAGTGGAAATGGGAAGAAGTGGGTATGGATTTCATCACCGCTTTGCCAACCACCCAGAAAGGGAATAACTCAATTTGGGTGATAGTTGATCGTCTTACCAAGACCGCTCATTTCATACCAGTTAAAACCTGCTATCGAGCACCGGACTATGCGGAGATTTATATCAATCAAATTGTTCGACTACATGGTATACCCAAGGTTATAGTTTCGGATCGTGGATCGCAGTTTACTGCACCGTTTTGGGAGAAATTGCAAAAGGAATTAGGCACAAAGCTAATCCGTAGCTCTGCCTATCATCCCCAAACATCGGGACAAACTGAAAGAGTAAATCAACTGTTAGAGGACATGTTGAGAGCCTGTGTGATTTCAGCAAAAGGATCTTGGGAGAAATGGTTACCTTTAGCAGAATTTGCTTACAACAATAGTTATCAAGAAAGCATACAGATGGCACCTTTTGAAGCTCTTTATGGTAGAAGGTGTAGGACACCGATGAATTGGGTTGAACCAGGAGAACGTCGTTACTACGGAATTGATTTTGTTAACGAAGCAGAAGAACAAGTTAGAATAATCCAACAACATATGGCAGCTGCGCAGTCTCGACAAAAGAGCTATGCAGACAAGAGGAGGAAACCACTTGAATTCAACGAAGGTGATTATGTGTATCTGAAAGTGTCACCCATGAAAGGTGTCAGACGCTTTGGCGTAAAAAGGAAGTTAGCGCCAAGGTTTGTGGGACCATACAGGATTGTGGAAAAGAGGGGAGAAGTAGCTTATCAGCTACAGCTACCTGAACATTTAAAAGTTATATTCCCTGTATTCCATGTGTCGCAATTAAAGAAATGTCTTCGAGTTCCAGAAGAAGAGGTACAACCGGCCAGCATCAAGTTGCAATCCGATCTCACCTACTCAGTGAAGCCTTGTCGGGTACTTGATGAAAAAGAAAGAGTAACTCGCGGAAGAATAGTAAAGCAATATAAAGTGTCTTGGAGTGAACAAGACGATCGAGATGCCACTTGAGAAACGGAAGACTATCTAAAGGAGGTGTATCCACAATTTTATAAAGACTGGTTAGTAACTCAAATCTCGGGACGAGATTCTTTTAAGGAGGGGAGGGCTGTAACACCCCTGGTGTTAAGCAATCCTAAATGCATAACTTGACATCTCATGAGCATAAGCATCATCATCTCATGTTGCATTCTTTTTGTAAAGTGTCTTTTCATGTGTGGCTTGTAATGTTATGCATGGTGTGATGCTTGTTTGACTTGTTTTTGGAATGTTTGAGTCTCCTAAGTAGTTGAACCTTGTTGAGGGGTCAAAATGAAGCTAGGTTTGTGTTGGTCATTTTGGCTAACCAAGTCTCTAACCCTAGTTGCCTTAATAGAGCCCTAGGAGTCCGTTTGTTTGACTAACTAAGACCTCCTTGATAAAAGCTTTGCATGGCTGTGGGCCCTTAACCAAAAGTGTGTAGAATTTAGAGTAGAACAAAAAGTGTTTAAGGGCCAACTCATGAAAATGGGTTTAGCAAGGTGTTTTAGGACCCATAAGACAGAAATGGGGGAGATTAGACTTAGAAAAATTCTTCTAAGTCCTAACTGCCGAAACAGTTTCGCCTGGTGATCTTTGGAGAATTCTTGAGAGCAATCCAGGCTAAACCACAGCTTGATCTCGTAACCAAAGTTGTAGTCGGCACATAGCTCTACTCAATGGAACAAGTGGTTTAGCGTTTCATCGAGTGGATTAGGAGATAATCACGCGCAAAATCCGGCCGTCAGTCGGCCATCAGCGACTGAATCAGCCGATTCAGTTTGAATCGGCCGTGGTCGTGGCCGACCGCGCCAGAGCTTGGCCGCCGCGTGGCGCCCGACGCCTGGCGAGCCCGCGTCCGCGCGCGGCGTGGCGAGCACAAGGCCCGCCCGCCTGCACTTGCACAGCCAAGCCGCTCCACTCCCTTCCGCTCTGTCCCCCTATCGCTCTCGCCGTCGCCCGAGCAGGTAAGCGCCGCCGCGAGTCCGCCGACGTCTTCCCGCCGCTCCGCCGCGGTTCCATCCCAACCATCCCGCCAAAACAAGTCGTCGTGACCTGCTCCACCTCCTGCCCTAGCTAACTTGAGCCGAAGGCCTCTGGGTAAGCCGCGGAGCACACGTCCGCCGTGTCCGCCATGGCCGACGAGCTCGGTCCGCCGTGGCCAACCCCCTTTCTGAGCTCGTCCGTTTGTCCTAGCTAGTGTTCGCGAGTCGCCTTGACCCGTAGAAGACGATGGTGGTGTTGGTTTGGCCGATTAGGGTTTGGTAGTGGTCGTACGTCGTCGTCCGCCGCCGGCTCTGCTCGCCATGGACGACGAGCCGCGGTCTCGGCCGTTTCTCATAGCAACCCTAGCTTCTTTGCTTCGATTAGGGTTTGCTAGGGTTTGAGGAGTGTGAGTTGGCCGTCGGTTTGCTTCGAGAAGGCCGGAGATGGCCGGCGTGGCGAGCTCCCGCCGCCGCGGCCGCCATTCTCGCCGGCGAAGCTTGCTCCGTTCGTGCGCTAGGCCTTTTAGTGGTACTGTCGGGTGCGGAAAGTCGAGGGGAGTCCGCAGGTGGTGTTGGTTTCGCCAAGGAGGTCGCCGCCGGCGAGCTCCGCCGCGGTCAACCCTTCCTCTGCTTCTGTGTGGCTTACAAGTGGGGCCAGTTTGACCCGGGGTCCCGCCAGTCAGTGGCTTGGGTCCCAACTGTCAGCGGACCTGGGTGCAGTAGTTTGGGTACGCGTAGCAGTTTAGGTTGAAGAGTTTTACAGGTTTTGTTTAATTAGTTTTCAGAAATGTTTGTAGAGTTTGTTTAATTCATATCTTGCACTCTATAAATGCTAAAAAGGTGAAATAAGTTTTGTTAAGTTTGTTGTGATGAGTTCTATGCATAAAAAAATGTAATGTCCAGTTTGTGATGAATTTATGTGTAGTTATATTTAATTTATGTTTAGGCTGAAATCTTGTTAAATGCAGAGTAAACTGTGTATTGCTCAGAAAAATGTGATTCTTGTTTTGTTAGGTTTGTATTGATGAATAGTTTCTGGGAAAAATGTAATATGGTGTTGTTCTGTGGAATATTTTGGCAGTAGCAATTAAAGTGATTAAATGCTGTTTTCTTGTTTCATTTGTAGTAATTAAAATACGAGGAATATGAACCTAAGAATTTTTATACACTGCTCTTGTGCTAAGTTCAGTGGAAAAATGAGAAATTCGTTGTTTGACACTTTTTGTTAGGGTGTGTAGTTCAAAGCACCATTTTATGGTAATGTTTGTCTTTTTCATAGAGGATAGAGTTCAAGTCCAAATGGGGATGAAATTTGGACAGGGGACTAGATTTCATATTGTCAACTTCCAGTAATTTCTGTAGATTTTTCTGAAGTTATTAACTGAGGGTTGCTGTTCTAGGCTAAATAAAATGATTAAGTGGTAGCAAATGGTTAAGTAATGATCGGATGATGTTGACTACCTTGTTGAAGAAAATGAAGTAGATGACATGTGCTTATCTCCTGAGTTATCTTGTTCTATGTTGCATCACCAATGCATCCCATGTGCATTCATTTTACTTATACATGTTATGCATCATACAGGATCGGTAGTGGAGGTCCAGAACCCGCCACCGGAGGAGCCATGTCCAGAGTAGACCTCAGACGAGAGGACCGAAGAAGGAGACGTCGAGGACCAGCCTGAGTGTCGCGACCATCGACCCTCCGACTTTGAAAGAGGCAAGCCCCGGAGCATCCCACTCCTACGGTTTGCAAAAGCAATTACAAAATTAACCTAATATGTTTGTTGCATTAGGTTATAGGAGTTGAGTGATACCGTTGATGCATTACTTACTTATCCTTGTCCACCTGCAATTATTATCTTGATATCCCTGTTAAGTCTAGGCTCGTTTATGCTTAGCCCTGCTTAGACCGGTAAAAGTCGGGTGATTTCCTGTCTCCCGCATATAGGTGGATACTGATCATGACTAGTCTCGTGCTATCATGGAGATAAGCATGTGATAATTAATTTGAGACCGGGCGAGATGTAGGAGCAGCTGGACATGGGTTCTGTGTGCTAGTAGTCTCCCGTCTGTGTCGATTAGGACCGGACGAAGGCACACCTCAGTCATTTTGAACGCGTCAATCACTTAATGGAGCAGGTGCGGGTGCCTCCCGTGAAGCCGAGTAGGATATTCGAGCCGGTGATGGAGATGTTGACGCCTAACATCCAGGGCCTTATATGTACCGTGGGCAACTATTCTGAGCAACCTGGCATGGTCCGTGGACAGGCGGGGCCTGATTGACCTGGCATGACCGTGGGCAGTTATAGCTTGAGCGACCTGGCATTGAGATAACCCCCGGTGTAGAAGGGCCCATGACCGTCCCGCGCGTTGTGTTCTCGAATTTCCTGAAGTGGTCGCCGACGGCTGCCTGGCAAGGTGTGATCGGGCGAGTGTGCGACATTTTATCCCCAGATGGGTAGGAATCGATTATAATCGCCATCGCTCCTGGATAGTGAGTAACTTGACTAGGCATGTGTTACCGTAGTAACTTAGGAATTAAAGATGGTTATGGTACTGAATTTGAAAGGCTATTGATGAAATAGTCACTCTTGCTTGATTAATTAGCCAAGTGATTGCTCTAGCTCAGGTGCAAATCTAGTTAATCAGGTTGATTACATAAAATTGACTGCTAATACTCTAATGATGATTATTTAATAATAAAATGCTTTTATGCAAAAAGGTAAGTATGGCCAAACCAGATATAGCCTTGCATACTCCTTGCTGTCACCTTATTTCTGGTTTATGACGGGTAAGTCTAGCTGAGTACGTTCTCGTACTCAGGGTTTTATCCCTTGTTGTTGCAGATGGGCAGTGCTTCTATGGGTATTGCGAGAACTGTCTGTACCCCGTCGCGGGTGATGACTAGACCATGGGCATGGTCATCTCTTATCCTCTCCTGATGCTTTTGTGGACTGATCAGGCAATGGCACCGTATTGTGAACTAAGAACTTATGTTGTTTAAAACTATGTTGCTTCCGCTTTTGAATTCCGAACTATGGTTGGTAATAACTGTTGAACTCCGATGTATATGAACTATGTGCGAACTGAATATACCTCGTGGACATGTACGCTAATCTATTACGATCTTGGCTAAAGTTGAATGTTTGAAATCCTTCGAGATTTCCGGACTACCGGGTTTGTACGAGCTTAAGTACCTGTTAATCTCTGTGAAAGCGGGGATTCGGTGCTTAATCTGGTATAAATTGGTCGGTTCTGTCACAACTGTTGGGGTCCGGGCAACCTTAATTTGTTGGGCCTCGGCCAACCCCACGCCTGGGCTGGATGCATCACACTCCTTACGAAGCCTCTGCAGCGTGGATCATCGGGCATGGTTGTTGTCAATGCGTGTTGCGGCGATGGCATCCCAGGCGTCCTTGGCGGTCTCCTTGTCCGCGAGGGTGTGCTGCATCTCTGCTGGTACAGCAACAAGGATCGCCTCCATCACCCGCTGATCCTCAGTGAAGTCTTGACGAGCATGGGCCATCCGTCGTCGGCGTCGGTGTCGTTGACGACGGTCTCGATGATGGCAGGGGAGCCCGGTCGGCCACGGCGACCACGACACCGCTCCGAGGAAGAGGAGACGCGCCGCCTAGGAGGCGACCACGCGCCAGCATCCCGTCCACTGTGCTCCCGGTCGAAGCCGCTCCGCCTCGGTTCCGCGCGTCGAAGTCCCGCACCGCCTACTCCAGCTCTGCATGCTCGCGCCGGCGCTACACCTCCAGGTCGCGGTCGATGTGAGGGACCCGCGCGTCAGTGTCAAAGTTGCGTCGCAGGCTGCGTCCACCAAAGTCGCGAGCATCCCGCACCCGCTGCTTGACTTGTGCCTCCTCGCGCTTGAGTCAAGCCTCAGCGCGACCTGTGTCCGTGTCGCGTCCTCCCGCGTCGCCCGCGCCATGCGGCTCTGCTCCACGGCGCAGCGCTCTCGCTGCCTAGGCTGTAGCCGCTGTGTCCGCGGCCTCTTGCTCAGCTTGCGCTGCTGCCAACTCGGCAGCCACCAGCCGCTGCGCCCGAGCAGCTGCCGCTGCCCGCTGTTCTGCCTCCCGCTGCCACCGCTTCGCCGCCTCCACGCCATCAGTCGCCTCGCGCTCGCGTACCGCTGCGGTCCGGGCATGCTCCAGCCGCTCAGCGACCCGCGCAGCCTCTGCCTCCAGCGTCGTGATCTCTGCATCGCCGCTGCCCTGTGGGGCTGCCTGCATGCGCCGCCCGCTGGAAGTGGTGGAGCGGCTCGAGGAAGAGGAAGAATAGGAGTAGACAGGCATGGCTGTGGGATTGAGATAGGTAGGGGTAGAACCCGAATGAACTCAGACTCTAGATACCAAGATAGAGATAGTCACAGGTATTGGGGCTAGATCTCAAATTTATTAGCCTTAGCCACAACAATGGCTAGTTTGGGTACATATAGGGGTAGCAAACTTGGCTGCCAAGATGCCTGAGCACAAAGCAAACTTGGCTGTCAAGAAGCCTCAGCATATTCCAAAGTAGATGCTAAAATAAACAGCATATGCTAATCTAGATGCTAAAGCAAGATAGAGATAAGGTGCTGACATAAGCACATGTACTACAGCCTCTAATACATAGTAATAGACTAATAGCCCAGCCACAAGGCTTATCGCTGTCAATGGAGACATTTTAAAAAACAACTGATGGTAGAGTTTATCAAAAGAAAAGGAAAAAATTGTTGTACAACAGAAAGTGCATCACCAAGGCCTCGTGAATATGCCTGAAGCTGATGGGCCTGAAGACAGTGGCTGGATCTTATGTCTTGGGTCTGTGTTCATCCAGGTCTGGAAGTAATAAATAAACAGCTGATGTAATAGGTTGGTTATCTACCAGTGTGATAAACTCAGGTGGAAGGCACTTTTGTGGCGAATTCTGGTGGTTGGTCTACCCACCTACCCTCTCCGCCTTTCGGTTGTGTCTGAGTGCCTGAGACAGGTCTTTGTTCATAGTCTGCAGGTATAGGATTCCTCGTTTGTCCCCTGGTACTGTTCTTTAAAAACTTCTGTATTTCCCTTTTATGAATGGAAATGGGGTTATCCTCGGCTCAAAAAAACAAGGCCTCATGAATAAGCAAATGAAAAAAAAAAATCTCATGGTTGTTTAATCTACTTAATTTGGTTCATGAAACAAGACTTAACCGTTTTCTCAATGTACTTAATTTCTATCGTACAACATGGCTTGTGTGTTGCTAATGCAGCCAATTTACTGCACAAATGAAAACTGAAATTAGTTACCATCAAATTTTTACAAATAGAGCACTTACATGGCTGGCAAGCATGTAGAGCAAAAGGTTGAAAGCAGCACCAGCCCGTGCTGTCTCTGTAATTACACCAGCAGATCTTGTGATTTGGAGGTATAATGACCTTATCCGGATGAGCCGAGGCACATACTGGCATATAATTATAAGCATTAACACATTTTTGGCTTTCATAACCCTCGAGCCTTGAAGATTGGGTAGCACAACCAAAATAATAACCTGTTAACACTTAACAGAAAGTATCATTATTTTTCATTGAGGGCAACAGACATATCATCATTAGTAAAATCTTAACTATATAACAAGATAGAAGAAACATGCATCAGCCTTAACTTAATGCATGATCAGGAAAGCCAAAGTACAGAAGAACCATCAAATAAAAAGACAATTATTTTCAGGATACAAATGTATCAAAACTATTGTTTCCCAACACGTGGATTATAATGTAAATCTGCAGCTTTTAACAGGTCAAGATTACTTTTAGACATTTCTTCTTAAGAGACTACTAAAAGTCCATCGATGGTAATAATCTGCTTCATGTATACCGACATGCTAGCAAATGTAAAAACACGTCTCATATTATGCTATCAAATGTTTTAGTAAAGAGCTTAACAAAGAACACATGTTACAATGCCATCAAAATTGTTATGTAGACCAAGTACCTGAGGGATGGGTAGAATAGCAAAGACATCAATGAAAAAATATGTGGATAAGTAGCGCTTTGTTATTGCATATCTATCTTCGATTAAGACACCCCGACCAAAGGTTGTAGGAGATGATGCAATAAAGCCTGTCCGGAACTGAAATATGATATGGAGTATGTAGAAAATATCTGTGAAAAAACGCAGGACACTTGCTGCCTTTTCCAACTATCTATCCAAATACCAGCAAGGTTTTTCATCATTGATAACTGGGATATACAAGAACAATGGATCCACTGAAACTGCAAATATACATGATATAACAAATATCCTGTTCCATTTTTGCAGAAATGGCCCTTGAGGATGAAGAGTTCCTGTTGTAGACTTTCTTTCATCCAGCATTGATCTATTTGAGGTTTCTGAGTGCGAAAGATTTCCTAGGAATGCAAAAACCCTGGCAGTCCTTTGTTTAAGTGAACTGAATACTGAAACATCATATCTATGTGGAGCAACTATGTTCTCGGAACTAACAGACTGCTCTGATTTCCAGTCCTGAAATCTGCAGATATAATAAACCAAACAAAATACTCAGTAGTCAGGACAATTGCTGCATGTGAAAAGTTCCTCAAATCACCAATGAGCTGGTCTTCATTCTTTACTCAAAACCATAATTGAATCCCAGTGCTTTTATTTTCAGTAATCAGTTTGCCAAAGGCCTAAAATTCTGTTCTTACTTCATTAGTCTAGTTGGGCCCTGTGATAGAAAAAAACTCCAATCTCCAATATGTGCAATGGTAGTGTGGTGTCATATGCTATGCTTACACCGAGCCTCCTTGCAGTCCCTTTTCGTCCGGGAACGGGAAGTCTGGTATCATCTCTATACTCTCAGAACCACAAAACCTCTATGAAGGCTTTGATGGACAGAACAATGTTGGCTCTATACAACTTGCTGACATGGATATACATGGCATACAATTTTAGTCATCAAAGGCATGGGTCAGGTTGAAAAATTTCAGGCACCCTGTGCCTTTCTGAGATGGATATAAATGATTATGCAGCTTGCACGGACATTTATGTGCATGGACATATGCGCCCATGCTAGGTTTTGCATTCTGGTTCTTGGGGTTCACGTTAAATTGGATCTTGCCTTGACCATGTGGCATGAGCCGTAGCAAGAATTGAATGTCAAGAGATGGGGATAGAACAATTCACGAATGAGGGTGCAGGTTAGAAGCTAGAAGCAAATGTTGGTATCAAAAGCACATATTTTTTGGGCATTTTCTGATGGCTTACATAAGAGATTTGGATAATTTGCGAGTCCCTCTCTCAGTCAGCATCAGATGGTTCATGTGGCCATTTCCACGATCTAATTCAAATGCTCACTTGCAATAGACAGATTTCCTTATTTAGAATACTATCACATTCTTCAGATGATTTTGTGTTACAAACATAACATGCTACAAACGCAAAACACTGACAAAATAATGTACTCTAGAAACTATCTCAACTTCTCAAGCAACAGGAGATGACTAACCTCACATATTTGTCCTCTCTTCCCATCGTCATTTTCTTCGAAATTAGCTGCTAACAGGAGCAGATCAATTCTTCAAGCGTGATATCCACATACATCAAGGTCCCTGATAGTTTTAATCACAACCGAGGAAGAACACTAACACTGGCATGCTAACTGTCCTGTAAAGTATTCTCAGTAATCAGAAGATATAAGAAAAAGTAGCAACGACAAAACAGCCAATTGAGATTCAGTATCAGAGAAAAAAAAATCTTTTGATGGTCTAATTGCTCCCAAACATAGGCTGGGAAGCTGGGAGGCTGGGAGTAGCAGCATAACCCACGACATACGCATCAAAATAAAGCATGGCACTGAAGAGAACAGCCAGCCGAACAGATATTTGTTCCCCGCATCAAAACCCAAGCGAAAGCTAGGGCACAATCGACCAGTGCCAATTGCGCGCGGAACCAAGCTCGCACGCGTCGATCCGAACCGCAGAATTGAACGCGACGGCTTAGCGCAAAGCGAAAGTGAATCAAACCGGAGAAGCAGGAACAGCAAGAGATTGATTTACCATGGGTTTGGACTTGGGGCGCGGGCGCGTCCTTTCCCCTTCAAGGCGGCGCGGGGTAGGCGGGTGGAGTTGGGGGAGAAATGCAATGAAGCTTCGCGCTCAGGTCACGGGGTCTTCGCCGACGCCGCATAATGGTGGTTCCGTGGTGGTGGGATGTGGCGGCTGGCGGGGGAAGGACAGAAGGAAAACAAAGATAGAGCGTGGACTCCACAGCAGCAGGACGGCACGACCCGGCAACGGCATTCGCAGGCTTATCCTGTCGTCATCCACACCCAAACCCAAACACTCGACTCGACTGGACTCGACGCTGAAGCCGAGCTCCCTAGCCGGCTCTAGCTGAGCTCCCATTTCCCAATCCCCTCCGACGCTCCATGGCCGCCACGCCCCTCCCAATCACCTCCCCACCTCCACCACCCCTACCGCAGCCACCCACCGCCGCCACTATCCGCTCTCTCACTACTGCGGGCAACCACGCCGCTGCTCTCCACGCGCTATCATCCCTGTCGGCGGCATCGTCCTCCCACTCAGCCCCGCTCGACCGCTTCGCGCTCCCGCCCGCCGCCAAGTCCGCCGCCGCGCTCCGCTCCCTCATAGCCGTCCGGTCCATTCATGGCGCTGCGGTGCGCAACGACCTACTCCATGGGCCCACCCCGGCCGTCTCCAACGCGCTCCTCACCGCCTACGCGCGATGCGGCGACCTTGCCGCCGCGCTCGCGCTCTTCGATGCCATTCCCAGCCGCGACGCCGTCACATTCAATTCCCTCATCGCCGCGCTCTGCCTCTTCCGCCGCTGGCTCCCGGCACTCGACGCGCTCCGCGACATGCTCCTGGAGGGCCACCCGCTCACCTCATTCACGCTTGTCAGCGTCCTGCTCGCGTGCTCCCACCTCGACGAGGACCTGCGCCTCGGCCGTGAGGCGCACGCGTTCGCTCTCAAGAACGGATTCCTGGACGGCGTCGAACGGTTCGCGTTCAACGCGCTGCTCTCCATGTACGCGCGCCTCGGCCTAGTCGACGACGCGCAGATGCTCTTCGGCTCCGTCGGCGCCACCGGCGCGCCGGGCGGGGGCGTCGTTACGTGGAACACCATGGTCAGCCTGCTGGTGCAGAGCGGCCGCTGCGGCCAGGCCATCGAGGTGCTTTACGACATGGTCGCGCGCGGGGTGCGTCCAGACGGCGTCACGTTCGCGAGCGCGCTCCCGGCATGTTCGCAGCTGGAGATGCTCTCCCTCGGCAGGGAGATGCACGCCTACGTCCTCAAGGACACCGACCTCGCCGCCAACTCGTTCGTCGCCAGCGCGCTCGTGGACATGTACGCGAGCCACGAGCGGGTGGGCGCGGCGAGGCGGGTGTTCGACATGGTCCCCGGTGGCCACCGCCAGCTCGGGCTGTGGAACGCCATGGTCTGCGGGTATGCGCAGGCTGGCATGGACGAGGACGCACTTGAGCTCTTTGCCCGGATGGAGGCCGAGGCCGGCGTCCTACCCAGCGAGACCACCATTGCGGGCGTGCTGCCCGCGTGCGCGCGCTCGGAGACCTTCGCCGGCAAGGAAGCGGTGCACGGGTACGTCGTGAAGCGCGGCATGGCGGATAACCCGTTCGTGCAGAACGCGCTCATGGACATGTACGCGCGCCTCGGCGACATGGACGCTGCGCGGTGGATCTTCGCCGCGATCGAGCCCCGCGACGTGGTCTCTTGGAACACTCTCATCACGGGCTGCGTCGTGCAGGGCCACATCCGCAACGCGTTCCAGCTGGTCCGGGAGATGCAGCAGCAAGGGAGATTCACTGATGCTGCAACAGAAGACGGCATTGCCGGGGCGGATGAAGAGCCGGTGATGCCCAACAACATCACAGTCATGACCCTGCTCCCTGGCTGCGCGATGCTTGCGGCGCCAGCGAGGGGGAAGGAGATCCACGGCTACGCGGTGCGTCACGCCTTGGACTCGGACGTCGCCGTCGGTAGCGCGCTGGTCGACATGTACGCCAAGTGCGGCTGCCTGGAGCTGTCAAGGGCCGTGTTCGACCGGCTGCCGAGGAGGAACGTCATCACCTGGAACGTTCTCATCATGGCCTACGGCATGCATGGGCTCGGTGACGAGGCCATCGCGCTGTTCGACCGAATGGTGGCGAGCGACGAGGCTAAGCCGAACGAGGTCACCTTCATCGCCGCACTAGCAGCCTGCAGCCACTCCGGCATGGTCGACCGTGGCCTGGAGCTGTTTCATAGCATGAAGAGGAACCACGGGGTCGAGCCAACGCCAGACCTTCACGCCTGCGCTGTTGACATTCTCGGTCGAGCTGGCAGGCTGGACGAGGCCCACAGTATCATCAGCTCAATGGAGCCAGGAGAGCAGCAGGTGTCCGCGTGGAGCAGCTTCCTTGGAGCTTGCCGGCTGCACCGGAACATCCCTCTTGGCGAGATTGCTGCCGAGCGGCTGTTCGAGCTCGAGCCCGACGAGGCGAGCCATTACGTGCTCCTGTGCAACATTTACTCCGCCGCCGGCCTATGGGAGAAGTCATCAGAGGTGCGGAACAGGATGCGGCAGAGGGGCGTCAGCAAGGAACCCGGCTGCAGCTGGATCGAACTCGACGGCGTGATCCACAGGTTCATGGCTGGTGAGTCTGCACACCCAGAGAGCACGCTGGTGCACGCGCACATGGACGCACTCTGGGAGCGGATGAGAGACCAGGGGTACACGCCAGACACGTCGTCTGTGCTTCACGACATTGAGGAGAGCGAGAAGGCGGCGATCCTCCGGTACCACAGCGAGAAGCTCGCCATTGCCTTCGGGCTGCTGCGGACGCCACCGGGCGCAACCATCAGGGTGGCCAAGAACCTGAGGGTGTGCAACGACTGCCATGAGGCTGCTAAATTCATCTCCAGGATGGTTGGGAGAGAAATTGTGCTGAGGGACGTGAGGAGGTTTCACCATTTTGTGGAGGGTGCCTGCTCCTGTGGGGATTACTGGTAGAAGAAACATTATATCGTTACAGACAGGGCCTAATAAAGTGTGTTTATTACTAGCTCATACAGCACGTCTAATCAGCACTCAGAATTTGTATCTCATCTGTTACCAAGTATAAACTGAATTTATATCGTTACAAACTTACAGGACCTAATAAATTGTTTATTACTAGCAGAGATGATAACGGATCGGAGCGGAGCGGATAATATCTTCTCCATGTCCTAATCCATATTTTTCGGTCGGATTCGAAATAGAGCGGATATTATACGGATTTGAATATGAATATGGATTTTTTAGATCTCGGAAATGGTACGGATTCGGATCGGGGTTGAAGTAGAAGCGGACTTTTCTAAGTCGGATAATATGCTCTGCATGTCGTATTTTAAGATGAGAAATAATCCATTAACTAAAGTTATAAATTAGCAATACAACACCAAATAATCATCATCAATCCACCACTTTGACTTAAGAGCTGATAAAATTAATACAAGTACTCAGTTTAAATTTAAGAATATAAAACAAGCATGTAAAAGAAATAAATAGGCAATCATTACGATTATCATTCCATGTATTGAAAAGATATTTAAATTAGTATATATAGTTGATGAGCTTTGTTTGTTTATGGGCTACATGGGTTGGACTGACTTGTATTCTTACCGGTTGGGCTCTTTAAAATATTCGGATTATCCTATTATAAGCGTTGGATAATCCACATTTAATTATCGGATAATCCATATCTATCAAATTTCACCAATTTCATATCCTACATCGTATCCACGTGAAATCGAATTTGGATTATCCGCATCCATACACAAATATTAAATATACTTCTCTATATTCTTAAAATTCGGATTCGTAAAATTCGGATTCGGATCGGATCGGAGGATTATCCCTACCACTTTCACCCCTAGTACTAGCTCATACACCACGCTATGAACAACCACTTTGGCTATAAAAACAATCTGTCTAGCCAGCACTCAGAATTAGTATCTCATCTGTTACCAAGTATAAACTGAATTTAAAGCAAGTAAAGAAACCCATATATATAAGGTAAACATTGAGAAAGCATTAACTTGGACAAAATATTATCATCGGCCTTTTGATATGGCATAGTATGTTGGCCGATGCAATCTGATCGGTGAGGAGCACTCATTTTTTTTCATTGTTTTTCTTTCTCCTCCCACACCCGCCGCCGCCAGCGTTGTTGGATAAATAATGTTGTTGAATAACACTCAGATGTCCGATAGCATTAAAAATGTTTGCAATAAACTTATGGAAACTGCTTCCGTACTCCCTTTTCTAAAACCTGCATGCATCTCAAAGCAATAAATTAAAGAAACTATTTTTTATTATTATTGTCGCACAGCTGGGTCCCGTTTGGGTCCAGCCCATCCAAGTCCAGCGAGCTCATCAGACGAGAAGTAACGTGTGCTCAGGTATCCATCTTCATGTTGCCGTTTCCGTTTCACTCATGTCCGCTATCGTCTGCTTCCTCTTCCATTCCCGAGCAGCGGGACCTCCTTCCCTGATCAAACACAAGGACACAAGATGAAATATGTCGACACTCCCTACACAAACTACGCCATTAGTATTAAGATCCGTTAAACACATGTTCTGAACTTCTGATGATCAAACACAAGGACAAGAAGCAGTCAAATTTATGAGTACAAAAGTACTAGTCTGAGTCTCTCTTCAGGGATATCCTCTAAAAAATATGTTCGTTGCTCACATAATGATAGTAAAGGCACCACCTCAATGAAATTATAGAGGAACACATGAAGAAGTCTTTATGAAAATCAACCAATGAAGGTTGTTGTGCACTATTTTGACATAAAAGTCCACAATTCTTGAAAAAACAAAAATGTGATTTAGCACTTAGCTGTGATGGAATGCATTACTCACATACTCAACAATTATTGCTTAGAACACCACCTCCAAATTTGTGGATCGGGATCATGAAAATAAAGTGCAAAAATAATAGAAATATTTTACAACCAGATTTTTGGTGATTCTACTCTAAGGCCTAGGCTACTAACTAAACAAACAACAACCCTATTCTCTGATAACAAGCACATGAGCACAAATGCCATCTGTACATATCTTCTGTTCTGCCCATGGTTTTAGATTTCTGGGCATCATTGCAAGTACCACTTGCATTGCATAAGCTCAGCAAGGTAGCTATTGGTTCACTTGGTACTAAGACATAGAGCAATTCAGGATCTGAATTTTGAAACCTCAGATAAATAGAATCCTTCACTTGGTCTGCAACTGCAGGTGTGGAACATGGATAAGAACATGAGGAGCAGTAGGTACCAAGGGAGATCTCACCGTACCGCCAGCTCACTCATGTCGAATTGCCTTTGTTCTGTTTACTTCTCAAATCCTTAACAAGCTTGCATGTCTTTCATATCATTAAGCTCCATACACTAAAAACAGTTATATCTTTCTCTGAATCTTCACTAAACAATAGGTATACAAACTACAAAGATCCTCAACAAATTACATGATGTCAAAATTGGCAGGATGATGTCTTTGCTTGCCAAACTGGTCCTGGCTTACCTCGTTGATTTGCACATTGTACAAATTTGGAAGATGTACCGTAAAAACCATGTAGTGATTGTTTCTCTAATGGAAATTCACAAGTATGCATAGTGTCTAACTTATGGTGCATTAAACCAGATACAATTACAGCCTGTCACTGACACAAACAACGGAAATATTAAGCAGTCGATGGCATGGACCACCTCACCCCCAAATCTCACGCGAGGACGTGGATCGAGGCCCAGACCTCCTCTGGTCAGTGCCCCCGAACTTGGCAGCTCCCTGTTCATAGGGGCATGGACGACTCGTCAACGCAAGGGGGCGCGCGTATAGGCCCTTCCCCTGGCCGATGGCCCGGCGGCTCACGGGAGCTTCTCTTCCTCCCCGCCTCCCCGGTGACGAGGCAGCGCCGAGCCTCCTTACCGGCTGCCAGCATAAGGAAAATGGGATCGGGGGAGGAGGGGGATGGAGGTCCCGCTGCTTGAGAATGGCCGCTGCTCAGGAGTCGGGAATGGAAGAGGAAACACGAGAGCGGACGGGAGTAAATGGCGGCGTGAAGACAGAAACCTGAACACACGTTACTTCCCCTCTGGATTAGGGCTGGGCTCGGGCTGACTGGAAAGGGCTGGTCCAAGCGGATCTAGTTATAAAAATAATATAAAATAATTTCTTTTATTTGCTATTTTTAGATATGTGCAGTTTTTAGAAAGAGGAGTACCGTAGCAGTTTTCTAAACTTATATGCTAGAAAAACTTGTGTGATACTTGTAAAAAATTACCATTGAAGAAAATATTGCATCTAGGCAAAAGGGACAAAGCAAAGACCTAATCAGGAACATTACGGTGTGATGGACTGAGACAAATAAAGATATCGAAACAACAGTCAACAAACATATATAAGTATATAACCAACTATATTTCTTAGTTATTAAGTGGAATGCTTTCCTTTTTTGCTACTACTTTAAGTAGGACCAACAGCTTCTTGTTTTTTTGATTCTCAATAGCTTCTTGTTGATCACAATTTCACCCTTCAAAATTACTAATTTAGGACTTATTTGCCTATTCATTCAAATTAATCGGTCTCAATAGCAACGGTGGAGCCCGCCAATCTGGTGGCAAGCTAGCCATTCAGGCGCGATGGCACGTCAGAGTGGTTTGGCCATAACAGGGTAGTAGACGCGGCCAAACGAATTATGTGATAATATAAAAAACTGACAGTGTTAATTTTAAAAGTTGATTATAAAAGTTTATATAATAGAAAAAATAGGAGTGTGTGGATGGGTTGCTTTGCCGCCCGCATGCAGCAATAACTATTGCTCAGCATCCCTTTTTAATTTGTAAATTTGACATCTTTCTCATTCCACCTCCAAATATAACAAATAATATGTCTATTTTAATTGTCTCAACGAGCTCTTTACGGTGGTGCACTCCAAATTGGTATTTGAGAATGTTTTTGGTGTTGGCATATTGAAAGTCCTAATTTGGTTTAACTAATTGATGAAACCTTATCTAAACTAACCTCTTTGCTCTAAATGTCACGAGATAGGTTGGTTCGTGGAGCTAGGTGGCACTCAAGGAGGATGGAGTTGACCACATGTGATGATGATCAAGTGTTCTACTTTAGAAAGGAAGAAAGAGAAAAACAAAATCCTATGAAGATAAGACAAAGGTATAAACAAGGATTTTGTTTTGCGGATCAAGATACGATAGACCCCATGGAGAAAGTCGCTTGAAGGCTTCAAAGAGAATATTGAGATACTTGAAGTATACACCTAATGTTGGACTTTGGTATCTCAAGGGGTCAAAATTTGAGTTGATTATATATTCGGGCTTTGACTATGCAGGATGCAAGTGAAAAGGAAGAGCACTTTGGGCACATATCAACTATTGGGAAGGTCACTTGTCTAATGGTCATCTAATAAATAAAATATTGTTGCATCAGCCGCCGAAGCCGAATACATATCCACGAGTAGTTGTTGTGTACAATTGTTATGGATGAAGGCCACATTGCAAGATTATGGCATCAAGTTTGGGCAAGTACCATTGCTATCTGACAATGAAATCTCTGTGAAGACTATTAGCAACCCGGTTCAACACTCAAGAACAAAGCATATTGATATCTGCCATCACTTCATTAGAGATCACCAAGCAAAGAAGGATATCACAATTGTGAGTGTGGGCACCGATGATCAACTTGTCGATATATTCACCAAGCCACTAGATGAGAAGAGGTTTTGCAAGCTAAGAAATGAATTGAACATTCTAGACTACTCCAACATGAGTTGAATGCACCCTAACTTATGGCATGCCTCTCCTTCGACAAAGCCAAGGTAAAATTATTTGACATGTGCATTCATTCTTGCTAAGGACATGATCAGAGCATGTAAACATGAGATTCTAGGAGCATTCTTGAAAATCAAATGGATTTGATGCTTGTATGGTACCACTACTACTTTCTATGCTTAACATGATCTAGTGGCAACATATGACATGTTTATGGGCTTGTGAACCTAGTGTTTAATCTAGAGAATGAGCACTAAGTGTTAACCGATGCAAGTAAGATAGCCATTGAAAGATGTGTCAAGAAGCTTACTGAAAGGATCAAGATGCCCAAGAGGGGGAATCGAACTAGTCTAAAATTTCTTGTATTAACTACGCCGTAATCACTAGCCCATTTCACCCCTTGTGCCTAAAAGTGTTCTATCTTCTAACACACAAAAGGACTTTCACCCTAAGTTCCAATCCTACTCTAGCATGGCAATTCTAGAAATGTAAATGGCAAGAATTGAAATGCTCAAAGTAAATACAGAATGTAAAGAGAGGAAAGGAACACGACGATTTTTTTAGGTATCAAGGTGTCGGCAACCCCCCTCCCCCGGTCCTCGTTGGAGCACCCACACCAAGGTATCGCTTCCCCTTGGTCCGCGCAAGGACCAAGTGCTCACTCTAAGCTAGTTCTTTGCCTCTCCAGCCCGGTGAATCTCCCACAAACGATCACAACACACGATAGATCATCCACATGCTCCACGGAATGATCACCATGCTCTCGATCGCCACCAAGCCGTCTACGTGATGCCGATCACCAAGAGTAACAAGCACAAACTCTCACTTGACCCAAACAAGGCTAATGAGGAAGGTTGATGCACACTTTCTACTCTCTACATGCTAATGAGGATGTTAATCTTGTGATTAGCAAATCTCCAAGACCTCACTAGGCTCTTGCACTCACTTGCACTCTGAAGGGTTTTGTCTATTGTTCAAATGAGCAAGAGCGCCTCTATGAATGAGTAGAAGGTTTATTTATACCCATGTTGATATCTCTTAGCGTCACCATAATGTTAAGTTGTCATCCCAAACAGTGGCCTAGAAATGTGGTATTAAATCATACTCCTAATTATCTGCAAGCGCACAGATAGAATATCATGTAGCATAGATAGAATATCATTGTAGCATTTCACTTAAAATGAATTCTAAGTATCGTTATTTATATTTTACCTAGGAAAGTGAAAACATAACCTACTCCAGGAAAACTATACTCTAGTGGTGAGAATGATACTAGAATCTAGATGAGTAGCTAGCTAATCTTTTCTATATGCAATAGGAACATGGAAATAATTTTGACCAGTGCAATTCTACTCATAACAGGGATCAATCATCAAGATATATATATATATAAATGATAGAGTAATGAGCACATCAATTGAGCATACATGATAATAAATGAGCAATATAGACAAGCATTCCATAGTTCAACTCATAGACACACATTATTTCTAGGGTCACCAGTGTCACATTAAATACTAAACAAGAGAACTCCTAAGTATTCATCATTACAAGTCAATTACCTACTTAGATTAGTACAATTACTACCATGCAATCATTATTAAGACTACTTAATAACCATACAAAAGGGACACTCGATAGGAAAGATTGCAAACAGAATACATTCTAACCTAGGAGCCAGGTCTTACTTAGTCTTATAGACGGGAGGTGGACTATAGAGGAATCAATGGGCCTATAATGGTCACACTCATGAACTACCACATGTTCAAGAATATAAGGTGCATCCGCAGATAAACAATATCTAAGCACCACGCTTACATAAGGTTTACCACTCACTCTTGATATATGAGAATGAGCACTATACGATCTCTTAGATAAATAATAAGCAATTCTAACTATGCATGGAGTAAAATCAAAGTAAACAAAGAACATTGCAACTAAGAACATAATATAGATTAAGAACAATGTCGAATCAATTGTAACAAACATATTGAATATGAAAGATTACAAGCTTGGGATTTAGAACTTTACCAAGCTCTAGTTCTCGTGATGATCCTAGAGCTCCAAGCCTCTTCTACATTCACCAGATGATGCTGACGGACCAGAATGCCAGAGATATCATTCGTAGATGATTACTCGGACCAGTCCTGGGAAGTCAAGGGAGATCCAAAGACATGGTACGAAGTATACATGGACTAGGACTCTCATTGTAACTTAGTCGAGCTACTGAAGGAAGTCTTGTAATTAGAATAGGACTCTGTTGTAACCGACTAGGACTCGATATGTGCCATGCTCTACCAGATTATATAAGGAGAAGCAGGCACATACCCCTACTATCGAATCTTGAATCATAACACAAGGCACACGCTGCACTGGACGTAAGGTATTACGCTATTTAGCAGCCTGAACCAGTATAAATCGCTATTTTTGTGTTCTCGCCGAGTTCTACGAACGCCGATCCCCACCGAACAAATCATCTCAAGAAAACCCGTGACGAGTTGCCGGTTATTAAACACAGACAGCTGGCGCGCTAGGTAGGGGCTCTCAGCGATTCCACGCTCAAGAGCTCGATGAACCACTTCAACATGTTTCTGACGGGGTCAATTTTCGTTTTTGGCTCATGGACTTGCATCATGGACGATCAAGGAAAGTTGCACCGACACCTTCAACCTGAATCAGAACCACAAGCCATGCTAAGGATAGATGATCTCAGTCTAGCACTGAAAAAACTCACACTCAAAAATTCGCAAGGATCAACAGATTGGGCTATAGTCTCCGACTCCTACCCGGGCACGAATTCTCGGTCCGAAGAGGACTCAGATTCCAAGCATCACATCCCCTTCGGATTGCACAATACAACAAAGACCTTCCAAGAGTTGATCAGATCGAACTTCAAGAAGCTTCAGCAGATCCCGCTTACAAGAGCCCAGCAAGGACTCGTGTTGAGCTCAACCAAACAAGGCAATATCGTCCATTGGCCAATACAAACAGCACCGGCTAGGTTGGTTGGCACAATCGACCAACAGTTACCATATCAATATGGATATCAACTCCCCTTCGAAGAGAAAGACACCTCAACAGAGCTAATCTCTTGCGCTTCTACCCTAAAATCAATTACACCAGGATCAGCAAGCCAAGGTTTCACTTGCGAAGTCTTCATGGCAGGACAACAATCATCACTACGACCTCTGACTCCTCCAGATGCCTTTCATGACGATGAAACCTTGAGTATGATATCCGATGATGATCTAGAAGGACCCGGTGAGACTGAGACCTTAAAGGCAGAAAGAATAAGGAGGAACCAAGCTAAAGATGCCCATAGAAGGCGGGCGACTCATCGTAAGGAGGCAATTGAGCGATACCAAGCGCGGCTTGAAGAATACAATAGTCGCAGGCGCTTGGCAGAGGAAGCCGAGTTGCAAGCTCGTAATCAGCGCAATCAGGACATACAATCTCAGTATGATCATGATAGACGACGGGCTGACTGCTCACGCAACCTCGAACCTGAGTTTATGAGGGTAGCTGGGCACAAAGTGTACCAAACCCCTTACCAGAACATTATGGCTTTAGCCACGGAGATGAGAGCAAAAGACAACCGCACACCAGATGAAGAACGCCAGTTGATCATGCTTCAGTCTACCGCACTACAACTCAAAGGTAGAAACCTTGAGTCATTAGCTAATGCTCAGGACTCTTCCCATCCAAGTCAGAGACACCCCGCTCATGAACGCCTCGGCCGGATTCCAACCAAGAGTCGTCTGGGAAATCGAGTCCCTGACCAAGCAGAAGGTGGAGCCGAATCATCGTATCGAGGAGTCGACAATTTGGGCTCTGACGCAGTCGACCGTGTGACAGAACTACCCAATTTATAAGAGCACAAGTGCAAAAACCTCCGCCGGAGCAGCTAAATTAGCACACTTGAGCCCATATATAGTCGATTGGGCATAATTGCAACACTTGGTTACACGCAATTGATTTTCTTCATTGTCACTTGATATACCATGTCTGTGCTGAACTGACTGCTCAACTGACGGCGAAAACCTGGGGTGTTACAACCCTCCCCCTTAAAAGAATCTCGTCCCGAGATTCTGGATGAAAAACTTTTCAAGGGAAGAGAAACATAACACCCATCCTTAATCACCGGTGTGGCGGAACGGTCCCAATCCAGTGGCCCACAGGTCCCCGTCAGCCTCTGACAGCCGAACCTATGTCCCACGCGATTAAGACTGATCGTCACTGGGCTGCATCGGTGCCCATTGTCCGCAGGATCATCTCACAATTCGGTCACAACACTGGATACTTTTACAAATAACATCGGAATACAGAGCGGAAGACTTAAATAACATTAGTTTTACAAACCAAGGTTCCAAATAAAATTAAAGGTGCAGTTATTACAAACCATGTTCGGGTAATAGAAATAGGCAACGTAGCGGAGTACAACAAAATAAAGATACTTGAAAACACCCAGCCCGAGGGTGCACAAATATTCTTCGGCCTCATCGGCCTCTTCCTGGACGATGGTCATGCAGCAGGGCGCAAGACACATCGGGGACTCAGTCATACCTGCAGCATGGGTAACAAACCCTGAGTACTAGGGTACTCAACAAGACTTACCCGACTAAAGAAAAAGGGGAGAAGACTCAGGAATGAGAGGCTTAGGTAGTCAAGGTAAGGCTTAAGCAAGATCAAGTATTTTGCAGAAAAAGCATTTTGTAAACCTTGTTATATTTTTGGAAAGATTCCAGTATTTCTCAATTCTTCATTGTTCATGATTCATTTTACCTTTCAAAAACATACCTAGTTGAGAACCACTCTCTGTTGACAGTCAGTGACCAAGTCTCCATAACCGAGGAGCAACGTTAATCCGGATAAATAATACTCAGCTGAGGATCCCTATCCACACTGCATATGTAGCATCCCAAGCTTGCATATGCCAACTCGTCTACCATGATTCCTCCAAGATTGGGCCCGGTCCTACGCCACCCGGAAGTACAGTACACCACTCCTATCCAGGTACGACGACCACGTGGGTACATGCTACTTCCGCCATCTCTCCACTCCCAGTGCGCGGTTGTCGGTCCAATAAAGGATTCCTCAGAGCCAGAGCTTTCCGAAGTATGTGAATAGTTACAAGTCTTGACCAGCAGGCCCCCATACGGATGGTCCCTAAATTTTTCCGCCAGCGACAAGCACCTCGGGACTCTAACCCAAGAGTACAGGTTCTGTCGGTTTTTCAACCCTGTCCCGGTCGGTGTCAACTGTTGAGTCCCGGACTACAACATGACGGCCACCGTACGCTCGGACAACCTCTCCTCGCAATTGACTAGGTACGGATCAGATACCTAGCCAATGGCCGGGGAGTAAAACCAAAATTCCCATAAAAATTTCTTTAAGTGATCACACTTTTGAAATTGGCATTTTTATTGCAAATCTATTGTATAGCATTACTAAGCATTTGCAAATAGTTTTTAAACAGGGCAGGTGGATCTTCTGGTGGAGGTAAACAGTGCAGGTAATAGGTCATCACACAACTCCTATAACCTAATGCAGTAGTTTAACTCAAAGACATTTAAGTAAACCTTTTATAAAAACAAGGAAGGGTTAAAATGCACCGGGGCTTGCCTTGAAGAGCAAACAGGACAGGCTCGGGGTCGGCAGTGCAGGTGTCGGAGCTCGGGGTTGCCTCAGGGGTAGGTCCGTCAGCGGCTGCTTCGACTTTGACGTTTTCTCCTTCGGTCACTATACGGATGCAATGATGTATGCTTATGAGGATGCTAACATGAACAATACAGCATAGGACAAAACCACTGATTCTAGAGTACAACTTCTCATCGTGTAAGTAATTTCTAGAATGGACATAAAGTTACTTATCTTTATCCCTAAGCAAAATTAATCAACCTATAAAGCATCATTTATCCGACCTAAACACAAATCATGCATGGCATCACAAACATCATAGACCAAAAGGGTGGGGGTCTATGAACAGCAAACAATCCAAAAGTCACATCACAGGGCAATCAATATAAACCCTAATCACTTTTCTAATTTTTTCTTAATTATTAAAAAGGTCATTTTGTGAAGTTGCTCTAAAAATTACCAAATTAATCTCATAAGTTCATTATGGTATAAAAAGGTGGCAAAACAAATTTCATAATTTTTGGAGGTCATTAAGGTGCTCAATTAAGATCAGTCATTAATTAACAAAAGGCACTATATAACAATTAAAATAAATGCTCAAAAATCAACTTGTTCCAAAAGACTTCAAAAATCTACCAGAGACTAAGCATGGCATAGGAAGCTCACAAAAATTTATCTCATGATTTTTGGAGTTATAAATGATTTTCTAAAAAATCTAAAACCATCCATTTCTTAATTAAAATAAGGATTTTTCATTTTCAAATTCTTGCATAAAAGTCAAGTTTTATATTTTTATAAAATACTTCAAGGTATAAAGAGTCTACCATGAATTTTTCAGAATTTTTGGAACCGCACAGAAAATCACACTAAAAGATGAAAACTGAACACTATTCAAATTTTTCCAAAAAGGAAAAAGAGCGCTGTGCTCCTTCCTCGCAGGGCTCGGGCGAATCGCGCGACGGACCGCAGGGCTCGGGCGAATCGCAGGCGAGGCGGACGGCGGGCCGGCCGCTCGGGGCTCGCGCTGGGAAAGCCGAGGGTTGGGAAAGATTCGCGAGCTCACCGTGAGTCGGGAGGGAGGCTCGGCGAGGCGGTGCGGGGTCGGAGGAGGGAGTTCGACGGAGGCGGCGGATCTCTTCGGCGGCGAACGGCGTCCGGCGGCTCTGTCCACCAAAAGAGGTCGCCGAGGGTGCGGTTAGGAGCGCATGGAGGTGAGGAAGAGAGGGCAGGGGTCGGAGGGAAGAGAGAAACACTCACGGCGGCGAATTTCTCGCTAAGCCAAAACGCGGCCGTTTGCCGGAGTCGGGGACGAAGCTCCCGCGCCAGCGAGAGGAGGGCGGAGGGGTGAAATTGGTTGCTCAGGAAGGTGGAGAAGCTCAAGGCGAAGACAACGGCGGTCTCGGCGGGCGCTGGGGTGGTCTGGTGGCTCGGGGTGCCGTGGTGGCGGCAATGGCGGAGCTCGACGGCTTCTTATAGCCGCGGGATGGAGCGGGGGGGGGGGGGGGGGGGGGTCCGGGCGAGGGGTGAGGAGCATTCGCGCGGCACTAAAGGAGGTAGGGAGCAGGGTAGGGCGGCTCGGCATGGGCGGGAGCTCGCGCGCGGCGCGGCGGCTTGCCGGCGGCCGGCATCTGCGCGCTGTCCGCAGCCGTAGGGGAAGGAGGAGGGTAGGGTAGGGGATGGCGAGGCGGCGGTAGGTAGGGGACCGGAGAGGTCGAGCGCTTAGCGCTGGCCTCGGGCGACACGGGCGCGGGTCAGCCGGGCTCGGCGAGGCTGAGGCTGCGCCGCTGTAGGTAGGGGTCCGGAGAGGTCGAGCGCTTTAGCACTGGCCTCGGGCGACACGGACGCGGGTCAGCCGGGCTCGGCGAAGCTGAGGCTGCGCCGCCGTCGGCCGGGGCCCCCTAGCATTAAAGCTCGCAAAGAGACGTTACCCATTCCAAATCTACTCCCTTTCTGAAATTTTGAAATTACTCCCAAAACTTGAACTACACAAAGAAAACACAAAACACCAAAGTTGCTCAAAACTTTGAGACCTACAACTTTGTCAACATAAACTTTTTCTGAAACTCAAAAGTTTTTGAGATAATTTTTGAAAACCGAAAAGGGGACAAAACTGGAGTTTGAAAGAATTTGAAATTACTTCTGATTTTATATTGAAACTTGAAAATCTGTAAACACCAAAGTTGTTTCTCTTGACAAGATCTACAACTTTGCTAAAAGGACCAACCTCAAATTTTGAATCGTTTTGAAATTAATAAAAGAGGGGTAAAAACCAGGGTTTGGAAATCAGGGTTTTTCAAAAGGAAAAAAATGAAATCTGTTTTTGATTTTGAACTTTGATTAACACAACAAAACATCAAGACACTTAACTGAACAAGAATTACACAAAGCTAGGCACAGAGGTGAAATTACCATTTTGCCCTCATAGGAAGATTTGGGCTTTTAGGGTTTTAGAAAAAGGAATCACTACACACAAAATACCTTAAGGAAAGGTAAAGGCAAGCAATCAATAGACAACATTAATGCATGACAAGAATGATTATGACTTAAGATGATGACATGTCAGGTTAATTACAAATTAAACACCAGAGGTGTTACAACCGGTTATTGACAGCTCAAGATACCGACTTCTCGACAGAACAGAAACTGTTATGAACAGAACAACTTTCCGATCTTTCATGTTATTTCCCGATTACTAGCTCTTGTCAGAAGAATTTTCTTGACTGATTCCCATTGAACATTGAGGTACACTTAAGACATCACTGTTAGGTTGAAAGGAAAGCCAAAATTGCATTATTACTTTGGGAGGAATCCAAGATCATATTACTTCAAATTTTAGATCTTTGCCTATTTGAGACTATAGTGAATATTCATCCCTTGAGATGGTTAGGAACTGACCGACGACAACCACAGTTTATACTACTGTGAATGTCTAATCAGTCAGATAGCAATCAATGGAAAGCTACATAAGGTTCTATGTGTGCAATTCTCTTTCTCTGGTGATGACACTGTATTATCTGAATATGATAAGAGAGCGGTGAATATGATAGCTGACTCAACCAATTCCACGTCTTCACTGATCCTTCTTTATGGAATTCTCAGCCCAAACAGTGATAGTCACTCAGGTTGAATTTGATGCAACCTCTTTGGTAAAAATACCAAGTTACTAAATCTCTGTACTACCGAGCAGATCAACATCATTCTTCTTCATGGTGTAGTTGGAACTCAGTGGAACTGGATTGTTGAACTACTTGGGTCAAAGAGCGATCTTCTCAAATTCACTCAACAATGCAGGAACATAATCTGAAATCTGACGTTTGACACTTCAATTTGTTATCAATTGCACATCTTAAAAAGCTGATCTCTGAAGGATACCATGACTGCTCAAGAATAAGGGACTGATTATGAATGTCCATTCTAGCTTCATCCAATATAATCTGAGATAATCTTTCCATAATAGCCCAACGTATCACCAAGCAGTCCTTACTCCAATTATAATTCTGACTGAGTTACTAGGCTGGCGTACTGTTTTGTATTAGCATTGAAATTTTTTCCTAGATAGAGTTGGCTAGAACATGTCAGAGACTTGGATGTACGAGTGCCACAAACAATATCAGTGGGTTTATAGACTTCTGGCATAACATTGTTCTGTGAGACATAGCCTTTATATCTACCAAAGGGTCATTTTTGAACTGGAGATTAGCTTTTTAATGACTGAAACTAATCAGTTGTCTCTCAACACTAAAAAGCTCCAAGATTTTAGCTTTTACTGTAAGCATTGTCGAATATCAATGCACATGGTCACCACCAAAGTCAGTCGAGAATCAAACACATCTAGGAGGATTGAGTTGACTGTGATATCATCATTCAAATATATGTATTAAGTTCAGACAGAAAAACTTCTGGACCTCAGGTATCTGGTTCAATAACACACCATTTCTATTGTTCATCCTTCAGCTGATACTTGCCCACTTTTAAGAATTTTGTGCCACTTTGCTTTCTAGAGTTGTGTAGTGTCCCGCTGTGCTTCTTGGAAGCATCCACCCTACATCTAGGGTCGTGGACACTATTAAGCTCTAGGTTTGCTCTTGGGGTTGATTCTCGGGACATAGGCTATAAGTTTCTAAAAAGAAATTTAAAGCTCCCATTCACCCTCCTCTGGTCTCCTTTGTGTAACACTTTCGGTCCTTCAATTGGTATCAGAGCGTGTTAAAGATCTTCCACCTTAGCCGGTTCCAGATCCACAGAAGGCGACATGGATCGCGGCATGGGCAAACCGCCGTTTTTCGATGGGACGAACTATGTGTATTGGAAGATACACATGTCGGCCTATCTTCAGAGTATGGGTGCTTCTATTTGGGAGATTTGCAACAAGACTGATTACGTGGTCTTGGCTGCTGAGGTTGAGAAACTTACTGCTGCTCTTCTCAGTCAAGATAAGTTGCTTAGACGTGCTGCTAGAGAGAGGAAGGAGTTTAGGCAGAAGTGGAAGGATGCGGTGAAGGAACTTGAGTTTGCCAAGTCCACCATTGTAGTCACCGAGGAGGGTGAGTGTGAGATGTGCTCCAAGCACATGACTGACCTTCTCACTTTGAGAGGGAAGTATGTTGCTTTGGTTGGAGAAGTGCATGAGCTTAGGGATAGACCCGTGTTGCTGGGTGCATGCAAGTCTTGTGCGGGCTTGCAATCTGAGTTGGCAGAGAAGAATGCAAAGATTGTGTCTCTTGAGAAGGCCAGCTCGGATAGCACTTGTGTGTTTAGGTGTGCTTTGTGTGAGAGCTTAGAGATGGAGATTGCGAATGTGAAGCATGACAAGATGCAAACCGAGGAAGAAAACACATACCTTCGGACCATCTTGTGATGGGTGTCTTGTGGTGAGCCACAGCTTGGGATGATGATTGCCCAATTCAAGCGTGCTGCTGGAGGTCCAGGTGTAGGCTTTGCTCAGGGGATGGAGAGTGCTGCTTCTTTTGGCAAGGTTGGAGAGTTTAGTGGTCTCAATCCGAGTGAGAAGCTCAACTCCACTACTACTCCCAAACTAACCAAGATTCCTCCTAAAGAGCCTCTCAAGCCTAACACCAAAGATGGAGTGTATGAGGAACCTCCGAGAGCTCCACCAAAGAAATAAGTGTGGTCTCCCAAGCCCAACCACCTTAAGAACAAGCTAGACACCATGCCACCTATCGAGGAGGAGCTCATGCCACAAAAGAACCAAGTGATCCACACCCATTACCGTGAGTACCAACAACCCCCTATGAGAGCGGTGAGGTACCATTGTGAGCACTGTGGGAGAGATGGACACTTGAAGGAGTTTTGCTTTCAGCGCAAGAGAGAGGAGCGCCGTGCAAAGGAGATGAACAACTCGGACATGTACCATCCTTTCCATGATGTACATGCGCCGAATGTTCAAAGGAGGTTTGCTAGGCCTAGAGGTCCAATGCCTCAAGGTCCTAGGCCACAAGGAGGTTTTGCCCGGCGGGATCCTAACTTTGTTGGATATGGACCCTGTTGGTGGTCCTTAACTCATATTTTATACCACCAACTTCATTATAAAAATATATAAAAAATATTCCCAAGACTAGTGAATAGGGCTTTACACTAATACATTCCATGAGTTTTGGTGACTATTCGCTTGCAGGCATACATCGGTGGAAATGCATATAACGGGATGGAAAATAATGCATAAAACATCATTATGCAACACAAATACCAAGTGGCCCACCTACCGTGCAATCCAGGGAATAAGAAGCATGCATTTTACTCATATATATACATTTATTGCTAACCAAGTTTCACATGTAGTGCAAAGTTATGTTTTGCAGACCATAAACATGCATACAGGTGGATAACAACCAAAAAGGCGCAATCCAACACGCCGAAATGCGCAAAATGAACAAGGACACAAAAAGCCCATATAGAAGTGCATCAAACTTCAACCAGATTCAGACCCAACAGGACATTTCAGGCCAAATGGGCTTTGGCCCAGCCCACGGGGGCCTAGCCAGGGGGCGGCTGCCCCCTGGGTCGACCGCCCCCCCAGAACGACGGTTTCAGCCCAATTTTGTTGAGGCGGTGCATTAACTCCTCCCTAAGGCGGTTCCGGGTGATTTTTGCAGCGAAGTCCCTCCTAAACCGACCTAAAGCACCTATATAAGGAGAGGAGGAGGGGAGGCCAAAACAACAAAACACAAAGGAATAGAAGAGCACTTCTGTCTTGAGTAGATCCCCACTCCTTAGGGCTATGCCCTAGTAGCTTTCTAGAGTTGGAGAGTGAGATGTGAGGGAAGAGAGCGGGGAGTACCGGGCTTGTCGGTCTCTCCCCGAGCTTGTACCTCGACGAGCCCTTACCTTGTACCCACATCGGGATCCATACATAGTAAGTGTTCGTGGTTTCTACAGTATTATTGTTCTTTTGATTAGATAAGCTTTATCTCTTCTTGTTTGCGGGTTCGTCGTCCGTTCTCGTAACGGATACTCTAGTAGAGGAACCTCTGAATCATTTGGAGGGGTTCCTGCGCAACGCTAGAGTAGTGATCAATAGCGTAGACGTGGTGTCTAGGCTAGGGTTCACCTTCGTTTGCCTCGTAATCCACGGGTGAGGGATCGGCGGCAGGTGGTGACAGCCCTGTTTGCCCTTAGTTTTCCCCACGTTCGGTTACGGCGTAGAGCTACACAAAGGCCGGAGTTACCTGGCAGACCAGGTATAAGCCGGTGCCCGAAGTGAACAAGTAGAAGTAACGTTTATCTATCTTTAGACAGTAAAGCTTTAGCGATCCGTCTCTATTCCCTTCTCCTTCTCTACCCTTGTGTTGTCCTTGGACGAACTAGATAGAAGAAATACCTCCGTTCCTCGTGGAAATACGATACCCTGAATACCACCGGGTGAAGTGCTACAACGGTAATTCCGTGCGCTTGCGGATTCTTCTGCTTACGCTAAGAAATACAAACAAGCATTTCTGGCGTCGTTGCCGGGGATGGATCGTAAGGTCCATTCTTAGTAACGACGTTAGTAAGTGTCAACAAGCATTTCTGGCGCCGTTGCCGGGGAACGGTTGCTATTTTCTTCGAACCTAGTTCATCCTCGTATCTGTATCCCTTTTTATAAAAACCAAAAATATTTTCTTTTTACCTTTTCTATCATGAAGCCAACCACTCCAATTCAAAATCCGTCCACTTCAAAGGGGGAGTTCGTCGAGCCGAAACCTTCTCCAAAACTTTCATCCAATGATGGACTCCACCCTTATTTAAAATCCATAGCTCGGGCACTACACTTCTCTGGTTTTCATAATGAAGATTCTTTTAACCACTTGCTAGATCTTGAGGAAATTTGCTCATGCCTAAGCATCCCAAGCATGACAAAAGAAACGATTAAGTGGAAATTTGATTTTCGTCTTCCCTCAATGGGGAGGCGAAACAATGGTACGCTAATGTCGTAGAAAGTGTGAATGGGGATTGGGAAGAACTTAAAAACAAGTTTTATCTTGCATTCTTCCCTAGATCCCGTATCACCTCTATACCAAAGGAAATCCTCCATTTCGAGCAAGATGAGGAGTCTATAGGTGCAGCCTGGGCCAGGTATTCGACGATACTACACGCTAGCCCAAACATGTCTTTACCCGAGAGCGTGCAATTGCATCTCTTTTCTACGGGTCTAGATGAAGATGCTGCCCCAGTCCTTGACAGGGCCGCTGGAGGGTCGTTTTCAAGCAAATCTACAACGGAACAGAGAAAAATCCTTGATAACTTCCTAGAGAAGCACACTTCTCCCATTGTAGAACCAAAACCTCTCCAAAACAAGGGCATGTCAAGTTTTGAGGAGCCCTCATCAGTCGAATCAACAACTTTGCCATACATTGATTCAACTTTTGAGCCCTCACCCGAGCTGCAAACACCGATAATGCTTTATCCTTCGGAGTTTGCAATTGAATTCGAGGATTATGACAGAATCACGAACCTTCGTAGGTACGAAAAACGCTCGACATATGAAGTGTCCCCTAAAATAGAGCCATCAAAAGAATTGTTAGTGGAGGTGAAACGTTATTCTGATGTAATTCGGATTCTTTCACCCTCCACGACCATATCTTGCACATTTAGGGGAATAATTGTCGATGCTCTTCACAACCCATCGGTCGGAACAAATATCATGTCAAAATTCTTAGCGGAATCTCTTTTGGGTAACACTCCGCTAATCCCGACCGACAAACTCTTTGAAGGTCCGCCGGGGTTTCTCTGGGAGTGTTGTGGAGTTGCTAAGGCCGTACCTTTTGAAATAAACGAAAACGTGGTTCACCTAGATTTTCATATCTACGACATCCTCGAATTCGAACTTCTGTTAGGCCACCCTTTCGAAAAACTTTCCATAGAGAAACCATTCCGTGGGGGCCCTGATGAACAATTGGGAGCAATCACTTCCGCCGAGTCTATCGCTAGTTCCGCAAATCCAAAGGCGAAGGAGCAGCCCAACGCTAACTCATGCGAGGTGGTAAAATGCATAGCTCCGTGCGTTTCGTTTGAGTTTCAATCTGATCCTTGTGAAACGATACGTCCAGTACCATCCTCGCTCGAGCTTAATCCATGTCCCTCTGGCCATCATAACGTTGTTCTCGACAGCAGTCAAGTATCAACGCTCGTCTTTCATGATAGATCTTTCCAGTGCAAAAACTTTCATGCCATGGACATGTGTGAAGCAACAACTCTAGAAACCAAGCAAGAATCTGTTAATGAGCATGATAACTTCTCTTTTGAGATCCCTCATGTCACATGCTCACTTTTAGGTTCTCTAGAGTTCGTTTTGCTTCAAACCACATGCTTCTACGAGGATCACAACCTTCTCTTGATTCTCGTTGTCAAACTCTTTAAGAGAATGGTTGTGGATGCTTATGTTTATCACAAACATTACAAATCCCGTAATTGCATGGTGGTGCTAACCTTGCAGCTTGAGTATTAATGCCAAATACTTGGTGGTGAACTGGGAATTACACCACCACTGTAGGCTGCAAGATGAAGTTCCCAAGGTCGAGCTTAAGACTATAACTTAAGCACTGCCGGGAGATACCCCGGATTATCCTAAAAAAAAGAGAGTTTTCCTAAATGATAAAAATAAAAAAAAAGGTTTTTCATAATAAAATTGAGCCTTCCCAGTTTTCAAACTGGTAGAGCCTTTCTTGTTGTTTTTTTTGTTTTGTTTCAATAAACAGGTACAAGAATAAGTGTGGGGGAGATCTCCCAAGTATAACCTTTCACACAATTGAGATCTCCCCAACACATTGCACAACATCGAGAAACCCAACATGGAGAAGGACAAGGTAAAAGGTTTTAGAATGGATTGACTTAACTTCCGGGTTGGTCAAATCATTTCTAACTCATCGTAAACTCCTTCATCTTCAAACGATGGTTTGTGCAAAACTCTATCCTCACATCTCCCATGTTTTGAAGATTAAAACTAAACAAATTAAAAAGACAAAACTTTTGACATGTCATCTCCAAGTTATCCTTTGATAAAATTTGCATACTCTTTATTCCTTGCTAATATTCCTATAACTTGTGAACACATTTCATAGGGACCCCATGCTATCTAAGTAATTGAAATATGAGATATAGTAGGATGAAAATGAACCTTGCTCTTTCATGTGAAGAACTTGGGATTTATTTTACAAAAACAAAGTTCAAATAGCATGCTCCTCAATGATATGAAAATTCCTACCAAAGCCATATCTAGTGTTAGATTTTAAAACCTCCAAATACTTGCAACTTACTACTGCATTGAGTTTTGTCAAGTCTTGTTGATGCCTTGTTGAGAAACTTATCATGCCCCTAAGATCAAGATTCACGTACACCCACATAAAAAAATGCTAACTCTTGCACTAAGAGTTACGCAAAAACATGCCTTTCCATTCCACCAAAATAAAAACTCCACCACTTGTGTTATGAACCTCTCTTCCCAAAATTCCTTTTTACTTTTGCAAAATATGGGCTATGAAAAAAATAATCCCATGCCAAAAAGCATGAAGAAAAGAGAAAAGATGCCATGCCAAAGAAGCATGTGCCAAAAAATGAGAGAGCAGAAAAAATGGACAAGTGTCCAAATGAGAAAACAATGGGTACTTCGATGCCCGCCTCTCTCTAAAAAAATAATAATAAAGATAGCCCATATTTTCATAAGTTTCTAAAAAAAGGGAGAGAGAAGCATGACAAAGGAGTTCAAAAGAAAAAAAAATATATACATATATATTCCCCACACTTGCACTTCTTGATCTAAGGGTATGGCATCTTTCTCCTCGGATCCGAGATTTGACTTAGCAAAATATGCAGAGTAAGTATGCCTTCATATCTTTACCTACCCAAACTCCACAAAAGCTTTTTAGGAATAGGAAAGAAAGAAGGCAACACTTTGGTATGCCTTGGTGAGGAACCAAACACATAAATGAGCGATTTGAGAGAATCATTTGAGGAGCTAAGCTATGGTTTACATTTTCAAAATGAAAACCCAAGTTTCTGAATTGATTGATGCAAGGGGATTTGAATCCATGTTGTTCCATTTTTCAATCACCCAAGATATCATGGTAGACACTTCAGAGTTCATAAGTGTAGGTGAAGCTTGGAATAACTTGTATGCAGGTTACATATTAGAGAGATGACCCATCTTAGTCCTAATCTTTACTCGAGGACGAGCAAAGGGCTAAGTGTGGGGGAGTTGTTGGCGGTTCTTATCGACATTTTAATCCCACCAACATAGTCCACATAAAAGGAGAAAAGCATGTATTTTACTCATATATACTTTTATTGCTAACCAAGTTCCACATGTAGTGCAAAGTTATGTATTGCAGACCATAAACATGCATACAGGTGGATAACAACCAAAAAGGCGCAATCCAACACGCCGAAATGCGCAAAATGAACATGGACACAAAAAGCCCATATAGAAGTGCATCAAACTTCAACCAGATTCAGACCCAGCACGACATTTCAGGCCAAATGGGCTTTGGCCCAGCCCACGGGGGCCCAACCAGGGGGCGGCCGCCCCCTGGGTCGACCGCCCCCCTGGTGACGCCACCTGTCCACCGCCTTTGCAGAGGCGGTACAATCAATGTCCCTAAGGCGGTGCTGGGTGAAATTTGCAGCAAACCCCCTCCTAAACCGACCTAAAGCACCTATATAAGGAGAGGGGGAGGGGAGGCCAAGAGACAACAACACACAAAGGAATAGAAGAGCACCTCTCTCTTGAGTAGATCCCCACTCCTTAGGGCTATGCCCTAGTAGCTTTCTATTGTTGGAGAGTGAGATGTGAGGGAAGAGAGCGGGGAAGTACCGGGCTTGTCGGTCTCTCCCCGAGCTTGTACCTCGACAAGCCCTTACCTTGTACCCACATCGGGATCCATACATAGTAAGTGTTCGTGGTTTCTACAGTATTATTGTTCTTTTGATTAGATAAGCTTTATCTCTTCTTGTTTGCGGGTTCGTCGTCCGTTCTCGTAGCGGATACTCTAGTAGAGGAACCTCTGAATCATTTGGAGGGGTTCCTGCGCAACGCTAGAGTAGTGATCAATAGCGTAGACGTGGTGTCTAGGCTAGGGTTCACCTTCGTTTGTCTCGTTATCCACGGGTGAGGGATCGGCGGCAGGTGGTGACAGCCCTGTTTGCCCTTAGTTTTCCCCACGTTCGGTTACGGCGTAGAGCTACACAAAGGCCGGAGTTACCTGGCAGACCAGGTATAAGCCGGTGCCCGAAGTGAACAAGTAGAAGTAACGTTTATCTATCTTTAGACAGTAAAGCTTTAGCGATCCGTCTCTATTCCCTTCTCCTTCTCTACCCTTGTGTTGTCCTTGGACGAACTAGATAGAAGAAATACCTCCGTTCCTCGTGGAAATATGATACCCTGAATACCACCGGGTGAAGTGCTACAACGGTAATTCCGTGCGCTTGCGGATTCTTCTGCTTACGCTAAGAAATACCAACAAGCATTTCTGGCGTTGTTGCCGGGGATGGATCGTAAGGTCCATTCTTAGTAACGACGTTAGTAAGTGTCAACAGACCCTAGGGCGGTGGCTTTGCTATTGAGCGTTATCCCCCACCGTGTTTTGGCTATCGCGGTGAGCGCTCTTCTCCTAGTGGACCATGTTTTCCTGTGCGTGGTGATCACTTTCCCCGTAGGCGTGCTAGGAATGGTTTTGCTATGAACCGTTCTTTGGAGCAGCCGGGCCAACACTGGTACTCTTCCTATTTCACTCACCCCAGTGTTGGACCGTATGGTCACCCTATGTCTTTTTATTGATGTAGGTAAAACGATTGGAGGACATTTGGTTGGTGGATTCCGGGTGCTCAAGGCACATGACCGGAAACTCCAAGTGATTCTACAGTCTTAGTGCAGTCACCGGCAAGGAGTTTATCACCTTCGGTGATAATAGTAAAGGTAAAGTATTATCCCGTGTGTCTGTGCGAGTTAATGATCACTTTGTGTTGCGTGATGTTGCTCTTGTTTCTAACTTGCATTTTAACCTTCATTCTGTTTCGCAACTTTTTGATGATGACTATGAGATTCGTTTTAAGCCGAATCTCAGTCATATTTTGGCAATCTTATGTGTTTGATTTCACCCTTTAGGAAAGTCTTTCGTGCAAATTTCTTGGAGTCTTTTGACATTTCTCGCTGTCTTGTGGCTGGACCTTCCTTCTATGATCTTTGGAAGTGGCATAGAAGACTTGGTCATTTGAGCTTCGACTTGCTTGCAAGGCTTAGTTAAATCCGAGGATTGCCCAAGTTACACTTGGAGAAGGATCTTGTTTGCCATTCTTGTAGACATGGGAAAATGGTTGATGCTCCCCACCATCCAGTGAATCAAGTTATGACCAAGCACCCTGGAGAGCTTTTGCATATGGACCTTGTAGGTCCAGCTCGGGTGAGCTCAGTTGGTGGGAAGTGGTATGTGCTTGTTGTTGTCGATGACTTTTCGAGGTATTCGTGGGTTTTCTTTTTAGCTGAGAAAACTGAGACTTTCTCTTTTGTTCGCAATTTGATGTTGCGACTTCAGAACGAGTTCCCTAAGAACTCGATGAGAGCTATTCGTAGCGATAATGGTTTTGAGTTTAAGAACTCGGATTTTGAAAAGTTTTGTGACTCTTTGGGTTTGGAGCATCAGTTTTCTTCCCCCTACACACCGCCACAAAATGGTGTTGTAGAGAGGAAGAATCAGATCCTTGTTGAGATGGCCAGAACGATGCTCGATGAGCATAGGACTCCTAGGCAGTATTGGGCCGAGGCTATAAACACTGCATGCTATATTTCCAATCGCATTTTTCTCTGAGCTTTCTTGAAAAAGACTTCTTATGAGTTGCGTTTTGGAAGAGAACCCAAAGTGAGTTATTTTAGAGTGTTTAGTTGCCATTGTTTCATACTTAAGAAAGGCAACCTGGACAAGTTTGAGTTTCATTCTTCTGACGGTGTATTTTTTGGGTTATGGAAATCATACTCGTGCATATCGTGTACTTAACCTTGATACTAACCGAGTCATGGAGACATCCGATGTCACCTTCGACGAGACCATGCATTGTCCTTCTTCTAGATTTGACCGTGCAGGTGATCACGAGATTGGTGAACCTCTCTTTGATGATGATGAAGAGGGTGCTGAAGGGATGGAAGATCCAGCACTACCTCCACCTGCTGTGCCACTAGGATCAGCTTCTACTACGACGACTCACGACCCCTACCCCTCTTCGTCGACTACTTGGGGGCCGTGTGATCCACCACCTCGGGCTATACCACTTCTACCTGAGGAGGCACCGGCTACTGTTGAGGGGGAGGTCACATCAGCTAGGGAGGCGCCACGAGACATTCAGCTCCAACACCTTCCTCAATAGATGATCGACAACATTAATGAACGTGTCACTCGGTCAAGGTCACAACAAATCTCTCACTTTGCTCATTCTGCATTTGTTGCTGATTTTGAACCCCGAGATGTTGGACATGCTTTATCTGATCTAGATTGGGTTAATGCCATGCATGAGGAGTTAGAAAATTTTGAGAGAAATCGGGTTTGGGTTCTAGTTCCACCTCCTCCTAAGTGTCACCCTATTGGAACAAAATGGGTTTTCAAAAACAAACAAGGAGAGGATGACCACTTTATGAGAAACAAGGCTAGACTTGTAGCCCAGGGGTATAGTCAGAAGGAGGGGATAGACTATGAGGAGACTTTTGCTCCTGTAGCTCATTTGGAGGCAACTAGGATCCTCTTGGCTTTTGCTGCATCCAAAGGGTTTAAACTTTTTCAAATGGATGTCAAGAGTGCCTTCCTAAATGGCTACATTGAAGAAGAAGTGTATGTGAAACAACCCCCCAGTTTTGAAAATCCCAAGTTTCCAAACCATGTTTTTAAACTTCACAAAGCTTTGTATGGTTTGAAACAAGCCCCTAGATCCTGGTATGATAGGTTGAAAACCTTTTTGCTTGCTAAGGGTTTTAAAATGGGATGTGTGAACAAAACTCTTTTTCTCCTCAAGCAAGGCAATGACATTCTCTTGGTTCAGATTTACGTGGATGATATCATTTTCGGTGGTTCTTCTCAAGCTTTGGTTGCCAAGTTTGCAGATATTATGAGCAGGGAGTTTGAGATGAGCATGATGGGCGAGTTGACTTTCTTTCTCGGGTTGCAAATCAAGCAATCCCGAGAAGGGACGTTCGTGCACCAGGGCAAGTACACAAAGGACATACTGAAGAAGTTCGATATGGGTGAGGCCAAGCCTCTTCCAACACACATGTCGACCATGATGGCCGTGGATGCGGACAAGGATGGAGAAGCTGTGGACCAGAAGGAGTACCAGAGTATGATCGGGTCGCTGCTGTACGTGACGGCGACACGCCCGGACATTCAGTTCACGGTGTGTCTTTGCGCATGCTTTCAGGCGTCTCCGCGGACCTCTCACCGTCAGGCGGTCAAGCGCATTATGAGATACCTTCGTTTCACACCTGAGCTCAAGATTTGGTATTCTTCTTCCTCCACTCTTTCCCTTTGCGGTTACTCGGATGCTGATTTTGTTGGTTGCCAACTTGAGCGCAAGTCCACTTTTGGGACTTGTCAGTTTTTGGGCTCTTCTATTGTTTCTTGGTCTTCTCGCAAGCAGTCTAGTGTCGCTCAGTCTACCACAGAGGCTGAATATGTTGCTGCGGCTAGCTGCGGATACATGGGTGTATGCCGAGTCTCTAAGTGATGAGTGATTGTCAACTGGGATAATGCGCATGTTCTTTGGCTTGTGTTGTGCAGGTGTCAAGCACGGATACAGTGATCAGAGGCAAGGTGAAGGTCAAGTAGAGATGTGCCATGCCGATGGACCAAGAGTGGCGAAGGGCGGACGTGAGGCATGGACTGAGAGACCAGTGGCCCAAGGATCAGCTGTGGTGGCTGACAGCCTGGGACAGCGACGAGCGAAGACTTGCGAGCACGGTGTTGCCTCGGTCGAGGACCTGGGGACACGTGTCGATGGACGGGGTGCACGGGCGGTGCATCCCCTCTACGGCTCAGTTTGGTAGTTGAGCCACAGAAAAACCACCGAGTGGACGGTTTCCAGGTTTGGGCCTCAAAACCTGGGTCCTGATGGTTTCCGAGTTTGGGCCACAAAACTCGGGCTGAGGACGGTTTCCAGGTTTGGGCCTCAAAACCTCGGCGCTGCGGGTTTCTGAGTTTGGGCCACAAAACTCAGGCGATGGTCGGCTGGTTTCCTAGTTTGGACCTCAAAACCGGGGTTTGGTCGTGAAGGCTGGTTTCCCGGTTTGGGCCACAAAACCGGGGGTGCGACGTCCGGGAAAAGGACAAGCAGAGCAGTGGCGGCACGTGGCGGCGATCGCTGAGGTTGCGTCGAGGCAACGCTACCAGTTGTGTGGGCGTGGCCATCGGATCATCACCTACCATGAGTTGGTCCAGAATGACGCTAGGGTTTAGCTGGTTCGCTCTGTAATTAGAGAGGGGTAGAGTAGGAATTAGAATTAGGATAAGTAGAGGGAGACACCCTCCTCCCATTCCATCTCAGTCATTTGCTCTTTGCTTCTAGGGTTTCCTGCTCTCCCAATCCCCTGCTGTAGCTACTGAGATCCACAGAGAACCATACCTCTGTGTACTGGAGATTTTGAGGAAGTGAGGCCGTAACCTCACTGTTGTAGCGTGTGGTAGCCACACAGTTGCAGATCGGTGTGTCAATTCGCATTTTGATTCGTGTTCTTCGCGTTCTTCGTTTCTCCGCGATTTTCCCATCACTCGATCTCCCTTTCTACTGCGTCTTTGCGAAATCCGTTTGAATCAACTTGTTCCTTATAGTGAGGAGATCATTTCCACCGAAGGAATTCATCTAACTCCTCACGAACAAGTAGATCGGGTTGATTTCGTTTTCTTGGCGCTTTTTTGTTCATACTGAAGGACCGAGAAAGCACTAGCAAGGCGACTAGAGGGGGGGGTGAATGGGAGCTCAAAAATTCTTCTCAGAAACTTTGGCCAAACGTCCCAAAATCAACCCCAAGAGACGGCGACCGAAACCGTGATGCTCACGACCCTTGGAAGAGGGTGGATGATCCCTATGATCACAGCGGAGCACCACCAAGAAGAAGCAAACCAAACTCCAAAAGTTCCGGCTCGAACACAAACCCAAAAACCAAGTCCTGGACGTAGATAGACGGCTACGTCGAGAGACTCCTAAATACCTATGCTAACAAGTAGCAAAGATACCTAGAGAGGTTCCTTGGTCAACTACAGGGCCAAACGAGAAGTCCGGAAACCAAGCGAACAAGCCAGGAGAGCAAACGCACTAAACCGGAAGACTCAGGCAATTCCCGGACTGTCCGGCCCTGGGGTCCCGGACTGTCCGCGGTAGGGGCGGACTGTCCGCCGGCAGAAACACCAAAACAGCAAGGTTGCTGAACCCTTGCTGGACGAGTCCCGGACTGTCCGCCAATCACAACGGCGGACTGTCCGCCGGTCAATGAACAGTAACCCGACCGAGGAACTCAGCCACTGAACAGGCTGCTCCCCCGACGCCAGGACTGTCCGCCGGTCAAAACCGCGGACTGTCCGCGACCTTGCAGAGAGGGCGATTTTGATCGCCTTCTCTCCAAATCTCTCCAAATCCGATCCAACTCAAAATCCCAAGTTCCCAAACTTGGAGAAGATGATCACGGGGTAGTTAGGAGACTATCCCCAAGAAATCATCCGCTCAAATCAACCAAATCACCGGGAAATCAAAAGGGAAGGTGGATGAACGGAAAAAGCGCCACGAAAACGAAATCGTCCTGATCTATTCGATCATGAGAAGTTAGATGAATTCCTTTGGTCGAAATGACCTCCTCAATGATACGAACAAATTGGTTCAAACGGATTTCGCAAAGACGCACCGGAGAGGGAGATCGAGTGACGGGAAAATCGCGAAGAAACGAAGAACGCGAAGAACACGAATCAAAACGCGAATCAAGTCATCGATCTGCACTGCAACGGTGAGGTTACGGCCTCACTTCCTCAAATCAACAGTACACAGAGGTGAGTCTCTCTGCGGATCTCAGCTAGCTACAGCAGAGGATGGGAGAGCAGGAAACCCTAAGTGCGAAAGAGCAAATGACTGAGATGACTAACTGAGATGACGGGAGGAGGGTGTCTCCCCGACTACTTATCCTAATTCTAGTCTAAGTACAATTCCTACTCTACCCCTCTCTAATCTAATTACAGAGCAAACCAGCTAATCCCTAGGGTTATTCTGGACCAACTCGGTGGTAGGTGTATCCGACGGCCACGCCCGCACAACTCGTCCGCGTTGCCTCCACGCAACCTTCCGATTGCCGCCACGTGCCGCCCTCGCTCTGCACCCCCGGTTTTGTGGCCCAAACCGGGAAACCAGCCTTTTCCAGCTATCCCCCGGTTTTGAGGCCCAAACCGGGAAACCAGCCTCCAAGTCCAACGCCTGAGTTTTGTGGCCCAAACTCAGAAACCCGCAACGCCCAGGTTTTGAGGCCCAAACCTAGAAACCGTCCTCAGCCCGAGTTTTGTGGCCAAACTCGGAAACCCTCAGCACCCAGGTTTTGAGGCCCAAACGTGGAAACCGTCCACCCGGTGGTTTTTCTGTGGCTCAACCACCAAACCGGAGCTGTAGAGGGGATGCACCGCCCGTGCACCCCGTCCACCGACACGTGTCCCCAGGTCCTCGACCTGAGCAACACCGTGCCCCGCAAGTCTTTACTTGTCGCTGTCCTAGGCTGCCAGCCACCACAGCTGATCCTCAGGCACTCTGGTCCCTCAGTCCAAGCCTCACGTCCGCCCTTCACCGCTCGGTTCATCGGCATGGCACGTCCGCCGCACGGCACGCCCATCCTTCACCGCACCCGGTCCGTCGGCACGACCCGTCTCAACTTGACCTTCACCTTGCCCTCGATCACTGTCTCCGTGCTCGGCACCTGCACAACACAAGCCAAAGACCCTGCGATCAAACCCGTTGACAATCACTCATCACTCAGAGACTCGGCATACACCCATGTATCCGCAATCTCCCCCTTGATGAGTGCATTGTCAACTACTCACACAAATCATAATGGAAAGAAGAAAAGAGGAAGGAAGAGGAAGAGAGAACTCGACCAAATGACCCAAAAGCCTAGCAAAGCCGAAGAAGGTCAAGTGGAAAGAGCAAAAGAACTTGGTCCCCAAAGACATGGGCAACGGCTCGACGCAACCAAGCAAAGCAAAGCTAGCCCTCAAGAAGAGGTAGAACAGGCTCAACACCGCTAGCAGATACCAATTGGAAACTCCAGAGAAAAGAGCTCAAAACCAATTTAAGCCGAATGAAAATTGAAGCAAAATGCTAGTCCCTCAAGATAGAGGCACAGAGGCTCAACACAACTAGCACAGAAAGCTCAAAACCAATGCCTTTCGGCCAAACATGCTCTGAACGAATTGGAATGACTCCAAACGAAAAGAGAACCAATCGATCAAAAAACCCTGAAAATGTTTGCTAGTCCCTCAAGATAGAGGTAAAGGCTCAACACAACTAGCAAACTCCCCCTCGACAAGTGCAAGCAACTAGGAAAACTCCCCTTAGTTGAACATCCAGGAGTATATGATTTGCAAAAACTCTCCCCCTTAGTTGAAAATGCACTTATCAAGAAAGGCATCAAGGCAAGAAACTCCCCCTTCCAACATGCATATGAAGTCAGAAATGCAAGTTAGTAGCTTCAGGCATATATTCACAAGAGTGCAAAGATGCTCTAAACAGTAGAACTCCAATGACTCAACTAGGCACTCAAATAGCAAAGGCTCAAACTGATCACACATACGAAATATGAACATATGAGCATATGAGCAGTTTTTAGCCAAAAAGGGAGTCACCATCAAAATAGCACTACACATGTATAGACAGAAATCCAAACGAGTGCTAAACATGTATACAAGGTGAACTACTCCTAGCAAAGTTCAATCATCATGCATAGGAATGAAACATACACTTGTGATTTCAAATTAATATCGGAGTTGCAGCGGTGAAAATTTCACAAGTTCAATTATTAGCATGTGATTGCGAGAGGTTGAAAGCTTGTCATTGCCTAACTTTTCAACCGAGCGAAGCCTATGCCGAAGCAATCAGAAGCTTAAAGCTGCGGTTTCGGTCATACACTACACGGCTCAAGTTTAACTCAAAGTGCAATGAGAAACTGTCTCGATACCGTGATGTGTTGACAAGCAGTCCCATCTCGATCTTTTCAATTCACTAAGACTTGGTTCAAATTTTAAGCAAGATATGAACAGACCAAGCAAGTGAATGACTCAGAACTAGAGACATAGCAACCTAGCATATATGAAAAGCACGAGTGAACTCAACACATCCTACACATGCCAGTTGCATATCTCAATGGTGAACATTTTCAGAATTTAAGTTATTAAGCAAATTCACCATTTCAAAAATAGCTCAGCTCACAACATGTACTAGTGATCAGAAAGAGCATAAGCTACAAGCATCAACATAAGCATCGGAGCATACTACATAGAGCATAGTTACATTCTAGTGATTATAGACATGAAGCTCAGAATGTAAATGCGTATGCTAAAGTGCAAGAGAAAAGAAAGACAAACGAAAGAAAGTCAGTCTACTATACAAGATCCAAAATGTTTCCCCCATCTAAAAGGGGAAACACACACCAAGCTCACCCCTCAACTGATTAAAGGTTGATTCGTCTAAAGGCTTGGTGAAAATATCAGCCAATTGATGATGAGTATCGACATGGCGAAGGTTGATATCACCCTTCTCCTGGTGGTCTCGCAAGAAATGAAAGCGCACATCAATGTGTTTGGTCTTTGAGTGAAGCACGGGGTTCTTAGCAACGCTAATAGCACTCGTGCTGTCACAAAGCAAAGGAACACGAGTAAAGCTCAGACCAAAATCACGCAAAGTGGCCATCATCCAAAGCAACTGGGAACAGCAGCTAGCCACAGCAACATATTCAGCCTCTGTAGTGGACTGAGCGACACTAGACTGCTTACGAGAAGACCACGAAACAAGAGAAGAACCAATAAACTGGCAAGTCCTAGAGGTGGACTTGCGCTCAATACGGCAACCAGCAAAATCGGCATCCGAATAACCGCAAAGGGAGAGGGTGGAGGAAGCAGAATACCAAATCCCGAACTCTGGTGAGAAATGAAGGTACCTGAATATGCGCTTCACTGCCTGACGATGAGATGTGCGCGGCGACGCCTGAAAGCGCGCACACAAACACACCGCGAACTGGATGTCCGGACGTGTCGCCGTCAGGTAGAGAAGCGACCCGATCATGCTTCGGTACTCCTTCTGGTCCACTGCTTCTCCATCCACATCCGCATCTAGGGTAGTCGACGTCGACATGGGTGTTGGAAGAGGCTTGGCCTCACCCATATCGAACCGCTTCAGCAAGTCCTTGGTGTACTTGCCCTGGTGCACAAACGTCCCTTCTCGGGATTGCTTAATTTGCAACCCGAGAAAGAATGTCAGCTCCCCCATCATGCTCATCTCGAACTCCCTGCTCATAATATCCGCAAACTTGGCAACCAAAGCGTGAGAAGAACCACCGAAAATGATATCATCCACGTAAATCTGGACCAAGAGAGTGTCTTTGCCTTGCTTGAGGAGAAAGAGCGTTTTATCTACACATCCCATTTTAAAACCCTTAGCAAGCAAAAAAGTTTTCAATCTATCATACCAGGCTCTAGGGGCTTGTTTCAAACCATATAAAGCTTTGTGAAGTTTAAAAACATGGTTTGGAAACTTGGGATTTTCAAAACCGGGGGGTTGCTCAACATACACTTCTTCTTCTATGTAGCCGTTTAAGAAGGCACTCTTGACATCCATTTGAAAGAGTTTAAAACCTTTGGATGCAGCAAAAGCCAAGAGTATCCTAATAGCCTCCAAACGAGCTATAGGAGCAAAAGTCTCCTCAAAGTCTATCCCCTCCTTCTGACTATAACCCTTGGCCACAAGACGCGCTTTGTTCCTCAGAATGTGGCCATCCTCTCCTTGTTTGTTTTTGAAAACCCATTTTGTCCCAATAGGGTTACAGTTAGGAGGAGGAGGAACTAGAACCCAAACCCGATTTCTCTCAAAGTTTTCTAACTCCTCATGCATGGCATTGACCCAATCCAGATCCATCAAAGCGTGTCCAACATCTCGGGGCTCAAAATTAGGAACAAAAGCAGAATGAGCGAAGTGAGAGATGTGCTGTGACCTGGACCGAGTAACCCGTTCATCGATGCTGCCGATCATCTGCTGAGGCGGGTGCTGGCGCTGAATGTGTCATGGCGCCTCCTGAGCTGAAATAGCCTCCCCCTCAACAGCAGCTGGTGCCTCCCCGGGTACAAATGGTACCGCTCGGGGTGGCGGATCCCACGGCCCCCAGGAGGAAGAGGTGTCGAGGCCGTGAGTCGTCGTAGAAGCCGCTCTTTGCGACACGGCAGGTGGAGGGGGTGTTGGATCATCCATACCTTCAGCACCCTCGTCCTCGTCATCAAAAAGAGGCTCACCAACCTCATGATCACCTGCACGCTCAAAACGAGAAGAGGGACAAACGAGAGTCTCGTCGAAGGTGACATCTGATGTCTCCATGACTCGGTTAGTATCAAGGTTAAGTACACGATACGCGCGAGTGTGCGTGCCATAACCCAAAAATACACCGTCAGAAGAATGAGACTCAAATTTGTCCAGGTTGCCTTCTTCAATATAAAACAATGGCAACCGAAGACTCTAAAATAACTCACTTTGGGCTGTCTACCAAAACGCAACTCATAAGAAGTCTTTTTCAAGAACGCTCTCAAAAAATGCGATTGGAAATATAGCACGCAGTGTTCATAGCTTCGGCCCAATAACGCCTAGGAGTCCTATGCTCATCGAGCATCGTCCTGGCCATCTCAACAAGGGGTCCGATTCTTCCTCTCTACAACACCATTTTGAGGCGGTGTGGTAAGGAGAAGAAAACTGGTGCTCCAAACCCAAAGAGTTACAAAACTTCTCAAAATACGAATTTTTGAATTTGGAACCATTATCACTCCTAATTGCTCGCATCGAGTTCAAAGGGAACTCGTTCTGAAGACGCAAAATTAGATTGCGAACAAAGGAGAAAGTCTCTGTCTTCTCAGCTAAAAAGAAGACCCACGAATATCTCGAAAAGTCATCAATAACAACAAGCACATACCACTTCCCCCCAACCGAGCTCACCCGAGCCGGACCAACAAGGTCCATGTGCAAAAGCTCTCCAGGGCGCTTGGTCATGACCTGAGTCACTGGATGGTGGGGAGCGGCAACCATCTTCCCGTGTCTACACGAGTGGCAAAAAAGATCCTTCTCCATATGCAACTTGGGCAATCCTCGGATTAGTCCAAGTGAACTAAGCCTTGCAAGCAAGTCGAAGCTCAAATGTCCAAGTCTCCTATGCCACTTCCAAAGATCGGAGGAGGAAGGTCCAGCCACAAGACAACGAGAAGTGCCAAAAGACTCCGAGAAATTCGCACGAAAGACTTTTCCAAAGGGCGAAATCAAACACACAAGATTGCCCTGAGGATCCAAAATACGATTGAGATTCGGTTTAAAACGAATCTCATAGTCGTCATCAAAAAGTTGCGAAACAGAAAGAAGGTTAAATGCAAGTTAGAAACAAGAGCAACATCGCGCAACACAAAGTGCTCATTAACTCGCACCGACCCGCGAGACAATACCTTACCTTTGCTATTGTCGCCGAGGTTATGTACTCCTTTCCGGCAACAGGGCTAAGGCTGGAGAACCACTTGGTGTTTCCGTCATGTGCCTCGAGCAACCGGAATCCACCACCAAATGTCATCCAACCGTTTTACCTACATCAATAAAAAGACATAGGGTGAGCATACGGTCCAACACTGGGGTTAGTGAAGTAGGAAGAATACCAGTGTTGGGCCGGCTGCTCAAAAGAACGGTCAGTGTAAAAACCATTCCTAGACTGTCTACGAGGATAGCGATCACCACGCACAGGAAAACGTGGTCCGCTAAGGAAGGAGCGCTCACCGCGATACTCAAAACGCGGTGGGGGAAAACGCTCAACAAAACCTCCGCCACGGGGTCCATAGTCTGCAAAAGCAGGACCCCGTCGGGGACGCTCTCTACGAGGCCTAGGCCTAGCAACTTGAGGCACTGCGCCTCTAGGCCTAGCATCTCTCCTCGGAGCTCTCCTCTCCTTAGGCCTGGGAATTTGACCTCCGGGCCAAGCAGCTCTCCTCTGGACATTCGGCACATGCACACCATGGAAAGGGTGGTACATGTCCGGGTTGTCCATCTCCCGAGCACGGCGCGCCTCTCTCTTGCGCCGAAAGCAGAACTCACTCAAGTGACCATCCCTCCCACAGAAGTCACACTGGTACCTCACCGCGCGCAAAGGGGGTTGTTGGTACTCATGGCTGTGGGTGTGGATCACTTTGCCCTTCTGAGGCTACTCCTTTTGGATGGGTGGCATTGTGTCAAGCTTGTTCTTGAGGTGGTTTGGCTTGGGTGCCCACACTTGGTTCTTGGTGGAGCTCTCGGGGGTTCCTCAAACCCCCATCCTTGGGTGGTAGGCTTAGCAGGCTCTTTGGGTGGAAGCTTGGTAAGTTTGGGAGCAGTGGTGGAGTTGGGCTTCTCACTCGGTTCAGACCACTCGACTCTCCAATCTTCCCAAAAGCAGAAAGATCAACACCCGGAGCAAAACCTACACCTGGACCTCCAGCTGCTCGCTTGAATTGGGAGATCATCATCCCGAGCTGCGGCTCACCACAAGAGACCCATGACAAGATGGTCCGAAGGTATGTGTTTTCTTCCTCGGTTTGCATCTTGCCATGCTTCACATTGGCAATCTCCATCTCCAAGCCCTCACATAAAGCACACCTCGTGACACAAGTGCTACCCGAGTTGGCCTTCTCTAAAGACTCAATCTTGGCATTCTTCTCTGCCAACTCGGTTTGCAAGACAGGACAAGTCTTGCATGCACCCAACAGCTGCGGCCTAGCACGAAGCTCATCCACCTCTCCAACCAAAGCAGCATACTTGCTCCTCAATGTGAGAAGATCAGTCATGTGCTTGGTGCACGACGCACACTCACTCTCCTCCGACACAACCATGGTGGACTAAGCGAACTCAAGCTCCTTCACCGTGTCCTCCCACTTCTGCCTAAACTCCTTGCGCTCTCTAGCAGCACGCCTAAGCAGTTTATCTTGGCTAAGGAGGGCAGCAGTAAGTTTCTTAACCTCAGCGGAAAGGTCGTCGTAGGTGAGAGATACCTGAGAGGTGTCGTCGTCATTGTCGTCGTTCCGAGGGGTGTGCTCCAGCTCGCCTCCGACCTCATCACCAAGCGCCATGGTGCAGAAGCCGTCGTCGTCGGCGAAGAAGCAGAGACCGTTCAGCTTGTCCTCGATCCTCTTCTTCTTCTCGGACTCGTCATCGCTTGAGCAAGCGGAGTCGTCATCCGAGCCGTCGACGTCGCTGAGCGTGGCGAAGAACGCACGCTGCTCAGCCTGGGCCTTCTCCAAGTACTTCTTCTTGATGTACTCTTTGTCGAAGCCGCCCCTCTTCTTGCGCTTTGGGGGGACGTGCTTCTCCTTGCGCTTGGAGTCGTACTTGTGCCCATGATCGCCCTTCCCCGAATGCTTGTTCTTCTTGGGGCAGTTGGCGATGAAGTGGTCGGGATCGCCGCACTCATATCATCCTGAGCGTCCTCCTCCGCGGCGACGGTTCATGCGGTTGTTGTGGAACCGCGTGAACCGGTTGGCAAGCAAAGCCAACTCCTCGTCTCCCAAAGACTCCAGCTGGTCCTCTATGACAGAAAAGAGTGAAGAGAGTGCAAAGCCAGCAGAGGGGTTAGCGGAAGAGCCAGAAACCAAAGCCATAGACGGGCCAGAAGGATCTCATAAGAACCCTTGCCATGGCGTCAATCTCACTGGACTTGAGCTTACTAAAGAGCTCATCGCACGTGAGGGTCTCATAGTTAGGCGATTCGATGATCGCCTGAACCTTGGAATCCCACACCGACCGATCAAGAGTATGCAAAAGCTTCAAAGCTCTTTCATGATCGTCGAAATGCAACTGCTCCTTGTTATAACACCCTCGGTGTTAAGCATTCCTTAAACTGCATAATTTGTCATGGCATAAGCATAGCATCTCATCATTTCATATGCATATGTTTGAATAAGTGCTTAAGTCCTTGCATAGTCTCTAGTGTAACCTTGTTTTGCTTTCTGTTTCTGACTTAGTGCCTTAAAACAAAGTTGTAGATCTTGATGAAAGGAGCAACTTTGTTTAAAAGCACTTTCTCAGGAAAAGTGGTTAAAATGTAATTTCTTGCATTAGAAAATTGGATTAGAAGTAAATTTCTTTTTCTAAGCAGAATTTGGACTCGAGCCTTAAAGATGATTTGTTCCTTACAAAATTCTAAGCAACTTTGCTTTTAGGACCTTTTCCTAATTCGGCTTAGTTTGGAAGTTATGGAGCATCAAAGTTTTTAACCAAACCTCATTAGTTTACCCTAGTGGGCCCGGCCTGTCAGCCTCTCCTTCTTCTTCCCGTGCGCACGCCGCTCCCTCCGCGCCGACCGAAACCGCCCGCCGCCACGAGACCGCCTCGCCGGCCGGCCAAACCACCGTCATCGCCGCCCGTGTTTTGCGCCCAAGCTCGCCACGTCGCCCTGGTGCTCGGTGCTTGCTCGCCGCGTGGAGCGCGATGCCTGACGCCGCCGCGTCCGGTCGGGAGCTCCTCCCCGACGGGAACTGGCCAGGTGCAATGCACCCAGCCCTTCGTTCCTTTTGCCTTCGCTCCGCCTTGAGCTTGCAAGCCAGAAGAGCATTCATCATCGCTCACTCTCTCCCTCGCTCCACTCCACTCCATCTTCACCAGAGCAAAGCGCCGCCGCCGCCCGCCGAACTCCGGCGAGCAATTACTCGCTACTCACCGCACCGCCGCTCGATTCCTTCCGCCATCCTCTCCACCTTGACCTCCTCGTCCACTTGTCAGGGTTGGTTCCCCCTCTTTCCCTCTCTAGCAGGCAGAACGTCGAGTGCTATCCTCGGGTTCTCGCCATGGCCGCCACCGTGACCTTCACGTGAACCGACCATCTCCGGCCAAGCTATCCCAAACCGAGCCATGTTCTAGTCTTCTCTACCGCTGAAGTTCCTTAGGTTTCGATGGAGACCTCTCTTTCGCCATGTTTTAGCCGGAACCGAGCCTTGTCACGGCCATGTCCGCCATGGACTATCGCCGTGCATCGCTCCGAGCAATGCCAAGGATGTTGAGGCTCGAAAGTCGCCCCAATAGGTCGCTTAGGACTTGCTTAGGCTAGTGTTAGTCTCGCCGAGCCTCAAGCTAGCCGGGAAGAGTTTCGCCATCGCGTCGCAGAGCAGCCGCTCCGCCATGGCTGCCGTCGAGCTTGCTCCAGTATCCCTCTGGCTCAGCAAGTCAGTCAGTCATGTTCGCCTAGCAAACCCGCATCCAGTGATGGTCTCGGCATCACCGGAAGCCTCGCCGCCGACGAGCTAGGGCCAGTCAACGACCACGGCGCCAAAGTCCGCCGTTGACTGCTGAGCCTAGCCTCGCCTAGTAACTTGGTCGTCTGACCAGTAGGCCTCGGCCGAGTCAAGCCGAGTGTGCCGAGCCTAGCCTCGCCTAGTAACTTGGTCGTCTGACCAGTAGGCCTTGGCCGAGTCGAGTCGAGCCGGGTGTGCCGAGCGTTTGCCTCGAGCCTCGACTGAGTCAAGCTGGGTGTGCCGAGCGTTTGCCTCGAGCCTCGGCTGAGTCAAGTAGGGTGTCCGTCGCGTTTAGGCTTGAGTTTTCTTTTAGTTTGTTTTTTTGCAGAATTATGTAAAGGCTTCAAAAAGTTCTACAAGGCTCATTTTAAGTCCAAATCCCGCGAAACAAATTTTGTTAGGTCAAGCATGTTTAGATCTATCTGTGAAAAATGTTGAATGCATTTTTAGTGATACTTTTATGTGTAGATTAATTTAAATTGGGAAGTTGCTGTTAACTTCGAAAATGCATAACTAATTGTGTATAAGTCAGAAAAATGTGATTCCAGTTTTGTTAGGTTTGTATGATATATAGTTTCAGGGAAAAATATAATATAAGGTTGTTCTGTGAATTATTTTAGCAGTAGCTTTTAAAATGGTTAAATGTTGTTTCCTTGTTTATTTTGTAGTAATTAAAATATGAGGAATATGAACCTGAGAATTTATGCACACTGCTCTTGTGCTAGAAAGTTCAGTAGAAAAATGAAATCTGTTGTTTGACACTTTTTGCTAGGGTGTGTAGTTCAAAGCACCTTTCCATGATAGAATTTGTCTTTTTCATAGAGAATGGAGTTTAAGTCCAAATGGGATGAAATTTGGACCAGGGACTAGATTACCCATTGTTAACTTCCAGTAATTTTTGTAGATTTTTCTGAAGCCGTCTAGAATGGGTTGCTGTTATAGGCTTGTTTAATTAGATTTATTTCATTTCAGCAAGTAATTAGAGGGTAATAAACTCATTAAGTATACTTTGATGTGGTGACAACATAGCTTAACAAGTTGAATATGGGAGATTAAGCAGTTTAGTAGCAGTAGATGACATGTGCTTATCTCCTGAAATGCCTTGTTCCATATTGCATCACCATGCATCCCCCGTGCATTCGTGTTATTTATGCATGCCATGCATCATGCAGGGTCGGTAGTGGAAGTTCAGGATCCGTCACTCGAGGAGCAGTATCGGGAGGAGATGCCGGAAGAGAAGATCCCAGGAGGAGACGTTGAAGAGCTGCCGGAGTGCCGCGATCACCGCCCTTCAGACTTTGAGCGAGGCAAGCCCCGGAGCATTCTAACTCCTACGGTTTGCAAATGCTTTACAATTAACCTGATATGATTGTTGCATTAGGTTATAGGAGTTGAGTGATACCGTTGATGCATTATTTACTTATCCTTGTCCACCTGCAATTATATCTTGTTATCCCTGTTAAGTCTAGGTTCGTTTATGCTTAGCCCTGCCTAGACCGGTAAAAGTCGGATGATTTCCTGTCTCCCGCATATAGGTGGATACTGATCATGTTTAGCCTGGTGCTATCATGGAGATAACCAAGTGATAATTAAATTGAGACCGGGCGGGATGTAGGAGCAGCAGGACATGAGTTTTTGTGTGCTAGTAGTCTCCCGTCTGTGTCGATTAGGACCCGACGAAGGCACACCTCAGTCATTTTGAACGCGTCAATCACTTAACAGAGCAGGTGCGGGTACCTCCCCGTGAAGCCGAGTAAGGTTTTTCGAGCCGGTGATGGAGATGTTGACGCCTAACACCCAGGGCCTTATATGTACCGTGGGCAACTATTCTGATCGACCTGGCATGGTCCGAGGGCAGGCAAGGCCTGATCGACCTGGCATGAACGTGGGCAGTTAATAGCTTGAGCGACCTGGCATTGAGATAACCCCCGGTGTAGAAGGGCCCATGGCCGTCCCACGAATTGGGTTCTCGAACCTCCTGAATTGGTCGCCAACGGCCGCCTGGCAAGGTGTGATCGGGCGAGTGTGCGACATTTTATCCCCAGCTGGTAGGAATCGATTATAATCGCCATCGCTCCTGGTTAGTGAGTAACTTGACTGAGCATGTGTTACCGTAGTAACTTATGGAATTAATGATGGTTATGATGTTGAATCTGAAATGCTATTGATGAAATAGTCACTCTTGTCTGATTAAGTAGTAGTCAAGTGTTTGCTCTAGATCCGGTGCAAATCTAGTTAATCAGGTTGATTACATAAAATTGACTGCTTACCCTCAAAAGATGATTATCTAATAATAAAATGCTTTTGCGCACAAAGGTAAGTATGGCCAACCCCAGATACAGCCTTGCATACTCCTTGGTGTCGGTTATTTCTGGTTTTTTTGACGGGTAAGTCTAGCTGAGTACCTTCTCGTACTCAGGGTGCTATCCCTTTGTTGTTGCAGATGGGCAATGCTTCTTCGGCTATTGCGAGAACTGTCTGTATCCCGTCCCGGGCGATGACTAGACCAAGGGCATGGTCGCCACTTATCTCATCTGTTGCTTTTACGGACCTGGTCAATTGATGGCACTGTATTTTGAACAATCCAAAACTTATGTTTAAAGACTATGTTGCTTCCGCTACTTCTGTTAAACTATGGTTTGTAATAACTGTTGAACTCCGATGTAATTTGAACTATGTGCAACTATGTGGTAATCTGTGAGCATGTTCACTGAACTAGTATGATCTTGGCTGGATGTTGTTGAATGATTTGAAATCCTTCGAGATTTCCGGACTACCGGGTTTGTACGAGCTTAAGTACTTGAGGATCTTTGCGTTAAGCGGAGGTTTCAGTGCTTAATCTGGTGCAAATTGGTCGGTTCTGTCACACTTGTTAGCCCTCATCTTGTTGACAATCACCTGAAAGCGAGCGAATAAACTTTCTATGCTCTCGCCAGGCTGATGTTGAAAGTTCTCATACTCTCTCTTGAACGACTCGTAGAGTCGGGTTTTGACTTGAGAAGTGCCCTCATGAAAGCGCATGAGGGTGGCCCAAATCTCCCGAGCCGTAGAGAGGTGAGAAACGCGATCAAACTCACCCATGCTCAAACAGGAGAACAAGGCGTTACGTGCCCGGCTATTGGCCGCGTGCTCATCGATCTGGAGCTGAGTGACACGAGCAGCCAAGACAACGTAATCGTCCCTGTTGCAAATCTCCCAAACAGAAGAGCCCATGCTCTGAAGATAGGCCGACATGCGTATCTTCCAATACGCATAGTTCGTCCCATCAAAGAACGGCGGTTTGCCCACGCCGCGATCCATGTCGCCTTCTGTGGATCTGGAACCGGCTAAGGTGGAAGATCCTTAACCCGCTCCGATACCAATTGAAGGACCGAGAAAGCACTAGCAAGGCGACCAGAGGGGGGTGAATGGGATCTCAAAATTTCTTCTCAGAAACTTTGGCCAAACGTCCCAAAATCAACCCCAAGAGACGGCGACCGAAACCGTGATGCTCACGACCCTTGGAAGAGGGTGGATGAGCCCTATGATCACAGCGGAGCACCACCAAGAAGAAGCAAACCAAACTCCAAAAGTTCCGGCTCGAACACAACCCCAAAAACCAAGTCCCGGACGTAGATAGACGGCTACGTCGAGAGACTCCTAAATACCTATGCTAACAAGTAGCAAAGATACCTAGAGAGGTTCCTTGGTCAACTACAGGGCCAAACGAGAAGTCCGGAAACCAAGCGAACAAGCCAGGAGAGCAAACGCACTAAACCGGAAGACTCAGGCAATTCCCGGATTGTCCGGCCCTGGGGTCCCGGACTGTCCGCGGTAGGGGCGGACTGTCCGCCAAGCAGTCCCGGACTGTCCGCCGGCAGAAACACCAAAACAGCAAGGTTGCTGAACCCTTGCTGGACGAGTCCCGGACTGTCCGCCAATCACAACGGCGGACTGTCCGCCGGTCAATGAACAGTAACCCGACCGAGGAACTCAGCCACTGAACAGGCTGCTCCCCCGACGCCCGGACTGTCCGCCGGTCAAAACCGCGGACTGTCCGCGACCTTGCAGAGAGGGCGATTTTGATCGCCTTCTCTCCAAATCTCTCCAAATCCGATCCAACTCAAAATCCCAAGTTCCCAAACTTGGAGAAGATGATCACGGGGTAGTTAGGAGACTATCCCCAAGAAATCATCCGCTCAAATCAACCAAATCACCGGGAAATCAAAAGGGAAGGTGGATGAACGGAAAAAGCGCCACGAAAACAAAATTGTCCCGATCTATTCGATCATGAGGAGTTAGATGAATTCCTTTGGTCGAAATGACCTCCTCAATGATACGAACAAATTGGTTCAAATGGATTTCGCAAAGACGCACCGGAGAGGGAGATCGAGTGACGGGAAAATCGCGAAGAACACGAATCAAAACGCGAATCAAGTCATCGATCTGCACTGCAACGGTGAGGTTACGGCCTCACTTCCTCAAATCAACAGTACACAGAGGTGAGTCTCTCTGTGGATCTCAGCTAGCTACAGCAGGGGATGGGAGAGCAGGAAACCCTAAGTGCGAAAGAGCAAATGACTGAGATGACTAACTGAGATGAGGGGAGGAGGGTGTCTCCCCGACTACTTATCCTAATTCTAGTCTAAGTACAATTCCTACTCTACCCCTCTCTAATCTAATTACAGAGCGAACCAGCTAATCCCTAGGGTTATTCTGGACCAACTCGGTGGTAGGTGTATCCGACGGCCACGCCCGCACAACTCGTCTGCGTTGCCTCCACGCAACCTTCCGATTGCCGCCACGTGCCGCCCTCGCTCTGCAACCCCCGGTTTTGTGGCCCAAACCGGGAAACCAGCCTTTTCCAGCTATCCCCCGGTTTTGAGGCCCAAACCGGGAAACCAGCCTCCAAGTCCAACGCCTGAGTTTTGTGGCCCAAACTCAGAAACCCGCAGCGCCCAGGTTTTGAGGCCCAAACCTGGAAACCGTCCTCAGCCCGAGTTTTGTGGCCAAACTCGGAAACCCTCAGCACCCAGGTTTTGAGGCCCAAACCTGGAAACCGTCCACCCGGTGGTTTTTCTGTGGCTCAACCACCAAACCGGAGCTGTAGAGGGGATGCACCGCCCGTGCACCCCGTCCACCGACACGTGTCCCCACGTCCTCGACCCGAGCAACACCGTGCCCCGCAAGTCTTTACTTGTCGCTGTCCCAGGCTGCCAGCCACCACAGCTGATCCTCAGGCACTCTGGTCCCTCAGTCCAAGCCTCAGGTTCGCCCTTCACCGCTCGGTTCATCGGCATGGCACGTCCGCCGCACGGCACGCCCATCCTTCACCGCACCCGGTCCGTGGGCACGACCCGTCTCAACTTGACCTTCACCTTGCCCTCGATCACAGTCTCCGTGCTCGGCACCTGCACAACACAAGCCAAAGACCCTGCGATCAAACCTGTTGACAATCACTCATCACTCAGAGACTCGGCATACACCCATGTATCCGCACATACTCCTTCCTTTTTGATTTCCCGGTGATTGAGTTGATTTGAGCGGATGATTTCTTGGGGATAGTCTCCTAACTACCTCCTGATCATCTTCTCCAAGTTTGGGAACGTGGGATTGAGTTTTGATTCGGATTTGGGAAGATTCTGCGGATACATGGGTGTATGCCGAGTCTCTGAGTGATGAGTGATTGTCAACTGGGATAATGCGCATGTTCTTTGGCTTGTGTTGTGCAGGTGTCAAGCACGGATACAGTGATCAGAGGCAAGGTGAAGGTCAAGTAGAGACGTGCCGTGCCGATGGACCGAGACTGGCGAAGGGCGGACGTGAGGCTTGGACTGAGGGACCGGTGGCCCGAGGATCAGCTGTGGTGGCTGACAGCCTGGGACAGCGATGAGCGGAGACTTGCCGACACGGTGTTGCCTGGGTCGAGGACCTGGGGACACGTGTCGGTGGACGGGGTGCACGGGCGGTGCATCCCCTCTATGGCTCGGTTTGGTGGTAGAGCCAGAGAAAAACCATCGAGTGGACGGTTTACAGGTTTGGGCCTCAAAACCTGGGCGCGGATGGTTTCCGAGTTTGGGCCACAAAACTCTGGCTGAGGACGGTTTCCAGGTTTGGGCCTCAAAACCTGGGTGCTGCAGGTTTCTGAGTTTGGGCCACAAAACTCAGGCGATGGACGACTGGTTTCCCGGTTTGGGCCTCAAAACCGGGGGTTGGCTGTGAAGGCTGGTTTCCCGGTTTGGGCCACAAAACCGGGGGTGCGATGTCTGGGAAAAGGACAAGCAGAGCGGTGGCGACACGTGGCGGCGATCGGTGAGTTTGCGTCGAGGCAACGCTACCAGTTATGCGGGCGTGGCCGTCGGATCACCAGCATCCTTGAGTTGGTCCAGAATAACCCTAGGGTTTAGCTGGTTCGCTCTGTAATTAGAGAGGGGTAGAGTAGGAAATAGAATTAGGATAAGTAGAGGGAGACACCCTCCTCCCATTGCATCTCAGTCATTTGCTCTTTTGCTTCTAGGGTTTCCTGCTCTCCCACATCCCTGCTGTAGCGAACTGAGATCCACAGAGAAGAGAACCATACCTCTGTGCCCGTGAGATTTTGAGGAAGTGAGACCGTAATCTCACTGTTGTAGCGTGTGGTAGCCACACGGTTGCAAATTCGTGGTCGTGATTCGCGTTTTGCTCTTGTTGTTCGCGGGTTACTTTTCTTCACGATTTTCCCATCGATCAATCTCTTTGTTCATTGCTTCTTTTGCGATTCCGTTTGAACAGAGATGTTCTAGATTGTGAGGCACTTCTTTCCACCGAAGGAATTCTTCTCTAATCTCACGACCTAGTAGATCGATCGATTTTCATTTCGGGTGATGTTTTCTTCCCTTCCCCTGAATTTCTTCGATTCACCGTTTTGGAGATAGGTTTGAGCCATGATCTCTTAGAGATAGCTCACTATCTTCCTTGTGACTCCTTTCATCAAGTTTGATCCCTAGAGGATTTGTTTTGGGTGAGATCGAGTTGAATCGGTGGACATTTGGAGCTGCGTCGAGGTGACCGGACGCTAGGGTCGGGGTGACCGGACGCTCGGTCAGAGTCCGATCGTTGAACTTCGTTCGCCGTTCTTTCCTGCAACTCGATCGGACGCTGGTTCTTGTGAGTGACCGGACGCACCCCTGTTACTGTTCACCGTTTTGGACTGAGTTGACCGGACGCTCGACCCTCGACCGGACGCATCTCTTCAGTGAGTCCGGTCGCGAACAGTAAGGTCCAAAATCAGTTTTCGCACGACCGGACGCGTCCGGTGGAGCTTGACCGGACACAGGCAGAGTCCAGTCAGTGCTGTTTCGCGCTGTTTCGTTCGCGTTTCGTTCGATCGTTGACAGATTTGGTTTCTGTCTTTTGCGTTGGGTTTCTAGGGTTGTGTAGTGTCCCGCTGTGCTTCTCGGAAGCGTCCACCCTACATCTAGGGTCATGGACACTTGCAAGCTCTAGGTTTGCTCTTGGGGTTGATTCTCGGGACAGTGGCAATAAGTTTCCGAAAGGAAAATTTGAAGCTCCCATTCACCCCCCCTCTGGTCACTTTCTGATTGCACTTTTGATCCTTCAATTGGTATCAGAGCGGGTTAAGGATCTTCCACCTTAGCCGGTTCCAGATCCACCGAAGGCGACATGGATCGCGGCGTGGGCAAACCGCCATTTTTTGATGGGACGAACTATGCGTATTGGAAGATACGCATGTCGGCCTATCTGCAGAGTATGGGTGCTTCCATCTGGGATATTTGCAACTCTGCTGATTATGTGGTCTTGGCTGCACGTGTGACTCAGCGTCAGATCGATGATCACGATGCTAATAGCCGAGCCCGTAATGCTCTTTTCTCATGCTTGAGCATGACGGAGTTTGATCGTGTTTCTCACCTCGCTACGGCTCGGGAGATTTGGGCATCCCTCATGCGTTTCCATGAGGGAACCTCTCAAGTCAAAACCCGTCTCTACGAGTTGCACAAGTGAGAGTACGAGAACTTTCGACATATGCCTGGTGAGAGCATAGAGAGTTTATTCGCTCGCTTTCAGGTGATTGTCAACAGGATGAGGGCTAACAAGGAGCTGTTGCCTTTCGACGATCATGAGAGAGCTTTGAAGCTTTTGCATACTCTCGATCGGTCGGTGTGGGATTCCAAGGTTCAGGCGATCATCGAATCACCTAACTATGAGACCCTCACGTGCGACGAGCTCTTCAGTAAGCTCAAGTCCAGTGAGATCGATGCCATGGCGAGGGCTTCTTATGAAAATCCTTCTGGCCCGTCGATGGCTTTGGTTTCTGGCTCTTCTGCTAACCCCTCTGGAGGTTTTGCACTCTCTTCTCTCTTTTCTGTCACAGAGGAGCAGCTGGAGTCTTTGGGGGATGACGAGCTGGCGTTGCTCGCCAACCGGTTCTCGCGGTTCCACAACAACCGCATGAACCGTCTCCGCGGAGGAGGACGCTCAAGATGCTTTGAGTGCGGCGACCCCAACCACTTCATCGCCAATTGCCCGAAGAAGAACAAGCAGACCTTCGGCAAGGCGGATCATGGGCACAAGTACGACTCCGGCAAGCGCAAGGAGAAGTACGTCCCCGTGAAGCACAAGCGGAAGGGTGGCTTCAACAAGGAGTACATCAAGACCAAGTACTTGGAGAAGGCCCAGGCTGAACAACGTGCATTCTTTGCCATGCTCAGCGACGTTGATGACTCAGATGACGACTCCGCTTCCTCAAGCGACGACGAGTTCGAGAAGAAGAAGAGGATCGAGGACAAGCTCAACGGCCTCTGCTTCTTCGCCAACGACGAGGGCTTCTGCACCATGGCCCTCGGCAAGGAGATCGACGGCGAGCTGGAGGACACTCCTCGGAACGACGACGACGACACCTCCCAGGTATCTCCGACCCCTGACGAGCTTTCTACTGAGGTTGAGAAGCTTACTGCCGTGCTCCTTAGTCAGGATAAGTTGCTTAGGCGTGCTGCTAGAGAGTGCAAGGAGTTTAGGCAGAAGTGGGAGGATACGGTGAAGGAACTTGAATCTGTCAAGTCCACCGTAGTTGTTACCGATGAGGAGGAGTGTGAGATGTGCACCACACACATGACTGACCTTCTCAGTTTGAGAGGTAAGTATGTTGCGTTGGTAGGAGAGGTGGATGAGCTGAAGGCTAGATCCTCGCTGTTGGGTGCGTGCAAGTCCTGTGCGGGCTTGCAATCTGAGTTGGCAGAGAAGAATGCCAAGATTGTGTCTCTTGAGAGGCCAACTCAGGTAGCACATGTGTGGCTAGGTGTGTTCTTTGTGAGGGTTTGGAGATGGAGATTGTGAATGTGAAGCATGACAAGATGCAAACCGAGGAAGAAAACACATACCTTCGGACCATCTTGTCATGGGTGTCTAGCGGTGAGCCACAGCTCGGGATGATGATCTCCCAATTCAAGCGAGCTGCTGGAGGTCCAGGTGTAGGTTTTGCTTCGGGTGTTGATGTTTCGTCTTTTGGGAAGATTGGAGAGTCGAGTGGCCTTAACCCATGTGAGAAGCCCAACTCCACCACTACTGCCAAGCTCACCAAGATTCCACCCAAAGAGCCTCTCAAGCCCAACACCAAGGATGGGGTCTTTGTTGAACCTCCGAGAGCTCCACCCAAGAAACAATCATGGGCTCCCAAACCAAACCACCTCAAGAACAAGCTGGACACCATGCCACCCATCCAGGAGGAGCTTATGCCACAGAAGGGCAAAGTGATCCATACACACTACCATGAGTACCAACAACCCCCTATGAGAGCGGTGAGGTACCATTGTGAGCATTGTGGGAGAGATGGACACCTGAGTGAGTTTTGCTTTCGGCGCAAGAGAGAGGCGCGCCGTGCAAAGGGATGAACAACACCACGAACATGTACCATCCTTTCCATGATGTACATGCGCCTAATGTTCAGAGGCGTGCTGCTAGGCCTAGAGGTCCAAAACCTCAAGTTCTTAGGCCTAGGCCGCGAGGAGGTCGTGCCCAGCGGGAGCCTGCAATTGTAGGCTATGGACCCCGTGGCGGTGGCTTTGTTGTAGAGCGTTTTCCCCCACTGCGTTTTGAGTATCGCGATGGACGCTCTTCCCTTAGCGGACCACATTTTCCTCAACGTGGTGATCCCTCTTCCCGTAGGCGTGCTAGGAATGGTTTTTCTGCTAACCGTTCTTTTGAGCAGCCGGCCCAACACTGGTATTCTCCCTACTTCACTAACCCTAGTGTTTGACCGTATGCTCACCCTATGTCTTTTTATCGATGTAGGTAAAACGATTGGAGAACGTTTGGTTGGTGGATTCCGGGTGTTCGAGGCACATGACCGGAAACACCAAGTGGTTCTCCAGTCTTAGTCCAGTCGCCGGAAAGGAGTTTATCACCTTCGGCGACAACAACAAAGGTAAGGTGCTGTCTCGTGGGTCTGTGCGAGTTAATGAGCACTTTGTGTTGCTCGATGTTGCTCTTGTTTCTAACTTGCATTTTAACCTTCTTTCTGTTTCGCAACTCTTTGATGATGACTATGAGATTTGTTTTAAACCGAATGTCAGTCGTATTTTGGATCCTCAGGGCAATCTTGTTTGTGTGATTTCGCCCTTTGGGAATGTCTTTCGTGCAGATTTCTCAGAGTCGTTTGGAATTTCTCGTTGTCTTTTGGCTGGACCTTCCTCCTCTGATCTTTGGAAGTGGCATAGGAGACTTGGTCACCTGAGCTTCGACTTGCTTGCAAGGCTTAGTTCACTTGGCCTAATCCGAGGATTGCCCAAGTTGTCTATGGAGAAGGATCTTGTTTGCCATTCTTGTAGACATGGGAAGATGGTTGCCGCTCCCCACCATCCAGTGACTCAGGTCATGACCAAGCACCCTAGAGAGCTTTTACACATGGACCTTGTTGGTCCGGCTCGGGTGAGCTCGGTTGGGGGGAAGTGGTATGTGCTTGTTGTTGTTGTTGTTGATGACTTTTCGAGATATTCGTGGGTCTTCTTCTTAGCTGAGAAGACCGAGACTTTCTCCTTTGCTCGCAATCTGATTTTGCGTCTTCAGAACGAGTTCCCTTTGAACTCGATGCGAGCTATTAGGAGTGATAATGGTTCCGAATTCAAGAATTCAGATTTTGAGAAGTTTTGTAACTCTTTGGGTTTGGAGCATCAGTTTTCTTCTCCCTACACACCACCTCAGAATGGTGTTGTAGAAAGGAAGAATCGGACCCTTGCAGAGATGGCCAGGACGATGCTCGATGAGCAAAGGACTCCTAGGCGATATTGGGCCAAAGCGATGAGCACTGCATGCTATATTTCCAATCGCATTTTTCTCCGAGCTTTCTTGAAAAAGACGTCTTATGAGTTGCGTTTTGGAAAACTGCCCAAGGTGAGTTATTTTAGAGTCTTTGGTTGCCACTGTTTTATACTTAAGAAAGGCAACCTGGACAAATTTGAGTCTCGTTCTTCTGATGGTGTGTTTTTGGGTTATGGCACTCATACTCGCGCATATCGTGTACTTAACCTTGACACTAACCGAGTCATGGAGACATCAGATGTCACCTTCGACGAGACAATGGTTTGTCCTTCTTCTCATTTTGAGCGTGCAGGTGATCATGAGGTTGGTGAGCCTCTTTTTGATGACGAGGATGAGGGTGCTGAAGGTATGGATGATCCAGCACCCCCTCCACCTGCTGTGCCGCAAGGAGCGGCTTCTACTAAGACTCATGGCCCCGACACTTCTACATCTTAGGGGGCCGTGGGATCCGCCACCCTAAGCGGTACCTTTTGTACCCGGGGATGCACCAACTGCTGTTGAGGGGGAGATCACCTCTGCTCGGGAGGCGCCATGACACATCCAGCGCCCACACCCGCCTCAACAGATGATCGGCAGCATCGGCGAACGTGTCACTCGGTCAAGGTCACAACAAATCTCTCACTTTGCTCATTCTGCATTTGTTGCTGATTTTGAACCCCGAGATGTTGGACACGCTTTATCTGAACCAGATTGGGTCAATGCCATGCATGAGGAGTTGGAAAATTTTGAAAGAAATCGGGTTTGGGTTCTAGTTTCTCTCCTCCCTCTGAGTGTCACCCAATTGGGACAAGATAGGTTTTCAAAAACAAACAAGGAGAGGATGGCCATGTTGTGAGAAACAAGGCCAGACTTGTAGCCCAGGGATATAGTCAGAAGGAGGGGATAGACTATGAGGAGACTTTTGCTCCTGTAGCTCGTTTGGAGGCAATTAGGATACTCTTGGCTTTTGCTGCATCCAAAGGTTTTAAACTTTTTCAAATGGATGTCAAGAGTGCCTTGAATTGCTTTGGATGATGGCCACGTTGCGTGATTTTGGTCTGAGCTTTTCTCGTGTTCCTCTGCTTTGTGACAACACGAGTGCTATTAGCGTTGCTAAGAACCCCGTGCTGCACTCTAAGACCAAACACATTGATGTGCGCTTTCATTTTCTGCGAGACCACTATGAGAAGGGTGATATCGACCTTCGCCATGTCGATACTCATCATCAGTTGGCTGATATTTTCACCAAGCCTTTGGACCAATCAACTTTTGCTAGGTTGAGAGGTGAGCTTGGTATGTGTTTCCCCTTTTAGATGGGGGAACATTTTGGCTCTTGTCTTATAAACTGACTTTTTGTTCTTCTTTTGGATTCTTATGCATCTTTGCATTTCATCTTGCATACTTTCATTCAGAGCTTCATGTATATAATCTGAAGAATGTAACTATGCTTTGTATATTATTTGCTCCGATGCTTTATGATGATGTTGTAGCTTGTGCTCTTTCTGATCACTGATACATGTTGTGATCAGAGCTATTTTATGAATGGTGAATCTGATTAATGAAAATAAAACATGAAAATGTTCACCATTGAGATATGCAACTAGCATGTGTAGAATGTGTTGAAGTCACTTGTGCTTTTCATATATGCTAGGTTGCTATGTCTCTAGTGTTGAGTCTTTCACTTGCTTGATATGTTCATATACTGTTTTAAATCTGAACCAAGTTTAAGTAAAATGGAAAGATCGAGATGGGATTGCTTGTTAGCACATCACAGTTTCGAGACTGTTTCTCATTGCACTTTGAGTTAAACTTGAGCTGTGTAGTGTATGACCAAAACTATTGCTTTAAGCTTCTGATTGCTTCTGCATAGGCTTCGCACAGTTGAAAAGTTAGGCAATGACAAGCTTTCACAACCTCTCTCAATCACATGCTGAAATTTTAACTTGTGTAATTTAACCGCTGTAAACTCCGATAAAATCTGATACACAAGTCTATGTTTCATTCTATAGCATGATGATTGAACTGTGCTAGGGGTAGTTCACCTTGTATACATGTTTAGCACTTGTCGGATATCCTATCTATACATGTTTTGTGCTATTTTTGATGGTGAACCCTTGTTGGCTGAAAACTGCTCTTTTGCTCTCATATTCATATTTCGTATCTGGTGATCAGTTTGAGCCTTTGCTAGCTTCTTATGGATGTTGTTGAGTCATCGGATCAGAACTGTGTAGAGCATCCTTGCACTCTCTAGATTATATTTCTGAAGCTACTAACTTGCATTTTTTTCTCATATGCATTTTTGGAGGGAGATATTCTGTCAAGGGGGAGACATTTGAGTGCGTATGCACATTTGCTTGCTGGTGCATTTTCAACTAAGGGGGAGAAAATATTGACAAATCATGTGTTCCCTAGGTTGGGTGCACTAATTGAGGGGGAGTTTGCTAGTCGTGTTGAGCCTTTGCCTCTTTCTTGAGGGACTAGCAAACATTTTCAACTCATTTTCAGCTCTTCAATTGGTATCAAACTCTTTTGGTTTTGAGTTGGTAACTATTGGTATTGAGTTGCTTCACTAGCGGTGTTGAGCCCGTTCTGCCTCTTCTTGAGGGCTAGCTCTATTTTGCTTGAATTTCAGTTGATATTTCAATTGGTATCAAGTTTTCTCGCTAGCGGTGTTGAGCCTGTTCTACCTCTTCTTGAGGGCTAGCTTTGCTTTGCTTGGTTGCGTCGAGCCATTGCCCATGTCTTTGGGAGCCAAGTTGTCTTGCTCTTTCCACTTGACCTTCTTCGGCTTTGCTATGCTTTTGGGTCATTTGGTTGAGTTCTCTCTCTTTCTTCCTTCCTTCCTCTATTCATTATGATTTGTGTTGGTAGTTGATAATGCACTCATCAAGGGGAGATTGCGGATACATGGTGTATGCCGAGTCTCTGTAGTGATGAGTGATTGTCAACTGGGATAATGTGCATGTTCTTTGGCTTGTGTTGTGCAGGTGTCAAGCACGGATACAGTGATCAGAGGCAAGGTGAAGGTCAAGTAGAGACGTGCCGTGCCGATGGACCGAGAGTGGCGAAGGGCGGACGTGAGGCTTGGACTGAGGGACCGGTGGCCCGAGGATCAGCTGTAACACCCTAGGTGTTAAGCATTCCTTAAACTGCATAATTTGTCATGGCATAAGCATAGCATCTCATCTTTTCATGTGCATATGTTTGTTGAAGTGCTTAAGTCCTTGTTTGGTCTCTAGTGTAACCTTTTTATGCTTTCTGTTTCTGACCAAGTGCCTTATAACAAAGTTGTAGATCTTGATGAAAGGAACAACTTGCCTTAAAGCACTTTCTCAGAAAAGCTTTTAAAAATTGATTTCTTGCATTAGAAAAATGGTTTAGCACTAAATTTCTTTTTCTAAGCAGAATTTGGACTGGAGCCTTAAGATGATTTGTTCCTTATAAAATTCTAAGCAACTTTGCTTTTAGGACCTTCTCCTAATTCGGCTTAGTTTAGAGTTATAGAGCATCAAAGTTTTAAAACCAAACTTCATTAGTTTAAAACCCCAGTGGGACCCCTGTCAGCCCCTCTCTTCTCCCCCGCGCGCGCGCCGCTCCCTCCGCGCCGGCAGAAACCGCCTCGCCGCCACGAGACCGCCTCGCCGGCCGCCAAACCACCGACTTCGCCGCCGTGGTTTGCGCAGCAAGCGCCACGTCGCCCCATGCACCCCGTCCTCGCCCGCCGCGTGTCGCGCGATGCCTGACGCCGCCGCACCGGTCGGGAGCTCCTCCCCGATGGCAACCGGCCAGGTGCAATGCACCTGCGCCCTCCCGCTCTCTTGCATCCTCTCCACTCCGTGCTCGTGCTCTGCACGCTCACTCACTCACTCGCTCTGCTTCCCTCCATCTTCACCAGAGCTCCACGCCGCCGCCGCCCGCCGAACTCCGGCGAGCAATTTCTCGCTCCACCGTTCACCGCTGTCCAATTCCTCTCACCAGTCTCTCCGCCCTGATCTCCTCTTTCTCTCGCAAGGGTTGGTTTCCCCTCTCTCCCTCTCTGGCCGCCGGAACAGCGGATGCCATCCTCAAGCTTCAGCCATGGCCGCCGCCGTGACCTTCACGTGAACCGGCCATCTCCGGCCAAACCACCCCCAATCCGAGCCCAGTTCTTACCTTCCCAACCTCCATAGTAGCTTAGGGTCAGATGGAGACCTCTCTCGTGCCTTGAGTTCGCCGGATCAGGGGCCAGTCGCGCCGTGTCCGCCGTGGACCGCCGCCGCGCATGGCGCCGAGCAATGCCGAGGATGCCGAGGCCCGAAAGTTGCTCCAATAGGTCGCTTAGGACGTGCTTGGGTAGTATTAGTCTCGCCGAGTCTCAAGCTCGCCGGGAAGAGCTTCGCCGTCGAGCCGCCGAGCCGCCACTCCCGCCATGGCTGCCGTCGAGCTTGCTCCGGTATCCCTCTGGCTCGGCAAGTCAGTCAGTCGTGTTCGTCTCGCAAACCCGCGTCCAGTGGTAGCCTCGACGTCGCCAAAAGCCTCGCCGCCGGTGAGCTAGGGCCGGTCAACAGCGACGGTGCCAAAGTCCGTCGTTGACCGCCGAGCCTGGCCTCGCGCGGTAACCTGCCGAGCCTAGCCTTAGTAACTTGGTCGCCTGTCTAGTGGGCCTCGACCGCAGAGAAGGAGTGAGTACGAGAGAAAAGGGAAGTCTGTGTGCAGTGAGGCTTGGGATAGCCGGGTGTTGCATAGCAGTTTTGCTAGGCCTCGGCTGAGTCATGTTGGGTGTCCGTAGCGTTTAGGTCAAGTTTTCTTTTAAATAAAGTTTGCAGAATTTATGTAAAGGCTTCAAAATTCGTACAAGGCTCATTTTAAGTCCAAATCCTGTGAAACAAATTTTGTTGTGTTCAGCATGATTAGATCTATCTGTGAAAAATGTTAAATGCATTTTGGTGATATTTGTATGTGTAGATTAATTTAAATTGGGAAGTTGCTGTTAACTTGGAAAATGCATAACTAATTATGTATAAGTCAGAAAAATGTGATTTCAGTTTTGTTAGGTTTGTATGAATGTGTAGTTTCAGAAAAAAATATAATATAAGGTTGTTCTGTGAAATATTTGGGCATAGTAATTAAAATGGTTAAATGCTGCTTTCTTGTTTATTTTTGTAGTAATTAAAATATGAAGAGTATGGACTTGGAAAATTTTGCACACTGCTCTTTGTGCTAGGAAGTTCAGTAGAAAAAATGAGAAATTTGTTGTTTGACACTTTTTGGCTAGGGTGTAGTTCAAAGCACCTTTCCATGGTAGATTTGTCTTTTCATCATAGGGGATAGAGTTTAAGTCCAAATGGGTTGAAAATTTGATAGAGAACTAGTTTGAGTGTTGTTAACTTCCAGTAATTTTTGTAGATTTTTTTGAAGCCGTCTAGATGGGTTGCTGTTTTAGCATGTTTAAATAGATTTATTTTCAGTAATATTTAGAGGGTAACAAACTCATTAAGTAAACTTTGATGCGGCGACAACATAGCTTTATTAGTTGATTATGATAGGTTAAATAGTTGGGATAATGTTGACTACCTTGTTGAAGAAATGCAAGAGAATGCAGTATAACATGTGCTTATCTCCTGATTGCTGTTAATCATATGCATCACATATGCATTCTATGTGCATTCATCCTATTCATGCACATTATGCATCATACAGGGTCAGCGGAGGAGATCCAGACCCAGTCGACACCGGAAGAACCCAGTCCGAAGGAGAACCGGACAGAGGAAGCTGGAGGGACAGACGCCGACGAGCTACCAGAGTGCCGCGACCACCGTCCGTCGGACTTTGAGCAAGGCAAGCCCCGGAGCATTCTAACTCCTACGGTTTGCAAATGCTTTACAATTAACCTGATGATGGATGTTGCATTAGGTTATAGGAATTGATTGCTACCGTTGATGCATTATTACTTATCCTTGTCCACCTGCAATATATCTTGATATCCCTGTTTAGGTCTAGGCTCGTTATATGCTTAGCCTTGCTTAGACCGGTAAAAGTCGGGTGATTTCCTGTCTCCCGCAATAGGTGGATACTGATCATGTTTAGCCTGTGCTATCATGAGATAACCATGTGATAATTAATCTGAGACGGAGGCGGGATGTAAGAGCAGCAGGACATGGGTTCTGTGTGCTAGTAGTCTCCCGTCTGTGTCGCCTAGGACCCGTTCGGGAATGTAACTTCAGTCAAATTGAACGCGTCGATCACTTAACGGAGTAGGTCTGAGTACCTCCTGCGAAGCCGAGTAAGGTTCTTCGAGCCGGTGATGGAGATGTTGACGCCTAACACCCAGGGCTCAGCTGTACCGTGGGCAACTATTCTGATCAACCTGGCATGGTCCGAGGGCAGGCAGGGCCTGATCGACCTGGCATGACCGTGGGCAGTTATAGATTGAGCGACCTGGCACTGAGATAACCCTCGGTGTAGAAGGGCCCATGGCCGTCCCGCGCATTGTGTTCTCGAATCCCCTAACTGGTAGCTTACGACTGCCGTAGTCGGAATGTGCCGGGCGAGTGTGAGACATTTTATCCCCAGCTGGGTAGGAATCGATTATAATCGCCATCGCTCCTGGACAGTGAGCAGTTGACTTTAGATCATCTCCCGTAGAACTTATGGAACTAAAATGGTTATGGAATCTGAAAGGCTATTGATGAAATAGTCACTCTTGATTGATTAATTAGCAAGTGCTTGTTTAGTACAGGTGCAAATCTAGTAAGGTAGAGTTAATGACTAAAAGCAATTGCCAACATCTGAAACTGAGTTTTAGTACTAAAGCTTTCATGCAAAGGAGTATGTACAGCCAAGCCCACTTATATAGCCTACATGATCCTCGGTGTCTCATTATTTCTGATTTTGTCGGGTAAGTCTAGCTGAGTACCTTCTCGTACTCAGGGTTTATTTCCCTTGTTGTTGCAGATGGCCAGTGCTTTTATGGCTACTGCGAGAACTGCTTGTACCCGGTAACGGGTGATGACTAGACCAAGGGCATGGTCAACACTTATCTCATTCATTGCTTTTGTGGACCCGGTCAACTGATGGCACCGTATTTATGAACAATCCAAACTTATGTTTTAAAGACTATGTTGCTTCCGCTACTACTATCAAAACTATGGTTTGTAATATTATTTCGTACTCCGATATAATTTGAACTTTATGCAACTATGATGTAACCCGTGAGCATATTCGTGGAACAAGTACGATCTTGGCTGGATGTCGTTGAATGATTTGAAATCCTTCGAGATTTCCGGACTACCGGGTTTGTACGAGCTTAAGTACTCGATGATTTCTGCGAGAGCAGAGGTTTTCAGTGCTTAATCTGGTGCAAATTGGTTGGTTCTATTACATCAGCTGTGGTGGCTGATAGCCTGGGACAACGACGAGCAGAGACTTGCGGGCACGGTGTTGCCTGGGTCGAGGATCTGGGGACACGTGTCGGTGGACGGGGTGCACGGGCGGTGCATCCCCTCTACGGCTCAGTTTGGTGGTAGAGCCAGAGAAAAACCATCGAGTGGACGGTTTACAGGTTTGGGCCTCAAAACCTGGGCGCGGATGGTTTCCGAGTTTGGGCCACAAAACTCTGGCTGAGGACGGTTTCCAGGTTTGGGCCTCAAAACTTGGGTGCTGCAGGTTTCTGAGTTTGGGCCACAAAACTCAGGCGATGGACGGCTGGTTTCCCGGTTTGGGCCTCAAAACCGGGGGTTGGCTGTGAAGGCTGGTTTCCCGGTTTGGGCCACAAAACCGGGGGTGCGATGTCCGGGAAAGGACAAGCAGAGCGGGGCGGCACGTGGCGGCGATCGGTGAGTTTGCGTCGAGGCAACGCTACCAGTTATGCGGGCGTGGCCGTCGGATCACCAGCATCCTTGAGTTGGTCCAGAATAACCCTAGGGTTTAGCTGGTTCGCTCTGTAATTAGAGAGGGGTAGAGTAGGAAATAGAATTAGGATAAGTAGAGGGAGACACCCTCCTCCCATTGCATCTCAGTCATTTGCTCTTTTGCTTCTAGGGTTTCCTGCTCTCCCACATCTCTGCTGTAGCGAACTGAGATCCACAGAGAAGAGAACCATACCTGCGGATACATGGGTGTATGCCGAGTCTCTGAGTGATGAGTGATTGTCAACGGGTTTGATGCGCATGTTCTTTGGCTTGTGTTGTGCAGGTGTCGAGCTCGGAGACAGTGATCGATGGCAGGTGAAGGTCAAGTTGAGACGTGTCGTGCCGATGGACTGGGCGCGATGAAGGATGGGCGTGCCGTGCGGCGGACGTGCCATGCCGATGTATCGGACAGTGAAGGGCGGACGTGAGGCTTGGACTGAGGGACTAGAGGCCGGAGGATCAGCTGTGGTGGCTGGCAGCCTGTGGCGACGACAAGTGAAGAAATGCGGTCATGTCGATGGACGGGGTGCACGGAGGTGCATCCCCTCTACGACGCCGGTTTGTTGGTTGAGCCAGAGAAAAACCAACGGGTGGACGGTTTCCAGGTTTGGCCTCAAAACCTGGGTGCTGGGTTTCCAGGTTGAGCCACAAAACCTGGGCGCGACGGTTTCCAGGTTGAGCCTCAAAACCTGGGCGTGGGCCGGTTTCCGAGTTTGGGCCTCAAAACTCGGGCGCTGCGGGTTTCCGAGTTTGGGCCACAAAACTCGGGCTGGAGGCTGGTTTCCCGGTTTGGGCCTCAAAACCGGGGTTGCTGGAAAAGGCTGGTTTCCCGTTTGGGCCACAAAACCGGGGGTGCAGAGCGAGGGCGGCACGTGGCGGCGATCCAGAGGTTGCGTCGAGGCAACGCTTCGGTTCGAGCGGGCGTGGCCGTCGGATCTACCTACCACCACGCGGGTTGGACCAGAATAGCCTTAGGGTTTAGCTGGTTCGCTCTGTAATTAGTTTAGAGAGGGGTAGAGTAGGAAATAGACTTAGTCTAGGTTAGTATAAGTAGTTCAGGGGAGACACCCTCCTCCCTATCTCAGCTATCTCAGTTTTAGCTATCTCAGTTAGTGCCTTCATTTGCTAGGGTTTCCTGCTCTCCCATCCCCTGCTTTAGCTAGTTGAGATCCGCAGAGAGACTCCACTCTGTGTACTGTTGAGTTGAGGAAGTGAGGCCGTATCCTCACCTTGGAGCACAGATCGATGGCTTGATTTGCGTCCTTAATTCGAGTTCGTGGCTGTGATTTCCGTTTTGCTTGTGTTCTTCACGAAATCCTTTTGCTCCACGATTTTCCCGTCGCTTGATCTCTTTGCTCGGTTCATCTTTGCAATTCCGTTTGAACCAAGTTGTTCTAGATCGTGAGGCACGTCTTTCCACCGAAGGAATCATCCTCTAACCTCACGGTCTAGGAGATCGATCGATTTTTCGTTTCGGGTCACTTTTTCTCACTTCCCCCAAATTCTTCGATTCACCGATTTGGAGTTAGGTTCGAGCCATGATCTCTTAGAGATAGCTCACTAACCTCCTTGTGACTTCACTCACCAAGTTTGATCCCTAGAGGATGCGTTTTGGGTGAGTTTGAGTCGGATCGGTAGAAGAACAGAGGGGCTGCGGGGTGACCGGACGCTGGTCGCGAAGTGATCGGACGCTGACCAATGCGTCCGGTCGTTGAGCGTTGCGTACAGAGTTTCTGTTTTGACCGGACACTCATGACCGGACCCTGTGTTTATCGATTGACCGGACGCGCCTAGGTTCCTGTTCATCGTGTTTGTTTGATCTGACCGGACGCTCTGTTCACAACCGGACGCTCCGTACTAGTGAGTCCGGTCGCGAACAGAGAGCTCCCAGAGCCGATTTCTGACGACCGGACGCGTCCGGTCCCAGCTGACCGGACGCAGGCAGAGTCCGGTCGTTGCTGTTTCGCGCCGTTTCGTTCGCGGTTCGTTCGCTCTTGATTGGATTCGAGTTTCGTCTTTTGCGTTGGCTTTCTAGGGTTGTCTAGTGTCCCGCTGTGCTTCGTGGGAGCATCCACCCTACATCTAGGGTCGTGGACATTAGCAAGCTCTAGGGTTCGCTTTTGGGGTTGTTTTTGGGACAGTGGCATCTTGTTTCCGTAAGGAAATTTTGAAGCTCCCATTCACCCCCCCCTCTGGTCGCTTTCGGGTAGCTTCTCGGTCCTTCAATTGGTATCGGAGCAGGTTAAGGATCTTCCACCTTAGCCGGTTCCAGATCCACCGAAGGCGACATGGATCGCGGCGTGGGCAAACCGCCGTTCTTTGATGGGACGAACTATGCGTATTGGAAATACGCATGTCGGCCTATCTGCAGAGTTTGGGTGCTTCTATTTGGGATATTGCAACTCTGCTGATTACCTGGTCTTGGCTGCTCGTGTTTCTCAGCAACAGATCGATGAGCACGATGCCAATAGCCGAGCCCGTAATGCTCTCTTTTCTTGTTTGAGCATGGGTGAGTTTGATCGTGTTTCTCACCTCGCTACGGCTCGGGAGATCTGGGACACCCTCATGCGTTTCCATGAGGGCACCTCTCATGTCAAAACCCGACTCTACGAGTCGTTCAAGCGTGAGTATGAGAACTTTAGACATCAACCTGGCGAGAGCATAGAAAGTTTATTCGCTCGCTTTCAGGTGATTGTCAACAGGATGAGGGCTAACAGAGAACAGTTGCCATTTGACGATCATGAGCGTGCTTTGAAGCTTTTGCACACTCTTGACCGTTCGGTGTGGGACTCCAAGGTTCAGGCAATCATCGAATCGCCGAACTATGAGACCCTCACCTGCGACGAGCTCTTCAGTAAGCTCAAGTCCAGTGAGATTGATGCTATGGCGAGGGCTTCTTTTGAAAATCCTTCTCGCCCGTCCATGGCTTTGGTTTCCGGCTCTTCCTCTAACCCCTCAGCTGGCTTTGCGCTTTCCTCTCTCTTTTCTGTGACAGAGGACCAGCTGGAGTCTTTGGGGACGACGAGTTGGCTTTGCTTGCCAACCGGTTCTCGCGGTTCCACAACAACCGCATGAACCGTCGTCGAGGAGGAGGACGCACGGGATGCTACGAGTGCGGCGACCCCGACCACTTCATCGCCGACTGCCCCCAAAGAAGAACAAGCACTCGGGCAAGGGTGAACATGGGCGCAAGCACGACTCCAAGTACAAGGAGAAGCACGTCCCTCCAAGGCACAAGAAACGGGCGGCTTCGACAAAGAGTACATCAAGAAGAAGTACTTGGAGAAGCAGCAAGCTGAGCAGCGTGCGTTCTTCGCCACGCTCAGCGACGTCGACGGCTCGGATGACGACTCCGCTGGCTCCAGCGATGACGAGTCCGTGAAGAAGAAGCTGGAAGACAAGTTCAACGGCTTGTGCTTCTTCGCCGGCGACGGAGGCATGTGGACCATGGCGCTCGGAGATGAGGTCGACGGCGAGCCGGAGCGTACCCCTCAGAACGACGACGACGACGACACCTCCCAGGTATCTCTCACCTACGACGAGCTTTCCTCCGAGGTTGAGAAGTTGACTGCTGCCCTCCTTAGCCAAGATAAGTTGCTTAGGCGTGCCGCTAGAGAGCGCAAGGAGTTTAGGCAGAAGTGGGAGGACACGGTGAAGGAGCTTGAGTTCGCTCGGTCCACCGTGGTAGTGTCGGAGGAGGCGGAGTGCGAGTCGTGCACCGCACATGACTGACCTTCTCACTCTGAGAGGTAAGTATGCTGCGTTGGTTGGAGAGGTGGATGAGCTCCGTGCTAGGCCGCAGTGTTGGGTGCGTGCAAGACTTGTCCTGTCTTGCAATCTGAGTTGGCAGAGAAAATGCCAAGCTTGAGTCTTTAGAGAAGGCCAGCTCAGATAGCACTTGTGTCTCGAGGTGTGCTTTGTGTGAGGGCCTGGAGATGGAGATTGCCAATGTGAAGCATGGCAAGATGCAAACCGAGGAAGAAAACACATACCTTCGGTCCATCTTGTCATGGGTCTCCAGTAGTGAGCCACAGCTCGGGATGATGATCTCCCAATTCAAGCGAGCTGTTGGTGCCCCTGGTGTAGGTTTTGCTCAGAGTGTTGATCTCTCAGTTTTTGGGAAGATTGGAGAGTCTAGTGGTCTGAACCCATGTGAGAAGCCCAATTCCACCACTACTCCCAAACTTGCCAAGCTTCCACTCAAAGAGCCAGCCAAGCCTATCACCAAAGATGGTGTGGTTGAGGAACCCCCGAGAGCTCCTCCCAAGAACCCAGTTTGGGCACCCAAGCCAAACCACCTCAGAAACAAGCTTGACGCTATGCCACCCATTCGTGAGGAGTTGCCACAGAAGGGCAAAGGCAAAGTGAGCCACACCCACAGCCCTGGTCACCAACAACCCCCTTTGCGTGCGGTGAGGTACCAGTGTGATTTCTGTGGGAGGGATGGTCACTTGATCGAGTTCTGTTTCCGGCGCAAGCGGGAGGCGCGTCGTGCTCGGGAGATGGAGAACCCGGACATGTACCATCCAGCTCATGGTGGACATGTGCCGAAGGCTCAGGGGAGAGCTGCTAGGTCCGGACGCCAAGGTCCCCGGCCTAGGCAGGAGATGAGAGCCCCTAGGAGGGAAACTAGGCCTAGAGGTCCAGCACCTCAGTTTGTTAGGCCTAGGCAGGAGAGAGCTCCGAGGAGAGACGCTAGAGCAGTTGAGCCCCAGACTCCTAGGCGTAGATCTTGTAGAGAGCGTGCCCGACGGGAGCCTGCAGTTGCAGGTTTTGGACCCCGTGGCGGAGGCTTAGTTGAGCGCTTTCCCCCACCGCAGTTTGAGTACCGCGGTGAGCGCTTCTTCCCAAGCGGACCACGTTTTCCTCAGCGTGGTGATCGCTTCCCTCGTAGACGTGCTAGGAATGGTTTTTACACTAACCCTTCTTTTGAGCAGCCGGCCCAACACTGGTTTTCCCCTTATTTCACTAACCCCAGTGTTGGACCGTATGCTCACCCTATGTCTTTTTATTGATGTAGGTGAGACGGTTGGAGGACATTTGGTTGGTGGATTCTGGTTGCTCGAGGCACATGACCGGAAACGCCAAGTGGTTCTCCAGCCTTAGCCCGGTCGCCGGAAAGGAGTACATAACCTTCGGCGACAATAGTAAAGGTAAGGTATTGTCTCGTGGGACGGTGCGGGTTAATGAGCACTTTGTGTTGCGCGATGTTGCTCTTGTTTCTAACCTGCATTTTAACCTTCTTTCTGTTTCGCAACTTTTTGATGATGACTATGAGATTCGTTTTAAACCGAACCTTAGTCGCATCTTAGATCCTCAGGGCGATCTTGTATGTCTAATTTCGCCCTTTGGGAAAGTCTTTCGCGCGAATTTCTCGGAGTCGTTTGGTTCTTCTCGCTGTCTTTTGGCTAGTCCTTCTTCCTCCGATCTTTGGAAGTGGCATAGGAGGCTCGGTCATTTAAGCTTCGACTTGCTTGCAAGACTTAGCTCACTTGGCCTAATCCGAGGATTGCCCAAGCTTTCGATGGAGAAGGATCTAGTTTGCCATTCTTGCAGACATGGGAAGATGGTTGCCGCCGCTCCCCACCATCCAGTGACTAAGGTCATGACCTCGCACCCCGAGCCGCTTTTACACATGGACCTTGTTGGTCCGGCTCGGGTGAGCTCGGTTGGTGGCAAGTGGTATGTTTTGGTTGTTGTTGACGACTTTTCGAGATATTCGTGGGTCTTCTTTTTGACTGAGAAGACTGAGACTTTCTCCTTCGCTCGCAATCTGATTTTGCGTCTTCAGAACGAGTTCCCTTTGAACTCGATGCGAGCTATTAGAAGTGATAATGGTTCCGAATTCAAAAATTCGGATTTTGAGAAGTTTTGTAACCGCCTTGGCTTGGAGCATCAGTTTTCTTCCCCCTACACACCGCCCCAAAATGGTGTTGTAGAGAGGAAGAATCGGACCCTTGTTGAGATGGCCAGGACGATGCTTGATGAGCATAGGACTCCTAGGCGCTATTGGGCCGAAGCTATGAACACTGCATGCTATATTTCCAATCGCATTTTTCTGAGAGCTTTCTTGAAAAAGACTTCTTATGAGTTGCGTTTTGGCAAACTGCCCAAGGTGAGTTATTTTCGAGTTTTTGGTTGCCATTGTTTTATACTCAAAAAGGGCAACTTGGACAAATTTGAGTCTCGCTCCTCTGACGGTATTTTTGGGTTATGGCACTCACACTAGAGCATATCGTGTACTTAACCTTGATACTAACCGGGTCATGGAGACATCAGATGTCACCTTCGACGAGACTCTTGTTTCTTCTTCTTCTCGTTTGAGCGTGCAGGTGATCATGAGGTTGGAGAGCCTCTTTTTGATGAGGAGGACGAGGGTGCTGAAGGTATGGATGATCCAGCACCCCCTCCACCACCCCCGCCGCAAAGAGCGGCCTCGACGACGACTCACGGGCCCGACACTTCTTCTTCCTGGGGGCCGTGGGATCCTCCACCTCGCGCGCGCGGTACCTTTTGTACCCGGGGTGGAACCAGCTGCTGTTGAGGGGGAGGTCACTTCTTCCCGGGAGGCGCCACGACATATCCAGCGCCAGCACCCCCCTGAGCAGATGATCGGCGACATCGGCGAGCGAGTCACTCGCTCCAGGTCACAGCACATCTCTCACTACTTCGCTCATTCTGCTTTTGTTGCTAATTTTGAGCCCCGAGATGTTGGACACGCATTGACGGATCCGGATTGGGTCAATGCCATGCATGAGGAGTTAGAGAACTTTGAGCGAAATCGGGTTTGGGTTCTAGTTCCACCTCCACCTGACTGTAAGCCTATAGGGACAAAATGGGTATTTAAAAACAAGCAAGGAGAGGATGGCCACGTTGTTAGAAACATGGCCCGGCTTGTAGCGAAAGGCTATAGTCAGAAGGAAGGGATAGATTATGAGGAAACCTTCGCTCCTGTAGCACGTTTGGAGGCTATTAGGATACTCTTGGCTTATGCTGCATCCAGGGGTTTCAAACTTTTTCAAATGGATGTCAAGAGTGCCTTTTTAAACGGCTACATAGAGGAGGAGGTTTATGTTGAGCAACCCCCCGGTTTTGAAAATCCCAAGTTTCCAAACCATGTCTTTAAACTTCACAAAGCTTTGTATGGTTTGAAACAAGCCCCTAGAGCCTGGTATGATAGTTGAAAACCTTTTTGCTTGCTAAGGGTTTTAAAATGGGATGTGTAGATAAGACGCTCTTTCTCCTCCGGCAAGGCAAAGACACACTTTTGGTCCAGATTTACGTGGATGATATCATTTTCGGTGGTTCTTCTCACGCTTTGGTTGCCAAGTTTGCAGATACTATGAGCAGGGAGTTCGAGATGAGCATGATGGGCGAGCTGACATTCTTTCTCGGGTGTTGCAAATTAAGCAATCCCGAGAGGGGACGTTTGTGCACCAGGGCAAGTACACGAAGGACTTGCTGAAGCGGTTCGATATGGGTGAGGCCAAGCCTCTTCCAACACCCATGTCGACGACGACTGCCCTGGATGCGGATGTGGACGGAGAAGTAGTGGACCAGAAGGAGTACCGCAGTATGATCGGGTCGCTCCTCTACCTGACGGCGACACGCCCGACATCCAGTTCGCGGTGTGTCTGTGCGCGCGCTTTCAGGCGTCGCCGCGCACCTCTCACCGTCAGGCGGTGAAGCGCATCTTCAGGTACCTTCGTTTCACACCTGAGTTCGGGATTTGGTATTCTGCTTCCTCCACCCTCTCGCTTTGCGGTTATTCCGATGCCGATTTTGCTGGTTGTCGCATTGAGCGCAAGTCCACTTCTGGGACTTGCCAATTTATTGGATCTTCTCTTGTATCGTGGTCTTCTCGCAAGCAGTCTAGCATCGCTCAGTCCACTACGGAGGCTGAATATGTTGCTGCGGCTAGCTGCTGTTCCCAGTTGCTTTGGATGATGGCCACTTTGCGTGATTTTGGTCTGAGCTTTTCTCGCGTGCCTTTGCTTTGTGACAGCACGAGTGCCATTAGCGTTGCTAAGAACCCCGTGCTTCACTCGAAGACCAAACACATTGATGTGCGCTTTCATTTTCTGCGAGACCACCAGGAGAAGGGTGATATCGACCTTCGCCATGTCGATACTCATCATCAACTGGCTGATATTTTCACCAAGCCTTTAGACGAATCAACCTTTAATCGGTTGAGGGGTGAGCTTGGTGTGTGTTTCCCCTTTTAGATGGGGAAACATTTTGGATCTTGTATATTTGACTGACTCTTTTGTCTTTCTTTTCTTTTGCTTTTTTAGCATACGCATTTACATTCTGAGCTTCATGTTTATAATCACTAGAATGTAACCTATGCTCTATTTAGTATGCTCTGATGCTTATACATGGATGGCTTGTAGCTTATGCTCTTCCTGATCACTAGTACATGTTATGAGCGAGCCATTTTGAATGGTGAATTTACCTAATACTTACACTCTGAAAATGTTCAACCATTGGGATATGGTGCAACTAGCATGTGTAGGATATGTTGAGTTCACTCGTGCTTTTCATATATGCTAGGTTGCTATGTCTTAGTTATGAGTCATTCACTTGCTTGGTCTGTTCATATCATGTATAAAATTTGAACCAAGTTTTAGTGAATTGAAAAGATCGAGATGGGATTGCTTGTCAACACCTCATGGTATCGAGACTGTTTCTCATTGCACCTTGAGTTAAACTTGAGCCGTGTAGTGTATGACCGAAACCGTAGCTTCAAGCTTCTGATTGCTTCGGCATAGGCTTCGCTCGGTTGAAAAGTTAGGCAAAGACAAGCTTTCAACCTCTCGCAATCACATGCTAAATAATTGAACTTGTGAAGTCTTCACCGCTGCAACTCCGATAAAAAATGAAATCACAAGTATATGCTTCATTCCTATGCATGATGATTGAACTTTGCTAGGGGTAGTTCACCTTGTATACATGTTTAGCACTTGTCTGGATTCCTATCTATACATGTGTAGTGCTATTTTGATGGTGACTATCTTTTGGCTAAAAATGCTCACTTGCTCATATGCTTCATATTTCGTATGTGTGATCAGTTTGAGCCTTCGCTATGTGAGTGCTTAGTTGTGCCATTGGAGCTGTACCGATTAGAGCATCTTTGCACTCTTTTGATTATATGCCTGAAGCTGCTAACTTGCATTTCTGACTTCATATGCATTTTGGAAGGGGGAGTTGTGTTGACTCAAGGGAAGAGTTTGTGCTTGATAAGTGCATTTTCAACTAAGGGGGAGAGTTTTTGCAAATCATATGTCTCCTGGCGTTCAATTAAGGGGAGCTTTTGCTAAGGGGGAGATTTTCAGATCTTTATGCTCTTCTCTTGTTGGACCTAAGGGGAGTCCCTGGTTGCTTGCACTTGTCGAGGGGAGTTTGCTAGTGTGTTGAGCCGTTGCCTCTGTCTTGAGGGACTAGCAAACATTTTCCTCATTTGGTCAGATTGGATTTTGATTGGTTCGGAGACTTTCGTTTGTTTCAATTGGTTCGGAGTGGTTTTCGTGCTAGTTGTGTTGAGCCTCTGTGCCTCTATCTTGAGGGACTAGCATTTTGCCATTTTTAGCTCTGATTTTCAATTGGTGTTTTGCTAGCGGTGTTGAGCCTGTTCTACCTCTTCTTGAGGGCTAGCTTTGCTTTGCTTGGTTGCGTCGAGCCGTTGCCCATGTCTTTGGGGACCAAGTTTTCACTTCTTCCACTTGACCTTCTTCGGCTTTGCTATGCTTTTGGGTCATTGGTTGAGTTCTCTTCCTCTCCTTCCTCCTACCTTCTTCTTTCATTTTATGATTGTGTGTGTGTAGTTGACAATGCACTCATCAAGGGGGAGATTGCGGATACATGGGTGTATGCCGAGTCTCTGAGTGATGAGTGATTGTCAACGGGTTTGATGCGCATGTTCTTTGGCTTGTGTTGTGCAGGTGTCGAGCTCGGAGACAGTGATCGATGGCAGGTGAAGGTCAAGTTGAGACGTGTCGTGCCGATGGACTGGGCGCGATGAAGGATGGGCGTGCCGTGCGGCGGACGTGCCATGCCGATGTATCGGACAGTGAAGGGCGGACGTGAGGCTTGGACTGAGGGACTAGAGGCCGGAGGATCAGCTGTGGTGGCTGGCAGCCTGTGGCGACGACAAGTGAAGAAATGCGGTCATGTCGATGGACGGGGTGCACGGAGGTGCATCCCCTCTACGACGCGGTTTTGTGGTTGAGCCAGAGAAAAACCAACGGGTGGACGGTTTCCAGGTTTGGCCTCAAAACCTGGGTGCTGGGTTTCCAGGTTGAGCCACAAAACCTGGGCGCGACGGTTTCCAGGTTGAGCCTCAAAACCTGGGCGTGGGCCGGTTTCCGAGTTTGGGCCTCAAAACTCGGGCGCTGCGGGTTTCCGAGTTTGGGCCACAAAACTCGGGCTGGAGGCTGGTTTCCGGTTTGGGCCTCAAAACCGGGGGTTGCTGGAAAAGGCTGGTTTCCCGGTTTGGGCCACAAAAACCGGGGGTGCAGAGCGAGGGCGGCACGTGGCGGCGATCCAGAGGTTGCGTCGAGGCAACGCTTCGGTTCGAGCGGGCGTGGCCGTCGGATCTACCTACCACCGCGGGTTGGACCAGAATAGCCTTAGGGTTTAGCTGGTTCGCTCTGTAATTAGTTTAGAGAGGGGTAGAGTAGGAAATAGACTTAGTCTAGGTTAGTATAAGTAGTTCAGGGGAGACACCCTCCTCCCTATCTCAGCTATCTCAGTTTTAGCTATCTCAGTTAGTGCCTTCATTTGCTAGGGTTTCCTGCTCTCCCATCCCCTGCTTTAGCTAGTTGAGATCCGCAGAGAGACTCCACTCTGTGTACTGTTGAGTTGAGGAAGTGAGGCCGTATCCTCACCTTGGAGCACAGATCGATGGCTTGATTTGCGTCCTTAATTCGAGTTCGTGGCTGTGATTTCCGTTTGCTTGTGTTCTTCACGAAATCCTTTTGCTCCACGATTTTCCCGTCGCTTGATCTCTTTGCTCGGTTCATCTTTTGCAATTCCGTTTGAACCAAGTTGTTCTAGATCGTGAGGCACGTCTTTCCACCGAAGGAATCATCCTCTAACCTCACGGTCTAGGAGATCGATCGATTTTTCGTTTCGGGTCACTTTTCTCACTTCCCCAAAATTCTTCGATTCACCGATTTGGAGTTAGGTTCGAGCCATGATCTCTTAGAGATAGCTCACTAACCTCCTTGTGACTTCACTCACCAAGTTTGATCCCTAGAGGATGCGTTTTGGGTGAGTTTGAGTCGGATCGGTAGAAGAACAGAGGGGCTGGCGGGGTGACCGGACGCTGGTCGCGAAGTGATCGGACGCTGACCAATGCGTCCGGTCGTTGAGCGTTGCGTACAGAGTTTTTGTTTGACCGGACACTCATGACCGGACCCTGTGTTTATCGATTGACCGGACGCGCCTAGGTTCCTGTTCATCGTGTTTGTTTGATCTGACCGGACGCTCTGTTCACAACCGGACGCTCCGTACTAGTGAGTCCGGTCGCGAACAGAGAGCTCCCAGAGCCGATTCTGACGACCGGACGCGTCCGGTCTAGCTGACCGACGCAGGCAGAGTCCGGTCGTTGCTGTTTCGCGCCGTTTCGTTCGCGGTTCGTTCGCTCTTGATTGGATTCGAGTTTCGTCTTTTGCGTTGGCTTTCTAGGGTTGTCTAGTGTCCCGCTGTGCTTCGTGGGAGCATCCACCCTACATCTAGGGTCGTGGACATTAGCAAGCTCTAGGGTTCGCTTTTGGGGTTGTTTTCGGGACAGTGGCATCTAGTTTCCGTAAGGAAATTTTGAAGCTCCCATTCACCCCCCCTCTGGTCGCTTTCGGGTAGCTTCTCGGTCCTTCAATACCTCTGTGCCCGTGAGATTTGGAGGAAGTGAGACCGTAATCTCACTGTTGTAGCGTGTGGTTGCCACACGGTTGCAAATTCGTGGTCGTGATTCGCGTTTTCCTCTTGTTCTTCGCGGGTTACTTTTCTTCACGATTTTCCCATCGATCAATCTCTTTGTTCGTTGCTTCTTTTGCGATTCCGTTTGAAAGAGAGGTTCTAGATCGTGAGGCACTTCTTTCCACCGAAGGAATTCTTCTCTAATCTCACGACCTAGTAGATCGATCGATTTTCGTTTCGGGTGAAGTTTTCTTCCCTTCCCCTGAATTTCTTCGATTCATCGTTTTGGAGATAGGTTCGAGCCATGATCTCTTAGAGATAGCTCACTATCTTCCTTGTGACTCCTTTCAACAAGTTTGATCCCTAGAGGATTTGTTTTGGGTGAGATTGAGTTGAATCGGTGGACGTTTGGAGCTGCGTTGAGGTGACCGGACGCTAGGGTCGGGGTGACCGGACGCTCGGTCAGAGTCTGATCGTTGAACTTCGTTCGCCGTTCTTTCCTGCAACTCGATCGGACGCTGGTTCTTGTGAGTGACCGGACGCACCCCTGTTACTGTTCACCGTTTTGGACTGAGTTGACCGGACGCTCGACCCTCGACCGGACGCATCTCTTCAGTGAGTCCGGTCGCGAACAGTAAGGTCCAAAATCAGTTTTCGCACGACTGGACGCGTCCGGTGGAGCATGACCAGACGAAGGCAGAGTGAAGGACCGAGAAAGCACAAACAAGGCGACCAGAGGGGGGGTCAATGGGAGCCAATCAAATTTCATCCGAAACTTTGGCCAAGTGTCCCAAAATCAACCCCGAAAAGCACGGACCCAAAGCGTGATGCTCACGACCCTTGGAAGAGGGTGGATGATCCCTAGGATCACAGCGGAGCACCACAAAGCGATAGCAAACCAAACGCCAAAAGCACCGGCACAAGTTTGCCCCTCAAAAACCAAGTCCCGAACGTAGATAGACGGCTACGTCGAGAAATCCCCAAATACCGATGCTAACAAGTAGCAAAGATACCTAGAGAGGTTCCTTGGTGAACTCTAGGGTCAAACGAGAAGTCAAACGGAAACCAAGCGAGCAAGCCGGGGAGAGCAAACGCACAAAACCGGAAGCTTCAGGCAATCCCGGACTGTCCGGCACTACGGTCGCGGACTGTCTGCCCAGTGGCGGACTGTCCGGGCTCAGGTCGCGGACTGCCTGCCGGCCAAACGAGCAAAAACACAGTGCTGCTGGAAGTCCGCTGGACGTTCCCGGACTGTCCGCGAGGAACACCGGCAGACTGTCCACCGTTCAAAAAGCACAGCTCCAACAGCGCGGAGTCAGGCCACTGGTCCGGCCGCCCGAGCGCGCGGACTGTCTGCGGTTCACGGCGGACTGTCCGCGGATGAACAGAGAGGGCGATTTTGGTCGCCCCTCTCCCAAATCCCTCCAAATCTGATCCAACTCAAAATCCCAAGTTCCCAAACTTGGAGAAGATGATCACGGGGCAGTTAGGAGACTATCCCAAGAAATCATCTGCTCAAATCAACCAAATCACGGGAAATCAAAAGGGAAGGTGGATGAACCGAAAAAGCGCCACGAAAACGAAATCGTCCCGATCTATTCGATCATGAGGAGTTAGATGAATTCCTTTGGTCGAAATGACTCCTCAATGATACGAACAAATTGGTTCAAACGGATTTCGCAAAGACGCACCGGAGAGGGAGATCGAGTGACGGGAAAATCACGGAGAAACGAAGAACGCGAAGAACACAACGAACTCGAATCAAAACGCAAATCGACACAACGATCTTGCACAGCAAAGGTGAGGATACGGCCTCACTTCCTCACAGTCAACAGTACACAGAGGTGAGTCTCTCTGCGGATCTCAGCTAGCTACAGCAGGGGATGGGAGAGCAGGAAACCCTAAGTGCGAAAGAGCAAATGACTGAGATAAGGGGAGGAGGGTGTCTCCCCGACTACTTATCCTAATTCTAGTCTGAGTACAATTCCTACTCTACCCCTCTATAATCTAATTAAAGAGCGAACAGCTAAACCTAGGGTTATTCTGGACCAACTCGGTGGTAGGTGTATCCGACGGCCACGCCCGCACAACTCGTCCGCGTGCCTCCACGCAACCTTCCGATTGCCGCCACGTGCCGCCCTCGCTCTGCACCCCCGGTTTTGTGGCCCAAACAAAAACTAGCCTTTTCCAGCTATCCCCCGGTTTTGAGGCCCAAATCGGGAAACCAGCCTGTGACACTCTAGTGTCAAGCACTGCATTAGGCACTGCAATTAGCTACTAAGAAAGCATAAGCAATGCATTGCATCATTTCATGTGCATGAGTATGCTTTTGGTCTTTTGTTTGTTTATTTGAATTGGATTTCCATTTGACTTGATGCTTTAAAATTGATTCCTGCTTTGGCAAATGATTCTATAAAATGGAGAATATTGAGTAGAGTGTTTTCATGTTGAAGTTTTGGCTCAGTTCAAAATAGTTTGTCAAATAAAAATGAGTTAAACAAAAATGCTTTATGCTTTAAAATTGGCTTTATTTTTGCAGAGGCTACAAAAATGGTTTTCAGAAAAAGTGCCTTATATGAAAGTTGTAGAGAAAATTATTTCAAGCCACTTTTGTATTTTGGTCAAAACCTAGTTTGGAGATTTTGAAACTGTTTTTGAGTGGTCAATGTTTGAAAAGTTTTGAGAAAAAGAAAAAAAAAAGAAAAACGTTTTTCTTCCGCGCGCCATCCGGCCCATTTCCGCGCGCCGGCCCAGCCTCGCCCGCGCCCGCCGCGCGCGCGCCCGCGCGGCTGCACGCCGCTCGCCGACCCGCGGCCGCGCCGTACGCCGCGACGCGGCCACGTGGCCGTTTTTCACTGCCGAGGATCTGCGTCCGCCTATCGTCGCCTGATCTCCTCCGCCCGAGCACGCAAGCTATCTTGCTTGCCCTCTCCCGCTCCGCCTCGCCTGCTGCGACGGCCTCGCCGACCGCGCCGCGCTGCGCCCGTCGCATCACCGTGGCCCCGCCACGACCGCCGGCCGGCCACGCCGTGAGCAAAACCCCGTGCGCCGCTCACTCCTCTCCCCCATCCACCAGTCCACTCGCTCGCTCCCGCTCTCTCTCTCTGCTTTCGCACCACACAGCGCAAGCGCTCGGCCTGCTCTCGCCGTCGCCGCCACCACCGGCCATGCCGTGTTCGGCCTCACCGAAGCACCGCCGTTCGATTACTCCCGCCACTACTCCGCCCTCACCTCGCACGCACCGTGCGCGCGCTAACTCCCGCGGCCGAGCCCCACCGACGTCGGAGGACGAAGTGCCCTCTTCGGTTCATCATCGCCGCCGCAGAGCCCGCATCGCCGTTCCTCCCCGACCTGAGCACCACCGCCTCTCTTCTTCCTCCTCGAGCCTCATCAACCCAAGCCAAGGTGAGAACACTGCTTAGCCTTGACGCTACTGCTCTCTCTCCTCCCTATCCCTACCGGCCGAGCGCTATGGCCGCCGCCGTGGCCATGCGCGAGGTCAAGCTTCCTCGGAGCTTGCCGAGCCAAACCACCTCCCCGTCCATGCTTCTTAGGGTTCGTAGAAGCCTAAGCCTCCCCCAATTGCACCGGCAATCGCCGCAAACGGCAAGGCCGCGCGTTGCCGCCGTCGTCGCGCGCCGCCGCTCGCCGCCGGCATGCTCCGGCCATCCGCTAGCCACACCATCACCACCACTCAGTCCGCCTCGTCGAGACGAGCTCATCGGACCTAGTCTCGCCGCCGGCGACCTCGCCGTCGACGAGCTTCCGCCGGTCAAACCTCACCCCTGTCTCTCTCTCGCTGGCAAGTGGGTCCGTTGACCCCTGGGCCCCTCGCGTCAGCCTCTCTATGGTCCATGGACGGGTGCATGTAGCCTGTTGGGACGATTCAAAATGTTTTCTTTTTAGTTTTAATTTCCAGAGATGCTTGTTATTTTTGTACAGCTCGATTTATAAGTCCAAATGAAGTGCTTCCAGTTTTATTAGATTGTTTATAAGTAGATCTATCATGAAAAATATGAATGTATTTTTGGTAGCAGTTTATTTTACTGTTTTCATTTATTTCAGTTTACATGCTTTGTTGGATAAATGGAAATAAGTGTTTCTGATGGAGTTAATTCATGGGAAAATTTGTATAGGTTCTTTGTTATGTTTTGTGCCTGTGAAAATTATATGAAGTACTGTTCTTATGGAAAATTTTTCGTTATAGTTAAAAGTCCCTTTTGCTGATTTCTTAGAATAAGTGTTAAGGTGTTTTATATGCTGAAATAAAATATAGGAAAATTTGTGCAGTTCTGTATGCCATGAAGAGTCTAAGAAAAATATAAACCTGATCTGTTATATGGAAAAATTGGAAGTTGCTTTAACTGTGCTTATCTGTGTTATCTTTAGAAATTCATGTAAGAAAATATATGATGATCCCGATTATGGAACTTTCTGGACAAATATGAAATGTGAAATGGAATCTGGAAAAAATATGAAAATAGGTTTAGCACCCTTTTGCAGTAAGGTTGTAGTTCAAGTGTTCTTTTCTGCCTTAGATTTGTTATTTTGTGTAGGCATGTATGTTCATGATCTGGTAATAAATTTTCTGCAGTAGCAGGGTTATGAGTAGCATAAGCCAGGAAAAATATGAAATCTGTTGTTTGACACTGTTTGGGCAAGGAGCTAGTTCAAAGTACCTTTTTGGGCAGTTTGCTTGTAATTTTTTGTATCTATAGTCTGTATTTTATTTTGGGCTGAAATTTGTTCAGTGGAGTCCAGCATGTGTTGATTACCTTCTAGAATTTTTGTGATTTTTGAGTTCAGAAAGATGCACTTGCAGTTCAATCGGAGTTTCTTTTGATTTATTAAATAAATAAAGGAAAAAGGGAATAATCAGATTTGTTTTATGAAATAATTAAGAAATTACCTCAATGTCAAAAGTGGTTCAACAAGTTGGCTTTGTTGGTTTGCAAGAAATATTTGTCATGTCTTCTTTCATCTAGCACCGCATTTATTTAATTATATATTCATCGCATGCAATAGTATCGACCCCGCCGGAGCCCCATCCAGAGCAGGAGTTAAACGCCGAGCCGGAGATCCAGGAGCTGCAGCAGCAGCGGAGGAAGTCGACCCCGTCCACGACCCTAACTTACCTGAGTGCCCCTCTCACGAGGCATCAGTCTTCACTCAAGGCAAGCCCCGGAGCATTCTAAGCCTCCCAGTTTTTATAATTAAATTATTTGAGTCCTTTTTTTACTGTGATGCATTAAGTATAGGAGTTGATTGAATCCTATTTGTTGCATTACCATTCCTTGATTATTGATTACTATCTACCTTGTTATCCGGTTACCGCTTTATATGTAGAATTGCTTAGCCTGCTTAATAGAAGTAGTAGTTAAGGATGTTCGTAATACCCCCTCCGATGGGTATTTACGGATCACGGTTGGCTATATTTGCTATCGTGGAAAAGAACCTGAGTCGTAGTGAAATACGGTCAATGGGATGGCAGGGCACAAGTTCGGAAACTTGGGCAGTCCATCCATGGATCGTGTAGGTTTGTATCGATGTTGGCCTCGTTCATTTTTGAACGCGCCCTTTTACTTAGGGATATGTCGGTGCCGTAATCATCGACCCCAAAGCCGGTTAGAAGCTGTTCAGGCCGGTTTCAACCCGTGTCGTGCCCTCTAGTACGGAAGTTGCGATCTGCGCGTGGAGGCCATCGCCAGACTCCGATTGGGCGGTCCGTGCTTGAAACCGCGGGATTACCACCACGAACAAGCGTCGAGCGGTTTGCCCAATGCATGGACCCGACGGGGAAAGTGTGGGCTGGTATTAAAGGTCTTTCACCAGCTGGTTGGAATTCGATTCGAGTCGCCGTCTCCCCCGGTTAGTGGGAAACTTTGGCGAGCTTCACCACGATACAACTCCATGTGATGTTTAAAGGTTCAACTAAAATGTGGATGAGTCAACTGGATATGGTTATATTATTGATTGTTAGATTCAAGTGAGTGCTCTAGTACAGGTAATAACCTAGAACTAAGGAATAGTTTAAAAGTAACAGCTCATCATAATCATTAATTACCCACTTATATGAATTTGAGCTTTCGCAACTATAGATCCCAGCTCTACCTCAAGCCTTGCATACCCTTGGAGTCCTTTTATTTTCGGTTAGACGGGTATGTCTAGCTGAGTACATTCCCGTACTCAGGGTTTTATCACGTTTGTTGCAGATGGCACGTCTACTTTGGCTATTGTAAGCACTGCCTCTACCCGGTGGAAGGTGATGAGGAGTAGACCCAGGGCCGGGTCGTCCAGAAGTTCCTTTTTCTTTTGCTGGTCTGAGACTGTTAGTGGCACATTATCTGAAAAAGGGAGGAGTGAGTCGTGTTGAGTGGATTTATCAAACAAGGTTTTTATTTGGACCACATGGGTAGTGGTCGTGTTTCAAACTATTTCAGCTTCCGCAGTGTTTAAAAATTCGGTTTGTAATAACTCTGTTTTAAAATTCGTACTCTGATGTTAAATCGGTTTCATTCCGCTGTGATGTATCTTTACGAATGTGATCCTTGAACAATGTGATCCTGTGTGATGTATGGTGTTAGAAATCCTTCGTGATTTCTTCCGGACTACCGGGGTTATATGGGTTCAAGTATCAGTCGAAGTCAGACGAATTTGGCTAAGATAATACTTGAGCTCTTATAATCAGGACGGTTCCGCCACAGCTTGGTATCGGAGCATGGTTCAAGGGATTACCCTAGTAAAGAGTTATTTTCGAACTAAAATGGGTATTTCAAAACTATTTTGAAACTATTTTCAATTACTAAGTGTGCCCAGTCTCGTCCTTAAGCCCTATACTAGGATTCAGGTGGCTTAACTGCTAACAGGGTTCAGGGATTTGTTCATGCTGGATCTTTATTTGCTGGTCCATTCTCGAGGGAAAAGAGAATGTGTCGATTGCGAAAACATGCATAAAATGATTTTGTGAGATATGAGAGCATGACCGTCCAACCGTCGGTCTAGGCAAGGGATTCTTATACCAAGTATGTGCGAGCTTTACGCAGACACATATGAAGGTATCAATGATTTTAAGGGTGATTTCTATTGGTGCATGGTGTTTGTGTTGACCTTTATGTATTTTGCGCATACTGGTCAATACTGATTTGCTTTATCATGGGGAATTTTGTTGGGCTGAAATGAATCTTCTGCAGGTACGCTAACTATGCGATCGAGTAGAACGTGTAGTTAACGCATGAGAGATCGTTCTTGCCACCGACTAGAACGTTAGGACTTACGAGTCATTATTAGTGAGAACGTAAGTACGATCATGCATCATGTTTATATTCATGCATTTGCATTTCCTCCCCTTAATTAAAAGTTGTCTCTTTTGTTATAAAATTTGCCAACTTAATATCCGTCTCACGAGAGTTCGAAACCCTTTGTTTCTACAGATGGCCCGGACCAAGTTGACTGCTCGCAAGGCCACCGGAGGCAGAGGAGTTCCGCGTCACCGCCTGGCCACCAGGTTGACTCGGAAGACGTTCCTGACCTACTTTGGGTTGCCGACGATCCTTTGGAGGATTTTGCAGGCAGTGGGTTATGAGGAAGGACAGGAGCCCAAGTACTCCTGGCAGAAGGAGATCTACGGGCAGGATTCCCTGGTTATGGTAGAGATCAAGGTCAAAGCTTTGCCTGCCAAGCCTCACTGGACAGGGTGGACAGAGATCACCAGAGGCACTTGTGCCAAGGATGGAGCCAACAGGGCAGCATACCTAGTGCTGAAGGATATCATCGCCCGCTTCCCTGCCGACCTGGCAAGTGCGATGGCAGGAGTGTTTCCCCGTGGATCACTTTTCCCATTGCGCTGGAAGCAGACTTCGGAGTCAGTCTTGACAGGGAGCCCAGAGGAGAGGTTCTACTGTGAGACGCCTGCGATGAGCGCCACCGGAGCTTTGCTAGGTGTATGTGAGAGTTTGGAGCGCACTCTCAGAGCGTGTCCTTCACCCTCACCGCCACCTACCAGAGCAAGAGGAAGCTACAGGAGGACTTCGACGCTGAGGTTGCTCGTCTGCAGGAGAGGATTCAGCAGGTCACTCTTGAGCGTGACGATGCCCGCACCACAGCAGCAGCGCAGTCCACTGCCAGGACAGTTGCAGAGCAGATGTACCTGACTACCGCTCTTCAGAGGGATGAGGCCCGCACCGCGCTCGACCAGCTCAGAGAGGGAGCCCACCTCTTGATACAGCAGATCCATGGACAGCAGGCCTACATCGACCAGCTCCACGAGGCCGTCCATCAGATGCATCACGCCGCGCAGGAGGCCGCCGCCCAGCAGCTGAGGTCCCGGATCCCCAGGACGGAGAAGTCCTTGGTCCCGACGCCCCACCAGAGGAGGATCATGCTGACGAGCCGATGATCGACGTCGACGCATAGGACGCTGCATCCGCCGCTGGAGACGTCTGAGCGCTAGTTTAGCTAGGAGACGTTTTTCTTTTGTATAGCTTGAGCTTGCTCGCTAAGTGATGTAACACCCTACACATGTGCTAGTTTTATGTTTAAATGGTTGATGGCATGTAAGCTTTTGGACAAAGTCCGGACTTCGATCCGGCATCTTTATGGAAATCCGTCGTTTGCATGTCTAATTTTGAGCGATTATTCTGTGACGTTGTATGGAAATGAGTAATTATACTTGGTCGTGTGCTAAATTTTCGAATTATGTACAGCGCAGTATTTTATTCATGATCGATGTAACATCACCTAATGATTGCTTAATAATGGGATATGCAGATGCCGGCACACACTCGCAGCCAACGTGGGCAAGGGGCAGGACAGGAGGAGAATCTGCCACCTCCCCACCGCCGCCGATGACGCCGGAAGCGTTCTTTGGCCAGTTCTTGGGCAGCCAAAGGAATATGGAGGAAATGCAGAGGCACATGGAGGCCACCCTTCGCAATATCGCTAACAACACTGCACAGCAGCATCATCAACGTCAAGGTCCGGAGCCCAACCAGTACAGCTCCTACCGTGACTTCTTGGACACTCGCCCTCTTGTGTTCAAAGAAGCCACCGAACCGCTTGAGGCTGATGAGTGGCTCAACTCCATCACCCAGAAGTTTCGTCTGCTTCGTCTGACGGAAGAGCTCAAGGCAGAGTACGCCGCCCACATGTTGGAAGGACCCGCAGGTTTGTGGTGGGCCCAGTACCGTGCATCCTTGCCAGTAAATGCACGTGTCACTTGGGAGCAGTTCTCAACTGCTATGCGTAACCACTACATCCCTAGTGGTCTGATGGAAATGAAAGTTGCAGAGTTTATGAGGTTGTCCCAAGGGACCAGGTCTGTGTCAGAGTACCTCCACAGCTTCAACAATCTGGCCCGCTATGCCCCAGATTTTGTGGACACTGAGGCAAAAAGATTGCAAGTTTCAAGCGTGGCATGAGTGCCACCATGCTATCAAAGATGGGTAACAGTCACCGCACCACTTTCAGTGACTTCGTCAGTGACTGCCTGAATCAAGAGGCCAATGACAGGCTAGCAGCAGAAACACGCCGCCGTGCAAATGAAGGAGGTTCGTCCCAGCAGAGGACCCCTTTTGGAGCACGCGCCCCATACCGCCCGCCCGTCACCGGAGCAAGGTACCGTCCCCCACAGAGGAAGATTACCACCAACCGCCCCCGTCCCAGCTTCCAGAAGCCGTACACCGCCCCCATGATGCAAAACAAGAGTAAGGTAGGAAGTGCAGCAGGACCCAAGACTCCCTATGTGATTGGCCCGTGCTACAACTGCGGTCAGACCGGACACCTGTCACGCCAGTGCCCCCGTCCAAAGAAGCCGTATGCTCAGCCTCCACCTCGTACCGGTCATGTGCATCACACCACTGTGGAAGAAGTGCCAGAAGGAGAGCCTGTTACCGCTGGTACGTTTCTCGTTAATCAATACCCCGCCGTTGTGCTGTTTGATTCTGGAGCATCGCATTCTTTCATAAGTGAGAACTTTGTTTTAAGGAGTAATCTTGAGTTGGTAGAGTTAGACCGGGGATATCAGATAAGTTCCGCCGGAGCCGTTCTCTCCGCGCGAAAAATGGCTAAAGGAGTGGAAATGACCTTGGGGATAAACAGGCCATAGTGGACCCCATAGTCATTCCTGGTCTAGGTCTGGATGTAATCTTGGGTATGGGTTGGATGAAACTATGGAAGGTTAATCTAGACACCGCAGAGAGAATAGTGTCCATGGTTAGTCCCAGGAATGGATCTTCTTTCAGGTTCAAGTTACCCCGAAACCCCCATGAGATTGGAGTGTTGTTCAATATCACGGCAAAGCAGATAGCTGAGATTCCGGTAGTATGTGAGTTTCCGGATGTCTTTCCTGATGAGTTGCCTGGTTTACCGCCTGATAGAGATGTGGAGTTTGCTATAGAGTTAATCCCGGGAACAGCACCTATATCCCGAAGACCGTATAGAATGCACGCTAAGGAGTTAGCAGAGCTTAAGGTTCAAATACAGGAACTTTTGGATAAGGGTTTGATACGTCCTAGTTCGTCACCTTGGGGATGTCCCGCTATCTTTGTGAAAAAGAAAGATAAAACTCTGAGGATGTGTGTGGATTATAGGCCGCTTAATGCAGTAACCATAAAGAATAAGTACCCCTTACCTCGAATCGATGTCTTGTTTGATCAGTTGTCAAAAGCAAAAGTGTTCTCCAAGATCGACCTGAGGTCAGGATACCATCAGATTAAGATCAGAAGAGAAGACGTGCCAAAAACAGCTTTCTCTACCAGATACGGACTCTATGAATATTTAGTTATGTCCTTTGGATTGACCAATGCACCGGCACATTTCATGTACCTGATGAATTCAGTTTTCATGCCAGAGTTGGATAAGTTTGTTGTAGTGTTCATCGATGACATCTTGGTATACTCTGAGAATGAGAAGGACCATGCTGAGCATCTACGAGTTGTTTTGACCCGGCTTAGAGAGCATAAGTTGTATGCTAAGTTCAGCAAGTGTGAGTTTTGGTTGAAGAAGGTACCTTTCCTTGGTCACGTCCTTTCAGAGGAAGGGATCTCTGTAGACCCTTCTAAGGTACAGGAAGTTATGGATTGGCAAGCACCTACCACCGTACATGAAGTACGCAGCTTTTTGGGTTTGGCTGGATATTACCGTCGGTTTATTCCGGATTTTTCAAGAATAGCTAAGCCTATGACTCGTTTGACACAGAAGAATAAGAAGTTCGAATGGACTCCTGAGTGTGAAACAGCTTTCCGCACTCTGCGAACGTTGTTGACTTCCGCACCGGTGTTGGCTCAGCCAAACTTGGAGGAACCTTTTGATGTGTTTTGCGACGCATCCAAGATTGGACTTGGATGTGTACTCATGCAAAATGGAAGAGTTATCGCCTATGCTTCTCGCCAGTTGAAACCGCACGAAGAGAACTATCCCACTCATGATCTGGAACTAGCAGCCGTCGTGCATGCACTCAAGATCTGGAGACATTACCTTATGGGAAACCTATGCCACATATATACGGATCATAAAAGTCTGAAGTACATCTTCACCCAGCCAGAGTTAAACATGAGGCAAAGAAGATGGCTAGAATTGATTAAGGATTATAACCTAGAAGTGCATTACCACCCTGGAAAAGCGAATGTTGTAGCTGATGCCTTGAGTCGCAAGACTCATTGCAACTCTCTACAACCACTGTTGGAAGATGGATTTAATCTTATGCACCCTGTCATGCTAAACAATATCACTCTTCAGTGCACCTTGGAAAGTGACATCATCGAGAGACAGAAGACCGATGAAGAAATCTGTCAGATAAAGAAGAGGTTGGAAACCAGTAGTTCGTTGAACTTTAGAACAGATGAACAGGGAATTCTATGGTATAATCGAAGGATAGTTGTTCCTAAGGATTCAGAGCTGAAAGAGAGGATTCTGAACGAGGCTCACAATTCAAAGTTGTCTATCCACCCAGGAAGCAGTAAGATGTATCAGGATTTGAAAACCAGATTTTGGTGGTCAAAGATGAAGAAAGAAGTTGCAGCCTATGCTGCCAGATGTGATACTTGTTGCAGGATAAAGGCAATACATCTGAAACCCGCCGGACTGTTACAACCGTTGTCAATCCAGAGTGGAAGTGGGAAGAGATCAGTATGGACTTTATCACCGGACTTCCCACTACTCAGAAAGGGAATGATTCGATTTGGGTTATCGTGGATCGGTTATCTAAAGTGGCTCACTTCATACCAGTTAAGACTACTCACCGCCCCCATCAGTATGCAGACCTGTATATTCAGAATATCCTGAGGTTGCATGGAATTCCAAAGCGGATAGTTTCTGATAGAGGACCCCAGTTCATAGCAACGTTTTTTGGGAACCAGTTGCAAGGAGTTTGGAACCCAATTTTGTAGAGAAGTGTCAGCCTATTCACCCCCAGACTGCAGGACAGACAGAAGAGTGAATCAGATTTTGGAGGATATCCTAAGAGCTTGTGTCTTATCTTCAGGAGAGTCCATGGGAGAAATGGTTACCCCTTGCTGAGTTTCATACAACAACAGCTATCAAGAGAGTATAAAGATGGCACCTTTTGAAGTTTATATGGACGAAGATGCAGAACCCCAGTATTGGGTTGAGTCTGGAGATCGAGGATTCTATGGATCAGATTATGTAAAGATGCCGAGGAAATCGGTGCAGACCGTACAGCAACATATCAAGGTAGCACAGTCTCGACAAAAGAGTTATGCTGACACCCGAAGGAGACCTTTGGAATTTCAAGTTGGAGACTATGTGTATCTCAAGGTTTCACCTATGAGGAAGGTCCAACATTTTGGAATCAAGAAGAAGCTAGCACCTCGATATGTGGGACCATACCCGATCATAGCAAGGAAGGGAGAAGTAGCATATGAAGTACAGTTACCCCCGGAGATGAGTGCAGTTTTCCCAGTGTTTCATGTATCGCAGCTTAAGAAGTGTCTTCGAGTTCCAGAACAAGAGGAAGTTCGAGTCCCGGATGTCACGATCAGATCAGATTTGGAGTACTACGAACAACCTAAAGAGATTTTGGATACCAAGACCCGAGAGACTCGCAACAGAGTAGTGAAGACTTACAAGATTCTCTGGAGCAATCACGGACCCAACGACGCGACATGGGAAACCGAGGAGTACCTACGCGTAAACTACCCCGCTTTTTATAAAGATTGGTACGTAACACAAATCTCGGGACGAGATTTCTTTAAGGGGGGAAGGGCTGTGACACTCTAGTGTCAAGCACTGCATTAGGCACTGCAATTAGCTACTAAGAAAGCATAAGCAATGCATGGCATCATTTCATGTGCATGAGTATGCTTTTGGTCTTTTGTTTGTTTATTTGAATTGGATTTCCATTTGACTTGATGCTTTAAATTGATTGCTGCTTTGTCAAATGATTCTATAAAATGGAGAATATTGAGTAGAGTGTTTTTCATGTTGAAGTTTTGGCTCAGTTCAAAATAGTTTGTCAAATAAAAATGAGTTAAACAAAAATGCTTTATGCTTTAAAATTGGCTTTATTTTTGCAGAGGCTACAAAAATGGTTTTCAGAAAAAGTGCCTTATATGAAAGTTGTAGAGAAAATTATTTCAAGCAACTTTTGTATTTTGGTCAAAACCTAGTTTGGAGATTTTGAAACTGTTTTTGAGTGGTCAATGTTTGAAAAGTTTTGAGAAAAAGAAAAAAGAAAAGAAAAACGTTTTTCTTCCGCGCGCCCCATCCGGCCCACTCGGCCTTTCCGGCCCATTTCCGCGCGCGGGCCCAGCCTCGCTCGCGCCCGCCCGCGCGCGCGCCCGCGCGCGCTGCACGCCGCTCGCCGACCCGCGGCCGCGCCGTACGCCGGCGACGCGGCCACGTGGCCGTTTTTCCCTGCCGAGGATCTGCGTCCGCCTATCGTCGCCTGATCTCCTCCGCCCCGAGCATGCAAGCTATCTTGCTTGCCCTCTCCCGCTCCACCTCGCCTGCTGCACCGGCCTCGCCGACCGCGCCGCGCTGCGCCCGTCGCATCGCCGTGGCCCCGCCACGACCGCCGGCCGGCCACGCCGTGAGCAAAACCCCGTGCGCCGCTCACTCCTCTCCCCCATCCACCAGTCCACTCGCTCGCTCCCGCTCTCTCTCTCTCTTGCTTTCGCACCACACAGCGCAAGCGCTCGGCCTGCTCTCGCCGTCGCGCGCCACCACCGGCCACGCCGTGTTCCGGCCTCACCGAAGCACCGCCGTTCGATTACTCCCGCACACTACTCCGCCCTCACCTCGCACACGCCGTGCGCGCGCTAACTCCCCCGGCCGAGCCCCACCGACGCCGGAGGACGAAGTGCCCTCTTCGGTTCATCATCGCCGCCGCAGAGCCCGCATCGCCGTTCCTCCCCGACCTGAGCACCACCGCCTCTCTTCTTCCTCCTCGAGCCTCATCAACCCAAGGCAAGGTGAGAACACTGCTTAGCCTTAACGCTATTGCTCTCTCTCCTCCCTATCCCTACCGGCCGAGCGCTATGGCCGCCGCCGTGGCCATGCGCGAGGTCAAGCTTCCTCGGAGCTTGCCGAGCCAAACCACCTCCCCGTCCAAATTGGAAGTTGCTTTACAACTGTGCTTGTCTGTGTTTATCTTTAGAAATTCATGTAAGAAAATATATGATGATCCTGATTATGGAACTTTCTTGACAAATATGAAATGTGAAATGGAATCTGGGAAAAATATGAAAATAGGTTTAGCACCCTTTTGCAGTAAGGTTGTAGTTCAAGTGTTCTTTTTTGTCTTAGATTTGTTATTTTTGTGTAGGCATGTATGTTCATGATCTGGTAATAAATTTTCTGCAGTAGCAGGGTTATGAGTAGCATAAACCAGGAAAAATATGAAATCTGTTGTTTGACACTGTTTGGGGAAGGAGCTAGTTCAAAGTACCTTTTTGGGCAGTTTGCTTGTCATTTTTTGTATCTGTAGTTCTGTATTTTATTTTGGGCTGAAATTTGTTCAGTGGAGTCCAGCAAGTATTGATTACCTTCTGGAATTTTTGTGGATTTTTCTGAGTTCAGAAAGATGCACTTGCAGTTCAATCGGAGTTTCTTTTGATTTATTTAAATAAGGAAAAAGGGGAATAATCAGATTTGTTTTATGAAATAATTAAGAAATTACCTCAATGTCAAAAGTGGTTCAACAAGTTGGCTTTGTTGGTTTGCAAGAAATATTTTGTCATGTCTTCTTCATCTAGCACCGCATTTATTTAATTATATATTCATCGCATACAATAGTATCGACCCCGCCGGAGCCCCATCCAGAGCAGGAGTTAAACGCCGAGCCGGAGATCCAGGAGCTGCAGCAGCCGGAGGAAGTCGACCCCGTCCACGACCCTAACTTACCTGAGTGCCCCTCTCACGAGGCATCAGTCTTCACTCAAGGCAAGCCCCGGAGCATTCTAAGCCTCCCAGTTTTTATAATTAAATTATTTGAGTCCTTTTTTTTACTGCGATGCATTAAGTATAGGAGTTGATTGAATCCTATTTGTTGCATTACCATTCCTTGATTATTGATTACTATCTACCTTGTTATCCGGTTACCGCTTTATATGTAGAATTGCTTAGCCTGCTTAATAGAAGTAGTAGTTAAGGATGTTTCCGTAATACCCCGATGGGTATTTACCGGATCACGGTTGGCTATATTTGCTATCGTGGAAAAGAACCTGAGTCGTAGTGAAATACGGTCAATGGGATGGCAGGGCACAAGTTCGGAAACTTGGGGCAGTCCATCCATTGGATCGTGTAGGTTTGTATCGATGTTGGCCCTCGTTCATTTTTGAACGCGCCCTTTTACTTAGGGATATGTCGGTGCCGTAATCATCGACCCCAAAGCCGGTTAGAAGCTGTTCAGGCCGGTTTCAACCCGTGTCGTGCCCTCTAGTACGGAAGTTGCGATCTGCCGCGTGAGGCCATCGCCAGACTCCGATTGGGCGGTCCGTGCTTGAACCGCGGCGATTACCACCACGAACAAGCGTCGAGCGGTTGCCCAATGCATGGACCCGACGGGGAAAGTGTGGGCTGGTATTAAAGGTCTTTCACCAGCTGGTTTGGAATTCGATTCGAGTCGCCGTCTCCCCCAGTTAGTGGGAAACTATGGCGAGCTTCACCACGATACAACTCCATATGATGTTTAAAGGTTCAACTAAAATGTGGATGAGTCAACTGGATATGGTTATATTATTGATTGTTAGATTCAAGTGAGTGCTCTAGTACAGGTAATAACCTAGAACTAAGGAATAGGTTTAAAAGTAACAGCTCATCATAATCATTAATTACCCCTTATCTGAATTTGAGCTTTTCGCAACTATAGATCCCAGCTCTACCTCAAAAGCCTTGCATACCCTTGGAGTCCTTTTATTTTCGGTTAGACGGGTAAGTCTAGCTGAGTACATTCCCGTACTCAGGGTTTATCCCGTTTGTTGCAGATGGCCAGGTCTACTTTGGCTATTGTAAGCACTGCCTCTACCCGGTGGAAGGTGATGAGGAGTAGACCCAGGGCCGGGTCGTCCAGAAGCTTCCCTTTTTCTTTTGCTGGTCTGAGACTGTTAGTGGCACATTATCTGAAAAAGGGAGGACTGAGTCGTGTTGAGTGGATTTATCAAACAAGGTTTATTTGGACCACATGTGTAGTGGTCGTGTTTCAAACTATTTCAGCTTCCGCACTTTAAAAATTCGGTTTGTAATAACTCTGTTTTAAAATTCGTACTCTGATGTTAAATTCGGTTTCATTTCCGCTGTGATGTATCTTTACGAATGTGATCCTTGAACAATGCGATCCTGTGTGATGTATGGTGTTAGAAATCCTTCATGATTTCTGGACTACCGGGGTTATATGGGTTCAAGTATCAGTCGAAGTCAGATGAATTTGGCTAAGATAATACTTGAGCTCTTATAATCAGGACGGTTCCGCCACACAGCCCACCAGCATCTGAGTTTTGAGGCCAAACTCAGCAAACCCTCAGAGCCCAGGTTTTGAGGCCCAAACCTAGAAACCGTCCATCTGATGGTTTTTCCCTGGCTCTACCACCAAACCGAAGCTGTAGAGGGGATGCACCGCCCGTGCACCCCGTCCACCGACACGTGTTCCCAGGTCCTCGACCCGAGCAACACCGTGCCCCGCAAGTCTTCACTTGTCGCTGTCCCAGGCTGCCAGCCTCCACAGCTGATCCTCAGGCACTCTAGCCGCTCAGTCCAAGCCTCACGTCCGCCCTTCACCGCTCGGTTCATCGGCATGGCACGTCCGCCGCACGGCACGCCCATCCTTCACCGCACCCGGTCCATCGGCACGACCCGTCTCAACTTGACCTTCACCTTGCCCTCGATCACTGTCTCCGTGCTCGACACCTGCACAACACAAGCCAAAGACCCCGCGATCAAACCCGTTGACAATCACTCATCACTCAGAGACTCGGCATACACCCAAGTATCCGCAATCTCCCCCTTGATGAGTGCATTGTCAACTACTCACACAAATCATAATGAAAAGAAGAGGAAGGAAGGAAGAAGAAGAGAGAACTCGACCAAATGACCCAAAAGCCTAGCAAAGCCGAAGAAGGTCAAGTGGAAAGAGCAAAAGAACTTGGTCCCCAAAGACATGGGCAACGGCTCGACGCAACCAAGCAAAGCAAAGCTAGCCCTCAAGAAGAGGTAGAACAGGCTCAACACCGCTAGCAGATACCAATTGGAAACTCTAGAGAAAAAAGCTCAAAACCAATTGAAGCCGAATGAAAATCGAAGCAAAATGCTAGTCCCTCAAGATAGAGGCACAGAGGCTCAACACAACTAGCACAGAAAGCTCAAAATCAATGCTCCGAACCAATTGGAATGACTCCAAACTAAAAGAGAACCAATCGATCGAAAAACCCTAAAAATGTTTGCTAGTCCCTCAAGACAGAGGCAAAGGCTCAACACAACTAGCAAACTCCCCCTCGACAAGTGCAAGCAACTAGGAAAACTCCCTCTAGTTGAACATCCAGGAGTATATGATTTGCAAAAACTCTCCCCCTTAGTTGAAAATGCACTTATCAAGAAAGGCATCAAGGCAAGAAACTCCCCCTTCCAACATGCATATGAAGTCAGAAATGCAAGTTAGTAGCTCCAGGCATATATTCACAAGAGTGCAAAGATGCTCTAAACAGTAGAACTCCAATGACTCAACTAGGCACTCAAATAGCAAAGGCTCAAACTGATCACACATACGAAATATGAACATATGAGCATGTGAGCAGTTTTTAGCCAAAAAGGGAGTCACCATCAAAATAGCACTACACATGTATAGACAGGAATCCAAACGAGTGCTAAACATGTATACAAGGTGAACTACCCCTAGCAAAGTTCAATCATCATGCATAGGAATGAAACATACACTTGTGATTTCAAATTAATATCGGAGTTGCAGCGGTGAAAATTTCACAAGTTCAATTATTAGGATGTGATTGCGAGAGGTTGAAAGCTTGTCATTGCCTAACTTTTCAACCGAGCGAAGCCTATGCCGAAGCAATCAGAAGCTTAAAGCTGCAGTTTCGGTCATACACTACACGGCTCAAGTTTAACTCAAAGTGCAATTAGAAACTGTCTCGATACCGTGATGTGTTGACAAGCAGTCCCATCTCGATATTTTCAATTCACTAAGACTTGGTTCAAATTTTAAGCAAGATATGAACAGACCAAGCAAGTGAATGACTCAGAACTAGAGACATAGCAACCTAGCATATATGAAAAGCATGAATGGACTCAATACATCCTACACATGCTAGTTGCATATCTCAATGGTGAACATTTTCAGATTTTATGTTAATAAGCAAATTCACCATTTCAAAAAAAGCTCAGCTCATAACATGTACTAGTGATCAGAAAGAACATAAGCTACAAGCATCAACATAAGCACCGGAGCATACTACATAGAGCATAGTTACATTCTAGTGATTATAGACTTGAAGCTCAGAATGTAAATGCGTATACTAAAATGCAAGAGAAAAGAAGAACAAAAGAAAGTCAGTCTACTATATAAGATCCAAAATGTTTCCCCCATCTAAAAGGGGAAACACACACCAAGCTCACCCCTCAACCGATTAAAGGTTGATTTGTCTAAAGGCTTGGTGAAAATATCAGCCAGTTGATGATGAGTATCGACATGGCGAAGGTCGATATCACCCTTCTCCTGGTGGTCTCGCAAGAAATGAAAGCGCACATCAATGTGTTTGGTCTTCGAGTGAAGCACGAGGTTCTTAGCAATGCTAATGGCACTCGTGCTGTCACAAAGCAAAGGAACACGAGTAAAGCTCAGACCAAAATCATGCAAAGTGGCCATCATCCAAAGCAATTGGGAGCAACAGCTAGCCGCAGCAACATATTCAGCCTCTGTAGTGGACTGAGCGACACTAGACTGCTTGCGAGAAGACCATGAAACAAGAGAAGAACCAATAAACTGGCAAGTCCCAGAAGTGGACTTGCGCTCAATACGACAACCAGCAAAATCGGCATCCGAATAACCGCAAAGGGTGAGGGTAGAAGAAGCGGAATACCAAATCCCGAGCTCAGGTGTGAAACGAAGGTACCTGAAAATCCGCTTCACCGCCTGACGGTGAGAAGTGCGCGGCGACGCCTGAAAGCGCGCACACAGACACACCGCGAACTGGATGTCCGGGCGTGTCGCCGTCAGGTAGAGGAGCGACCCGATCATGCTTCGGTACTCCTTCTGGTGCACTGCTTCTCCATCCACATCCGCATCCAGGGCAGTCGTCGTCGACATGGGTGTTGGAAGAGGCTTGGCCTCACCCATATCGAACCGCTTCAACAAGTCCTTGGTGTACTTGCCCTGGTGCACAAACGTCCCCTCTCGAGATTGCTTGATTGGCAACCCGAGAAAGAAGGTCAGCTCGCCCATCATGCTCATCTCGAACTCCCTGCTCATTGTATCTGCAAACTTGGCAACCAAAGCGTGAGAAGAACCACCGAAAATAATATCATCCACGTAAATCTGGACCAAGAGAGTGTCTTTGCCTTGCTTGAGGAGAAAGAGCGTTTTATCTACACATCCCATTTTAAAACCCTTAGCAAGCAAAAAGGTTTTCAACCTATCATACCAGGCTCTAGGGGCTTGTTTCAAACCATATAAAGCTTTATGAAGTTTAAAAACATGGTTTGGAAACTTGGGATTTTCAAAACCGGGGGGTTGCTCAACATACACTTCTTCTTCTATGTAGCTGTTTAAGAAGGCACTCTTGACATCCATTTGAAAGAGTTTAAAACCTTTGGATGCAGCAAAAGCCAAGAGTATCCTAATAGCCTCCAAACGAGCTACAGGAGCAAAAGTCTCCGTAAAGTCTATCCCCTCCTTCTGACTATAACCCTTGGCCACAAGACGCGCTTTGTTCCTCACAATGTGGCCGTCCTCTCCTTGTTTATTTTTGAAAACCCATTTTGTCCCAATAGGATTACAGTTAGAGGGAGGAGGAACTAGAACCCAAACCCGATTTCTCTCAAATTTTTCTAACTCCTCATGCATGGCATTGACCCAATCCGGATCCATCAAAGCTTGTCCAACATCTCGGGGCTCAAAATTAGCAACAAAAGCAGAATGAGCGAAGTGAGAGATGTGCTGTGACCTGGACCGAGTAACCCGTTCGTCGATGCTGCCGATCATCTGCTGAGGCGGGTGCTGGTGCTGAATGTGTCGTGGCGCCTCCCGAGCTGAAGTAGCCTCCCCCTCAACAGCAGCTGGTGCCTCCCCGGGTACAAATGGTACCGCTCGGGGTGGCCGATCCCACGGCCCCCAGGAAGAAGAGGTGTCGGGGCCGTGAGTCGTCGTAGAAGCCGCTCTTTGCGGCACGGCAGGTGGAGGGAGTGTTGGATCATCCATACCTACAGCACCCTCGTCCTCGTCATCGAAAAGAGGCTCACCAACCTCATGATCACCTGCACGCTCAAAACGAGAAGAAGGACATACAAGAGTCTCGTCGAAGGTGACATCGGATGTCTCCATGACTCGGTTAGTATCTAGGTTAAGTACACGATATGCGCGAGTGTGAGTGCCATAACCCAAAAATACACCGTCAGAAGAACGAGACTCAAATTTGTCCAAGTTGCCTTTCTTCAATATAAAACAATGGCAACCGAAGACTCTAAAATAACTTACCTTGGGCTGTTTTCCAAAACGCAACTCATAAGAAGTCTTCTTCAATAAAGCTCTCAGAAAAATGCGATTGGAAATATAGCACGCAGTGTTCATAGCTTCGGCCCAATATCGCCTAGGAGTCCTATGCTCATCGAGCATCGTCCTGGCCATCTCAACAAGGGTCCGATTCTTCCTCTCTACAACACCATTTTGAGGCGGTGTGTAAGGGGAAGAAAACTGGTGCTCCAAACCCAAAGAGTTACAAAACTTCTCAAAATCTGAATTCTTGAATTCGGAACCATTATCACTCTTAATTGCCCGCATCGAGTTCAAAGGGAACTCGTTCTGAAGACGCAAAATCAGATTGCGAACAAAAGAGAAAGTCTCGGTCTTCTCAGCTAAAAAGAAGACCCACGAATATCTCGAAAAGTCATCAACAACAACAAGCACATACCATTTCCCCCCAACCGAGCTCACCCGAGCCGGACCAACAAGGTCCATGTGCAAAAGCTCTCCAGGGCGCTTGGTCATGACCTGAGTCACTGGATGGTGGGGAGCGGCAACCATCTTCCCGTGTCTACAAGAGTGGCAAACAAGATCCTTCTCCATATGCAACTTGGGCAATCCTCGGATTAGTCCAAGTGAACTAAGCCTTGCAAGCAAGTCGAAGCTCAAATGTCCAAGTCTCCTATGCCACTTCCAAAGATTGGAGGAGGAAGGTCCAACCACAAGACAATGAGAAGTGCCAAAAGACTCCGAGAAATTCGCATGAAAGACTTTTCCAAAGGGCGAAATCAAACACACAAGATTGCCCTGAGGATCCAAAATACGACTGAGATTCGGTTTAAAACGAATCTCGTAGTCGTCGTCAAAAAGTTGCGAAATAGAAAGAAGGTTAAAATGCAAGTTAGAAACAAGAGCAACATCGCGCAACACAAAGTGCTCATTAACTCACACAGACCCGCGAGACAATACCTTACCTTTGCTATTGTCGCCGAAGCTTATGTACTCCTTTCCGGCGACTGGACTAAGGCTGGAGAACCACTTGGCGTTTCCGGTCATGTGCCTCGAGCAACCGGAATCCACCAACCAAATGTCCTCCAACCGCTTTACCTACATCAATAAAAAGACATAGGGTGAGCATACGGTCCAACACTGGGGTTAGTGAAGTAGGAAGAATACCAGTGTTGGGCCGGCTGCTCAAAAGAACGGTTAGCAGAAAAACCATTCCTAGCACGTCTACGAGGGTAGCGATCACCACGCATAGGAAAACGTGGTCCGCTGGGGAAGAAGCGCTCACCGCGATACTCCAAACGCGGTGGGGGAAAGCGCTCAACAAAACCTCCGCCACGGGGTCTGTAGCCTGCAAAAGCAGGACCCCGTCGGGCACGTTCTCTACGAGGCCTAGGCCTAGCAACTTGAGGCACTGCGCCTCTAGGCCTAGCATCTCTCCTCGGAGCTCTCTGCTGCCTAGGCCTGGGGACTTGAGGTTCTGGACCTCTGGGCCTAGCAGCTCTCCTTTGGACGTTCGGTACATGCACACCATGGAAAGGGTGGTACATGTCCGGGCTGTCCATCTCCCTAGCACGGCACGCCTTTCTCTTGCGCCGAAAGCAGAACTCGCTCAAGTGTCCATCTCTCCCACAGAAATCACAATGGTACCTCACCGCACGCAAAGGGGGTTGTTGGTACTCATGGTTGTGGGCGTGGATCACTTTGCCCTTCTGTGGCAACTCCTCCTGGATAGGTGGCATTGTATCCAGCTTGTTCTTTAGGTGGTTGGGCTTGGGTGCCCAGACTTGGTTCTTGGGTGGAGCACGTGGAGGTTCCTCAAACACCCCATCCTTGGTGGTAGGCTTGGCAGGCTCTTTGGGTGGAAGCTTGGCAAGTTTGGGAGTAGTGGTGGAGTTGGGCTTCTCACTAGGGTTCAGACCACTCAACTCTCCAATCTTCCCAAAAGCAGAAAGATCAACACCCGAAGCAAAACCTACACCTGGAGCTCCAGTAGCTCGCTTGAATTGGGAGATCATCATCCCGAGCTGCGGCTCACCACAAGAGACCCATGACAAGATGGTCCAAAGGTATGTGTTTTCCTCCTCGGTTTGCATCTTGCCATGCTTGACATTCGCAATCTCCTTCTCCAAGCCCTCACACAAAGCGCACCTAGCCATACAGGTGCTACCCGAGCTGGCCTTCTCAAGAGACTCAATCTTGGCATTCTTCTCTGCCAACTCGGTTTGCAAGCCAGGACAGGTCTTGCAAGAACCTAGCAAAGAGGGTCTGGCCCTCAGCTCATCCAGCTCTCCAACCAACGCAGCATACTTTCCTCTCAAAGTGAGAAGATCAGTCATGTGCGTGGTGCACGACTCACACTCAACCTCCTCCGACACGACCACGGTAGACTTAGCAAACTCAAGCTCTCTCACCGTGTCCTCCCACTTCTGCCTAAACTCCTTGCGCTCTCTAGCGGCACGCCTAAGCAACTTGTCCTGACTAAGGAGCGCGGCAGTAAGCTTCTCAACCTCGGTAGAGAGATCGTCGTAGGTGAGGGATACCTGGGAGGTGTCGTCGTCGTCGTCGTCCCAAGGGGAGTGCTCCAGCTTGCCGTCGACCTCATCACCAAGCGCCATGGTGCAGAAGCCGTCGTCGTCGGCGAAGAAGCAGAGGCCGTTCAGCTTGTCTTCGATCCTCTTCTTCTTCTCGGACTCATCATCGCTTGAGCAAGCGGAGTCATCATCCGAGCCGTCGACGTCGTTGAGTGTGGCGAAGAACGCACGCTGCTCAGCCTGGGCCTTCTCCAAGTACTTCTTCTTGATGTACTCCTTGTCGAAGCCACCCCTCCGCTTGTGCCTCGCGGGGACGTACTTCTCCTTGCGCTTGCCGGAGTCATACTTGTGCCCATGATCGCCCTTCCTAGATGAATGCTTCTTCTTGGGACAGTTGGCGATGAAGTGGTCGGGGTCGCCGCACTCATAGCATCCTGAGCGTCCTCCTCCGCGGCGACAGTTCATGCGGTTGTTGTGGAACCACGTGAACCGATTGGCGAGCATTGCCAACTCGTCATCCCCGAACGACTCAAGCTGGTCCTCTGTGACAGAAAAGAGTGAAGAAAGTGCAAAGCCAGCAGAGGGGTTAGCAGAAGAGCCAGAAACCAAAGCCATAGTCGGGCCAGAAGGATTCGCATAAGAAGCCCTCGACATGGCGTCAATCTCACTGGACTTGAGCTTACTGAAGAGCTCATCGCAAGTGAGGGTCTCATAGTTAGGCGATTCAATGATCGCCTGAACCTTGGAATCCCACACCGACCGATCAAGAGTATGCAAAAGCTTCAAAGCCCTCTCATGATCGTCGAAAGGCAACTGCTCCTTGTTAGCCCTCATCCTGTTGACAATCACCTGAAAGCGAGCGAATAAACTTTCTATGCTCTCGCCAGGCTGATGTGGAAAGTTCTCATACTCTCTCTTGAACGACTCGTAGAGTCGGGTTTTGACTTGAGAGGTGCCCTCATGAAAGCGCATGAGGGTGGCCCAAATCTCCCGAGCCGTAGAGAGGTGAGAAACGCGATCAAACTCACCCATGCTCAAACAGGAGAACAAGGCGTTACGTGCCCGGCTATTTGCCTCGTGCTCATCGATCTGGAGCTGAGTGACACGAGCAGCCAAGACAACGTAATCGTCCCTGTTGCAAATCTCACAAATAGAAGAGCCCTTGCTCTGAAGATAGGCCGACATGCGTATCTTCCAATACACATAGTTCGTCCCATCAAAGAACGGCGGTTTGCCCACGCAGCGATCCATGTCGCCTTCTGTGGATCTGGAACCGGCTAAGGTGAAAGATCCTTAACCCGCTCTGATACCAATTGAAGGACCGAGAAAGCACAAACAAGGCGACCAGAGGGGGGGTGAATGGGAGCCAATCAAATTTCTTCCGAAACTTTGGCCAAGTGTCCCAAAATCAACCCCAAAAAGCATGGACCCAAAGCGTGATGCTCACGACCCTTGGAAGAGGGTGGATGATCCCTAGGATCACAACGGAGCACCACAAAGTGATAGCAAACCAAACGCCAAAAGCACCGGCACAAGTTTGCCCCTCAAAAACCAAGTCCCGAACGTAGATAGACGGCTACGTCGAGAAATCCCCAAATACCGATGCTAACAAGTGGCAAAGATACCTAGAGAGGTTCCTTAGTGAACTCTAGGGTCAAACGAGAAGTCCGGAAACCAAGCGAGCAAGCCGGGAGAGCAAACGCACAAAACCGGAAGCTTCAGGCAATTCCCGGACTGTCCGGCACTACGGTCGCGGACTGTCTGCCCAGTGGCGGACTGTCCGGGCTCAGGTCGCGGACTGTCCGCCGGCCAAACGAGCTTAAACACAGTGCTGCTGGAAGTCCACTGGACGTTCCCGGACTGTCCATGAGGAACACCGGTGGACTGTCCGCCGTTCAAAAAGCACAGCTCCAACAGCGCGGAGTCAGGCCACTGGTCCGGCCGACTACGACGCGCGGACTGTCCGCGGTTCACCGGCGGACTGTCCGCGGATGAACAGAGAGGGCGATTTTAGTTGCCCCTCTCCCAAATCCCTCCAAATCCGATCCAACTCAAAATCCCAAGTTCCCAAACTTGGAGAAGATGATCACGGGGCAGTTAGGAGACTATCCCCAAGAAATCATCTGCTCAAATCAACCAAATCACCGGGAAATCAAAAGGGAAGGTGGATGAACCGAAAAAGCGCCACGAAAACGAAATTGTCCCGATCTATTCGATCATGAGGAGTTAGATGAATTCCTTTGGTCAAAATGACCTCCTCAATGATACGAACAAATTGGTTCAAACAGATTTCGCAAAGACGCACCGGAGAGGGAGATCGAGTGACGGGAAAATCGCGGAGAAATGAAGAACGCGAAGAACACAACGAACTCGAATCAAAACGCGAATCGACACAACGATCTTGCACAACAAAGGTGAGGATACGGCCTCACTTCCTCACAGTCAACAGTACACAGAGGTGAGTCTCTCTGCGGATCTCAGCTAGCTACAGCAGGGGATGGGAGAGCAGGAAACCCTAAGTGCGAAAGAGCAAATGACTGAGATGAGGGGAGGAGGGTGTCTCCCCGACTACTTATCCTAATTCTAGTCTAAGTACAATTCCTACTCTACCCCTCTCTAATCTAATTACAGAGCGAACCAGCTAATCCCTAGGGTTATTCTGGACCAACTCGGTGGTAGGTGTATCCGACGGCCACGCCCGCACAACTCGTCCGCGTTGCCTCCACGCAACCTTCCGATTGCCGGCACGTGCCGCCCTCGCTCTGCACCCCCGGTTTTGTGGCCCAAACCGGGAAACCAGCCTTTTCCAGCTATCCCCCGGTTTTGAGGCCCAAACCGGGAAACCAGCCTCCAAGTCCAACGCCTGAGTTTTGTGGCCCAAACTCAGAAACCCGCAGCGCCCAGGTTTTGAGGCCCAAACCTAGAAATCGTCCTCAGCCCGAGTTTTGTGGCCAAACTCGGAAACCCTCAGCACCCAGGTTTTGAGGCCCAAACGTGGAAACCGTCCACCCGGTGGTTTTTCTGTGGCTCAACCACCAAACCGGAGCTGTAGAGGGTATGCGCCGCCCGTGCACCCCGTCCACCGACACGTGTCCCCAGGTCCTCGACCTGAGCAACACCGTGCCCCGCAAGTCTTTACTTGTCGCTGTCCTAGGCTGCCAGCCACCACAGCTGATCCTCAGGCACTCTGGTCCCTCAGTCCAAGCCTCACGTCCGCCCTTCACCGCTCGGTTCATCGGCATGGCACGTCCGCCGCACGGCACGCCCATCCTTCACCGCACCCGGTCCGTCGGCACGACCCGTCTCAACTTGACCTTCACCTTGCCCTCGATCATTGTCTCCGTGCTAGTCCCTCAAGATAGAGGCAAAGGCTCAACACAACTAGCAAACTCCCCTTGTTGAACATCCAGGAGTATATGATTTGCAAAAACTCTCCCCCTTAGTTGAAAATGCACTTATCAAGAAAGGCATCAAGGCAAGAAACTCCCCCTTCCAACATGCATATGAAGTCAGAAATGCAAGTTAGTAGCTCCAGGCATATATTCACAAGAGTGCAAAGATGCTCTAAACAGTAGAACTCCAATGACTCAACTAGGCACTCAAATAGCAAAGGCTCAAACTGATCACACATACGAAATATGAACATATGAGCATGTGAGCAGTTTTTAGCCAAAAAGGGAGTCACCATCAAAATAGCACTACACATGTATAGACAGGAATCCAAACGAGTGCTAAATATGTATACAAGGTGAACTACCCCTAGCAAAGTTCAATCATCATGCATAGGAATGAAACATACACTTGTGATTTCAAATTAATATCGGAGTTGCAGCGGTGAAAATTTCACAAGTTCAATTATTAGCATGTGATTGCGAGAGGTTGAAAGCTTGTCATTGCCTAACTTTTCAAGCGAGCGAAGCCTATGCCGAAGCAATCAGAAGCTTAAAGCTGCGGTTTCGGTCATACACTACACGGCTCAAGTTTAACTCAAAGTGCAATGAGAAACTGTCTCGATACCGTGATGTGTTGACAAGCAGTCCCATCTCGATCTTTTCAATTCACTAAGACTTGGTTCAAATTTTAAGCAAGATATGAACAGACCAAGCAAGTGAATGACTCAGAACTAGAGACATAGCAACCTAGCATAAATGAAAAGCACGAGTGAACTCAACACATCCTACACATGCTAGTTGGATATCTCAATGGTGAATATTTTCAGATTTTAAGTTATTAAGCAAATTCACCATTTCAAAAATAGCTCAGCTCACAACATGTAATAGTGATCAGAAAGAGCATAAGCTACAAGCATCAACAGAAACATCAGAGCATACTACATAGAGCATAGTTACATTCTAGTGATTATAGACATGAAGCTCAGAATGTAAATGCGTATGCTAAAATGCAAGAGAAAAGAAAGACAAACGAAAGAAAATCAGTCTACTATACAAGATCCAAAATGTTTCCCCCATCTAAAAGTGGAAACACACACCAAGCTCACCCCTCAACCGATTAAAGGTTGATTCATCTAAAGGCTTGGTGAAAATATCAGCCAGTTGATGATGAGTATCGACATGGAGAAGGCCGATATCACCCTTCTCCTGGTGGTCTCGCAAGAAATGAAAGCGCACATCAATGTGTTTGGTCTTCGAGTGAAGCACGGGGTTCTTAGCAATGCTAATAGCACTCGTGCTATCACAAAGCAAAGGAACACGAGTAAAGCTCAGACCAAAATCATGCAAAGTGGCCATCATCCAAAGCAATTGGGAGCAACAGCTAGCCGCAGCAACATATTCAGCCTCTGTAGTGGACTGAGCGACACTAGACTGCTTACGAGAAGACCACGAAACAAGAGAAGAACCAATAAACTGGCAAGTCCCAGAGGTGGACTTGCGCTCAATACGGCAACCAGCAAAATCGGCATCCAAATAACCGCAAAGGGAGAGGGTGGAGGAAGCAGAATACCAAATCCCGAACTTAGGTGAGAAACGAAGGTACCTGAAAATCCGCTTCACCGCCTGACGGTGAGAAGTGCGCGGCGACGCCTGAAAGCGCGCACACAGACACACCGCGAACTGGATGTCCGGGCGTGTCGCCGTCAGGTAGAGGAGCGACCCGATCATGCTTCGGTACTCCTTCTGGTGCACTGCTTCTCCATCCACATCCGCATCCAGGGCAGTCGTCGTCGACATGGGTGTTGGAAGAGGCTTGACCTCACCCATATCGAACGGCTTCAGCAAGTCCTTGGTGTACTTGCCTTGGTGCACAAACGTCCCTTCTCGGGATTGCTTAATTTGCAACCCGAGAAAGAATGTCAACTCGCCGATCATGCTCATCTCGAACTCCCTGCTCATAATATCTGCAAACTTGGCAACCAAAGCGTGAGAAGAACCACCGAAAATGATATCATCCACGTAAATCTGGACCAAGAGAGTGTCTTTGCCTTGCTTGAGGAGAAAGAGCGTTTTATCTACACATCCCATTTTAAAACCCTTAGCAAGGAAAAAAATTTTCAATCTATCATACCAGGCTCTAGGGGCTTGTTTCAAACCATATAAAGCTTTATGAAGTTTAAAAACTTGGTTTGGAAACTTGGGATTTTCAAAACCGGGGGGTTGCTCAACATACACTTCTTCTTCTATGTAGCCGTTTAAGAAGGCACTCTTGACATCCATTTGAAAGAGTTTAAAACCTTTGGATGCAGCAAAAGCCAAGAGTATCCTGATAGCCTCCAAACGAGCTACAGGAGCAAAAGTCTCCTCAAAGTCTATCCCCTCCTTCTGACTATAACCCTTGGCCACAAGACGCGCTTTGTTCCTCACAATGTGGCCGTCCTCTCCTTGTTTATTTTTGAGAACCCATTTTGTCCCAATAGGATTACAGTTAGGAGGAGGAGGAACTAGAACCCAAACCCGATTTCTCTCAAAGTTTTCTAACTCCTCATGCATGGCAATGACCCAATCCGAATCCGTCAAAGTGTGTCCAACATCTCGGGGCTCAAAATTAGCAACAAAAGCAGAATGAGGCGGGTGCTGGCGCTGAATGTGTCGTGGCGCCTCCCGAGCTGAAGTAGCCTCCCCCTCAACAGCAGCTGGTGCCTCCCCGGGTACAAATGGTACCGCTCGGGGTGGCGGATCCCACGGCCCCCAGGAGGAAGAGGTGTCGGGGCCGTGAGTCGTCGTAGAAGCCGCTCTTTGCGGCACAACAGGTGGAGGGGGTGCTGGATCATCCATACCTTCAGCACCCTCGTCCTCGTCATCAAAAAGAGGCTCACCAACCTCATGATCACCTGCACGCTCAAAATGAGAAGAGGGACAAACGAGAGTCTCGTCGAAGGTGACATCTGATGTCTCCATGACTCGGTTAGTATCAAGGTTAAGTACACGATATGCGCGAGTGTGAGTGCCATAACCCAAAAATACACCGTCAGAAGAACGAGACTCAAATTTGTCCAGGTTGCCTTTCTTCAATATAAAACAATGGCAACCGAAGACTCTAAAATAACTCACCTTGGGCTGTCTACCAAAACGCAACTCATAAGAAGTCTTTTTCAAGAACGCTCTCAGAAAAATGCGATTGGAAATATAGCACGCAGTGTTCATAGCTTCGGCCCAATAACGCCTAGGAGTCCTATGCTCATCGAGCATCATCCTGGCCATCTCAACAAGGGTCCGATTCTTCCTCTCTACAACACCATTTTGAGGCGGTGTGTAAGGGGAAGAAAACTGGTGCTCCAAACCCAAAGAGTTACAAAACTTCTCAAAATCTGAATTTTTTAATTCGGAACCATTATCACTCCTAATAGCTCGCATCGAGTTCAAAGGGAACTCGTTCTGAAGACGCAAAATTAGATTGCGAACAAAGGAGAAAGTCTCGGTCTTCTCAGCTAAAAAGAAGACCCACGAATATCTCGAAAAGTCATCAACAACAACAAGCACATACCACTTCCCCCCAACCGAGCTCACCCGAGCCGGACCAACAAGGTCCATGTGCAAAACCTCTCCAGGGCGCTTGGTCGTGACCTGAGTCACTGGATGGTGGGGAGCGGCAACCATCTTCCCGTGTCTACAAGAGTGGCAAACAAGATCCTTCTCCATATGCAACTTGGGCAATCCTCGGATTAGGCCAAGTGAACTAAGCCTTGCAAGCAAATCGAAGCTCAAATGTCCAAGTCTCCTATGCCACTTCCAAAGATCGGAGGAGGAAGGTCCAGCCACAAGACAACGAGAAGTGCCAAAAGACTCCGAGAAATTCGCACGAAAGACTTTTCCAAAGGGCGAAATCAAACACACAAGATTGCCCTGAGGATCCAAAATACGACTGAGATTCGGTTTAAAACGAATCTCATAGTCGTCATCAAAAAGTTACGAAACAGAAAGAAGGTTAAAATGCAAGTTAGAAACAAGAGCAACATCGTGCAACACAAAGTGCTCATTAACCCGCACAGACCCGCGAGACAATACCTTACCTTTGCTATTGTCGCTGAAGGTTATGTACTCCTTTCCGACAATAGGACTAAGGCTGGAGAACCACTTGGCGTTTCCGGTCATGTGCCTCGAGCAACCGGAATCCACCAACCAAATGTCCTCCAACCGTTTTACCTACATCAATAAAAAGACATAGGGTGAGCATACGGTCCAACACTGGGGTTAGTGAAGTAGGAAGAATACCAGTGTTGGGCCGGCTGCTCAAAAGAACGGTTAGCAGAAAAACCATTCCTAGCACGTCTACGAGGGTAGCGATCACCACGCACAGGAAAACGTGGTCCGCTGGGGAAGAAGCGCTCACCGCGATACTCAAAACGCGGTGGGGGAAAGCGCTCAACAAAACCTCCGCCACAGGGTCCGTAGCCTGCAAAAGCAGGACCCCGTCGGGCACGCTCTCTACGAGGCCTACGCCAAGGAACTTGAGGTTTAGGACCTCTAGCCCTAGTCTCTCTCCTCGGAGCTCTCCTCTGCCTAGGCCTGGGAACTTGAGGTTCTGGACCTCTGGACCTAGCAGCTCTCTTCTGGACGTTCGGCACATGCCCATCATGGAAAGGGTGGTACATGTCCGGGTTGTCCATCTCCCGAGCACGGCGCGCCTCTCTCTTGCGCCGAAAACAGAACTCACTCAAGTGACCATCCCTCCCACAGAAGTCACACTGGTACCTCACCGTGCGCAAAGGGGGTTGTTGGTAGGCAGGGCTGTGGGTATGGTTCACTTTGCCCTTTTGTGGAAAGCGCTCCTCTTGGATGGGTGGCATTGTGTCAAGCTTATTATTGAGGTGGTTTGGCTTGGGTGCCCACACTTGGTTCTTGGGTGGAGCTCTCGGGGGTTCCTCAAACACCCCATCCTTGGTGGTAGGCTTGGCAGGCTCTTTGGGTGGAAGCTTGGTAAGTTTGGGAGCAGTGGTGGAGTTGGGCTTCTCACTCGAGTTCAGACCACTCGACTCTCCAATCTTCCCAAAAGCAGAAAGATCAACACCCGGAGCAAAACCTACACCTGGACCTCCAGCAGCTTGCTTGAATTGGGAGATCATCATCCCGAGCTGCGGCTTACCACAAGAGACCCATGACAAGATGGTCTGAAGGTATGTGTTTTCTTCCTCGGTTTGCATCCTGCCATGCTTCACATTGGCAATCTCCATCTCCAAGCCCTCACACAAAGCACACCTCGTGACACAAGTGCTACCCGAGTTGGCCTTTGTTGGCGGTTCTTATCGACATTTTAATCCCACCAACATAGTCCACATAAAAGGAGAAAAGCATGTATTTTACTCATATATACTTTTATTGCTAACCAAGTTCCACATGTAGTGCAAAGTTATGTTTTGCAGACCATAAACATGCATACAGGTGGATAAAAACCAAAAAGGCGCAATCCAACACGCCGAAATGCGCAAAATGAACAAGGACACAAAAAGCCCATATAGAAGTGCATCAAACTTCAACCAGATTCAGACCCAGCACGACATTTCAGGCCAAATGGGCTTTGGCCCAGCCCACGGGGGCCCAGCCAGGGGGCGGCCGCCCCTTGGGTCGACCGCCCCCCTGGTGACGCCACCTGTCCACCGCCTTTGCAGAGGCGGTACAATCAATGTCCCTAAGGCGGTGCTGGGTGAAATTTGCAGCAAACCCCCTCCTAAACCGACCTAAAGCACCTATATAAGGAGAGGGGGAGGGGAGGCCAAGAGACAACAACACACAAAGGAATAGAAGAGCACCTCTCTCTTGAGTAGATCCCCACTCCTTAGGGCTATGCCCTAGTAGCTTTTTAGAGTTGGAGAGTGAGATGTGAGGGAAGAGAGCGGGGAAGTACCAGGCTTGTCGGTCTCTCCCCGAGCTTGTACCTCGACGAGCCCTTACCTTGTACCCACATCGGGATCCATACATAGTAAGTGTTCGTGGTTTCTACAGTATTATTGTTCTTTTGATTAGATAAGCTTTATCTCTTCTTGTTTGCGGGTTCGTCGTCCGTTCTCGTAGCGGATACTCTAGTAGAGGAACCTCTGAATCATTTGGAGGGGTTCCTGCGCAACGCTAGAGTAGTGATCAATAGCGTAGACGTGGTGTCTAGGCTAGGGTTCACCTTCGTTTGCCTCGTAATCCACGGGTGAGGGATCGGCAGCAGGTGGTGACAGCCCTGTTTGCCCTTAGTTTTCCCCACGTTCGGTTATGGCGTAGAGCTACACAAAGGCCGGAGTTACCTGGCAGACCAGGTATAAGCCGGTGCCCGAAGTGAACAAGTAGAAGTAACGTTTATCTATCTTTAGACAGTAAAGCTTTAGCGATCCGTCTCTATTCCCATCTCCTTCTCTACCGTTGTGTTGTCCTTGGACGAACTAGATAGAAGAAATACCTCCGTTCCTCGTGGAAATACGATACCCTGAATACCACCGGGTGAAGTGCTACAACGGTAATTCCGTGCGCTTGCGGATTCTTCTGCTTACGCTAAGAAATACCAACAAGCATTTCTGGCGCCGTTGCCGGGGATGGATCGTAAGGTCCATTCTTAGTAACGACGTTAGTAAGTGTCAACAAGCATTTCTGGCGCCGTTGCCGGGGAACGGTTGCTATTTTCTTCGAACCTAGTTCATCCTCGTATCTGTATCCCTTTTTATAAAAACCAAAAATATTTTCTTTTTACCTTTTCTATCATGAAGCCAACCACTCCAATTCAAAATCCGTCCGCTTCAAAGGGGGAGTTCGTCAAGCCAAAACCTTCTCCAAAACTTTCATCCAATGATGGACTCCACCCTTATTTAAAATCCATAGCTCGGGCACTACACTTCTCTGGTTTTCATAATGAAGATTCTTTTAACCACTTGCTAGATCTTGAGGAAATTTGCTCATGCCTAAGCATCGCAGGCATGACAAAAGAAACGATTAAGTGGAAATTGTTTTCGTCTTCCCTCAATGGGGAGGCGAAACAATGGTACGCTAATGTCGTAGAAAGTGTGAATGGGGATTGGGAAGAACTTAAAAACAAGTTTTATCTTGCATTCTTCCCTAGATCCCGTATCACCTCTATACCAAAGGAAATCCTCCATTTCGAGCAAGATGAGGAGTCTATAGGTGCAGCCTGGGCCAGGTATTTGACGATACTACACGCTAGCCCAAACATGTCTTTACCCGAGAGCGTGCAATTGCATCTCTTTTCTAAAGGTCTAGATGAAGATGTTGCCCCAGTCCTTGACAGGGCCGCTGGAGGGTCGTTTTCAAGCAAATCTACAACGGAACAGAGAAAAATCCTTGATAACTTCCTAGAGAAGCACACTTCTCCCGTTGTAGAACCAAAACCTCTCCAAAACAAGGGCATGTCAAGTTTTGAGGAGCCCTCATCAGTCGAATCAACAACTTTGCCATACATAGATTCAACTTTTGAGCCCTCACCCGAGCTGCAAACACCGATAATGCTTTATCCTTCGGAGTTTGCAATTGAATTCGAGGATTATGACAGAATCACGAACCTTCGTAGGTACAAAAAACGCTCGACATATGAAGTGTCCCCTAAAATAGAGCCATCAAAAGAATTGTTAGTGGAGGTGAAACGTTATTCTGATGTAATTCGGATTCTTTCACCCTCCACGACCATATCTTGCACATTTAGGGGAACAATTGTCGATGCTCTTCACAACCCATCGGTCGGAACAAATATCATGTCAAAATTCTTAGCGGAATCTCTTTTGGGTAACACTCCGCTAATCCCGACCGACAAACTCTTTGAAGGTCCGCCAGGGTTTCTCTGGGAGTGTTGTGGAGTTGCTAAGGCCGTACCTTTTGAAATAAACGAAAACGTGGTTCACCTAGATTTTCATATCTACGACATCCTCGAATTCGAACTTCTGTTAGGCCACCCTTTCGAAAACTTTCCACAGAGAAACCATTCCGTGGGGGCCCTGATGAACAGTTGGGAGCAATCACTTCCGCCGAGTCTATCGCTAGTTCCGCAAATCCAAAGGCGAAGGAGCAGCCCAACGCTAACTCATGCGAGGTGGTAAAATGCATAGCTCCGTGCGTTTCGTTTGAGTTTCAATCTCATCCTTGTGAAATGATACGTCCAGTACCATCCTCGCTCGAGCTTAATCCATGTCCCTCTGGCCATCATAACGTTGTTCTCGACAGCAGTCAAGTATCAACGCTCGTCTTTCATGATAGATCTTTCCAGTGCGGAAACTTTCATGCCATGGACATGTGTGAAGCAACAACTCTAGAAACCAAGCAAGAATCTGTTAATGAGCATGATAACTTCTCTTTTGAGATCCCTCATGTCACATTCTCACTTTTAGGTTCTCTAGAGTTCGTTTTGCTTCAAACCACATGCTTCTACGAGGATCACAAGCTTCTCTTGATTCTCGTTGTCAAACTCTTTAAGAGAATGGTTGTGGATGCTTATGTTTATCACAAACATTGCAAATCCCGTAGATGCATGGTGGTGCTAACCTTGCAGCTTGAGTGTTAATGCCAAATACTTGGTGGTGAACTGGGATTTACACCACCACTGTAGGCTGCAAGATGAAGTTCCCAAGGTCAAGCTTAAGACTATAACTTAAGCACTGCCGGGAGATACCCCGGATTATCCTAAAAAAAGAAAAAATATTTATATAATGATTTAAAAAATAGCTTTATATTTCTTTTATTACTATCATTAAAAAAATTTATTCATAATAAAATTGAGCCTTCCCAGTTTTCAAACTGGTAGAGCCTTTCTTGTTGTTTCTTTTGTTTTGTTTCAATAAACAGGTACAAGAATAAGTGTGGGGGAGATCTCCCAAGTATAACCTTTCACACAATTGAGATCTCCCCAACACATTGCACAACATCGAGAAACCCAACATGGAGAAGGACAAGGTAAAAGGTTTTAGAATGGATTGACTTAACTTCCGGGTTGGTCAAATCATTTCTAACTCATCGTAAACTCCTTCATCTTCAAACGATGGTTTGTGCAAAACTCTATCCTCACATCTCCCATGTTTTGAAGATTAAAACTAAACAAATTAAAAAGACAAAACTTTTGACATGTCATCTCCAAGTTATCCTTTGATAAAATTTGCATACTCTTTATTCCTTGCTAATATTCCTATAACTTGTGAACACATTTCATAGGGACCCCATGCTATCTAAGTAATTGAAATATGAGATATAGTAGGATGAAAATGAACCTTGCTCTTTCATGTGAAGAACTTGGGATTTATTTTACAAAAACAAAGTTCAAATAGCATGCTCCTCAATGATATGAAAATTCCTACCAAAGCCATATCTAGTGTTAGATTTTAAAACCTCCAAATACTTGCAACTTACTACTGCATTGAGTTTTGTCAAGTCTTGTTGATGCCTTGTTGAGAAACTTATCATGCCCCTAAGATCAAGATTCACGTACACCCACATAAAAAAATGCTAACTCTTGCACTAAGAGTTACGCAAAAACATGCCTTTCCATTCCACCAAAATAAAAACTCCACCACTTGTGTTATGAACCTCTCTTCCCAAAATTCCTTTTTACTTTTGCAAAATATGGGCTATGAAAAAAATAATCCCATGCCAAAAAGCATGAAGAAAAGAGAAAAGATGCCATGCCAAAGAAGCATGTGCCAAAAAATGAGAGAGCAGAAAAAATGGACAAGTGTCCAAATGAGAAAACAATGGGTACTTCGATGCCCGCCTCTCTCTAAAAAAATAATAATAAAGATAGCCCATATTTTCATAAGTTTCTAAAAAAAGGGAGAGAGAAGCATGACAAAGGAGTTCAAAAGAAAAAAAAATATATACATATATATTCCCCACACTTGCACTTCTTGATCTAAGGGTATGGCATCTTTCTCCTCGGATCCGAGATTTGACTTAGCAAAATATGCAGAGTAAGTATGCCTTCATATCTTTACCTACCCAAACTCCACAAAAGCTTTTTAGGAATAGGAAAGAAAGAAGGCAACACTTTGGTATGCCTTGGTGAGGAACCAAACACATAAATGAGCGATTTGAGAGAATCATTTGAGGAGCTAAGCTATGGTTTACATTTTCAAAATGAAAACCCAAGTTTCTGAATTGATTGATGCAAGGGGATTTGAATCCATGTTGTTCCATTTTTCAATCACCCAAGATATCATGGTAGACACTTCAGAGTTCATAAGTGTAGGTGAAGCTTGGAATAACTTGTATGCAGGTTACATATTAGAGAGATGACCCATCTTAGTCCTAATCTTTACTCAAGGACGAGCAAAGGGCTAAGTGTGGGGGAGTTGTTGGCGGTTCTTATCGACATTTTAATCCCACCAACATAGTCCACATAAAAGGAGAAAAGCATGTATTTTACTCATATATACTTTTATTGCTAACCAAGTTCCACATGTAGTGCAAAGTTATGTATTGCAGACCATAAACATGCATACAGGTGGATAACAACCAAAAAGGCGCAATCCAACACGCCGAAATGCGCAAAATGAACAAGGACACAAAAAGCCCATATAGAAGTGCATCAAACTTCAACCAGATTCAGACCCAGCACGACATTTCAGGCCAAATGGGCTTTGGCCCAGCCCACGGGGGCCCAACCAGGGGGCGGCCGCCCCCTGGGTCGACCGCCCCCCTGGTGACGCCACCTGTCCACCGCCTTTGCAGAGGCGGTACAATCAATGTCCCTAAGGCGGTGCTGGGTGAAATTTGCAGCAAACCCCCTCCTAAACCGACCTAAAGCACCTATATAAGGAGAGGGGGAGGGGAGGCCAAGAGACAACAACACACAAAGGAATAGAAGAGCACCTCTCTCTTGAGTAGATCCCCACTCCTTAGGGCTATGCCCTAGTAGCTTTCTATTGTTGGAGAGTGAGATGTGAGGGAAGAGAGCGGGGAAGTACCGGGCTTGTCGGTCTCTCCCCGAGCTTGTACCTCGACAAGCCCTTACCTTGTACCCACATCGGGATCCATACATAGTAAGTGTTCGTGGTTTCTACAGTATTATTGTTCTTTTGATTAGATAAGCTTTATCTCTTCTTGTTTGCGGGTTCGTCGTCCGTTCTCGTAGCGGATACTCTAGTAGAGGAACCTCTGAATCATTTGGAGGGGTTCCTGTGCAACGCTAGAGTAGTGATCAATAGCGTAGACGTGGTGTCTAGGCTAGGGTTCACCTTCGTTTGCCTCGTAATCCACGGGTGAGGGATCGGCGGCAGGTGGTGACAGCCCTGTTTGCCCTTAGTTTTCCCCACGTTCGGTTACGGCGTAGAGCTACACAAAGGCCGGAGTTACCCTGGCAGACCAGGTATAAGCCGGTGCCCGAAGTGAACAAGTAGAAGTAACGTTTATCTATCTTTAGACAGTAAAGCTTTAGCGATCCGTCTCTATTCCCTTCTCCTTCTCTACCCTTGTGTTGTCCTTGGACGAACTAGATAGAAGAAATACCTCCGTTCCTCGTGGAAATACGATACCCTGAATACCACCGGGTGAAGTGCTACAACGGTAATTCCGTGCGCTTGCGGATTCTTCTGCTTACGCTAAGAAATACCAACAAGCATTTCTGGCGCCGTTGCCGGGGATGGATCGTAAGGTCCATTCTTAGTAACGACGTTAGTAAGTGTCAACAGCCTTCTCTAAACACTCAATCTTGGCATTCTTCTCTGCCAACTTGGACTGCAAGACAGGACAAGTCTTTCATGCACCCAACAGCTGCGGCCTAGCACAGAGCTCATCCACCTCTCCAACCAAAGCAGCATACTTGCTCCTCAAAGTGAGAAGATCAGTCATGTGCTTGGTGCACGACTCACACTCACTCTCCTCCGACACAACCACGGTGGACCGAGCGAACTCAAGCTCCTTCACCGTGTCCTCCCACTTCTGCCTAAACTCCTTGCGCTCTCTAGCAGCACGCCTAAGCAGTTTATCTTGGCTAAGGAGGGCAGCAGTAAGTTTCTCAACCTCAGCGGAAAGGTCGTCGTAGGTGAGAGATACCTGAGAGGTGTCATCGTCGTCGTCGTCGTTCCGAGGGGTGTGCTCCAGCTCGCCTCCGACCTCATCACCAAGCGCCATGGTGCAGAAGCCGTCGTCGTCGGCGAAGAAGCAGAGACCGTTCAGCTTGTCCTCGATCCTCTTCTTCTTCTTAGACTCGTCATCGCTTGAGCAAGCGGAGTCGTCATCCGAGCCATCGACGTCGCTGAGCGTGGCGAAGAACGCACGCTGCTCAGCCTGGGCCTTCTCCAAGTACTTCTTCTTGATGTACTCTTTGTCGAAGCCGCCCCTCTTCTTGCGCCTTGGGGGGACGTGCTTCTCCTTGCGCTTGGAGTCGTACTTGTGCCCATGATCGCCCTTCCCCGAATGCTTGTTCTTCTTGGGGCAGTTGGCGATGAAGTGGTCGGGATCGCCGCACTCATAGCATCCTGAGCGTCCTCCTCCGCGGCGACGGTTCATGCGGTTGTTGTGGAACCACGTGAACTGGTTGGCAAGCAAAGCCAACTCCTCGTCTCCCAAAGACTCTAGCTGATCCTCTGTGACAGAAAAGAGAGATGAAAGCGCAAAGCCAGCAGAGGGGTTAGCAGAAGAACCAGAAACCAAAGCCATAGTCGGGCCGGAAGGATTCTCATAAGAAGCCCTCGCCATGGCATCAATCTCACTGGACTTGAGCTTACTGAAGAGCTCGTCGCACGTGAGGGTCTCATAGTTAGGCGATTCGATGATCGCCTGAACCTTGGAATCCCACACCGACCGATCAAGAGTGTGCAAAAGCTTCAGAGCTCTCTCATGATCGTCGAAAGGCAACTGCTCCTTGTTAGCCCTCATCCTGTTGACAATCACCTGAAAGCGAGCGAATAAACTCTCTATGCTCTCGCCAGGCTGATGTCGAAAATTCTCATACTCTCTCTTGAACGACTCGTAGAGTCAGGTTTTGACTTGAGAGGTGCCCTCATGAAAGCGCATGAGGGTGGCCCAAATCTCCCGAGCCGTAGAGAGGTGAGAAACGCGATCAAACTCACCCATGCTCAAACAGGAGAACAAGGCGTTACGTGCCCGGCTATTGGCCTCGTGCTCATCGATCTGGAGCTGAGTGACACGAGCAGCCAGAACAACGTAATCATCCCTGTTGCAAATCTCCCAAATAGAAGAGCCCATGCTCTGAAGATAGGCCGACATTCGTATCTTCCAATACGCATAGTTCGTCCCATCAAAGAACGACGGTTTGCCCACGCCGCGATCCGTGTCGCCTTCTGTGGATCTGGAACCGGCTAAGGTGGAAGATCCTTAACCCGCTCCGATACCAATTGAAGGACCGAGAAAGCACTAGCAAGGCGACCAGAGGGGGGGTGAATGGGAGCTCAAAAATTTCCTTCAGAAACTTTGGCCAAATGTCCCAAAATCAACCCCGAGAAACGGCGACCGAAACCGTGATGCTCACGACCCTTGGAAGAGGGTGGATGATCCCTAGGATCACAGCGGAGCACCACCAAGAAGAAGCAAACCAAACTCCAAAAGTTCCGGCTCGAACACAACCCCAAAAACCAAGTCCCGGACGTAGATAGACCACTACGTCGAGAAACTCCTAAATACCTATGCTAACAAGTAGCAAAGATACCTAAAGAGGTTCCTTGGTCAACTACAGGGCCAAACGAGAAGTCCGGAAACCAAGCGAACAAGCCGGGAGAGCAAACGCACTAAACCGGAGCAATCAGCAGGATCCCGGACTGTCCGGACCTGGAGTCCCGGACTGTCCGCCCAAGGCAGGACTGTCCGCGCTCTGGTGGCGGACTGTCCGCCGGTCAAAAGTACAAAACCGCACAGTTGCTGGAGTCCCCCTGCTCGGTCCCGGACTATCCGCGCTTTAGCACGGCGCACTGTCCACCGGTGACCCGAGCCAAGAACAGCAGGGACTGGCCGCGGCTGGTCTGAACCAGCCCCGACGCGCGGACTGTCCGCGCCTGGGACGGCGGACTATCCGCCAATGCCCAGTGAGGGCGATTTCAATCACCCTTCTCAAAACTCCTCCCAAATCCGAATCAAATCACAATCCCAAGTTCCCAGACTTGGAGAAGATGATCATGGGGTAGTTAGGAGACTATCCCCAAGAAATCATCCGCTCAAAACAACCAAATCACCGGGAAATCAAAAGGGAAGGTGGATGAACCGAAAAAGCGCCACGAAAACGAAATTGTCCCGATCTATTCGATCATGAGGAGTTAGATGAATTCCTTTGGTCAAAATGACCTCCTCAATGATACGAACAAATTGGTTCAAACGGATTTCGCAAAGACGCACCGGAGAGGGAGATCGAGTGACGGGAAAATCGCGAAGAAACGAAGAACGCGAAGAACACGAATCAAAACGCGAATCAAGTCATCGATCTGCACTGCAACGGTGAGGTTACGGCCTCACTTCCTCAAATCAACAGTACACAGAGGTGAGTCTCTCTGCGGATCTCAGCTAGCTACAGCAGGGGATGGGAGAGCAGGAAACCCTAAGTGCGAAAGAGCAAATGACTGAGATGACTAACTGAGATAAGGGGAGGAGGGTGTCTCCCCGACTACTTATCCCAATTCTAGTCTAAGTACAATTCCTACTCTACCCCTCACTATTCTAATTACAGAGCGAACCAGCTAAACCCTAGGGTTATTCTGGACCAACTCGGTGGTAGGTGTATCCGACGGCCACGCCCGCACAACTCGTCCGCGTTGCCTCCACGCAACCTTCTGATTGCCGCCACGTGCCGCCCTCGCTTTGCACCCCCAGTTTTGTGGCCCAAACCGGTAAACCAGCCTTTTCCAGCTATCCCCCGGTTTTGAGGCCCAAACCGGGAAACCAGCCTCCAAGTCCAACGCCTGAGTTTTGTGGCCCAAACTCAGAAACCCGCAGCGCCCAGGTTTTGAGGCCCAAACCTGGAAACCGTCCTCAGCCCGAGTTTTGTGGCCAAACTCGGAAACCCTCAGCACCCAGGTTTTGAGGCCCAAACCTGGAAACCGTCCACCCGGTGGTTTTTCTGTGGCTCAACCACCAAACCGGAGCTGTAGAGGGGATGCACCGCCCGTGCACCCCATCCACCGACATGTGTCCCCAGGTCCTCAACCCGAGCAACACCGTGCCCCGCAAGTCTTCACTTGTCGCTGTCCCAGGCTGCCAGCCACCACAGCTGATCCTCAGGCACTCTGGTCCCTCAGTCCAAGCCTCACGTCCGCCCTTCACTGCTCGGTTCATCGGCATGGCACGTCCGCCGCACGACACGCCCATCCTTCACCGCACCCGGTCCGTCGGCACGACCCGTCTCAACTTGACCTTCACCTTGCCCTCGATCACTGTCTCCGTGCTCGGCACCTGCACAACACAAGCCAAAGACCCTGCGATCAAACCCGTTGACAATCACTCATCACTCAGAGACTCGGCATACACCCATGTATCCGCACGCTCGCCCGCGCCGTGCGCGCGCGCTGCAGCGCTGGTCAGCCGACTGTGCCGCGCCGTACGCCGGCCGGCCTGCCGCGTGGCGGCTTGTCTCTGCCGCAAATCCGCCTCCGCCACTCTCTGCGCGATCCTTTTTCTCCCGATCACGCAACGATCTCCACCGGCCACTCTCGCGCTGCCTCGCCTGCCGCGCTGCCTCGCTGCTCGCGCCGCTCTGCCGCGACGTCGCGTCGGCCGTGGCCCCCGCCACGACCACGGGTCGCCGCCGACCGGGCAAAGACCCCGCGCACCGCTCCCCTCTCCACTTCCTCACTCTCCATTCGCACGCGCTCGCCTGCTTTCTCTCCCTCTCCTCTCCCACGAACGAGCTGAGCGCTCCACTGCTCGCCACCGTTCGACACCGCCACTCGCCACCGCCGTTCTGACCTCACCTGACCACCACCATCCAATCACTCTCGCCAGCCTCTCCGCCTTCACCGTGCACACGCCGTGCGCGCGTCATCTTCCCCGACCTAGCCCCAACGCCGCCGGAGGACGAGGTGCCCCCTTCGGTCTGCGGATACATGGGTGTATGCCGGGTCTCTGAGTGATGAGTGATTATCAACTGGGATGATGCACATGTTCTTTAGCTTGTGTTGTGCAGGTGTCGAGCACGGATACAGTGATCAGAGGCAAGGTGAAGGTCAAGTAGAGACGTGTCGTGCCGATGGACCGAGAGTGGCGAAGGGCGGACGTGAGGCTTGGACTGAGGGACCGGTGGCCCGAGGATCAGCTGTGGTGGCTGACAGCCTGGGACAGCGACGAGCAAAGACTTGCGGTCATGTGTTGCTCGAGTCGTGGACTTGGGGACACGTGTCGGTGGATGGGGTGCACGGGCGGTGCATCCCCTCTACAGCTTCGGTTTGGTGGTAGAGCCAGAGAAAAACCATCGGGTGGACAGTTTCCAGGTTTGGGCCTCAAAACCTGGGCGCGGATGGTTTCCGAGTTTGGCCACAAAACTCGGGCTGAGGACGATTTCCAGGTTTGGGCCTCAAAACCTGGGCGCGGATGGTTTCCGAGTTTGGCCACAAAACTCGGGCTGAGGACGGTTTCCAGGTTTGGGCCTCAAAACCTGGGTGCTGCGGGTTTGCTGAGTTTGGGCCTCAAAACTCAGATGCTGGTGGGCTGGTTTCCCGGTTTGGGCCTCAAAACTGGGGGTTGGCTGGAAAGGCTGGTTTCCCGGTTTGGGCCACAAAACCGGGGGTGCAGAGCGGTGGCGGCACGTGGCGGCAATCGGGAGTTTGCGTCGAGGCAGCGCTACGAGTTGTGCAGGCGTGGCCGTCGGATCCACCTACCATCGAGTTGGTCCAGAATAACCTTAGGGTTTAGCTGGTTCGCTCTGTAAGTAGTTAGGGGTAGAGTGGGAATTAGGAACAGTTAGAATTAGGATAAGTAGGGGGAGACACCCACCTCCCCATCTATCTCAGTTCATTTGCCCTTTGCTTCTAGGGGTTTCCTGCTCTCCCAATCCCCTGCTATAGCTAGCTGAGATCCGTAGAGAACCATACCTCTGTGTACTGAAGATTTTGAGGAAGTGAGGCCGTAACCTCACTGTTGTAGCGTGTGGTAGCCACACGGTTGCAGATCGATGACTTGATTCGCGTTTTGTTCGTGTTCTTCGCGTTCTTCGTTTCTCCGCGATTTTCCTATCACTCGATCTCCCTCTCTACTGTGTCTTTGCAAAATCCATTTGAATCAACTTGTTCGTTTTTGAGAGGAGGTCATTTCGACCAAAGGAATTCATCTAACTCCTCACGAACAAGTAGATCGGGTTGATTTTGTTTTCGTGGCGCTTTTTTGTTCTTAATCTTCCCCTTTCAATTTCCCGGTGATTGAATCGTTTTGAGCGAATGATTTCTTGGGGATAGTCTCCTAACTACCCCATGATCATCTTCTCCAAGTTTGGGAATGTGGAATTTTGATTTGGATCGAATTTGGAGAGATTTGGGGAGAAGGCGACTGAAATTGCCCTCTCTGCGCACTCGCGGACAGTCCGCGGTTCTGACCGGCGGACAGTCCGCGCGTCGGGACTCAGCCGAGCAGTGGCTGTGCGTCTCGTTGAATAGTGCCGAAGTTGGACCGGCGGACAGTCCACAGTAGTTTTCCGCGGACAGTCCGGGAAGGGTCCAGGGAACTTCAGCAACACTGTTGGTTTGCGTTTTTGACCGGCGGACAGTCCGGGATCCCCTTGCGGACAGTCCGTAGTAGGGGCGGACAGTCCGGGACCCCAGGGCCGGACAGTCCGCGGATTGCCTGAAGCTTCCGGTTTAGTGCGTTTGCTCTCCCGACTTGTTCGCTTGGTTTCCGGACTTCCCGTTTGATCCTAGAGTTGATCAAGGAACCTCTCTAGGTATCTTTGCTACTTGTTAGCATAGGTATTTAGGAGTTTTTCGACGTAGCCGTCCATCTACGTTCGGGACTTGGTTTTTGAGGGTCAAACTTGTCTTAGTGCTTTCGACGTTTGGTTTGCTATCGCTTTGTGGTGCCTCGCTGTGATCCTAGGGATCATCCACCCTCTTCCAAGGGTCGTGGGCATCACGTTCTCGGTCATAGCTTTTGGGGGTTGATTTTGGGACAATCGGCCAAAGTTTCGAAAGAAATTTTTGAGCTCCCATTCACCCCCCCTCTGGTCGCCTTGCTAGTGAATTCTCGGTCCTTCAATTGGTATCGGAGCAGGTTAAGGATCTTTCACCTTAGCCGGTTCCAGATCCACCGAAGGCGACATGGATCGCGGCATGGGCAAACCGCCGTTCTTTGATGGGACGAACTATGCGTATTGGAAGATACGCATGTCGGCTTTTCTGCAGAGTATGGGTGCTTCCATTTGGGATATTTGCAACTCTGCCGATTACGTGGTCTTGGCTGCTCATGTGACTCAGCGTCAGATCGATGATCACGATACCAATAGCCGAGCCCGTAATGCTCTTTTCTCATGCTTGAGCATGACGGAGTTTGATCGCGTTTCTCACCTCGCTACGGCTCGGGAGATTTGGGCATCCCTCATGCGTTTCCATGAGGGAACCTCTCTAGTCAAAACCCGTCTCTACGAGTCGCACAAGCGAGAGTATGAGAACTTTTGACACATGCCTGGCAAGAGCATAGAAAGTTTATTCGCTCGCTTTCAGGTCATTGTCAACAAGATGAGAGCGAACAAGGAGCTGTTGCCTTTCGACGATCATGAGAGAGCTTTGAAGCTTTTGCATACTCTCGATCGGTCGGTGTGGGACTCAAAGGTCCAGACGATCATCGAATCATCTAACTATGAGACCCTCACTTGCGACGAGCTCTTTAGTAAGCTCAAGTCTAGTGAGATTGACGCCATGTCGAGGGCTTCATATGAGAATCCTTCTGGCCCGACTATGGCTTTGGTTTCTGGCTCTTCTGCTAACCCCTCTGGAGGATTTGCACTCCCTTCACTCTTTTCTGTCACAGAGGACCAGCTGGAGTCTTTGGGGGATGACGAGTTGGCAATGCTCGCCAACCGGTTCTCGTGGTTCCACAACAACCGCATGAACCATCGCCGCGGAGGAGGACGCTCAGGATGCTATGAGTGCAGCGACCCCGACCACTTCATCGCCAACTGTTCCAAGAAGAAGCACACATCTGGGAAGGGCGATCATGGGCACAAGTACGACTCCGGCAAGCGCAAGGACAAGAATGTCCCCCCGAGGCACAAGCGGAGGGGCGGCTTCGACAAGGAGTACATCAAGACCAAGTACTTGGAGAAGGCCCAGGCTGAGCAGCGTGCATTCTTCGCCACGCTCAGCGACGTCGACGGCTCGGACGATGACTCCTCTTGCTCAAGCAATGACGAGTCCGAGAAGAAGAAGAGGATCGAGGACAAGCTGAACGGTCTCTGCTTCTTCGCCGACGATGATGGCTTCTGCACCATGGCCTTTGGCGATGAGGTCCACGGCAAGCTGGAGCACACTCCTCGGAACGACGATGACAACGACGACACCTCCTAGGTATCTCTCACCCACGATGAGCTTTCTGCTGAGGTCGAGAAGCATACTGCCGCCTTGCTTAGTCAGGATAAGCTGCTTAGGCGTGCCGCTAGAGAGCGCAAGGAGTTTAGGCAGAAGTGGGAGGACATAATGAAGGAGCTTGAGTTTGCGAAGTCCACCGTGGTCGTGTCTGAGGAGGTTGAGTGTGAGATGTGCACCAAGCACCTGACTGACCTTCTCACTTTGAGGGGTAAGTATGCTGCTTTGGTTGGAGAGGCGGATGAGCTCCGGGCTAGGCCCATGTTGTTAGGTGCGTGCAAGACCTATCCAGGCTTGCAATCCGAGTTGGCAGAGAAGAATGCCAAGATTGTGTCTCTTGAGAAGGCCAGCTCGGGTAGCACTTGTGTGACTAGGTGTGCTTTGTGCGAGGGTTTGGAGACGGAGATTGCAAATGTGAAGCATGACAAGATGCAAACCGAGGAGGAAAACACATACCTTCGGACCATCTTGTCATGGGTGTCTTGTGGTGAGCCGCAGCTCGGGATGATGATCTCCCAATTTAAGCGAGCTGCTAGAGGTCCTGGTGTAGGTTTTGCTTCGGGTGTTGATCTTTCTGCTTTTGGGAAGATTGGAGAGTCGAGTGGTCTTAACCCTTGTGAGAAGCCCAACTCCACCACTACTCCCAAACTTACCAAGCTTCCACCCAAAGAGCCACTCAAGCCTATCACCAAGGATGGGGTGTTTGAAGAACCTCCACGAGCTCCACCCAAGAACCATGTGTGGCATCCCAAACCCAACCACTTGAAGAATAATCTTGATACGATGCCACCTATTCAGGAGGAGTGTTTGCCACAGAAGGGCAAAGTGATCCAAATCCACAACCGTGTGTACCAACAACCCCCTTTGAGAGCGGTGAGGTACCATTGTGAGCATTGTGGGAGAGATGGACACTTGAGCGAGTTCTGCTTTCGGCGCAAGAGAGAGACGCGCCGTGCTAGGGAGATGAACAACCCGGACATGTACTATCCTTTCCATGATGTACATGTGCCGAATGTTCAGAGGAGAGCTGCTAGGACTAGAGTTGCAGTGCCTCAAGTTCCTAGGCCTAGGCCTCATAGAGAGCGTGCCCGGCGGGAGCCTGCTATTGTAGGCTATGGAACCCATGGCAGTGGCTTTGTAGTTGAGCGTTTTCCCCCACCGCGTTTTGATTATCGCGATGGACGCTCCTCCCTTAGCAGACCACGTCTTTCTAAACGTGGTGATCGCTTCCTCCGTAGTTGTGCTAGGAATGGTTTTTCTGCTAACCGTTCTTTTGAGCAGCCGGCCCAACACTGGTATTCCCCTTACTTCACTAACCCCAGTGTTGGCCCGTATGCTCACCCTATGTCTTTTTATTGATGAAGGTAAAACGATTGGAGAACGTTTGGTTGGTGGATTCCGGGTGTTCGAGGCACATGACCAGAAACGCCAAGTGGTTCTCCAGTCTTAGTCCGGTCGCCGGAAAGGAGTATATTACCTTCGGCGACAACAGCAAAGGTAAGATGCTGTCTCGTGGGTCTGTGCGAGTTAATGAGCACTTTGTGTTGCGCGATGTTGCTCTTGTTTCTAACTTGCATTTTAACCTTCTTTCTGTTTCGCAACTTTTCGATGATGACTATGAGATTCGTTTTAAACCGAATCTCAGTCGTATTTTGGACCCTCAGGGCAATCTTGTTTGTGTGATTTTGCCCTTTGGGAAAGTCTTTCGTGCGGATTTCTCGGAGTCTTTTGGCCCTTCTCGTTGTCTTGTGGCTGGACCTTCTTCTTCTGATCTTTGGAAGTGGCATAGGAGACTAGGACATTTGAGCTTCGACTTGCTTGCAAGACTTAGTTCACTTGGCCTAATCCGAGGATTGCCCAAGTTATCCATGGAGAAGGATCTTGTTTGCCATTCTTGTAGACATGGGAAGATGGTTGCTGCTCCCCACCATCCAGTGACTCAGGTCATGACTAAGCGCCCTGGAGAACTTTTGCATATGGACCTTGTTGGTCCGGCTCGGGTGAGCTCGGTTGGGGGGAAGTGGTATGTACTTGTTGTTGTTGATGACTTTTCGAGATATTCGTGGGTCTTCTTTTTAGCTGAGAAGGCCGAGACTTTCTCCTTTGCTCGCAATCTGATTTTGCATCTTCACAACGAGTTCCCTTTGAACTCGATGCGAGCTATTAGGAGTGATAATGGTTCCAAATTAAAAAATTCAGATTTTGAGAAGTTTTGTAACTCTTTGGGTTTGGAGCATCAGTTTTCTTCTCCCTACACACCGCCTCAGAATGGTGTTGTAGAGAGGAAGAATCGGACCCTTGTAGAGATGGCCAGGACGATGCTCGATGAGCATAGGACTCCTAGGCGATATTGGGCCGAAGCTATGAGCACTGCATGCTATATTTCCAATCGCATTTTTCTTCGAGCGTTCTTGAAAAATACCTCTTATGAGTTGCATTTTGGAAAACTGCCCAAGGTAAGTTATTTTCGAGTTTTTGGTTGCCATTGTTTTATACTCAAAAAGGGCAACTTGGATAAATTTGAGTCTCGTTCTTCTGACGGTGTGTTTTTAGGTTATGGCACTCATACTCGTGCTTATCGTGTACTTAACCTTGACACTAACCGAGTCATGGAGACATCTGATGTCACCTTCAACGAGACCATGGTTTGTCCTTCTTCTCATTTTGAGCGTGCAGGTGATCATGAGGTTGGTGAGCCTCTTTTTGATGACGAGGATGAGGGTGCTGAAGGTATGGATGATCCAGCACCCCCTCCACCTGCTGTGCCGCAAGGAGCGGCTTCTATGACGACTCACGGCCCCGACACGTCTTCTTCCTGGGGGCCGTGGGATTTGCCACCCCGAGCAGTACCCTTTGTACCCGGGGAGGCACCAGCTGCTGTTGAGGGGGAGGTCACTTCTGCACGGGAGGCGCCATGATACATCTAGCGCCAACTCCCCCCTCAGCAGATGATCGGCAACATTGACGAACGGGTCACTCGGTCCAGGTCTCAAATCTCTCACTTTGCTCAATCTACTTTTGTTGCTGATTTTGAGCCCCGAGATGTTGGACACGCTTTGACGGATCCGAATTGGGTCAATGCCATGCATGAGGAGCTTGAGAACTTTGAGAGAAATCGAGTTTGGGTTCTAGTGTCTCCACCTTCTGAGTGTCATCCTATTGGGACAAAATGAGTTTTCAAAAACAAACAGGGAGAAGATGGCCATGTTGTGAGAAACAAGGCCAGACTCGTAGCCCAGGGTTATAGTCAGAAGGAGGGGATAGACTATGAGGAGACTTTCGCTCCTGTAGCTCAATTGGAGGCTATTAGGATACTCTTGGCTTTTGCTGCATCGAAAGGTTTCAAACTTTTTCAAATGGATGTCAAGAGTGCCTTCTTAAACGGCTACATTGAAGAGGAGGTGTATGTTAGACAACCCCCCGGTTTCGAAAATCCCAAGTTTCCAAACCATGTTTTTAAACTTCACAAAGCTTTGTATGGTTTGAAACAAGCCCCTAGAGCCTGGTATGATAGGTTGAAAACCTTTTTGCTTGCTAAGGGTTTTAAAATGGGATGTGTAGATAAAACGCTCTTTCTCCTCAAGCAAGGCACTGATACTCTCTTGGTCCAGATTTACGGGATGATATCATTTTCGGTGGTTCTTCTCATGCTTTGGTTGCCAAGTTTGCAGATACTATGAGCAGGGAGTTCGAGATGAGCATGATGGGCGAGCTGACTTTCTTTCTCGGATTGCAAATTAAGCAATCCCGAGAAGGGTCGTTTGTGCACCAGGGCAAGTACACCAAGGACTTGCTGAAGAGGTTCGATATGGGTGAGGCCAAGCCTTTTCCAACACCCATGTCGACCACGACGGCCCTGGATGCGGACAAGGATGGAGAAGCTGTGGACCAGAAGGAGTGCCGAAGCATGATCGGGTCGCTGCTCTACCTGACGGCGACACGCCCGGACATCCAGTTCGCGGTGTGTCTGTGTGCGCGCTTTCAGGCGTCGCCGCGCACTTCTCACCGTCAGGCGGTCAAGCGCATTTTCAGGTACCTTCGTTTCACACCTGAGTTTGGGATTTGCTATTCAGCTTCCTCCGCCCTCTCCCTTTGCGGTTATTCTGATGCCGATTTTGCTGGTTGCCGTGTCGAGCGCAAGTCCACTTCTGGGACTTGCCAGTTTATTGGTTCTTCTCTTGTTTCGTGGTCCTCTCGCAAGCAGTCTAGTGTCGCCCAGTCTACCATGGAGGCCGAGTATGTTGCTGCGGCTAGCTGCTGTTCCCAGATACTCTGGATGATGGCCACTTTGCGTGATTTTGGTCTGAGCTTTTCTCGTGTTCCTTTGCTTTGTAACAGCACGAGTGCGATTAGCGTTGCTAAGAACCCCGTGCTGCACTCGAAGACCAAACACATTGATGTGCGCTTTCATTTTCTACGAGACCACTATGAGAAGGGTGATATCGACCTTCGCCATGTCGATACTCATCATCAGTTGGCTGATATTTTCACCAAGCCTTTGGACCAATCAACTTTTAATCGGTTGAGAGGTGAGCTTGGTGTGTGTTTCCCCTTTTAGATGGGGGAAACATTTTGACTCTTGTATGATACACTGACTTTGTGTTTTTCAGTTGGTTTTGCTTCTTTTAGTTTCTTCATGCATCTTTTGCATTTCAGCATACGCTTTTACATTTTGAGCTTCATGAATATAGTCTGAAGAATGTAACTATGCTCTGTGTAGTCTTTGCTCCGATGCTTTATGTTGATGCTGTAGCTTATGCTCTTTCTGATCACTGATACAAGTTGTGAGCTGAGCTATTTTTGAATGGTGAATTTGATTAATGAACTTAAAACTTGAAAATGTTCACCATTGAGATATGCAACTAGCATGTGTAGAATGTGTCGAAGTCACTTATGCTATTTATGTATGCTAGGTTGCTATGTCTCTAGTGTTGAGTCATTCACTTGCTTGGTATGTCATATTCTGGTTAAAATCTGAACCAAGTTAAGTGAATTGAAAAGATCGAGATGGGTTTGCTTGTTAGCACCTCACAGTTTCGAGACTGTTTCTCATTGCACTTTGAGTTAAACTTGAGCTGTGTAGTGTATGACCGAAACTGTTGCTTTAAGCTTCTGATTGCTTATGCATAGGCTTCGCACAGTTGGAAACTTAGGCAATAACAAGCATTCAACCTCTCGCAGTCACATGCTGATTTCTGAACTTGTGAAATTTCACCGCTGCAACTCCGATTAAAATTTGAAATCACAAGTGTATGCTTCATTTTTCAATTGGTATCAACATGATGATTGAACTGTGCTAGGGGTAGTTCACCTTGTATACATGTTTAGCACTTGTTTGACTTCCTGTCTATACATGTCTTGTGCTATTTTGATGGTGAATACCTTTTTGGCTGAAAACTGCTCTTTTTGCTCGCATTTCAGACTTAGTGATCAGTTTGAGCCTTTGCTAGCATTCTGTGCATTTTCTGAGTCATCGGATCGGAACTCTATAGAGCATCTTTGCACTCTTTTGAGTATACTCCTGAAGCTCCTAACTTGCATTTAAGACTCATATGCATTTTGGAAGGGGAGAAATCTGCGTGTTGGCACTTTTTGATGGTGCATTTTCTGAGGGGGAGCATTGTTTCTTGATAAGTGCATTTTCAACTAAGGGGGAGAAATTGCAAATCATTACCCTCTGTTTGAACTGAGGGGGAGCTTTCCTGGTTGGTTGCACTATTCGAGGGGGAGTTTTTGCTGTTTCCTGTTGGCCGTAAGGTTTTGGTATCGAGCTTTCTTTGCTAGTTGTGCCTCTGTGCCTCTGTCTTGAGGGACTAGCATTTGCTTCGATTTCTCGTTTGGTATCTGCTAGCGGTGTTGAGCCTGTTCTACCTCTTCTTGAGGGCTAGCTTTGCTTTGCTTGGTTGCGTCGAGCCGTTGCCCATGTCTTTAGGGACCAAGTTGTTTCGCTCTTTCCACTTGACTTTCTTCGGCTTTGCTATGCTTTTGGGTCATTTGGTCGAGTTCTCTCTCTCTCCTTCTTCCTCCTTCTATTTCCTTTATGATTTGTGTGAGTAGTTGACAATGCACTCATCAAGGCGGAGATTGCGGATACATGGGTGTATGCCGGGTCTCTGAGTGATGAGTGATTGTCAACTGGGATGATGCGCATGTTCTTTGGCATTTGTTGTGCAGGTGTCGAGCACGGATACAGTGATCAGAGGCAAGGTGAAGGTCAAGTAGAGATGTGCCGTGCCGATGGACCTAGAGTGGCGAAGGGCGGAGGTGAGACTTGGACTGAGGGACCGGTGGCCCGAGGATCAGCTGTGGTGGCTGACAGCCTGGGACAGTGACGGTTTGGGCCTCAAAACCGGGGGTTGGCTGGAAAGGCTGGTTTCTCGGTTTGGGCCACAAAACCGGGGGTGCAGAGCGGTGGCAGCACGTGGCGGCAATCGGGAGGTTGCGTCGAGGCAACGCTACGAGTTGTGCGGGCGTGGCCGTCGGATCCACCTACCATCGAGTTGGTCCAGAATAACCTTAGGGTTTAGCTGGTTCGCTATGTAAGTAGTTAGGGGTAGAGTGGGAATTAGGAACAGTTAGAATTAGGATAAGTCGGGGGAGACACCCACCTCCCCATCTATCTCAGTTCAATTGCTCTTTGCTTCTAGGGGTTTCCTGCTCTCCCAATCCCCTACTATAGCTAGCTGAGATCCGCAGAGAACCATACCTCTATGTACTGAAGATTTTGAGGAAGTGAGGCCGTAACCTCACTGTTGTAGCGTGTGGTAGCCACACGGTTGGAGATCGATGACTTGATTCGCGTTTTGTTTGTGTTCTTCGCGTTTTTCGTTTCTCCGCGATTTTCCCGTCACTCGATCTCCCTCTCTACTGCGTCTTTGCGAAATCCGTTTGAATCAACTTGTTCATTTTTGAGAGGAGGTCATTTCGACCAAAGGAATTCATCTAACTCCTCACGAACAAGTAGATCGGGTGATTGAATCTTCCCCTTTCGATTTCCCGGTGATTGAATCGTTTTGAGCGGATGATTTCTTGGGGATAGTCTCCTAACTACCCCGTGATCATCTTCTCCAATTTTGGGAACGTGGGATTTTGATTTCGATCAAATTTGGAGAGATTTGGGGAGAAGGCGACTGATATCGCCCTCCCTGCGCACTCGCGGACAGTCCGCGGTTCTGACCGGCGGACAGTCCGCGCGTCGGGACTCAGCCGAGCAGTGGCAGTGCGTCTTGGTGAACAGTGCCGAAGTTTGACCGGCGGACAGTCCGTAGTAGTTTTCTGCGGACAGTCCGGGACGATTCCAGGGAACTTCAGCAACACTGTTGGTTTGCGTTTTTGACCGGCGGACAGTTCGGGATCCCCTCGCGGACAGTCCGCAGTAGGGGCGGACAGTCCGGGACCCCAGGGCCGGACAGTCCGCGGATTGCCTGAAGCTTCCGGTTTAGTGCGTTTGCTCTCCCGACTTATTCGCTTGGTTTCCGGACTTCCCGTTTGATCCTAGAGTTGATCAAGGAACCTCTCTAGGTATCTTTGCTACTTGTTAGCATAGGTATTTAGGAGTTTTTCGACGTAGCCGTCCATCTACGTTCGGGACTTGGTTTTTGAGAGTCGAACTTGTCTCAGTGCTTTCGACGTTTGGTTTGCTATCGCTTTGTGGTGCCTCGCTGTGATCCTAGGGATCATCCACCCTCTTCCAAGGGTCGTGGGCATCATGTTCTCGGTCATAGCTTTTGGGGTTGATTTTGGGACAATCGGCCAAAGTTTAAAAAGAAATTTTTGAGCTCCCATTCACCCCCCCTCTGGTCGCCTTGCTAGTGCATTCTCGGTCCTTCACTGTCCTCGTTCGCCGCCGAAAGGAGCTCGAGCCCGTTCCGCACCACCCCGAGCTTCGCCACCCCTCTTCTTCGCCGTCAAGCTTCATCAGGCCAAGGCACGGTGAGAACACGCCTCCGCGAGGTCTCTACCGCCCCCTAGCCTCCCACTCTTGCCCGACCGAGTGCCATGGACGCCGCCATGGCTGCGCACGTGGTCGAGCTCCATCGGAGCTTCACCGGCTGAACCAACCACCTAGTTCCACTTCCTAGGGTTCGCATAAGCTTATGCCCCCGTTAATTTGGCCGGCGACCGCCGGAAACGGCGTAGCCATGCGTCTCCGCCGTCGCCGTCCGCCATTGCTCGCCGCCGGCGAGCTTCGGCCATGCGCTAGCCCAACCATCACCACCACTCGGTCCGCCTCGTCAAGGGGATCACGCCGAGCACCACCTTACCGTCGGCGACCTCACCGCCGGCGAGAACCGTGCGGTCAAACCCACTCCCCTGCTTTCTCTCTCTGACCAGTGTGTCCCGTTGACCAGCAGGTCCCACGCATCAGCCGCTCACGGTCTATGGACCGGGTCTGCGCGAGTTGGGCTGGAGTTTTCAAATGTTTTTTCCTTTTTGTTTTAATTTCCAGAAAAGCTTGTTATTTCTGTGTAGCACGATTTAAAAGTCCTAATGAGGTGCTTTCAATTTTGGTAGCTTGCTCATGAGTAGATCTATCATGGAAAAATATGAAAGTATTTTTGGTAAAAGTTTTTATTACTGTTTTTATTTAATTCAGTTTATGTGCTTTTGTTGAGATAAATGGATTTATATGTTTTCTGGTTGAGTTAATTCATGGAAAAATTTGTGTAGGTTTCTTGTCCTGTTATGTACCTGTGAAAAATGTGTGAAGCACTGTTTCTGTAGAAAAAGTATCTATTAGAGTTTAATGTTCTTTTTGGCTGTTTTATTAGAATAAGTGTTAAGGTATTTTATATGTAAAAATAAAATATGGAAAAATTTGTACAGTCTCTGTGTGTAATGTTCCAGCTAGGAAAAATGTTAAGCATAGGTTGTTATGTGAAAAAATGTGAAGTTGCTGTACAAATGTGCTTTTTGTGTTTTCATTAGGAAATTCATGTAGGAAATAATATAATGTTTTTGTTCATGGAACTTTCTTGATAAATATGAAATGTGGAGTAGAATTGGGAAAAAATATGAAAATGAGTTTATCACCCTTTTCCAGTAGGGTTGCAGTTCAAGTAGTTTGTTTTGGCATAAAGTTGTTTATTTTGTGTAGGGTGGTATATTCATGCTTAGGCAGTGAGTTTTCTACAGTAGAGTGGTTATGAATAGGTGAAGCTAGGAAAAATATGAAACCTTGCTGTTTGACACTGTTCATGTAGGAAGTTATTTCAAAGCGCCCTTTTGAGCTTTTTGTTTTATCTTTATGTGCCTACTGTTCTGTATTTTATCTCTTGCTGGAATTTGGGCAGTAAAGTCCAGTTAGTGTCAGTTACCTTCTGAAATTTTTGTGGATTTTTCTGAGTTCAGAAAGATGTACTTGCAGTTCAAACTTGAGTTTCTTCGATTTAATAAATAGGAAATAGTGAAAATAATGGTTTTGTTTTATGTGGTATTTAAGTGTTTTTCCTCAGTGTCAAAAGTGGTTCAACAAGTTGGCTTTGTTGGTTTGCATGAAATATCTGCATTCATACCACCACATCTCGCACCCCGCACTGTTATTAATTATTATGAACCGCATTGCAAATAGGATCGACAGTCCCGGAGACCGACCAGGAGCCGGAAGTAAACGACGAGCAGGAGTTACCAGAGCTGCCCAGGACCGAGGAAGTCGACCCCGAGCCAGAAACTAACCTGCCTGAGTGCCCCGCTCACGAGGCCTCAGTCTTTTCCCAAGGCAAGCCCCGGAGCATTCTAAGTCTCCCAGTTTTTACAATTAAATTAATTGAGTATTTTATATTGTGATGCATTAGGTATAGGAGTTGATTGAATCCAACCTGCTGCATTACCCTTCCTTGAATATTGTTTATACCTGCCTTTTTATCCTGTTCCTTATTTATAATGTACAATTGCTTAGTTACTTAATAAAAGTAGCAGTTAAGGATGTTTCCGTAATACCCCTGGTGGGGATTTACCGGATTACGGTTGGCTATATTTTTGCTATCGTGGAAAAGAACCAGAGTTGTAATGAAATACGGTCAACTGGAAGGCAAGGCACAAGTTTGGAAACTTGGGGCAGTCCATCCGTTGGATCGTGTAGGTTTGTATCGATGTTGGCCCTCGTTCATTTTTGAACGCGCCCTTTTACTTAGGGATACGTCGGTGCCGTAATCATCGACCCCAAAGCCGGTTAGAAGCTGTTCGGGCCGGTCTCAACCCGTGTCGCGCCCTCTAGTATGGAAATGCGATCTGCCGTGGGAGGCCATCGCCAGGTTCCAATTGGGCGGTCCGTGCTTGAACCGCGACGATTACCACCACGAACAAGCATCGAACGGTTACCCAATGCATGGACCCGACGGGGAAAGTGTGGGTTGGTATTAAAGGTCTTTCACCAGCTGGTTTGGAATTCGATTTGAGTCGCCGTCTCCCCCGGTTAGTGGGAAACTATGGCGAGCTTCACCACGAGACAACTCCATGTGATGTTTAAAGGTTCAACTAAAATATGAATAAGTCAACTGGATATGTTATTATTATTGCTTGTTAGACTCAAGTGGATGTATTCGTTCAGGTGCAAAACCTAGATAAAGAGGTAGGTCTAAAATTGACAGCTCATCAATATTAATAATTAATCCTCCTTTCTTAATACTGAGCTTTTCGCAACTAAAGATCCCAGCTCCACAAAAAGCCTTGCATGCCCTTGGTGTCTTTTTATTTTCAGTTGGACGGGTAAGTCTAGCTGAGTACATTCCCATACTCAGGGTTTATCCCGTTTGTTGCAGATGGCCAGGTGTACTATGGCTATTGTAAGCACTGCCTCTACCCGGTGGAGGGTGATGAGGAGTAGGCCCAGGGCAGGGTCATCAAGAAGCTTTCCCTTTTTTTTTGCCGGACTGAGACTCCTCATGGCACACTATCTGAAAAAGGAGTGAGTTGTGTTGAGTAAAGTTATCAAACAATGTCTTATTTGGACCACATGTGTGGTGGCCGTGTTTCAAAACTTATTTAAGTTTCCGCTCTTTGAAACTTAGTATTGGAATAACTCTATTTTAATTTCGCACTCTGATGTTAAATTCGGTTTCGTTTATCTGTGATGTTTTCCTTTCGAATGTAATACTTGAATGATGCGATCCTGTATGACGTACGATGTTTGAAATCCTTCGAGATTTCTGGACTACCGGGGTTATATGGATTCAAGTGCGGGTCGATGTCTGATGAATTTGACTAAGACGGTACTTGAGTTCTTATAATCAGGGCGGGTCCGTGACAACGGTACTTGAGTTCTTATAATCAGGACGGTTCCGCGACAAGTATGTTGCGTGGGTAGGAGAAGTGGATGAGCTGAAGGCTAGATCCTCGCTGTTGGGTGCGTGCAAGTCCTGTGCGGGCTTGCAATCTGAGATGGCAGAGAAGAATGCCAAGATCGTGTCTCTTGAAGAGGCCAACTCATGTAGCACATGTGTGGCTAGGTGTGTCCTTTGTGAGGGTTTGGAGATGGAGATTGCAAATGTGAAGCATGACAAGATGCAAACCGAGGAGGAAAACACATATCTTCTGACCATCTTGTCATGGGTGTCTAGTGGTGAGCCACAGCTCGGGATGATGATCTCCCAATTCAAATGAGCTGCTGGAGGTCTTGGTGTAGGTTTTGCTCTGGGTGTTGATGTTTCGTCTTTTGGAAAGATTGGAGAGTCGAGTGGTCTTAACCCATGTGAGAAGCCCAACTCCACCACTACTCCCAAGCTTACCAAGATTTCACCCAAAGAGCCTCTCAAGCCTAACACCAAGGATGGGGTCTTTGTTGAACCTCCGAGAGCTTCACCAAAGAAACAATCATGGGCTCCAAAACCAAACCACTGTTGACGGTTCTTATTGACATATTTATCCCGTCAACATAGTCCACATAAAAGGAGAAAAGCATGTATTTTACACATATATACTTTTATTGCTAACCAAGTTCCACATGTAGTGCAAAGTTATGTTTTGCAGATCATAAACATGCATACAGGTGGATAACAACCAAAAAGGCGCAATCCAACATGTCAAAACGCGCAAGATGAACAAGAACACAATCACCTCTTGAGCCACATTTGGGCACTACCACTTCTTAGTTTTTCCTGTTCTTGTGCTAGAGAGAGAGCTAGGCAAAGCTATCAAGGAGGGCTTGGCTCCTTGGAGAGATATTGGGTATGAATAAGATAGATCTGATCTCCAAAGCCCTGTCTTCATTCTTTCGATACAGTTCTTCATATGAACTAGAGTATAGTTCTTGTTCTAGTATTCTGGTATATGACTTAGATCTTAGGTCTTATCATGTTGCTAGTATATGAACTTATGAATAGTTCTTGTGGAATTAGTATAATATACACTCTAGTGTATAGTTCTTATAATATATTGCTACCTAGGGTTAGTAGTGTATTATATGAATTAGAGCTAAGTGTGTATTGTATTATTCTCACATAGAACATTAGTCTAATTGCTTCATGTGATTATATGATTAGAAATAAGCTCTTGTCAAGGGTGGCGGTTTATCATGCTCTTCTGAGTAGGCTCAGGCTTCTTACCTGTCGATCCGTAGGGTCGGGGACCCGGGGGAGTCTGAGTGGGTTCTGTGCATGCAAGCATGGTGCTTGGATGTAGAGGCCGGGTAATTGCATGGTCTTAGTCCACGGTAGTGGGGATGGCGGCAGGTGGTGACAGCCCTGTCCGTTTCCATTTTGAAACCCTTAGCAAGCAAAAAGGTTTTCAACCTAAGGGTTTCAAAATGGAAACGAACAGGGCTGTCACCACCTGCCGCCATCCCCACTACCGTGGACTAAGACCATGCAATTACCCGGCCTCTACATCCAAGCACCATGCTTGCATGCACAGAACCCACTCAGACTCCCCCGGGTCCCCGACCCTACGGATCGACAGGTAAGAAGCCTGAGCCTACTCAGAAGAGCATGATAAACCGCCACCCTTGACAAGAGCTTATTTCTAATCATATAATCAACATGAAGCAATTAGACTAATGTTCTATGTGAGAATAATACAATACACACTTAGCTCTAATTCATATAATACACTACTAACCTAGGGTAGCAATATATTATAAGAACTATACACTAGAGTGTATATTATACTAATTCCACAAGAACTATTCATAAGTTCATATACTAGCAACATGATATAAGACCTAAGATCTAAGTCATATACCAGAATACTAGAACAAGAACTATACTCTAGTTCATATGAAGAACTGTATCGAAAGAATGAAGACAGGGCTTTGGAGATCAGATCTATCTTATTCATACCCAATATCTCTCCAAGGAGCCAAGCCCTCTTGATAGCTTTGCCTAGCTCTCTCTCTAGCACAAGAACAAGGAAAAACTAAGAAGTGGGGTGCCCAAATGTGTTAGCTCAAGAGGTGATTGTGTTCTTGTTCATCTTGCGCGTTTGACGTGTTGGATTGCGCTTTTTGGTTGTTATCCACCTGTATGCATGTTTATGATCTGCAAAACATAACTTTGCACTACATGTGGAACTTGGTTAGTAATAAAAGTATATATGTGTAAAATACATGCTTTTCTCCTTTTATGTGGACTATGTTGGCGGGATAAATATGTCGATAAGAACCGCCAACACTTGACCGACTGACGGTGAGAAGTGCACGACGACGACTGAAATCGCGCGCACAGACACAATGCGAACTGGATATCCGGTGCGCCGCCGTATAGAGCATAGCGATTCGTCATACTCCGGTATTCCTTCTACCTCTTTCAGGTCGATCGATCATACTCGTACCTTCTGGTCCGTCCCCTGTCTAGGGCCGTCTTAGTCACCATGAGTGTTGGAAGAGGCTTGGCCTCACCCATGTCGAATTTCTTCAAAATGTCCCTGGTGTACTTGCCCTGGTGCACGAACGTCCCTTCCCGGGATTGCTTGATTTGCAACCCTAGGAAAAACATCAACTCGCCCATCATGCTCATCTCGATCTCCCTGCTCATAGTATCTGCGAACTTGGCAACCAAAGCGTGAGAAGAACCACCGAAAATGATATCATCCACGTAAATTTGGACTAAGAGAGTATCAGTGCCTTGCTTGAGGAGAAAGAGCGTTTTATCCACACATCCCATTTTAAAACCCTTAGCTAGCAAAAAGGTTTTCAATCTATCATACCAGGCTCTAGGGGCTTGTTTCAAACCATACAAAGCTTTATGAAGTTTAAAGACATGGTTTGGAAACTTTGGATTTTCGAAACCGGGGGGTTGTCTAACATACACCTCCTCTTCTATGTAGCCATTTAAGAAGGCACTCTTGACATGCATTTGAAAAAGTTTAAAACCTTTGGATGCAGCAAAAGCCAAGAGTATCCTAATTGCCTCCAAACGTGCTACAGGAGCAAAAGTTTCCTCATAGTCTATCCCCTCCTTCTGACTATATCCCTGGGCTACGAGTCTGGCCTTGTTTCTCACAACATGGCCATCTTCTCCTTGTTTGTTTTTGAAAACCCATTTTGTCCCAATAGGATGACACTCAGAAGGTGGAGACACTAGAACCCAAACCAATTTCTCTCAAAGTTCTCAAGCTCCTCATGCATCGCATTGACCCAATCCGGATCCATCAAAGCGTGTCCAACATCTCGGGGTTCAAAATCAGCAACAAATGCAGAATGAGCAAAGTGAGAGTGCCTTGGACCGCATGACGCGTTCGTCGATGCTGCCGATCATCTGCTGAGGCGGGTGCTGGCGCTGAATGTGTCGTGGCGCCTCCCTTGCCGACGTGGCCTCCCCCTCAACAGCAGCTGGTGCTTCCCCGGGTACAAAGGGTACCGCTCGGGGTGGCGGATCCCACGGCCCCCAGGAAGAAGACGTGTCAGGGCCGTGAGTCGTAGTAGAAGCTGCTCTTTCTGGCACAGCAGGTGGAGGAGGTGTTGGATCATCTATCCCTTCAGCACCTTCTTCTTCATTATCGGAAAGAGGCTCGCCAACCTCTTGATCACCTGCACGCTCAAAACAAGAAGAAGGACAAACCATGGTCTCGTCGAAGGTGACATCTGATGTCTCCATGACTCGGTTAGTGTCAAGGTTAAGTACACGATAAGCTCGAGTGTGAGTGCCATAACCCAAAAACACACCGTCAGAAGAACGAGACTCAAATTTGTCCAAGTTGCCCTTTTTGAGTATAAAACAATGGCAACCAAAAACTCTAAAATAACTCACCTTGGGGAGTTTTCCAAAACGTAACTCGTAATAGGTCTTTTTCAAGAAAGCTCGAAGAAAAATGCGATTGGAAATATAGCATGCAGTGCTCATAGCTTCAGCCCAATATCGCCTAGGAGTCCTATGCTCATCGAGCATCGTCCTGGCCATCTCTACAAGGGTTCGATTCTTCCTCTCTACAACACCATTCTGAGGGGGTGTGTAGGGGGAAGAAAACTGATGCTCTAAACCCAAAGAGTTACAAAACTTCTCAAAATCCAAATTCTTGAATTCGGAACCATTATCACTCCTAATAGCTCGCATCGAGTTCAAAGGGAACTCGTTCTGAAGACGCAAAATCAGATTGCGAGCAAAGGAGAAAGTCTCGGTCTTCTCAGCTAAGAAGAAGACCCACGAATATCTCGAAAAGTCATCAACAACAACAAGCTCATACCACTTCCCCCCAACCGAGCTCACCTGAGCCGGACCAACAAGGTCCATGTGCAAAAGCTCTCCAGGGTGCTTGGTCATGACCTGAGTCACTGGATAGTGGGGAGCGGCAACAATCTTCCCGTGTCTACAAGAGTGGCAAACAAGATCCTTCTCCATTGATAACTTGGGCAATCCTCGGATTAGGCCAAGTGAACTAAGCCTTGCAAGCAAGTCAAAGCTCAAATGTCCAAATCTCTTATGCCACTTCCAAAGATCAAAAGAGGAAGGTCCAGCCACAAGACAACGAGAAATGCCAAAAGACTCTGAGAAATCCGCACGAAAGACTTTCCCAAAGGGCGAAATCACACAAACAAGATTGCCATGAGGGTCCAAAATACGACTGAGATTCGGTTTAAAACGCAAGACTGCCCTGAATCTCATAGTCGTCGTCAAAGAGTTGCGAAACAGAAAGAAGACTAAAATGCAAGTTAGAAACAAGAGCAACATCGCACAACACAAAGTGCTCATTAACTCGCACAGACCCACGAGACAGCACCTTACCTTTGCTGTTGTCGCCGAAGGTGATATACTCCTTTCTAGCGACCAGACTAAGACTGGAGAACCACTTGGCGTTTCCGGTTATGTGCCTCGAACACCCAGAATCCATCAACCAAACGTTCTCCAATCGTTTTACCTACATCAATAAAAAGACATAGGGTGAGCATACGGGCCAACACTAGGGTTAGTGAAGTAAGGGGAATACCAGTGTTGGGCCGACTGCTCAAAAGAACGGTTAGCAAAAAAACCATTCCTAGCACACCTACGAAGGAAGCGATCACCACGTTTAGAAGATCGTAGTCCGCTAAGGAAGGAGTGCTCACCGCGATACTCAAAACGCGGTGGGGGAAAACGCTCAACTACAAGCCCACCGCCACGGGGTCCATGGCCTACAACAGCAGGCTCCCGCCGGGCACGCTCTCTACGAGGTCTAGCCCTAGGAACTTGAGGCACTGCACCTCTAGACCTAGCATCTCTCATCGGAGCTCTCCTCTGCCTAGGCCTGGGAACTTGAGGTTCTGGACCTCTGGGCCTAGCAGCACGTCTCTGAACATTTGGGGCATGTACATCATGGAGAGGATGGTACATGTCCGCATTGTTCATCTCCCTAGCACGGCGTGCCTCTCTCTTGCGCCGAAAGCAGAACTCACTCAAGTGTCCATCTCTCCCACAATGCTCACAATGGTACCTCACCGCTCTCAAGGGGGTTGTTGGTACACATGGTTGTGGGTGTGGATCACCTTGCCCTTCTGTGGCAAACACTCCTCCTGGATAGGTGGCATCGTATCAAGCTTGTTCTTCAAGTGATTGGGTTTGGGATGCACACCTTGGTTCTTGGGTGGAGCTCTCGGAGGTTCTTCAAACACTCCGTCCTTGGTGTTTGGCTTGAGAGGCTCTTTGGGTGGAAGCTTGGTAAGTTTGGGAGTAGTGGTGGAGTTGGGCTTCTCACTTGGGTTCAGACCACTCAACTCTCCAATCTTCCCAAAAGCAGAAAGATCAACACCCGGAGCAAAACCTACACCCGGACCTCCAGCAGCTCGCTTGAATTGGGAGATCATCATCCCGAGCTGCGGCTCACCACAAGACACCCATGACAAGATGGTCCGAAGGTATGTGTTTTCCTCCTCGGTTTGCATCTTGTCATCCTTCACATTTGCAATCTCCATTTCCAAACCCTCACACAAAGCGCACCTAGTCACACAAGTGCTATCCGAGCTGGCCTCCTCAAGAGACACAATCTTGGCATTCTTCTCTGCCAACTCGGATTGCAAGATAGGACAAGTCTTGCACGCACCCAACAGCGAGGGTCTAGCCTTCAGCTCGTCCACCTCTCCTACCAATGCAACATACTTGCTTCTCAAAGTGAGAAGGTCAGTCATGTGCGTGGTGCACATCTCACACTCCTCCTCTTCAGTAACGACTACGGTGGACTTGACAGAATCAAGCTCCTTCACCGTATCCTCCCACTTCTGCCTAAACTCCTTTCGCTCTCTAGCGGCACGCCTAAGCAGCTTATCTTGACTAAGAAGCGCGGCAGTAAGTTTCTCGACCTCAGCGGAAAGCTCATCCTGGGTCAGAGATACTTGGGAGGTGTCGTCGTCGTCGTCGTTGTTCTGAGGGGAGTTCACCAGCTCGCCGTCGACCTCCTTGCCAATGGCCATGGTGCAGAGGCCGTTGTCGTCGGTGAAGAAGCAGAGACCGTTCAGCTTGTCCTCGATCCTCTTCTTCTTCTCGGACTCGTCGTCGCTTGAGCAAGCGGAGTCGTCATCCGAGCCATCGACGTCGCTGAGCATGGCAAAGAACGCACGCTGCTCAGCCTAGGCCTTCTCCAAGTACTTCTTCTTGATGTACTCCTTGTCGAAGCTGCCCCTCCGCTTGTGCCTCGCAGGGACGTACTTCTCCTTGCGCTTGCCAAAGTCGTACTTGTGCCCATGATCGCCCTTCCCAGATGAATGCTTCTTCTTGGGATAGTTGGCGATGAAGTGATCGGGGTCGCCGCACTCATAGCATCCTGAGCGTCCTCCTCCGCGGCGACGGTTCATGCGGTTGTTGTGAAACCGCGAGAACCGGTTGGCGAGCATTGCCAACTCGTCATCCCCCAAAGACTCCAGCTGGTGCTCCGTAACAGAAAAGAGGGACGAAAGAGCAAAACCTCCAGAGGGGTTAGCAGAAGAGCCAGAAACCAAAGCCATAGTTGGGCCAGAAGGATTCTCATAAGAAACCCTTGCCATGGCATCAATCTCACTGGACTTGAGCTTACTGAAGAGCTCGTCGCACATGAGGGTCTCATAGTTAGGTGATTCGATGATCGCCTGAACTTTGGAATCCCACACCGACCGATCAAGAGTATGCAAAAGCTTGAGAGCCCTCTCATGATCGTCGAAAGGCAATAGCTCCTTGTTAGCCCTCATCCTGTTGACAATCACCTGAAAGCGAGCAAATAAACTTTCTATGCTCTCGCTAGGCATATGTCGAAAGTTCTCATACTCTGGCTTGAACGACTCGTAGAGTCGGGTTTTGACTTGAGAGGTTCCCTCATGGAAACGCATGAGGGTGGCCCAAATCTCCCGAGCCGTAGCAAGGTGAGAAACGCGATCAAACTCACTCATGCTCAAACATGAGAAGAGAGCTTTACGGGCTCGGCTATTGGCATCGTGCTCATCGATCTGAAGCTGAGAGACACGAGCAGCCAAGACCACGTAATCAGCAGAGTTGCAAATATCCCAGATGGAAGCACCCAAACTCTGCAGATAGGCCGACATGTGTATCTTCCAATACGCATAGTTCGTCCCATCGAAAAATGGCGGTTTGCCCATGCCGCGATCCATGTCGCCTTCTGTGGATCTGGAACCGGCTAAGGTTGAAGATCCTTTACCCGCTCTGATACCAATTGAAGGACCAAGAAGCTACCAGAAAGCGACCAGAGGGGGGGTGAATGGGAGCTTCAAATTTTCCTTTCGGAAATTAGTAGCTACTGTCCCAAGAATCACCCTGAAAGCAAACCCTAGAGCTCGATAGTGTCCACGACCCTAGGTGTAGGGTGGATGCTTCTAAGAAGCACAGCGAGACACTACGCGACTCTAGAAACCCAACGCAAAAGTCCAAAACCAAATCCGAGATCGCACAAACGAACGGCGAACGAAACTGCACGAAATAGTAATGACCGGACTCTGGGCTGCGTCCGGTCAGGGAGCACCGGACGCGTTCGGTCGCAAAAAACCAGATTTCGGAACTCTCTGTGTTGGACCGGACTCACGGAGTCAGAGCGTCCGGTAGCAACACTAAGCGTCCGGTCAACTCAAAACGTGGGTGAACAGTAATCACAGTGCGTCGGTCCCCTAGCGAAAACAGGGAGTCCGGTCGGTCACGCGAAAAGTGATTCTGCTCAACCTTCAACGACCGGACTCACAAGGAGCGTCCGGTCGATGAACAGTGTTGGGAGCACACTTGCCCAACCTCCGCACTTGTGCAAGGGGAGGAGCGAAGGTGACCAAGCGTCGGATGCGGTAGCGAAGGTGAAACGGAAGTGGAAAGTGCTCGAATTCCCAAAAAGTCGTGGTTTACACTGTTCATCCCCTTGGTATTTATAGGGAATGCCAAGGGGTACGGGCCAAATTACAAAGGGGTACAGCAAAGATTCCTCGCCTCCGCGCAGGGAGGAAGGGCAGAAGCGTAAACACACAGCTGGAGCGGAAGCCCTAATCGGTCACACCCCGGCGCGCCGCCACCCGGCCCTTGTTCACCTTCGGGGAGAGGTGCGGCGGCGGGTCTTGACCTTCGACGCGCTCACCTCCGGCTGCATTTGTCTCCCGGGAGAGGCAAGTGAACACGCTTGCTGCTTGCCTGGACCCTCGCTCCAAGCGAAGGTGGTGTCGACGGTCAGCGAAGGTTTCCTGCAGTGCGCCCATCGCCTCAGACCTGCACGGGAACACAGCAAGAGAGCGAGGGTTGATCCCGCATTCGGGGGTCAGGGTAGTGGCCTCCGATGGTAGAGAGAGACCCCGCAAGCACGCCAGGCGTTACGCGAGGGCTGATTTTGAGCACCAGTTCGGGCGGCGCTTCCGTCGAGGGTCCTTTCCCCCAACAGTAGCCCCTCGTTGTCTTGGATCTAAAAGATTGTGTTTAGGCCCAAGCAGCGCCTTTAAAAACGGGACCCTCGGCAGCGACGCCCGCGGTTGCTTGGGCCGGGCCGTTGTGGTGTTGTTTTATACTATTGAAGCCTGCTTCGTTTTTTGTGCCGCGTTCTTTGGTTGTCGTGCCGACTTTGTCGGGTGAGGGCTTCGTCTCCCGGCCTATAAATAGAAAGAGTGAGCGTGGAGTTTTGATTGTGCTCTTTGTTGCTATAGCCATCCTGTTGTTGCAATTTGCTTGTAGCGAAGGTTTGTTTGAGCTTGTCTGCGAGGGTTGAGACAGGCGTTGGTTGTTCGGTAGTGTTAGCAGTTGAAGAGATGGCAAGGTTGAAGCAAACTGCTCGTGCTGTTTCCCCCACAGCCGCGGATGAGGGGATTACCTTCGAGTTTGGTTTGAGCCGGGTTTGTGCAAGTGAGATTGCATCTTACGTGCGGTGGGGCTGGATTGAGGAAGGCAAGGCGAGGGCTAGCAGTGGGGAGACCGTGCCGAAGCCGGATGCAGACGAGGTTGTGGTGTTCGAAGAGTTCTTTTCGGCGGCTGGCCTTCGCTTCCCAGCTGACCCCTTCGTGACTTCGGTCCTGCGTAGGTTCAACCTGCGGTTTCATCAGCTTACGCCTTCGTGCTTCACGAAGATGTCGGTCTACGTCTGGGCCTGCAGGTCTCAGGGGGTTGTCCCTCATGTCGAGGGTTTTGTTCGCACTCATCGCGTTCACATGCAGCCTCGCAAGATTATGGACAGCGAGGGCAGGACCAGCATTGGACAATTTGCGGTGTACACTTTTTGCCATCGCGCCGGCGCGGAGCTGCCGGTGCAAGCGCAGAAAAACAAGTGGAGCAGCGGGTGGCAGGAGTCCTGGTTTTATTACAAACTCAGTGACGGCTCCGAGCTTTGCGGCGAGCTTCCGGTGCTTGGAGATGTGGGCGCCGAAGCTAAGATGAGCATCGAGGCCCATGCTGCTGTTGATTGCCTGAGGGTCGTTGCGCGCTCTCAGTGCGCGCGTGATTTGGTGGAGGAATATTGCTGTGCCAAGATTTGGCCTCTTGGCCGAAGGCAGACTTGGTTCGTTGTGGAGAACGACCCAAGGTATGAAGGTAGGGGCTTGAAGAAGCCTAGTTTGGATCTGGAGAAGGTCTGGGAAAGAACTCTTAAGAAATTTCCGAGGCGCGAGGATGGGAACGAAGCTGTTTTCAAACGAGTTCAGCAGTGGACGGACGAGCTCGTGGGGAAGCTTTCCCCATTGGAAGTGAAGGCTATCCATAGCTTGATGGGCGGCGAAGGTCGCGTGAACAGAATGTTTGACATTCTTGGCGTTCGCTACGCCGACTGGCCGGCTCCTTCGAGCGACGACGCGCCGAAGAAGAGGAAGCGTAAGGCTTTGGGAGGAACGGAGATCGTCTCTCGCCGGAAGAGAGGGCGTGGTCGAGGCCGCGGGGGAGCTGGTGGCCGAGCGAAGGTGCTTGCGACAAAGGTCACTGCGGGCTCGGTTGCTGCGGGCACTTCTTTGGCCGCGGGCCGGAGCGGCCGAGGTGGCAGTTCAGGGGGACGCATGCCTCGCGTTGGAGGGATCGTTGCTTTGGTCCAGACTTCGGGCGACGAGGATGAATCTGATGATGATGCGGAGGAAAAAGCAGAGGGGGAGACGGGCGAGGGCTCGTCTGATGAAGGTAGCGAGGGCTCTTCTGAAGGGCATGACACGGATGAGGAGGTGTCGATTGGAGGCGGAGCCTCGCCGGTTGTTGGTGCGATGGTTACCCAAGGCGCAGATGAGCTTACACGAGATATTGAGCCAGGTAGCCCTCGACGAGGTGCGGTTCCCAGGTTCGCGGGCTCACACCTTTGGGTGGAGGGGTCAGAGTTTGATGGGGAACTTGACTCTGCGCGGTCCCGGGGAAAAAAACCGTTTGGCGAGGCTAGCCGGTCGAGCCTTCCGGAATATGCCAGGAAGCTTGGGATTTCTGATCCGGCCACTGCGCTGTTCACCAGTCCGGACCTTCGGGATTGCCACTTGCAGTGTAGCCCGGAGGAAAGGCGTTTTTTGGGCCGGATCTTCGGCCGCATTTGTGTGCCGGAGGCGGAGGTTCTTCTTGCAGATCAAGCGGTTGGCGATACCTTCGATGATGTTGACGTCAAGTTGGCGGAGCTGATGCTTTTGAACCGCTCAGCGAGGCGGAAGGTTGGCTCCGACATGGAGTTTATGAGGAACCATATGACTGAACTTGAGAAGGAGAACGGCAAACTGGCGCGGAGCCTAGCGGGCAAGGAAAATGAAATGAGAATTGCTTCGGAGAAGGCTGCGAAGGCTCGAGAGGAGGCGGTTGAGCTGGCGAGGCGTAATGCTGATCTGATTGCCGCGGGAAAGGAGAAGGACAAAGCTTTAGCCGAGGCCGAGGGTCGGCTGGTTGATTTGAAGAACTCTTGGCGGGCGAGCATGGAGAACGTCAAACGTAAACTTGATTGTTGTCTGACCGAGGCTGGGGGTTCAGCCGGAGAGCCGTTGCCTGCGGTTGATGCAGAGGCCTTCGAGGGCTGGCTGGGCAACGAGCTTGATGTGTTTAGCTCGCTAGTCTCCAATGCAGCCGATTTTGGTGGCTACGCCGGGGCCTTGGCAATGGCGAGCACGCTTCGACTGGCGGATTGTGATCATCTTCGCAAGGTCAAAAGGCCGAGCCATGTCTTTCCGACGGTTGAAGAGGTTCGCCAGATGAAGGTTGATGACGCAGATGTCCGGAACTGTGCGATGCGTTTGCTTCGCAAGTTTTGGATCTCCGGAGGTGGCCGGGCTCTCGCCTTCGAAGAAGCTGCCGAGGCTACGCGCCAGGTTCGCTCCTTTGTTTAAGTTTTTTGGTCTGTGTTGGTTTCGTTTTAGAGGGGTTGTTTGTTGATTTTGGCGAGGTTTGTCCTTTATTTTGCTTGTAGGCTCGACGAGATGCAATGCCCTCACCGCCTGCGGAAGATGCAGCGAGGGGTGACCCTGAAGCCGCCCCTGAGCCAGGCTGTGCGGGGGTTACGCTCGCCGAGATCGAGGCGTTGACCGGGAGCGGGCCGATCGCGGAAGGAGATGCTGCGAAAGAAAACCACGGCGGAGGAGGCGTCGGCTGGGACCTCGACTGCCACCGCTGGCGAGGGTGTGGACATCAATCGGGGGGAAGCTGGGCAGGTGTGATGCCTGGGTTTGTTGGGGCGAGGGAGGCCTTTTTGTAGATACTATGGTTGTTTGTAAAGTTGGCGAGGCTGAGACATCTCGTATTTTTGTGCAACATGCAGGTTCCTGACGGAACCGTGCTAGACGTGTTCGACGTGACCCCGCTGATGTTGAACTATCAAGATGTTTTTATAACTGGTGAATCATGGGCTCGCGCTAGATTTAAATATCCTTCGCTTTCCTTTGAACGTTTTTGGTGGTCGAAGGTGCGGAGATATAATGATTTAAAGAATAGTAGGTCGAGTCGATTTTGGCGCGAGACAGACTATACAGACGCCAAGCCGATCGTTATTTGTTTGGGTCTTCGTCGACTTCGCAAGCTGTCGGTGATGATGATATTGACGAGAACACGGCTTTGGAATATTTGTTCGGTCGAAGGGAGCTTGAAATTGGTTCGGATGGGGCGCTTGTGATCCCGAAAGGAGGAACCTTCGAAGGAAGCTGTGACGAGGCATAGGTACATGTATAGGGCGAGGGTTTTGCCCGGGGAGCTGCCAATTGTCCCTGCAGCTCCTTTGTTGTGGGGACCCCTGGTTCCAGTGGAGGAGGGGGCTGAGATGGAGGCCGAAGGTTTGGATGATTTGGAGTTAATTGAGGGGAGCGGTGGTCCCTTGTAAAGATTTTTTATTTTGGGATATGTTGTTGTTGTTGTAACATTGTTTTGTAACGGTATGAGAAAAGCGTATGGGTTTTAGCGAGGCTCGCGCACTTGCTGTGTACGCTTGTTTTGAAAAACAGCGACGCCCCCTTTTTCTTTTAGCGAGGCTCGCGCACTTGCTCGTGTACGCTTGTTTGAAAAAACAGCGACGCCCCCTTTTTCTTTTAGCGAGGCTCGCGCACTTGCTCGTGTACGCTTGTTTTGAAAAAACAGCGACGCCCCCTTTTTCTTTTTTTTAGCGAGGCTCGCGCACTTGCTCGTGTACGCTTGTTTTGAAAAAACAGCGACGCCCCCTTTTTCTTTTAGCGAGGCTCGCGCACTTGCTCGTGTACGCTTGTTTTGAAAAAACAGCGACGCCCCCTTTTCTTTTAGCGAGGCTCGCGCACTTCTTTTTGATCGCTGCGATCGCCGAGGCCTGGCTTGGGGGGCTCGGGGCGGGCGGGACGGAGAAAGTGGGGCCCGCCGAGGCCTGGCTTGGAGGGCTCGGGCGAGACGGAGAAAGAGAAAAGTGGCGGGGTGCTCGAATTTCCTCCCTTATCATAGGCCGGAGGTGGGGGGAGGTTTGCTTTTGCGAGCCCTGTGTTTGTGCCAGGGTGCTCGACTTTCCTCCCCTTATCTTAGGGGAGGTGAGAGAGTGAGATTGTTTTGCGAGCCCCTGTCGTTGTGCCAGGGTGCTCGACTTTCCTCCCCTTATCTTAGGCGGAGGTGGGATTGCTTTTGCGAGCCCCTGTCGTTTGTGCCAGGGTGCTCGACTTTCCTCCCCTTATCTTAGGCGGAGGTGGGGTGGGAGATTGCTTTTGCGAGCCCCTGTCGTTTGTGCCAGGGTGCTCGACTTTCCTCCCCTATAGGCGGAGGCGGAGGTGGGTTGCTTTTGCGAGCCCCTGTCGTTTGTGCCAGGGTGCTCGACTTTCCTCCCCTTATCTTAGGCGGAGGTGGGATTGCTTTTGCGAGCCCCTGTCGTTTGTGCCAGGGTGCTCGACTTTCCTCCCCTTATCTTAGGCGGAGGTGAGATTGCTTTTGCGAGCCCCTGTCGTTTGTGCCAGGGTGCTCGACTTTCCTCCCTTATCTTAGGCGGAGGTGGGATTGCTTTTGCGAGCCCCTGTCGTTTGTGCCAGGGTGCTCGACTTTCCTCCCCTTATCTTAGGCGGAGGTGAAGTTTGCTTTGAAAAGAAAAGGAATGTTTTTCGAAGCAATCTTAGCGGGCTTCCATCGAATGTAGCGCTCTTGAAAGAGATCCGCTTTTTCGATGTTTGGGCGTAGAGGGTTAGAGATTTTACTTTTTTGGGGGTTGTAGCCTGTATTAATGCTTTGGATGCTGCCTCGTTAAAAAAACCTTACGCCCCTTCGTAAGGAAAAAGAGTGCAGCTCCTGTTTTTGTTGAATACATGAGTAGATAAAGTGAAAAGTATCAAAAATTACATAACGCGAGGGCTCGCTAAGGCTCCGCTATGGGTAGAATTTGCGAAGGTCGTCGATGTTCCAGGTGTGTGGTAGTATGTTACCTTCGCTGTCGGAGAGGTGGAAAGAGCCTGGGCGATTGCATTCTGCGATCAGGAACGGGCCTGTCCACTTAGGCTGGAACTTTCCCGCCATGCTTGCGTTTTGTTTACGGATGAGGACGAGGTCACCCTTCTGCAGGTTCTTGATTCTGACCTTTTTATCTCTCCACTTCTTGGTCTCTTCCTGATATTTGCGAAGATTGTGAACTGCGCTGCATCTTGTTTCTTCTAGCAAGTCCTTGTCGGTTAGTATGGCTGGCTCATCACTTGCGAGGGTTGTTCTTGGTGAGATGAATTTTAGCTCCTCTGGTAACACGGCTTCTTCGCCAAACAAAAGTTTGAAGGGGTGTGAACTTGGTTGCTCTGCATTCGGAGGTATTGTGAGACCAGGTGACTGCAGTTAGCTCGTCTGCCCATTTGCCTTTGGGTCTGCCTTGCAATTTTTTGGATATGGATTGGAAGATTGTTGCGTTGGCTCTTTCGACTAGGCCGTTGGACTGCGGGTGTCGGACTGAGGCGAAGCATAGAATTGTTCCGATTTGTGCGCAGAACTCTTTGAAAACCTCGCTGTCAAACTGGGTGCCATTGTCGACGGTTAGATGTTGGGGGACTCCGAAGCGACAAACTATCTGCTGCCAGAAAAACCTTTTTACTGCGAGGGAGGGATGTTATGGAGGACAGCGGTCTTGTTTCGGTCCATTTGGTGAAATATTCCACGGCTACCACCGCGTAGCGAAGGTTCCCCGGGGCCGTCGGTAATGGGCCCACGAGATCCATTGCCCACCTTTGTAGGGGCCAGGTTGGGCGTATGAGGGTTGTGGGGGGCCCTGGGGTGTTTTGGTTTTTTGCTGTCAGTGACAACCTTCGCACTTCTTGACGATGGTTTCAGCGTCTCTCAGCGCAGTTGGCCAGTAGAAACCTTGCCGGAAAGCCTTTCCTACTAATGCTCTTGGGCCATTGTGTGAACCGCATATACCTTCGTGGATGAGTTTGAGAATGTCGGTACCTTCGGATTGTGACACGCACTTGAGCCAAGGTGAGGTTACCGAAGCTTTGAGCAAGGTGTTATCCATAATCTTGTACCCTCGCACTCTTTGCTTTAGTCTGTTCTCTTCCTCTTTGGAGCTGGGTTCATGGAGTCCTTTGATGTAGGCCATGATAGGTGCTCTCCAATCCTCGCACTGAATTGTGTTGATCAGCTTGATGCTGATCTCGGAAGCTTCGAAGCTGCGAAGGCTGGAGTGGAAACCTCGTAGAACACGTCCGGAGGGAGCTGTAGCTGCTGCGCGGCTGCTTTGGCTAAGCAATCTGCTTCGCTGTTTTCAGTCCTCGATATTGCTTTTACGGTTATGCCGAGGAAAAAGGATTCTAACCTTCGTACATATTGAAAATACTTTTGAAGCTCTGGATCTTTTGCTTTGAAGTTCTTTTCAATGTGCCCCGCAATGACTTGAGAGTCTGTGTTGATGAGTGCCCTTCGGACTGATAATGAACGCAACCTTGAAAGTGCCAGAATCACAGCCTCATATTCAGCGGAGTTGTTTGTGCACTTGAAGTCCAGCCTTCGTGCGTATCTCAGCTTCGACCCGGAGGGCGAGATTAGAATAGCCGAGGCACCGGCTCCAGTTGCGCCCCAGGCCCCGTCGACGTAAACGATCCAAAACTGGTCCTGCTGCAGCTCACCGGGGCGAGGGTCGGGTGTCCATTCTGCTATGAAATCAGCCAGCACTTGTGATTTGATCGCTGTTCTGCCAACGAAGGTTACAGCATAACTGTTAAGCTCGACTGCCCATTTTGCTATTCTTCCAACGGCTTCGTTATTTTTGAAAATGCTCTCGAGAGGGTACGTCGAAGGTACATGTATCTCGTGAGCCTGGAAATAGTGCTTGAGCTCTTGATGCCATGACGACGGCGTATGCTATTTCTCAAGCTCCGAATAATTTCTCTTTGGGCTTCGAGGTTTCTGGGTTTTCATTAAATTGGTGGTTGGTTTTGTTGGTTTGTGGAGCTCCTTGATGAGGACTGCGCTTGCAGCGTGTGGCGAAGCTGCACGTAGAGTAACAACAAGTCTCCCCTGCTTGGGCTGGGTTAAGGCAGTCAAGCTGGTCAGATATTTTTTCAGCTCCTCGAAGGCTTTTGCTGCTGGGGCCCCAGTGGAAAGGAGCATTGCTTCTGAGTGTTTCGAAAAATGGTAACCCTCGCTCTGCGGATCTTGAGATGAATCTGCTAAGTGCTGCCAAACGACCAGTCAGGCGCTGAGCTGCTTTCTTGTCGTCGGAGGTTCCATGTTCATGATGGCATCAATTTTCTCAGGGTTGGCCTCGATTCCTCTGGCTGAGACGATGCAACCTAGCAACTTGCCTTCGCTTACCCCGAAACACATTTTTCTGGGTTTAGTTTCAGTCCGGCGTACCGTAGGTTGCTGAATACCCTCGATAGGTCTGGAATGTGGTTCTCTTTAGTTCGCTTTGAACGACTAGGTCGTCGACATAGGCGGAGACTGCATGCTCATCCTTGAAAACTTCGGAGGTCATGCGAGCGAAGGTTGAGCCTGCATTTTTCAAACCTTCTGCCATTCTTCGGAAGCAAAAGTGCCCGAGGGTGTGATAAAGCTTGTTTTTTTCTTCGTCTTCTTCGTTCATCCAGATTTGGTGATAGCCTGAGAAGCAATCGAGGAGGGATAGCATTTGGCAGCCTGCCGCTCTGTCGACCAGGGTGCTTATGTTTGGGAGGGGGAAGTCATCCTTCGGACAGGCTTTGTTCAGCAAGTGAAGTCGACGCACATTCGCCATTTTTTATTCTTCTTTGGACTGGACCGGACCACATTTGAGAGCCAAGTTGGGTATTTGACTGGGCGAATGACGCCTGCGTCCAGAAGCCTTTTTACCTCAGCCTTCGCTGCCTCCTTTCTTTCTTCTGACATCTTGCGAAGCTTTTGTTTGATTGGGCGATAACCTGTCTTGATGTTCAGGCTATGCTCGATCATTGATCTGTTGACTCCTTTAGGTCTTCGGCGGACCAAGCGAAGGTGTCGGAATTTTCTCTGAGGAAGGTGACGAGGTTGCCTTCTGATCGAGGGTCTAGATTGGCTGAGATGATCACCTTTCTTTCTCCATTACCCTCGAAGAGTTGGACTTGTTTGGTTTCGTCCTTTGGCGCCGCCTTCACTCTGTCATTGCAGGCCTCGCCTTCGACGCTGATACCGGGGGTTGAGGTTTTGACAAATTATGTACATTGCGTTGCCCCGAGCGACGTTCCCTTCAGCTGTCCTTGCAATGTCCTGGTCCCCGAATACCGCGACGACACCCTTCGGCGCGGGAAGTTTCATGCATAGGTAGGCGGGATGGATGACCGCATTGAACGCGTTTGTGACCCCTCGGCCAAAAATGGCATTGTATGGGTAGAACATGTCGACGACATCAATGTTATGTGTTCCGTCCCTGCAGTTGATTTGGTCGCCGAAGGTTACGGGCAGAGAAATTTTCCCGACGGCTCTTACTTGTTGACCACCGAAACCGTATAGGGGTTGTCGGCCGGTTGCAGAAGATTTCTGTCAAGCTTCATGCTGTCGAAGGTTGAAGCGAACAAGATGTCAGCGGAGCTTCCTGTATCGACCAGTATTTTGGTGACGGTCCACCACCCGCGAGGTTGGTTTCGATCACCATGGCATCTGTGTGAGGGTAATCTCTTAGCTTCATGTCACTGGAATCGAAGGTTATGGGGATGTGAGACCAGCGACCGAATTTATTGTGGTCCTTCGACGCCACGTGGTGAACGCGTCTGGCATGTTCCTTCCTCTGCCGTTTGTTGCCATGGTCTTCGTTTGAGCCTCCGGTGATAGCTAGAATGACACCGAAGGTCGATGTTGGATTGTTGATGGTTGTTTGGTTCGAGCCTTCGGCTTTCACAGGTTTGGGTGCTGGTAACGCGGGGATCGGCGGTGGTGGTGGCAGGGCGCTGGTGGCTTGGTGGGTTTGTTGGAATTTTGTTTTGCGGGGTAGCTGGGTATGTGACTGTGTAAGGTGGATTTTGGCGTTGTGGGGTGGTGGTTGGCTGATAATGGGTTTGGTTGTAGAGTGGGTGGTGGGTGTAGGGGGGTTGTTGCGAAGGTAGGCCGTAGTTTATATGGGGTATAGTGTATGTTGGGTTTGGTGGGTGGAAGCTTGGTTTCCTTGTGTGGTTTATGGTTCGGGGGTCTGACATGGCAGGTTTCCTGGATTCCTGGAATTCTTTTCCTTTGGCGAAGCAGTCGCATTGCTTTGTTGTGTGCCCCTTTCCCATTCCGCAGAAGTGACAATACATTTTGGCAGGATCTCGCTGTCTGTGTAGCGCTGGTTCGGCGGAGGTGGCAAAGCCTGCGGGGCTTGGCTGCTCGGGTGATGAGCGTCCCGTGTTTGATGTTCATAGCTTGTTGCTTTGTTGATCGCACCAACGTTGCTTTGCTCTTGGCGAGGGTTGCTTTCTCTCGGTTGAGGCCTCGGCTGTGGCCTCTGCTGAGACCTCCGAGCGTCGGACTTTGCTCTGAAATCCATATCAGCTCTACAGTATCTTTCCATTGTTTCATGCAACTCCTCGATCGAGTTTGCCGTTTTTCTGGCAAAATTTGAGGAGCATGGTCCTGGGCGCAGACCACTGACTGCAGCGAGGATGACAGCCTCGTCATATCCGGGGGTCCTCGTTCTGATTTGAATGAACCTTCGCCAGTAATCTTGGAGCGGCTCGCGTTCCTCTTGCTTGCAGTTGAATAGCTCGATGGGGTTTAACGGGGCTGGAGTGATGCCCTTGAAGTTTGTACACAGCTTGTCTCTGAGGCAGGCCCAGGAATCCACAGTTCCGGGGCGAAGGTTGCTGTACCAAGTTTGTGCGATGTCTCGCAGAATGATGACAAAGGATTTGGCCATTGTTGATTCGTCACCGCCTGCTGCGGCAACCGCTGCTTCATAGCTCATGATGAACTGGCGAGGGTCGGAAAGTCCATCATAGCGAGGTAGGTTTTGTGGATTATAGCAAGGTGGCCAGGGCTGGGTTTGGAGTGTTTGGGAGAGTGGTGACTTTATGGATCGTATGGCATTTGGTGTTGTTGATGCCTTCGCTGAATGCGAAGGTTTTGCTCTCTCTCATCTGGGTAGAGTTGGCGGAGGTTTGGGGTCTCACAAGATTGGCTCTGGGTGTACTGGTGGTGGTGGGGGTGGGGGTGGTGACGAAGGTTGTCTTGATTTGGCTCCTCATTCCCCTCTCGCAACGGGGGTATCTCCTCATTGTTCAAGCCCTCGCTTCGGCTTCTGCCGCGGCGAGGGACTCCTCCATGCGGCGAAGCTGCTCCCTGGCCTCGTCTGCCCTCTGTCTGATTGAGCGTAGTCGGTTGTGCCTCTCAAGCTGTTCCAGGCGCCTCTTCTTCTCTTGTAGCTCAGCCTCGAGCCTTTCAAGGGCTCGAGGCCCACCTCTTCTTCTTCCCCTTCTCCTTCTCCCGAAGTGTGTGGGTGCGGCTGTGTCGCCACTCGGCCTGGGGGCCCAGGGATTGGGGTTCCGGGGTGCATTTCTCCTCCCGAGGGTTGTGCAATTCCTCAGCAGGCGGGACCACCGCTGCCGCCTCTCTAGCAACGCGCTGGTCCCTCGCGAAGGTGCTCTCCTGTTTCCGCCATTTCAGACTGTCGGTCCCCACGGTCGGCGCCAAACTGTTGGGAGCACACTTGCCCAACCTCCGCACTTGTGCAGGGGAAGGAGCGAAGGTGACCAAGCGTCGGATGCGGTAGCGAAGGTGAAACGGAAGTGGAAAATGCTCGAATTCCAAAAGGTCGTCGTTTACACTGTTCATCCCCTTGGTATTTATAGGGAATGCCAAGGGTACGGGCCAAATTACAAAAGGGGACAGCAAAGATTCTCGCCTCCGCGCAGGGAGGAAGGGCAGAAGCGTAAACACACAGCTGGAGCGGAAGCCCTAATCGGTCACACCCCGGCGCGCCGCCACCTGGCCCCTGTTCACCTTCGGGGGAGGGGAGAGGTGCGCGGTCTTGACTCGGCCGCGCTCACCTCGGATGCCTTTGCCTGGACCCTCGCTCCAGGCGAAGGTGGGTGTCGACGGTCAGCGAAGGTTTCCTGCAGTGCGCCCACGCAACCTCAGACCTGCACGGGAACACAGCAAGAGAGCGAGGGTTGATCCCGCACTCGGGGGTCAGGGTAGTGGCCTCCGATGGTAGAGAGACCCCGCAAGCACGCCAGGCGTTACGCGAGGGCTGCTTTTGAGCACCAGTTCGGGCGGCGCTTCTGTCGAGAGTCCTTTCCCCCAACACTGGCTTTGTTGGTTGTGAACGGACGCTCAGTGAACGACCGGACGCTTGTGCCTCGTGCGTCCGGTCCAACTCAGAGAGCTCCCAGATCGAGTTTTGGGTGACGGATGCGTCCGCTGCCAGCTGATCGGACGCTGGTTTGAGTCCGGTCGAGCCGTCTCGCGCAGCAACCCTCGAGCACTCCGAGGCATTCCTCGGCCTCGGGCGAATCGCTGCAGATCCTCGAGCGAGCGAAGGCATAGACCCTCGAGGAGGCCGAGGCCTTTCCGTGAGCCTCGAGTCTCGACCCTCGGCCTTGACCCTCGAGCCTCGACCCTCGGCCTCGAGTCTCGACCCTCGGCCTCGAGTCTCGACCCTCAGCTTCGAGCCTCGACCCTCGGCCTCGACCCTCGCCCTCGACCTTTACTCTCGGCTTCGACTCTCGGCCTCGAGCCTCTGCCTCGGGCGAGTCGGAGATTTGTCAGGCTTTCCCGAGAGCCTCGGGCGTATCGGCCTCGGGCGAATCGGTCTTGTTCTGGTCTCTGCTCGGGCGAATCGGTTTTTGCCGTCTCGGTGTTTGACGGTCACGTCCGGTGCCTGTCGACCGAACGTTCCAGTCAGTGCAGTCAGCTCGAGGTTTCGTCCCTATCTTTTGCGTTCGAGCTCCGATTTGAGATCCGCTTTTTGCATTGGCTTTCTAGAGTTGTATAGTGTCCCGCTGTGCTTCTTGGAGGCATCCACCCTACATCTAGGGTCGTGGACATTAACAATCTCTAGGTTCGTTTTTGGGGTTGATTCTTGGGACAGTGGCTCTAGTTTCCGAAGGAAATTTTGAAGCTCCCATTCACCCCCCCTCTGGTCGCTTTCGGGTAGCTTCTCGGTCCTTCAATTGGTATCGGAGGGTTAAGGATCTTCCACCTTAGCCGGTTCCAGATCCACCGAAGGCGACATGGATCGCGGCGTGGGCAAACCGCCGTTTTTCGATGGGACGAACTATGCGTATGGAAGATACGCATGTCGGCCTATCTCCAGAGCATGGGATCTTCTGTTTGGGAGATTTGCAACAACGCCAATTACGTTGTCCTGGCTGCTCGTGTCTCTCAGCTTCAGATCGATGAGCACGAAGCCAATAGTCGGGCGCGTAACGCTTTGTTCTCCTGTTTGAGCGTGGGTGAGTTTGATCGTGTTTCTCACCTCTCTACGGCTCGGGAGATCTGGGACACCCTCATGCGTTTTCATGAGGGGCACCTCTCAAGTCAAAACCCGACTCTACGAGTCGTTCAAGAGAGAGTATGAGAACTTTCGACATCAGCCTGGCGAGAGCATAGAGAGTTTATTCGCTCGCTTTCAGGTGATTGTCAACAGGATGAGGGCTAACCGAGAGCAGTTGCCTTTTGATCATCATGAGCATGCCTTGAAGCTTTTGCACACTCTTGATCGTTCGTGTGGATTCCAAGGTTCAGCGCGATCATCGAATCCCCGAACTATGAGACCCTCACCTGCGACGAGCTCTTCAGTAAGCTCAAGTCC